>OY720681.1:78709325-80113658 GCA_963170755.1 Amphimallon solstitiale | reverse complement strand
TTTTATTTGTTACACAATATCGCGACACCAGTCCATTCATTATTCATAATTCATTGGAAATCACGAGTCAAAAATAAAAATCAGTGAGATTTATGGGCAAAAATAACATAAAATTAAAATAATAGTCAAAATAACAAATTAGAAACAATTAACAAACGACAAATTACTGCCAATCTCTCGAGTTGAAATAAGCGGATTCTGCTACACCAGTGGTTCCCAAAGTGGTCCAGGTGGACCTCTGGCAGGGGTCCATAGGAGACCACACGGGGGTCCACGTAGACGTGAAAAGAAAACAGGGGTTCACAAGTTGTAAGTGGGGGTGTCCACGAAAAATTTTCTGGTTGTCATAATAAAGAACAAAAATTTAGGCTTGGATTTACCTATCAACGTAGGCAGGTAGCATCATTCACTAGGTAGGTACTCAAAAATATTCGAGACTCAGTTCAAACACAGAATTGAATAGAACAACAGATCATGTCGAGACTTGCCAAGTGGCGCCCGCTCGTCCGGGATGCTTGTTTAGACCTGCAAAGGGATGAAATGCGACTTGCGCCGTGCTTGCAATCTACATTAGTATAAATACGAAGGCCAAGAACAAAACGTTACTCATTTGTTTCCGGAATTTTGAACATAAAAGTGTGACTGTGAGTGAATCGATGTCAGTGCTTGCAGTGCCGGAAAAAGTAAGTATCTGCCTATTTGTTATATATATTTTTATTGTATATTGTAATTTATCAATCATATTATATTTGTTTTACTATTTGAGTGTAGTAGGTAGTTATGTAGTAAAAATTAAATACTGGAGATTATTCAAAACTTCTATAAAAGAAGAAAAGCCAGGGAAGATTAAACTTTAGGTACCTAGATACTTTTTTGTTTAAAAATATTTATTTACGCGACGACGGCGATTAATTAAAAGAGCGGTGATTCCGCGGGCATTTTGTTTTTTTTTTATTGCAATAATTTTATTCTGTTGTGTTATAATAGCCATATTCTGGTAAAATCGCCTCAAAAACAAACATTTTTTTACAGGTCACAACTGATACGGAAAATGACTGAATCTAAGAAGAAATGTCGACAATACAGTGTTGATTATTTGAAATTTGGTTTTCTTCCATCAACGGCAGACAAACGATTGCCCATGTGTCTTTTATGCAACAAAGTTCTGAGCAATGACTATAAAACCATCGAAGCTCGAAGACCTTCTAAGAAGGTGTCATCCTGAAAAAATAGGTAAAGATCTGAAATACTTTCAAACATTGAAGGAAAAATATGAAAAGAGACCTACCGTAAATAGTATGTTTGCTTCAACGTCTCAAAGTAACGATGATGGCTTGCGGGCATCTTACAATATTTCGTTGCTTATAGCGAAATCCAGTGGCGGCTCGGGGGTGGTTCACATAGGGAGTGCATAATTTCAAAATTAAAAAGTATAATACAAGAATGCTTACCCAATCTTTATAAGTTTCACCGACATACTGTTCCAGACAGGTACTGTTCATTGTACAGTTTGTTTTGAGGGAATAATAAATATAACACTACAGTTTGATTACATCTGACGACAAACGAAGTCCATTTTGCGTGTTTTTGACTTTCAGAACAGTTCTATCACTTTTTCATTAAAATTTGGGAAATCATTTATAAATTCAATTAAAAACCGGTGCTCCTTTGATGTGATCTCTAAGCGATTTATCTAATTCTGCCGTAAAATTTATCAATTCCCGAAAAATGCCCTTGTTATTCGACGTTTGCCGTTCATCATGACCCCGAAGTGCCAGTTCAAACGCGCCACAAAATCTAATGCAATTTATTATTAAATTTAATACATGCCTATTTTTTGTTACCTGTTCATTGTGTTGTTGAACTGCTTTTCTATATAATGATCTAAAACATTCTGAATGTTATTTTTTCCTAACATTCTTAGACTAAATATATTTTTCAAATGCACTTCGGAATTTTCATGTTTCGTAATTTTAGCACTAAGATGAATTAAGTCTTTTATTCCGTTCTTTGACCAAGATGGTTCACTACCAAACAAAAGACACGGAAAACAAAACAAAGTATTTTTAATTTCACACCCACAAATCCAGTCATTTTTCTGATAAATATTCATTTTGAATTTTCTTATAACGTCTTTACTTTTAACAGATTGTTTATTTTGTAAACATAATTGAGGCATCGGCCGTTAAAGATTTTTTATTACGATTTTTTCATCATACGTTAACCGCGAAAACGTGTTATTCTGTATCGCAGACCGAAATTCATCTTACAACAGCGTTGAGCAGACGGGAATCTTGCTCACATGCTATGTATTATACGATATGGAACTAGAACAAAATACAGTTCTCCCCACCTTCAATGTAATGTTTAATGGCTTAACGCAGCAACAGTAGCGCTTTGCTCATGGGTATGTTTCTCTCGGTGGAAGGGGTCTTTACATCCGTGCGCTGTTAGTCGTCATTATATCTGTGACGACGATCGGTGCATGTAGGTTGTTTCGCGTGCCGTACACGCCACGTTCCTGTTCAATAACTATGAATACGTAATAAATAAATACTTTCACAGTTAGTCGCCGCTTGGTTTGTTTTGTTTCAAAATTCCAGGGGGTGCAATTGCTCACTTGCTCTCATTAAAGAGCCGCCACTGGCGAAATCTGGAAAACCGCACACCATCGGAGAAGAGTTAATTTTACCCGCTATTGAAGAGGTTTTAAAAACTATTCTGCACAAACCTCCATTTGACGTACTCAAAAGAATTCCTTTAAGTAACAACACTGTACAAAGACGTATTGATGAAATGAACTCTGATATAGAAAGCTTCTTGTGTAATTATCTGCAAACCACTCATTTTTCTATTCAATTGGACGAGTCTACTTTGCCTGGTAATGAAGCATTATTATTGGCATATGTTCGATTTGTTATGGACGAAGAAATCCATGAAGAGCTGCTATTCGCAAAAACTTTGAAATCGAACACTAAAGGCGAATCGATATTTAATGTCCTGAGTGATTTTTTTACAGAAAAATCTAATCCATTTACAAACATTATTTCGGTGGCAGCAGTGGAGCTCCTGCCATGTTCGGGCGATATCGTGGGTTTATAAGCCATCTTAAAAGAATAATACCAAGACTAATTGCAATTCACTGTGTCATCCACCGACAACACCTTGTAGCGAAAAATTTGAGTGATAGATTGCACCAATCGCTTCAATTTGTGATTAACGCAGTTAATAAAATAAGAAGCAATGCTTTGAATACCCGTTTATTTGCACTATTGTGCGATGAGAATGATGAAGATTTCCAACGACTGCTTTTACATACTGAAGTACGCTGGTTGTCGAAAGGTGGATGCTTATCGAGATTTTACTCACTTTTCGAATCAGTGATAGAGTGTCTGGAAATTAAAGCACCAGATTTTAAGGAAAATCTGATCAAATATAAAGCGGACATTAACACATTTGTTCATAAAATTCAATGACGTTCACTTGCAGTTACAAGGGGACAGCCTTAATTTAATAAAAACAAAGAGGGTGTAATTTCGGCTTTTCTTGGTAAATTGAAATTAATGAAGCAAAATATTAGTCGGCGCGAATTCTCCCAGTTTCCGCACTTGTCACAGATAGAATGTCTTGATGAGGATATTCAGACATACGCTCAACATTTAAATACTCTGCATGATGACTTCAAAAATAGATTTGAAGATATTCTGACGATGGAAATACCACCATGGATCATAACCCCATTTGATGAAACGGAAGAGGCGAATGTGGTATTACAAGAGGAGCTACTTGAGCTCAGCACCAACGAGGAACTGAAGGTGAAATTTAAAAAAGGCTATCAAACATTTTGGCTGCAGGCAGAAATCCCCGAAAAATATCCTGGGCTGTGGGAAATTGCGAGAAAATTTTTGATTGCGTTTCCCTCGTCATATCTTGTCGAAAGAAGTTTTAGTGCCGTTACCAACCTGCTAACAAAAAAAAGGAGCAGATTGAACATCACAGAACGGGGAGATTTGAGATTACTTCTTACAAAACTGAAGCCAAATATTGATAATTTGCTGTCAATTCATCAAGTACATTCGTCTCATTAAAAGTATGACTGTTTTTTATTGTTGATTTACATTTCAGAGTTCATTGTTGATTTTTTGTCAATTGTTGATTGTTTGTAATAATCAATGTTTATAATTTTGTATAACCACAAGTATTATTTTAATAAATAGGACACAAGAAAATATGCTACTTTTTTTTCTTCTTAATACCCCCAATTTAGGGTGATATTTTTTAGGAGTTTTGGGAATACAGTAGAAATGTAGTGGGGGTCTACCGAAAATAGTAAAACTTCGAAAGTGGTCCGCGAGACAAAAAAGTTTGGGAACCTCTGTGCTAGACACTGAGAAGAACTTTCATTTCAATATTTTCGCCTAATCGTTGCTGTTCTCACTTCGGTTTTTCAAAAGCACCATACAGCCTCAAATTTTTCTTCAAGCCGTCTAAATTGACGGGGGTTTGCAACTCCCCTGATCGGAAAGCGGTCACCATAAGTCCATATACTTGATTTCGATTTTTATCATATTCGACGTAAATTTCATTTTTACATATCGGTGAGATAATTATTGTTCAGAAGTGCTGTGGTATCGTTATTTGACAAGAAATAATGATTAAAATCGCAAGGCACACTAACTTACGAATGACAGACGTCTAAATGACATATTTGTAGCATTTATGTTGCGATTTTTTTTTTCACGGCACACTTGTAAATTTCATAGTAAGCGGATAAAGGTTGCAGATAATTCAATTTTTTTTAAATTAAATATCAACCAAATGATAACTAAATGAACATACTTAATTCAGAAAAAGATATCTACCAAACTAAAGGTAAAACACCACAAGTGTCCATTTAAAAAAAAAAAGGTTGACTATCGTTATACAGGATGTCTCTAAAAGGTGCGGAAAAAACGCTACCACACATTTCTGAGGGCGATCTAACCCAACTTACCTCAGTCCAAAAGTGGATGCACCATTGCATTGAATTGCCACAAGAATAACACCCAAATTACAGAAGCATATGTGTCCATATACGGAATGAATTTTTTATATCCAGATTACTCATAAACGGCTGCTCCAATCAACTCCTACCAGGTATACCTTTTCTAGGTAAAAAAACATTGGGGAATAAGAATTTTTATTTAAAAGTTAAATACAGTGTGTCTCAAAAAAGTTATTACGTTTTAAATGGATACAATATGCCACAGGTAGCGCCCTCTACATTTTGCAATGAAAATGAGAGCAGATTTAAATTTTTTACCCCACGAAACCCCCCCTACCCAAATATTGTGACAATATACCAATTATTACCGAAATTATTTATAAAAAACTAAAACCAAATTGAACTTTTGACACTGTATCTCCGAAAGCATCCACTTTTGGACTGAGGTAAGTTGGGTTACATCGTCATATTTTGCCCTCAGAAATGTGTGGTAGCGTTTTTTCCGCACCTTTTAGAGACACCCCAGTATATTCAAGACAGCGTTGAAGCAGTTTACAGGGTTTATTAAACCATTTCTATACCCTTTTACTTTCTTATACGTAGTATAAGGAAGTATTGTGATGATGAAAATTTTCGATCTCGAGATTTTTGCAGATGTCCACGTTTTGAGGTCCCCCGATACCAAAAAAGTGGTTTTTAAAAAATGTCTGTGTGTGTGTCTGTCTGTCTGTGTGTGACCACGATAGCGGTCAAACCGCTGGAGATATCAATTCCAAATTTTGTATTTACGTGTATAATCTCCCTCTTGAGATCTGATTAGTTTTTCAGTAAAATCGGTACACCGGAAGTAGCAGTTTACTTCAGTGAAAAAATCGAATTTTTTTTTTCAGTTTATACAAATTTATAAAGAATTCATATGTACTTAAAATTAAAATTGAGAACAATTTTATTTAAAAAGTTTTTCGAAATTCCTACCGGAAGTAGGTCTTTTACTCTTATCGAAAATCGGTTTTTTGCGAATATTTCGCAAGTCAAGCTTTTTAGACAGGTACGTTACGTGTATAAAAGTATTTAAAACATAGTTTTCAATATCTTTTGTATAAAAAAGATTTCAAAATTCGGACCGGAAGTAACACTTTTACTCTTACCGTATAGCGATTTTTGGCAAATATGTCGTAAATTATGCATTCTATATATATTTATTAAGAGTACAAAAGTATTTAGAGTTATATTTGCAATATTTTTTGTGTACATGAAATTCAAAATTCGAACCGGAAGTAGCACTTTTAGTCTTAGCGAGTAGCACTTTTTTCCGAATATCTTGCAAAGTATGCATTCTATAGCGATTTATTAAGAGAATAAAAGTACTTAGAATAGGATTTTGAATAAGTTTTGTATAAAAAAATTCTTAAGATTGTATAGTTTGAAACGCTCATACGTATAAGAAAGTCGTGTGGTGGCCACACCTCATTTTTTACTTTCTTATACGTAGTATAAGGAAGTATTGTGATGATGAAAAATTTCGACCTGGAGATTTTTGCAGATGTCCACGTTTTGAGGTCCCCTGATACCAAAAACGTGGTTTTTAAAAAATGTCACTCTCTCTCTGTGTGTGTGTCTGTCTGTCTGTCTGTGTGTGACCACGATAGCGGTCAAACCGCTAGAGATATCAATTCCAAATTTTGTATTTACGTGTATAATCGCCCTCTTGAGATCTGATTAGTTTTTCAGTAAACTCGGTAGACCGGAAGTAGCAGTTTACTTCAGTGAAAAAATCGAATTTTGCCAATATTTCGTCAAATACTAAGTTTATACAAATTTATAAAGAATTCATATGTACTTAAAATTAAAATTGAGAACAATTTTATTTAAAAAGTTTTTCGAAATTCCTACCGGAAATAGGTCTTTTACTCTTATCGAAAATCGGTTTTTTGCGAATATTTCGCAAGTAAGCAAAGTATTTAAAACATAGTTTTCAATATCTTTTGTATAAAAAAGATTTCAAAATTCGGACCGGAAGTAACACTTTTACTCTTACCGAATAGCGATTTTTGGCAAATATGTCGTAAATTATGCATTCTATATATATTTATTAAGAGTACAAAAGCATTTATAGTTATATTTGCAATATTTTTTGTAAACATTAAATTTCAAAATTCGGACCGGAAGTAGCACTTTTACTCTTAGCGAGAAGCACTTTTTTCGAATATCTTGCAAAGTATGCATTCTATAGCGATTTATTAAGAGAATAAAAGTACTTAGAATAGGATTTTGAATAAGTTTTGTATAAATAAATTCTTAAGATTGTATAGTTTGAAACGCTCATACGTATAAGAAAGTCGTGTGGTGGCCACACCTCATTTTTATTTATTGAAATCGGATAATAAATAAAGAAGTTACAGGATGGGCCATTTTTTATCAAACACCCTGTATAAGTATTATATAAAATGAATATTTTTTAATAAATTTTAATTTCAAAATGACACTTGAAAGGATTTTTTCCAACAAATTTACGTGTGCTTCGTACGCCATGAACGCTCTCTGTCCCGCATTATGTTACAATAAAAAAGATGGTCACCCTACCTTAGACCGTATCCCCGCAAAAATAGACACAGTTTTGTGATACCCATATGTAATACCTCGTTGGGTTATTGACAGCTAAACTAAACTATTTTCGTTTATGGGTTGGTAGATCAGTGTTTTTTTAAGGGGAGGGTACCGTTGATAACGATGGAAAATTCAGTTTATTTTACATAATTAAGTGTTTAGAACACGTAGATAACAGAATGTTTTCATATCTAAAGTATTTTAGACTTTAACGCGATTTTTTATATCGTTAAACTTTAAATGCCTTTTTCTGGAAACAGCAATTTTCAGCGTGGGGGGACTCTACAGCTTCCACGGATGAACCGATTTATAAGAATCTCTGTGCAATTGAAACTAAATTCAATTTACGGGGCCACCAGGGAGCGATTTTTGTCAAAAATAGAATTCTTTTCGTCTGTTGAAGCAATGAAGACAGGGCAAAAAATTGTTTTTTTTTCAAAGATCTACCAGCTTGTTATCCGGGGGTGTTTCAGAAAACGAAAAATCATGGGCCCCACTCCAAAATGTATTCTAGTTTAGTAATGTTTAACCCGTTTTTATCTGACTTTTTCCTATTTCCTAAATGAAAAAGGACAACGTTTTTCAACAATAGATGAGATCAAGACAAAATCGCAAATCGAGCTCAAAGCGATACCTGAAGAGGCGTTCCATCAATGCTTCTTAAACTGGAAGCTACGCTGACAGAAGTGCATAATATCACAGGGGGGACATATAACTCGTTTATTGTATAGGAAATGAATTCATCGATTACATACATTCATTCAGTGATTTATGTATTTTAACCGTCTATTCCACAGTACCTAAGTGCTATTAAAAATATCTATCACATTGATAAAAATTATATTATGTGTTTTACCTACGCAATACGAATTAATTTAGCGATAACAATCTGTAGAGTCACTTATTGAACACATATGTATCGGTTTTAAGTTTTGTGATAATTATATAACTTGCACCCAATATTATATACTTAACCCAGTAAAAAGCTATGATTTAAATAAATACTTATTATTATTATTATTTCATACATAGGTATATGAAAAGTTTTGACATTTTTTCTCTTTATTTGTTTAGCATGTGATTATGTAATTTATATATGAGGGGAATTTACCAATTATTGTCCCTAAGATAGAAGCAAACAACTGAAAAGTACGAAACAATTTATTTTTTATCAATATAACAAAAAAATTGAGGTGTGGCTACCACACGACTTTCTTATCCGTATGAGCGTTTCAAACTATACAATCTTAAGAATTTTTTTATACAAAACTTATTCAAAATCCTATTCTAAGTACTTTTATTCTCTTAATAAATCGCTATAGAATGCATACTTTGCAAGATATTCGAAAAAAAGTGCTACTCGCTAAGAGTAAAAGTGCTACTTCCGGTCCGAATTTTGAAATTTCATGTATGCAAAAAATATTGCAAATATAACTCTAAATACTTTTGTACTCTTAATAAATATATATAGAATGCATAATTTACGACATATTTGCCAAAAATCGCTATTCGGTAAGAGTAAAAGTGTTACTTCCGGTCCGAATTTTGAAATCTTTTTTATACAAAAGATATTGAAAACTATGTTTTAAATACTTTTGTATACGTAACGTACCTGTCTGAAAAGCTTGACTTGCGAAATATTCGCAAAAAACCGATTTTCGATAAGAGTAAAAGATCTACTTCCGGTAGGAATTTCGAAAAACTTTTTAAATAAAATTGTTCTCAATTTTAATTTTAAGTGCATATGAATTCTTTATAAATTTGTATAAACTTAGTATTTGACGAAATATTGGCAAAATTCGATTTTTTCACTGAAGTAAACTGCTACTTCCGGTCTACCGATTTTACTGAAAAACTAATCAGATCTCAAGAGGGAGATTATACACGTAAATACATAATTTGGAATTGATATCTCCAGCGGTTTGACCGTTATCGTGGTCACACACAGACAGACAGACACAGACATTTTTTTAAAACCACTTTTTAACCTCAAAACGTGGACATCTGCAAAAATCTCGAGGTCGAAAATTTTCATCATCACAATACTTCCTTATACTACGTATAAGAAAGTAAAAACGCTGTTTGCAGGTAAAAATCCATCAATTTTCACGCATTTTATTAGTTTTAGGAACAACTGCGAAGCATTTATCGCCCAATGGCGGGCAATTTGTTTTTTTAAACGAATATTTTATACTTTTTATTTATACAGGGTGTAACAAAATAAGTGTAAAACATTTCAGGGAGTGATTCCTTAGCGAAAAAGAGATAGGGTCTTTCATATAAAAAAACTTCAATGGAGCATCCCTTGTTAAGATACAGCCCCATAAAGGGGGTACATAAAATTTGTTTTACAATTTTTCTTACAAACACTAAAAATGTAATTTATTTCCAATGTAACTTTTTGTCTGATTATTTGTTTACCATTTAAAAATCTATTTCCAATACCTTGTTTCATTCGAAACAAAAAATGTCTCTTGAATTTTTTGCCCAAAAGTAATCAGTTCGCAGCAAAAAATTATTTTACGAACAACTACAGAGATACATCGTCATAAATGCGAACTGGATTAGTATTGTTATTTTGTAGTTACTACCTGCATCAAAATACATATGATTAAAGATGAATAAACAAAACTAATTTATTAATAACAAAACATAAAACATGTAGAAATCATAGTAAATGTTCAATACGTCCACCTTCAGTCATTACACATGCGTCTAGACGTCGGCGCATTGAGCCACGTATTCGCTCAAATATTCCTGGATTCTCTCTAATTGCCCTACACGCATCGATGATGCGGTTTCTTAAGTCCTCTACGTCGCGAACAGGAGTAGGATAAACCAAAGTCTGTAAATGGCCCCAATTAGAGAAATCGAGAGGATTGAGATCCGGGGATCGAGCGGGCCAATTCTGTGGTCCTCCTCGACCTATCCAATGATTTGGATATGTTTGGGTTAAATGCTGACGTGCTGCTTGACTAAAATGGGCGGGAGCCCCATCATGCATAAAAAACATATCCCTTCTGACGCCCAAAGGAACTTCCTCCAGCAGTACTGGATGCACTTCTCTTAAAAATTGAGTGTATGCCTCACCATTTAATCGAGGAGGTAGAAAATGAGGGCCAATTAAATAATCCCCAATAACTCCGAGCCATACGTTAAGAGAAAAGTGTTCTTGATGGTTAGCTTGTACAATAGCGTGAGAGTTTTCATCAGCCCATATGTGGTTATTATGAAAATTAATTATCTTGTCCCGAGAAAAAGTACATTCGTCTGTGAATTCGATCGTCTTCAGAAAGTCAGGATTTCTTCTAATCATTTCCAGCATCCAATTGGAAAATTCAAGACGGTTCGGAAAATCTCGCTGTAACAGTGCCTGTACACGTTGCAGATGGTAAGGGTATAAGAGTTGTTCCTTTAAAATTCGAAATACCGTCATATGATCAACATTTAACTCGAAAGCAATCTTTCTAGTACTGCTAGTAGGTTGTTCTTCAACCAAATTAAGTACTGCTTCTTCAAGATGTGTTGTTCTAACTTCTCGATGGCGACCACAATCCTGCGTGCTTTTGTCGAATGAACCATATTCTCGTAATCGTTGATGAAGTCGGGCAAATATTCTATGCGAAGGAAGCTGCCGTTGAGGATACATTTCAGCATATCTTCTAGAAGCTTCTAACCCATTCCCCTGCGACAGACCGTAAACGTAATGCATATCCGCCATTTCCTCATTTGTGTATGCCATTTTAATAACAAGTGAATTATTAAACTAACAAATTACGAACAAAACAACGACACACAATTAAGTATTAATTCAATTTCAAAAATTTACAAACTGACAGCGTGATACCACTACTAGCGGCCTACTAAATAAATTAGTTTTACATTTTCGTTTTATGACGATGTATCTCTGTAGTTGTTCGTAAAATAATTTTTTGCTGCGAACTGATTACTTTTGGGCAAAAAATTCAAGAGACATTTTTTGTTTCGAATGAAACAAGCTATTGGGAATAAATTTTTAAATGGTAAACAAATAATCAGAAAAAAAGCTACATTGGAAATAAATTACATTTTTAGTGTTTGTGAGAAAAATTGTAAAACAAATTTTATGTACCCCCTTTATGAGGCTGTATCTTAACAAGGGATGCGCCATTGAAGTTTTTTTATATGAAAGACCCTATCTCTTTTTCGCTAAGGAATCACCCCCTGAAATGTTTTACACTTATTTTGTTACACCCTGTATATAGATTTTTTTTTAAATTCTATATTGTGTGTGCGGGTGCCATTCTATACTTTAACCGATATTCATATTTAAATATTTAATTACTGTACATTTTTCAGTGAATCAGGAGATACAATTGCCAATCTACTTTCAAAAATGTGTCTCAAATCAGAAAAGTTGAATGACGGCAATATTAAAGTATGCATTCCACCAACTCGTCATGATGTTATACATGCTTGTGATATTTATGAAGATGTTGCAATTGCTTATGGATATAACAGTATAGAAAGAACAATTCCAAAAACTGCTACAATTGGTGAACAATATCCGTTGAATAAATTATCAGATTTATTAAGACATCCGATTGCTCAGGCAGGATTTACTGAGGCTTTAACTTTCTCATTGGTAATTTTATTTTCTGCCTATAAAAATGTTTTATATATATTTCAAAATTGCAATATTCTTAGTGTTCCAGAGATGATATTTCAACAAAATTAGGAGTATCCATTGATGCAGTTCCGGCAGTGCATATTTCTAATCCTAAAACGTTAGAATTTCAAGTATGTCGGACGTCTCTTTTGCCAGGTATTCTAAAAACAATTGCCGCAAATAAAAAGATGCCTCTGCCGATAAAGATATTTGAGGTATCTGATGTTGTATTAAAGGATTCTTTGTCAGGTTCACTATATTCATTAAGCTCTCGTATGTGTTTACTTGAAGTATAATATTTTAGAGGTTGGAGCAAGAAATGAGAGGCGTATATGTGCCGTTAATTGCAATAAAACTGATGGATTTGAAATTGTACACGGCTTACTGGACAAAATTATGTTATTATTACAAGTGAGCTGGAGTCTGAAGCAAACTAATGAGGGATATTATTTACGACAAGTAGAAGGTTTGTACAACCTAGAACTTAATTAATATATAAGTAAGACATAATTGGAAATAGGTAGCTAGAACCTTAAATATCTTGTAAATATTCTAATATATATTTATTAATTATAATATTGCGGATAATGAATTTTTTACACAGTTCTTATAATAATACAGTTGAAAATATTATTTTTGATTATTCTCTATTTTTCAGATCCTGCTTTTTTCCCTCGGAGATGTGCTGAAATTGTATGTAATGGCAAAGTTATAGGAAAAATTGGCGTTCTTCATCCAAATGTGTTATCCAAATTTGAATTAAATAATCCATGTTCAGGATTAGAAATTAGTATAGAACCATTTGTTTAGATTCTATATGTATTGGAATGAAATATAACATTTTTTTGCTTTAATATATTCTTTGTATGAAAACTATTCCCTTAATAAAGTTTAATGCTGTACGTTATTTTTTTGTTTAAAAATTTAAAATATATTTAAGATCCTAGATATCTAATTTAACATGTGAATAGGGAAGAGAATATTAAGTGTAGTGCGTCCATTCGATGCCAGATGGCACTACATATTTGCAATCACATTTACGGAACTTCGTTTTTCTTGTCGGCCATAATAGAAAATGGCGACGGTGATGAAATTAGTGTAGCGAATGTACTGTACTTTGTGCGTGTAGTGAAGTTTAATATTATAGAAAAACGGTGTAATTGTTTTTAGTTTTAATGAAAGGTAAAAATGCAGAATGTAGCACAAGGATCCGCCGCAGATAATCCGAAAATAGAAAAAGTGAACGTTCACCACGATATAGGAAACTCGTCGTCGACTCCCCATTCTACCAACTCCAGCCCTGCTAAATCGGAAACAGAAACATATTCAGAACATCGAAGATTTATGTCTGATTCATCCGAAAGCGAAGAGGATAGTGTCTCTGAGGTAGGCGATTGTTTTTTAAGATATTCTCTTGTTTTTCATCCATAGCTGCCTTTGCCTCGAGGCTCAAGTATCAATGAACTTCTGAGAGACATCTTGTGGCAGTCATGTCTGTGTTGTACATTGCTTGCCCTCAGCCTTTTTTTTTATTAACATCGCAATGTGTATATTTATTTACAAGTTCAAATATTAATATGTTAGACGAAATTATCTGTAACGATAAGCGACCGCTATTGTCCTACTCGCAGCTCTACCACGAACGCGATCGTTTCGTCAGATCTAGGTTCTACATACAAGGCATACTACGATTAAATTGCCCTCTTTTTATTTTCAGACATGAAAATATTGTTAATAGGTGACATTATTCCTAAATTTCTTTAATATTTACACGGGAAAATGTCAATGCCAACGCTAATTCTTCTAAGTCCGCTATCCTTTGACAATTTGTTTCGTGTACAATGAAAACTGTTCTAACATTTATTTAAAATCAATTAAATAGCGATGTTTTCAAAATAAATACCAAGAACAATAGAAATCGTGTTTATTTATTTATGCTTAACGGACACATACAAAACTGTAGTACGTCTTAAACGATAAATGAACAAATTTCATGAATATAACCTCGATTCACTGTCATTCATAATTAGGCGTACTCGGAATACTTTTTTCTATTATATTTTAAAATAATAGTAAGTATATAGTTTTCTCCTTATTTTTTTCTTTGTGTTCTGGATAATTCAAGAATGTTCCAAAATCTCACTCCTACAACTTCCAACCTCTAACTTTACTGAGTATAATGCTGCTCAACTTCAATCTGCAACCTGCATTACTATTGAAGTAAACCGACTTTCTCTGACCATTGTTTGTAACGAAATAAACTATTTATTTTCTTCTCTGTTGCAAGAAAACATTAAAATTAGATAAATATTTTTATTTACGCAATTACATCTATAACCGGGTACGGTAAATGTATCACAATAATAATTGCCTATAAGCCATATTTGAAAAGGTCAGTGTTATATTGGGGTTTCTAATGGATTTAGAATCTATACTTTGACATTTTGCATAGTTCTATTAAATATTTAAAGCATAGAATAACGAATTCTTTATTTCACATTGTAATTAGCGGGTAAGGTAGGAAGTGTTATAACAGTTAATAGAAAAATTAAATTTCATTCAATATCTAATAAGATATTGAATGATATTTTATTTTTCTCGTCCGTAAAGATTTATAATAAAACAAAACAATTGTTGTTCACACTTTTTATGTTATGAAATTTGCTCAATATTGTTTGCAAATGAATAGAGACAATTTTCACAGGAATAATATACATTGATCAGCATCATCAGATTTTTCATTATTTCATACTTCCATGGTAGTATTTTAAAATGCATATTCTCTTGCATAATGTCTAAAACTATTTATCTATTAGGAACAATTATGGCGCACATTTGAAAATGGAATTTAAGGCATAAACAAAACCTAACAAATTGCATAATCTTTTGAACCAAGGAAAAATGTATATTTTCTCATTTCGCATTCATGATTGTTGGTATAGAATTATTCTTTGACGTTCCTATTAACTAGGATTGCCTGATATTTACCTTTTTTTAACAAACACAGATTGAATTTCTATACAAAATATTTAATTTTTTATTTGTTATTTAATTATGAATCCTTATCTAATATATACAGCGGTTGCCAAAAAAAAAGTATTTGTTGTTTCTGACACTATTTCTGAAGAAGTTTGAGGTATAATGTGAAAAGAAATTAGGTATTAACACCACGTTAACTAGCGTATTTTAAAGAAAATCAACAACAATACATTGTGCATTAATAAAATTGCTGTTATGTGAGTCATAAGTCACAAAAAATGGCCAATTTAGCTGCTAGTTGTTTTAAATGCCTTTAGGGTACTGTTAGAGGATTTTTATTTTTAACAATTACGGTACTTCTAGAGTAGAATCTATTAAATGTTTCTGATCCGTTTTCTTTAACTATTTGCTACGAATTATTTTATTTATCTTTCAATTCTTGGTATTTAACAGACATTTTCTTTAGGCTTTATACCCCTAACGATTAAATTGACCTGAATTAAAAACCTAGACTATTTTGTTAATATCTTACTCGTATTTTATTAATTAATGCAAAAAATCGCATTTCGTTTCGTTGATAATTATTTCTTTACCCAATCTTACTATATCAATAACACATAGTACTACACTCTTATCGTTTTTTTCGATTTAGGTAGGTACCTTGGAAAAGAAGTCTGTTTTACCAAGAAAACTTAAATATTTTTACACTTTGTAGTGCATATTTCAGTGCGTCCTTATGACTGGCTACTAACATTCCTAACTATTTATTTGTGTTGGTATTTCCATAAACCCATAGATTATGCTTTTTTTAGACGGTCTATCCATGCAGTTATTATCCCTTCCTCTTTTATTAATTGTTTTTTGAATGAATGCATAATTTACAATTATATTTTATGGCTGATTTAACTTTATATTGTGAATTGCTTTCTTTTTGTAGGTAATTTTCTGATTTCGATTCGGTTACTATCTCCAAAATACCTGTTTCGTGGCAGTTATTCAAATAAAAGTATTTATGGTATATGTATATAATTTCATTTTCAATACAATTTTTGATTTTTTGAAAAAATTAAATCAGAAATTCGGCATTAATGTAAAAAGTTTTTTCGTGATTTATTTGAAGGATATGATTTTGTGTAAATTTGCTATCAAATAGCATATTATCATATAGAAAATGTTTAATTCAAAAATTAATAAATAAAATTGACATCCTGAATGAAAAGAAATTATATTTTTCTTTTAAAATATTTTTTCTACGCCCAACTTTAAATGGCCGTTTATCGTATATGTTCCATTATGCTAAGTGATCTTTCAAATACACCTTGACAAGGTGTGACTTCGTACGCTTTAATGACGTTGTGAACTTGGCAACGGCTGAAGTAAGTTCTAGGTTTTTTAAATTGCAAAAATCAGTTGAAGTTAGTGTAGCTCCGCCACACTTCGCTCGTTATTAATAAAACGCGTGACTAAAATGAGGTTTATAAAACTTGACACATAATATACCTACTCTTAAAATCGATCAATTATAGCAGTGGCGGCTCGGGGTGGTTCACATAGGGAGTGCATAATTTCAAAATTAAAAAATGAGGTGTGGCCACCACACGACTTTCTTATACGTATGAAAGTGTTACTTCCGGTCCGAATTTTGAAATTTCATTTATACAAAAAATATTCCAAATCCAACTCTAAATACTTTTGTACTCTTCATAAATATATATATATAGAATGCATAATTTACGACATATTTGCAAAAAATCCTTATTCGGTAAGAGTAAAAGTGTTACTTCCGGTCCGAATTTTGAAATTTTTTTTATACAAAAGATATTTAGAAATACGTTCTAAATACTTTTATACTGACAATTTAATTCATCTGTCAAAAACATGACATTTTAATACACGCTGTGTTAGTTTGCTATCGGATAAACTGCATGTTTGCTAGCGGATAAACTGCATGTTGATTTTCCATGGCAACGAAAATTCAATTCTGACAGTATCGTTCAAATAAATTTCATACATAAACATTTATATTTTTCTCTTTCTTTTGTATATGTATTCAAAGGAATGTTAAATGAAAATATTTCGGTTTATTAATATTAATTAAATGATTCATTAAATTGTCTTACCAAATACCATTCGAGTTTGTGTTTATTTCCGGAACAAACTTTCATTTTGACAAAACTCAAACTTTGTTGCTTAAGGGTAACACGACTCGAACAAATAACAAAAGGTAAAACCGCTCCACCTTCGGTGTCGCGGTTTTACCATGTTATTTGTTCTCGTCAGTTACCAAGCAACAAAGCTTTCGTTCAAAATGAAAGTTTGTCCGGATAAACACAAACTCTTATGGTATTACCCCCGATAATTTACCTGCCTAGAAAGCATGACTTGCGTGATATTCGCAAAAAACTGATTTTCGATAAGAGTAAAAGACCTACTTCTGGTCGGAATTTCGAAAAACTTTATTAATACAATTTTTCTCAAATTTAATTTTGAGTACATTTGAATTCCTTATAAATTTGTTTAAACTTAGTAATTGACGAAATATTTGCAAAATTCGATTTTTTCACTGAAATAAACTACTACTTCCGGTGTGCCGATTTTGCTCAAAATCTAATCAGTTCTCAAGAGGAAGATTATATTCGTAAATACAAAATTTGAAATTGATATCTGTAGCGGTTTGATCGCTATCGTGGTCACACACACAGAGACAGACACACACACAGAGAGAGAGAGACAGAGAGAGACATTTTTTAAAAACCACTTTTTTGGTATCAGGGGACCTCAAAACGTGGACATCTGCAAAAATCTCGAGGTCGAACATTTTCATCATCACAATACTTGCTTATACTACGTATAAGAAAGTAAAAGTATAATACAAGAAAGCTTACCCAATCTTTATAAGTTTCACCGACATACTGTTCCAGACAGGTACTGTTCATTGTACAGTTTGTTTTGAGGGAATAATAAATATAACACTACAGTTTGATTACATCTGACGATAAACGAAGTCCATTTTGCGTGTCTTTGACTTCCAGAACAGTTCTATCACTTTTTCATTAAAATTTGGGAAATCATTTATAAGTTCAATTAAAAACCGGTGCTGCTTCGATGTGATCTCTGAGCGATTTATCTAATTCTGCCGTAAAATTTATCAATTCCCGAAAAATGCCCTTGGTATTCAACGTTTGCCGTTCATCATGACCCCGAAGTGCCAGTTCAAACGCGCCACAAAATCTAATGCAATTTATTATTAAATTTAACACATGCCTATTTTTTGTTACCTGTTCATTGTGTTGTTGAACTGCTTTTCTATATGATCTAAAACATTCTGAATGTTATTTTTTCCTAACATTCTTAGACTAAATATATTTTTCAAATGCCCTTCGGGATTTTCATGTTTCGTAATTTTAGCACTAAGATGAATTAAGTCTTTTATTCCGTTCTTTGACCAAGACGGTTCACCACCAAACAAAAGACACGGAAAACAAAACAAAGTATTTTTAATTTCACACCCACAAATCCAGTCATTTTTCTGATAAATATTCATTTTGAATTTTCTTATAACGTCTTTACCTTTAACAGATTGTTTATTTCCTAAACATAATTGAGGCATCGGCCGTTTAAGATTTTTATTGCGACTTTTTCATCATACTTTAACCGCGAAAACGTGTTATTCTGCATCGCAGACACGAAATTCATCTTACAACAGCGTTGAGCAGACGGGAATCTTGCTCACATGCTATGTATTATACGATATGGAACTAGAACAAAATACAGTTCTCCCCACCTTCAATGTAATGTTTAATGGCTTAACGCAGCAACAGTAGCGCTTTGCACATGGGTATGTTTCTCTCGGTGGAAGGGGTCTTTACATCCGTGCGCTGTTAGTCGTCATTATATCTGTGACGACGATCGGTGCATGTAGGTTGTTTCGCGTGCCGTACACGCCACGTTCCTGTTCAATAACAATGAATACGTAATAAATAAATACTTTCACAGTTAGTCGCCGCTTGGTTTGTTTTGTTTCAAAATTCCAGGGGGTGCAATTGCTCACTTGCTCTCATTAAAGAGCCGCCACTGAATTATAGTTATAATAAGTATTAAAACCATATGAATTTAGGTTTTCGAGTGCTATATGTTATATTTTTTAAAGTTATATTGAAGTAGGATGATTTATATACAATATATTACACAAATTGGACCTAAAACCACCTGTCCTTTATAATACGCAGACAATTTCGGACGGCCTCATACAAGAAGGAAAAAGTAATCTATAGACAAGTAGGTAATTGATTTATGCCTTTGTATTCAAATGTTTTGGCCAAAAAGGATTGGATTGATTCAACTTTGACAGTTATAAACGAATTGCAGCAGTGACAATTCCATAGATTTTCATATTCGATAAAATGCCAATGCTTATCGGTAAATCATTCAGATACACCCTGTATATTTATACACGGTAGAATAATTGCGCCGGGATTATTTAACAATTGTTTGCATTTGTTTATAGTGCGAGTTGGTATGGAATATTACAATGTTGACGTTGGATGTTATTTTGATTCATCTTATTAATTTACGAATTAAATTCAATATGAAATATTTAATTTAAACTGACTTACCTATTATTATATATTATACTTGATAGATATCATAAGTTCGAAAATGATCTCACTTTCGTAAACGTACGCTGGCAACAATTATTTGCCCATAGCTATACATTATTTACTGTTGTAATTATATAAACTAGACTAGAAATAAATTATAAATTTCTGGTAAATTAGTTAATTACTTGGGCAGAATTGAATTGTGAACTAAATTGTTAAGATACGTACAACTGATATAATAATAATAATAATAAATGTATTCAAAAAAAGAAAAACGTAGCTAGAGGGTGATTACATAAAGTTAAGATATGGAATAAAGAACATACACATCCATCTTTTTTTTAAGAAAATATGCTATCTCCGTTATTTTTGTAGTTACGGTTTTGGTCAAATTAGTGAATTATTAGTGTTTTAACGCAGATTAATATGCACTTCATAAAAAAATTACGTATTTCTCAGAAATGTTAAAATTTATAATTTTTTAAAATAGAACACCCTATATATTTGTACGGATTTTGAAGAGCACAATGTTTTGAACAAAAAATATCTTTAACTAAAAAGTAAACAAAAAAGAAGCGTTTAAAGATTAATAAACTTGTTAACATTTAATTCTATGTCGATCATGGAAAATAATAAAATATAATGTTAACAGTACAAACAAAACACAATAAACACAATAACCAAATCAGTTTCATTTTTTATTACCATTTAAACTTTTTGCCTAACTTAATAAATGTTCAAAGACATTGCCTTGCTGTTCAATGCATTTTTCGGCTCTCACTGTAACGTTTTCCGTAGCCTTTCGACCAGAAATATTATTTAGCGTTTGTTTGATAATAGTTTCGAGTTCCATCACATTTCGATATCGCTGCTGTATACCACATCCTTTTCAAAATCCCAAAGATCACATTCTTCTAAATGTGTAAACGGCATTATTTTTAACAAATATGGATGAATAAATTATTGTAACAAATTATTAGACTTTGAAACTTTTTGCATTAAGTTGTTTAATAAAAAAAAAGAACTGAAGAACACAGCACAAATTCTAATAATCTAATAATAATAATAATCAACTATTTTAAATAACTTATCATGCCAAAGAGAATCAGGCACAGTACAAGTTATTGACAATTTCAATGGGCATACTATTTATTTTGACTTGAAATGAAGAAAGCCTATTTATTAATAATGTATCTTTGACATCTCAAAAAATAACGCAGATAGCAATAGTGCACCGATAACTTTGAACACGGTGTCTACCTACAAACAACACGACTAACATCTAAAAAAAAAGTATTAATACACATTGAATGTCACTTCTCGAGATATTCATCTACATTATAATACAGGGTGGGAAGGTATACTACTTTGTTTGATCATAACTTTTGGTTAAATGAAAGAGAATGAATCTAATTTTGATAAATGGTTTATTAATTAATTTTATCGCCAATATTTTGTTTTGAGTCTCAGGGGTTTCTTGTTTCAAGTTTTCAATCATGTCATGATATCATTCGCCAGTGATAATTACCGTTAAGTCGTTTCCATTTTCAAAGAAGTAAGGTCCAATGATTCCTCTTGGCCAGACTGCAAAATGGATGTGAAGGTGACTCGTGAATAGTTTGTGGGCGTAAATGGTCTTGTTGAAGAAACTGTTCTGTTAATTAATTCTTAAATGGAAGCAATTACAAATCCTTGTGCATAATTCTAGCCAAAGTTGTTCTTCGTAAACCAAGTTCCTGAGCATGGTGTCGAATTTTGAGGTTGATGGATTGTTTTAAACACTTCTTGAACAACAGCAATGATCTCAGGCAATCGTGCAGTAAGTTGTGGTCCACGCTTGAACCTTTGAGCTACAGACACAATAGTGCGTTTTGTTGGTACGTTCTTTCTCTCAAAAATTCCGTGTGACTTTCTCATTGTTACAGTAATCGATGATTGATTTGCATAAAATGTTGTAACAATTAAAACACGTGGGTTTATTGAATATTTATCCATAATAAATTTATCACGTCTTTACTCAACGACTTCCAAATATGATCAAAACTAATATTTATCAAAATTGCGGCAAAACAAGGTAGTATACCTTCCTGGCGAACACGCGTTACATGCAGGAGTTTTAGAGTGGATGCTAAATGCCTTTTGATTATTACACTTTTTGATAGACTGACATAGGCTTATTATAGGTACCAAATCACACGCAAAAATTGGATATTTTTTGCAGGTTCCTAAGCAATATCGGAGTTTTGACAAATGGTCTAAATTGACACTGCTTTTTGATACATATGCACTGCGTAGCTTTGAAGGAAAATGTTAATCAATTCAACACGGAAAACGACTGTTCCATACTCATCACCTCCGATTTTCTTGAACTTTGGTGCAGGTGTACTATTGGTATATAGACTTGGAAAAATATATTTTACTCAATTTGTTTTCGGATTATAGAGCTGTAAAGATCTTAATGGGCGAAACACCGATTTTTTGAATTGCTATAGAAGCTTTACTAATGTCTAGAGACCTGGGATATGTGCCATTTTACAGTATTTTTCACGCCTTTTACTATGATATACAATACTTAGTAGGTTAAGATAAGAAAAAAATTAAATTCTCAAAACCTAATTTAAACTTTTAATTTAATATTTTTCAAAAAGTACAAATTTTCAAATTCCATGAACAGTTAGTACCGTCGCGTCGTAAATCACAGGACAAAATATAAATTTGTTATGATAATGGCTTCATTATTAAGAAAATTGAAAACTGAAGCTCCATTTCCATTAATTCAACTCTGCGAACGATGCTAATATTGAAATTTTCATGTAAATATACACGAACACTGACGTGATTGAAGATTTCACTAGTAAGTCCAAAGTAATAGTTTATCATTTTAAATTTGAAAAGGCTTCATTTGTTTGGCACAAATCCCTTTATTTTTTACATCATAAGTTCTTCCAGTGGAATCACAGTATTCACAAACACCTGTTACCGAAGCTCACACAATATCTACGTTTCTAGGGTATGAGAAAGATGTAGGGGCACCAACTGGATGAACATAAGTTATTTTTTACTTCATCATTCTTCATTTTTCACAACAGTGATCTAATCTGATACGTCTGGTAATTTAAGTTTATCAGACGATTTTGACATTTCCTTGTTGCAAGCTTCTAAATCCATAGAAGAGTTTTTCACCAATATTTCTCATGTAGTTTTGGAAATAATCGCACGGTGTTGGAGCGTTCCTGTGATAGACAATGCTTGATCAAAGTTCTTTTTCAAGAAACATTTTGATTCAAAATAATCTTCTTGGGTTGATTATGCAAAGTCTACTGTTTCTACAAGCATCACTGAGGCCAGCAAGGTGCCTACCGTCTGCAAAACAAGTTCAAACAGATTTGAACTGAACTGAACGATAATGAAGTAAAAAGAATTAATGGTTAAAGATTAGATGAAACAGTTGAACCAAATTTTCACAATTTGTGCCATAGAAAAACGTATGTGCCATGCCCTAAGATATTGTGATTATGATGAGAAATAGTTTGATACACGTGCAAATGTTATCTAAATAAAGAACGAATAAACGAAGTTCTTGTGGTTTTTATGCCAAATAGTAACGTAGTTTGTGAATGTGATTATGTTATTCCTTAAATTTTCTTATTTTATATTTTATGCTATATTATTTACCACATTGTATGACTGTAAATTATACAATAAATAAACCTAGCAAAAATTCAAGTTATTTTAAGATATCTTCCCAATTTTGTCACAACATAATGTACGTACATACTTTAAGTATTGTCATGCACAAAATTATAGATAGAACTTTTAGAAATTTGGCTGTAGAAATACTGTACATAGATATTTTGAATGGTATGAAAATGAAGAATGTTAATACAATTTTAAATCAAGGTCGTGACATACGTAAGTAATTACTCCTGCATCTAATTATATGAATGGACGAGTATTTCTTTCTGTTGGACTGTGGATGAAAAATTAATATATTCTATAATTGGTGGATGAGGGAGATACTTGTTGAAACTCCGTTTTACGGTAAAGAAAACTTCGTTATCGTAATATATTCTATATAAAGCTTTTCCTGGAAAGCTGCTTTTTCTATAAATAATAGTCGATAAAATATGTATGTATTTAGTAGTGATAACCTGTATTGTCTTGTAAATTGATTTTGTACATATAAATATTAAAAAATTAAAATCAATATCACACAACCTTAATACAGACAGTGTGTCTAGACACATGACAGTTTCGATTCTTTTTATTATTCCCGCAAAGAGTTTCTGTTTAGAAATCCTTTTAAGTTGCTAGAGAAGTAATAGAAAAACTGCACAAACGAAATGATTTTAAACAAAATAAGTATAATAATACATGTACAAGTTATTTGAAGTCAGTGTCTAGTTAATAAAATGTGTTTCATGCATTGTTTTGTCTGTTTATTTCCGTATGTTTTTAGGAGAGACCCAATTTATTTTCTTCGCATAGTGTCAGATTATCCTTATCAAGCTTATGTCTTTGCAAGTTAAAATGAGAATTATATAAACATCAATGATCAATTTCAAAAACATGTCCTAAATTTAGTCCATGCCCAATTTGATATTTATTGTTGTATAGGTATAATACGTTTTACAAAAAATAAAACCATGGATTTCTTTTAAAATAAAAAATGAGGTGTGGCCACCACACGACTTTCTTATACGTGTGAGCGTTTCAAACTATAGAGTTAAAAAAAAATATATAAAAATTATTTAAAATCCTATTATAAGTACTTCTATTCTCTTAATAAATCTCTACAGAATGCATACTTTGCGAGATATTCGAAAGAAAGTGCTACTCGCTAGAGTAAAAGTATTACTTCCGGTCCGAATTTTGAAATTTCATTTATACAAAAAATATTTCAAAACCACCTCTAAATACTCTTATACTGTTGACAAATATTTATAGAATGCATAATTTACGACATATTGGCAAAAAAATCGTTATTCGATAAGAGTAAAAGTGATACTTCTGGGCCGAATTTTGAAATTTTTTTTGTACAAAAGATATTGAAAATAAAGTTGTAAATACTTTTATATTCGTAGCGTACCTGTCTACAAAGCATGACTTGCGAAATATTTGCAAAAAACTGATTTTTGATAAGAGTAAAAGACCTACTTCCGGTATGAATTTTGAAAAACTTTCATAATAAAATTCTTCTCAAATTCAATTTTGAGTACATATGAATTCTTTATAAATTTGTTTAAACTTAGTAGCTGACAAAATATTGGCAAAACTCGATTTTTTCACTGAAGTAAACTTCTACTTCCGGTCTGCCGATTTTACTGAAAATCTAATCAGATCTCAAGAGGGAGATTATACTTGTAAATATAAAATTTGGAATTGATACCTATAGACCGCTATCGTAGTCACAGACACACACACACACACACACTGACACACAGACATTTTTTAAAAACCACTTTTTCTGTATCAGGGGACTTCAAAACGTGGACATCTGCAAAAATCTCGAGGTCGAAAATTTTCATCACAATACTTCCTTATACTACATATAAGAAAGTAAAAAACCTTTATTACTTTTGCCGCCGTTATTATTTTATAAATATAAATAAAACACAACTTGATTTAGCCAGACCACTTTGTATATTAAAGAACTTATACAGCTTGTGTAATGGAACACTTGATATAGCAAGTCCAAAATACATACATCAGAATTGCAACGTCGCGTATTTGTCTTCGCTCTCGCTACATTTAGCGGTGAAGCATCGACTGGCAATATCACAGTTAACTCTACCCCCACCTGTCTTTCGTCGCGCGCCCAGTACGGCCACTGAATACGACGTTGCAACGTTTACTTGATAATATCAATTGTTTCATTACACAAGCTGTATATTATAATTGATTTTATTTTATTTTTTGTTTTTACTTTGTTCATTTTATTTATTTCATTTCAATTCATTATCAATACTGCGGAAGTCTTCATTAATTTTTTGTTAACTCCTGTCAATAAATGTTATATTTTCAGTGCTTATTTAAACAACCAAGGAGAAAAAATTGAGTTGCCACTGCTGCAAGCACATAATGGATCACAGGCCAGAATGTATTTTACATATTATATATTTATCAGGCACTTTTTATATTATATTTTGATAAGAACATTGCTTATGTAGTGGAAATATGGAAATGTTCCCATGTAGTTTTTTAACATTACTTAATCTATTTTTTACTTTTTATGACATCTAAAATAGTCTGAACAATTTTTATTAGAAGGAAATAATATACTTATGTAATATTAAATTTAATATGAGAAAGAGAAAAAGCTTTACTTCTGGAAAAATATAAAGGCTTCTGCATTTTATAGAAGGTGTGGTATTTGAATTCCATCTGTTTGGCGAAAAGAGTAGGTATAGATCGTTTTGTGTGTAAAGGCGATGTATTTTTCCAAATTTGGTATGAAAATAAAAGATTAAGAAAGCAACAAAATTATGACCAACAGTTTTTTCCATTTTGAATATAGATTGTATGTATGTAATTGATTTACGCTGCCGCCCCATTTGCATTTTAGCGATTTTTATGTTTTACAATTTCCACCTCTGCGTGAATTAAAATTAATTGTTAAATTTGACATTAGAATTCCATTAGCACAGTTTTAGCAGTTATTTTGAAAATTATTGACATAAACCACATAAACTTACCCCAAAACCGCACACCATAGTTGTCGTCCATTTTCTTGAATTACACTGTTCACCAAAAATGCACTTTGGAATTCTTTCCTTGATCAAAATGGTTAAACTACCCCAATTTCGGGCCGAGAAAAGCGAATATAATATCAGATTTTGTTTGTTAGCTCTAGTCTTCAACAATGTTTTTCAACCCAGGAGGTTCTGAAGTCTTGGTTGGACAATTTCAGTGAGAAAGCTGTGCCTGTTTATTCTTTAATATTTTGTCTAATCTTGGTTTCTATGTTTGACACGCAAATAATCATTTTCCAATTGGAGCCTATTTTTTCTCTTCCTAGTTTTTATGTTAACCATTGCAGAAGAAGTTAGTTTACATAGGTAGGAAGTGGCGACAGGAAGTAATATTTTCAAAGCTTCACTTGCCAGCTGTGGATAATCTTCTTTTCTCTTCATCCAGAAGACGTCAATCGTTTGCGAACTAAATTCCATTTTAAGCATGCCGTCATTAGCCAAAGATTTTCTTTCATTTAGTATCCATCTATGCCCGTTGTTAGCTTGAGAGTTTAGTTCCGCTAAGTAACTGAGTAGTTTCTCTCGCAAATTTTGCAAGCTCTTTACCATGCAAGGTATGTGAGAACTTACTACCAATGATTGGTCCATTACAATATCTTCGACAATCTTCTGAACGCAATTGAAAGACTTATACATCATTTTTTGTAAAGACGTTGACCACGAACGAAGTTTTGCTAGGAATTCCTTGATTTTATCCTTTGCCGATCTTCTCTCCCTTAAAATATTTAAGTGTTTGAAAAGATCAGCGAGAAACGCTAATTTTAATAGCCAAACAGAGTCACAAAAATAAATCGCATATTCAGATTCAACATCAAAATCTCTTTTATCACACAGAGGTCAGGTGGCTCTCCATGGAGAGGAAAAGTATTGCCACCAGTTCTGGAACTAAAAGCTGAATTGTTAATGTATGTACATATTAACTTACGTGCTAATTTTCGGAGTTCTGAAGATTCTGTTCATACTGTTTGATCGCCAGAGCGGGGTGCACTCCTTTAAGGTATACTAATTTCAAGTAGAAATACTACAAATACACTTCGAAATTCTGTCATTTCTGAAAATAGGTAAATATCCCAATTTTAGGTAGGTGAATATCTAGGAAGTGGAGTTTAAATGAAATGTTACAGCCTAATTGATGATATTTTTCTAGAAGGTTATTTACAATCGCAACGCAGTTGTTAACTCTTCGATTTTCCAGGAAGCCATCATTCACAACATCGTTAAATGCCTCGCATGCTGCTTTTTCATGGCCCTGGAGCACTTGATCGAAGTTTTCATCTTGAAAAAGATGAATCTTCGGGCCAATGAAGATACTATCTTTTAACTTTAGCATCATTGTGGAAAGTGTCTTCTGAAACCTTATAGATTTTTTTATAAATTTTAGACTTGCTCCTTTTAGTTTAGTTACATCCTTTTAAAGTATCTGGTGGTCTAATTTTATCCTAGAAACAAGTTATTTATTTTTTTGGTTGAAGAAAAAAAATCTTTTCTCAAGTATTTTCAGTCCTGGACCCCTTGGAAGGGCTATATCTGAGAACCAAGAACTAATTCAAAAATTTTAAGTGTCATTTTCGTTTTTTCGATGATGAATTAGTAACAGCTGTTTTCAAGTCGGAAGAATTTTCACTAATGACCAGTGTTATCTAACTTTTCATATGGCGTTTACGTCGGATAAGGCGGTATTGAGATTGTTTAGCGATCCCATATTGGTGTTACATACCAAATCAATATGTAGTTACGGGGTGTACTACACGGGTCTACACGTTAAGCATATCTGGGTTAATAAAGTTTCGCCGCAATATGAACATTAGTTTATATTTAATTTGTTAAAATTAGTGATAATAATAAAAGTAATTAAAAATTGACATGAAATAGTCTAGGTCATGTTTGTTTATATTATGAATTAATTTTATCTGGCACGCCTATGAAATACAAATGACATCTCTGAGCTGCCAATTTACTAGCTTTAAGGTTTATCCGTTACGTATGGGATAACAATTTTTTCTCACTCGATACTTGATGACTTGTGTATTTAAAAATATTAACATTGACATGCGTTTCGCGTTCATTCATCCTGCCTGTAATTCTCTATCCGTTTGACCTATATACACGGAGACGCAGTCAGAACATTTATTTGATCAAGTTCACCCCGCTCCTTCACTAGAATGCTTGCTTAACATATTTTGGTAATTACACAGAGAAACAGGTTGCGTGTTTATTCCATAGCATATTTTAATAAAATAATAAGATAAATTAGGCTTTGTATATTTTGTTGTTTATTTCCTTACTACATATATGGATTATTTGCGATGAAGAAGTTATTGTTATTGTTAATTTAAAAAATGAGATGTGGGGACTACACGACCTTCTTATACTAAGTATGTGCTTTACCAAATGTGTATACAGAAGTTGTTCCAAATTAAACTTGAAATTCTGTATTTCTTATTAGAATAAACCTCTGAGTACATCCGGTCCGAATTTTCAAAATGGTATTCAAATAGTTGATTTATTCGAAGATTTAAATTATTTAAATATTCATTGGAATACTCAAGCATTTGAATATTCGAATATTTGAATATTTCAACAATTTCTTCTGTATTATAATATTTCAACACAAAAACTTGGATTTTTATCACTCATTTTAATATTCCACTAATCAAATGATTAGTCATTATTGTTGCTGTTATTCAATGTTTTGGTATTCACTTGGTAAGGCTGTTTATAAGGCCCTATTGTCCTAATTTCTATT
Source organism: Amphimallon solstitiale (assembly GCA_963170755.1). NCBI lineage: Eukaryota > Metazoa > Arthropoda > Insecta > Coleoptera > Scarabaeidae > Amphimallon > Amphimallon solstitiale. Next base: position 80,084,341 of record OY720681.1, on the reverse strand, counting down.
TGGTACCCAGATTTGTGATAATATTTATGAACTGACTGAAAAATCGAGCTCTAAATATAGCAAATGCTTTTGCGCTTTTGATAAATCTATATAGTGCATAGTTAGCGATATATGTATTTGGGAAATTTTTTTTATTAGATAAAACATTTTTTTATAAAAAAAGTAGTGTTACTTCCGGTCCGAATTTTGAATTTTTATACCAAAATTGTTCCAACTCCTGCTCTAACTGAATACTTTTGAATTTCAGATAAATCGATATAGAATGCATAATTTGCGACATATTTCGAAAAACTTATTTTTTTAAATTCTCTAAAATTCACTTTGAAATAAATTTGTATTCTGTAGAAATTTGTCTAAATTTTTTTTGTATCAGGGGACTTCAAAACATGGTTATCTGCAAAAGTCTCGTGGTCGAAAATGTTCGACATCACAATATTTCCTTAATACTGCGTATAAGGAAATCTACTAGTAAAGAATAGAACAGGAGAGAAGAGCATAACGTGGTGGGGAAATAGGTATTTTTTAGACGGAGTTACCACTTTCGGTAGGTCAGTTATGTCCGGTTATGTCAATAATGACATTTTAGTGTTTCTATAATGGTCAATTGTGTGGCTTGTGGTCGTTCTAAAACGGCAAGAACAGAGAATATTAATTTTTCTCTTCATTGGTAAGTTATTTCATTGGCATTCAACATAGGCAATAATAATTAAAAAAGAGGTATTTTAAATAAATTGTCATATATCTGACATGTCTGATTATGTGTTCAGTGTCGTAACATATATATCCAAGTCATTTAATATTTGTCATATTTTTGACGCAGATTTTATTTAAACCCGTTTATAATATATTAAAAAGAAGAAAAGAATTGAAAACATAATACACTCACGATATTTCTTTATATATTTTTGGACTAACAACCTATTTTAAATGATTATCGAGAACACAGGAAGTGTACATATACCCTATACAAAATATTTATGCACGCCTAGGCATTGCGGCGGCCATATTGAGTTACCAAATTTGGATAAAATATTATTATTAAGGAGACTCTCTCCTGTTCTATTCTTTACTCGTAGAAGGAAATAAAGATCTACAGTAAACGCCAAATAATATGGTCAGCGGTGGGAATGCGCTGTAGTCGTTTTTAAAAACGCGTACGCCTACTCATTGAAGACTTTCCAATAATGTTAGACTATATTTGTCCCACTATTGCTAATGTTGCGCGGACTTACTCCCACCACTCGCCATCTTATTTGGCGTTTACTGTAATTAACTAAAGAATGGAAAACATGAATACAGCGACTGCACTACATTATAGATTATTCAGTATTAATAATAATAAGCCTTCAAAGTGGTGCAGGAAAAGGATGGTCCAGAAACATCAGTATGAGGTCTATATCAACAAAGCAGTATATGTATCATGTGTGCAGTATATCAAGTGATATATATCAAAATATGTGTCTTATTTGTTGATTGATATATGTATGTATATCATTTATTTATTTTTAACAAAATAAATAGCGGATCCATATAATCTTCGATATTTTTCGTAAAATTGAAAACGTGACAACAGCATGATGCAATTGCAACATTTCTTTCAAATTTGGAAGACATTTTTTATATAGTAATATAAACTTTTTTATACAAAAATTATTCAAAATCAAGATGTAAAAACTGTAATACTTTTCCATTATCTACTATATATCTACTACTTTTCAATAAGCGTAAAGGACTTTCTTCCGATAGCAATTTCGACAAAGTTTTTAGTAAAACTGTTTTCAAATCTCCTTTTGAGTACATTTGTATTCTTTAGAAATTCTCCTGAAACTTAATAGTTGACAAATATAGATGATATTTGATGGAAGGCAACTTGTCATCTAAAAAGTTTCGTTGACTAACATAAATGTAAATGAAAATGTATAAAAGTGAAATGTGAACAATTAAGTACAGAACAGTCGCTACTATTAATGCAGTTTTATTAAAAGGTCTAGATCAATCATAGACACGCATTTACTTTCACTACACAAATAATATCGATGCAAATTGTGTAATTATAATAAACACCATTATCTTTCTATAATATATTATTATTGTATAGAGTTGAGAGCTGAAATTACTGAAATATTTATATGAACTCTAGTAGTGTTTGTCAGATCTGCTGTTTAACGTTGATTGATAGATTTTCATTCCAAACTCGATTTGAGACGAAATTATCACTTCCAAAATCGTACCGCGTTAAATACTAGAAGATTTTTTTTGTACTGTTGACATTGAAAGCTAAAATTATTTATTTAAGCTTATTACTTGCAATTGTTGTGCCCAGACGTGAAAGTCATAAATTGTTTGTGTAACTGGTTCGAATGTAATTTAATTCAAATATTTTATTGTTAAAAATGTATATTTCTTTTTTATTTACCGCAATTGTTTGACAGGCCATATCAAAATGATAATTCGACGAAATAGATTTTCTGGCTCTCGCCAACTGTATGACTTGTTTCTTCGGGTAACTGAACTAAAATTTCGGCGCTTATATTCTTAATTTAGCATAGTGATAAATATTTAAAGTTATTGTGGTGTTGAATTAAATAGCTGTAAACTGACTTGGTTTAAATAGTATAAAAATACTTATATATCCACTTTTTAATTTATGTCACAATATGCGCATACATCATTATACCAAGCCAACTGCTTAAGAATACGCGTAGAAAAACATATTGTTTGTTTAAGAGCATAAGTTACCGACCAGATGTATAAACATTCATATTTATGTAGGTTTAGAGAACTAGTTAGCAATAAACACATCATTTAGGAAAATTCGTTCCTTCAAAACCATGTATATATATGTGCATTTATTAATATTTATTACAGGTCCCGTAATAATAAATACTATGCTGGGTGTTACACAACACATGTTTAAAACATGTACTAAAACTATTCCAGACTACAAACACGATGAAATTCAAATCTATGAGTTTATCCGATAGGTATACTATTTTATCCTTGAAAGGCTGTAGGATCATAAAATTACTCTTCCGATTTACGTCTAACAGACACCTCAAACATGCTCGGTTAGAGTTCTGGAAGAAGGGAAGTACTTGCTGTTCATCCATCTCTTATTCTTCTACATATTGCTCTACTGTACGGGAGAGGGCGCCACCGCATAGTTGAACAATGCCAACTGTTCAGGCTCACATAACTTCGATTTACATTGATTAATTTAATTATGGTAACCTCAAAATATTGATTCTTATGTAACGCCATCTAGTAGTACCCAAAAGATATATATTCTGAGTTTTTATTGAAACATTAACTTTAAAATAATATTAATGATTTTAAAATAATGATGTAGAACAAAATAATTATAAAAACGTGTTGCTCAAAATGACGGGGTAGTTTCAAGAATAACACTTTTACTTTCATTTCTATTTTTTTATAACAATTCAAAAGCAACCAACAATTAAGTTTCAATGGCGTTGTAAACTGTTTGTTTGGATTTTTTGTACGATTTCTTTAGCATCTTGTAGTTCTGATAACGTATGTACTGGAATCCTAAAGACAGTGTTCTTGAAATACCCATGAAGAAAAATATCCAATGGAATTTAATTGTAGAATATGCAGTGTGAGCGGTGGCACCTTCCTGCTGAAAATAGCCAAATTATATTTCATCGTCGTCAAGTTGTCTAATAAATGGTTCTAAAATATTTGTTCTATATCGATCTGCATTTATTGTTTCATGGAAGAAAATTGGATCTATTCTTCTTCTTTGTGATATTGCACACCAAACATTCATTTTCATGGGATACATGCAGGTTCATTAAAAACATGTAGCTTTACGGACGACCAGTGTCGATAATTTTAGGAATTAACATATCCACCAGATGGAACCAGGCCACGTTTGAGAAAAATTGTGATGTACAACAAAATTATCGTCCGCAAGATTATTATTAAACCACATATAAAATGTATGCGTTTCTCATAGTCTGTTGGAAACAATTTCTGTACAGCAGATGCTTCATATGGATGTAAGTGTAGTTTTTTTGTGGCTTTATGGCATGTTTCGTAAGATAGTCCTGTATTACCACAAAATCAGAATTAATAAACTTTCTATAAATTAAACAAAGTAATACTTTATCTATCTGTGCTGTGTTCTTGAATATCTCTAGTACTTTTTCTGTTAGCAAAGTAGGTCTACCAGAAGAGTGTTTCTTAGATAGGTACACTGCCAGTTTCTCGAAAACGACTAATAAGACGGTTGACATATCTTGCAGAAACATCATATTGAAATTCCATTTCTGAAAATCGAGTGTGAAATTAATGCCTACACGAATCAGTAGAATATTCCCACTCTGTATTTGTTAACAGTTCTCCGCTAGGAAAATAAGCCTCCACAATAAACTTATCCCGTAAATGGCATTGTTGATTTCAATGCAACATTAAAATTAAGCAAAAATGATAATGATACTCGTATAAACACACAAAAAAAAATAACTCACAGTACCAACGAAATGTATCTTTTATTACCTTGAGAAAGACAGTTTGTAATATTCAATTAAACGCAGTAAACTAATCGAAAAAAAACGACAAAGACAGAAAGCTTATATGAGTGACAAGTATGTATAAACAATACCAATGAGAGAATATTGGATTGAGAACCACTTTAGCGAAGTTATGTACAAACTAAATATTCATACTACAACAATGAGCCTGTGGAAAACTCATGCTAAATTGATTGATATATTGATGAAGCGACACGGTCAACCTTTTTGATCTCTCTGTATAAAAAAGTAATAGTCCTGCGTTTGCAGTAAAATGTGCCAGGACACCATTAATATATCTACTTCATAAGTAGAAACGACACAAACAATAAAAATAAATAATCAAAAGTACGCTTAATATTTTAAAACCGGCTTGACCACAATACACGTGCTCTCTAACATATTCGTCAGGTGTTCATTCAGAAATTGTCCGTATGTACTTATCAATTAATATCACAATATAGATTTGTTGAAAATCGATGTTGTAAACTTGATATCATAAATTCATGGCCTTTAGTATCTTTGGAATAGCTTCTTCTCGAAAATGTATGTATTTTTAGTGATATTCTTTCTGAACGCAGGAAGCAAGTCGTCGTGTAATTGTAGTTTAATATGTATGATAATCCCTCTGTCATATTTTAAATGTTTGGTGTTGTTACAGATATTGCTGTAACATCACCATGTCTGTCACATTTCAGCAATCAAATCTGCTTTCGACTTCTTACTAACGCATTGATTTTTTGTCCACATCGGTTGACCCAGCAAACGAAGCCCGATCATGTCGATGATGGTGTAACACTCCGAGTGTTGTATTGTCTAGACACCACCACACTTTCATCAAACACCTCGAATAAATGTTCGTTTACTTAAGGTACTGAGTCAAAACGGGAATACAAATATGCTTTATCCAGTCACGTTTACTTATTGTAATCAACAGTATTAGAAAACTTAATATATGTAAGTTGTAGTGAAAATATGTGTAAGAACATATTGTCAGTACCTTAAAAAAATAACCTAATCAATAAGATTTTCTAAATGTTTAAATAATTATCCAGACATCATAAATCCTAATATGAAATTACTCAAATTCATGGATTCGGAAATATAAATAGTTGTTATCAGTGCGTCGTCTACTTTTCTATTTTCATATTTGGAAATACATTTATCAATTGCTACCGTGAAATTTTTCATAATAGTTGAGCTCAGCAATATAAATTCTCTTTCCAAAAAATCTGATAAGTAACATTAAATTTACTGTGCACTCTTGTGTTGGAATATTCCGTCATTCTTCACAAATCTCCATTGTCGTTTTTTTGGATGCTATTGTGTTTTAGTAGCAGAAAAACAAGAATTTTCTATTACTTTAGAAGATAAGTTTCGGAGACTGCATAAATGTTAACGTGAAAACTTTCTAAGTCAGCAAAAATATTGTTCTCATATAACTTCATATCTTATTTTTTGATAATTATTACTGAAATCTAATGAATCCTTGTACCACATAAGCTTAATAAATAGAAATGTAATATACAGGGTCTTCATTATGGTTAATATCTTTTTCTTTTCTGTGTCAGTACCATCTTGCAATACTGGTTATTTATCATTTATACAAAAACTGTCGAAACAAATAAAAATCAACCGAATATGTTTTATCGACAAAATGACCAGCCTGCTGTATTTTAGCATCTTCGGAAGTCGAACTGAATAAAAATTGAATTAACAATGGCTAATTCAATTTATTACTTACAAAGGTTTAATGCAAAAAGAAAAATAACAAAGCATAAGTAAACTCAAAATAAATTTAGCAGCACTTGAGATTTCTTTCGAAGTGCCCTCTCCATTAACTTTCTGGCAGTAATGGGAGTTGGCACTAAGAGACGGAGATCACTGTGAGACATCGAAGGCTTCCAACTTTATCAAGAACTGTTGATGCTCGTTGCTCTATTGCCTCAGCCCAGTGAGCATGGGTGTGGCCCACGGAAAATGTTATCCCACATTACAACTAATATTCCGAGCAACAACTTTTCTCAATATATTTATAGTTCTACGAATTGCTCTCAAACTTCCAGTTAGTGTTGCATCAGCAGGTAGAACATTCCAATCTGAAGTTGACCAAGACCTACCTAAGATCAACTATTTCCCATGAACAACTTGGTCGGATTAGCCACAATGTCAGTATGACTCATTTATTAGAGATTTTGCACATAGAAAATCTCGCAAATGTTTTTTGTAAAAAATATTTTTTTTATTTGTTGTTGCTAATAACGTACATTACACCGAGAGAAATAAAATTCGTGTTTGTTCACCCTATAATCAATACCTCGTCTGTTTTGATGCAATGCAAGTGAACTTGTTGACACTTGCACATTGGCGCAGCAGTTTCGTGTGTTGTATGAACAAATATTATTAATTGAATAGACAAACGAAATATATTGCAACAACTACACGTATTTGTTGTCCTAACAATGGCAACTTATTGTATGAGTTAGAATAATTTTGTGTCAACAACTCGTATTTGTTAAACGAATAAAATTTCGGCATTCTTTGAAATCCTTTTTCAATTGAATAAAATATTCTAGTTTATTAATGCCAGAAATATGAGGTTTCACTTAAGAGTGTGTTAATTTTCAATCTACAAATTTCTGCATTTAGTCATCATGAGTTTAAAATCTATGGATGATTTAAATTTATGTTGAATCGTCACTTAAGTTAAAGCTAGGATTGTTTTATGCAGCAAGTAACTATATTTAATTTATTTTTACATAAACTCTTGAACTATGATACTAATTACCGACATTACATTCGGTAACATCAAATCTGTATAGAGTTTCCGAAGACATACAAATAAAATGTTGTATAGTATAGTTACTTGTTGTTAGGTGTATAGTAACAGTACTGAGTTTTAACGTGTTTTAAGTGTTTTAATTCAACATAAATTTAAATTACTAATATATTTAAACTCTTGAAAAATTCCCAACTGACAAACTTTTCTTCTACGTCGTCCATTTCACGTTATAGTTATGCGTACAAGATGCAAATAATCATAGCGAATAATTGCCGAACTGCCTATAACTTATTCCACATATCACGCACCACCATCCCCTCCGCTACAAAGAACCCAGTGAAACGTTTTGTCAATTTCGGAAACGTTATGGCATTGTTATCTTTGTTTAACTTATCCCTACATCCATAGGTATGTCCCGTACATATTAAAAGACACAATTACTTCTTACAGTCTAACAAACCTCGTAAAATACCGTACATTGAGGTATCCTTTTTGCGCATTATGATTTATTAAATCAGCAAAAAGGAGGGAAACAACTAGAGACTGGAATGTGTTCTTTTCCTCATTGCTCTTTAGTACATCTGGTTCAATCTGAATATTTTATGTACGCCGGCGCCGCCTTAGTACAATATTTTAAGATAGTTCAATCAAGAATTTCTAAGGTTAAAATAAAAACGTGTTGATTCAAACGTACGGAGAAATTTAAATTTACAGATTATTTACCCACCTAAAATACTTTTAATATGTCAAATATATTCAAAATAGAATATATTGAGCAGAATCATTCTTATTTGAATCACGTAATTTATTATTTTATGCAACTAATAAATTTCAAATAAAATAGAAAGCTTCTTTGAAGAATAAGATTATTAGTTACTTGAATATGTATTTAATTTTATTCAACAACAAAAAGTGGACACCACATGCTTTCTTGAATTTACATTTTCATTTTTCTTAGTGTAATAAAATTTTGGAATTCAGTTTTACATTTTTTTCTAATTTATTGTCATTACATTATATATTGTCATATAAGCATAGTGGTTTGTTGGTTATAAAAGGGGATAGAGGCCAAAAGGTTCTCTCGCCCGGGTAGAAATTTTACCTTGAGCCGCCCCTGTGTGGACTAGCAAATTTTATATGAAAGTTTTCATGAGAGAAATTAAAAAAGGAGCATTTAGTTAGATTTGAATGTGTTCTAATGATTACTGGAATTGGCTGAATTGTATTGACGAACTAAATTAAACAGACTTTAATGCATGTGCAATGATTAGTTCATAATACATTGAATTTGGACAGATAAAAAATACCGCAAAGAAACATTTAAATTTGAAATCCATGCGCAACCCTCCCATAATGGTGAAACCTCGGCCCTGGATGGTAGTGCGATTGAGAAGGAGTGATTGGTTACACGGTGTACGAAAATTACCGTTGGGGGGTGAGAAGTTGTTGTTCTGCAGCACAAGCAATACTTAAGTTGTGTAACTCTCATTATACAGCGATAGTATTCATTCAAATGCAGCGTGAATTAATACTTTAATTGCACTGTAACAAACTCCAATTAAATGCTTTTCCAGCATTTTTATACCATATCTTACTACGCGCTGGTGTTTTAAGAAGTGAATGAAGATGTCACATTTTACAAAAGTGTTTTACTTGTTGCTCAATGCACCATTACATAATAGTCTGTATTGACAAAGCATAAATCGTGAACTTTTCTACAAAGGACAAATCTACTGTACTTTTCGACGAACATGCCCCTGCATATTTTTAATATATTAAATATGTATTACAAGATAGACATATAATCCAGTGTTCTTGTTGTACGAATCTCACAATGTTAAATAGGAAATATATTGTCCCCTGTGCGTTTTTACATTCACATTACCAAGTCAATGACCTTTAGGATATCATTCGACAGCCATTGAGCTAATAATTTTTTCGTGCAGCATTCTAATTTGTAATCAACGTCTTATTAATTATAACAGAAATTTATTTTATTAGTCGAAATTATTCAATCAGAATTTGTATAGAATATAGGGTTTTCTTCACAATTCATTTGTAAAAATTATAGATCACATTAATTAATTTGAACTAAAAACTACATAAATTGTTCGTATTAATCCTAAAGTAAAACCAATTAATTTACGAACACCATTTAAATCCGTTTGTGTCTGGTTAAATTCAAATTATTACGTAATGATCTTCGTCTATAACGCTCTATATATTTATTGGGAGCCAGTGGGCTAGAATACAAAATAGATATTTGCAACCAAGAATTATTATTACGCGCCTGTGGTACGACTAAAAACATAAAGGATGGCTTCATGAGACAGTCATGCTAAATACGAGGTTTGTTCAAGAAAAAAGACCGAACTTTCACCATAATACTTTCAACTTTACAATTGTTTGTCTCCTTCGAGGTACTCCTCTTTATTTACTATCCACCGCTCCCATTATTTCTTACATTTACTCGTATGCTCCCCCTAGGAATCGTTTGGTGTCTCGTAGCTGTGCCAGTGATTTATCTTGAATTTCTTATACACTTTGGCAACAACGTCCTTTCAAGGTAATTTTTACCTCCACCTAGAACTCCTTGTTGATTGCCTGACCTTGTGGCACGAATTCTTGACGAACAACTCCACGACAGTCGGAAGAAAACAATCAACATCGACTTCATGATGTGACGATTGTGCCTTCGTTTCAACGCCATATCCGTAAATTCAAGTTTCGTCACATGTGATGATGGTTTTTATAAAGTCTTTGTCACTGTTAGCATTATGAAGCAATTCTTGGCTAATGTTGACATGATTTCTTTTTGCTCCCTTATGAGCAGCCGTGGCACCAGTTTTGCTGAGTCGCACAGTGGTTCATTTCTCGAATCCAGCTGGACAAAATTAACATTAAAACAAAAATTACTTTTTGAGGTGTAGTTGTATTCAAAAATTATTAAAAAATGTTTTAAAAGTCTTCGCCGCTGCTGGATACTGAACTCAATTCTTCATCCGTCGCCGTCGTCTCCTCTTCTTCTGTAATGCATTCTTGCTGCTGCGATGAAAGTTTTAATAATGAAGATACTTCATCGGAAAATTTTTCTTGTTTTTTAGGGGTGAGACTTCTTAAGTTTGTGATTAACGGATCTGATGTAACTAATAACATGTTGAATAGGTCTTCGGTATTCGTGTTTCTAGACGTTTTTCTGGCATGATCGCGCCGAAATCTTCGACAATCTTTATTGCGCGCTTCTTGGGCTTCCTCAGAAAGTTGTCCAATAGGAAGAAGTGCTGATTTAACTATATCCTTTCCGTGTATTAATAATTTATGAACACTTGCCGGCATATAGTACCAGTTGTATAACTGAACGTACAATTTGGCAGTATCCATTGCATACACATTGAAAGTGGCAAGATTTATTTCGCAACCACTTGCAATTGCCTTTAAAAGAACTCCAAAACGTTTAATTAGTTCTTCATTTACTCCTGTGATCGCACTCGATAGCGACGGATTTGAAAAAAATCTTCGAGCAGTATTGCCATCATTACTTGTTCCATAACCTGGTTTTGGAATATCCACGAGTAAGCCCATTTCCTCGCGAAAGCGATCTTGAATTAATCTTTTCCGTCTATTAACATTTGCTTGATCTTTTTTTCTAACTTGCCAACTTTGCACTTCTAGTCTATATGCAATATGTAAAAGACATTCGAAGCACCTAATCCACGAATGGAGACTTGACAATCCAAAAACGAATGCCCCTTCGTCAGGTGGTGTTGATGTGTGTTTAGCCAGGTTATTCATTTCTGTAGGGGTTGCACCACAGATGTAACACTTTTGGAATGACTGTTGTGCTATAACACTGCAGACCTTTCCATCTACCATTGTCATTACCATTTTATGCTCCACGAATATGTCTTTGCCTTCTTGAGTGATTCTTGTCGGAGAAAGTACTTTTATTTGTTCTTCTACTTTAGTCACCTCTAATCGGGTTAATTCCGCAGTTTCTTTTTTAAACAATAACTTTATTGGCCGGCAGTAACGCGTGGAAGAAGGGCGTGGATTTTCCCATTTTATGGTATCATTATGTCTTAACTGTAGTGGGACTAATGAAATAATAAACAAAAAGGCGTCATCATATTGTTCATCCCCAGTCGTTGTACTATACATTTGTTTGTACGTACTTTGTCCTGATGCGCCATTACAACCCCACTTACTTAACATAGTTAACTTTGCGCCTGTATCCAAGTCTTTTTGAATTTGACTGTCACTGCTAAATAAACGTTGAATGGTATGGTCAAGCAAAGCTTGAAGCTTTACTTCAGCGGATATCTCTGTAATAACTATGCTATCTGGATAACATGTTTTCTTTGCTTCCAACAGTTTATGATATGAAGGGTAGATGTTGGCATTTTGTAATTTCGCTTGTTTACGAATTAACATATATTGGTTTTTAGTTAATTTAGCATCCACATATAGTGCCAAGGCTCTATCAGCTGTTAACTTTATTGGTACGGGTTTGTCAGGTCTTTTGTAAGCTTTTTTAATTCGTGTCGCTCTTCTAGGTGAATCTTCAATTTGCTTTACAATTTCAGCCGCATCTCTTTTACCTTTTGAGCGTAAACTCATCTGTGCTGCATAAACTAACTCTTCTGAAGTTGATTGTGCAACGACAGGTAGTAAACGTCGTTTTTTAGTTTTCTCGCTTGACTCTACAAACAACTTCTTCGGACGACCCAAATGCGTTTTTGCAGATGGAAGATCACGAGATGACCCTGGTTTCCTTACAGCAGCCGCCTTTAATACAATTTCCGGAAAGTCAACTACGCCGTTGAGCCACTTGTCATTTTTCTTTAAAAAATTGTTTAATGCATGATGACTTTTTTGCCATCTGTCTTTTAAATGGACACAAAAACTATTTATCACTTTTCTCACACATCCTGTTACGTGATCATCACAGTCTTGTAATCCTAAATTGTTTATTACATAGGTGTAGATGCTATTATTCCTATTACACACGTTTGATTCACTTCGCCAAACATCGAACAGAGCTCTTCGAGTCAGTGCGTTGTCCATTGTTTACACTGCAATAACAATTAAAGTTGGTGAGATATGGCTATAACTTTTGTTATCTGAACTCTACAATTATCATTTTAACAAAGCATTATTACCAAAAGTCGTAGACTAATGGAGAATTTTATATTTGCTTTAATAAATCTGAACAATTATTGCTATTACAATTTACGTTATTTTTTTAATGACATTGTTATAATTATATTTTAAAATGCGCAATTACTTATTGGAATATAATGTACATACCTGTAGGTTAAATGTTAGAAGTATAGAAGTGATAAGATTTGTACAAATTTTGTCAAATGTGCTGCTGAACTAACGTATAACACAGAACTAGTCACGATGCACCACTGTCGGAGACTGCATTCTACCTGCGATAGACCCGCAACCCCTCATAAACGAACAAAACCCTGGAACTTTCTATTTATATAGACATTAGAAAGTGGTTTGCAAGGGATACAGACTTATTTATAGAAAAAAGGTTGTGGGCATTTTGTCCAGCTAGAATAATAATTTGAACCACTGTGAGTCGCAATGGATACCAAGCTTTTCTGCCAAAATTTCGTGACACGATGCTGATCATGACTTCTTCTGCAACCTTCCCCATGGCTAAACAACAATCTCCACGAAGCACAGATAGAACAGCAACAATGGGTTCATCGTTTGTTGAAGTGAAAGGTTGTCTCGATAGATGATCCGCCCTACTTGAAACGCGTAATCACTCGGTAACATTATATACGACTCATACAGTCCTTATGGCCCTGCTGAAGCAATGTCCACGTATCAGAAAAAGATTTGCCGATGTTAAAGCAAATTTTAATATTACAACGTTTCTGCATAAAGTCCTTCATCTTCACTTTCTCACTACTTCGCAGAGCGCTGACATGCTAGGTGTGGCATGGCGCGCAAACTCAAACAGTACAAAGGTCGCAGCCAGTTAGAAAAATTTCGTCTTTGTTTGCATAAACCATTCCATTCCAGAATTTTATTTAAGCTGTGTTAGTATAATCCGGTTAATATTGGTTTTGCAATACTTCAAGATTTAGAATATCTTTACGAAAAAGGGTTGGACTAAAATCGCAGTCATAATTTTTGACTTATGAGCTACCTACTCTACAAATGTTCAAAAATTGGCGCAATAAAGCAGTTTTGTTATCCCGGTAATATTCATCGGTTCATTATTAGCTTGGCGAGCAGTGTAACGTTGGGTGGTATGATCATTGCTACAATAAAATTTCTGCAATATGACTTAGGGCATTATCAAAGAGAAGAGGATTTTTTTCTTGGAACTTTCTTGGAGTTAATGCCGTTGTAGAATATGTAATGCTGTTTGTTTAAGTTTTTTTATATATATATGATATCAAATTTATTGTTTACTTTTGTCCCCACATCGAGTTAGAGGAAAAAATGGAAGATCTAGACAGAGTTGTTTGTATATGTTACCGTAAAAAGCAGAAATCTGTTTTTATACGTACTTATTAGTAAGAATGCAAAGTAACTACGAGCATTTGTAATTTCACGTTCTTACTAGGAAAGACACGAATTAAAATTTTAATTCGGCTATTTACTGCAGTTTTCCGTTAGAACCCGTTCTGACTACACGTATAAAAGTAAGTAACCGAAATACGTATCTTTTAAGAGCGAACATACTTCCATCGCCACACCTCTATCTAATGGATAGTTTTTCAACATACTATATAGGGTGCCTTCGCCAGTAATTGACCATTTAAGAAATTGTTCAGAAATAAAAATTTATAATTTTTTATGTTTTTAATTTTGAATAAAATAAAAAATACTATAATGTAAACTTATAATCTATGATTCTAAAATTAATTATTAACAAAAGAAAAGTATTTCTTGTAAGAAAAAAAAAATATATTTAATAAAAAGTCAGTAATTTCTAGTAGTTGACCATTAACCATCCACTGTTGAACCACACCTTTTCCAGTAATTGACCAATTTTATGTCTAACAAAAAACACGAGTTTTATATTATGAGATCATGCAGGTACGTATTACAAAAATAAAAACGAACATTCTTAAAGATACAAAAACATTTTTCAAAAATATTTTTCCATGTTTTCACATTATTTCAGAAGAAAATTTATATCTCCGGCGGTTTCCAGTACCTATAATTTTTGGTTCTTCTAGCTTGTATAGAAGCTGTTCAATATCAACAGTACTAATATCATTTTCTATAATTTTATACGTTGATCTGTCCTCACCGGTGGCACAAAGGGCTTGGACCTCTACTTCATTTGAGCTAAATATATTCTGAATGCAGCAAACATAGTTATGGGACTTCTTTTTTCCAGGAAAACTAACTAAATAAAAATCTCCTTTTAAACAGCATTCGTCTGCTTTGGCAATTTTAGCCAAACTCTCGTTTTCAGTGTGACTTGAACAAGGTTCTTCTCTTTTTGCAATTTTAGCCAACGTCTCATTATCACTGTCACTTGTAAAATGTTCGTCAGATATATCATCAATACTGGTTCCACTTTCTGACCAATCTTCATGCTCTTCACTTTCAGAATCGTCTCTTTGCTTTACTTTTCGCTTTCTGCATCCTTTCACTAATTTAGTTTCAGCTTTTTCTAGCTTCTCCTCTTTCTTTTTCTTTCTTAGCATTGCTTTTTCTCGTTTTGCTTCTTCCTTTTGCATTTTCAACTTTTCTTTGTCTTCATGATATTGTAGCCATCTGAGCGAAGTAGTGGCATGAGGGAGTCTTTCTTTCTTTCTACAGCTATCATTTTTTTGTGACGACTCCTCTGGCCAAAAAATGTGGTCTATAAAAGAAGTACTAATTGTTTGCTTTTGATGTTTTTGGGGATTGTTGTTTGTTAACGTTGGTGTCGTCGGTCTAGTTTGAACAACATTACTATGGATAATGATACGCGATTCCTGATTTATTTCCTCTGTGGTACTTTCTTTACGTTGCTCTAAATTTTCACTGATTTCTTCATGTACTGTTGCCTGTTTTTCAGTCTCAACGATGATTGTCTGGTGATTCCCAGTCTCATAAATCTTGGTAGCATCTTTCCTCACATCTGTTTTATCAATATTAACTTCTTCTCTATTCTTGTTCACTTCGCTGATTTCGTGAGTAGGTATTACATTTGGATCATTTTCAGTACTCTCATATATTTCTGTGTTGCGGTTTTCTACTGTCAACAGTTCTTGCTCCGTGTCTGTATCGCTTCTTTCTTCCTCTTCCTTGTTTTTCGTGCATCTCGATTTTAGTTTTTTCCACACTTCAAACAACTCTTTTGACGATTCATCACCTACCCATTCACCCATTTCTGTTTCTCTAAACTCCTTTCTTCTTTTTGACGGTATTACTGATTCAAAATAAAGAAAATGTGATATTTTAAATTCAGTTGGCTTTAGTTTCTCTTCTTCATTTTCTCCTAAAGTCCGTGAAGTGCCTTGCATACATTTAGTAAAATCTATTGCTTCTACATTATACGGATATATCCCACACTTTCTAAATCCGTTTTTAACAGTATCTGCAGTGACTTTTGTTGTACAGCATTTTCAAGCAAAACAGGGAAGGTAGCTTTGTTAACACACTTATTGTTATTCGCCTTTCTCCAATCGAAAACAATTTTTTTCCAGTTACATTTTAATGGTGCAAATAGAGAGACATCTGCTGGCTGTATGATGTGTGTGGCGTTTGGAAAAAGGGCATATAAAAAGATGCCATTTTCTGCACAAAACTTACTAAGATTGTAGGTTAGATGGGATTTATGGCCATCGAGTAAATATAGTATAGGTAACTTTACACCTTTTCCTTTTAAATGAGGTAAAAATGTATTACACACATAGCTATAAAATGTTTGGCTTGACATCCATCCTTTTTTAGACCTCCCTAAAAGAAACATCATATTAGGTTAACTTTAAAAATTGCTTAAGTGAATTTTTTTTTACCTATAACCCAATCGGGATTCGTGTTGCGCACTATTTCTGCTGGAATCCGTGCATAAGGGAAAACAATCATCGGGGGATAAATCTGTCCATCCGCCGAAATTGTAAACAAAGCTGTAATACATTCTTTTTCTGAACCTGATTTTATTTCATAGAAGTTTTTCATTCCTTTTGGTCCTAGCACCAGACCTGTTTTAGGATTTGTAGCAAAACCTGACTCATCAGAGTTAAATATTCTGGTCGGGTCTTCTAAAATATCTTCCGCGTTCTCACTGGCCAAATATTTGCGAATTTCCCCGTGCCAGTGTCTAAGGGAATTTTCAGAAACACATGCTCGTGCTGTATTTATTGACTCAGCGTGACGTTGACTAACTTCTGGGTGGCGTTTAAGAAATGCTTTGAACCACTTGGAACCAGGTAGTCCATCTTTAAATGGATTAGGACGGTTATCGCTGTCAATTACGTCTTTAACTGTTTCGCACAACAGTCTTTTGTTAAGTGGAAATCCTTTACTTGCACAAGCGGAAATCCAGCGTACTAATAGTTCCTCCTCCTCCCGTGTCATTATTGTGGGAGGACCCATTTTTCGCATTTCAGGAGTTTTTCCCTTTAATTTATTTATTAGGGTTGAATGAGGAACATTATAAGTTCGTTCTGCTTGGCGAATAGAGCAAACATTATTTCTAACGTCGCTTACCTATAGCTAGCGCCAACTGTGCTTCACTGTATTTAAAAAAAGTTTTCTTTTTCTCAGTGTTTTCTGCCATCTTGCTATATAAAAAAAAAAATTCAACTTACTAATGGATGACCACTTAAAAAGCCAGTGGATGACCACTGGGCTTTTGCCGGTCAATTACTGGAAAGAGTTTATTATTACAATGAGAGAAACACGGGCAAGACTAAATGACTGAAATGGAATGACTATAAGAGTCAGAAAGAAACAAAATTCCTAACGTTTCGTTAACCCAGTAGTTGACCATATGGTCAATTATTGAAAAGTTGACAATGTTTCCAATCCGGTAATTGCCCAACTTTGTTTTTTCGACAAAAAAACATTATTTTAAATAAATATATTGAAAACCCTTTCCTTCTACAAGTCTTGTTGCTAGTATAATATATTTGATATAAAAAAAAATATTAAAACTTCGGATGATTACCGATTTAATTAAGGTTGTTAGCTTACCATGCTTAGTACAGAAACGCACATTTAACTATAATTTCATTTCATCTGACGCAGACTCCTTACAGGAAACCCTTTATTCAACATATGGCAGTTATCTTGCACCATCTAGTAGTCAAAGGACAAGTTATCATAATAGGAACACAACATGTGCCAAAAACTTTACAGGTATCTTATTTTTTGCGTTCATAGAAAAATTGGTCAACTATTGGGTGCTGGTCAATTACTGGCGTGTCGACCCTACATACTCATGAATTTATACCAAATACCATCTTTCATTAAGTTTTCTTCTTTATAATAAAACGCGATTGGTTTCAAGATTATTTAATGCGTTGAGAAATAAATTGACTTATTTTTTATTACATGGGCTACTATTGTGACATTTTGAATTGCATAACACTTGTTTTTTTACACTTACCCAAATTAGTGAGACACTTTTTTGTGCTCTTGCCCATGGAAAATCCTTGGCTGTACATATGATTTATAACACAATCCGTAGTACCTAACTGGTATATGTTGTCATCGGTCTTTAATAAAACAAGAACTATAATATTTCTGAAATCACCTTTAGCTTTGTCAACGTCAGAAATAGGTATTGTGACGTTATCGCCGACATTAGCAGAAAGGTTCACTGAAAGATTTCATCTTTTTAGCCTGTTAAATTAGGGACTAGCTTGCTTCATATCGCTTTACTGTAATGTTATGTTCAGTTGTACAATTCAAGCAACAGTCTCGTCAAAGTGAGCATCTAAGATAGCACTACATTTAGAGCATAATCTAGATCATATTACCTCTAGTTCTTTTTCTTCATTTTAGATTTTATATTTGAATCTTCTCCATGAATTTCCGCCATGTTAATTTTGACGTCACCAATAATACTTTCCAAATCTTCTTCCCGCTCTAAAGAAGAAATAACGTCTTTGAATTGGACATTGATGCCAATTGCAATGTGAGCTGCTTCGATTACATAGACAATGTCCTCAACTGGCACGTAATATAATATTTCATCACTCTTGGATCACTCTTCTGTCAGACGGTTCATGCGTCGATACAGCGATGGTTTTCTTCGACGCCAGTTTAGTTCGTTTTATTTCATGAAGTAATTCTTCATATAGGTACAGTACACAGATGAAGTCTTGGCCGATGGGCGGAGTCTTATAGGTCAGTGCGAGACAGAGGAAGTATTCGGAAAAACGAAATGACCAGCTGCTCGTGCTTATCCTAATATTATAAGAATTCACTGCGCATCTTGTGGGAAGGGCATCTCATCGGCCAGGTCTCAGTCTGCGATCTTCACCTATCAATTTATTAGTGTATTTAGACAACTGGCATCATCACTATTTAGTACGTGATGAGAAGTAACCATTCAGCGCATACATCATTCATCGACCCGTTCTTGCTCAGTAGTTACTATTATGCGTGTAGTTAGAACGGGTTCTAACTGAATGATGCAGTAAATAGCCCAAATAAAATTTTAATTCCGGTCTTTCCTAGTAAGAACGCGAAATTACAAATGCTCATAGTAAAAACGTATTTCAGCTATTTACGGTAACATATATATTGTCATGCGGATAGATAAATGTCTTAGTCCAAGGTTTACATGCAAACATATTGGTATTTAACGTCAGGGAGTTTATCATTCGAAAATTTGTACACCTTGTTTTCCATTACATTTCTTAATTTTGGTAAATATTTCATATGCATCTTTGTAAGTGTTATTATTTATATAATTATGTACTAAAATAATATTGCAGTGTCTCTTATTTATCCGTAATGAAATTGTGATTTATAACAAATGCTTGTTTTCTCATAGATTTATAGTAATCAGATGTTGTTAATATGGAATTTCCTGGTTCTATTTATATTATGATAAGGTTTTCTGATTATTTCTTTAATAAGTCTATCCAATACATATCCTATTCATGATTCTGTTGTGAGGTGGCTATTTATAAACTAATTCTGCTGCCATTTCATTAGATACATCCAAGTAAGAACTCATTTAGGAAAACTTCTTTTTGAACGGTTTTGTGAACGCCCAGTCTCTTATCGTTCCATTTATTTTCTGATTTTTTAAATGAGACCATCAGAAAATATTTCATTATGCAAGTGTTTCCGTAATAATAATAACACACATCATGTAATGTTATGTTCATTTATTTGTGCTGTCTACTATTATACTATTAGTACAGTGATTTTATTATATTGTATGTAGTAATTTAGGTTAACTTTGTTATGTATTGATCATAATTCACATAAAGACATTTGTCTGTAATAAAATGTAAGCTTCAAAATTAAAAGTATTGTTTTTAACAAGTCGGCTTTTATAGCGTTTTCAATTCAGAGGTGCTGCCACATTTATAAATTTATCTCTTCCGTGTCTTGATAGCACGAACTAAGGTCATCCAGAGGAATTTTATGATAGATGTGAAATATTGCTACTACTATTAGATAAGCGATACATATGTGATTGTATTCAATTTTTCTTATTAAAAAGAACAAAACCACATATTCTTCACTGTTATGGTAGTATATATAAATAACCGGTATCTAATCGATGTCTTGTATATGTGTTTAGTTATTAATATTAAATATAGACGTTAAAATTGAGTTATTTTGAAATTAACAAAGTAAGAAAAACGCTAGTTTACTTCATTTAGGTGCCCACATGTAAACACACTTTTAACCCTAAGTATGAGTCACTTTGGTGCGTCATTTCGTTGTTTTTTAATCTTTTTGCTACGCAGTTGATGATAGTATCAGAAATATTTGTTTCACAATCGTTAGCCAATTACTACCAGCACTAGAAATGCGAATCAATCAGTGAAATGTTTTATTCCTAATTGATGCTTAAAGTTTAGTTTTTTAGTATAGATGTTTTCACCATAGCATCTCATTTAAACTGGGCATAGTTGTGCGGAAACCAAAAAAAAATCAACTTTCATGGATCAAGGGCTGAGAAAAATTTAAAAGAAGATTTAGAATTTGAATTTAAATCAAAGTCAATTGAATGCATGGCATTTTGCATATTGAAAAATCAGTGCATTTTGTTTTACTAATTTAGTTTTCCTCAATCATTGTCAACTACAAAATCAAGGTTATCCGGTATTTAATTTAGGCTGCACTTGTACTTACTGAACATTGTCAAAAGCTTCGTTAAAATAGTGGTTGGGTCATTTAATTCTTATTAAATTGTGCTGCACCAGTCATGACAATACTTGTTATTGGAAAATAATGTTCTAACACATGCCATCGGTAATATAGTGACAGAGTTAATTGAACGGCCTGAATTATTGAATGCCAATCGCAACCTAAATGATGCAAATGCTATTCTTCGTAACCAAAATTATTATGAAGAAATTTTTCCGTTTTTTCCACTGTTAATAATTTATTTTTATAAATATAGTAATGTCTAGTTTTTTTGTGACCTGTCCCCTCTGTTTTTAAACATGTTTGCATTTGGGAGCGTTTTTAATTTACGCTACCAAACATGGCGTCCGCTCCCTACCAAGCTCCACCCTCTTGGAGCGAAGTAGCAGAAACGATATATCGATTTTTGAACGAATTAGCAAACTGCTTGGTAGCGCTTTCGTATTCTGAATACGACCATTGCCAGTCGATGCTTCACCGCTAAACGTAGCGAAAGCGGGGGATACAGTACGCGATGTTGCAATTCTGATATATTTCATACTTGCCATATCAAGTGTTGCATTACACAACCTGTATAAAATTATAGTTACGTTCACAGACATACTACACAAAGCTACAAACCTGCACCAGCTGTTTTGCATAAGACTAAATAAGTAGGTTGGATGATTACTGAAAATTTTAAGTATGCTCAAAACCAAACTGTGGGTTGATTTGCAGCACGATTGTGCCGTTATGGTTTTGTGTATTTTGTGATAAGTTTTCGTACAGGAGAATGATGAATTATTAGTCAAGAATTAGTCAATCGCGAAAATATTAATATCCCCATTGCTCCTTAAACGTTCTGCATTCTATATTTTGTTTCTTGATATTTACACAAATTCACACAAAAAATGAGGTGTGGGCACCACACGACTTTCTTATACGTATGTGCCTTTCAAATTATGCAAAGTTGTTCTAAATTAAGGTTTAAATACTTTTATACTCGTAACGTACCTGCCTAAAAAGACCTACTTCCGGTAGGAATTTCGAAACACTTTTTTAAGAAAATTCTTCTCAAATTTGATTTTTGGTACATATGAATTCTTTATAAATATGTTTAAACTTAGTAATTGACGAATAATTTGCAAAATTCAATTTTTTCACTGAAGTAAACTACTACTTCCGGTCTACCGATTTTACTGAAAATCTAATTAATTCTCAAGAGGGAGATTATATTCGTAAATACAAAATTTGGAATTGATATCTATAGCGGTTTGACCGCTATCGTGGTCACACACACACTCTGACATACACACACACACACACACACACTCTGACATACACACACACACACTCTGACATACACACACACTCTGACATACACACACACACACACACACTGACATACACACACACATAGAGAGAGAGACATTTTTTAAAAACCACTTTTTCGGAATCAGGGGACTTCAAAACGTGCACATCTGCAAAAATCTGGAGGTCGAAAATTTTCATCATCACAGTAGGTACTTCCTTATACAACGTATAAGAAAGTAAAAGCACCTAACTTCAAATCAAAGTGATGCACGCTTTTTGCTCCGTCTAAAAATTAGTTGTTATTCCACCCGTCCTAGGTGTGTCCATCATATTCGTGAAAACTGGACCCCTGATTTAACACCCCGCAGCCAGAATAACACAAGAGCGATCGACAATCAATAGCAATCACCTATATAGCAGCTCCCTGCAGCATTCACTGTTACCATAGCCGCGACAATTATTGAATTAATGTATATTATTATTACCGTTTGTCTACCTTAAGTTTGCATGTATACAAACGCTCGTACAAAGTTATCATATTCATTGCTATCTACATTTAAAACTAAATAGTTTATAGATTTAATTTTAGATGCAAAATATCTTGCAAGTCCCATTCAGCTCTTAAAGCTAATGAGTGAAACTACTGTGTCTAGCATGTAAAAAGATATTTATAGAAATCACATTAAGCCGTCTGACTCATTTACATTTCAATGATGAAGTCTAGATATTGCTTTTGATTTTGGGCCTTTCAAATATGCAGTTACTTCCCAATTTTGCCATTTTTATGCATATTTTTGTTATGGAAGAACTCAATATTTAAATTATATAGGTATACTTATGTATATGTATGCGTAGATATACAAACCTGTTTATGCGATATGTGTACATATTATGATAAGGCAAAAAAATAAATAATTGTACATCATGTGATCGTATTTTCATTCAAGAGTTTCTAAACAAGCTTCTGTACTATATGCAGAGTTAACAAACATACTACTGATATATCTATCCTATTACACATTTAAATCAACGTTATCATGTTTTATCTATTCTATTGCCGTTTTAACTCCTGGAATATTCATTTTGAAGAATGATATGTAATATATACAGAGTATATGTATATAAATGATTGAAAGGCATTTGAATTTCCCGCTTTCTATTTTTTTTTGCTTTAAGTTGGTGCCAAGTACTAATCAAATCTCTGAGGCTGTAAATATACTGTATGACATGGAAACTGCAACACCAAGAAGGGGTGCGGATTTTTTGACCAAACTTGGTAGAAACGTATAACTAGTCAAAGGCAATAATTGATTAAAATTTTAAAGAAAAAAAACAAAAGACTAACACAATTTAACATAATTTTTATTAATAATGTGTTGAACCGCCCCTATTAGTGTCACACTCCCTCACTCTTCGTGGCATTGATTCGACTAGGTGGTCGATATCCTCTTGGGGTATGGTGTCCCAAGCAACCTGTAATTCATGCCGGAGAGCTATTAGTGTCTGCAGGGGATTGGCTAAATTCATAAGTTTTCGTCCCATAATGTCCCACACATGTTCTATTGGCGAGAGGTCGGGGGATTTGGGTGGCCATGGCAAGATATTGACATGAGCCTCTTCCAAGCGATTTATAGAATTTCTCGCTACGTGGGGAGGGGCATTATCCTGCTGGAAAAGTGGGTCTTCGAGCGTTTGAAGATATGGTAGAATATGGGGTTCTACCACCTCATCAATGTAACGCTGGGCGTTCATGGTGGTTTGGATGAACACCAATTGAGACCTACTCTCATATGCTATAGCACCCCATACCATAACACCCACTGCTCGATGCACATGCCTTTCAACGGAAAACTGAATATCACGACGTTCCCCACGTCTTCGTCTGACCCTCATACGGCCATCATGCATCCCTAGACAAAATCGAGATTCATCACTGAATACCACCCTGTGCCACTCCACGTTCCAGTGCAGTCGCAATCTACACCACTCCAAACGTTGCTGTCGGTGTTGAGCCGTAAGTGGTAACACAAGATGTGGACGATAAGATTGTAAACCGAAACCCCTAATTCGACGATAAACGGTTCGAAGGGTTACAGGACGACCAATATTACCTAACCACACGTCAGCAATTGATCTGGTACTGGAAAACCTGTCTCTTAGTGCCATTAAGCGAAGGCGGCGGTCCTGTATCTCATTAGTTCTTCTTCGGCCTCCGGTTCCTCTTTGGCGTCTTTCCTGACCTTCCCTAGTCCATGATTGATAACAGCGCATAATGGTGGATTGGTTCCGGTTAAGGCGATTTGCAATTTCCCTGTATGAAAAACCACCTTCTCGCAAACCAACAATTCGACCTCTGTCGAATTCGCTTAATTGGCGATAATTTCCACGTTGCCGCACTCTAGGCATAATAAAACTCTTTAAACACGTTAAACAAAGGTATAATAAGACAAAACCGTTGAAATTAATTTCAAACAAACAATTAATACACCACACATTAATGTCAGCGAAAACTGAATGAAGTGTCAGATGTGTCATGACCACTTGATCTATCGCAACAAAATTTTAATCAATTATTGCTTTTGACTAGTTATACGTTTCTACCAAGTTTGGTCAAAAAATTCGCACCCATTCTTGGTGTTGCACTTTCCAGTCATGCAGCATATTGTGCCATAGGCGTAACATAAAAAATTTAGAAAAGAAACGAATTTGAGTGAAATATACTAATTTATTACTTAAAAGATAATTACAATACATTTTTTTTCTAACGTTGACACTTTAAATTGTACTCTCTCTTAATTTCCGATTAAACGAGTGATGAACATTATTACAAAAGTACAACACTTATTCGAGATATCTATCATTTAAAATTTTGAAAATTACAGCATTTGTTCAAAATGCTGCCCCATGTAAATTCAAACACAAATTCACTCTTCTTTTCATATTGTCGAACACATTGTGTAATATGTTTGGTCTAATGTCATTTACAACTTACGAAATTATATGTTGTAATTCCTCCAATGTATGAATACGGTTGAATTAAACATGAAATAATCCAAAGGGGGTCAGATCTGGTGACCGAGGAGACCAGCGGTCTGTACTTATCAATCTGTCCCCACAAAACTGTTGCAGATAATCTAATGTTCTCTGCGCGGTGTGGTCTGTAGCACCATCCTGTTGGAAATAACCATGTTGCTACTCATCATTGTGCAGTTGTTCAATAAAAGGATTTAAAATTAGATTTTGATAGGTATTCGCATCAATATTTTGATGAAAGAAGATAGGACCAATGATTCTTCTTCTTGACACCGCTAACCATACACCGATCTTTTGAGGATGTAACGGAGTCTACGAAAATATGAGGATTTCCTGCAGATCAAATTCTATTCTGTTAATTTACATATCTACCATGTTCGTTGCTGAAGAAAGTAATATCCAAGATATCGTCATTGTTTAAAACTTCATTGAACCATTCACAGTTCTGGATACGACGAGGAAAATCCGGTAACAATTCATGAGGTACAGTTATTTTGTATGGATGTAAATGAAGAACTTTCTTGCAAGCCTTTTGGCAGGTACCAAGTGATAAATTTTTTTGGTCTGATAAGCACCCCAAAGATGTTTTAGGACTCGCATCCATTTCTTGATTAATAATATATATTATATATTATTATATATATATATTAATAATAAATGAGGAGCAGAGATCTACGGGAGGAAGAGTGGAACGATAGAGATAAATGGCGCTTAGGATGCGAGAAGCGGAAATAACTGCAAAAACTCGCTATATAAAAGCTTGTTCAATTAGAATAGTAGGACGACCTGTAAATTTTCTTTTCGCAACATTCCCTGTTCTGCGAAATCTGTCTATAACATCACGAACATGCTGTACAAAACAGTCATGTGAAAATTCTACTTTCTTCTTGAAATTACTGGAGGCAATTTTGATAGGAATAATCCTATATTCCTTGATGATTGGGTTTCCTGAAGGAAAATACGCCTCAACAATAAATTCGTTGTGCAGATCTGTGAAAACCATCATTAACCTAATAGCGAATGTTATATTTGTACGGTATTATGACTACTTCGTCACTTGCCGATACTAATATGCGGATGTAAAACGTGGCAATAAGAAAAGCCTTTCTAAGGCTGGAAATAAACGGACCGCAATATGCGGTCGCTGTCGACTTCATAACTGTTGCTCAAGTCGACTTCAAGCGAAGTCAAGTTGAGCAGCTCGGAGCAGTCCGTATCGACTCCATCTGCAGTCGATACGGACTGCATTGTGCTGCCGTATGAGACTGCATGTTCGAAACGAAATTGTGTAATGTAGTGATGGACCTTGAAGAGGAAACACTATTGCTTGTTCTTTTACTACGTAAAAAAAGACGTGGAAGAAGTCGAAGATTTCACAGATATCAGCCCAGGCCTTATTCTTTTCAATTTTGTCACTATATGTCTCAACTTTATAGTTCCAAAGATATTCCTTATTTTTTATATCATCAATGAAAGCATCAGTGTCAAAATCGCCTTCCATTTAATTTAATTTACACACACAATATTCAAGAATCAAGAGTGAACTGACTGAAATCTGACAAAACCGCTCAATGAGTGGCGACTGCAATTTGCGGTTCGTGTATGTACGTTCTCTTTTCGACTGCACTTGGACTGCGTGGCGGGTTGGGCAGCAAGTTGACTGCAGCTGCCAATCTTTACTGCTCGTTGACGCTCGTCTATTTTGCTTTATAAACAGCTGTTGATTGCCAAGATGCGACTACAAAGTGCTGTCGACAGTGGCCGCATATTGCGGTCCGTCTATTTCCAGCCTAATAATCAATAAGTAAAATAATAAAGTAAATAGATGAAAACGAAAATCAAAATAAAAACAATAGGATAGTAAGACGCTACTGATCATTACCGATATATCTTCTAGAAGCACCAACTTTCCGACATGAATTAAAAGCGCGGACGATTCAAACGCCTTTCAATCATTGTTGGAACTACTTGTAATATTTACATATATTATTTCTTATGAATATATGGAGGAATTATTATTGTATATTATTGCATTTAAAATATTATTTTGGTTGGCATCTTTTGAACTAATGCTTTTTGTATGGTTTCTTTATTTCCAGATGAAAATGTTTAACCCGTTTTTTCTTCCTTTTCATTGATTTTGTTATTCATCTTTATGCTATGCGAGCGTTTGCTATTTAGTCTTAGTCCTTTACTGGTGAATTAATAGATTTTCTTAATTTTACAACTTTTTTTTTGTTTTTGTGTAAAGTGAAATTAAATGTTCTTCATACAGTTTATGTTAAGTACTTAATTTCAAGTAAGTTTTTCCTTTTATATTCATGTTCTGTACAAATATTACAAAAAATGGTATTAATTCAGAGAGCATGTAAGTAAGGTTAGGTAAAGATTATTACACCGGGACAGTAATCAATGTTTCTACATTTCTAAATCTAAAAAGAGTTTTTAAAACAGTGAAAATAGAATTTGCCTTTCATGTAAAGTAAGAAGTATGAGATTGAATTATTATTGGTTATCGTAATATAACAATAAATTTGAGGTACCTACGCCATTATGAATATAACAGAAGAATTGAATCATGATATACAGATAGGTATTAAGCACATAAAACATGTAAAAAATATTAACAAACCATATTGTAAATGATTACACAATGTATAATACACAAGCTGGGACAAGATGCTATTTAGAGTTACATATATTCCAATAATGTAAAATGTAAACAAACGTTTTGTATAGTACCGGGCCACAGCGCATAAGTCTGGGAACATATATTTTACGGATTTTTGAGGGAGTGAAATTACCTCTTTATACCTAACTTAACTCTGCTATCACAATATTATAAATAAAACCGTACCTGGAAGGTAACCCAATACTTTTCGCAGGAACATTGTTACTCTTGTAATTTACTTGTGATTCTCCTTGTAATATAGTTCGTTTAACGACGTTTCGTCTGTATTCTTGCTTTGATAGTTTCCGAGTTCTTATATTTTCATTCATATTGTTCGGAACGAATGTACTAACACCGGTTTAAACAGTAACTTATAAGAGCTGCAATAACTATTCCGTGAGAATAGAGCTTGATTTATAAACTTGACGTTGCCGTTGTCGTTACAGTTGATGCCAGCAGTTGCCGTTCGTTCTGTTGATTTCTTTCGGAAATAGCATTTATAAACTTTCCATTCGTTCGAACTGCGAATGGAAACGTCAGCTATGTCGACTAGTACAGAGCGTGCATACTTACCGATCGTGTGCATGTTATCTGCCGTTTGATTGGCTAACCGTTTGACGTCAGCAAACGGCAACGACAAAACATAAAAGTTGGTTATGTACCAACGGACTCCAACGTCAAGCGAACGACAGCTCAACGTCCAACTGCAACGGCAACGAAGTTTATAAATGGATCTGTAGCTTTCCACGTATTCAACTTTAAGGGAACGGCAACTGCGAACGTCAACTGCAACGGCAACGTCAAGTTTATAAATCAAGCTTAACAACTAAATAGTGTTGGTAACGGCAGCGCCACCTGTGAATCTAGGTATGAACGTCTTAATTCACCAACTTCTAGACCTTTCTGGATAGTACGTCGGAAGCTAAGCGCTAGTAGTAAGTTAAGGAATAGTCAGACTTTAGTTCTTTAAACGTACAAGGCTGCGGCTTCAAAAATATGTACAGTGTGATCAATCTGCAGTGAAGGTTGCATGGTCTAAATTTTTAGTTAATATTGAGAAACGCTTATGTATAGGCACTGTGTATAGTCATACCGTGCCTTGAAAATCTTACCTCATTCAAGTTAAGTTGTTTTTACTTTCTTATACGCACTATAAGGAAGTATTGTGATGGTGAAAATTTTCGACCTCGAGATTTTTGCAGATGTCCACGTTTTGAGGTCCCCTGATACCGAAAAAGTGGTTTTTAAAAAATGTCTCTGTGTGTGTGTGTGTGTGACCACGATAGCGGTCAAACCGCTGGAGATATCAATTCAAAATTTTGTATTTACGTGTATAATCTCCCTCTTGAGATCTGATTAGTTTTTCAGTAAAATCGGTAGACCGGAAGTAGTAGTTTACTTCAGTAAAAAAATCGAATTTTGCAAATACTTCGTCAATTACTGAGTTTAACAAATTTATAAAGAATTCAAATGTACTCAAAATTAAATTTGAGACAAATTGTCTTAAAAAATTTTTTTCGAAATTCGAGTAGTCTTTTACTCTTATCGAAAATCAGTTTTTTGCCAATATTTTGCAAGCCATGCTTTTTAGACAGGTACGTTACGAGTATAAAAGTATTTAGAACTTAATTTTCAATACCTTTTGTATAAAGAAAAATTTCAAAATTAGGACCGGAAGTACGACCTTACTCTTACCGAATAGCGATTTTTTGCAAATACATATGTGGTAAATTATGCATTCTATATATATTTATCAAGAGTACAAAAGTATTTAGAGTTGGATTTGCAATATTTTTTGTATATATGAAATTTCAAAATTCGGACCGGAAGTAGCACTTTTACTCTTAGCGAGTAGCACTTTTTTCCAATATCTTGCAAAGTATGCATTCTATAGCGATTTATTAAGAGATTGAAGATACTTAGAATAGGATTTTGAATAAGTTTTGTATAAAAAAATTCTTAAAATTGTATAGTTTGAAACGCTCATACGTATAAGAAAGTCGTGTGGTGGCCACACCTCATTTTTTAAGTAGGTAATTAAGTAATCAATGTTGGTGTACTTGCTAAGGTTTTGAAAAATTCTGACAGTTACAGTACTTAATTCAAATTATAGACGCTTATATTTCTTTAATTATATTATTATAGTGTTAGAGTTGCAACATAAAATATTTATTATTGAAAGTTACTATATAACTGGTCAAAAATTAGAAAATGGGGTTTATTAATAAGTACTTACAAGATTTCCGGAACAGTTTCCTAATCTGCCAGTTACTCACGCACATCACATGTCATACTATATTAAAAAAGGACTTAAAGTTGTTTGCGTATAAAATTCAAGCAGTTTCGGAACTCAAACAGGTTGATTTTGGTACGAGAACACTGTGCAATAAAAGCATTGGAGCCGTTGAAAGTTATGTTCTTATAATTTGAAACAGACTATACATGCACAAATAAATGGTTTTACTCTAGAAAATGAATGAAGTTTCTAGACATTTCCGTTTTATTCTCTTATCAAGTATTTTAAAACCAGTACAGGGGCTTACTTTGAAAAAATATTGCTCTATATTTCCGTTAATTTTAATGAGATAGTCCTTAGTAATATGCAAAATATTTAAAGTACAATATGAGATCTTGTTTTAATTTACACAAAAGAAATCATTTGCTTCGAATACTTAAGCAATAAATTAATAGAATAGACATCTTAATAAGTATGTCAATTACATATTATTCTAAAATGTATATATTTTTTCTTATCGGACATCCTTTAGCATTGCGGATATTTGATCTTAATCTTACCATATTTCTTTTCCATTGGATCAGGCATACTTATAATTTCTATATTAAGTATGCTTTTTATAGAAACAAACGTCGAACGATAACTTTCTTTATACCGTATGTGTCAATTTTCATTAGGTATCGGGATTCAATGTTTACGTGCGATTTATACGAATATGTGGCAACGTGTGTCACCCCTACTCTCCGTCACCAATCCCGGCAACAATCGACATTACGATTTTCTCCGACCTCCCGACCAGATTTTACATTCAATCTTTAGCTGCGAACACGTTGCGAGCTAGTCTGCCATAAAAGCCGTCTTATTAAGGCGCGGTTAAACCAAACGAACATAGAGCTAGAACTAGAACAAGAGCATTCTTTCTCGATCTTTTAGTGTAAACGAAAGATCGTTCTTGGCGTTTACACCAAAATATCAACGAGCAAGAATGAGAACCAAGAACTAGAATTCTTGCACGAAGATGTTTAGATCAGCCGAACGAATGCTCATTGCTCATTCGTGTCAATTCTGTGGTTGGTGGTGCTTCGTTATGGTCGACTCTGACAGCAATGTTATAATTGCAAGTGCTGCATTTATTATTCTGTCTCAAAATCTCAAAAAGAAAAGAAGGAAGAGACGTTGGTGGGTGACAAACTTAATGCAGCGAAGGATACTAATGTAGGTGAAACGATGACGGATATGCAAGAACAAGAAGAAAGTGGTCAGTTCCAAAATTTCTGTAGAATGGCGTCAGAGGATTTTGACCATTTATTATCTCTGATCAACGACAAAATTCGGAAATCAAGTACGAATTTTAGAGACTCAATTCCTGCATATGACAGACTAGCAGTGACATTAAGATTTTTGGCAACTGGAGATTCCTATAAAACCCTGATGTATTTTACTAAAATATCTAAATCCACAATATGTAATGCTATATCTGAAGTATGTGCTGCGATAAATGAAGCATTGCCTTTCTCGGCGGTAAGATGCAAGAAGCGAGTTCATCTTTTTTTTTACTTCTTCAACATTACGTTCTAGTATATTTGCAATTTCCTGCCAAGCATCTTGTTTGCGAGTTGTATTTTTATAGTGTTCAAACGTCGGATCCCACGGACATCTGGAATTTCGATAGGCTTCTATCATAAATAGGCATTTTTCTTGAGACCAATCCATAGTTGAATCGATGGGTATATATTCAGATCGCTAGAACACAAGAACACTTTGAAGAGACCGCTCCGGGGAGCGAGCACGTCCGAACACGCAAGAACGCTCTAAGCAACTGTTCGCACGCTCTAGTACCGTTTACATCAAGCGAGCGAGCATTCTTAGAATATTCCATAGAATCTTTGTGAACGCAGGCAAAACAACGAAAGAATGCTCTACGTCTGTTTACACTAAAAGAATTTTGTTGAGTGGGGATAGAATGAGCATTCGCTCGTCTGATGTAAATCGGCCTTTACTGGAACGGGAAACATCAAATGGCCGCCGCGATCTCCTGATCTACTAGTTTATTATTATTTTCAGAATCCTTTTTTATTTACCTTATTTTTAATTTTATTAGAATTGCGCTTTTGTTTGTGTCATGCAGCGTGAACACAGCTTAATAATTCTCTGCATTTATTGAAAGGAAAAAGAAAAACAAATCCTTGCAACGCGTAAATATTATTTCTGAACGCATTACAAACACCCAAGTCAATGGTCCAACAGTTACTGCTATAACTTGAGCTTGTATCGGTCGCGCTCGCATTGAAGAGGAAAGTAGGAGTGCCATGTTGTTACGTATTGCATGAATTAATCGTCTATGGCTAATGAAAATTGACACATGCTGTATATTATATCCATTGTTTTTGCTGTAGTGCCCTTTCGTTTGTTTCACAGAGCACTTTTAGTAATTATAAACTGGGAGGTTTATGTTTTTGTCTTGTAATGAGCGCGGAATTATTATGTATTGTACAAAATGAAATTTCAAGGAGGCGCAATTTTATTGTAGATTATACACCAAATTTGTTAAAGGAATGATGGAATTCAAACAGCAGCTCTATTATAGAGCGCGAAGTTAACTAAAATGCTTATCGGCTCTTCTAAATTAATAAGTTTATCATCAGCAATGGTTTTCCATTTAGCCACAGTGTTACTAAATCATCGAAAATATTCTCGACAATATAGACAGGTCGCCTCTCTAGTCGTTTTTTTTAATGTTTATTGTTTGGAAAGGTTTACTGTGAATATTCAACTCAACGCTAAATAGGAAAGAGTCGCGCTTTTCCATCTGCATAGCTTTTATGTGGAGCCAGTTTATTTTTTCACCATGAGCTGTAAGTTTTTAATTCACAATTCTGTTTTCTAACTCCCTGACGTCATCTCATTTACAATGAAAGTTTTTTTCTAGAAGTTTTCATTATGGTTTAAGAAACTTAGCTGGTGATTCAGTGCCGATTCGATGTTGAAATGTTGTTATTTCTAAAGTGTCCTGAAATATTTCTTTACAAATGCCTTTATCAGCTATTCTATACGCACTAGAAATTTTTTTCAGCATTTCGTTAATTTACTCAATTCTCCTTCATCTTCCTTACTGAAGCGGCTGTGAAAAGCAGTTATAAGATTTCATTTACCAATATCTTCCAGATTTCTGATTTCGTTTTTCTACACAAGCATAATACATTTTTTCTATTCCGGTGCTATAAAGTTCACTTTACGACACCCGTTTTGGTTGTATAAAGTATTACTTTATCGCACGCTAATTTTATTTTTTTGAAGTTGGTAACAAAAAAAATGGAACCAAATCGTATTTAAATGTCAAAATATAAGTCTTTAAAGTAACAAAAATGTGCAATAAATTTGCACAAAGAATAAAAAGCACACATGCTAACATTTCACTTACTAATTAGCAATATAAATTGTTAAGCAGAGTTGGATGATAAGTTTTCGGATGCTACTATTGACATTTACTTACCATGTTGAATAGTACAACTGTTATAAAAGTTTGTTTTGATAAATATGTAGAGAGTTTGTGGACGAAAGATTTTGTAAATTGTCTTCTGCTATTTTGCGAATCTCTGGGGGCGTACAGTTATTTATTTCGTCCTTTTTGTTGATAATTTGAAATAATTTATTGTATAGAGTCTGAATTTTAAACACAATTACATAATATAGCACCACCGATATTCAAATATTTAAAACGTTCTACTTAAAAATCAGAGAGACCAACTTCAAAAAAGCAAAATTTCTTAAATATTCGAACAAAACATGTCTCTTATTTTAAGCTTTTTTGAACTTTTAATAACCGAAATAGAAAAAATAGTATAAAATACACGTTTCATAAGACATTTTGCGCACTTGTTCTTTAGAAAACTCGCCTAGCGGCTCGTTTTCTAAACTTGAACGCGTGCGCAAAAATCGTGTCTTATGACACTTGTATTTTAATATACTATTTTCTATTCCGGTGCTATAAAGTTCACTTTACGACACCCGTTTTGGTTGCATAAAGTATTACTTTATCG
This sequence comes from Amphimallon solstitiale, assembly GCA_963170755.1. Classification (NCBI taxonomy): domain Eukaryota; kingdom Metazoa; phylum Arthropoda; class Insecta; order Coleoptera; family Scarabaeidae; genus Amphimallon; species Amphimallon solstitiale. Next base: position 80,050,440 of record OY720681.1, on the reverse strand, counting down.
CACGCTAATTTTATTTTTTTGAAGTTGGTAACAAAGAAAAATGGAACCAAATCGTATTTAAATGTCAAAATATAAGCCTTTAAAGTAACAAAAATGTGCAATAAAATTGTACAAAGAATAAAAAGCACACATGCTAACATTTCACTTACTAATTAGCAATATAAATTGTTAAGCAGAGTTGGATGATAAGTTTTCGGATGCTGCTATTGACATTTACTTACCATGTTGAATAGTACAACTGTTATAAAAGTTTGTTTTGATAAATATGTAGAGAGTTTGTGGACGAAAGATTTTGTAAATTGTCTTCTGCTATTTTGCGAATCTCTGGGGGCGTACAGTTATTTATTTCGTCCTTTTTGTTGATAATTTGAAATAATTTATTGTATAAATCAGTCTGAATTTTAAACACAATTACATATAGCACCACCGATATTCAAATATTTAAAACGTTCTACTTAAAAATCAGAGTAACCAACTTCAAAAAAGCAAAATTTCTAAAATATTCGAACAAAACATGTCTCTTATTTTAAGCTTTTTTGAACTTTTAATAACCGAAATAGAAAAAATAGTATAAAATACACGTTTCATAAGACATTTTGCGCACTTGTTCTTTAGAAAACTCGCCTAGCGGCTCGTTTTCTAAACTTGAACGCGTGCGCAAAAATCGTGTCTTATGAAACTTGTATTTTAATATACTATTATGTGTCTCCCTTTGTAATCATAATATGGCATATTACTACTCTTGTTAATTTTTGCACATATTCTGACTACGAAATAGGTTGGATGGTTTCTGAAAAATATAAGTCCGTTCAAAACCACATTGCGCGTTGGTTGGTAGTACGATTCTGCGGTCATGGATTTGTGTATGTGCTGGTAGGTTTCTGCAGATCAAATAATACAGTGTATGTACAAAATCTTGTGGTACGTTCAATTTAATTCTAGTTAGATTCTGTGTTGGTAGCTTTTTGCATAGCGATACCCAAATATTGTCCAACAAACGAAAAACGTATTATTTCTCAACATAGTCTACAATAACATCTGTAAACATATCGCTGGTTGCTCCTTGTTGTCGAAAGTATGCATGCGCGTCCTTCTAAGTTGTCACATGATCTCGTATGCTATCAATTGCGAGCAAACGCGGCACCCATCGTACGGCGTGACTTTCTTGTACGCAAGTGTTCAGTCTATATCTAAACCACTGAGCTATGAAATATGGCTTATGCAAATTTAGTAAACAACTTCCTTACCATTGATTCTGATGCTGCAGACTGCATAGTATTTCTCAGGCTTAGTTTTGATTTGATGGTTTTCTCCAGCAGAAAGTGTAATGTTTGATGAGCACACTTAATTATGTTTATTATGTCAAGGTTGTCTGATTCCATTGGCCTTCAAACTGTAACTAAATGAAGTCGTTTTCTCAAACTTTGACAGTAGCTCAATGGCAGCTGGTGGTAGTTGTTGTAGAGTTGCTTTCCAATTTACAAAGCGAGAAATTCAAAAGACACGGACATTATCATTCATTGTACAAAAATTTACTTTAATTTTTCAAGAAGAAAAACTGAAGTGATACTGGTATGAATAAGAGGACAATATAATTTGATTTACTGTATTTTCTTATTATTCGAGTTCATAAATATACAGCTGTCTCTTCCGAACATTATAACTTCAAAAATTACCATGCCTTTTTGTGGAACAACTCTTTTTTAACGACTTGCTCTTCAGGGCAAGTTAAGTACAATCTCTTCTTTGATTTTGCTCATCGATTAGCACTTTGAAGTCGTTTGTTGTTCCGTTTATCAGCTATCGCCTTAAGTGTTTACTTCCGTGCGTTTAATTATCTTGAGGTAATACTTTCTTTCATTCAAAACACACACAGCTGACAATGACGTAATGTTAATAACTTTTTGCAAAACAGAAGACGTAATTTAATATCAAACTTTAAAACCGGTATGTTCTCGTTATTGTCCTGTGTGTGGTCACCATTTGAGTAAGTAATATGCACATCATATAGATAAAGTATTTATTTATAAATAGACTGAATTCTTGCATTTTTCGCTTGTCTCCGCATACCATAAACTTAGGATCCGACAGATACGTTTCATACTATACTGTTAATTATCCAGCTATTAAATAGCCGTCCTTCACTGTAAACGGTTAGCCGCATACTAAAGAAACAACATTTTACATATAGGTAATTGTGAAGTAAACAAGTCCGCATCTAGAGGAGCATTCTAGAACAGTAAATACATTTTTCAATTTAAAATCTTCACTCATCATTCTTTCGAAATATAAACAACATAAAATGAAAAGCAATAATAAATAGTTTTCTTTTTAGATCGGGTGAAGTAGAAATCTCCCATAATGGCGTGCAGTAAGACTATATTTTTTTAGTATGTACTTATTTAATTGTTTAATGCGATATATGATTGTGTACATACGACATTTTGGGTGCCGTGAGTAACCAGATATTGTTCACGCGAACACTTAAAATATTAAATATTATTGATTGGCTGTTTCAAGGTTTATATCATTTTGCCTTCAAATATTTCTTCTTCTGTCTCTTTGAAACATCCAGGTATTATCTGATAATGCCGCTCAGTAATTTAGGCCGAAATGTATGACTGTGCCTTTGCCTATGGTAATCTCTCCTAAATATTTATTGACAAAAGCCGACATTCGCTGTGTTGAAATATAAAATTATTATTCTTAAAATGTTGGGTCTGCGTATATACAGGTATAGTATAGTATTTCTATTACACCTACAATGGACTCGCATTATTTTACCTGATCTTTCTGGGAAAACGAACAAAAGGCACGTATTTTCCAAAATGTTACTATAATTCCAAGAATGGAATGAATAAGCGTATTTATTTTAGTACTACAGTAATGTCCGGTTATAGCGAACTCCAAGGGACCGGCAAAAAAGGTTCGTTATAACCGAAGTTCATTATAAGTGATGATTTTGAAAAACACCACTATTTTGAGGGAGTCAATTTTTATTCTTTTTTCATATAACAAAATACATTACAAACATTACATGTCTGAAACAACTTGAAAATATTAATTATGTACTAAAAAACGTATTTATTTTAGTTTGTTTTTTTTTGGCAAGATTAATCTCTCTGATGTGCACTTCCACTTCGCTTAGCTTATTAAGAATATGTTGCGGAGTATTCCGCGTTTGAAGAAAATGACGAACGACTTCAATATTTTGGATTGCATTTGAAGTGGTTGGAACTAGTGGTACTTCGTTATTTTTGGTTTCCTCCTCTTCGTTCTCATCTTCTTCGTTCTCATCGTCAGTCTGATTAGCTGCAGAAGACACAGAAGCTACAATGGCATCATCATCCAAAAATTCCACATTTACAAGGTTGTCATCAACGTGAACGTATTCATTAAAATCATATTCACCAAGAGTGAGTTCATCTTGAACATCGTTAACACTTTCTTCTTGATTTTTTGTGAGCCATTCGACTAATGGTAGATTGTCATCTGAGTCAAATTCATCCTCACGCCTGATAAATCCGCCGTGTCGAAAACAATTAGCGATTGTCTGCTTTGACACTTTTTGCCATGCCATATGGATGAAGTTAATTGCATCCAAGAGACTCACAGTGAAGTTAGTTTGATCATTATCAATAGAATTTATAGTTTTCGAGAGTAGGAACCGTCGGTAATTGCTTTTTAAGCTATGGATAACACCCTGGTCCATGGGCTGCAATTTCGAACTTGTATTCGCAGGCATAAACACCAACTTAATGCACTCCAAATTTTTTAAATCCGGATGAGCCGGGCAATTGTCCACTAGTAATAAGATTTTTCGTTTCTTACGACGTAATTCATCATCCCATTCTCGTAGTTCGTTTGTAAAAATTTCGGAGGTCATCCAAGCTCTTCTGTTACATTTATAATTGACTGGTAATCGTACCACATTTTTGAAACATCGGGGGTTTTTGGCCTTTCCGATCACCAATAATTTTCTTTTCTCTGTCCCCAATAAATTTGCAACAACCAAGACGGTAATTCTTTCTCTAGATAACTTTCCGCCTGTACAGGTCTCCCCTTTGAATCTTAATGTCTTGTCTGGTGTGAGCTTATAAAACAACCCCGTTTCATCGCCGTTAAAAATGTCCCCATCTCCAAAGTTTTCTCTAATTATTGGCCACTTATTTTCCAACCAGTCATTCACAACATCCATATTAACTGAGGCTGCCTCTCCAACAATTTTTCCGCTGCTGATGTTGTGTCTTCGTTTAAACCTTTCGATCCAACTACTAAATTTTAATTCAGGATCTTCCAACAATTTACTCCCAAGATCTTCAGCTTTAGATTGCAACACGGCACCGCTTATAGTTACATTTTTACTTCTTTGCTGAGAAAACCATTTCAAAAGTCCTTGATCAACTTCGTGCTTAGTAGGTTTTTTGATTTTTTTCACATTTGAGTTTCGTACTTGTTCGAAACTCTTCAATATATACACAATTCAATATTCGAATATCTTCAATATGTTTGCCTTTGCAACCTACAATGAAGTTTTTGTTTAATACATACATGCATTATCCTGAATTTAGTTTTTTATTACCGTTGATTTACTTAGTCCCATTTCAGTACAAATTTCGCTTTGTTTGACACCTCGTTGCAATCGTTTCACAATATCATGTTTACTTTTCAATGTAAAAGATTTACGTTTTTTCTTCGCAACTGCGTCACTCATGGTCTTAAAATCACGTTTGAGAATCAGCGTAAGCACAGATTGATGACTCGACGTCGACTGCTTGCACAAACTGCTAGAATCGACTACTGCATTTTTGGCGAGATACTCGGGGAAGTCCCTTGTTTGCTAAATATAAGTTCGTTATAACCGAAAACTTTTTACATACAAAATGGAAAATAAGGTTCGTTATATCCGAAAGTTTGTTATAAGCGGGTTCGTTATATGCGAAAACAATTAACACGTTTCTTATGGAACCTTGGTTCGTACTTTTCAAACTGTTTCGTTATAACCGAAAGTTTGCTATAACCGGGTTCGTAATAACCGGACATTACTGTATTTATAAAATTCCCTTAATCCAAATTAGAGCCTTAATTTCTTGGAACGTTGGATGTTGCTGCCATTAATTGCGGGATTTGATGTGATATACCAATAATTTTGAAAATAAAAACTGTTTTATGAGAATTTTCATTAGTTTTTGTCATACACGTTAAGCATATGATTATTACTGTTACTTAAGCAGCAGTAATCAATAAAATCACAATTGACATACAATTTAAACAATTTAAAATGAAATGGAACTATTATAGTTTTAAGGGCGCACTCGAATTGCACCACGGATAAGTAGGGATCATTTTTCTGACCCAGGCATTTATAATCCCTTGACCGAACTGCACCATCAATATAATAATGTAACATTAAATTATATAAAATCATTCAGATATATAATTTATTGTTGATGGCATTTATATAACACTGTGTACAGTAGAAATAAAACACAAACAATTGTTTCAGATTTATACTATATTTAAATTAAAAACACAACAGCTGTTTCGCTACACTGTAGCTTCTTCAGGTGATAACAAATTCTAAATTATTACAATCAGTATAGACAAATCTAATGACAGCATTAACAAATAACTCTAAAATATTTACAAAGGGTATTTTAAATGTATTTACTTAAAGAGGACAGTTTTCTTAATTATATCGGCAGTTCACGAAAGGGGACCTACATTATTACTAAAAGGATTAGGGAAAACCTAAGAACTAGAAAGATATAGATTTAATAAAGGCGATTGATTCAGATTTACTTTCTCGTTTTATAAATTGTCTGAATATTTCAATTTGTTAATTTCCATACATTCGAGTAAATCTAATTTTCTACTTTTGTTTTGTACATGAAACAGCTGTTGTGTTATTAATTTAAATATAGTGTAAATCTGAAACAATTGTTTGTGTTTTATTTCTATTGGAATATGGATTTACATCAAGTAAAGGCCGAATCTATTGAATTTTTAACACTGTATGCTTTAAGTATGTAAATAATGTTAATTTTTTTTGATGCACGTAGTTTACTTATTGTGTTATTTTATTTATTGGATAATTATATAATAAAGTCTTAGTTTACATATATAACATATACAAATTATGGTGTATACCACATGTTTATACATGCCTTAGTCATATATATATATGTGTATGTATATAGTGCGTTTCAATAAAAGTGCAACGCGAACGTATAAAGGGTTTACATATTTAAAGAAGAAAATTTATAGGAAACACACTAGATAAAGTGCTTGCGACTTATTTTACCATCATTATATTCGTTAATTTTCACTTGAATAAATTTTTGTTTTTGAAGTACTTCCTGTCTTATACTTCTTTTTTTTTGATTAATACGTTTAGAATTTAATTTTATATAAGTATCGTTTTGAATGTCGTTTAGAAGGTTCAAAAAAAACATGTAAGTTAGAATGTGGAGATCTACAATAATTTTTAATTTTTAAATGGAACGACTAGCAATAGTTTGTTGTTCTTGACAAAGGAACAGAATTTTTAGCCCATACTTCTGGCGGGAACACAGCATCTCCCTGAATATAGTTTATATGAAGCCGATTACACTCAAAATCAAACACATGGGCGTCTCCTACTTCTTCTGGATTAAGAAAAATTATACCAAATATATGTCGAAGCCACTTTCCAGTATCGGAATCTTTGTCTCTATATTCCCTGGATAGCCCGAATTGTTGAATTTTTCTCCACCTGTGAGTAAAATAGAAATTGTCACTAATCAGTAAATTGTAATTGTAACTAAATCTTACCAAACCTGTATTCGACATCCGAGAATATGAACATCCGGGAAGATTTCTCTTACACTTATACGTATAGCAATTTCGAAATCCATCACAATGCTGCTTGGTTTCAAAATAAGTCCTTTTTCTGCACATTTATACTTTAGTAGTCGAAACAAATTGCTATATGTCTACTTTTGTTTATTTTTTAATAGACAAAATACAAGAGACACATAAATATTATTTTGAAATCCGAAAATTGTAAATCACTGAAGATAGTTTTTCGTGCAGTAGTCAAATGTACCATCTACATATAATGTAGACAGAGCGCACAAAAATTGTATATTAGTATCACAGCTAAACTCTATTGTATTTAGTAACTTATTGTTTATAAGAATAAAATTTTCGTTTTGCACTGTGTTTATTGACACTGAGTCTATGTACTCATGCACTTCTTCAGTCGATTTAGGTAACTTACTTTTATTACGTTTCGGTTTTCCCTAATTTAAATACGTTGTGCAGTTGGAGTAAATCGTTGTAGATACCTGAAATTTTTGTAGTGCAGTTCATGTACCGGTTTAAGTCATTAAGGATTTCAGCAGTTTGTGTGCACAGAGTTTTAACTTTGGTTTTGTACAAAAACTAATCTTAATATTATCTAAAACTGAGAAAAGAACTTTCACAGTAGTTGAACGATTGTAGTCACAAAACATTATTTCTAAAATATTTTTTTGTAATAGTTCTCAACGAAACAAACAAGTTAAGTTATACAAAACCTCACTCTGATGTCATCAGTGTCGACAAATTCCATTGCTTTGAGAAAGTAGTTGTTTCTCAATAGTTGTGATGTTAAGTTGTTAAAAATCGTATTAATACGTTGTAATTTATTATACCTTGTCTCAGAATAATAAGAAGAGCTTTAAATATCTCCCCCAATACCCGGCCCATAACTTAAATTATTTGTTTACTGAACAATTTGATATATGTATAGTTGATGATGTGACAATTTGTCAACCAATTAAAATTTTATTATTTGTTCTAATAAATGTAAAGAATTTATATTAATTGGATAAAAGTACCCTTTATGGGTTAATTGTTCGAAAAAATCTACTGAAAATTAGGATTAAATTCTGTGTTTGACATAACCTACACTGATAAACTCCGACTTATAAACATTTCATGAAATTTTTTTCTGATACAAAAGTAAAATGTGTTTATATCATAAATTATTGAAATTTATATCAACTTCGATACTAAAATTTAAGGTAAAATGTCAACTGTTTTTACTTTCTTATACGTAGTATAAGGAAGTATTGTGATGATGAAAATTTTCGACCTCGAGATTTTTGCAGATGTCCACGTTTTGAGGTCCCCTGATACCAAAAAAGTGGTTTTTAAAAAATGTCTGTGTGTCTGTGTGTGTGTGTGTGTGTGTGTGTGTGTCTGTGTGTGACCACGATAGCGGTCAAACCGCTGCAGATATCAATTCCAAATTTTGTATTTATGAATATAATCTCCCTCTTGAGAACTGATTAGATTTTGAGCAAAATCGGCAGACCGGAAGTAGTAGTTTACTTCAGTGAAAAAATCGAATTTTGCAAATGTTTCGTCAATTACTAAGTTTAAACAAATTTATAAAGAATTCAAATGTACTCAAAATTAAATTTGAGAAAAATTGTTTTAATAAAGTTTTTCGAAATTCCTACCGGAAGTAGGTCTTTTACTCTTATCGAAAATCAGTTTTTTGCGAATATCTCGCAAGTCATGCTTTCTAGGCAAGTACATTAAGAGTATAAAAGTATTTAGAACATACTTTTAAATATCTTTTGTATAAAAAAAATTTCAAAATTCAGACCAGAAGTACCACTTTTACTCTTATCGAATAGCGATTTTTTGCAAATATGTCGTAAATTATGCATTCTATATATATTTATGAAGAGTACAAAAGTATTTAGAGTTGGATTTGGAATATTTTTTGTATAAATGAAATTTCAAAATTCGGACCGGAAGTAACACTTTCATACGTATAAGAAAGTCGTGTGGTGGCCACACCTCATTTTTTATTTTTTTTTATTATGTGTGAAAATATTATCATAATACAATTTCAGTGTTATAAATATATAAAAATTAACTGCAGAAATTATGAAGATTCACTGAACCATAAATCACCTTCACTATCACTATTTCCAACACAACACTGAAAAAAATCTGTAGGAAGTTTTACTACAATTGTAGAAAATTTCCATAAAATTTGTAGCACATGTAGTGACAAGTACAAGTTGTAGGAAATATTCCTATTTATTTGTTGTAAAAATAATGTATTTTAATTCTACATCATATAGGATTTTCTGCTAAAATGATATCTATGAAATACTCTGCAACATTGTGAAAGTAAATGCAACAAACAGTGTGATTTATTGATACATAAATGCAGTAGTATTCACTACAAATTATCCAGTATATTTATAATAATAGTATATTACATACCGAGGTGGAAAGTGTTTCATTACTTAGCGTCTCGGTTAACTTTATCTCGAGACAGGAATGAAACTTTTCCCCGAGGTTTGTATACTACTTTATTTACAACCATAATTATTATATTTATTTGTGCTGAAAATTCCGGTAAAAGTTTTGACATATTGAATTGTCAGATTTGTGTTGTTCTAGCGTAAACGTCAAATAAATATACGTCAGTTTTTTTCGGTGAATAGATTATAAAAGAAATGTTGAGTAGTAAAGCCTTTCAAGGACTGCACTCCACTTGAACTGAGGGAAACTGTTTTGTGATTGACATTGAGGTTAAGAAACGAGGGTAGTAATAGGGGGCGGGAAGTAAATGAGGGCAGTAATAAGAGGGCGGGAAGTAAACGTGAACAAAGTCACACTTCCCAACTTTTAAAAAGTCAGAAATGCCAACATTCGCGTATGGTTGCAAATAAAATGTAATACTTACTTACCCTTATATAATTGTACTTATCTTAACTACAAGGCTATGAGCAAGTGATCTACATCATACATATACATATTTTAGCAGTAATCTACTAGATTATGTATAATACTCTACAATATTGTAGTATGTTTTCAATTTTATGAAAATATTACACTACAATGTTCTCTTTGACACCTGTCCATAGAAAAAGAAACACATTGCCATTGTAGTCTTTTCTTTACCAATGTAGAACTTATCACCACAATTTTCTTTTTGTCAACAAAGAAATAAAATAAGTAAATTCTGATTTTACATTTTCATTTTAGAAACAAAACACATACTCAAAAGCATATTTCGACAAAATAATCTCCATCTACTACAAATGTTATTCTGTCGACCAAACACATCAATCTTGATGTTAAATTATGATTTAAAGAAGAAATAAATACAAAGTTCCATGTTTTGTCATTAATATCTAAAGACTTTGCAATAAGTATGTTGTTTATAACTAATCACCCATCATATTAATATTAGAAATCATTTCATTTACAGACACATAATTTTTATTCTGTGGTGTTATTTTATATAATATTTTTTGGTATAAACATCTACACACAATCACATTCATTAGGGTATTTCGCATTCACTTTATATAAAATCCATTTACGCTTACGTAGTTCGATAATACTTTGAAGGATGTATTTGCCACTATAACAGGTATAGGCTGTGTGCAGTTAAATAGTATCTTAATAATTTATTTATTCTCAGTTCTAAAGCCGCACTCACATCACTAGATTCACCCACAAGCAGACAGAAACTCCATCCTGCACCTCTTCCTTTGATGGCCGCCAGTGCAAACCAACTTTTGGTTTACAGTACAGATGTTTCGAATAAGAGGGGCAATAGCCTTAATGCTCTAGCTGACTGGATATCTGTAATATTCAAAATAAAAAATAATTTTCGTGCAACTTAGACGACACTTACAAAGTAGAATGTTTGAGTAAAAAGCTCTTACAGAACATGAATGGGGAATAGAATGCTAAAAATAAATATTTCACAATTATAATACATATACAAGAGAATGAATATATTCTTATATAAGGTAAAATTAAAAAAAATACACAATTCTACTTAAACACACATACACTCTAAGTTAAATAATTGCAATATTCCATAATTGATTAAAACGTAACTATATTTAATAACATAAACTAAATCATTCTAAAAATATATTGAAAGTACTTACCTTTAAATGTTAATATTGGTTCTATATCATTAATTAATCCATTCCACATTTTTTCTCAGTAGTAGCGTTTCCACTCCACATGAATGGTGTGATGCATTGCCCATGACTATTACAGCATTATCTGGCGATTTTAAGTAGCACTTGTTCAAACCATTCTTCAAAAATAATTAAATTTATTTTATCATGGTGGTATGTTTGTTATTATACCATCGAAGAAGTTCGTTTTTAAAGAGAAACTGCTCACAATCTACCGTATATTATTTTTGACATATTCATCAAATTCTAGTTGTTTGAAATGCCTGTCCACTCTTTCTTTGGGAGATCTTAGTTCGCGGTTCCTAGTCTTTAATATGCGACGCACAGTTGATTTTGTCAGTCCTATGATGAATACATATTTGTAATATATTGTAATTGGAGTAATACCCTATATCTTACATAATGTCTTGGAAATGTTTAGTACAATTACTATTTTTCCTATTTATAGAGTTTGTAGCGTTACCATTTTGTACATATTTAAAATTGTTTTTCGTCGTTTTAAGTCTAACAATCGTTGACGCTGTTTGATTGTGTGGTGAATTTAACGGCTTGATTAGACCTGTCTGATCAATGATCGCTAATGTTGTGACATACTTTAATGGACAAATTGTATTTAATAACACAGTAAACTATAATAAACTAAAGCAAAAATGTAAGAGAATGTTCACAAGTTAAGACTTGATTATGTTATAAAATATATCGCATACTAATTTTTTGTATTAAATTTTCCTGAACAAGACCCAATGAAAATCTCTTAAAATTATGTACAATTTGAATGACTCCTTCTTATTCTGAGACAAGGTATGATGGTACATGATTGTACTATTTTATCTATTTGATCAGTAGATATTAAAACTGCAAATAACCCAGCTATGCCCGTTTTTCAGCGTGAGAGAAATGCTGACATTCTCTACATATAGTTATATTATTGTAAACAGGAACAATTATGATTTCAGTACATTGTCGATCGTTACTGATATTTGTTTACTTCCAAACCTTAATAATGCGTATTATATATAATATATTTCTACTTTTGCAAGCGATGGGGTTCCACTGAACGCTAGTGTATGTTTTTGTGCGAAAGTGTCTTTCACTTATTATGTCTAATTATTAAAATTACGATAGATTTGTTATAATTGTAGTCTTGCGATATATATAATGTTATAGGAGCGATCAACATAGTTAAAATAATTTGATAAAAACTTGAGAATTCACGTTGTTTATTCGACCTGCTTATTTTTCTCTGGCGAAATCTGATAATTACCATTAGATAGGTACTACAATTTTTATGTCGATTCACATAGTAGTAATTCGTTTGTATAAAATATTATGAACTCATATGTGTCCCCGCATTTTTGATGTAATAATTGTTAGCAGGGACACAAATTAAATACGTATGTATATTAATATTTCAAACTTTGTTTTGAACTATATCTATATGTAGATTCACATATATTATGACACTGTGCTGTATGTGTAAATACAAAACAGAAAACTTGTTTTTTTCTGTTTTGTTTTGTTTTGTTAGCATTTACTAATTTACTTATTATTTTCTCTGCAAAAGAATACAAACAAAACATCAACGAAACTTTGTAGTTTTAAAAAAGTAAATATACTTACGAATATTTATGTTTACGAATTTACATAATTTAATTTTATATTGCTAATTAAATGATTTGTTTTCTTAACCTACAAATTACCTTCAATTTTCATATTATTTACCATTATACTTTACACATTTTTGCATCAAAATATGTCTTGTTATTAGTTTTACATTCGCCGATTAGATAGAATTCAATGCGGGGCCGGATTGAAGTAGAGTATATATAATATTGGAAGAACATGATACCAGTGACATCAGTTCACCCAGATCATATCACCCACCTCTTCAGATTTTTATGAAATTTCTTTTACAAGCTGCTTTGACCAAGTTACGAAACCGTAAAAAAATGTGGCCTAAGTCAAGTACTTTTCAAGATATTTGGGTTCAAAATTTATGGCAAAAGTGAGTCTGACTCCGCTGTAGTCGTGTAGCTAGCCAGAAAAAAATCATATCTCAATTAATCTTGAACATTTTTAAACCAAATTTTGACAATTTTTTCTCTCCTATACCATAGTAAAACAATTATAACTATCTGCATTATCAAAATTTTGAGTTCAGAAAATAACACGAAGTATGATTTAATAGCATGTCAAAGAAAATTAATAGGATTGTAGCTGTTTGTATATTAATTTTATTGATTAAAAACTTTTGCTTTAATTTACAAAGACGAACGTATAAATAAGTATGTTATGTTTAGAAAATAATAAATACTACCAGCGAAAGAAACACTTCAAATAGGTGATAACATTAAATAGTATCACATATTCACACTTCTGAGGGACGGGGTTTGTTGAAAACTTGCATGTAGCAAATGTCTTCTCTAGAAGGTCAGTGAAATTACGAAGATGGTCCGAAAGAATGCATAAATGTCACTTTCATGTTCTGACTTCCTCTTCGTGATTTGACACAATAGTTCCAAAAAACCAGTGATTGGCATAAACACGTGATACACAAGAGTTAGTGCAGAGTTCTAAAAACTTTATGGTAGGAACTTCTTCTCCTATGAAATCGAAAACTAAAGTCCTCAATCACTCTAGGTTTTTTAGTTCATATAGAAACACTTGGTAGAGGCAGGTGGCAACTGCCAGTGTCAGAACTGTTTTAGCTTGTTTAAATCCGTTTTCTAGTTGTTGATGAGTTTCCGACAAAATTTATTTTTTTGATAGCCAGAAATGAATGTCCATGTGTCTAAAATCCCACTAACTTTATTCCACAGATTATACATCGAAGTACGTATATCTAAAAAGAAAAGTTTACATGTTAACACACTGCTCCATATCTAATTTGGGAAACTCTTGTTTCCTTAACTCAATCAAAATTTCGAAAGTACATATGTGATGCGATCTGGATAAAGGGACCTTAAGGTGTTAGGTCATATTTTATAGGAAACGCAAAAGGAAGTGATTTTGGTTCTCAACAATATGCATTTTGTGCTGTTCAACTACAAGACGCTACAGTTTTTTTTTTTTTTTTAGATAGAATAATTCTGAAAACGCCAGTAAATCAGAATTTTATTCTATATAAAAGTCGCCTAAAGGCGAAATTGCCTAAAAATCACTTTAAGATCCCTTTATACAAATCACATCACATATAGTTATCATTTTTTTTACTATGGTTCGAAGCATCGGCGGCTCTGCTATATGGTTCATGAGCTAGAGCCCAACCTCGCGTACATCGAAGCAGTCAAATGACGTTTATATATTTCCAATGTCTAGGGTTGGATAACTACTTTTGTCTCCTTGAAATATTTCATTGATATTGTTTCGTACTTTTGGAACATCTTTCATAGACAATCTCTGCTTCTTTAGACCACCAATTCTCACCACTGGCTCAAAATGTAACTCCACCTGTAGACCTACAGCAACCAACTTGTAATTACTTTTATTTATGAAATATATGCTTTGCAATAGCAACGGCATATCTATCATAGTATTCTGAATAATTTCTTCATCTATTGACTTTCCCAAAGTTTGACTTGATTCTACTACAGATTCTTTACCAAAACTTTGCACGTGTGCGTTCATAAAGTCGTTTGCCAATTCGTTTATTATTGATTGCGACAATTGATGTTGGTCAAGGTCATGAGGAGGGACTAGAATCGGCTTGCTTCCTCTACTAATGTAAGTGAGTCTTGTATATTAGTTGATCACTATCCGCGGCTGGTTGGAAGCAATACAATACATTAAAACTATTATTTTACGTTATTTCAGAGAAAAAATAGTACAAAATTGATACGAAAATATTTATAATTTACTGACTAACTACACGACTGCCGCGGAATATGAAGAACGTCTAAAACGCACTTTGAACCACAGTATTTTGGACAGGACTTGACTTAGGGCAAAGGAAATGTATGGTTTCATAACTTGGTCATTGCAACTTAAAAAATCATAAGAATCTTGACGTTTTGGGGATGACATTTCATTCGTTTTCTGGGCGAACTGACGTGGAATGACCGACTATTATTATTAAGTAATACATTTTTCACACAAGAAACTTCACGTTGCATTATTTTCCCATATTTAATTTAATATATAGGCTATCATTAAATAAAATTGTTCATCTTACGATAGTTCTAGCTTCTACCGTTTCTATGAGTCTCTGTTTAGACCATTTATTTTTAATCATTAGGAATCGGCAGTTTATTGTGTGGAGGAAGGTTGTAATCTTATTATTTTTTCCTAAATTTATTGGACAATATTAAAAAATTACAATTTGTGAAATTACTTGAATTTCTATAGGAAACGAAAGACAGGCGGTCAGGTCAGCGCGTCATATACACACATACACACTATCGGCATCGCTATACATATCAGAATATTGTGTATCCAAAGGCATTTAAGTAGTAGATTGATTGTAATAAAATATTATTGATTCGTTGTTTAGCTAAAAAATAAATAAAAATTTTATATCAGTCAGTGGCAGTAAACACAAAGCTAGTTTTAATTTTTCTGTAGAATGTGGCCGAGCAATGCCGGGCTACGGGCAGCCAGTAACATATAAATGTACCACGTACCCCTGACTGCCGATACCTATTAATCATTTAGAGAGTAGGGTAAATATTAGCAGACAAAAATTTATGTTCTTCTATCATCTTACAGACGCAACACGCCATAAAACTAGATCGATCAGTAATATACATTTATGTATACTAATTAATATAGCTGCAAGGCCAGTTCTTTACATGTAACTATAGGGCAGTACTCGAGAGAGAGAGGAATCATCAGAAACGGTAAGTATGACATCAATACAGTAAGGTAGTGAGGCGGCCAAATTCTGGATAGAATCTTAAATTGTGATAATGGAAACGTCATTGACAAGGCGTCAATTGTGTTCAACATCGGAAAGAATGCGAATAATTTTGAAATATCTGATCGATCGTATCCCAGACAACACTAAGGTAGGTCCGCGCCCGCTGCCTTGCAAATGTGTGGACGATTATCTTGCAAAGAAGTGGCAGCTTCCGTCACAGTTACCTAAAATCAAGGTGTTCTCTCAGCAATATAACTAAAGCATGTTTGTCAATGCATTGTACATGTTAAAGACATGACTTATCCTCAAATCAAATAACTGCTCAATACACGCACGTTCTCGGTAGGTATCTGAACTAAGATTATGCGTTCCGACTTCCAAAGAGCTTATTATTAGTGATGCTTGTTTACTTACTTAATTATCAAGATGTTTTTACCTATCGTTGTGAGTCTATATCTATGATCCACCTTTCATCTCTCTCCATTTCCTACTATTTGACTTCTCTCTTATATCTCTTCCTTTTCTCTATGTCGCAAGCTTCCTAGACTTGTTTTACTAATACGTCTTTTCCCATTCTTATGATATTGTCTAGTGTATATTCTTGTAACTATCTTACTGACATCTAGCATCTATATTTTGTACGTATCTAAATACTATTTGTAGAAATGATATAGGAAACTGATAGAAGTTATTATATCCAATTAAAACACAATTATTTAGTTTCAAAATTATATTGCACACGTAACATATTTCACTACACTGCGCCTTCATCAGGTGGATTTAAAATACGATTTACATTAGTACAGTAAACGCCAAATAGATGGCGAGCGGTGGGAGTAAGTCCGCGCAGAATTAGCAATAGTGGGACAACTACGTATAGTCTGACATTATTGGATAGTCTCCAGTAAGTGGGCATGTGCGTTTTTAAAGACGACTATAGCGCATACCCACCGCTCACCATCTTATTTGGCGTTTACTGTACCTACAAAAACATAAACAACAATAAATTCATTGTGAGAGGGGATAAAAACATTTCAATTTTAAGTTGAATAGGGGAGAATTATTTAAATCTAAATAGTCATTTAAAATTACACCAAATCTATTAAATTTATTAATTTCTAAACTAACACATAGAATGCCTTACTTTTATTATTACATGTAATGTGTAGAATTAGTATTGTATTAAGCAGCGATTAGAAAAAATTAAGTCTGTTTTCTAGTCCTTCTAGCATCCTTTGTGTTCTTTCATTTTTGTTTCGAAGTTTTTCAGTATTTGTTCTTCATACACTTTTTTATAGTTTTCGCACGTTAACTTTCACACCCCTGAGTTTAATGTATTGTCTGTTTTATCTTTATTGTTTTTGATTGATAGAATTGATTGTTTTAAATGAAATGGTTTCGTTATTTTTTAATTATGTTTCCTACTTTTTTTTTCAATTTTACTTATCAATTAATGCTTATAGAGTAATTAATGTTTCTTTAAATAAAGAAAATGTTGATTTAGCACTGAACAAGAAATCTAATAAAAAATAATGACTTTCATATAGATTTAATTAATGACATATTAACAATCCTACAGAAGTCGAAGACTTTATTTCTAATGTAATCCCTAGTAAAAAAACAAAAGAACCTTATAGGCATAATTCCATTAGAGACATTGGTAAAATTTCAAAAAAGTAGGGAACTTAATTAAAGAACTGGGATGAGACCAAGTGAAAAACAATAAAGATAAAACAGACAATAGACTAAACGCAGGGGAGAAGAAGTTGACGTGCAAAGACTCTAAAAAAGTGTATGTAGGACAGAGAGGCCGGACCTTCGAAAGAAGAACAGAAGAAAAGGAAATACGTTAAGGCCCCTACACACGCTCTGTCTTACCTTCATACTTGAACTTGCGCAGTACTAGTCTCAAGAGAAGCTCGAAAACCGTTTACACAGAAAAGTCTTAAGACTTTGCATCCACATGGTAGGGTTTACCTTGAGACATAGAACTGCGCAATTCAACTATCAAGGTAACACAGAGCGTGTGTAGAGGCCTTTACAAGGACAAAAAGACAGACTTATTTTTTCTAATCACTACTTCAGACACAAATTTAATACTAATACCAAAACATTACATGTAAAAACCCAGTATGTTGGAAAATTTAGCAATTAATGAATCTAATAAATTAGATATAATTTTTTGAAAGAATTCTCCCCTATTCAGTTTGAAACTGAAAGATTGGAATTGTATCTTTCATTCACCTGATAAAGCCACCATGTGGCGAAATGTATATGTCGCTTCAATATAATTTTGAAACTAAACAATTGTGTTTTTATTAGATATAATGGAGTTTGAACATGCATCTCCATCGCCGATTATTAATTTAAGTTTATTATCATGTGACCCAGCTATCATACGTTCTATCATTGTTTAATTGTTCCTGTTTTTTTCTACGTGTTCTTTATACTCATCAAAAGAAAAAACGCAAGCTTGGTGAAGTTAGTGAAACAAAATATAGATGTTAAAGTATGTCTCGGACTTGTAACCCTATCATTATCAAAAGACGATACTAATTCATGAGATATCATGTGCCACATTGCCAATCATGCTGACTGACATGTACTTGCATTGATTTAACTTTGAGTCTGTATACCTTGATTAAGCCTGTTTTGACAATATGTTCTACGTTCATGTAATCACTTAAACAGCCTTACATATTAACATCTTTTTTCCGGATATTACATTGCATGACAATTTGATATCGTATGTACTACATAGATTTTCATTATTTGCTTGCGCCCACTTGTATGACTTTGTAACCATGCATTTCTGAGTTGCGCGAAAGGGAAAATTTTTGTCCTATAGTATACAATATGCTCAATACTGGTGATTGAGAGCGCCCAAGACTGACAGAATGTTTCCAAGTGTTAGTAGGTTCAAATATTCGACAGACAAATTAAGAATAATAATCTGTCCATTCCTAGATCCTCTCTGTCGGTCTAGAGTTGAAGTAACAAAAGTTGTGTGAGTAACACAATCTACACTAGAAGAATCTAGTGTTTCTTGATAAGCTAGGCCAAGCTAAAGAACTCATGATGGAGTATTGTTAGAATATTGCATTGTGATCGAAAATGCTTTCTTTAATTTAAGCGAAATGACCCAAGATGTTTCTCAGAAAATATTTTCAATACCACGAAGTTAATATAATCTGACAGGATTAGTAATTTGTAATGCTTTGCATTTTACCAGTTCTAAATGTTACAGTAATATTATTTTTGATGTTATTTGATAAAATGACGAAGAAATGGATAATATGTCCACCGATCATTGAAATTAGTGTTTAATAAAAGAAGTTATTAATTTCGTGTAAATAGAAATTTAAATTATTATGAAATATAAATTTATATAGTTTGAATGAGAAATGTATGAATGGGATTGAGCGTTACGAACCCTGTGATTTAGGTGGAGTCATTTGTGATTGATCAGGAGTTCGAGGAAGATCCACAAGTTGAAGCCGCAAAATTTTTACTGAGTTCTCAGGAAGACCGCTCAGTAGATCCGGAAACACAAGCACGCCTTGAAGCTCTATTGAAGGCAGCGGGTATGCTAGTGTATTTTGTCGATTTTGGCAACTTTATAGTAACTAGGTGTTACGATATTTAGGTATTGGTCAGCTGGCAACGAAAGATGGTAAACACCTAGCAGATCCAGAAGTATTGAGAAGGCTAACATCTAGTGTGTCTTGTGCTTTGGATGAAGCAGCCGCTGCCTTGACCCGTATGCGTTCTGATAATCCTCGCTCTCAACCAGAGAAGACGTCCCTTGTAGAAGCGTGTACTGACGGCGATGTTGGCACCGTCCGTAAGCTATTAACAGAGGGTCGTTCAGTGCATGAAACTTCGGAAGAAGGTGAAAGTCTCCTCTCACTTGCATGCAGCGCAGGATATTTTGAACTAGCTCAGGTAAACATTAGAGTAACGCTGCGAGAATACGTCTTGGAAATATTGGTGGTTATTTTGAACTGATTTGACAAATTTAAATTTCGAAGTGACGTTTCTTCCTTTCTATTTGGTATGTTAAATATATTAAGCGAATTCCATGCAACGTTAGTAATTTTCTGTGAAAGTTTTGTAAATCGTAAATAATGGAACGTAGTGCATACAGTCAACGCCAAAATTGAGAGGACACCTTAAAATGAATTTTAGTAATATTTATTGTATACAGGGTTGAACAATCCAAGTACCGTTATAAATTACGAATCGTATAACACGATATTCATAATAAGGCTTTTGGAATGGGGTTCTAAGAAACGGTAGGAACTCAGAAGAATGGCGATAGATATTATTAAGTATTTAAGATTTACTTTAGCAACGTCATCAGATTTTTCTCTCGAGAATTAATTTTAAGAAATGGAAATTCAGTTAAATTCATTTTACTACTCTGGAAGCTGTTTTTAAAATTATGTGTTTAATTTCCGCGCAATGATAGCCAAGTCTACATATTTGAATACTTCATAAGAAATATGCAATATGTTGTTGTTATGCAAAGTAATCGAAACAAGGCCCAGTGTATGAAGTTAGCCTTCTTTTTTCCGAAAATCTGACTGCTATTTCAGGTGTTCTAAAGTATTTCAAAAAAAAAAAAATTGGCTGGGATAATTGAATAAACGACTTTTTCAGCTAGCCCCCTTTTTTTCTAAAATTTAAACTCAAAAAAAATTGAAAATCGATGAAGAGGATCGGAAAAAACGAATTTTTTCCAGTTTCGCTTTTTTTAAAAATCTGAATTCTGGCAGTTGATCCAGCTTGTTGTAGATTTGTTCTAAATTGTTTTAAAGTATTTAAAAAAAATCAAATCAGCCCAGAAAATGAAAAAAAAAAGACTTCAGTTTAGCCCCCTTTGTTCGAAAATTGAATCTCAAAAAAAAATTCAAAATTGACGAAGAGAGTCGGAAAAAACGAGTTTTTCCAAGTCCCGTTTTTCTAGAAAATCTGAATTCTGGCAGTTGTTCCAGGTTATTCTAGATTTGTTCTAAATTGTTCCAAAGTATTTAAATAAAAATCAAATCGGTCCAGGAAATGAAAAAACTTTTCAGCTAGCCCCCTTTTTTTCGAAAATTGAATCTCGAAAAATTCCAAAATTGACGAAGATAGTCGGAAAACAGTTTTTTTTTTGAAAATCTAAATTCTTCTAACAGTTGTTCCAGATTGTTCAAGATTTGTTCTAAATTGTTCCAAAGTTTTTCGAAAAAAGTCATAGGCCGAGAAATTTACGAAAAACAATTTTTTGCCAGACCCTCTTTATTTCAAAAATCGGAATTCTGATAGTTGTGCTAGGTTTGTTCTCTAAATTGCTTTTTAGTATTTCAAGGAAGAAAATCAAAGTTGGCGGAGATAATAGGAAAAAGCAATTTTTGCGATCCCCTTTTTTGCGAAAATTGAAATTCTGACGGTTGTTCTAAACATTGTTCTGATAAGAGATGAAATTAAAACAAAGTCCAAGGTCAATTTCATTTCTTAACTATCCACCCACACATGGCCCATCATACCAATTTATTGTTCTGATACATCAGAATGTTATCTCTAAAATTCTGACTTTTGCAAAAATGGGGTCTAACTTCATACTTCTGAATTTCGTTTTCCCCCATTTTGTCGGAGTGATTTTGATTTTTTTCTGAAATACTTTGAAACAAGTTAAAACGAACTCTTAAGATTTTGACCTTCAAAAAAAGAGAGGTTAGGAAAAACTCGTATTTCCGTTTATCTCGGTCAATTTTCATGTTTTTTTTTTCCAGATTCTTAAGAACATCTTTAAAACAACCCGAAACAATCTTCAGAATTCCAATTTTCAAAAAAAAGTGGGCTGGGTAAAAATGTCGTTTTCTCAATTATCTCGGACAATTTTGACTTTTTTTTTGAAATACTTGAACAACCGTTGGATTTTCGAAAAAAGAGGGGCTAACTTCACACACCCCCTTGACCGTTTAAATATGATTTGCTGAATGATTGTAAAAATTTTAATTAAACTTTCTGAGTTGTATTTTTTAGTAGTTAATAATACAATGTTTAGCATATATTCAAAACATTTCTTCTACGAATTAATTTTGTAAAAATTTTTATTCAGATCGATTGTGTATGACAATAAGTGTGAATTTGTTAATGACATTAGCTTCCCACCTAAAATAAATTAATAAAATTTACGAACTGATTGCTGAGAACACTTCTTATCTGCCTTACAAGTTTATACACAATTTTGTCCACGTGAATAACTGCTAGAGTTACCTTAAATTCATAATTTATTTCTGACCTTTTTATAAGGACAATAGCGAACAACGTAACACTTTCCACGAACACGTTTATGATAATTCTAAACGCTTTTTAAGAAATAAAATACGCATTATAAATTCTATGTCATATCATGGTGTCCATGGTTTTTTGTCGCTGACTGTATTGACTTGTAATAAAGTATAAATAGCAAACCAAATATGAAAATCTATATGTTTCATATATTTTTTAATTATCTATATTAGACATTTAACTTTTATTATTAATAACATACCTGCCTCTCGAATAGTTCTGTATGACATCTTAAAGCTGTTGTCAATAGTAAAGTTATAGGCTTGCTGCTGCGTATGTACAATACAATTAAAAAAATACCTAAACCACGAATTAATTTATTGCAAAACAAAATTTTGATCAGTTGATCACATGTAGTTCTTCTTTATTTTTTCCCTCCATCCGTTAACATAACCAAGAGCTGCTGGTCTTAGTAAATTATATTTGATTCGAATCTAATTTAAAATGTGCCGTATTAAATTTATATATCTACAATTATTATTCTAAAGTTTGTAAATTCTGATTTCACGGTTACAGCCACATCTAAATTTATTACAGTCTAACACTATTTCAGTATCGGTTTTTACAATTCTAGTATTGTTTCGTTCTTGCAAAATGTGATCTCAGAAAATGTCTTTTCTTCTCCCAAAAAATTGTCTAAAGTTCTAAACTATAGTAACTTCGTATGTGTAAAATAACTACAACGATATAGTTTTGAAGCCTACTTCGAATCCAATGACTTGCTTTGAAGATATCCTTTTCACCACCTAATTCTTTTGGAAAACTAAAATTTTAGTAATGTGTCTATATATGAACTGATTGTAACGAAAATTCCAAGAAGAGGGTGTTCATCTAATCCCTTTACCTGAATTGTAAAATGGGTTCTCTTAATTTAATTTTAAAATTACGTTTTCACTTATAGAAGATTAAATGCTTAATAGCCTTTTAATACCCATACATTTTATTGAACTAAAATATCGTTTCTTTGAATAATATTGACATATACTGCCCAACAAACATTTGTAAACGGTTGGTGTACGTAAATAGTTGCTAAAACATACAATTCCTTCACTGCCGATAAAGGGCAGTTCCAATAAAACCTCTGAAGACAAAGTAGCTATGGACAAAGAAGAGAACAAGGTAGGCAAGATACATTAAAACCTTTTTATTTCAATAAGTGTACTTCAAAAGTTATAGCTATATCTTATTAGGTTGTTATTTTTTTTCACTTTAATTAATATACAGCTGTTTCACAATGGAATTCAGTTTTTAAACAATTATAACAAATATATTCATTTGTAGTTTTTAAAACCTTATTTTACAATTTTATTATATATAAAATGCAAATTTCTAGATTTAAAATAGTTGACATATCTTATCAACAGCACCTCATCTTCTCAAAATATCCATAGGGACTGATGAATAGTCACTTGATTAATCAGTATAAACTTTACTTTTACCCACAAAAGAAAGTCCAAAGAACCGTATAACCGGTATATAAAACGGAATCATTGATAAATGAAATGTTTAATATTATTTGGTGTATAGTAAATTGTATAGCAGTGGGGAAAAAATCGTTTAAAGTGTTGAATATTTTATGTTGATTAAATGGGACCTACTATGTATTTATGTACAGAAAAAACATTGCACAATACTATTTCCAAGACCATTGCAGACCACCGATATGACAAATATGAGGATAAGTAGGGACTGATGGTTCGCTAATTATAACTTTAAGAATTGAATGTATTGTGAGACATCCTGTATTTTAGTGGATGCATACATATAGAGTTTACAAGATCAACCAGAATTTCTCTTCTCTTTATTTTCTTAAATTTTTAAATAATGAATTATTGTATATAACTTACCGATTATGATATTTGATTATCTCGAATTTGTAAAATTAACATATTGTATGTCAACTGCCTATTAGATGTTTATAAAATTCAGAACAATGTCTCTAGTGCAAAACTTGATTGTTATTGTGTTTTGATTGTTACAGGTATTATTAGCCATGCACGCCAATGTTGAGGATAGAGGCATCAAGGGAGAATGCACTCCCCTCATGGAAGCAGCATCTGCTGGTCATCTGGACATAGTGCGATTACTTGTCGCACATGGGGCAGATGTCAATGCCCAATCCACCTCAGGTAGATACTTGAAATTAATAATATTTGCTTTACAATTATTTTTATTCATATTCTCGTAATTGAATGCTGATTATCTGTGGGTAGCTTATCCTACTGCATATTTTAGTTTATGAATAATTAGTTTTGTCCCTGGAATATAGTACATCTGTTTGAAATACACCCTGAATGGTTAATATGACATTGCAAGTCTCTTGATTAACATTTAAATGCATCCTTGAATACAATGATTCAATATTTGTATTTGTTGATAGTTTTTAATGGCTATTACGCCAAACAAATTCTGTTATGTTTTTAGTGAAATTCTTGACGATCTCTGAAAAAACATAAGATAAATATTTTTATATACTGCTACAATGAGATCAACCTCAAGTGAAGTGTGATGGTATCTTAAAAATCCCTAGTTTAGAGTATTTTCTTGTTAGACAGATACATACAGGTACCTATTCTGAATATGTACATTCGCTGTCATTTTGTTTCAATTTGTTTTCGTTTTATTATCACATTTTACTTGCTTTTTATATCGTTTCATTCTCTTTACTGATGTAAATATATCATAACAAATCTGCCAAAACTATATGTGCACATTGTTACGGCTATACACAATACCTATACCACAAGTGGTTCTCAATATTACCAACTAGTCATTGCTTTCATTCAGCAGGCGGATCGGGAACCATTCCCGCTCCAACCGTTCACTTCACAACAGTTGAGTGTTCGCTGGACAGGACCGCTCACCTTTATGTGACCGTCTGTCATATGGTACTTTTCATTGCTGCCATATGTTAAAATTTTGCAAATTAAACCGAATAAGCAATAATAATAAATTGTTTTTCTGCATTAAGTTTTGGCGTAGTTTTTAGTGTAAGGGCTGGTTTTTTCAACCCCGAATAAAATACTGGGTGAACTCCAATATTATAATAAATTTATTTCTGCACAATACTTTTAATTTGTAGTATCTTATTTTTCTAGTAACTTTCTTCAAAATTATGTAATAGGTTGGTCTTGGAATGCATCAATGGAGCATGCGTACAGAATACGCTCAGTAAGTGAGCGCAGAATTTTTCCGCTCACAAAAATGGCGGCCGCTCCTGAACATGTTCAGAGTGAGCGGTCGTCTACTCGACATGATCACTGAACAGTTGCGCAACTGTTGTGTCTGCTGAATGAAAGCATTGTTACCAAATTAAAAATTTAGGCCACGCAACCTTCACTTGAGATTGATCACATTCTACATACCTACCAAAATGTGTAACATCAAAATATAATTGGTGTTTGTCTTAGAGTAAGTAAGATATATAGAAAGAGCATAATGTCAGTTTGTTGACAAAAAAAGTGAACCCTACCTTACTCTATGTAGCGTACGGGCAGGGTAGAAATGGTTTACATGTAATAAAATTTATTAAATTATTTAAATTCGAATGTTATTATTTTTTAAACTGTTTTTAATTAAATTTACTTCTCTAATAATTATACTTAGAAAAAACAAATTATAGATTTTTTTGAAAATAAATATTTGCCAGTGACCACGAGTTCCTCGTAAACTTTCAATACATAACTGAAGTAAAAATGTTGTTTAAAGTTGCCTTTCAAAACAATAGTCCTGCAAGCATAGAAATGTGTGTCGTTCAACTGTAATATTCACTTAATATTTACTCTATGTAAAATTAAAATTAATAATTAAGCATGTGTGTACATACTTAGGTTAGCAATAGTATAAATAACTTACACATCAACAAATTTATATACATATATATTCATTAGTAATATATCAACATTTAACTAGTGGCTTGAATTTACATACATGAGGTTTTATTTTATGATTTTATTTACAATATAATATATAAAAGGTTTTCGTCAAGTTCTTATGGCTCTCTTGATGGAAGGTTTGATTCGCTCTCACTCGCTGCTACAAATATTTAATAAACAATTCCACAGTAACCAAAGAAAATGATGCACTTGCTTCACAATTTATGTTTGTGTAGCACTTCACTAAGGATATAGTAGTTAGAGTATATTTATAATGGTAATTCTTCCCAAAATGAAACCAAAGTATACTACTTTCCTTTGGAACCCAAATGGGCCTATCTATTTTCTTTAACCGCAGATTCTTTCTAATGGGCTCTCTTTGTATCCTCTAATCAAAAATTTTCAATGTTAAAAGATTTATATTCACCAAATTCTGGATGAAATTAATAATTTTTTGTACCTACCTACAATCGTGGAAACATGATTTTCCTTTTATATGCCTCTAATTGCCTTGCACTCTTCTTGCTACTCCAATTCGTGCAATGAAAAGCGGCACATACTAAGTACTAAAAAATGAAATGGGAAATAATGGAAATTCTTAACCTTAAACTAATTAACAACAAATGATAGTATTGAAGGTATTAAATAAAAAATATATTATATATGAACATAATAAGTTTGTAATTTACGATAATAAAGAATAAAATACAAAATATATGTTACACAAATATGCAGATAATGGACCCACCAATGGCGGATGTAAACATACCCCTCTTAGCATCACATTTTCTCGACAATGCTCTCTCCTTCTTTTCTATCCTCCTTGGTGTCTGTAATTGACTGACGCATTGCGATTTAGAAATTTTTGTTATTATATTGGTAACTTGGAAACGTCTTCCATCATTTTTTCTACTGCCAGTGCCGTGCCTTTTATTTAATTTACAATATAAACATCAATTTATAATTACATGATAATGATTCTATGCAACTATAACCTATAACATTGCCATTATGTTAAAATAGAATTAATAACCTGTAATTTAACTAACTATAACCTATAACATTGCCAATATGTTAAAATAAAATTAATAACCTGTAATTTAGAATTGATATTACTTTAAAGTTGATTATTTCATCCGATAATTTACAAAATGACGGCCAAAAACCCTTTAAACTGCACTTATGGTTAATGGCGACGCGGCGTAAATCAATTTCAAACACATTAAATATATATGGTCCAGTCGCCTTGGCAACCAACCTACGCCAGTAATTTAAAATGGCGTTAAATTTGAGATGATGCAAAATTATATCTGTCAAATAATATAACCTACAAACGCCGTTTCAGAACTGTTATAAATAAATACAATACAATTTTTTTTAACAATATTTGCTTAATAAACAGAATAGACAAGTATTACATAAAATATAGATATATTATAGAAAAATAATATTTGATGGATTTATTTAAGAAATAGAGTTATGATAAAAATGCGAAGCCCATAAACTAAACGAGTATGAAACATTTTATTTCAAATATGAATGCGTAGAAAGGTTCTATTTGTATATTTCAATAATATGATAAATATCCGATATTTTTAAAACAAAACATAATTGTAAATTAAATGCAAAATGTTCCTCTTTTCTGCTTATATATATATTCTAAACATAAATTACATTTCTTGTTATCAATTTTAAAATTTTCGTATTAAATTATTTCCAAAAATACAAAACAGATGGCGCTGGCTACTTCGTATATTGACATTCAAAGTGTCATGTTGAATTGTCACGTTTGACACAAGTTTTCTTAATTTAATTACAAATTTAGGAGAATTATTTAAATGGACTTGAACTACCGACATTTATTTCATGAACATTTAATTAGTTCCGTTGACTTTTTCATTCACATCGATATAAAACACAACAGAGTTATCGCATTTCTATCGAAACGTGAAAGTAGTTTTGTATTATTTCTAGTATCTAATTTTAAGTAAACGAAAACGAATACAATCGACATTCTTCAACTATATTGTAAGTATGCAAGCCGAGGCGTTTGTTGACGTGTTTTATCCTTATGTTGTTATGCTTAAATATTATTAACTAGAAAGAAATTTGCAACAAGTATTCGTATAAACGTGTAAATTGTGACTGAAACAAAACTGTAATTTTTATATTAAATTGATAGACATATCAATGTTGTTACTCGTCTAAAATGTAAATGTTTTTCTAGATTCATATACACGATGTAAAGTATATAATTTTTGGAATACGGCAAGTAGTTTCATATATATGCATAAAAGAGGACAGTTATGTGTCACTGTTCCAAATTCTAAACATCATATTACAGTTATAGTTATATAAAATTAAGGAAATATACGCTCAAGTAGAAGTTCTTAACCAAGTGGATATGTTTTTTCGCAAATATTATTGTTTTGTATTTTCACATTTTAAGTTTTATTATATGCAGTACAAGTATCCATTACTTTTGAACACGCTCATTTTGTGGCAATTATAGGTTAGTTGGTTTAAGAATAAAGGAATATGTTTTACTTTACATACTTTCTTATGAGACTTTAGATAACAATTAAATAATGTCACTTTCTCCTAGGAAATACTCCATTAATGTATGGCTGTGCCGGTGGTCATCAGGATGTGGTCAAGTTTTTGCTAGAAAATGGTGCCAATGTAGAAGATCACAATGAAAACGGTCATACTCCATTAATGGAAGCAGCAAGTGCTGGCCATGTGGGCTTAGCCAAGATCCTATTAGACCATGGGGCGGGCATAAATACCCATTCTAACGAATTTAAGGAATCCGCCCTTACATTGGCCTGTTACAAGGGGCACCTGGACATGGTCCGATTTTTACTAGAAGCCGGTGCCGATCAAGAACATAAAACCGATGAGATGCACACCGCGTTAATGGAAGCCTCTATGGACGGCCACGTGGAAGTAGCGAGGTTATTGCTTGACTCCGGTGCACAAGTGAATATGCCTACGGATAGTTTTGAGTCGCCTCTCACTTTGGCTGCCTGTGGCGGTCACGTCGACCTAGCAATGTTGCTCATCGAAAGAGGAGCCAACATCGAGGAAGTAAACGATGAAGGATACACACCACTGATGGAAGCCGCAAGAGAAGGTCACGAAGAGATGGTAGCATTGTTATTGAGTCAAGGTTAGTAGTAACTAAATGTAAATTTATCATTTCGCTAATTATATTGTTTTTGTTAAATTACAGGTGCAAATATAAATGCACAAACGGACGAGACTCAAGAAACAGCGCTCACGCTCGCTTGCTGTGGAGGATTCACCGAGGTCGCGGACTTCTTGATCAAGGCAGGTGCCGACATTGAGAGAGGAGCCTCGACGCCTCTGATGGAAGCGGCACAGGAGGGACACATGGAGTTGGTAAAATATCTGTTGGAAAATAGCGCTAACGTCCATGCACAAACGCAAACTGGAGACACTGCTTTGACGTACGCTTGTGAAAATGGCCACACAGACGTTGCAGATTTATTACTTCAATATGGTGCCGATTTGGTAAGTAAAAAAATCGAATTGGGTCAGTTTTTTTAGTGATAAGTAACAAAAATAACATCAACTCATCATATTTACAAATTACAGCTCACCACGTATAAGTTGATCGGTCATCGGCACAGATCAAGAAGAGAGAATGCACGATAGAAATGGATACAGCTGTTACAAATGCAAGCGTGTACACCCCGCTACTATAACTCTCCCCTTTGTCCTATGCTCATATGACCACCGCTCAAGTTATATGTGATGAGCTGTACATATATGGTTTTACATTGAGAGTAATTTTTTGTTCATGAATTTGTTTGTTGGTTGAAGTGTGTGGCCAAGATTACCAGTCAGTTACATTTTGAATTATAAACGATGTGTTTGATATTCTGTCTTTAAAGGCTTAACAATATATGTTTCTTTTTAGTCCTGGTTCCAGGTTTGTTTGATTATTAGATTCAATGTAATGTTATTCTTTTTAATAATCTCAAGTCATAAGTTTCGAATCAAAACACTTTTTATATTAGGAAGTTATAGCTATATGGTCCATCTAGGTATAATTAATTCAACAATTAGTGTTAAGTTGTTCTTTGTAACTACCAGAATTTACATCGTTTCTCATCAGAATGTGAGGTGGTGTCTCAGACACTTTGCAAGAAATGTCTGGACTGTGCTTTCATTCGGGTTGTTCACTAGCATATAGAGAGTTTTTGCATCGAAAATCAACAAGCTGTCAGTTCTTCATAGCATATTTCAGGAAGAAATTAAGAAAAAATTGGAATTTATTCTTGATAAGTTCCAAGGCGTGGCATCTTCCATTGCAGTTTGTTAATGAATTGTAATGAAACTATAATATCATCATAAGATGTTTAAAGCTAAAAGAATGATTATTTCATAGTTCATTATTTATTTACTAATCATGAAACCCTTGATACATTAGGGCTCATTATCTTTAACGAAGTGCAGTGGAATTTGCTATTTAATAATAACAACTCAGTCTCTAATAAAATTCTACTTTTCAGCCCTTTTTTCTTTGGATCAACAACTCCAATTACTATATAGACTGAATACGAAATGGATTATTTTATTTTTTTTTATTAATTTGCTGTTATATTACAGCAAAAATAATCGAAATTGTTTATAATTATGCACTATGCTTTCTTTATACCTATATATTATTCAAAATTGTATAATTTCTGGAAAATTATAAATATATCAATGCATATTGGAAAGTAATGTAATACATGTTTCATGAATGACAACTTTTGGCTTTTATTTTGCTATTCCCTATACACTTTACAATGTGTTATTCATTGTAATTAATCATCAGCTGACTTCAAAATTCAGTAGTAGTAGATATCAAGTCCCCGCTAAAAATAAACATTTGTGGTGTGATATTAAATGTCTGGTTTTTTAAATTAAACTCAGAACCACCTGTTCAGTTCTGAAAAATATTTTATTTTAATGTAAAAAATATAATTTAATTCTGTTAATTAGTATTTATGTCGCAGGCTAATAGTCATTTTCGACAAATAGCTTTTGCCTAAGCAAATGATATCTGCCTTGGCAAATAGCTCCATATCATTTATTTCTGCTCATAAGCTATTTTACTAGGCAATTGGTATCTGCCAGCTTGGGTTTTAAGCAAAAAGATTCACAATAAGACAACTGTTGTAGGCGAATAGACTTCTTCTCTTAAAACGAAATAAACAATAAAATAAACACAAGTAAACCAGGGAAATTGTATTTTTATCCCTATTAAGTTGCGATACAAAGGTTAAAAAAGAAGGCATCTTCTCTTAAAACGAAATAAACAATAAAATAAACACAAGTAACCAGGGAGTTTGTATTTTTGCACAAAAGAAACTGTCAATTGGACAATTTAGTTTGGCAGGTATTGCTGGAATGGCATCTACTGTTGCACAAATTTCCAGCCTTGAAACGCACATCGTTTAGTATGGCACTGGGTTTTTGAAGGCCTACATTGGCATTTTGAAAATCCTTGACTGGAAAGCATAGACTGCTTGGCGCAGGCTTCTCTTAAGGAAATAAAGCAATCTTTGGGAATATCATCATAAGTAAAACTAATTGACGAAACAGGTGTTATGTCACTCCTAGTCAGCCAGTTTTTTTAAAATACCACTTTTGGTGCCAATGCTGTAAAAATCATTTTTCTTTTCAATTATAATTCCTTCTACATTTTTTTTTATCTAATGGCCCTCTGTCAAATTTTGCAATAAATATAGTTACAAATTTACCTGTTTCTATCTCGCCAAAGATGGTTTTGCTCCTTTTTCTCATTACTTCTGCGGCTTTGGCTTGTCCTTCATAGGATTTCTTCCGATCAATTCTAATATTTTCCTCATTGATGCAGAGTCTGCAAATAACTTGGCTTCCAAACCCTTCATCGTTTTCAGAAGTAACACCACAAATTATGTGCACTATTTTATTGCACTTTGAACAAGTGTGAGCGCCTGTACTTTCGTTGCCGCAAACACAGCAATATATTATGCCACCGAGACGAGTGCCTAAACCATCTGCCGTAATATGCTCTGTCACCATTGAATATTCTCAATGATTTCTCCTACGTACGTCTCAATTTGAGAATCGGCAACCTGTACTGTATTTGCTTCGCCTAAATTTTCTTCTTGATGAGGGTTCTCAACTTTAGAATTTTCAGGACTTTCTGCCATCATGTGATAAACATTCTCTGCTACTCTCGCCTTCGTTTATGTTTACGCTTTCTAACTCCTCTTCGGTCTGTATTTTATCAATAAGATATGATGGCAGATTTGTAGAGCGTAAACCTATTTTCGGATCTGCACCATATAGACTTTTGTAAGGTGATCTACCAATGATACGATGATATGATGTATTTTTGCACAAAGTAAGACCCGATCGACCAACGAGAAGTTTTATTTCTTAACATTTGTTCAACATCTTGGTTTGCCCTTTCAACCCTTGGGTTTGAAGGTGCCTGGGACGTCCATGTACGATTCTGCATTCTGGCCATAACAAAACCTTCTTTTATTACTTCGGCTGTAAACTCCCGTACATTTTCACTCTGCAGGATCACTGGTACACCTTGCTTGAGAAAAATTTTCAGTAATTTGTTGGCTACTTCCGCAGCCCTCTTCATTTGTAATGGTCTCAAATATAAAAATTTTGTGTAATGATCTTGGTAGTTTAATAGCCATTTATATTTACCATCTAAGCAGGATTGAAACTCAATTAAGTCAACTTGTCCTCTTTGATTGAAATCTCTTGATGTTATCGGTTTTACAACCAAACGAACATGCTTCTGTCTTTTTTTCAAGTTACAAGTCTTACACAATTCTGCGTATACTTCAACTGCCAGTCTTGGAATGTTACATTTCTTATGTCAAATTATGAAACATTTTGTCCCTTCCCCCGTGTCCTGTCGCTTACATAAATAAGATCGTCTTTAACAGATTTTGCTTTCCGAATAACTTGATACGCCGGATATCTCCAGGAGGTCATATGTCTTGCCATACTTTTTAAAATCGCACTAATTTCATATTTAGATCTTCCATAATACAGCGGCGAAATGACTGCAAATTTCTGAAGGAAATTAGTTACAATGTGCTGCACTAACCTTTGTTTTAGTGTAGGACTGTTCAACTGTTACTAATACTATTTCTGAAAATACAGTGAACATGTAGATAAAATTGCACTTACATATGGGGAATATGAAAATTAGTACCATTACATTGATAATACATTCTACATTTTTTCCTACAAAATAATGAACAAATCTTCACAAAATATTTCAATGTACCTACTGAAATTTTTGTAAGCTCCATTTCCTGAATTATATAACAATGAGTTGTTACAGCCAGTTAAGTTGGCATGTCGAATGTCCACATCAGTGGAAAATGTTTTACAAAAGCTGCTATTATTTTCTTTGAGTATGAGGAACACCATATTCAATAAATCTAATTGTATATTTAAATCCCATTGCAATATCATTATTTTCACATTGTGTGCGTAACAGATATCTATATTTCTTTTAAAACGATTTGATGCCTATTTTTAATTAATTTATTATGAAATACAAACTATTGGATACGAAAATAATGCAGATAGGTAGTAATTTGTATTATGTCTACAGACAGCTATATTTTCAAGTCATTGTCATTTGATCTAGATAACCTCATTTAAAAGAAAATAGTGGTAGATTACTAAGAAATATATTAAAGTAAAGTGGTAATGAATTACACAAACATTTGACTTTCGATTTGTAAAAACCCTGACATTTCATGTTACATGACTTGATATCTTATACTTGCAAATGGCAGAAAACTTTATATTGAATGATAATACAACATTGATCGACGCAACAGTATGTAGTATATTTGTTTTTTTTCAGTAGTCTTGCCATTATTGGTCCTACTATAATTCTTGATTCTGCTTTTACTCATCTTGTATGGTTGGTACTTTTATTTGCTTCTACGAGAACGGCATGATTAATGATTAATTGTCTAAAATTCTGTCCAATATTAAGGTGTCACAATTTAATTAACAACACTAGAAATGTATAATGAACATACAAATGACTAAATTCAGCAAAATGATAATAGTGTGAACATTCATAACATAATTAAAGTGTAAGTGTAATGTGAGAATAACTGAAGTGTAAAGTGAGTATAAGTGTGATAAGGAAATTTCATTTTCTATGTAAAAGTGACTTTAACATAAATATATAATTTCATAAATAATAGTGAGACGTACGAAGCCATATTATTTTCATATAAAATCTGTGACGTAGTGTACAAATATGTAC
The DNA here is from genome assembly GCA_963170755.1 of Amphimallon solstitiale. NCBI lineage: Eukaryota > Metazoa > Arthropoda > Insecta > Coleoptera > Scarabaeidae > Amphimallon > Amphimallon solstitiale. The sequence continues at coordinate 80,016,054 of OY720681.1, read as the reverse complement.
ATCCCAATATATAGTGCACAGAGATCGTATACTATAAAGTACCCCAAAAATGCAGTCAACATCATAGTTATTGGCAGAGTTATGAAATCCTTTTTCATTGTTATAACTTTTACTTAGTCTCAAAACTAAAGACTTTTCAATTGACAAAACATTTATGGCACGATGTCAAAACTCATGGTAATATGTCCTTGAGAAAAGAATCGGTCAATGTTTTCCACCCCTACCAATAGTGTGAACTCAGTCAACTAATCAGATCGAAGCAGGTGTACAAAACATAGTGTCATGCGACTAAGTGTTTAGTTATTGTACCGCATTGACAAGCACAGAAGAAACCTGTAAAGGTCTCTATTGGTCATACCGCAATAATTGCAGGGATTAAAGAAATTGTTGGAGTAAACTGCCTGTAAAGTACAAAACACCTTCGAAATTATGAAAATCTTGCTTAAAACAAATCTGATAGATCAATGATGTAAAATCGGATTTTGTAATGGTCACATCTCTGTGATAATCGACGAATTAACCAAGTCATTACTCGGTAAAATTTCAAAATATGTGAGGAAGGGATGGGAAGTCTTACTTGGATGAAAGAAGCTTGTCAACAAAAAACGAAGAGAACTGTGATTAGAATATAATAAATTAGATTAAACTATCTTCGAAGAGAAATCTACCTTTTGTATTTACAACAAAATTCTTTTATGCAACTAATTGTCCATGCTCTTTTTAGACTGTAGTTATTGGACTGTACCAAGCTAGTAATTAGAAGGAAATTGAAATAAATAAACAATATATATACATATATATATATACATATTTCATTTCAACTTTTTAGAACTTAATTTATGACTACTTGTTTTCATTACCTCTGCTGTTTTTGTAAGTACTTGCTACTTTGCTAAAATGATTTTTAAGAACCAGTCGTTAGAGATATTAGAGAATTGCAAAATATTTTTTAAAAAATGAATGCTAGTATTGAAAGAATTGGTTTTAACAAAATACTAAGTAAAAACAAGTTATTCTGTTACCGGCTACCGATACTAAGTATAGATTTCAAATAAGTACTACAAAATATAGTTAAGAAAAATAAATATGATCAAATCTTTGAAGTCATTAATATCGAACTGCACCTATCTGTCTGAGAGAGAAAAAAAATTAAACTTTACAAGAATATTTTGAATAGGACACAAGAATTTTGTTTGGATCCAAGATAAAAGCCGATAAAGCTGAATAACAAGATAATCAATCTCTGACCTGGAAGAATGCGACTGTTTGGAAGACGCTGAAGCTCTAGTATCTAATATTTTAATAATAATAATAATAATGTTTTTATTGCTTTAGAGTTTACCTTCTATTTTTATAAAATCTAATTGAATTAAAATGTACTATACTATATTTTCATCTAAAAAGCAAATAACTTTGGGTAAAACATGTTTTTCCTTCAATGTTTCTTGTGCAATAAAATACTCATTTCTTAAAAATTACTAATGATTCTATTCTGTTTTGCACTATAGCTCCTAATATCTTCATGTTTGCCTTATTTACTCCAAATATTGTTGCTTCTTGCTTTACTTTTTGACCTTGACCTACCATAATTTATCTTTGAACAAATTTTTTGCAGACATTTTATATCATATAGGCAAAATTCTTTTTATGAAGAATTGACATAATGAAAGTAATTTGTACAGCTGGGCGTGAGGCCTAGCGCACACGCAACGATTTTTACCGTACGGCAAAATATCGTTTGATGAACTCCAACTCCACACGATACGGCACGATGCCGTGTTGGTGCCGTGAATAGCCACTACGACAGACGGTCGCCGTGCCGTTGCCGTGAGTATAGTGGCGTATACGATCCAATGAACGCACGCACACGCCACGATTTTTATTCGTACGTAGTGGCGATCGTGCCGTATCCTGTGAAGTTCGAAGCGTGTGCGCGCTCCTATGCTCTTCTTTGTTCCACTAAAAGAATTTGATCGGACGATTTTTTCCGTACGGTAAAAATCGATGCGTGTGCGCTAGGCCGACACACGATAAAATAACGTCCGATATTTTGCCGTACGGTCGAAATCGATGCGTGTGCGCTAGGCCTGAGACAAATCATTTTTACTCAACTAGTCTTCAAAAGATACATACGTTGATTGCCATTAATATAGTAAATAAATAATAATACGTGAAAATGTAAAGTTGGAATCTCTTACATCTCGACATCTCTCAAACCAGCTTGTGGAAACGATGGCACATGCCTAGTATGTGTTGTGTATTTTTGAAATAGAATAAACAATCTTCTTTGTTGTTTACTATGTTTCGAAAATTGTAGTTGGGATTTCATGTAATTCGATGCACCTTTATAACCAGACGAGAATGCTCAATTCCGTGAAAATTGAAATGGTTAATCCGTGGCCTTGTCATAGTTTCTCAGCAATTTCGGCCACCCTTAATTCTGAAGAACACTGTTGGAAAGGTATAAACAGTTATCTAGAGGATGTAACTAGACGTTCCGTGGATAATTAATATAAGCACACTTTTTTGCATGATATTTGTATGCTAATAATAATGGACAGTCATGAATGGAGACTGAAGTCATTTATTCTTACTGTTACCTTCTTCTTATTAAAATTATTCGTAATTCCTTTATGCCTCCATACTTTTTTAAGTTGATGTCCACTTCTATAATATTTCTTCTAAGTCTTATGTCTCTTCACATTTTGTTACCTACATATACATATATCAAGGTGAACATTTTCTGTTTTTGATTTTTCTTTTATTTCGCTCCAGTATTTTTCTTTCTATTGCAACCGATGCTGTAGTCATGCAGTACTAACTTAGTAGATTATGAGTGGAACACATAGAAGATACATTTTTAGGGGAATTACCAAATTATATATTGTGTTTGTTCCATTTTCTAGATATCTATATGTTTAATGGAATATTCAATATTTTCCATCAGTCTGCCGTAACTAGCAGCTTCTTCAAGATCTGAAAAACAGACTACTGCAATGAACACCTCCCACACTCAAAAAACTTTGTCAATTTCAGTCTATAGGTGTTTTATACAATTTTTTCCTCTATATTCATATTTGTTTTTCTCTCACAGGAGCATGAATCTGAAGGCGGTAGGACTCCTTTAATGAAAGCGTGCCGTGCAGGTCATTTATGCACGGTACAATTTCTAATATCGAAGGGCGCTGATGTCAGAAGACAGACAACAAATAATGATCATACACCATTATCGTTAGCTTGTGCAGGAGGACATCTATCCGTGGTTGAGTTATTATTGGCACATCGCGCTGATCCAAATCATAAATTAAAGGTAAGCTCTCTAGTAGGTAGATATACTAGAATCCTGGTTAAATAATAATGCTTAATTTCAGGATAACTCCACAATGTTAATTGAGGCAGCGAAAGGAGGGCATACGAGTGTCGTTCAACTACTGTTGGATTATCCGCATTCGATGATGTTGAATCAGCAAGGGCCAACAACGGCTACCAACCTTTCTATATTACCTGGGCAGGTTGGTAGCCGTGACTCACCGCTGCCATCATCGCTCCCTACGCCCATAAATTTCTTTCAACCACCTCCGAATTTATCATCTTCAGGTAATTATTTCATACATGATTTATAGAGTTTGTAGAAAATAATAAATAAATAATACATTATCAGATAAGGTAAAATTGGAAGCTTTGTTTATTACCGTTTTAATGTATTGTCTAGCTACCAAATAAGCTTAATAAATTGTAGTAGCATTATACACACAATTGAAGACAATTTAAGGTGTGTAAAATTTAAAGTAAAATATAAACTGCTTTTAAAATGTATTATGAAAGTATCTCAGTAATACAATAACAATGATTACATAAATTTACAAATATTAGTTGCAGAAATTAGTTTTATTTACTGGACAATAACACTTTCACTGTTTTCAACACAAATAACAAATGGTTCTAAAATGCCATCATTAATCCATCATCTCACATTCTTATTTTCTAGGCAGGGAGATTTTTTCATTTTAAGTGAATGTTATGATACATTGTCCAGGACTATTACAGCTTATCTGGCTATTTATGTTCAAATCTTCTTTTGTCTTTTTCAAATTCTTATTTCATCATGGTAGTCAGCTGTTTTTATACCTTCAAAAAGATTGAGGGATTTTTAAGAAAGAAACTGCACAGCATCTACAGTATAGTATTTTTGATTATGTAGTTTAAAATGCCCACACACTCTTTCTTTAAAAGATCTTAGTCGACCTGTTCCTTTATATTGTTTAATTATGTCCAATTACCTTCAGGTTTGGATATGTATATTATAATTTCTGTTGTTACCATTTTTAGAGTTTGTAGTATTATCATTTTGTACATATTTAAAACTGTGTTTCATCGTTTTAACTGTACCAATCGTTGACACTGTTTCAGTTGTGAATTTAACCGTTTGCTTGCACGCGCCTGGTCAGTAATGTTCGTGACGTATTTAAATATACAGGTTGTATTTCATAACATAGTAAAATATAATAAATAAAAGCAAAAATATAATAGAACGTTCATATATTATGACTTGGTTATGTTTTAAATTAGTTATCCTAGTTATCTTCCATGAAATCTATTTATTTAGAACATTGCTGAATTTGTGAACACAATTTCTTTGCAATAAAGGGAGTATTTTAAAAGAAGTTCTGTATACTTTTTGTTAAACCGGAAACAGCATTTCTTTTTTAACTGAATCATTTGATAACGAAAGTAATTTTATTTAAAAAAATTACAATATGTTGCCATTATTATTAATACCCACCAAGATATTGACTTTTACGCGTCAATTTGAGATAGAAACAAAAAAAAAATCACAGGAAACAAACAAATTTCTTTTTTTGTTGACCAGTGTAATCAATCATTACTATTCCTTGACAATCCCAAAAAATCGTTGCCATTATTTTTTCTGCATAAGGAATGACTTTAAACTTCTTGGGAGGGCTAGAACCCTTAACATGCCACTGCGTTGATTCTTGTTTTGACTCAGGGTCAAAATGATGAACCGAGGTCTCATCTGCGGTGACAAGTCGATTGATAATTAAACCTGGTTCGTCTCCACAAAGCACCAAAAATTGTTCACACGTCTCCATCCGCACACGCATTTTTGTCAGTGCAAGTTATTCGTGTAGAATTCTGAAAACCGTGCTTTCTGAAACTTCTAATGAAGCTGCTAATTGACGCTTCTTTAATCTTGCATCCTCCAGTACCAAACACTTGTTCTTTTCAATAACATCCATGGTGATCACTTCAACAGGCCGACCTGGACGGAGATCGTCATCCAGTGATTCTCGGCCATGTTTAAATAATTTTGACCATTCGCAAATAGTCGACTTTGAAGGACAATCATCCACGTATATAGCCAACATTTCTTCATGAAAATTTTTGGGGATTTTCCTTGTTTTGTCAAGAATTTTAAAACTGCTTGATATTCAAGTTTGTGCATTTTGATACATGACAACATAAACTGACAGATATTAAAACTAATACTGCTGCAATTGTTTTGTAAATTGTCAAAGTCCTTATCAAGGCATGTATGATAATAAAATACTATAATGAAAAATTATATTAAAATTGAAAAATGTCTAGTCCGGGAATATAAAAACGACATCTAACGTTTGATTTAGTTCATAGTAAATATAGTATTTCTGACTGTTTTGTAGAGTACTGACTTCTTGGAATACTTTTACTGAGTACTTGTTTTGAGCACAATTAATATTCTACTAATTTAATGCCAACATTTTTTGAGTTAATACTCTACATATTTCATTTTCCAAATGTAATAGTATGATGTGCTTTTAACATTAAGCAGGTCTGCAGTAAGAGAAATATATAAGTGAAACATATGAAATCAAGTATTTAAACGCGGATGACATCTTGAATCATTATAACTTGAAATGTTTTCTTTTAGTTTTACAAGAAGTGCCAGAAGCGGTACGAATAATAACTCAAGACGAGGCTCAAGGTGAGACAGTAGACGTTGGTAAAAATGTCCACAGTTCACCGGGCCGACTGACAGAAAATCAAGGTAAAAGTAGCAACCGTGTATCACTGCTTTCTAAAAGTAGATCTGCGGGTGCAGTTTTTGATGGTAACCTGACATCTGCAGAAGCCCAACAAGTTCGAACGCAGCCGTTAACTCTGAGCGACCTGGAAGATCCCGACATCTATGCTGCCACGGCGACGATAGACTTCCTGGCTAAGGAAGATCCGACGTTCAGCGAAAAAAATGGCAGCATCATAGACTACGTTAAGACAAGAAAGAAACAGATCAATATGATTTCCGGCTCGTCGTCGACCGATGAGGGTGGCACGCAGAAGAAGCAGCAAATTTTAGAGGAACTACATGTAAGGACTGAAGTATTTCACGTTTGTGTGTGTTTTTTCTGAATGTTAGAATTATAGAGAGTCGATCGTGAATTCCATGGGAAACAGCAAACTCATAATCATCTACTTCTGTCTCAATATGGAGTTCAGGAGCAATGTACCTCTACTTCGACGAATACAACGCTGCCGCATACATTGAACATCGATATTGCTATGCAGCAACAACAAGGTATTTAAACACTTTGGACTATATTTACTTTCATTATTTAATGTAATAAGTTACACATTAGAGAACATAATCTTGGTACATAGCTATTACGAAATAGAAATTAGTAATTTGTAAAATAGTATAAGTGATACGTTGCAAATGTTGCAACTGTGGTTAAAAAAATATTACAAAATTAATAAAAGAGATAACAAAAGTGATGGAAGCTCAATCACCTTGTATAGTAATATCACAATATTGAATACTAATAATCAAAACGAAAACAAAGGTGATGAAAGCTGAATCACTCTGTATAGTAATTTTTCTTTTACTTAATAATAATAATAAAAAAAACTAACAAAGGTGATGAAAATGTATCACATGTTATCCTAAATATATGAATTATTTAATAAAAACAGAAAAGTAATATAGGTGATGTATGCTGAATCACTCGATATACTAGACATGCCTAATTATAAAGAAAAAAATGATATTTACCTGAACTTTATTGAAAAGTTTGACCAAACTGACCGACTTACATCGATCTAATAACACTTATGAAAATACTTTGGACACTGCATTCGTAGAGTTAATGTAATTGTCAATTTTCTTTTAATGAAGTTCATACTAACAGCCAAAGGACACAAAAGCTAAATTATAAGCGGGACAGTACTTAAAGTCTGCCTATGTAACTAAAATTAAATGTTACACTGATTATTCTACTGAAGTATAGTTAATTTTAATGTGATTTTTTTAAGAAAAGATTTTAGAAAACTATTCTAAAACTTGGCTGTAACTGGTGAAAAAAATAAAAAGCTTAAACTCCAGATGATTTACACTTTAAACACTCCAGTAAAGGAGAGAACTTCTACAAAAAAAAAGGAAGAAAGAAACAGCTCCTCGAGATGAAGGTACTTCAGGAAGCTCTCATGAATGTGCTCAATCCAGCACTAATTAATAGTCATTAATTAAAGTGCTCTAATTACACCACCCTAGGATGTGTAGTACTAGTTAATTGTCACTTGGTAATTGCTCTAACTAAGATGTAATAGCTACATTGCACTAGTTAATTAAGATGCACTTGTCTTTTCAGGGAAAACTCCAGCAAATAAACCTAGTTATTGACAGTGGCAGTGTGTGGTTTAATACTATGGAGGTGCACAACCTTAGAATAAAAGTGTTGTTGGAAAAAAAATGTGGGGGCCACGCCCAAAAAAAGTATTTTTGGGCGTGGCCCCCACGCAAATCTTAAAAATTATAGCAACTTAAGAATTTAGAAATTAAGTAATTTATCTCGTTGAGTACTTCGGCCTCGCCAAACAATTGTTTGTATAAGAAACTAAACAAAACACCTTAACCACACTAAAGTACAAAAAAAAAAGCTAAATACATATTTCGACAACTAAGTTGTCATCTTCAGTAGCGTAATGTGGAGTAACAACGTTCCGCTTCTGCGGTTGTCATGGGCATCGTAACAATTTCTTGTAGCACTGCAAATGTTTCTGCGAAACCTGTTTGCAAATTATTTTCAATTAAAAATTTAAGTAAGCGGACTGCTCCGGAAACTTCTCTAAAATCTGCTCTTCTGCATATTATTTCCAATTCTGTCTATCTTTGTTTAAAAATGGAAAGTTTCTAATTGCTAAATCTAAATGTAGTATAGGAAAATTTGATAAATATACGCCTGTTTTTTAATTCACCAATTATTTAAGGTGAAATCTACCAATGGTGAACTGTCAACCATGAATTTTTCGCTTGCTGAATGTACAGTTGTATTGAAAATATGTTGAATAGGGAAACGTATATGGTAGATAAGTGCTGATGCGTTTGATATATCGATATATACATAACCTAAGAAAATATTTATTTTCCCTCAAACTAAATGTACTGTAATCCCCTAGGTACATTATTATTAATTATGTGTATAAATATCAGTTAACACAATTTTTCAACATCAACCAGAACCTTACTTTTATCCTTCAACTATTTTGACATTTCCCCCACTATTCGTCCACCAAACAACCATCAAAGAACCAACTTCTATAGCAGGTGGAAAAACTGGATTTCTGTTGAGTCCAGCATAAAACTTTGGTGAATATAGAAACGCGTTTTGAAAAACCCATCATAAATCTAACCGCAATATAACAACATTTTGGTGGAAACCTGATTCCACCAATTGATCCACCGATGAATTTAAAAACGTCCGTTATGTTTTAAATTTTTTTGCCGAAAATAAGTGTGCTATTTCCAAATGGGTTGCTTTTATTTATTCTTGCAATTCGTAACATCAAAATAACCCTATTTCCCGACCGAAGTGCACTGATTACATGTGCATACGGACCAGCTTAAAACAACGATCGTTGGCGGACTGTCGCGGGGAACAAAGAGTGCGGGCGGCACAGGTTCCACCAATTAGATTTAATATTCACATGTGCAATGAACGAAGCGATTAGTTGGAACAATTGACATCTCGTGTTTTAATTTCTGATCTTTGCGTCTTTGACGAATTGTTTTTGGAATTAATAGGCATGTTATACTGTTACTATAAACTTATTTAAAGAATGATAAGATTTAAATATATTTTTTTAATAAGAATACACCTTAAATTGGCGAAGTGCACTTGCACATGTGCACTTATTGAGGAGCCACCACTGGTTAAGGATTAGTAATTAGCAAAATTGCTTCTTCAGTGTTCGATCAATCATATGCACGCTAACATAAAAGCCCATAAAAACTCCTAAAAATAATCTATTCCAAAAGCTTCCGGTATTTTAATAACGAAAATTAATTAGTTGTGGTAGCCTATTAAAACACTAGTCCAAAGACTCCTAGCACCTAATATCTAACGCTAACTCGTAAACGTTAGAATAGACAGTAAAAATTATTTACCAGCAAACAATCGGACCGTGACACCGAAGGCAGAGCAACAAACGCGAGACTACAGATACAACTTCCCCTAAAATTGACAAATTATAATTAAGTTAGAAACTGAAACGAATATTGCGTAGAAAATTATTAACAATTGTTGACAAGCAAACGCGATACGTAGTATAATAAAAGTGGCGTAGATACAAGATACTCTACAAAAGAAATGGAAAACATATGCAATCACTAATGTAGGGCATATGGAATATGTTAATTAAATTTGAAAATAGTTGGTTTATTAAGACAAATATATTGTTTTTAATTATTTTTTTTCCATGTTTTATTCCTATAATTTTAAGGAATAGAACTTGCAGTGTAATTAAATTAAATTAACTAATTTGCTCCTGTACTTTCATTTCTTTTTATTCGTTTTGGTTATAGTTTGGAAGAGGCACAATAAATATGCTTGTTTAATTTTAGGTTTAGGGACGGGTATGCCGAGTTCAATGTTTTCTGGAACCAATCTGCAAGTGCATCATAATGCTTTCTACACAGGAGCAGCCTGTCTTCAGTCTCCAGGAGTGCCTCTTAAACTAGCCGTCAGTAGTGACACGGGAACGTTTGCTCCTAGTCAAGGTCCACCAGCATTTTACTTTGCTCCATTAAATAGTTCAGTAGCTGTACCGCTTTCCACTGCCACAACAAGCGTTGCCACTCCACCTATTAAACTCCAAACCGTTACCTCTCATGCGGACGTCAGTCAGGTAAACACATTTTTTAAATTACCAAATTTTGCACTAATCTTATTATTATATCGTGAAGAGGTCTATGATTTAAAATGAACCGGAAAATGAAGATATTTTCATTATTTGATTGTGCTGAAATATTGCGATTTTCGTGAAAACACCCGTAATATTCACTTTTATAACTAGCGAAATATTATTTTAGATTATAGAGCTGTCACTCAAATTATGTTCAGACAGAATTGCAATTGCATTGCTGTGTAAAGATGACAGCTAAATATATCAGCCAGCCCAGTAGTTGTGTTCATCTGTATAAGCCCAGGTCTGTCTATATCCCTGATTCACCCATTTACTTTGTAATGCTCACATTATTTTAATTGATGCTGTACATACCATCTGTTTAAGCTATTTATGCATTTCACTTATAAGTTTAGGTATGACAACCAAATGAATTAAGAAGCTAATAGGACGCCATAATAACAGTATGTAAATATGAAGAAACTTCTAATGTCAAAAAATGCAAAAGGGAACGAGAAACGATGTATATTTAATAACTTACAGGATTAATTTCACTCATTAAGATTTTTTATGGTAAATTCATATTGGCACAGATTTCACATAATGAATGAACGTCAGTCGACTACTCTAAAACGCTGTACATTCCACCTGCCTAAGTTATTTATGCATTTTCACTTATAAGTTTGTGTATGACAACCAAATGAAATAAGAAACTAATAGGACGCCATAATGACAGTAAGTAAATATCAAGAAAATTCTAATGTCGAAAAATGCAAAACGGAACCAGCAACGATGTAGATTTAATAACTTGCAGAATTAATTTCACTCATTAACATTTTTTCTGGTAAATTCATTCTTCTGCCTAAGCTATTTATGCATTTTCACTTATAGTTTGTGTAAGACAACCAAATAAATTAAGAATCTAATAATGACAGTAAGTAAATATCAAAAAACTTCAAATGTCAAAAAATACAAAACGGATCCAGCAACGATGTAGATTTAATAACTTACAGGATTAATTTTACTCATTAAAATTTCTGCTAGTAAATTCATATTGGCACGGATTTCACATAATGGATGACGTCAGTCGACTAATCTAAAACTCGACCTATATGTATATTGCGAGAAGTAATGAAGAAATTAGATACTTTTCTATTTCTAAATTAAATTCTATACATTTTACAGTCTTTAGTTGCAGATGACATTTGTATCTATGTTCTGCGCCAAATAGCAATGAAATATTACTATGCCAAGACTGCAATTAATTATCTCCTTTCAACACATCGACATTATTAACTGATGCAATCAGTGAATAACCTATATTTTTCTAATGTCAATAGATGAAAAAAAAATTGCCAATTGGTATCTACCACTAACACCCGATCAAACATTTTGTTAATATGTTTCTTTCATATTTTCTTACTAGAATACAGCAATAAGTGATAGGCCGAAAGCGAAGCCAGTATCGAAAAAAGAAGGCAAAAATCTCCGAAAACAACAATATCAACCAAATCTCTATGGATCACAGCAACTTTTATTCGGTCCTCAACCTCTACAACAACAACCCTCACAATCTCAGTCTCAACAGCAGCCCCCTCAGCAGCTACAAACACACGAGAAGCAACTAAACGTTGCGGAAAGCTTGAGTGTTCAAGGTTTGGATCTGGACTCTCTAGAGCAAGATACCTTTGATTTAAAGGACGATTCACAGGATGCGAATATGCTTACAGCATCAATTTTACAACAATTCCATGCCAATTCCTCCATACGTGCTTTCGTTGGACCTCCAGTAAGTAAAGACTTCTTTGTATTTTTTAAGACGAGGTATATAGTTCTTATCGCTTTGTAGATTTTTATGAACTGGTATTTCATTTATGTCTTACTGTGGGGTGTTTATCTTTATACCTAATAGTACATAATTTAGTTACAGTCTCAAAAATCAAGAATTAGTCTCTACGATAGGGTTTCTGATACGGCTGGAAAATTTGTAGACCAAAGAGCAAAAAACTTGCGTGACAAAGAGAATTTCACACCCGATCTTGTTGAAGATGTCGTTCAGAGCTTGGAATCGTACAATATTACAGAACTTACTGACCAAGCTGCATCGCAACTTAATAATATACAGGTACGACATGAGGCTTGTAATATTGACGACCATAACTTAATTCTTTTATTATACAGGTTCAATCTTATCCCGCAACACTTGATGAAACTATGATAGCTCTAACTGCTCAGCAAGAACTCTCTTCTCAGTCAGACGTTTCCAGGGTAGAATATTTTGCAGTTCCTACGAACGGCACCCAACTGCCTGTTCAGGTGAGACGGACGTTTCGCTTGTTGAATATGTTTTACTCATGTTTAAATTTGTAGGTTCAACATGCTATCTATCCTTACGAGCATTACTTACAAACTGTTGCGGCAATGCCTAACAAAGAACAAAGCGGAGCTATTTATCAGGCTGGATTCCAAGCTGGTATTAACATGATGCAACAACAATTAGGTAAGTGTAATGTTACAGTAGCTTTGATACTTTGGGTATATACAAATTGACGGTTACAACGAATTAGATCTAGTAAGAAATTAATATTAAGTATGATTGTGATGATGAAATGCACAATCTTCTAAAACAATTTTTGGGTACCAACTGTCTATTTTCAAGTTTATGCTGTCACATTTCTTCATATCGGAATGGTAACAGAACTTTTAGCACATTGACTGGCTTATGAAATTATGAGAGAATTAACATTAATAGGATTACACCTCTTACGCATATGCGATATAATTTGCACATACATGGGCCTGAAATGACTGATATATTCTTAAAACAGACGAATCCAACTATATAACGCATGTACAACTTCATACAAATGAATGAGTTTTGAAATACCTTTGAAAATAATCTTACCTTATAGGTAAAGGATTGAAATGGAATACAAACCTCAAAAACGACAGTTAAGTGAGATTTGTATGTAATACAGCTAGCTAGCATTTTAGAAACATTTAAGAGGAGATTTTTGAATGGATATAGTTATGTTATAAACCTACAACAAAAAGAAAATATGTAATAGTATTGTGGCAATTGTCTCATACATGATTATTGTACAGGGTTATTCATTATAAATTACCCACCTTTCTTTATCGTTATTATTGCATATACAAAAAAAAATTTAAATAAAAGTTATGTGACTGAGATTGAATTTTATTTGCATGTTCTCAAAAACACAGTGGCGTGCAGATACAACGGTATAAAAAGAAAATAGTTTTTTTTTTAAATGGAATACTCTGTATATTATTACATTTTTATAATGGCCTTTTTGCTCTGATTTCAGAAATATACCATGTGATACCACTATCTTAAATCGTGTTCGAGCTATTAAATGTCGAATATCGTAGTTACTGTACTATGGAAAAGTTAACACTATTAAAGTAAGCTTTGAAAATGACAATTATTGTGTTTGATAAATGACATTTCCTTAATAAAATAGTCAAAATGGAAATGTAATTTATCAAACACAATAATTGTCATTTTCATAGCTTACTTTAGTAGCGTTAACTTTTCCATAGTGCAGTAACTACGATATTTGATATTTTATAGATTGAAACCGGTTTAAGATACTGGTATCATATGGTATATTTTTGAAATCAGAGCAAAAATGCCATTATAAAAATTTAATAATATACAGAGTATTCCATTATTTTTTTTTCTTATTATACCGTTGTATCTGCACGCCACTGTATTTTTGATAGCATGCAAGTAAAATTCAGTCTCAGCCACACAACTTTTATTTGAAACATTTTTTTGTATATGCAATAATAACGATGATAAAGGGTGGATAATTTATAATGAATAACCCTTCTGTACATACAATAAAGATTTAAAGATAGCGTACTAACCAAGTAACAGTAAATATATCTTGTCCAGAAGCAATATTGCAGGGTTTATGAAACATACCCACACATCCTAATGTGTATCTGGTGACACATGTTTTACTACGCGGGTTTTCTCTTGCCACGACAGTAATACATTGCGAATTTTGCATCAGAGTCAAATACCGTCAAATTCTAGTGCAAATCTCCTATCTACCTTTCAACAATATCTCGCCACGGATGTGGATGGGACATATTTATGCATACGATTTAACTAAAATACTTTCGGTGCATAAACCCGATTCACCGTCATACATATCATAACTTGTAAACATCGTTATACATAATCATAACTTGTAAACATTGATTTACTACGCGGATTTTCTCTTGCCACGTCAGTAATACATTGCAAATTTTGCATCAGAGTCAAATACCGTCAAATTCTATTGCAAATCTCCTATCTACCTTTCAGCAGTATCTCGCCACGGATGTGGATGGGACATATTTACGCATACGATTAAACTAAAATACTGTTGGCGCATAAACCCGATTCACCGTCATACATATCATGACTTGTAAACATTTGTATTGACTGCAAGAAGGGGGAAGCCAGCTGCTAGTGATTAAATTGATACATCTAACATTAGCCACATTATCATACTCTTCTGAGTACTGGCAGATGACAACACTGATTTCGATATTTGTTGGTCATAACCTAAAAATTTCTTGATATATTGTGATACAGAAATATACAAATTTTGTATATAAAACATTGTTTCAATGTCCAAAAAGGAATCTTCAAATTAATAATTTATTTTGGAACATTTGCCTACTAGCGATTTATATTATTTAATTAAGTAGTTTTCAATTAAGAATTTGATATGTATACAAAATTTTCCATAAGGTAAACAGCTGTCATAATTTATTTTTGATAAAATTAAAAATTTAAAGAATCTTAATGTATTTGTATATACTCAAGTAAATCTTGCTTGCCATGCGTTTCACAATAACAAGTTTTTTGTTTTTGTTTTACTAAACCGACTAACACACTTACAGCATGTCCCAATGCAAGTTCAAACGAAACATTAACATCTGTAGTTCCGACCACAGTAGCGTCCTTGCCAGGAACATCAACGCAACAATATATAGCATCCGGTCAAGCGATATGCGGGACGCCTCTGCCGACACCGTGCACGCATGCCGTAGCAACGCCCGGAATGCAATCGACCCATCACTGTCAAGTTCCTTGCAGTCAACATCATCAAACACTTGTGCCCACTCATCAACAGCAGCCCTCTTCGCATCAGGTGCAAGCCGCCACGCAAACACCACAAACAGCGCCCATTTCCAACGATTCGAAGAGACAGTCGAAATCCGCAATTAGTCAAGAGGTGAGCGGCGGAAGCGGTAAAAAGAAAGGAAAACTATTGTACCGACATCAAAACCAAATACAGCAAGGGAACAATTTTCAACAGAATCAGAATTATCAGATCGATCCTAATACAGGTACTATGTTTGCAAGTTTTAATTTTTTCTTTTATACTAAAGTTTACGATATTAACAATTGTATTTTATGTAATTAACCACTCAATCCACACACATATAAATTCATGGCCAAAATTAAAGCACCACTCAATTAAACTTGTATAATTACAATATCGAAAATTTAATATTGCAAAAAAAAATTCATGACATCTTATTGTTAGGTACTTGTCTAGTAGCTTGTAAATGAAATCAGCGAAACATGGTGTTCTAATTATTTTTTATTAAAAAACTTTTTTTCTTGAAATCAGCGCAAACATGTCAACAAAAAACAAACGAAAACAATAGAATTTATGGACTTGGAGTTATTCTAATATCCTCTACTTCTAACTACTGCTTCCATGCGTCTTGACAAACTGCAGACAAAATTTTGAACGACTTCTTGTGGAGTATTTTCCAATTCTTGAATTGCTGCGTCTATCAGTTGATTGTAGTAGGCAGGTGGAGGTGTACGCTTTTTTAAATATCGTCCTATATGTAAATGCTCTATTGGGTTAATGTCAGGACTATTGGTTGGCCATTCCGTGAACAGAATAGCAACAGCATTTAAGTAGTTAATAACTTGCCCAGCCACATGAGGACGAGATTTTCCTGCATAAACAAGAAATTCGGCCCCACAAAATGAGCAAATAGCATTACATGGGCAACAACGTGTTCAACAATGTGTTCAAGATAATAATCTGCATTCATTGACCCAACACGTATAGGGATCAACTCTGTGCGGCCATCGAAACATATGCCTCCCCAAAACATTACAGAGCCACCACCAAACAGAACTCTTGGAGAGATATTGCAACTAGCAAATCTCTTTCCTTGCCTGTGCCAGACACGCTCACTTAGGATGTGTAAGGCTAATCCTCGTTTCGTCTGAAAATAAAACCATCTTCCAATCATTACGAGTCCAATCTTGATGATTTCTCTCAAAGCGCAATCTTTGAATTTTGTGCTCTTTGGTGAGCAAGGGTTTCTGGACCGGTTTTCTGGTGTCCAATCCAGCTTCATTTAAGCTCCCTTCTAATCGTTCGGGAAGATACAAGAAGATTGCGAGCAGCTACGAGCTCATTTTTTAGGATGGTTCTAGTCGTTCTCCTGTTACTGAGGGTGGATTGTCTAAGAAAACGCTCATCTATTGCATTAGTGCACCGTTTTCGCCCTTGTCCCGGCCTTCGTAAGTGAGAACCTGTCTCCTTAAATCGTCTAACTATGCGACTTAAGCTGGAATGGTTTCTTCCATCACATTAGCAACATGACGCATCGAATATCCCTCATCCAGCCAAGTTGATGCTCTTATTCCTTCCTCCACTGACACTATCAATAACAAAAAAAACTTCGTGGCTAAAGACAACTTGTCGGAATAAACAAAAATTTCCTATCAAGTTTTGCCAAAAATGCTTTTATTTGCAATTGTACTTTCAAAACGATACCTTTGTTGACAGCATTTCCTCGAACTGTCCCAGTAGGCCCACAACCTACTTGTTAAGATAACTAGAAAACTATAAATCATCATTATTTTGTCCATGAGTTTATATTTATACAAAAAACTTTTTTGTAGAATCTGACAGTATTTATTCTAATTTTTTCTTAAGAAGCTCTAATATGTTATTACTATTCTTATTACCACTTAAAGAGCAGTATATAATTTAGGTTAAGTTGAGCATTCACATTTAAACAATTTCATTTTATTTACAATTTCAAATGGTTGCACATCAAATTCTTAGCGTTATTAAATTGTTCCATAAAAAAATTTGTATGAAATTGTTAACGTTAGTAGCTTGTGAAAGGAAAAATAATGAATTTGTTCGATGGTCTTTTTATTCGCTTATGAGGTTTGTTGTTACCATTCTGAGACACCTTTTCCATATCCAAATTTTCAAACGTCAAAATCTGATGAAGGGTTAAGAGATTCAATGTAAACTTATTATTCACCAAATCTACAGCCTTTTAATGATTCTCATGAACGTTCTATTATCATATGTGCCGAACATTTGATCCTGCTCTACGAACTACTACGAATTTCATAGTACGTATCTTACAATCGCTAAATCGCTGTAGATTTTTTGTAATGTCGGCTGCAAGTATGTTAATATTTGGATACTTAGATTTACCATCAAATATTTATCCCGTTGTAGAAACTTTCAACTCTTTCAACATTGCAAAATTTGTGACTGTGCAAATCATGTTCCATTGAATGAAATAAACCCTAATCACATGCAGCAATGTTAGAGCTTATTAGCTGTGGTTAGACTCCTTTTCCATCCGCATCTTGGATTTTTGCTTCGGATATCACACTTTATCATATTGGAACAGTACCTTCTGTTCACCAATGTCTGCTATTTCTACCTTAAGGCAGCAAACATCTAGACCAACAGTTAGTCTATACCTCAAAAAAATACTTAAACAAATAGTGGTGAAAACTGCCGTTTTACTTCTACTGTCTTCAATAGTGCTATTTGTTTCTTTTTCACATACTGTTGATTATTTCATCGGTCTTTTGTGTTTCAAAAAATATTACGCCAGTGTAAGGATCTTCTAATACATACTATTGTTGTCTCATAAGCAGGTTTTTGTGTGGTCCTATTAATAGATTGGCGCTATTAATTGTCATTTTCCTCACTTCTTATTCATTGATGACTTGAAATAGTGATTTATAAATAATTAATTGCACCTTCTCTTCTGCTTAATTATAACTTGTTTTAATCTGATTAATTTCATGTGTATTTTATTGTTTAGAATTTTTCTCTAAACCCATTGATTTATCATATGGGATTCTTTTGTGGACATTTCTGTTGAGGACTTCATTTTGGTATAGTTTTAGTTTCAACACGTGACTGCGTTTTATTAAATTTGGAAAATTAGGGCATGCAAAAGATTGATCTTTTAAAGTAAACAATAAACATTTTGGCCAACGCTAAGTTTCTTACGATTGGAGCTATGAAATAGGTACAATTAGCAAATATATGGTATTTCATTTCCAAGATATTCACAAAAACATTTTTTTTTAATAAACACTTATAGTGAAAGTTAAGCATTTACCATTGCTTCCTTATTGTTGAAGCAACGAGGTTGGGTTCAATTAGTAAGTTCATTGCATTTTTTTGTTATCAACAGTGTATATAGAAAGTGATTGTTAATTTTATAAATACAATTCCTTAATAAATTCATGTATTTTTCTTTAAGAAAGAAAGGTATGTTTTAAAATTAAAATATTTATATTTTAGCTGTAACCCAATACGGTAGCACACCCAACCAAACATGCGTTCCCGGTTCTCTTCCACCCACTGGATATGGAATGGACGTAGACTCAGAAACGGAGAGCAATCATGACACAGCATTAACACTAGCATGCGCCGGAGGCCACGAAGAATTAGTAGAACTACTTCTACAAAGAGGTGCCGATATTGAACATCGCGACAAAAAAGGATTTACACCTTTAATACTTGCCGCAACAGCAGGCCATGAGAAAGTCGTTGAAATATTATTAAACCACAATGCTGATATCGAAGCGCAATCTGAACGAACTAAAGACACTCCACTCAGTTTGGCTTGTTCAGGTGGCCGTTACGAGGTAAATAATAGTGTTTAAAAAATAACATCTACAGAGGAATTGCCTAGACTCGTAAGAGGTCATTCCAAAAGAAACTAATTATTTGCACTATTTACATATATACATTTATATGCAAAACGTATATGCATATGTATCTCTGTTGGGATACACACACACATCTAGTGTCATTACCAACAATCAATGCACAGACACCGTGCTTCGGCCTTTAAGGCCTCGTCAGTGTACGTGCGTTGATGGTCGGTAATGACACTAGATGTGTGTGTGTATCCCAATAGAGATATATATGCATATACGTTTTGCGTATAAATGTATATATGTAAATAGTATATACCTCTTGATGTTAGTTCTAACATCTAAGTATTTAACACTTTTCATTTTCTTTTTTAATTATTTGTGGTATAAATACAATATATTCTAAAACTGTATTTGTTTATAGGTCGTTGAGCTGCTTTTGAATAGAAATGCAAACAAAGAACATCGAAATGTCTCCGATTACACTCCGTTGAGTCTAGCAGCGTCAGGAGGTTACGTCAATATCATTAAATTGTTGCTTAACCATGGCGCCGAAATCAACTCTCGTACAGGCAGCAAACTGGGCATTTCTCCGCTGATGTTGGCGGCTATGAACGGCCATGTAGCTGCAGTGAAACTATTGTTGGATATGGGCAGTGACATAAATGCGCAGATCGAAACGAATAGAAATACCGCGCTAACGTTGGCCTGTTTCCAAGGCCGCCACGAAGTTGTCAGCCTACTTTTAGATCGCAAAGCCAATGTAGAACATCGAGCCAAGGTATGTATTTAATGTAACCATTACAGTGTGAGTCAAAAACATTTTGACAAAAGCTAGCAGTATAGCCTGCTTTTCAAAAAAAAAAGCAATAAGTCTGAATAAATCTAGATTCGAAAACGTTCGTTTGTGATTATTTCTCATGTTAAATCTTCTGTGGTAAAGAAGCTTTAAAGTAAAAGGTTGCCTCATAATTATTCATCCAGAGTAAAAGGAACATTCTGGCCTTAAAAATATTCATATTTATTTTATAATGACTTGATACCACTTTTTAGTGGTAAAATTCATTTATTACCCAATAGAATCTGTTGGATGTGCAGGGATCATAGTGAAGTCACTATTTAGTGACTTGTCACTATTTTAGCCTTTAGTTCACTAATGGTCACTATTTCTAAAAATTGGTCACTAAAGTCACTTTATTTATTTTTTGAATATTTAATAATACTAATTAACTAATAAATGAGGAACTCAAGGATGTAGAAAGGATAAAATTAATTTATTACCCAATAGAAGCTGTTGGATATGCAGGGATCATAGTGAAGTCACTATTTAGTGATGTCACTATTTTAGTCTTTAGTTCACTAGTGATTACTATTACTAAAAATTGGTCACTAAAGTCACTTTATTTATTTTTTGAATGTTTAATAAATCTTAATTAACTAATAAATGATATATTCTCAAAGATGTAGAAAGGATAAAATTAATTTATTACCCAATAGAAGTTGTCGGATATGCAGGGATTATAGTGAAGTCACTATTTGGTGACATCACTATTTCTAAAAATTAGTCAATAAAGTTATTTTAATTTTTTTGGATATATAATACTACTAATTGACTAGAGGAACTCAATAATGTAGATGGAAAACTTCTTATGGATGGTAGGCACCTGCAATATTAACTATGTTCACAATTCCTTTTTAAAAGGATAAAATTAATTTATTACCCAATAGAAGCTGTTGGATATGTAAGACTCAAAGTGAAGTCACTATTTAGTATCTTATCACCATTTTATCCTTAGTTCACTAATGGTCACTATTTCTAAAAATTGATAAAGTCACCTAATTTTTTTTGATATTTAATGTAGTAAATGAGGAACCCGAGGATGTAGATACAAAACTTGTCATGGATATAGGCACCTGCAATATTCACATTGTTCACAATTCTTTTTTAAAAGTATTACAAAAGTTTTCAAGTGACATAAGTGATTTTATTATTGCTCTATACATTTTTTTTTAATTATTGGTCATTACTAGGCTTAGGATAATTATGCACTAAAAAACTTCAAAATGTGCATACAAATATGCACCAAAAACTTTCAGAATATGCAATACTTGCAATACAATTATCCTTAGGCTTAGGATAATTGTATTGCAAGTATTGCATATTCTGAAAGTTTTTGGTGCATATTTGTATGCACATTTTGAAGTTTAGTGCATAATTATCCTAAGCCTAGTCATTACTATTAGAAAACTTTGATAACATTCAGGTGATCTAAAGTTAACTTCACACAAATTTTTAAAACATGGTGCCAGATGGTTAACGTTGGGGCACAACAAACTCATAACTTCCAAAAGCTTCATTTACAGGTTGAATGATTAGTAATGGCTGTTTTCCTCTTCTTCACAGTCGAAAGTTACGAAACAACACATTTGGACTATGAAACTTGACTTAAGGGGATATTACAGCGGTCGAGAAAGCAAGATGTCGAATTTATCAGTTTTTTTTTTACTATTGTTCAAGATAGAAATGTGAAATTTTCTGTACACCTCCAATATAGATATGAGTATACGGAAAGGTTGTCAGATTATGTAATTTTTTGTCACAACCATCTATTTTTTTTTATTCCAAATTAGAGTAAAATGTACGTGTGTTTCTCGGTCAAAATCTGAAATAATTAAATGAAATTAATCAAAACGGATGTAATTCCCGTATAGACCAATCTTTTCTTGTGAGATATAGTTTTTTGAATTGCGGAAAAAAGTTTAATTTGAGTAATTAAATTAAGAAATTCCGGAATGGTGCGGTACTGAATTATTTGTATTTTAACAGCGCCTTCAGCTGTATTTTTTTCTCTGTATTCGGGTGACGGAAAACAACACATTCATTTCAAATATATGGGAATGAGATGGCTTGCATTTGGCTCCTCCTACGGGCCAACACCTCCAAAAGCAATTATAGTCAATTCCCAAATACAAATCGACTTTAGTATCCCCTTAATATAACCATTTCTAATCTGGCTTCTTCAAACATATCATGATTATCATATTTTCTACCTTCTTTATTATGGGACAAGTGTTATTCGTTATTGAGTTAGTTGACCTTTCTTTGTTCTAAGGATCATTTTTGAGATTGTTTCAACTTCTTTTTGATGATTGCAGGAGGAATAGAACAAAAGATTTAAACTGCATTTTTCTGATCACTTTCTTTCCTAAGTGAATGTAGTTGATATTTTATGCTACTAGGTGTCTCATGTAGATGTGAAATTCGTTTTATTTTTATATTCATTACTCATCTTACTACCCTGTTAACATCTGTCACTAAACTGTAAAAGATCACATCTTCATTATAATCCAACACTTGTTAAATGAATTAATTTTTAATGCACAAATATTTATAGACTGGATTAACTCCCTTAATGGAAGCTGCAAGTGGCGGATATGTTGAAGTAGGCCGTGTTTTATTAGACAAAGGAGCCGATGTTAATGCTACGCCCGTTCCATCGTCTCGAGATACGGCATTGACCATTGCAGCTGATAAGGGTCACGTTAGATTTGTGGAACTGCTTTTGTGCAGAGGGGCTGCGGTGGAAGTGAAAAACAAGAAAGGAAATTCACCACTCTGGCTGGCAGCAAACGGAGGACATTTGAGCGTGGTGGAGCTGCTGTATAATTTGAACGCCGATATAGATTCGCAAGACAACCGAAAAGTTTCTTGCTTAATGGCCGCCTTTCGTAAAGGGCACGTCAAGGTTGTTAAGTGGATGGTAAATCACGTGACCCAGTTCCCAAGTGACCAAGAGATGATGAGGTATATTTCAACTGTCAGCGATAAGGAGTTGCAGGAAAAATGCCAAGAGTGTGTTAAAATTATAAGGGCTGCGAAGGAAACGCAGGCGGCGAAAGCCAATAAGAATGCATCAATTTTACTGGAAGAGTTAGATAAAGAAAAGAATAGAGAAGAATCGAAAAAGGCCGCTGCTGCCAGAAGACGGGAGCGAAAGAAAAAGAAAAAACTTGAAAAGAAAGAAGAAAAACGAAAACTGCATGAAGAGAATAAGAGAAACGAAAATTATGAGGGCGGTAGAGATGATAAGAAGAGTGTCGATGATGATGCTGATAAAGCAGATGATGATGATGGTAAGTGTTTTTTAGCTTTGTGTTTATCATTACCGATAGTATTGTAAATATTTATATTTTGTAGACAATTGTCAAGATACAGTGACAGACTCACCAATTCGTAATAACGAACCTACCGATAAAGAAGAGGGAGACAGCGGTATCGATGCAAACAGTCAAGGTAGCTGTTCTAGTAACGAAGTAAAATCTAAGGAAAAGAGAAGCAAAAAGAAAAAGAAGACCGCTTGCGGTAACTTGTCATCTAAATCAGACAACATATCTCGTTCAAGTAGAAACACCAGTAATAGCTCATCAACTAAAACATCAACTGAAATGAAAGATAGTGACAAAAAATTACCAGATAAACTAGACACCAATAAAAATTCCAGGTCATCCGCTAGTACTTCAGCAAGAAAAGGATTAATATTTGAATCCACAAGACACCCAGCTGAGAGAGAGGATTTCGAAGCTACTGGAAACGAAACATATTTCACCAATAAACCGAAAAAAGCACATAGGTAAGACGACTTTTTAGTATTCTTTGAGTAGCTTTTTATATTACAATAATATATACTCAGAAATTACATGAAACTACTAGAACTTGTCAATCTCCTCGAGCTTGAATCGCCTTTTTCGCGTCCGCTTACAGCTTTTTTACAGTTTCCTGTAAAACGCGATCACTGTCATGATGCTTTTTAGAATGTCCGATTTTATAAATTTTTGAAACACCCCTGTATATTCATATATTTTGTGAAGCCAATCGTATATTTTATTTAAAATTCTTCTCGAACTGTTTTTTACACAAACCGGTGCACACTCAAGAGCGAGAAAGGTAATTTAATGTTAAACATAAAAGTCATGTTAAAGTATCCAAACAAACAATGAGCTCAGAAAGTGCAACAGTTTCATGGAGACAGTCTAGAATATGCTTTTGATGTGACAGTGTAAAAGCTTGACAACCTTTTTGAAGTCTACTATCGTTAAGAAAAAAACACACATTAATAATAAAAATATTCAATTTGATCATATCCAAAAAAAAAAGCCAAGTATTAAATTTAAGCCCTATTTAATCACGTTTCGAAGAACCGCCAAATTGGATACGTAATTTTTTTGAAATATTGAATTTGTGATCAGCTACCCCGAAAACCCCCAAAGACAAAATTTAGAAACATTAATCGAGTTTCAAAGAACCTTTCCGCCATTTCGTTTTTTTAAAATTCCCACTTCAAATTCGTGATCAGCGACCCCGAAAACCTAAAAAAGCAAAATTTCACATTCATCAATTTTCAAAAAAACCTTTCCGGTTTTTTAAAATTTTTTAAAAATTTCGTCTACATATTTGTGATCAGCGACCCCAAAAAATCTTTCCGCCATTTGATTTTTAAAAATTCCGACTTCCGATTCGTGATCAGCGACCCAAAAACCCTCAAAAGCAAAATTTCACAAATTTCAATTTTCGGATTCGTGATCAGCTACCCCAAAAACCTCCAAAAACGTAATTTAGACACATTCAGTCAGGTTTCGAAGACCATTTTCCTCCATATTGAATCCGCCAATTTGTTTATTTTGTTTTTTAAAAATTCCGACATCGGATTGGTGATCAGCGACTCTAAAAACCCCAAAGGCACAATTTCACAAACATTCAAGCAATTTTCGAAGAACATTTCCGCCATTTTTTTTTTTTTTTGAAATTTCGGATTCGTGATCAGCGACCCCAAAAACTCCCAAGTGCCGAGTTTTACTTTAATCAGAAGAAATAAATTGGTTTCAGATAGCTCCGCCCACTGTGCAGTGCCTTATAATTTAAATAAAATTAGTTCCTAAGGGGACATAAATCTTTCAAGCAAACTTTTTTTACTTTAAGGAAACGGCATACGCGTTTTGGAATAATTGTATTTTAATTCAAATTTGTATATAAAATTAGAACTTTTCAATTGTAATTCTGTTTTTTACCAAAATTAATTGCTTTAATAGCTATACATTTCGATATGAAAAATTTGTTTAGAAACATCATTAACTGTTATTTAAAATTAAAAAACTTTATTGTGTAATATACATACATTTTTTTGTGGTTTTTCAGTCATTATGACGAAATTATACAAAATTCCAACACCAAGAGTGGTACTCAGACAAGTCCGAAACAAGCTGGGAAACGCGAAGAAGGTTGGAAAGAAGTCGTCAGAAAGTCGTCAACGCAACCTATCACAGCAACTGAATCTGGTGTGAAGAAAGTCTCTGTCCCATTAAATGCCATATCCAGGGTGATTGGTCGAGCTGGAAGTAACATAAATGCCATTAGAGGTGCTACTGGAGCTCATATTGAAGTTGAAAAGCAAAGCAAGGGTCAAGGTGAAAGAATTATCACTATTAAGTAAGTCTTACTTTCATCGCATAGGAACTGTTTTAATTAAATATATTTCAGAGGCACTTCTGAAGCGATGAAGCAAGCACATTCTTTAATTGCTATGTTAATAAAGGATTCTGATGTGGACATTCTTCAGATGTTACCCAAACCTAATAAAACTGCAACTACTACAACAACGTTATGGGATAAAACCCAAATTGGCGTAAGTTTTTATTTTTGATGTTTAAAAACAACTAAGTAGTCTATGTAATATAACGCAGGAAACATAAAGTTCAATAATGTAATTATAACAACTAAATATTTACAATTATTTTTTGACTTTTGTTATTATTGTCATCCAAACAATACAAATTTTCCAACAATGTTAGGCTATTAATCAAAATACAAGTTTTAAATAAATTATAAATATATAATTGTAATATTTAATTAATTTATCCATGACATATAATTTATATATGGCTTTCAGGTAGTAGTAGAAGTTAATATATCCTTAAATATATATTAATTAATTAGTTTTTGTTCGTTCTAAAACTCCTCCGATCAATTTTAATTGGTATTAAATCAACTTCTATAATGTGTTTTTGCCATGTTGATTGCTAAAATGATTCTACTATAGTTATATGAGTAAATAATAACTATTTTATTAATAGAAATTCTATTTATTAAAAACAGATTATACACTTCGTTCTGATATTGGTTGGAGACAATCATTAAGTTTTGGATCCATTTCTTTCATTGTTTGGCACACTTTCATTTTAGGTCAAATACCGCATACATATATAATTATATCCGTGTCACTCAACTTCTTAGCTGTTTCGTCACTGACTGCAGCACATTTACTCTCTTCCTCACATGCGAAACACTTTACCATTCTTTCTGTCCTCCTAATTTCCACTCGGCAAACATAGCACCTATTGTGTGACATATTTTTGTTGTTTTATATATGTTGACCCACTTGACAAATGATTAGTCATCCGTTTGATTCATCGATGCATTTCACCAATAGTTTTCATTCTCACAATTTCATGTATTATGTCCCGATAATAAATAACTATATTTTCATTTTCGACACTACACTATACTCCATTCAGTCTAAGAATAAAGCATTGGGAAAGATAGGGCTTAAAATAAACGTTTGTGATTGGTTGAAATCGAGTGTGCATTTACACCGGCAAAATAATCGCATTTAGCTCGTTCTGTCAAAAATTTGTTTACTGACAGTTTTGTTCAAAGATTTTGTCGATTTCCGTATTTTACATAGTTATTTGTTGTTAATATTCTTAAAAAATAGTTCTTCTTAGAACTCGCAAGTGAAATATTCATTTGTTAAGGTATTTTATCAATTTCGTTATTTCGTAATCGCTAATATTCTATAGTACGGCGGAAGCATTTTACCAGGTCCTTCAAAAAATCGTAAAGGGAAACACATAAGATCTGGACAAAGGCAAATGGCTTATAATGTGTACATTAAGCATAAAGACAATATGTCTAAAACAGCTGCAGTCAATCAAACAGCAGAGGAAGTGGGTATTAATAGGAATACAATGTACTGCATTATTAAAGAAATGGAATTATATGGAGTTCCAATTTCTCCTCCAAGAAAAAGAAATTATCGTCATACTTACAATAAATTGGATGAAGCACAAAAAAGTACAATTAGACGACATGTGCATTCCTTTTTCTTGAGGAATGAGTTACCAACTTGTATAAAAATGTACGTAAATGTCAAAATATAATGATATCAGATATGTATATCCCTGCTATCCATCTGACAGTAAACATATGTTTTACTTGTTTTCAAAATACAAAGTTCATCGTGTGTAAACTGTGCTCAAATTGTAGCGCCATCTACTTTATTCTTAGACTGAATGGAGTATAGATGCAGAGCCGATAAAAATACGTTCTCACTCTTTGAATATTAAACTACTACTAACGGTGTTTTAGTGTATTTGATGTTGGATAACCTGATTAGTTAAGTTAAAATTATTACGAAAATGAAAAGTGTGAACACATGGATGTTAAAACTAACATCAAGCAGTAAATAATTACTGTGACTTACATATATACCTTTATACGTAAAACGTATATGCATGTGTTTGAGATACACATGCATATATGCATGTGTTTGAGATACACATGCATATATGCATATACGTTTTACGTATAAAGGTATATATGTAAGTCACAGTAATTAAAATTATTGTTGTTCTTTTATACACAACATCTATTATGCCATAGTATTAAGACTGAATGAATGTTCAATATCTTCTACCTACTTCTTGTTTGATAATAGTTTTTTAACAGAGCTTGTTCATTCATTGTAACTAAAATGTTAATAGGTGTTGAATTATTTAATTTGATTAAATTTGAATTTTCAATCGAGAAAATTTTATATAGGAAACGTCTGATTATTACATAGTGGCAGTGAAGCCAAGAATCCAGCATTTTCTTCACATTAGTTCTTCTTTAAAAACACTAAAACACCTTTACCACACAAGCACAAAACACTAAATACGTATTTCGACAACTATGTTGTCATCTTCAGTAGCACTGATTAAAAACCGCGTTGTCTATACATCGTAGCATGTACAGATGTCGACAGATGACAACGTAGTTGTCGAAATACGTATTCAGTGTTTTGTGCTTGTGTGGTAAAGGTGTTTTAGTGTTTTTGTTTAGTATCAAGTCACAGACTCCAAATTAGTTTCTTATACGTTTCTAATGGGTGTTGAAAGATAATATACCAAGATTTTTTTTAATTGCAGACAAAGAAATTGGCTGGCAAGACTGCAATTACATCTACAACCACTGTAATAACAAGTACTCAACAGAAAGTTGTGTTGTCTACAGCAACCTCTGTAAACGTCCCCACTAGAGTTATGGTTAAGCCCCGTAGTTCTGTATCTACAACAATAACGAGGCCAACTGCACCTCCAAGACTTGTAGCTCAAGCGGAAAAGAACGCAGCCGCTCTGTTAAATACGAAAATTTCGCAATCCGGAACCATTATTTCTTCAACACGAGGTACAACTAAAGTAATCACTACAATGGCGACCCAAACGTTCGCGGCAAAGTTGACCGAAACGGCGCACCAGTTGAACGTTTCAATTAGTCAAGGAATAACAGTGAATAAAGCGAGAAATTCTCAAACTTTAGCAGTCAGCCAATCAGTGACCGGCCCTGTATCACCTCAAGCATCATGCAGTCAGTCTATAATTAACAGCCAAATGTCACCGAAACATCATAGACCAAGCCCCACGGCATCGGCGCCACCAAATCTGCAACAGTTTCCGACACCGGGAAAACTACCCTTTTCCAGTAATTCCTCGTCTCAGTCATCAGCGTCATCAATATCTGACAATAATGTAAATCAACAAAGAAGCGCGACACCAGTTATACCACATCAGTCGAGTGGTCAAAGTTCTCAAGATGATACGAACACATCTCAGAGTGCAGTAAACATGCCGACACCACAACAATATTCCCTGTTTAATTCGATGTCGCAGCAGAGTGTCTTTCAACAGTCAATGCTAAGAAGAGAGAACGAATCTCAGAAGCAAGTTAATTTTGCAGCTGTTACTGGAGGAAACACTCAAGCAACTAATCCACCCAAGTTCATCGAGACGGAAACGCCTCAAGTGGACGCTTCGAAAGCTCCTGGATACAGAGTTATTATGTCAGTTGCCTCACCTGTTTCATCGAAGACCAGTAGTAATAGTACTACCCCTCCAAACATTTCCTTATCATCAGGAGTGACTTACCAAAATTATTCTGAAAGCAAATCTCAACCATTGCCGCCTATTGGAAGTAATATAATATATAGCAGGCCGTCATCCCAATCTAATCAGAACGATATGAGCTCTGGACATTATTTTTCCACTGCGGAATTACCGTCACGATCGATGCAACATTTGGCTCACTCCGATACCAACTTGTATAAGTCCGGAAATAGTAACTATTCCGATTCGACGCCCGGAATTTTAAGTATGGCTTCGACCGAAGCCCATATACTCCAACCATATCATCATATAAATTCCATGCAGCACCTCAACTTCTCGCAACCGCAACAGAGCTCCTCCCAAAATAACTTGCCAGTAACTATGTCACGATTGAATCCGAAAGCGCCGGATTTTTCAAGTACCAACGTGCACAACTTACCGAAACAGAGCGTCCATTTGTACAACGGTGGAAATCCCAGTGGTGGTTATGCCGTTGGAAGCAATCAGAATAACATGTACACCATCGGCAAGCCGGCGGTTAATTTTCACAGGACGAACATCGTTGCCGCCCCGCAAAATAACAGGTGGCCCATGATGCCGATGCAACCATTCAGTCAGCAAAATGAATTGATCAGTGGCATGGCCGGAATGACCATTCATAACCTCGCCAGGGCAGCTGCTGGTGAGGCTTTGGAAAATGGAGAATTGAATATTGTTAACAGTTCGCCGGCGATGTCCCCTAATTTACCGACTGCTCATTTGGCACCGACGGAAAACCATTTTATTGAAGAACGTAAACCCCAACCGATAGGTACTGAGAGAGCGCGTAAATCGTACCCACAACCGATGGATAATAATTGGATGATGAATACGGATCCCAAAATGTTCATGGAACGACCATGGGTGAATCCCGCCAATTTAGATAGATTTCCAATGCAAAAGCAGCAAATGTACAGCGATGATGTGCCACCATTAATGGATACCTTTCAAGTAAGCCAAAGCTACTCTTATTGTAATTTATTCCGCATCATATAATTATATTCAGCAAACTCGCTTATAACGTCATCGGTTCTAGCGGGAAAATTCTGGTATAATGTCATAATCGTATTGCTCCTTGAAATTGCCTATAGTAGACAACCTAAAAACATTGCATATAACGGCATCAAATTCCGGTGAACCTTGGGTTTAACGTGTGTCGCTTTATGATCCTGCAACTGTATATATGTAGGCAATAACTACTGGGTATTTCCGTATTTACAGAGGTACTTTGTAGGAAATAACATGATATCATTTATTAGAATTCATAAACCATCTAACAATATAGTACTATATAACTTACAGTTTAATAAATATGCGATTCATAAACCGCAGCCAAAGAAATACTTGATGTGGTTTTTCTGCGGTGTTACGTTTGTTGTAATGTATGTAATAAGACATGTTACGTATCTGATTAGCTATGCAAAAATGAGTTAAATTACAGTTTTTCCAAACTATCTCGTGAATAGCGTCACTCCGTTATAACGTCAAAAACCTGCCGTGTTGTACTGTATATCACAATTAATGTGAAATTATTTAATGGCAGACAATAGATATATATAGACTTATTAAACCGCCTATACAAGCTCAAAATACATATTCTACCGACGTTACCAGTCCAAAAGTAACGCAATCAGACGCGGCTGCGGGTCTGGTAACGTTTCCTATGTTTTTTATTAATTTTAAGTTAGTACAGTACTGTAAGAGGCCAAATAATAAAAGTTGTCATGGGCCCAAAAAAGTCGGATAAATACTATTGAACATACAAATTTAGTTCATGCATTTTCTGTGTAGAGTGCACACCGTCGTTTTCTGTGTATAGTATATATTTTATATGAAATGCAACTAGACCGTTTACGTTTTGCCGACGTTTTGAAGCCCACAATCTGTCAACATTGTTAATTTGTTGACTACAATATCTGTTGGAGTAGACGATTAGAGTCAAATAATAATGTTCGGATTCTCCGTCAGTCATTTTTTTTGTAATTTTGTGCTTTGATAAATCATGTTATTAATGTAATACAAATTAATATAGTTTGTTTTGAAAGAGACACACGTTTCTTACTTTATTTATTAAATAAAAATTAATACAAACTCAAAATTGTAAACATCGTATTTTTTTCTAAACTATAAAGCTTACGTTCACTACTCAACAAAAGGAACATTTCTAAATATAACAAACGAATGTGGTCTAAACTTAGAAGTTACAATTATTGTACTCAAAAGTTATTTTTTATTGCGATAAACATTGAACACCAAAGTTTTAATTCGGACCCAGTCACATTCTTGAAATGTATTGGGATATTGACTTATTAAATTCAGGCATTCCTGTTTTTTTGGTGCCACTTTATTATTGATGTGCTCTTTGGAAAATCTGAGAACAATTTTTTTGTCACCTGGAGACCACCTTATTCGAGTGTTCTTTTTAGCACATGCTTTGGTTCTAGAACTTGCTCCTGTTTCTTCAAGAGAGTTTGTTGTTATTGTCTGAGATTGCACAGAATTATTTTCTGTTGCTCTTTTTCTACCTTCGCCTAAGGGAGCTTCAGTTTCCATATTTTCCTCATCTTCTTCATCGTAGTCTACTGTATCCTGTGTAACTTGAATTTCATCTAACGTCTTCCCCTTAAATTCACCACCTTTCCCCGCATCCAGTAACAATAAGACTTTCGCAACTTTTGCGGTTTGGTAGACATCTTCTGTAAGTCTAAAGAAAAAAGAAAAAATATAGGATTGGATTCGAATTTGTATTCCAATGTATAACTATAATAAATAGTTATGTTTGCACGATCATTATACAGATAAGTTTTCAATGCCAATTAATTTTTGTCTATTGGTGTAATAGAAATCAATTAGGTTGTTACTACTGTTACACAGGAAGAACTTGCCGATAAAAAATTGCATGAGTTTTTTCCGTGTGACCCATGAAACGAGCTATCTGTTCCATTTCATTTCCTTCGAAACTTACAAGTTGTAAAATTGTAGCAATTTGTTTTCTGAATCTCGTACTCGTCAATAGTTCGGGATTTTTTGCGCCGCATTGATATGCTAGCTTTCGTAGTACTCATGCTCCACTCATACACCTATCATTTGATCCGGGATTAGCGAATACGTATTTGTTGGATTTTGGCACATCAAAAGTTTCTCTAAACTCTATATGAATATCAATAAATTTTTGCATTTGTTTAGTAAACAAAATTTTACTCCCCTTCCCGAAAACAACCACTCGTTTAAAAGTACAGGGTTATTGACTATATTTGGACCAATAGATAACTTTGTTATTTGAAGGATTAGAAAAACGTTTAAATTAGGAAAGTTGTAGGATTTCACTCAAGGCGCTAGAATTTGATATCTGAAAAAACAAACGAACGTCGTAAAGCCGTCAAAAACGGCTAACTTAGTTTTTCTCTAATGGAATACCCTATATAATGTTACATAATCTGATTCTAAATAAAATTTCGAGTATATTCCATTTATATAACATATACCTACATTCAACTGTTTTCGCGCTATCGCTGATTGAAAATCGTACTACTAATATGTTTTCTACACCCTTCGTATATGAATTTACTTAAGTCATTACGGGGTTTCTATGGAAACATCGGTAAATGTCAGTTGCCATTAATAATTAAGCCTCCAGAAAAAGGGAAAAAGTGGTTTATTTTCACTCATTATGGGATATACTCAACAAGAACAACTTAATATATTTATGGCATACGTTAAATGTAATAAAAATAAAAGGGAAGCCAGGACTTTATATGCAAGATTGTATCAGAACCTGCAAGTTCCAAGCTTATATATTTATGGCATACGTTAAATGTAATAAAAATAAAAGGGAAGCCAGGACTTTATATGCAAGATTGTATCAGAACCTGCAAGTTCCAAGCTTGAACACCTTTGCGAGAGTCTACACGAAAATAATAAATTCTCAAGATTTTAAAAGAAAAAAAAGGACAGCGCGACAACCTGACGATCATGTTCAGTTAAATGTTCTTCTTTATTTTAATGGTATATACAAAACTTGATTTTACTAACTTATTTGTAAACATTTTAAATAACTTTTAGAAAATCCGACTCACTCTATACCTACAGCATGTGAAGCATTAAATACCACATTCTACAGAGCCCAAAGCACACTCAAGAAGTTCAGATACAAATCTTATAAGTTTTGGAAAGTTCAACAACTTTCCGAAGCAAATAAACGCCAACGACTTGAATTTTGTAATGCTATGTTGGAACAACTACGTATGGACGACACTTTTTTTGACAGAATAATATGGACAGACGAAGCATGCTTCGCAACAAATAGTGCCTATAATAAACATAATACCCATTATTGGTGTCAAGAAAACCCTCGCCTTGTTAGAGCCGCTAAAACACCAGGATGGAAAGCTTTCAGTGTTTGGTGTGGCGTTGTTGGCGATAGAATAGTAGGACCTATCTTTTACGAAGGCGGTCTAACTGGTGATAGATATTACCAATTTCTCACTGAAGAAATAGAGAACTTTTTAGATGAATTACCGCTTAACATCCTCAACCGATCTATTTGGCAACAAGATGGTGCCCCTCCTCAAAACACGGCGAACGTAACTCACTTCTTGAATGAAAGATATGAGACTTGGGTTGGATGGCTTAAAGAGCGAGTGCATCATGAACACACATTCGACAATTTAGCAGATTTAAGACGGACAATTTTGGAAGAAATAGAGTTTATTCGAATCCATCAGAAGCAGTCGTTGAGGGATGCCGTCCACAACTTAAAAACGTGTTATTGTCTTTGTGTCGAAAAAAACGGAAGTCACTTTGAGCACTTGTTAAAGTGAATATTCAATATTAATTCCACATTTTTTGTAATTAATTCATTAGTTTTAGTTCAGTATAAACAATGCCGTAAATTAAGTTGTTCTTGTTGAGTATATCCCATAATGAGTGAAAATAAACCACTTTTTCCCTTTTTCTGGAGGCTTAATTATTAATGGCAACTGACATTTACCGATGTTTCCATAGAAACCCCGTAATGACTTACGTAAATTCATATACGAAGGGTGTAGAAAACATATTAGTTACTAATATGTTTTCTACACCCTAAAACAGTTGAATGTAGGTATATGTTATATAAATGAAATATACTCGAAATTTTATTTAGAATCAGATTATGTAACATTATATAGGGTATTCCATTTAAAAAAACTAAGTTTGCCGTTTTTGACGGCTTTACGACGTTCGTTTGTTTTTTCTGATATCAAATTCTAGCGCCTTGAGTGAAATCCTACAACTTTCCTAATTTAAACGTTTTTCTAATCCTTCAAATAACAAAGTTATCTATTGGTCCAAATATAGTCAATAACCCTGTACAACTCATGGTTTTTTCTAGCTCTGAAAGTGCACCTAAACATTCTTTCTGATTGATGGTTGAAAAGTTTCTCTTATAAGTTTCAATATTTAAAAATTGTACCTCACCAATTCGTTTCCGATTAAAAACTAAAACTATAGACATTGTACACTCAGCAAGAAGTTTATAATTATGTCGCACATTTTCGTGTTTTAATAGCATTTCGACAGCTTCATTTGCCAAGCTAGTGACATATTTATTAAATGCTTGAATGTCCTCTGTTAATGGCAGTAATTTGGGTTTTTCCCATTGTTTTTCGTTTAAAATTTTGTTGGCTAAACTAGAGATGTCATTACACCAATGACTATTAATGATTTCTCGCAGTTATGAAATATCTTTCTTTTTATCATCAGTCTCTTTACGCGTTAATTTGGGAAAGAGGGGATCTTTAATAATAACTGCTTTAATTGCAATATCGCATAAAAATTTTAAATTTGTTCCAAGGTGAATTGCTAAAGAAGAAGATTTGAATGTTTTCGTTTCAGCATTATAGCCACTTATTATTTTTGATGCAGTTACAATGTGATTGTATAGTTCAGGCTTTAGAATATCCATGAGACTACTAAAACTAGTCGACTTTTGCAAAACTAATTTTAATCTGGCCAGTTCTCGCATTTTATTAGATACAACGATATTCATTTGTTTTCTCTTGTGTTTATTTAGGTAGGACTCCCCATGTAGACATATCAAGGGATCTTTTTTAGCAGTAAAGCTTATTTGGTCTGGTCTCATGATACTAAACACTTCATCTTTAAGACGACTTCTGTTGAAATGATTACCTAATAAACCAGTCTACGAATGTCTGAGCTTCAGACAGGTGTCGATTTCTTTCTCCTTTATTTTCTTTAGTAGCTTTAGATATACATTTCTTTTTATGTCTCCATAAGTAACTATTTTTGAAGTAACCCAAACAATTTACACACGGTAAGTAGTTCTCTTCAATAATATCTCTTATAGAGTTTTCAGATCTATCGAAATTAAGAGAAAATTGGGCTTTCTAACAGGTTTCAATATATTTTGTTCTTGTCTTAGAACAAAATTACCCTTTTTTCTCAATGCAATTATTGCTATTCTTCTATCGTTGCTTTTAATAGGCATCTTCAAGATCTTCTTAATCAGCGCCTCGTCTGAATGTTTTCTAAATAGGTGACGGGAAAAGTGACCTACTTCCACATAACAAAATGGGCATAAATCTTTATCAGGAATTACAATTTTCTGAAAAATACAATTATTAATAATACAAATTTGGCAGAGTTTGGAATAAATATTAACATTACTCACTTTTGGAATAAGTTGTTGTAATGCATTCTTTGTGTTGAGGCTTGGATAGATTTCAGACTAATTGTTTAACTCAATGGGAGGTGTATTTTCTATTTCTAAATGGGAAATATCATTTGTCATATTTTGTGGAGTACTATTAAATTTCAAACATTTTAAATAATCTAATTCTGAAGAAGATTGTGAGATAATCGAACATGGCACATAGTCAGTGTCTGAAGAATTATCATGAGATGATATTTCTTCAGAACAGGAAAAATTTTCATTTGTCATCGCATGTGGTATATTTTCAGTAGTAGCAGCATTGTTTTCATTATTGTTGTCCGTGTTATTTGCATGATCACATTTTTCTTCCACATTGAGTTTATAAGGATCTTCGATATTTAAATCCCTGTTTTGAAAAGAAATTGAAGGAATATTTTCAAGATAGTGGTAAACTTTGTCCACAGATGATTCTTCCGGAATTTGTTGCAAAATATATTAGATAAGAAAAGAGAGTAGATATTGGAAAATTTTGATAAGAATCCATAAAAAGATGTTTTAGGTCGCAACGATTTCAAATTTGCATTTGAAAACAAAACGGAATTCCAACATTCTAGTCGAGAATAGATATTTTTTAGAACGGGGCCTAAAACAGTTTCCTGGGGCACTCCATACCTAGTTTCTATCGCACTTGATACACTATTATTATATTTTACTATTTATGTCCAATTATTTAAATAGTTAGAAAACCAATTTCGAACTGTACCACCTACACCTATTGATTCCAGTTTTTTAATTAAAGTGTCTCTATTTATTGTTTCAAAGGCTTTACGAAAATCCAAAAAGACTGCTAAGATAATGTTACCTTTATCCAGTTCTTTTATTATTATCTGTATTGTTGAGTTCCTTTAATATATTCTTTAATTCATACATTGTGATGTTTTCGAAATTACAGAACCCGTTATCATAACTACCGGTATTGTCCTTATGCACCAAACCTACTTTCTTTGGTATAGCAGCCACAATATCATCCACACTCGTCACAAATTATTTATTGAAATTTTCACATATTTCGAAGCTATTACTGATTTCTTTCTCTTCAAAAATTATTGCTTTGTCACATAATTCATTATTCCCAGGAAGAAGGGTTTTTAGGTTCTTCCATAATGTTCTGTGATTATATTTATTCTTGTCTAATACTCTTACAAAATATTTTTTTTTCTGATCTAATTAATCCCGTGACCTTGTTTCTACTGCGTTTATATTCTTCCCAATGTTGTTCATTTTTGGTTATCAGTGTAAGTTTGTATTTATTATCTCTTATATTCATTTCTTGTATAATTTCTGCGTTTATCCATTTATTTTTTTGGAAAACCAGACCTTACGGCTATTTCAATGATTGGACATAATTCCTGCACTGCTGCCTCAATTATCATGAACCATTGTCTAGCCAAAATATTCACCTCACTAGTATTATTCGACCACTCCCAACTTAGTATCCTATCATGAAAGGCATTAATGTTGTAGTTCTTATAACTTCTAATTTTAAACGTTTTTATATGTTCTGTAGTCATTAGCTCTTGTGCATCAACGGTCAAAATATTGTGATCACTAATTTTAGGTGTCAAGTGAACCTCAAAGGTAATGTCTCTCCTATTAGTTACAACGTAATCAATAATTGTTTCACTAGTATTAGTAATCCTTGTTGGTACCGATACAACTTGATACAGAGCTGCTCTATATAAGATGTCTCTAATCTTCAAACTGTAATATGTATCTCTCTTATAATCAATATTGAAATCACCCATTATTAAAATGTTTCCATCGAAATAAAATATGTTATCTACCAGATTTTGAAGATATTCTATAAATATATTATCCAATTTTTGTGGTGGGTGATAAATAAATGTTAACAAGTATTTTTGATTATGTATTATGTAAATTGGCAGTGGTTTGGAACTTCCCGGTTCGGAAACCGGTTATTACCATAAAGCCGCTTGATTTCGTTTTTTTATTATATTCGACGTAAATTTCAAACATATACATATCGGTGAGATAATTATTGTTCGTGATTGTGGTAGTATTGTTATTCCACGAGAAATAATGCTTTAAAATTGCAAGGCACACTAATTTTCGAATGACACACTTGTTGCATTTGTGTTGCGATTTTTTTTTCACGGCACACTTGAAAAGTTCATAGGAAGGGGATAAATCATTTTTTTTTCAAATTAAATATCAACCAAATGATAACTAAATGAACATTACTGGATTCAGAAAAAAATTATCTACCAGACTAAAGGGAAAAAACTAGAGGTGTCCATTTAAAAAAAAATAGCTGACTATCGTTACGTATTCAAGACAACGTTGAAAAAATTCGGATTATGGGCAGTTTATATAGTTTGTCAAACCATTTTAATACTTTTTTTTATTTATTGAAATCGGATAATAAATAAAGAAGTTACGGGTCGTTTTTATCAAACAGCCTGTATATTATCTGTTAAATTGAAATTGTCTTTTTTAGAATCATAAAGTTTCTTTACTTAAGAAAATCCTATTTCTCCTAATACGGTCCATTACTTCATTTACTCGGTACCTGTGGCAAGAGATAGCCGAGATAGCCCTCGATAATCCTCTTAAATCTTAAAAGGTCGAATCGTTATATCTATGGACAGACTATATGTAAATGGCCTTTAAGATTAAATCAGCCTGTAAACTTATAATTTATTTTCTAATGCCTTTTGCTCCACATGAAATATTTCTGAAATTTTCCTCGGTTTTTTCAAAATTTTCAATTACTTTTTGAATTTCCGCCATGTATTTATTTGTCGATCTAATAATTAATATTTTAATGTTTTTGTTGGTTATCCATCATATTTGGAAAATGATTCAAACATGAAAATTTCAAAATGAGGAGAATGCATATCCTGATTTTAAAACTGTGATTGATTTTATTCATATTACGCCAAGTAAGATACAAAAACACATTGATATCAATTAAAGACTACTCCAACTAATAATTTGAGTTCCTATTGAGAATTACATTTTGTTTAATTTCTATAGCATGGAGTGCCACTAGAAAGTCCTCATGCTTTCTCGAATGGAGCTCAGTACCAACAATATTTTCTCCAGCAGCAAATGGGCAATCTTCGTACGCACGATTTCGCAACGCAAGATCAATTGAAGATGGGACTTTCGTGGGAAGCCCCGCGACCGAATATTTCCGATTTACAAGATAAACAGCAGGTATGTTATCATACTTAGTGTAAAATTATTAAATGACTCACGTTACCGATACTTTTTAGGGTTGGTCTGGATTGATGACCAACAAGTGGAACCCGTAAATGTGTTCGTCACATACATACATCATTATGCATTACTATAAGCGATTTTAAGTCCATCTACACAATGAAAAATATAATAGCTTCAAAATATTTGTGATTTTGGATACAAATTTGCCGTAGTAAGAAAATAATAATAGCTCAAATCTAGGTTTCGGTTCCTTTGATAAGATGGAAAAATATTGTATATCTAAAAATACACGTTACAACAATGAGAAAGAACGGCCCATCAAAATAATTAATATGGTATGATCGGTGGTCATTCTCGAAAAAATAAAAAAAAGAAAAAATCGCACTCTATAATCTGGATTTGGTGTACATAACTGTTCAGATCATTATCCTATTTGTAGTATGTTGTTTGCATGTTTCATCTTTTGTTTAAATAACTGCTTATAGTTTACCACATAAACTATGTTATTCCAATTATGTTTTGTAGCAACAAAATGAATAAAGAATATATTATGAGAAAAAAAAAACAAGAACATGATTGATGATACAGTATCAGCTTTAATAGTGCCGTAAAAACAGAACTACCGGCCGTCGGAGCTGAATTTAGACATAATTTATAATATACTAAACACTATATATATTGTAGTAGTTGCGCAGTGGTTACGAGGGATTGGCGATAGGGACAAGTTTTACTTGTGATTTATTTGTTCTCTATTCGAATATTATATTTTCTTTCATACATGTGTAAGCAGTGCGCAGTGTGTTTGTACGCATCTCATTTTTTATGATTGCGGTCAAAACATATGCACTAGGTGGGCCTCGCTGACTCCCACAGAACTGTAGGGTTATTATTATACGGATTATGTAATATTGCTTGTACATGAAGACTTAAATATATCTTTATGCACTGAAATTGTTTTATTGAATTGAATGTCGATAGCTTTTGTTTTTATTTATTAGTGAAGCCCGGCATTGATGGTAAGTATAAAATTAAATTACATACTCTCTCTTAACCGGCCACCTACGGTCGCCGAAATTGTGACCGCTTAATAGAGATATCCGTGCAAAAGAAATTTTTCTCGTAATATACAGGTGTCCCAGAAATAAAAAGACGGAGTAGCAGGTATGTAAAGTCCGAATAGAAACAAGCCCAAATATACCGCAATAACGAAGAAATTAAAAATTTATTTTCTATGTTTTTTTAAATAAAAAAAATTACATTACGGACCTGGCACAGAATGTATGTTTATAAATACACGTAAGAATGCTCATTTGTAAATAGAAACGAACACGCATTCATAGAAAAACACGCTTTTATTTGTATAAAACGGGAAAAAACGTTAAATCGTACTCATTCATATAAAACATATTTTCGGTTGTTGACCCAGATGGGCGACCCATTTTATTGCAGACAATAAAGATTGTTTTTACTTTTAAATAGTAAGGTTGTTGCTCTTTTTTTCTGCCGTCTGCGCACGAATATCCCATCTTTCGAAATTACTGGTATGCATTTAAAAACTGCGCGCGTATCTATGATAGTCACAATCTAATTGTATGGATGTCGGGTCTTCATAGGCGTTTTCAGAAAATGTATAGCATTTAACTGACCCGATTAGGCAGAACCTGATAGGTTCACAAATTTTACCGGGTTATTTAAAACATTTCCGAACGCAATTTGCGGCCACGTATAGTAACGTAAAATAAACACAACGTATATTTATAGCTTTGATACTGTAGGAGCAGAATGAAAGAAAAAATGAATACCACAGTGAATACTCGTAAAATAGTTTTATTAGCATGTTTGTACTTGAATCTTACGATGAAACTATAATCTGTATAAAACTCGACGCAAAGAGGAATAAGAAGGGAGTTTGCATTAAAAACTGTAAAGTAGTTGTCGCAAAATACAATTTACCATGGCTTTTCTTTAATTTTGTTTCGTATACGAAAAAAGTCAAAGAGTTTTGTGTGTTAACATTAACGCTTTGTAAGGAGAGGGAGTAAAACAACCTACACTACCCTAGTCACTTACCAGGGTTATGAAAACCTAACCGGGTTGTTGAATCCGGTTACTTTTTCGATTTTATGAACACGGTTGTTTTTATCCGACTGAATTAACGAACGCATTTTTGCTAACCAAGTTGTAACCTCAATGCCCGGGTTTAATTTCCGAAAACACTTAATATGCAGGGTGCGGTACCCGTACGAAAGAGATTGAATATCTCGAAGGAGAAATCTTTTCTGAAAAAACGCCAAACAGGTCGTTTTTTGATCCAAGTGGGGCACCTAACCATTACAATTTAATTACTAAGTATGATACATCATTGAAAAGGTAATTTTATAGAGTAAATACTCTGACTTACATATATACATTTATACGTAAAACGTATATGCATATATGCATGTGTTTGAGATACACACATACATTAAGTGCCATTGCATATATGCATATACGTTTTACGTATAAATGTATATATGTAAGTCACAGTATTTATTTACTGCTTGATGTTAGTTTTAACATCCATGTGTTTACACTATTCATTTTCATTTTATAGAGTATTCAAAAACTTGATTGCTGGTTGCGTTACTTTTGGTTTTAGCGCCCTCCAGCGGGATAATAAACGGTTACGTATTCCTAATTGAGATAATCAGTTAAAAGCTAATTTTATTAGCAATTTAATGGAGAATTGAAAAAATTGCAGGCAACATCGACATTTCACATTACTTTAAATGCATAAGTTAAGAAATACGTTTTTTCGTGCTCATCCCACTTCGACTGCAGATTTATTTGATTGCTCGTTATTTCATAAACTACTACTTATTTTGTATTTTTTTCCGAAACTAATTAAAAAATACGAAATGAATAAATAATTCGTACAGAAAACATCACAAAATATAAACCACATCGATATTAAATACAATAGCTTATTCATGCTATATATGATTTACGACGTGTCTTTCGCTTGTGAACAAATACGACCATTAGAATGTGACGATCCAAGGAATAGACTGCCTAAGTGGTGACGTCATTAAATGGCGGTTATTTAAAAACCTTTCCAAGCACTCTTGAATTGTGTAGTATGTGCCCCTTTGATTTTTTATTTTGAGTTTTAGTATATTGTTGAAACAAAGAAAGTGTATGTTAGTATACGTGGTATGTATAGTGTCGATCATTTCTATGCTAATTAACTAAGAGTTTTGAGGTTATGTTACTTTTATCGTATCTTATTGCTTTCATTCAGCAGACACA
This sequence comes from Amphimallon solstitiale, assembly GCA_963170755.1. Classification (NCBI taxonomy): domain Eukaryota; kingdom Metazoa; phylum Arthropoda; class Insecta; order Coleoptera; family Scarabaeidae; genus Amphimallon; species Amphimallon solstitiale. Next base: position 79,973,470 of record OY720681.1, on the reverse strand, counting down.
ACAGTTGCGCAACTGTTCAGTGATCATGTCTAGTAGACGAGGGCTCATTCTGAACATGTTCAGGAGCGGTCGCCATTTTTGTGAGCGGAAAAATTCTATGCTCACTTGGTGAGCGTATTCTGTACGCATGCGCCATTGATTCATTCCAAGACCGACCTAATACATACTTCTGAAGAAAGTTACTAGAAAAGTAAGATACAGCAAATTAAAGGTATTGTGCAGAAATAAATATATTATAATATTGGAGTTCACTCAGTATTTTATTCGGGGTTGGAAAAACCAGCCCTTCGACTAAAAACTGCGTCAAACCTTAATGCAGAAAAACAATTTATTATTATTGTTTATTCGGTTTAATATCTATAATTTTAACATATGGCAGCAATGAAAAGTACCAGATGACAGCCGATGACATAAAGGTGAGCGGTCCTGTCCAGCGAACACTCAACAGGGCTGCGTTCATAAACGTCACGCTGCGTGCACTCTAGGGTAAAATTTCACACAAAACCGTTCAAAAACAGATGAGTGATTCAATGATGTACGCGTGTAATGTGTTCATAAAGTTCGCTCTCGAATCACTCGAGCGTTTGAAAAACGCCGGATTTGAAACCGCGGTGAAGAAGACTCGACATGCGCACATGGAAGTATGATTGTAATTGCCGCTTCTGTTATGTGGGGTTATATGACACATGTGCTGTCATACTTGTCACCACTCTAAAACCGTTCATAAATACCAAAACGCTCTGTCGACACTCCAGCTGCAAAGCGAATTACTCAAACGCCACACACACGATTATAACGATTCATTTATGAACGCAGCCCTGTTGTGAAGTGAACGGTTGGAGCGGGATCGGTTCCCGATCCGCCTGCTGAATGAAAGCATTGTTAATTTTGATATCCTTAATTTTTTAGTAGTGAAGATGGTGATGTGTTTTGTTCCCCATTGTAAGCATTGCAGTGAAATGAAAACTTGTAAGTTTTTCTGTTTTCGGAAAAATTGGAGTAAATGGGTGCAACCGATTTTTGACAAAATGACTAGTGTACCTTATAGAGGACCTCTAATTGAACAACTTTTACTTATAAATTAATCGGCGCAAACGTACAGGAACGGAGATAATTAATAATTAAGGTGCTCATCGAGTGAATTTTCCATGTCACATATTTAGTGGTTTCTGTTATACACACTTTTGAAATTATGAAAATCGTAATAAATGATGTTTATTTCACTTTACCACACAACAATTATATTTAATTTTTATGTTTTTTAATCACTTCTGCGATTTTAAAATTCTAACATAACCTTCCCCCGACCTGCACGCGCGAAAAAATGCGAATTAAAACATAGCATTAAATAAACAAATATGCAAAAATTGTAATACAAATTAAGCAGTAGATATGTTTATTATATCATTAAACCAATTATTAGCTTGCAATACTCTGTTTTTACTCGATAAAATTATAATATAGCTCCAAATTATTTCTTATGACAGATTACATGCACTTTTCTAATGTTTGGAAATGTTTTGTGAGCCCCGCCTCCTTGTGACGTCAGACTTAGGTAGTCCATTGGGGTCCGATTTTCAATTCTATAAGATGGCAAGTGTACCTACGTGTACATGAGAGAGTCGTAGTGACAACCGACACGGCCAAAGTACGAACTAAAGACGACGATTCAATACCACTACAAATTTCGACGGCCGGAATAATTCAAAACTATAAAATCAAAAACTAAATTAATGTTTCAGGATATATACCTTCGTATAGTAAAATACTATTACAAATTTAAAATGTTTTGAGGACAATTATAACGAATGTCAAAAAAAATTATGACAAATGTCAAAAGGTGTATGAATATTATTATTTATAAAAGTCCTGAAATGGCCTTTGTAGGTTATATTACTTCCCGAGAAAAATTTCGCAACATGTCAAATATGACGCCATTTTAATTTAGTGGCGCATGTCGGTTGCGAGAGCGACTCAACTATATCAATGTCAATTACATAATTTAAAAAAATCTTACTTGAGTGAAAAATTTAATGATCTCGTTACATATGCTTTAACAAGAAAATAAAGAGAAAATTATCAATATTATTAAGTACGGTGTTTGCAGAAATAGGATGGACAATATTTAAAGCTGGATTTATAAACTTATCCGCAGCAGCAGCAGTTGCCGCTGACGCAACGGTGGGAAAATAAAGTATTCAAAATCAATATTGCTGTTTATAAAAGTCCGTAGGAGCAGCGGTTGCAGTTTCGTGCCGTAACTGTAACGCTCCGAGATCTTTTGCTGATATCGTTGCGGACTCCGCAACGGTCGGCCAATCAGATGTCCCAGATTGTGTCGGTAAAATAGAAACAGGTATTGTCGACATTCCATCAAATGTCATTCCACCTGCAGTAACCTCTCGGACCTAAAATCGGACAGTATAAACAAATTGGGGTATCGTTGTTATTTACTGGTGCAAAAATGACAGGTAACACAGGTTTATAACTATAATAATGTATGTTGTATGCAAAAATACCTTTTGTAGATGTGGATCTGGGATTGCTAATTGAACTTATTGCTTCTCATCCACATTTGTACGATAGGTCGAATTTTATATTTTCTTCTTCTTACACCAATTTTTTTTAATGTGTATGCACACAGGATCAGTCCGCACGCTCCCAATAACATATTTTTCTTATTCATTTTCCACCACTCGAGTTTTACCCACGTTAAACAATTAAACGTCAAACGTGGTTGAGAAAATAAAACGGTAAATTAAATTGAGGTTAACAAACTGTCACTTGTCACTGTCAAACCGCAGCTGTTCTGCGGCAATATATTTTTGTTTATAAATTTAGCTTTCGTTTTACTACTGCTGCGGTTACAGGCACTACTACAGTAACTGCTACAGTTACTGTTGCGTATGAGTTTATAAATCCCGTTTAACATGATTGTTTGACATAATCTTTTTTTAGAGTGCATAAAATTTTCAAAATGTTTAAAATAACCGATAAATCAGTCGAAGTGGGTTGAGCACGAAAAAACGTATTTCCTAACTTACGCATTTGAAGTAATGTGAAATGTCGACGTTGACTGCAATTTTTTCAATTCTCCATTAAATTGCTAATAAAATTAGCTTTTAAATGATTATCTCATTCAGGAATACGTAACCGTTTATTATCCCGCTAGAGGGCGCTAAAACTAAAAGTAACGTAAAGTCCCTACTAGATATATAAAGTACCGCAATTACCGCCATTTTGGCGCCAAAGAAGCGCCAAATTTAAAAATCTGTACGTTTTTTTTAACTTTAGAGATTTTATATGCGAAATATTGTATTTTTTTTTTCTGAAAAATTCTTGTCCCGTGCGGATTCGAACCCGAGTCGACCGCGTGTGAAGCGAACATCTTACCATTAGGCCAACGCCGAATACACGAATGTAAGTTGTCTCATCGTATATTTGTATATATATGTACGAATTACTAAATAACTACTAAAAGTCACCAAATCGCCGCCATTTTGGCGCCGTTATAATGGGACAAACCAATTGCGGTACTTTATATATCTAGGGACTTTAAAGTAACGCAATCTGATTTTCAACCTCCAGATTTTTGCAGATGTCCACGTTTTGAAGTCTCCTGATACCGAAAAAGTGGTTTTAAAAAAATGTTTGTGTGTCTGTCAGTGTGTGTGTGACCACGATAGCGGTCAAACAGCTATAGATATCAATTCCAAATTTTGTATTTACGAGTATAATCTCCCTCCTGAGATCTGATTAGATTTTCAGTAAAATCGACAGATCGGAAGTAGTAATTTACTTCTGTGAGAATGAAAAAATCGAATTTTGCCAATATTTCGACAACTACTAAGTTTAAGCAAAGGAGAAGGTTCCCACCTTATGGAAAACGGATGACCACTCAAATGCGGATATTTTGATATCAATAGATTCGTCTTGAATTAACGAATATTTCATGTCATTGCGCCAACTTGCTAACTCTATAAATAAAGCCACAATTACGGTTTGAAAAATTAAAAACGGCAAATGTGATTTGCGTTGGTGGAACAGAGATGACAGTAATCCATCCCAGAGCTGGCCGATGCGGAGTCCATAAATTACTTGGGTCATTAGAAAGTTAATACGGGGCTGCACTTACAAAGAAGCTAAACAGCAGGTAGTCCAATAAGATTACTGAATCGTCAAAAAAGGACGTCTGAAAGGAGTTTGATGAAAATAACATTTACGTGGTGTAATAAACAAAAATTTTATTTTGAATTTAATTGAAGTTGAATGTTAAACCATATTGACTTGATCTCATTAAAGAGCGCACTACCTACTGTACCTAACGGATATTAATAATCTACGTAATATGTACCTACTATTTTATACAATAAAAAATTAACTAATATTTACATGTTTACATATTTACAAGATAATGGTTATTTTCAGGTTATTTGCGTTGATGGGCCATTTATATTGTAATGGTTTGTCAAAAATATTAATGATAATGATTACTTACTATTACATACAATGTAAAACTAACTAATATACATGTTTACATTTTTAAAAAATAATATTATTTTCACATCATTCGCGTTCAGCCGCATCGAGTACTGTGTGGAGCAGTCTAGTTGAAGGGTACTTTACATTTTCTACATGTCTAGCATATCCCAAATACCACAATACACTAGATACATGAGAGCAACACCCTACAGTTCTTGCTCCTGATTTACAGGTACAATAATAACCGTCAATTGGTGCTTCTTCTTGATTATTCTCATGTTCCTCTTCATTGCGTGGTCGAAAGGCTATCCACAATAAGTGTTTTGTTGCTTGTCTGTATCTAGAATATACTCGAGCTCTAAGAAATCCTCGTTCTTCCAAAAGTGCCTGAAAATGAAAACTCTCAACATTTTCTCTTTGTAAACGGTCCTGAATATAACTAGGTGCCAGTTTAATTTGGTATACTCCTAATGTCAGATTTCGTAAATCCTGTAATGACAAAATTGGAAACTCGGGTAATTGCAATTGATCAAGATTGATCCATGCATCGTCACGAATGCGTCGAAGATGTAACCTTTCTACTTCAACTCTACCTTTTACCACATTTTCGAAACTTGCTAGTTCTTTCATTGCTTCAGCGAGTTGGACCGTAGCGCCCTGCATCTGGATCGGTGGAAAATACTTATTCATTATACCGCAAGCTATACGAAAAAATGAGGCTATATTTAAAGCATGGTGGATCGGTATTTACCCCCTAAAAAATTTAAATATACTCTTTATATGTCCATTGCGAGCTTCAACAATCCAGCGTGTTTTCGTTATAAGGCGCGCATAATTAGCTTCTTCTGTTGAAAATTGTCTTTGACCACGTGGTAAAAGCGGTGGCATATTACAGTCAAGACCAAGGTTTTGAAGCAATTGTGCTGCATCGCGATAGCCTCTGTCGACAATAATTATGTCACCTGGTTGCAACCAATGACGTAGGTGATTTACATCTTGCAATTCTTGATTTTCCAGATGATGTAATAAAATCGCTGCGTCATTATTTCGAGAATCTGAAAAGTAAGGCCCATGCACATCTAAAATATAGCCGTCCGGAGCAACTACTAATACGGGCTTTAACAAATGATATCCTTTATGTAGGCAATAAGACTGGCGAAGTGACTGAAAGTTAGAAGATTTTGGAAGTTTTAAGTACGTTCCGTCAATATACATCACCGCCTTCCTGTTATCTGGATCCGGGTTATATAATTCGTTTGCAAAATCTGTAACATGATGATTAATAAAGTTCTGACGAGTTATGGCTCTTGGTCCTAGATTTTCAAAAAGAAATCTTTCGGAAAGACTTAATCTAACAGAAGATATTGCTTTACTGACACTTGCCCTAGTGCTGTAAAACATTAAAACCTTTAATAACTCATCTGGTAAGTCATATTTTAATTTTAATAGAAAAGTAAGAAGATTCTTTTTGGTGATAACAGTGTTTCTATCGTATAAAACGACGTCGGAACAAAAAGTGAAAAGATATCTAAAATTGTTTTTGGTCAGGTTTGTAAGAACTTTAAAGTCGTCGTCCGGAATGTTTTCTTCACGGGTAAAATATGTTTTTTTACCATCCACAGCCGCAGTACGTAAAGCCTTAAACCAATCTGAAATATCCTTGGGGCTCAGCTACATTACGTACATTACAACGTAATGTTTCCAAAAATTGTGGGCGAAGTATACCACTGTCATCAAGATGATCCATGCAACATGCAGATTGTTTTGGTATAAATATTTCCTTTTTCAGGTATACATCTATCCTAGCTTCAAAAGATATTCTATGAAGGTTTCTATGACTGTCGCATATAAAACACAAGTGTCGTCGCTGAATTATACTATTAAATCTGCAACCGTTGTCATCATTTTCGTTATTAGCTGCTTCAATTTCGTTAATGATTTGTCTGTAACAATTAGTATGAATTGATTCACCAACTTCTATGTTCCGACCTTCCAAATTGTTGTTTTGGCGGCAAATCAAAGCAACATCTACAAACCCTTCGGGAAGATTGTCCATGTTTTCTAAGCGGCGAAATCCTCTAGGATGCACTCTTCGATCACACACGTAACACTGCATAATCACTTAACTGAAAAGAAAAATTATGTTTTAGTTTAATATATATATTTGGGGAATGCACCCCACCTAAAATATTTTACAGAATTGCAATAACAAAAACATCTTTTATTTGTTAGTGTAATGAGTTTCTTCTTGTATTACTGACTGGTTTTGTCTTAATCTGATACAGAGTACGACATCTTAAATATACATTAGAAGGATTAAGAAATGAGAACGATTATGACATTTTTACTACTCTGCCATCAAAACCAAATGAAGTGATCAATAGTTTTACATTTCGCATCAGTTAGGTACCTATTTACTATCTCTTTCTTTTTCAAACATCCTCCTTAAAACATCATTAGCTGTACATCGTAAACAAAAAAAAAAAACTATAAAGATTAAAGTTAACCGTAATGGGTACGTATTTAGAAATGAAAATTCTTGCATATTATCATGTCTTTATAATGACAATAACACCTGTGCTACTTGAAAAAGTAAAGGAAAATGTTCCTTTTCTACCTGAGGCACTAACCATCCGATACGTTCCTCGAACTGCTCGGCACCCTGCATCTTCATAAACCACGACGACCCTACCATAAATAAAAATTGCCCGGTTTATAAACTCTCCTGACAGAAGTCATCTTAAAATTTTCAATCTTCAATTTCCCACTTTATTTATAGAGTTAGCAAGTTGGCGCAATGATATGAAATATTCGTTAATTCAAGACGAATCCATTGATATCAAAATATCCGCATTTGAGTGGTCATCCGTTTTCCATAAGGTGGGAACCTTCTCCTTTATAAAGAACGCATATGAACTCAAAATTAAATTTGGGAAGAATTTTATTAAAAAAGTTTTTCGACATTTTTACCGGAAATAGGCCTTTTGCTCATGGAAAATCAGTTCTTTACAAATATTTCGCAAGTTATGCTTTTTAGGCAGGTACGTTACGAGTATGAATGTATTTAGAACTTAATCTCCAATACCTTATCTATAAAAAAATTCAAAATTCGGACCGGAAGTAATACTTTTACCCTATGGAATAGCGATTTCTTGCAAATATGTCGTAAATTATGCATTCTATATACCGATAGGTCCAGCTCGGAACGGGCCATAGTCAGCAATGAGTGGCAACACCGAAACCCCCACCGAAACCCCTCTACCCGCAGCAGCAGCACATTGCAGTTAAGAATTTAGTAAGACTTAAACCGCGCAAGGATATAGTCGTTTGCATATTCGTTCTGTATACGTAATTTGCCCATTTGTTTCAGACATAATAAGGTCCAATTTATTATTATTATTGTATTCTTAGCTGCTACGGAAAAGTAATTTTAAGTAATAAAAAAACAATAACGTTTTCTAAAAGATAAAAGTAAAAAAATCAATAATTCTACAAAATAAATTCAAATTTTAAGAGTCACTCAAAATAGGAGCACGCGGAGTGGTATCGTACACACGTTGCCACATAGCACGTTCCATACGTATATTGTTGCCTATGTATGGCCCGTCGCGGGCTGGACCTATCGGTATATTTGTCAAGAGTACAAAAGTATTTGGAGCTTGATTTGGAATATTTTTTGTATAAATGGAATTTCAGAATTCAGACCTGACCTGAAGTATTAAGCTTGATTTATAAACTTGACGTTGCCGTTGACATTCGCAGTTGCCGTTCCCTTAAAGTTGAATACGTGGAAAGCTACAGAACCATTTATAAACTTCGTTGCCGTTGCAGTTGGACTTTGAGCTGTCGTTCGCTTGACGTTGGAGTCCGTTGGTACATAACCAACTTTTATGTTTTGTCGTTGCCTTTTGCTGACGTCAAACGGTTAGCCAATCAAACGGCAGATAACATGCACTCGATCGGTAAGTATGCACGCTCTATACTAGTCGACGTAGCTGACGTTTCCATTCGCAGTTTGAACGAATGGAAAGTCTATAAATGCTATTTCTGAAAGAAATCAACAGAACGAACGGCAACTGCTAGCATCAACTGTAACGACAACGGCAACGTCAAGTTTATAAATCAAGCTTTCTACTCTTAGCGATTGAGGTTATGTCTATTTTAGAATTATGATGATGTGCCTTGCTCCAATCTGTGTAAACATTATTGAGAGAGGAAGCTCTGCAAATTCTGTTTTTGTAAATCAACCAGGTAAATTAAAGAAATGACAACCTAGTCAGGTACCATATTGCAAACTCGCGTGCCAAACAAACCAAGTTTAACGTACATTTAGCCATTTACAAAAGTTTAATCTTTTTTTTTTAATATAAGTAATTTCGTTTTTTGAAGGTAAGAATATTTAAACGTTCCGTACAAATATGTACGCATACAAAAACAATTTTCCCAATTGTAACTTACTCTTTATACTTTAATTTCTTTTTTAAGAAAAATGAAATGTGTATCATAGGAAAAGTTTGTTTTTGAAGATAATAATTATTGTACTACATACATTGAAAATAGGTTTTTGTGTGTAAGTAATTTATAGTATTTACTCTTCTTTTATTTTAGAACCATGGTGATGTGACTTGCTCCAATCTGTGCAAACATTACAGTAAGAAGCCCTGCAAATTCTGTTTTCTAAATCGACCAGATAAATCAAAGAAATGACAGACTAATTAGGTACTTGGTATAATTCCAGATCTACAATACATGTCATTGTAATCATTTTTAGACACAAGGATAAAGAGTCGAACAAGCATTCTCACATTTGCAGCTATCATATCGTAAATGGTGATCGCAGAGATCGGCCAATTATTTTTACATATAATATTTAAAAACAGTATCAACATAGGACTAATATTGTACAAAGAGTTTGAAAATAGATTGTTTCAATTGTAAATGTTTATGTGTAGAAAAATATTACAAATATCTACAAACAATGTTATATACACAACACACAATATACATAGCTTTGCCATTCCACATTACAATTATGAAATTTATATGAGTATTTTTGGAAACTTTCATCTTCATCAAAGAACACTGGCATCAGGTGTCGGTTCAGGTTACAACAGCGAAGTAAATCTAACAGTTCTATGAGAATCTTACAGTGCTGTGAATTTATTTATTTCTTTGTCAATTAAATCACAATCTGTGGATCTATGCATTTTACCAATATATATTTAGATCTTATATCTACCTGCAAAAAAATGATACTTTTATATGTACATGCGATTTTACAATGTATAATTACAGTATAATTTATTTCACAAATATGTTACCTGTGTGAATTCTCTACCAGCCCACTGACGTTCTACATCAGTTACGGATATATTATGATGACCATAAACACAGACCAGTTACTATATGATGGTATACACAATTCTTCACCATCTTCATCAAGGTTTACCCACAATATATAATTTGGTTGAAATAATTTTATTTTTTCTTAATAAAAAGCAATTATTTTAACTCAACATTATAAAGTCAATCTCGCTAACGTGAAGTATGCTATAAAAAGAAAACCTTCGATGTGCTTGGATTTTACAGCATTTTTGCCTCTGGCTATTAATTTTCTTTTAATCAGCTCCAGAAAAAAATTAACGATAGAGCAAAACTTTAGCACATACTTTCTTAGAGCCATCATCTACATGGTGCTGATTAATGCTAATACACAGCAAAATACACTATACTCCATTCAGTCTAAGAATGGAGTAGATGGCGCTACAATATGAGCACAGTTTACACACGATGAACTTTGTATTTTGAAAACAAGTAAAACATATGTTTACTGTCAGATGGATAGCAGGGATATACATATCTGATATCATTATATTTTGACATTTACGTAAATTTTTGTACAAGTTGGTAACTCATTCCTGAAGAAAAAGGAATGCACATGTCGTCTAATTGTACTTTTTTGTGCTTCATCCAATTTATTGTAAGTATGACGATAATTTCTTTTTCTTGGAGGAGAAATTGGAACTCCATATAATTCCATTTCTTTAATAATGCAGTACATTGTATTCCTATTAATACCCACTTCCTCTGCTGTTTGATTGACTGCAGCTGTTTTACACATATTGTCTTTATGCTTAATGTACACATTATAAGCCATTTGCCTTTGTCCAGAGCTTATGTGTTTCCCTTTACGATTTTTTGAAGGACCTGGTATAACTGCTTCCGCCATACTATAGAATATTAGCGATTACGAAAAGAAAGTTAACGAAATTGATAAAATACCTTAACAAATGAATATTTCACTTGCGAGTTCTAAGAACTATTTTTTAAGAATATTAACAACAAATAACTATGTAAAATACGGAAATCGACAAAATCTTTGAACAAAACTGTCAGTGAACAAATTTTTGACAGAACGAGCTAAATGCGATTATTTTGCCGGTGTAAATGCACACTCGATTTCAACCAATCACAAACGTTTATTTTAAGCCCTATCTTTCCCAATGCTTTATTCTTAGACTGAATGGAGTATAGCAATATTATCTGTAACAACAAAAACCTGAATAAAATCTGATGGATATTTTGATTATAAAAAATAAACCATTTCAAACACAAAAACGGAAAAGTATACATAACCTACCTATATTTAATTTTACGTTTTAAAAACAAAGCTGCTTCAGCGTTAAAATTTTGTTTTGTCCACGTTGTTCATATCTGTGTTCAAACGTAAATGTACTTATCGTATAAATAGACGGCATTATTTAAGAAATACAGCTCTTTGAAATTTCGGAACGTGTTCAACAACAGGTCAAACTGTTTTGTTTGGAACTGGAACGCATCCCTGACCTACCCCATCTGTGTGACGTCAAGCTTGTGGGGTCAATTCGTTAGTATGTGACTCGGTGGTATGTGACTATATGAGCTACAGTAAACAAGAATATATATTGGAAATAAGTGTAATTAACATTTTCAACGCTATAATTACAGTAAGCAAGTTTTCACTACATCTTTAATTCTTATATTATTATTTATAATAAACTTTTAATTTGCTAATTGTTTCACTTTTGCATAAACTGAAAATTGTTTCCATTTAAATGTTGATTGTATGCTTGAAAAAGTAATTGACTATGTATATAAATAAATGAATATTTAAATTAGTAATATGTATTGTGCTTTACCATAAAAAAATGACACATAAGTTCAAAACATTTTTATCTTTATGGTACTAACTATAAGCTAGGCAACAGGGAGCCAAAGCAGGCTTTACCTGGAAAAAATACAGGAGTTTTGAAAATTCTCAGCTATACTCAGTTTGGTGACCTAAACAGTATACTGGATTTGTTACTTTGACGGGCTGCCGCTGTCTCCGCCTTTCCAGAACGTTCTAGATAAAAAAATACGTATTACAAATAATTGCCGTTTACAAATTTTTTCATTTCGACACTTTGGATGGACCAAGCAGTGGCAAACAACATAGTGTTTTTCAGACTTTCAGCGGCTGTTAAACTACGTCTGCAATCTTTGGCTAAGGAAAGTTCCTGAAGATGGGAGGAATTAAATCAGAACGTGTAAGTGTTCAAGCAAGAAAATGTAAATTCCGAAAGCACTGCTGCTGCAGAAGAACAATTGTTAATTGCACACTACGGAGCTTCTCAAACAAACATAAAAGCAGCAGTTTGCCAGCATTCACTATGGACCTACCATCAAATTCAGACTTGATACGGTGTTTGCAGAAATACGGAAGAATGGGGATGTAAGAAAAATAACATTGGACTTTTCCCATTCAGAATAACTAAAGCTCCTGCTTCTGAAGAACTCCTCAAATTCCTGTACTGTAAATGCAAAAAAAAAGATGCGACTTAGCATTTATTGTACCAGAGCTTCCTACGAAAACGCTGAAATTTTGGGCAATTCCGAAGACCAGGAAAAATTTGAAGAAATCGAATAGTTCTTCAATAAACTGTCAGAATACTAAGATTATAAAGAAAAGGATTATGAAGAAGAGATTACAGAAGAGGAGTAGCATACTCAGCCAAACACTGCAGACGTAAACGTGAGAACACCCGGTCCATCCAGATTGTCGAAGTGTAAACAGCAATGAACTTACAGTAAATATGTGGATTAGGCCTCCAGGGGACACCACAATCAAAAAAAAGCACCGTCTTTTCTACCTTATGGTGGTGCGGAAACGAGTATAAATGACAATCGATAAGAACTAAATCGATACTGAGTAAAATTTCGGACGATAACGTAGCATTGACGTTGTTTCAAAAAATACAAAGCACTTTAAATGAGATTCTTTCAAAAACCATTTATTTCACAAAAAAAAAACATGTTTCAGACAAAAATTATAGGAAGTTTACTCCTCTACAATGTTTGAAATAGATATTTTTTGTCTAGAATGTTCTGGAAGGGCGATATTGGCAAAAAAACGTATTTTGGCCGCCACCTTCCAATATGGCGGAGCCAGCGGCAACCTGCCAAGATGCAAATCTGGTATGTATATTGTTTACGTCACAAAACTAAATAAAATTGCGAATTTTCAAAACCCCTGTATTTTTTTCCAAGGAAAACTATCTATTGCTCGGACAACTATAGGTAATCTTAATATCAAGATATAATTAAAAGTTTAACAATGTAATCACAGCTTTATTGATAGCATACAAAATTATTTATTTGAATGATCAATATAAACAATTTTCAAAATTAAATAAAAACAAGAAATCTTACTTGAGATAAGATAAATAGAAATAAAATTGTTGGTGTAGGCCACCTAACATACACCTATTAAAAATATTTTGGGTAAGATGGCGCATCCAGCAATATTATTAATTGATCACGTGTGTTTGTTTGTAAGTGTGAAGGTCGCTGACGTTTTGTTAACTGACGTCAATAAATGCTAGTGTAAACGTTCGCTAAGAAATTGCAGCTATTAATTGTCTGCAAATATTTCTACTGTTATGTGATGTATATTATTAAAAGTGTTATATTCGATTATATGTAGAACAGTTTCGATCATGTTCTAAAAAGAATAACTTGATTGTGTCGACTGCTACTTTTTACAAAGTATCTTGCTTCGAGTCTATTTTAAACAAATACAAAGGAGAGATTTTATACTTTGTGATTGGTAGTCTACTTTTGTTCAATAATCACAATAGTGCATGTGACCTTTGCTGATTACAATTTTAGACATATTTGTTTGTTAATTGTTGATAATATTGAATCTACTAAAGAATATATGACGTTTTATTAGTGTTGCACGTGTAATAATGTTGTTTATGTGTGATTCGCTGTCAGTGTAGTATACTTGCTAAAAATAATGTAAAGTTGTGTTGAGTCATGGTTCTAGTTTTCAATGTGGAGTGTTGAACAACGCGCGAATTAAACTATTAATTTATCGAAAATAGTGATAAGAATTTAACAGTTAAATATTTCAAGGTTCAAAGATAACTATCAACTTTTATTGTGCACATTAAATCTTTTTAAATCACGGTAAGTTTTAGAAATACAAGTTTGTTTATGTATGTATCCTTGTTTACATTGTGTTGTGCAATCATTTATTTCCTGATTTAGTGTATAAAAATCGATTTTAGATACCTATGTTTTACTTATTGTTTGTACCTTTAAGAACTGTGTAATATTTGCTTTGTATTACATTATTAAAAAACACTACTGAAAATTGGACAAACAAACAATTATACTCTGTAAGTGTATAATTGTTTGTTTGTTGTGAGCTTTGAATACAACATTATTCATGTTTTATTATTAAATCTGTATGTATTAGTCAGTATTCAGTATCAAATTTGTTAAACACGCTTAATTGTTTCCCTTAAAACATATGCTTATTCTAATAAAAGAATGCTAGAAAGCATTATCACTTCCTAGTCAAATTCCTCCAATGTACACTTGTATATATTATGTATAATCAAGTTATATGGTGGATTTGCAGTTATGTATTGAAAAATGACAATTAAGCAAATATTTCTGTTCATGTAACTTAATAAACTTCTTATACAAACTTTAACGATTTAAATTTATGACTAAATTAGTATACGGTATAAGTGTGGCGATATATAGCTTCAAATAATTTACATTTCCACATCAGTGGCGACGGTTATGTAATATAATAACTTACAATAAAATAAATGTAATATCTATAATGTGCCATTAATTTATTGACTGTAAATTAAACAAGTGGTAGGGTATTTGCTCACTCTTCCCTCTTATAACCGCCGCCACTGTCAGTCAGTAATTTGAGTGATCTAGTAGCTAGCCTACAATAATTTGGAGCTGCTAGATGTTTTTATATTTTCATTCTTCTCAGAAAATACATTAGTGCAGTTGTTAATTAAATTTATTTTTGAACTGATATGTTAAAAATGTGTCTGAGTAGATTAGACCAATTGAAATTGGTAAACACAACAATTTGAACGAAACGCAATTTAAATATAAGGTATTGATCTTATTAAGTTCACTTTATTGATAATTTTTCTAAATATAACCTATAAACTTGAAATAATATATTATAAAAGTTGAATAATCATTTTCTTAGTTAAGTATTTCTTAAGTTACTATCATCATTAGATGATTGGGTCATGAAATTATTAATTAATTTTGTTCAGAATTATTAAACATTCTTTAGATTTAAACAATCTACAATGCGCGACATTTCTCTGACGTCATTGTTGAGAGTGGTCAAGGTTTATAACCCAAACAAACCGCACAGTCACTTTCTCCCGTGTAAATTATATGGTGTGAAAGTCCGAGAGTATTTTTAAGTCTTTTAATAATGAGTGCCTACATAAATTTCCTTTTTTAGTGATAGGTAGATGTGTGAAATGTGTTCTAATGATTTACTATAAGTTAACACACAAAATACTTGTATTTTTAGATTTATAGACAATAAAACATTGTGTTTACAACAAACTGTCGCTGTTTTTTCAGAAAGATTTTATTTATACCTACCTAGTAAGTAATTTAATCTTTTCACATTCAGATTGTTCAAAAAAAAATGAAATCGTAATTATCTACGAGTAAAGAATAGAACAGGAGAGAGCATGCAAGAACATAACGTTATGGGGAAATAGGTATTTTTTAGACGGAGTTTCGATAGGTCTGTTATGTCCGGTTATGTCAAAAATGACATTTTAGTGTTTCTATAATGGTCAATTGTGTGGCTTGTGGTCGTTCTAAGGCGGCAAGAACAAAGAATATTAATTTTTCTCTTCATCGGTAAGTTATTTCATTGGCATTCAACATAGGCAATAATAATTTAAAAAGAGGTATTTTAAATAAATTGTCATATATCTGACATGTCTGATTATGTGTTCAGTGTCGTAACATATATATCCAAGTCATTTAATATTTGTCTTATTTTTGACGCAGATTTCATTTAAACCCGTTTATAATATATTAAAAAGAAGAAAAGAATTGAAAACATAATACACTCACGATATTTCTTTAATTATTTTTGGACTAACAACCTATTTTAAATGATTATCGAGAACACAGGAAGTGTACATATACCCTATACAAAATATTTATGCACGCCTAGGCATTGCGGCGGCCATATTGAGTTACCAAATTTGGACAAATATTATTATTAAGGAGACTCTCTCCTGTTCTATTCTTTACTCGTAGATAATTATCAAAGAATTTTACTGAACTTGTGTATGCAAAATCTTTATTAAAATAACTTTCTCTGCTGGATACAATTTAAATATTGTTCCTTTCCTTGAAGTATTTTCTGTGTTAAACTATAATGAATCGTTAGAATACATTTCAAATGTCATACCTAACACCAAAAAAGGTCAATTTATGCACACATCTTTTATAAAAATTACTTTGAAATAGTCTATTCTTTAACTCCATGCACTTTACACGCGATAAAAAGAAGTATCCGGTTTGGTTGGATTACAAACCGTGACCTAGGATAATAGTGACGTCAACAGAAAATAACCGCATTTTAGATTGGTGAGGTACAATGCTTATTCGAGGTAAATCACCAATGCTTATCGGATTCGAACTTTTCGGAATAGGGTGCAAAACAGCCACCTTCTATAAAAGTAGTAAAGTAATTTTCTATAAGACACAAGTTAATTAAATGTAATAAATATGGGAGTATAAAAGGATAACATAACATTAACACATTTAACGTTAGCTGATTATGCCCAGCAGCATTGCTTTTAATTTAAATGATGTTGGTTAATCCGTGTTCTTGAATGGGGGGTTAAAGTGAAACTCTATGAACGTAATTTGTTAGGGAATCTACTTTACTCTCAGGAATGCTTTCTAAAAAGGAATTATTAGTTGCGGTGACATCATGCAATTTTAGTGGAATAATAAAATGCACAAAAACACTTGAAATAAAACAAGGTGTTTTGTATTAACAAAAATACGACTAGTTTCGCACACACTGTGGCTTTATCATTATGTTAATACAATTTTTGGAATTTTGAAACACCTTGTTTTATTTCAAGTGTTTTTGTGCATTTTATTAAAATGGAATTCCAACAAGTAACAACCAACTCTATCACAATCTAGTGGAATATTACATATCTTCTTCAGATTTAATTGTAAATGCGTTTTGAACTTATCCCTGGTCGACCGTTCAATAAATGTTAAACTTAACATTTTTTTTCTGGTGAGGCATTATTTCATCTTTCGTTTCCTCCGAGGTCACCTGGATTGACTATTATGGACTATTTTGTGTTCCCTTACTGCAAAAATAGAATTTTCAGAACTCCTGTACATACAGTGTGACCAGTGAAGTCTGCATCATATGGGATTTTTTTTATTAATAGATTTATTCTAAATTTGAGTTTGGCATCAATTTCTGCTTCGAACAAGATGAAAATTAACCAAAAAAATAATAGTCACGTGATTCGCATTATCTGTCAAATTTAAATTTTTTTCCAAAAAAAATTCAAAAGAGGTTATTTCTCAAAATATCGAAAAAAAGTTATTAGAAAAAGTTTTTCTAAAAACAATTTTTAGCCCATATGCAAAATTTCAGCTGTATAAGATAATTTAGATTTTTTGCCAATTTTTTTGTAAATTGCACCACTGTTGCGAAATAAGACAACGCAACCTACATAAAACTTCTTAGTTTTAAGAATGCTTTATTCCAGACACATTTTCTTTAAGGCAGCGCCATATTCAATGTGTGTTTTTCTACAAAATCCAAATAGGGCTATTAAAATTTGGTCACATGTGATGCAAAGTTTATTTGTTTTTGACCCTGTATAGGGTAACTTCATAAAATAACTATTTTTGAAAATGTAGTTTGTGTCTAAAAGTAATACACATTAATATTAAGAAAATAGTTTAATTGAAAAGTCAAATTTTCTAATAAAATAATCATAATACATTATAAAAATGAAACGCATTTAAAATTCCACCTTTTCAATTAATAACAATATGTATTTTTGGTATTTGAATATTAAATTGAACATAATTTGAAAAACCTAAAAATTAAAATTACATTTCTGTGTGCCTCCCATTGCGTTCAATACAAACAATTGTTCTTCTTGATACATCTTTAATGGAGTTTCTGATACTAAGGGGCCTTATTTCGAAAATACAGTTTCGAATCACCGTTTCCAAATGATCAACATTACGGAAAGTTTTTCTTTGTAAACTTTTTGTTTTAGGTAACCCCACAAGAAAAAATCAAGTGGGGTTAAATCCGGAGACCTAGCCGGGGCTAGTATTGCTCCATATTACGCCCAATTACTTTGCTCCTAAATATTTCCAAGAGGCGTTCTTGAACCCGTCTTGTAGTATGGATGGGAGCACCGTCACACTGGTACCACAAATTATGCCTTATTTCAATAGGCATATTGTCCAAAACTTCAATGACCTCGGTGTTAAGGAAGCGTAGGTATTCTTCAGAATTTAAATTGCCTCAAAAAAAATAAGGCCCAACAACTTGATCGTTTAAAATACCGCACCACACATTAGTTTTAAAGGAATACCGGCCCTTGCATTCTATTATAAAATTTGGATTTTCTTGAGCCCACCATCTACAATTTTGAGAGCTAACAACGCCGTTTGAAGTGAAAGTGGCCTCGTCGATCCATAAAACGTGAAACTGAAAGGACACATTTTCTTCTTTTTTCCCCTGGTACCAAAAAGAGAATCCCAAACGTATGTCAAAATCTTGTTCCTTAAGATTATTTATAAATTTAGGTATATACGGCTTAAATTTATTTTTGTGCAAAATATTCCTTACACTCTCTCTTTGAACGTCAGTTCTGCGAGAAACATGTCTAATACTAGTTTGACCATGTTCCACAATATCTAGGCAAACATTTAATTGGACTTCTTCACTATGTTTTATAGGATTGTGAGGTTTTTTAAATGAACGTTCCACCGATCCAGCAGTTGATTTAAATTTCACCATAATCCTACTCACAGTAGATTGTTGCACATTTTTGCCTGGATGCCTTTCATTAAAACTGTTGGCCGCTACACGATGACTTGTGTTTTCACCACATATTAATACAATTTCAATTCTTTCCTGTACAGTTAAAATTTTTTATTCAATACGCAATATTAATTAAAAGCCACTATAACAAACATAAAGCGATTTGACTGTCATTAATAAAGCAAGGGCTTGTTGATATTTTTTATCTTTGTTTTGCGGCCAACTTGTGTTTGGTGCATCATTGTAAGGTACAAAACTAGTTAATTTTTTGGAAACTGAACTTAAATAATAAAAGACTGTTTTTACTTTTTATAACATAGCTCCATAACAAATTTTAATAAAGGGGTTTTAAATTAAATCATTGAAACTAGTTAAACTTACGTAAAGTTAAACGAAAATTTATTTTCCACTTAATGCAGACTTTACTTGTGACGCTGTGTACTTGTCTGTGTTAATATTAATGTGTATTACTTTAAGACACAAACTACATTTTCAAAAATAGTTATTTTATGAAGTTACCTTATACAGGGTCAAAAACAAATAAACTTTGCATCACATGTGACCAAATTTTAATAGCCCTATTTGGATTTTGTAGAAAAACACACATTGAATATGGCGCTGCCTTAAAGAAAATGTGTCTGGAATAAAGCATTATTAAAAGTAAGAAGTTTTATGTAGGTTGTGTTGTCTTATTTCGCAACAGTGGCAGTGGTGTAATTTACAAAAAATTGGCAAAAAATCTAAATTATCTTATGCAGCTGAAATTTTGCATATGGGCTAAAAATTGTTTTTAGAAAAACTTTTTCTAATAACTTTTTTCGATATTTTGAGAAATAACCCCACTTTTGAATTTTTTTTGGAAAAAAATTTAAATTTGACAGATAATGCGAATCACGTGACTATTATTTTTTTGGTTAATTTTAATCTTGATCGAAGCAGAAATTGATGCCAAACTCAAATTTAGAATAAATCTATTAATAAAAAAAAATCCCATATGATGCGGACTTCACTGGTCACACTGTAATTTACAAGAACTGCAACAAAAGATTATTGAAGTGTGTGCAACCATAACGCCACAAATGTTGCAAAATGCTTTTGATGGCATGAAAAGGCGCGTAAACGTGTGCATCGAACAAGGCGGGGGTCATTTTGAACATTTATTGTAATTTGTTTATTAATTTTTAATAAAATGTTATTCAAACATGTAAATCATTTTAAATAATCATATATTTACAAATTTTATGTCAGTCAAATGTCAGTATGACAGTTAACCTGTTAATTTAATCAGAATTATCTCAAAAGAATGATACCCAAGACGGACGTTTTACATTCCATGGCAAACCTCCTTTATCAATATAATTTTTGATCTCGCGGTATAATTTGTCTCCTATAACAAGCAATTTTTCCGAATTCCCTGCCATATTAACAACATAATAATAATAATAATAATAATACTAGTACCCAACAGTATACAACCAGCAAGGGAAACACTGTAATTTACAAACGATATAATACAATAGATTACACATAAATAATCATTTAAGTTTGAGCTCCAAAAAATATCATTAAAATACTTGTTTCCATTACGGCATATTTGATAGGTATATTCGACTCCTCAACATAAAATTTGTCCTGCATATGAAAGTAAAAAACTTCTGGCAGAAAGCCGTGGCACGTTGAAATGAATCAACCCCAACAGATAGGGACAGTCAATCCTATTATGCACCAAACCATGTAAAAAGTTGGCAGTAGCAATCTCACGACGTGTTGCCGGTAGAACAATATTATGCTCCTTCAACAAAACTGCATGGTCAGTATTTAAATCTACAGAGATAAACTCCACTGGCCTGAAAGCTCAGGAACTTTAAAAATCGTCTCTGGATGCTCTCCAGTTCCAATTTATAGCAGATATAAATTGAATGCCAAACAACAGCAGCGTGTTCAATAGTGGCTGCATTAGCAAAATGCCTACTATTTCTAAGAATAAAACCAAGTGTACCAGAGGAGGAAGTGCATAAATTAGTAATATGTTTGGCGAAGGATAAATGTCGAACAAATAGCACTCTCAAATCCTTTACCTCCTGCACGCAGGCCAATACCTATCCCCAAATGCTGTATTCGAAGTCAACGAGTTCCATCCTTCTAGAATACTTCATAACATGACATTTATTGATATTAAGTGTTGACACTGTTCATACAGAGTATCTAAATCATACTGTAGACACAGAGCATCTGAGATAGTATCAGTATGACGATAGATTTTCAAGTCGTCAGCGTACCGCAGCGCATCACAAGAAAGCGATTCCAAAAAGTCATTAATAAAAAGTATAAAAAGCAGAGGTCCCAAATTAGACCCCTGACGTGGCAGCAAATTCAGCAGATTTGAATCCTTTGTATGCATATTCCATGAATAATTGTTAGTATCTCTAAAGCCATTTTTTCATTGCGTAAAGCACGTCCCGTTTCATCAGCATTGTAAAAGTTTTTTGGGGCTACAGCCACTTTATCCGGAAATTGTCCTAAATGTGCATTAAACTTTTGGTAACGCAACTGCTATCGAATATTTTGTTCATTCGTAATGAGTTTGTTAAATCCTTCCGTATTGAAGAAGCTTTGTTTTTGTGTGACGTTCCCATTGGAACTGCACTTCTGTAAAAAGTCATTCCAGTTTGAAATTCATCGATTAGAGCAGGAACACTATCTTTTTGTCTGTCATCAAATTGTATAAAATTTATTTTTTCTTTGAGCGTAAGGATGCGTTTTTTTTGTTGGTGGCGACATGTTTGGTTATAGTCAAGTAAAACTACTGCACGCAGTTCTTGATCCGTTCAACTTCCACCCGTCCATATACTCCACCGTAAATTCCGACGTTTCTGCATTTTTATACAGACTGTCCGCATAAGAGAGGTTCACAAAGCGTTGGAATGCGCTATCTAGTGTACGTGCCCGGTTAATAGGGAGTCCGCTAAAGAGGAACATTTTTATTAGTAAAGCCATATAGAGGGTGAGTCATCTCCGCGGGGAAGGCAGATTGTGACTTTATGAGAAAAGATGCCTTTAGAAGAGTAATGGATGCTTTTATTACTACTGGTAATATTACTAATTCAAAACCAAGGAAACCTAAATATGTGGTAAATGATGAAAATGAATTAAGAATGCTTATGGCAACAACAGATAATCCACACATCAGTACCTAGCCCGTGGAGGCCTTATTGACTAACCTGCTGGGTTTTTGAACATCACAAAAATAGTTTCCTTTTTAGATTTTAGAGAGATCCGTAAGACGACTTTTGTGGTTACAGTATACTTGTAACCACAAAAGAAGTTATGAGGGATCGATTTATCATTTCGGAAGCATGTTCAGAAACTTTTGAAAGTGAATTTGAACATTTTTAATTTTTATCTATTTTTGTGTTCATATTTATTGTTATTTTATAATTTCTGTTCCTCTAATTACTCATCTATTCACGTAACACTTCCTGTTTCTACATCTACTAAAATCAACTTACTAATTTTTTTTGTTTGGTTTCAAAATTTGTTTATTGTGCCATATTCTGCATATTCTTTGAATTATTTTGCGGTAATGTAAACAAGATATACTCATTTTTTTTGTCATTGCCCCAATACATACAGAAAGCCCATTTATAGAAATTATAACATCAGGGTTGACAACTGAAAAGCAACTTTCTAAATGGCACCTATTCAATTATTGTCAGTGTTGCGGCAAATATCATGGCTCACTATACCGTATTCAAATAAAAAACATATTGTTGGCAAAATTATATCAGAAAACGACAATAGCTCAGAAACGATCACTTTTAAGATAATAACGTCTGACATGTTTTTGGTGCAAAATTTAGTATGCAATTCAAAAATGAACCGATATAAAGGATGTACCATTTGAAAAAAATCACTTTTAGACAAAAATATGTCATGTAACTTTAATCCAGTTTTCTGCAAATTCAATTAGTAATTGCAAAAAACTAAAATATGTTTGCATTACGACCTTTTATTATGTACAACTTTGCCAACAATTGTGTCCATATAATACGTCGTTTTCGAGAAATATAATTTTATAAAAACGATTGAATTTATCAGAAAAGTGGTAATAAGTCGAATACCTTAAATTTAAGGCCTTGATTTTTCACTAAGAATTATACGGAGAATACAAAAATGTAATAATATGTAGGGTGATCTATTTGAAAAACTACGGTCAGCCTCCAAGTTATGGTACACTCTGTATAATACAATTTTTTTTATACGTGTTCACTGGATGCCACTCGATAATTGTATGAGAGCAGGCTAGAACATAAACTGCAAAACGCTAATATAAAAGGCCAAACTGATGTGGAGAGCTGCTGGCAACAAATTAAAACCTGTATAGAACAAGCCGCCTATGAGGCTATAGGTAAACGTAGAATCAATATAAATGCCACAAACCATACCAAACCCCGTGGTTTTGTGAAGAAGTGGCAGATAGAAAAAGGAAAAGTTATTTAACCTACAAAAGGTCACCAACAGAAGATGAACACACCAAATATTTGGAAATTACACAGCGTTAACTCAAGAATCAAGACCATTAAAAGAGACCACTGGAGTAGATTTACCAGCGACATGGATCATGACCTGTACGGGGCACAAAGAAAACTATGGAAAATGCTAAAAACAGGAAAAGCCCGTAAATGAATACGTTCAAACAAAAGGCATCCCACCAGAAACATGGGAGGAATACTTCCGACAACTATACAGAGCGGAGGAAGCATTGGAATTGGAGGTATATGAAACAACGGAGGAGAGCACAATCAGCGAAAAAGAGCTGGAGGCAAAACTGAAGAAACTAAAAAAACAGAAAAGCAGCGGGAGTTAATAACATACCTAACGAGTTATTGAAATACGGAGGCAAGACACTCCTCGCAAAACTTACAATCTTCTTCAACCTAGTCCTCAGCTCACAACAAATACCAGAGGAATGGCATAGTAGCATTACAATACCTATTTTTAAAAAGGGACAAAAGACCTGCCCCGAAAACTATAGAGGAATAACGCTCCTAAATACAACAATGAAATTATTCACAAGTGTCCACAAGGAGAAACTAGAAGCGCAGATCGAAACCAGAGAAGAACAACAAGGATTTAGAAAAAATAGATCAACGACTGACGCGCTATTTATCATCAAGCAGCTAAAAGAAAAGTTCGTCGCCTTGACAAAAGCCTTTGACAAAGTACGCCAGGAACAGAGTCAGTATGGTGTGCTACGCGGACGATGCAGGAATCCTAGCCGAAACAGAAGACGATCTACAGAAACAGCTTTTTAAATTTGATCAAACAAGCCAACAGCTGAACTTGTATATATATCCACCGACAAAACAAAAGCCATGACAATCGCTAAAGAACCAAATAGATGTAAAATTGTGGTGGAAGATAAACCCATCGAGCAAGTCAACTAGTTCAGGTACCTCGGACTTGACATCTCCAGTGGTCATGATCCAGCCAAAGACCTAAGGAACCAGATTAATTAAGCGATGTCGCTATCAGGATGTTTAAGAGAGATAGTTTGGTCGAATCAATACATGCGAACAGACAGCAAGATAAGAATCTACAAAACCTGTATAAAGCCCGTCATGACTTATGATATAGAAACGCGCCAAGAAACAAGCAAACCCAAGAACATGCTAAGAGCTGCTGAAATGAAAACACTACGAACAACAGGATAGCAGTTAAATATGTTGGCAAAACCAGAAAAGACCGTATAAGAAACACAGATATCAGAGAACAGTGGTAGGATGGGGGAATCAAAGAAGAAGAGGATGGTACGATCACGTTAGGAGAATGGACGAGACCAGATTGCCACGCGTAGCACTAGAAGGAAAGCCAGCAGGGGATCGAGCACTGGGAAGGCCACATAAGCGAAATTAACAGACCAATAGGTCTAAAACAAGAAGAAGAAGAAGTGTTTCTAATAAGCAGCTATCATTGGAAGAAAACCGTTTCGAAATATGTTTTCTCATAAATTCACAATCTGCCTTTCCACGGAGATGACCCACCCTTTGTATATTCTATCAATCCCTCAAAACTGTCCGCCTAAAAAGCTTATGAGGAGTCTCTGCTAAGGCAAATACACTGTACAGATTCATGAGAATACCGAAAAATAGTAACAAAAGATTTATTAAATTGTTAGGAGAATTTAGGAGAATGAACGAGACCAGATTGCCACGCGTAGCACTAGAAGGAAAGCCAGCAGGGGATCGAGCACTGGGAAGGCCACATAAGCGAAATTAACAGACCAATAGGTCTAAAACAAGAAGAAGAAGAAGAAGTGTTTCTAATAAGCAGCTATCATTGGCAGAAAACCGTTTCGAAATATGTTTTCTCATAAATTCACAATCTGCCTTTCCACGGAGATGACCCACCCTTTGTATATTCTATCAATCCCTCAAAACTGTCCGCCTAAAAAGCTTATGAGGAGTCTCTGCTAACGCAAATACACTGTACAGATTCATGAGAATACCGAAAAATAGTAACAAAAGATTTATTAAATTGTTAGGAGAATTTAGGAGAATGGACGAGACCAGATTGCCACGCGTAGCACTAGAAGGAAAGCCAGCAGGGGATCGAGCACTGGGAAGGCCACATAAGCGAAATTAACAGACCAATAGGTCTAAAACAAGAAGAAGAAGAAGAAGAAGAAGAAGAAGAAGTGTTTCTAATAAGCAGCTATCATTGGCAGAAAACCGTTTCGAAATATGTTTTCTCATAAATTCACAATCTGCCTTTCCACGGAGATGACCCACCCTTTGTATATTCTATCAATCCCTCAAAACTGTCCGCCTAAAAAGCTTATGAGGAGTCTCTGCTAAGGCAAATACACTGTACAGATTCATGAGAATACCGAAAAATAGTAACAAAAGATTTATTAAATTCACTTTCTTTCTTAATCAATAGATTATAGATCCGAACCAGATTAGTTTGAAAACATTTAGTGTAGTGTATATAGTGTAGTGTATTTATTGGCCATCAAATTCTTCACATACATGTCAGATTTCAGTTAAATAAGAAAGTACATATATAAAATAATGAAATAAGTTAAAAGAACACAGATGTAGAAATAAAAAAACTAATACATAATTGTTAATAAAAAAACGCTTGTAAATAGCAAAAATAAATAACATTTAAACATGCGAATGGCGAATACATATATTCATGTACCCATATATAATCCTACAACGCACAAGCTTCATCAGCATCAGTATTGATTTTATATTTCTTCTAAAGTGGTTTGTACTCATATCTTTTATGCCTTGCGGTAAAGAATTATAAAAGTTTACACCCCAATAGTCAACCCCACGCTGTGTGGTACTCAGTCTATGGCCTGGGACAACCAAAACACTGCAATTCCGTGTATTGTATTCGTGAAAGTTTCCATTTTGAACGAATTTTGATTTATTTTCGTGGACAAATTTCACACACGAATAGATATAAATACCGAACACTGTGAGTATTTTTTCGCGCCTGAAATACTATCGACACGAGTCACTGTACCCTCGACACACATAGTGTTCTTATTGCCTTCTTCTGCAGGACTAAGACCTCCTTTGCTCTTGTAGATATGTGCCACGTGAGTATCCCATATGCAACAATGCTATGGAAATTTACGAAGTATGCATTTCTTGCTGCTAGGTAGGTTGATAAATTTTATTTTAAGTATAGCTGTATTTAATCGTCTTTTTAGTGTATCTATATGATTGATATTCAGTTTATTATCCGTACTTAGACCCAAATACATTCATTTTCAGAAAGTGGATCCATTGTCTGAGTCTTCTCGTGATTTAGCTTCAGTTTATTTGCATTGTATCAAATATCAGCATTCTCAACGGCTTTATCTTCAATCGATTGTTTTTCATCATTTTCCCCGCGGAATATGATCGAGGTGTCATCTTCATATATAATGGTTTTGCAATTCAAGATATTAGCCGGTAAATCATGTATGTATATAATCAATATCGAAGGTCCAAGAATAGATCCCTGTGGCACACCAGCTTTAAAATTTTCGCCTCTTGATTATTAATTCTGCCACTATACCATTTGCGTTCTATCTTGTAGATATGAGGCTAATAATTTATGGGTCGTACTTCTCATGCCATAACATAGTTTTGTCAGCAAGATTTCATGTGACACATAGTCAAAGGCTTTACTTAAATCACATGTAACTATTGCATTACTTTATTTTTCATCCCTTGCTTCATGAATACGTTCTGTCATATACAGGATGTTTCCAAATAAGTCCGAAAGATTTGAGAGAGTGATTCCTTGTCAAAAATTAAAGGGGGTCTTTCATGTAAACAAAAGCTCTTAGGCTTGTCCTTGAAAAGTTACACGCTTTCAAAAATAAGATAAAAAAACTGTTTTTTTCCCTTAAAGCTGCTGAAGCGTTAAAGAAATGACATTTTGTGGGCGTGTTCTACAAATAAAAAGGCTACCTATGACTATTTTTTTAATTTTGTTGTGATCTTTTAGAGGGGTGAAACATGCAACCCCTATTCCCTTTTTTTACCAGATCTTTTTAACAAAATAAAATTTCTTGATTTAAAAATATCCGTTAAAAAGAATGATTTAGTGCTAAACTTTTTTAACGCTTGTGTTTTTTTCCGTAAAAGCAATAGTATCTTATTAAAAAAAAAAATACAATATCGTGCATGGACGTATCTTCTGTGAATGAAATCGAAAAAATCTAGTAGGTGGATGTCAATTCGCTTAGATTTTTATGGGGTATTTGAAAATTCAATACGCATTGATTTTTATGCGGTAGTTGAAAGTTCAATTGTGCCTTTTAACACTTCAATATGAATAATTACACTAATATCCTCAGGGCGTGATACATCATCACGCAATTTTTGCACGTCTTCACCAACGTCTTTGTGAAAGAGGGACATTTCAAAAACGAGAAACTGATTGTGGTTGTCCACGAGTAATAAGAACGGTGGCACTGGAAGAAGAGGTTCTCAATATGATTGAAGATCGTCCGAAATTAAGTACAAGGCAAATTGCTAGCACACTAAATGTGTGCAATAAACTAATCTGGAAAATTTTAAAGGATCACCAATTGTATCCTTACCATATTCAACGAGTCCAGGCACTTTTGCCGCAAGATTTTCCCCATCGAGTACACTTTTGTCAATGGAGTCTTCAACTGATTACCCAAAATGCTCAATATTTAGAAAACGTATTTTTCACTGACGAATCCAACTTTTACAAGACAAGGGATTACAACCATCTATGGGCCGAAGATAATTCAAGAAGGTCGGTAGCAATATGATTTTTCACTTAATGTGTGGGTCGGAATTATTGGCGAAAATGTTATTAGTCCATATTTTCTACCGTTGAGGCTAAATGGTGCATCCTATACAATTTTTCTCGAGGAGCAGCTTCCCATTTTAGCATAACTGCTCGTCATTACTTGGACGACGTGTATCCAAATTGTTGGATAGGCCCAGCAGGACCTCAACCATGGCCTCCCAGATCACCAGACTTAAACCCCTTGGACTTTTGCATCATACTACGATTAAAGTCATAATTTGTGCAAACAAAACTTGACATCCACCTACTAGGATCTTGTCGATTTCATTCACAGAAGATACGTCCATGCATGATATTGTATTTTATTATTTTATTAAGAAACTATTGCTTTTACGGAAAAACACAAGAGTTAAAAAAGTTTAGCCCCAAATCATTCTTTTCAACGGATATTTTTAAATCATGAAATTTTATTTTGTTAAAAAGGTCTGGTAAATAAAGGAATAGGGGTTGCATGTTTCACCCCTCTAAAAGATCACAACAAAATTAAAAAACATTCACAGTTTGCCTTTTTATTGTTAGAACACGCCCACAAAATGTCATTTCTTTAACTCTTGAGCAGTTCTAAGAAAAAAAAAACAGTTTTTTTTCTCATTTTTGGAAGCGTGTAATTTTTCAAGGAACAGCCTAAGACCTTTTGTTTACATGAAAGACCCCCTTTAATTTTTGACAAGGAATCATCCTCTGAAAACTTTCGCACTTATTTGGAAACATCCTGTATAGTCACTATTCCAGCCCTAAAACCATGTTTGGGAACCTGTCATTATATGCTTCTCCAAAAATGAAACAATTCTGTTTTTTTTTATTACTGTTTCGAAAACCTTTGACAATACAGGCAGTATCGATATAGGTCTATAATTATTTGGAAGTGATTTATCACCATTTTTTATATACAGTTACTACTTTAGCTGACTTTAGTACCTTTGGAAATGTACCCTCATTTATACATGCATTTACTGTGATTATTAGTGGATCTACTATTTTAAAAGATGTACAGTAAAACTAAAGAATGTCTTTTGGCTTTTTAATTTTTAGATTCTGTACAATACTAATAATTAGGCCTCTTACTTTTGCGCGGATACTCGAATCTGAGATTCAAGTATCCGGATATCCGGATACTTGTTTTTAAATTAGGAATACTGAAATCGTAATCTAAGTTCGTTCGATTAACGATTACAGTAACCGTAATTTCAAAAATTTTTGAATTACGATTTTCTAAGTAATCGTAATCGAAGTTGTTCAAAAACTGTCGGAGAGCTAAACGCGGCTCAATTAAACTGGTACGCGTTATATATGAAGGCAATAATTATCCGAATAAGAATAAGAAAAAACAAAAATAAAAAAAGTTTTTAAAATACACCAGAAATTAAAAAAATAATGAGTTGTGGCTACCACACGACTTTTTTATACATATGAGCGTATAGAAAAATTATTCAAAATCGTATTTTGAGTACTTTTATTCTCATAATAAATCATTATAGAATACATACTTTGCAAGATATTCGAAAAAAAAGTGCTACTCGCAGACCGGCTTTTGCACGTAATGGCGAAGATATCTCGCGGTCGAAATTAGTAGTGCTCGTTCAATGAAGCTCCGCATCAGTATTCGTTTTTTTTAAAATTTCGTGGCTCGTAAGAAGACACAATTAAATTGACTTTTGGTGATTCACTTATTGCGATTTTGGTTAGTTCTTTAATTTGTATGCAGAAATAGCGTTGCAGTTGCATTGGAACATGTTGCAGCATATATTATGTTTGTATTGCGTATTTAGCATCCGCTATAGTAAATTAATGGACTTAGAAAATTTTTTGAATTTTTTTACAATTTCGTGGCGCGTAAAAGGACACGAATAAATTGACTTTTGGTGATTGACTTATTGCGATTTTGGTTAGTTCTTTAATTTGTATGCAGAAATAGCGTGGCAGTTGCATTGGAACATGTTGCTGCATACATTATGCTTGTATTACATACATATTTAGCATCTGCCAAAAATAATTTATGGAATTTTTTAAAAGTTTTAAAATATTTGTTTGAGTTGTGTAATAGACATTCTATATACGTGATTTAATGATAAAATAATTGTCGGGTACCTCGATCATAGACACAAGGGTTAATCAGAATACAAATAAGGACAGCTTTATATTTGAGGCGTCATAATAAAAGAACCGAAACCGGATATCTGGATATCCGGATACTCGGATCCGGATCTTGATCCGGATTTCGAGTTATAATGAGTAACCCGGATACTCGAATATCCGGATAGTAAGAGCTCTACTAATAATCTCATTTTGCGATACATCTGAGAGGAAACATGATCCTGAAGTATATTTTATTTTTTTATAGAACATAATGGCTTTCATTATTTCCTCCTATGTCTATGCTCTTTTCTGTATAAAGTAGTATACCACGTCTTCACTCTATGAATAATTACGAACTAATATTAAATCATAATCATAATTGAAATAAATATTTTGTTATAAATGCTGACTATTTTGTATGGTACAGCATTTTCCTGTCTGAATGTTTAAAATACCATGGTAGAGTGAAAATATTTAGAGACAAACCCATACGTCATCGCAAAGCTGTGCGAATAAAAAGTGCCAGTGGCGTAACTGATTAAGAGGGCAGAGATAGTGGGGATGATTTTTTAAAAACTTCATAATTTTGAAAATTATGTTTTTACATAAAACTCCAACATTTTTAATGAATTAAATTAATATTAGGGAACCAAACTATTATTTACAGAAGTATTAATGCGATTCTTTAAAACTACCGCATTATGAACATGGCTGCTAGTATAATTTGAATAAAATTAAGTCAAATTAACACAATAAATTGTTCGCTTCTTATTTTAGGGAATTATTTCGAACTCAGCGTCGAAGTTAAAGTTTATTTTACATTTATCAAATCAGAATAATTATTATAATTTGAAATAGGTAAAATTTTATGTTTACCAAGTAGGTATTATTACAATACATAATGCAATACAAACAACAACAGTGTGATGGATGTATTTAATACCAGCATATAAAAAAGTGACAAATTGCTCTATATTTTTTAATTTGAAGTTTTAGAAAAGATTTAAGAAAAGTAACAGAATATCTAATGCCGCATGTTCATTTGTAGCTGTTTTATCCCTATCAGATTTTGCCAAATCACTTTTATTCTCTTCTAGGGCTGGTTGATCAGCATCATCACCCTCAATGTCAGAGTCATCATCGATATCAATATCTTCTTCATTATCAGTTTTTTCGGTATTAACTGTAAAAACTAGATTGTCCGTTACATCATCTAATAAATGCTCGGTTTGTTAATAATTTTCAACAACTTTATATACGTGGCTACAAACAGATGCCCACTTTTCCACATTTACAGATACGAATTTATCTCTAACTAAATTTTCGACCAATGTAACTTAAAAGTAACATTTCTGATTCTAACCCAATTCTGTACAATCGGCCGTAGCTTTTTTTTTGGATTGGATCTAACTCGGGATTATAAGGAGGCAACCTCAAGGGCCCATAATAGTGTATCCAGTTTATATCTTGGATTTTCACTTTTATTTTTCATTATTAATTCATATAACGGCTTTGTCCACTTCACATCAAACGCTATATTTCTTGCTACAAGCCAATCTATTATTTCTGCCTTTTCGGTGGATGATGTTTGATCACGTTCGAGTTTTACATTGTGGTATGATGCGTTATCGATTACTTCACTTCTTGGATTTGGCAGTAACTGTTTATTGACCCAAGTGAAGAAGTTTATTGAAGTCATTTCATCATGATAATCGCCAGATTTTGTACCTATAAAAACAATGGAAATAATAGCAGCAATAATTTTAACAACTGTTATAAACTTAATAAGGAAATTTTAAAGTATAATTTGTGTAATACGCACAGAACAATCTACACAATAATTTCAATGTTACATATTTTGTTTAAAAAAGGTATTATATATTATATAAATACCTGATTTATATAGGAGTAATGCATTTTGAATAAAACCCATTCTTCTACCAGCATGAACCATAATCAAAGGATTTTCTTTCGAAATTGGTTTCTTCAACCTAAGCAAACTTATTCTTTAGATTGCGTATGTGCACTGTGAATGTAGGATTTATCTGTAAAAATAATGGGTATGTTTTCGTGTATGTAAAGGGGGGTTCACACTGATGCAATTAGTTGCAGCGATTTCTCGCATGTGAAAAGTTGCACGTATTAGAGCGTGTTCTAATTTCTGAAAAAGTTGCATGCGATTTTTTAGTAACTTTTACGCTGCCAACCTGTCTTATGAAATGTACCAAAGTACATGTATTATTTTTCATCACTATACATTGAAAGTAATGATGACATATAATTATTTCATGTTGGTAGTACCACAAAAAAAAATTGCATTTGTGAAAAATGCAGTGTGAACCAACCGTGCAACTCTTAAGAATTGCACCGTTCATGCAACTTTTCACATGCGATAAATCGCTGCAACTAATTGCATCAGTGTGAATCTCTCTTAACTTTGCAATTGTTTTAAATATTTTATACGCTTTGCACATACCATAAGACCGCGTGCGTCTGCATTATCGCGATACCTGTAGAGTAAGCGAAACAGATAGAGATGTCTGTGTATTAGAACGGGAAACAAGTGGACGCAGTGTTATACTGGATTACAACAGAGCTAGTATTTCGCATTTGCCTATGATGCACTCGCATTTGTCCAAAAAATCAACATTTATACGGTGTAGTCGGGCAGTCGCATTCGCCGTCGCTTCCACATATGGGCGTCAGTTCGAGTTTTATTATTGCTTAAGAATAACATTTTTTTAGCTAATACAGGTTAATTGCAATGTTGAATTACAATTCTGTTTTAAGAAGTAACTATTTTATGTTTCAGTATTTTATTATAGTTGAGTTTTTAGAATATAATATTTGTTGAAAAATATTATTTTAGTTAAGCAGTTTTTTTTATTTTAAAGTCTAGGAGTTATTAATTATTTATTTTTGCTCTTTTATGTTGTTTATGAAGCTGTGATGAGTTACTTCACTGACATATTATCAGTGATTATCTGATGCTTCAAACAACTACAAATAATTACTTACAACGGGAACGCAATACCTATTACACTGCTTTTCACTTGATTTGCCTACGAATACATTTATACGTATAACTTATACGCCCGCTGTCGGTGTGGCAATTCAAGTTGGCACGCCCATTTATAGTCGACCAGTAGTTACTAATACATGCATCGCGCTATGAACGGCGGCCACACGGTATAGAGGAAACGCCTTAGGTTCAATTGCACGTCATACTACATCAATAACGACTTGTCTTTGTATATGTTGCCGGATCTATTTTAATTTTTGTCAGTGATATTTGATATAACCAAAGAAAAAAATTATTCACGATACAATACCTATAAAGTAATATATTTAGTAATTGAAATGTTCTAAGAGTTTCTCAAGTTTTTATTGTATTGATTTAGATTGTCGAAAAACCTTAAATGTTTCATAACGTATCCATAATAAAATTTAAAATAACCAATACTTATGCAATTCGCATTAAATTTAACAGATGATTATAGATAAGTTTGTAAAAAGCTTCGACTGTTTACATAAGCCTTTCGGCATTATATTCAAAAGAGGCAAATAAATAATAAACAGGATGTACACTGCTAAGAACTGTTTTCAAACTATTTATATCAAAGTAAAAACACTAAAAAGTTTAGACAATGTTTAGCGCCTCCTGCCAACTACAGGCATTACTAAAATGGATCAAACCAATGAACCGGGAAATTTAAATTTATATATTTCTATTCCATTTTGTATTTACCTTAATAGTTTTTATTCTTCACTTTAAATGTTCGGAGATAAAATAGTAGATGTATTTTAAAGTAAAATCTGCTACACATATTGCTATATTTTAAGTCATTTAAAGTGAAGAATAAAAACTATTAATGTAAGTAAAGTTAACATATTTAAAAAATGTTGTGCATTATATATAATAGGTACTAATTTAGTAATAAATTAGAAACATATCTTTTTAGTAATGCTTTATTTTTGTTTGAAAACTTATTTCTATTTCAAAATATTAAGGAGAAAGCATTCTAAATTATTCTTACATTTGAACTTATTTATTCCTTAATTGAAAATAGTCGTTCTTCTCTTATAACATTGAATAAAAAACAGAAAAATATATATAACACACGCCTTTTTGACAGATATGATTTATCTGCCAACACCGAATTGAACTATTAGTCTATTAAAAATATGTAACAAAGACAATTTATAAATTTTGTATTTAAGCTAATGAAATAAATGCCCTCAAGCATAATTTAACAAAGTAACTTTTTTTAGTTTCTTTAATACAGGTATGACAGTTTGCAAACGTCATAAGTGACGTGCAATTGAATATAACGCGTCTCCAGTATATATCATATGATTCAACCAAAAAATTTTCTTGTTTCCTGCTTTTGCCATCTAGAAAGAATTACAATATTTATTTCTTATTATATTGTCGAAACACTATTATTTATTTGAATCCCTTCTTTTTGGCACCTTCGATAATGTTGTAAGTTCACCCATAAATGGTATTATACCGTTCTCTATTATTTTATCATAAATTCCTGTAAAGATATGCAGACATAACAAATTCATATGGAAATATTTATTCTTTCCCTTCAAAGTTGGATGTCGTTCTTCCTGTACTGTACCTTCAAATACTTTCCTCATTAAAGTAGGCTGTTTTTTAAGTAATCAAAGTTGGTTTACATGTTAAGCTTTTGAAAACTTCAAATTCTGATAGTTGTCATACTTTAAATTATAGACGCCTTTTGTATTATTTACATGACATAACCAAACTATCAAAATTATCCACTGTTACCAACCATTAAAAAAAAGCATGGTCGTCTCTAATGAAGAAAGTATTTGAAGGCACCGTATATAGAAGTTATGAATGATGCTACGTATTATGTCAGTATCTTCTGGACGATGTGTGCTTTTCGTGCTTCTGTGAGGTCTTGTTTTGTGTGTTGAGGTACTAAGTGAAGCAACTGAAGTATAAATAATAAACTGACCGACCGAATAATATAGAAATATGTTGTGTCTTGATAAAGACAATTACTTAAAAAGCAATATTCTACTAAATTCAAAGAAGCAGCAACAAAACATAAACACCGATATAACGTAATTGTAAGCGCCACGCTACTATCATATTACACCCCTAAACTGGATCGGATGGGATATAATAAACTCACCCAACTCTAGCGCATTATGACGTATGTGATATTCTCTAAATGCTTTCACTTTGCCTACATATGCCGTGATAAAAATATAATGCAATTTTCTATATTCTTCAGATTATACACAGCGAAAGTAATGTTATTTTTTTTATGTTTTCAGATTTAATGAAATATGTCAGATTTCACAGAGGATTTCTTCTGTGACCCGGGAATTACGATAAAACAAGAACCAATTGTAATGGATAATTCCCTAAGTATTTCTGCCAGCGTCCCCATACCTGGTAGACGAACTGATAGACAATTGGAAATTTCACTAGGAAGAGATTTTCAATTTACCCCCACTACAACAGCACAATCTCCCACTTATCCGGGTTTTAACACAGTTGACCAAATGCAATCTCTATTTGAACCAATCGTTAATAACACAATGTGGGGCACTACAAAACAAGAATCTATGAATACAGATGATGATGATTTATTTAGAGTAGATAAAGCGGATTTGATACAAGGACCTACTCTGGCCGAATTGAATGCAAATGATGATACGTTATTAGGCGATTTAAATTTCGACGATTTATTGTTACCGGAGGAAGGTCAGAGCTACAGTGCAATAAATCTGCAATCACCTTCATTGCAAAAGATTCACATACCTTTCCTGCATTTGAATAACAATATTAATAATAATAATTGTCTATTGGCAACCTCTTGCCCATCTGCTGGTCTAGGTTATTATAGGGATTCCATGGATTTTGCCATTTCTTCTGGTGATAATTTCAATTTCTCTTCAAAAGCCACCACTACCACGGTTTCTACTTTTTCACCAAGTCTAGACAACACTACAAAACCAGTAGTAGCACGAACAACAAATGCACCTTCAACTTATTCAAATATAAATGTTTCGCATGGCAAGCAAAGCACGCTACACGAGTTATTGCTGAAGCACGACCATGTTGGTTCAGAATACACTGCAGTAAGCAGCCAGTCGAGTAGAACACCAACTAGTCCCACAGTACAATCCCCTGTTGGCCGTGTATCCAGGGCACATAATTCCAGACTGTCATCTTCAGCACCCACACACCTAGGTTTAGAGCAAATATGGCAAAGGAGAGAACCCCGACAACATTTATTATCAACGGGTTCATTGGCCGAAGCTGGTTCTACGAGTTCTTTGTCTACTGGTGAAGTTTTAAGTCCTGAGGCGCATGATCTATCGCACGATGATCAAGACTATGATGAAGATAGTGAACATTACGAAGACTTCTCTTCCGATGATGGTAAATATAATAGTATTACATTTAGTTATTACTTAGAGTGTTGTTTAAGGTAATAAGTACAGTTGCGGCCCCTACAAACTCAGACAGTGTGTCAAATAGAAAATTGGCGTTTCTGAAATGTCACCTAACTGAAAGAAAGTCAGTGGCATATAATATAAAAAAAATTTGAAAAATCGAAAAATTTTTATTCAATAAGGTTAATATTTTATTGTAGCACCGTTAGCATCTATGACCATTTGGAGTCTCCTCGGCATTGACAGAACTGTGCTTTGTACACAATCTACAGATATTTGCCCCCATGTATCCGAGATACTTTGAATTAATTCTTGACGGTTTCGAGGCAAGATCTTATTTTAATTTCTTTGGCCATGATACCCCAAATATTTTCGATGGGGTTGAGGTCTGGGCTTCTCGCTGGCCAGTCTAACGTAGTTACCTCATTAGCTTGCAAAAAATCTCTTATTAGATGCGCTGTATGAATTGGGCAATTATCATGTTGGAACACAAAATTATTTCCAAAAACGGGTAGAACTGAAGGTAACAGTGCTTGCTCCAGAATATCTTTATAAACTAAAGCTGTCAATCATTCTTTCACTATAACACATATTCCCGTTCCACGGGAACTCACCCATCCGCAAACATTCACAGAAAAACATCCACTCCGCTTAATTTTATGAACATATTGTTCCGAAAATCGTTCACCAACTGGTCTATAAACACGAACACGCCCATTACTGCATGATTGAAAACATTTTTCATCTAAAAACACTACGTTTTCCCAAAAATTGACATTATTATGTCAATTGGAAAGACTGTGTTTCGCCTTTCAACATATGTTGAAAGGCGAAACACAGTCTTTCCTCTTTATTTGCTTCTGACAAAAATATCTTATTGGCCGCACTTCGATTTCGTAGTTCAGTCTCTTTTATTCTTTTTCGACTGGTTCTTATGGAACCAGGAAAATTGGTTTCCACTTTTGCTCTTATTGCGGTACTAAAAGGATGCTCCCTTAGAAAATTAACTAAACGCATATCTTCATCGAGGGTTGATATTTTCTGCCGCTCTGAAAAAGTTTACAACATTTGAAGATCATCTCGTAAGATTAGCAAAATGCTTACGTTGTATCTTTCTTCTAATAATTCCAGTTTCCTCAATTTTTCGTTTCGCCAAAAGGATCGTGTTCTTATCAACGTTTATTTCATTTGCGATGTGCCTAATGCTCATGTCGTCCTCTAGCCTAGTTCTAATTATTGCCTTTTGCAGTTCGTTTAATTGGGACATTTTAAAAATTGTGCACGCTTCTGACTTACAAAAAACTGACACTGACATTGCCAAATTTTTTGAATGTGGCAGGATTTGTCAAAAGTCGGTGTCTGAGTTTGTAGGGGCCGCAACTGTATGTACTGTCTAGACGTGTTTGTTCCTATTGCCATTTTTTTTATTTCATTATTTGAATGTTGCCTCAATTTGTATTTCTATATTATGTTATTTTAGGAATTACTTTTTATAATTATAATTTCTAATAACATTACTCAACAATCCAAATGTTTCGGACTC
This sequence comes from Amphimallon solstitiale, assembly GCA_963170755.1. Taxonomy (NCBI): domain Eukaryota; kingdom Metazoa; phylum Arthropoda; class Insecta; order Coleoptera; family Scarabaeidae; genus Amphimallon; species Amphimallon solstitiale. Next base: position 79,935,143 of record OY720681.1, on the reverse strand, counting down.
AAAAATAGATTATTTTTATGTGTTTCCACCTTGCTTTGGAGATGCAATGATGTCATTTTTTCCCGATCTACATTTTTAATTTTTGGGGTCATTTCGTTTTTGGAGTTGTTACACCAGTTACCATGACAAATGAACTGATAAGAAATATTCATTTTTTTTTATGTTGCCATGCAAACCTTTTAAGCATAAATTAATACTCTGTATTATTGACAGTCATTCATACTCAATAGTGACAGATAGTTTCCATTCAACAAAAATAGACGTTCACTATGGCCGAACTAACAGAACATGAAAGAATTACTTTGTTAATGATGGTTGATTTTGGAGACAGGCAGAGATCTCTACAAGATGCATGCAATATTTTTAATACCACATTCCCAGAAAGAAATATTTCAAAATCAACAGTGTCAAGGGTGTTGTGAAAGTTCAATGTATAACGGGAAGTGTTAAAAATTTGCCAAAAACCGGCCGACGTAGAATTGCTACATGATGATAATTCATTGGATGTTCTTATTAATCTTCAAGAAGAACTAAAAACATCACTGTCAAAACTGTCCATATATCACAATATTAGCGAGAGATCGGTAAAGAGGATATTGTCGAAAAATAAGCTTTATCCGTATAAAGTACATTTAGTACAAGAATTAAATGAAGATGATCCCGATAGAAGGATGCAGTTTTGTGAAGAAATGATGAATATGATTGATCATAATGGTAACTTTGTGAATAATATTGTATTCTCCGACGAAACGACATTTTCCCTATATGGACATATAAATCGACATAACTGTCACTACTGGAGTGACCGGAATCGGGAAAAATTAAATGTATGGGCAGGTGTAATCGGAGGACACATAATCGGACTTTAATTTTTCGGGAAAATTTGTACGCTCTTCTTTATTTACAATTTTTGCGCGAAGAAATTGTTCCAGCATTAATTCATTAATTCCAAACGCCATAAATCCTGCACTATTCTCTAATGCCATCTGGTATCAGCAAGATGGAGTCCCGCCGCATTATGGAATTGACGTGCGTGCATACCTAAATGAAGTATTTCCACAGCGTTGGATAGGTCGAAGAGGATATATTGAATGGCCTCCGCGATCGCCTGATTAAGTCCTTTAGACTTTTTCTATTGGGGGCATTTGAAGCCTAATGTCTATAAGACTAAACGTTAGTCGCTCGAAGAGTTGGAAGATCGAATTAGGATGGCCTTACAAGAGATATCACAAGACGGGATTCAGAATTCATTAGGCCCTTCGTTGATAGACTAGGATACTGTCAGGCTGCTGAAGGTCATCAGCTTGAATATTTATTATGGATTGTCTTGTTTTCAATATTTTCTTGTTGCTAACCTTTTCAGATATGTTATAAGATATAAGCTGTTTATCATTGTCATTAATGAAAATGTGTCTATCCAAAAATGTTAAAATATACAGGCTGATCCATTAAAAAAAATACTGATGACGCCATACCTCGAAGTAAGTGAAAGTTGTAGAAAATCAAAGTATGTCATAGAGTAGAATAGAAATACTACAAAAACTTTTATAAAGGTTATTTTTTAATAGAACCCATAATTTTGCCAGAAATCTGTTAACCAGTGTTTTTGAAAGCGTAGAAAGAAGATGTGCAAAATGTATTGAACAACGTGGTGGACAATCTCCGCATGCTTTGTAAAAAATATATATATATTCATAAAATTGCATACCTTATTTTCTTGTTTATAGATAAATACCTATTATCATACAACATAATCATTTTATTTCGTTAAATGACATTTGACTTTAAAATGAACAAAATTTATAAAATTGAACTATACAAATGCGTAAATTAGGAAATATGTTTTTTCTACTCCCATACTTTAATTGTATTATTAAATATGCTGAACCTGTAGTTTAATGATGTCCATTAAGATACAAGTTTACATCCAATAGGAATGCGACATTCCAATATTCAATCAATATTCAATATGGCCATGATTACACATCTGACAGATATAAATTAATTACATTTGACAGTTCTCTGCAATTTACTATTAAGTAGTTAAAATTTGTGCTTTTTTGAAAATATAAACGGTAAAAGTGAGGGATAATGAAAGTGAAATGTAAAATTTGACTCCACCAGAAATTGTGGAACAAGCCTTAATAGCCACGAACAATTTATCACCAGCTAAATCGGCAAAAATGTACGGAAAATTTTACTCTCAATTTATGAAATGAATCTTCAAAAAATAATGTTTTATTATGGAGTCGTAGACAAAATAGTGTATGCAACTCGCAAATGGCTATTAAGACACTCGTATTTGTTTCGACACTCGCCTTCGGCTCGTATCGTAATTTTCATACTCATGCCATCATTAAATGCTCATTGCATGATATACTATTTTCGTGCACAACCTACTTCGACTCCGGATTTATTTGATCGCTCGTTACTACTTTCAAATTTATAAAAAATACAACATTCCATTTAAAAAAATGCGCATGACTTCACAGTTGTGTAGGAAGTAATGACTCAGCGCAATTTTATATAAAACGACGTGTTTTATCTCTTCTTCTTCTTTCTTAAGATTTAATCATGTTTTTTCGCTTCTTATCTGGTCTCTCAAACTTACTCCCTTAATATTCCTGAGCGTTTTACAAAAAAATATCATTCGTTTTGGAATTAGTGAATTTATTCTATAAGTAGTTCCCACACTGTATATGAAATTTTAACTTACTACTAAAAACTGTGAATTTTTAGGTGACTCAGAAGATGAAGATGACTCTCAATCTAAAGGAACGAAAAGGGATAAATATTTCTGGCAATATAACATTCAAGCAAAGGGTCCCAAAGGCCAAAGACTCGTCATGAAAACGAAAATGGAGAATCCACATGTATTGAATGAAGTCACTGATCCCGTGTTTAGTACCGAATGTGCTGTCAGGGGTATTAAGCATAGTGGAAAAGCCAGGAAAGGTGACGGCAATGATCTGACCCCAAATCCGAGGAAACTTTTTAACATAGGCAAGGAATTGGACAAACTAAGTCGCGTTATAAATGATATGACTCCCGTGAGCGAATTGCCATTCAATGTAAGACCAAAGTCACGAAAAGAAAAGAACAAACTAGCTTCTAGAGCTTGTCGATTAAAAAAGAAAGCACAGCACGAAGCGAACAAAATTAAATTGCACGGACTGGAAGGGGAACATAGTAAGTGCTTGTAAAAAATATAAAAGACACATCCATAATACGAAGAGTGACTGAAATAGAAGTCAAAATTTATAATCTAAATATTCTTTTAGCACAAAATTTTTCTCATTTAAACGTGGTAAGTATTGTCTTTGGTAAGTAGATCGTTAGAAATCAATTTGTTTTTGTTATTGCTCTTATTAATAAAGGCGCAAAGTATTGTTCTCCGATGTCTTAAAATTGCTGTTTCAGTCAGTTCTTCAGTTTTTACAATTTAAGTAAGATAGACGTATAACTTAACTATGTATTTATTAATATGATAATAATATATTATTATTTATAACATAGCTGAACATGTTTAATATTTTCAGGACGTTTAATGAACGGCATTGCCCAAATAAAGGGTTTATTGGGATCGAAAGTAAAGAATAATAAAGAAATACAAGAACAATTAACCAACAATGCTGAGAAAGTCGCAAAACAATCAACAAGTAAGTATTAATTGCTAATTTGCGAAATTTGTTTCTCTTGATAAATTATTTATCTTGGTAACATAAGAAGTCTAGAAAATCATACTCACATTTTCAAATACAGAGAGACTTACGTGACTTGAGAGTAAATAAAATTTTTTCCTCTAAGATTTCGAACATCTCTTATCGGGCTTATTATGAAGGCCAAGGAGTATTGATTAATAAAAGACAGAAAATAAACAATATATGTATTAGAAAGGTTCTATTGATTCACTAAGCACATATATAAAAGAAATTTTCTGTTTGTAATATTAATTCGGTTATTTTGTAAATAGTAATACGTAATACATACAACATTTTCTGCAAGACTAAACTGCATAAACTTTAGTTACTAAACGAAGAAGTAGTGAGTAAACATATGATTCTTTCGAAGTAATGTACTAGGAAAAAAATTTCAGAATGAATGAATGGGGAATTGGTCACCGTCATTTCAGAAGTCACGAGAATTGTCGCAGAGATAAAGATATATGTGTATAAAAAGGCTGCAGATGCAGGAGGGGATTATTAGTTTAGTTACGACGGGAGGTGAAAATATTCGCGGAATGGAGGGGATAGAGAGGAGAGATTTTTGGTTTGTGCATCTGACACTAGATGGATGGCGACTGTAAATTTCAAATGTCAATGCGATTGGGTCAGTGATGTTTTCGAGATATCGCCAGTAGTACTATGAACAAAATTGAGCATCGTGCCGTGATATATTCCTCACTAGGCAAGGAAAAACGCCACAGACTATAATGGAAGAGATGTCGTCTGTTTATGGGGACTCCTGGCCTGGCAAAACAACGATTTACAAATGACAATAAAAATAAAACACTCATTTTAAAGTTTAAAAATTTTAATTATAGTGAACCACTACAACGTTGTTTCGTCGCACAGCGACTTCATCAGGTGGATGAATAATGAAGAATTTACATTAGTGCGAGAAATTATATACTAGACAAACATTACAAATTTAAGGACAAAGGTGGGGAGTGACATAAGTTGGTTTGATCATTTAACGCTAACCCTAATATTGTAATTCTAGAAATTTCTAATGATTCTAGGAGATCAAGTTTTTTACTTTTATCTTGGATATGAAGTATTTTTAAATTATTGTTAAAAGTATGTTTACGAGGGGGTACCCAAAAGTAACCGGAATTATTTTTTAAATGCTATATATTTACAAATATTTACAAAACAACCTTATCCCCTTCAAAATACTCTCCATTACAAGTAATACATTTGTCCCAGCGGTGCTTCCACTGTTCGAAACATTGTTTGAACTCATCTTTAGAGATGGCTGCAAGCTCCTGTCTCGTTCTTTTCTTGATGTCTTCAATGTTTTCAAATCGCCGTCCTTTCATGCCCCTTTTCATGCGTGGAAACAAGAAAAAGTCGCACGGAGCCAGGTCAGGCGAGTAAGGTGCGTGGGGCAGCGGAACCATGTTATTTTTAACCAAAAACTGGTTAACAGTGATGGCTGAGTGTGCAGGTGCGTTGTCATGGTGGAAGAACCAGTCACCTGTTTGCCACAAATCGGGTCTTTTTTGACGAACACTGTTGCGCAATCTTCTTAACACTTCCAAATAAAAGGTTTGATTGACAGTCTGACCTGGGGGAACAAACTCCATGTGAACAACTCCTTTCACATCAAAGAAACAAATCAACATTGTTTTGATGTTTGACTTGACTTGGCGACATTTTTTTGGACGGGGTGACGATGGTGTTTTCCACTGGCTTGATTGTTGTTTTGACTCTGGGTCGTAACCATAGCACCACGATTCATCACCAGTAATTACCTTTGAAAGAAAATCTGGATCAGTTTCAAGCTGTTCTTTCAGTTCACGACATGTCTCCACTCGACGTTCTTTTTGATTGTCAGTCAGAGCCCGAGGAACAAATTTGGCAGCAACGCGTTTCATTCCTAAATCTTCTGTTAAAATTCGCTGAACCGAGCTCCAAGATATTCCACTGATTTCAGACATTTGATCAATTGTCTGTCGACGGTCTGTGCGCACAAGCTCTCGAATTCTTTCAACATTTTCATCGATTCGGGCAGTTGATGGACGTCCAGAGCGAGGTTTCTCATCAATCGACATGTCGCCATTTTTAAATCGAGAAAACCACTCATACACTTGAGTTTTCCCCATAGCATCATCTTTGTAAGCAGTTTTCAACATTAAAACAGTTTCAGCAGCGTTTTTACCGAGTAGAAAACAAAATTTCACAGCGGCACGTTGTTCACTTAAATTTGCCATCATAAAAAAACGAAGCAGCAGTAAAACAGCACTAGCAAAAACGGTCACTACTGACGAACAGAACGTGCCAGGTCAACGGCCCGCGCGGCACTCAACTGGTGACGAGTTGCGCTAGGCAGGCCCTAGCGGCAGAAACCAGTACTACAAAAGCTCCACCCATGGCAATGCTATTCCGGTTACTTTTGGGTACCCCCTCGTATATTCTAAACAATGGTTCGCAAATGTAGAATCAGCTTCTATTATGTTCGGACACTCTCTGGGCAATGGATCTTCCAGTTTGGCCAATATAAGACATATAACAATCACAAGTTAACTTATACACCCCCGAGTTTGATTTTTGTCTGTTTTGTCTTTATTGTTTTTAAAAAAACCTTCTAAAGTATTATTAGTTTTGTAAGCTATTTTACCATTAGTGGCTTTTTTAATTAATTTGCTAATTTTGTCTGAAGGTTTACCAATATACGTAAGAGTAGAATAATGTTCTGAATTTTTACTAGAAATTTTAGGGTAAAGAACGGGTATGTGCTATTTGTTTGTTTTGAAGGATATTATTGATCATATCTTTACTATAGCCATTATTTATAGCAATAGTGTATATTCTATCTAATTCTGTATTAAAGTTAGTTTTATTAAGTGGCGTATTCACAATACGCATTTAGTTCTGAAACTGGGCATGCAGCAATCAGTTGATCATTCAGGTCTTGAAAATGTTCAACAAAATGAGATATGCAAGGTTGAGAGGTTTGTATGTTCTTTAAAATTATGGAGACAGGGTGTAAAATTTTATGTAATGTATCAACTCTTTCCCAAAACAGATCATTTAAAATATTATTTTTTATACTTTTGTTTAAAGTATTAGCTATAGTTTCAGTTATAGCCAATTCTTTTAATTTTTTTTTATTTATTCTTAAGCTTTCTAAACAGAAAATATTAGAGCTCCATCTAGTTTGGCCAGGTAGTTTAAGAGATGTTAGTGTGTTTGATTTTTGTAATGCTCGCTGTTCATCTTGTATATTTTTAAACGTAGCATTCAAAATATGTGATTTTTTAATAGTTTTTACTATGACTTTACAATCAGTAATTAAACATGCAAATACTTCTAATTTTAAAATATCTTGTGCGAATAAATTCAAAATATGAGCACAGCATGCATAATAAGTAAAATAATTGGACGGGTACATATCGCTAATTAATTTCCAAGTTGATTTCATATTGCTAGCGTTATCAGTCACTATGCTTATAACTTTATTAATACCTAAGTCGTCAATAACAGAACTAAGCAAAGAACAAAGATATGCAGCATCGTGGCAATTTTCCTTGCAGTCAATTACTTTAAATAAAACTGGTTCTGGACATGTAATTATTATATTTATAATGTACTCGTTTCTAATATTACTCCACCCATCAACTTGAATTCCAATTGTTTTAGACTTTGCTATTTTTTCATTAACTAACTGATTTATTTGAGACATTCAATCGATTCGGCCTTTACTTGATGTAAATCCATATTCCAATAGAAATAAAACACAAACAAATGTTTCAGATTTACACTATATTTAAATTAAAAACACAACAGCTGTTTCGCTACACTGTAGCTTCTTCAGGTGATAACAAATTCTAAATTAGTAATTTGTAATAATTGTACATGACGGTAATTAATTGGGTAATATACGGGGTAATTTACCGACTTACATCACTGATCATATCCCATAATTCGTGCATTGTAAAAGCCATGCCGATAACTAAGAATGAACACACATTCGCTGCTGAAAACATTCATTCATACTGCGGTCGTCCAGGCTCTGCATATGGCCAATCGAGTTTTTTATTTTTTTTTCTGCCGTATGGGTACAAATAAAGACTTATATTTTGGGAATAATTTATTCGGCATTATAGCTATCGATTTATGATATTCCGTCTATTTATTACCCGATATTTTTCTTGCAAATTCATAAATGCACACTAAATCACTACGATAAATAAATCTGTTTGTGTACATTGTAAAAAAAAAATCATAGTTTAGAGTAAAATTACCATTTTGCTTTACAGGACTAGAATCAGATATTATCAATAAAGTGACACAATTTTGTTACAGGAATTAAGATCGCTGGTCAAACCACCGAGTACGTCAACAAAGTTTTGGATAAAGTGAAAAGTGGTGTGCCAAGCGGAGGTTTAGAGGAAATATAAACGCGTAGTGTCTGGAATCTCATTATAATTACACCAAATATTTTAACACTTAGTTAAATAACAATTATTTAGAAATCTTATAATGCTTTCATATTTTATATAGGAGAATTTTTATTTATCGAATGAGGTAAAGTATTTCTTTTGAATTATTTGACATTATTGTTATTATTGTATATTTAAGATGATAAATTAACTTATTTTTTTATTTCTATGTTTTGTTTTTGTAGATATGTAAGTAATACGCAAAAACCTAAATATAAATAAATATATATTATATATATATAGGTATATACATGTTTTATATAATGTAGTGCAAATTGATCGAATAAAGTGCCATATTTTCCATACTCAATATTGATCTGAATAGATCGATATACAAATTTTCATTACAAAAAACAATAAAATTTTTTAGCAATTCGGCAGCTCAAATATTTTTTTAATTATATACCGACTTTAGAGCGTTTTTGAAGGAAGGTTTTTACAATTATATGGATCGTCTTTTGTATATATCATGCACTACATGTAATTTTTAGTGTTTATTACTTATTGTATTTGAGGTATTCTTCCTAAGTATAGGAATGTTAATTATATTTATTACTAAGTTATTGTAATGTAAGTGTAGGCAGTCTAGATTTGTAATTAAGAGCAGGGCTTTATGATGTATTGTAACTAAGTACTTTATGCATTTTTATACTTTTATATATTTAAGAGATACAACATTGAAAATTTCTATTTTGTTTTCTGAAGAAAATCTGTAAATACCCTGTCTTTATGTCTGTGAAGCCAAATTATTAGATAATACAAAACTTGTATATCAAGTCTGTCACAATTTTGTTTTATTCATCAGGACAATGTGAAATATTTTCTTATGCCTTGGCTCTGTCTTCAAGTTTTAAAATTGTTGATTATATGCTCAGAAAATACTGAATATCATTTCTCTTCGTGTTGCAGCAATATTTTTAACTCAAAAGCAAGTTGAAATTCAATAAAACACAAGCAGTATCATCATGGTTGTAGTGGCACTTCCATCTGTAATATCTTTTGCAATATCTCTCGATTGATTATCCATTTAACGACATTCCCAGACCCTAGTATAGCTTGTCAGTAAGGGGGTATTTACCTCACGAAAATTATTGAATGCTATTGTTACACAGTCCAAATACTAATGCGAGCGATACCTGGTCAACTCCAGCAAATTTTAACACCAAATAAACAGATATTGTATTCATTTCTTTCATATACCGTGTGGCCGCCGTTAATAGCGCGATGCATGTATTAGTAACTACTGGTCAACTATAAATGGGCGTGCCAACTTGATTGCCACACCGACAGCGGGCGTATAAGTTATACGTATAAATGTATTCGTAGGCAAATCAAGTGAAAAGCAATGTAATATGTATTGCGTTCCCGTTGTAAGTAATTATTTGTAGTTGTTTGAAGCATCAGATAATCACTGATAATATGTCAGTGAAGTAACTCATCACAGCTTCATAAACAACATAAAAGAGCAAAAATAAATAATAAATAACTCCTAGACTTTAAAATAAAAAAAACTTCTTAACTAAAATAATATTTTTCAACAAATATTATAATCTAAAAACTCAACTATAATAAAATACTGATACATAAAATATTTACTTCTTAAAACAGAATTGTAATTCAACATTGCAATTAACCTGTAATTAGCTAAAAAAATATGCTTAAGCAATAATAAAACTCGAACTGACGCCCATATGTGGAAGCGTCGGCGAATGCGACTGCCCGACTACACCGTATAAATGTGGATTTTTTGGACAAATACGAGTGCACCATAGGCATATGCGAAATACTAGCTCTGTTGTAATCCAGTATAACACTGCGTCCACTTGTTTACCGTTCTAATACACAGACATCTCTATCTGTTTCGCTCACCCTACAGGTATCGCGATAATGCAGACGCACGCGGTCTTATGGTATAAGTTTGAGTATACAATGTGTCCACATTTGGTATATCGGTTATTAGAAGAGATAGAGTAACGGTTAAATGGGGAATGTTTGTAGAATTCAATGCTTGCAACAAATCTCGTTTCAAATTCATTCTTCTTACAATATTTGCCGATTTAGATGTGCTTTTAAACTCTAACATTGTTGAGACACTTTTTTAAGACAAATTTCTTGGTGTTATCAGTAAGCCCTGATTTTCATTTGTTTCCAAGTTGTTACCGCTTTTGTTTTTCTTATGGCGGCCATATTGGATTCTCAATTACTTAGATAGTTCTTAAAAATAGCTTTCTAATAATGTACAACATCCATAATAAATCTTTATTTATACGAGAAATATAAACATTTAAATAAAAGTTCACACTATTACGAAATTAGTTGGCTATGAAATTAAATGTTAGTGTAAAACAGACGATAAATAAGCTCTCTGTCATTATTTACATGTAAAAGAGCAGTGCATTTGGTGGGAGATTTAGAACTTTGTGTAGTAATTATTGATAAATAATAATAATTCATTTGTTTCCAAGTTCTTAGCGCTATTTTTTGTTTTTCTTATGGCGGCCATACTAGATTCTTAATTAGATAGTGCTTAAAATTAGCTTTTCAATAATGTACAACATGAAAATTTTCCAATTCTCTGGTGGTTCAAAATTAAATACTTCGCTTTTAGTGGCACCCCACAAATAAATGTCGAGGGGGGTAACCAGATGTTTTGCATGTTTTCAGTGTTAATAATTTGTCTTAGGGCAGACATCATCTCGTTCGTTAGTAGCTCCAAATATATATTACCAGTTAAATTGTAATCAAAGATGAAAGGAGCTATTAAGTGATTATCTAAAATGAAAAAACAAAAAAGATGTTAAATTTTACATGTTTTTGTTTTGTTTTCTACGTCGGAAAAACTTTAGTAAACACGCTATTTTTTGGCACATTTTTTTCCCTCCAAAACCTTTTCAAACGCAGCTTTAAGAAACAGATGTTCGAATCTTAGCTGCGGTCAAATTATTATAATTTAATTTTGCTTATTAACACTATCAATGTCAATTCAAAACATCTGCTTATTAGAGAATATAAATATTTTTACATTTTATATATAAAAAACAGGCACTGTTACTGTTACATTCATTCATCATTAAAATAACACATTAAAGCCAATATCTTAATAAAAAATAAAATGCTTTCTGAAAGCCAAAAGGATAAGAACCGCAAAACGATTTTTTTCTAATAAATCAATGTGTACACAAAATTTGAAATATGCCTGATGTATTTTTTTTTATAAACCAGTTTAATGTATATAGTCACAATTATGTATTAAAAAATTGAATACAATCTATTTACTTGGTGTGCAAACTTACTACAGCTGACCAAGCATACCTTCCATATCGCTGGTCTTAGGTCACGACAAAACAGCGAATAGACAGTTCGAATTGTGTGTTGCCTATCTCTCATTTTATCAGTGTTCAATTTGCGATCATTCAGAGTGAAAATATAGGGTTTCACGGTTCAAACAAGTACTTTAAATGCATAGTAAGATTTGCATCACTCAAAAAACGAAAAAGGTTAAAAGTGTTGTATTTTAACTATTTTTTTTTATATATTATGAATCAGAACCGTGAGTCCTAGAACAAATACATTTTGGTTATTTCGTTTATGTAGTGTAATTTCTTCAAATGATGAATTTTGGCGATTAGGTGCCCCGCCCTTGAGACAAACAAGATTGTCAAGCATACTTTTTTCGTTCTATTTAATTATCTTTTAATTCACATTTTATTATCATATGCAAGACTGTATTTACTATCTTACAGCTCATAATAAACACTATCTGAAATATAGAGTTTCTTATTTGTATATTGACTTTATAGCAGCACTAAAATCAAACGCATCGCAAACACATCAATCCGACCGATCCAGCTATGTTGCAGAAAGGAAATCCCTTACATAGATCAGCGCCAAACCGTCACCAAGAATTGTCTGCGTTTTCGATCTATGGGGCCTTACGATTGATCATACAGTATACATTTTATTTCGTTATCTAATGCATACGTAGCTTGCTTTAAAATGTTCTTCCTTTTAATTATGCTTTATATATTTATATAAATACATAATTATTACTTTTCCAGTTTCTTTTTCACCAGAATATTCTGTTCATGTTTTCGTCTCTTAGTTGACAGGAAATATCAAAGATTATAAAAAATAAATGTTGATTTTTTATCTTACCTGAAAATTCAGTGTTACTTGCTTATGAAAGATACTAAACATAGATCAGAGATTAAACATTTTACATAAAAAATTTAATTTACTTTAATAAGTTACGTGAAGCAGTAGCAGATAGAAAATATAAATATACTAACGATATTCACAAATGCCAACCATTAAATTGTGTCATTTGCTTTCTAACAAACTTTAGATTTTGTTTTTATTTATCAATTTGAAGGTTATATGGTGATAATTTTTTGAACGTAGATATTATACATAGTCCTGTTTTGCTTTTTGTTTATAGCCAGAAATGGATGCGAAAGACGTCTGACTTTGATGGCATAAATCTTACAAATACGATTATTCTATTTATTTTTTCAATCTTACATAATAAAAACATATTTCTGGGAGTTCTAAATGTGTAGTTTACATTTTCGTCACCACGGGAAAGTTGGTATTACATTTTAACTCAAATGTTCTGGATTCTATGATTTGATTTCCTTCTTAGTTAACAACGTACTGAACAAATTTTGCGTATTACAATATAAGTCTGTTTTATGCCAAGATAAAAGATGAAAATATTAAACGTTGCTTCTATAATTACTTAGCAGTGTATAATACAACTTGTATACTGTAGTTGTACGTTTAATAATTAGGCTTCACGAGAATATAGTTCCTATTAGTTTTAGACCTATTGGTAGTAACATTTTCTGAATTTCTTTATTATAGTATGACAGGTCCAAAAATTGTTATGCATGCATTATTGTAAGTCTCTTCATATAAATTGTGTTTTACATGCATGTGTAATATGGGCCGTTTTTTTCGTACATACTAAATATCTAAAATCAGAAATACCTAGTTATTTTAGCATTAATATATTATTTTTTTTTTTGTGAAATATTGCCAAATATTTATGCAATTTTTTAATGCGGGGCATTGCTTCATGAACGAGAGCTGCATGTAAATATGATTGTACTCCTTGATTAATATTGTATTTAACAAAATCGACATCACTAGTAATTATTTAAAGTTATATGTATGTATTACACATTACGCATACTTTTGTAAAGAAATTTATTGAAATCTTGCCGCATTCAAAATTATATTATAATTAAGTGTTAAAGATAAACGATAGGAGAATGTATAAATGCATGTGGTTTATTTTATATATATACAAATCTGTGATTCAAAAGGGGAAATATTGTTTTATAGTTTTAAGAAGTCTATTTTAGATGTTTGTTTTAATGTTATCAGATACAAATGGGTTAATTGATATTTAAATGTATTAACAGAGCAACAATGAAAAAGTTATTGTGAAAATAACATGTTAAAAGCGTTGGTGCATAATTTAAAGTATAATCAACATGGTAGGTAGCTAATTTTCTTTTAAATGCTGACGTAATGAAAATACTAATTAAATTGTCTGAAATTAATCTATATCTATATAATACTGTTATTTTATCCGCAGTAGATTTTTATTTTATATTCATTCATTTATCTATATGCAAATCCATCTTTTACATTACTGAATTTTACTTTAATAAAATTATATTTGCAGTGTTGGGTAAAATTATATAATCTTCCGCCATATCTAAATGAAGGGTACAAGTATTTCTTCTTTATATGGTAAACTATTGACAACTTTAGTTTTATTCAACGTACCATACTGCTTCCTATCATATTGAGTATGATGTTGCAGCCAGTGAATATATTTCTTTCGTTAGAGGTACCTTACGGAGTCCTGTATATACTTTGATGCATCCAGCAATGTTGCCAAGTTGTGTATATTTTTTCTTTTTTTTTTTAATACACTAGGGTGTAGTAGAATAATTAATAAAGCATAAAGAAACTTGTATATGAATCTCTTATATCTCGTTTATTGAATACTGAAGAATGTTTGCTTTTTTATACATCCCACGTTTTGTTCTTTTACACGATTTAGTGCGCATTTGTACGCAAAGGTAAAATCATCAATTATATAATATTAATATATAGCATAATTAAAATTATATACTTTTGCTGTAAGTATTATTGAGTGATATCGTTAGGAAATAAATTTGATGAGTATAATTTGTTTCGGTATCTGTTAAACTTCTTGACGTACAAACCACAGATTTTTGTTGTCGCATCAAACAAAAACAGATACCATTTTCTTAAGCATCTGCTTGGATAGTTATTTCCATTTTGGCATCAGAATTTTCCGAAACTGGTGATTTACTAATTCTCCACTTGATTGCTTGAAGAGCCTGAGTTTGGCAAGGTAGGTAACCAATTGAATACCTATTACATTATTTCTTAATAATTGACCAAATGGTGCAGTAAGTTTTCTAAGCCTGGTATGAATTGCCTTAAAAAATTGAACATGCCCAATATATTTTGCAATTCTTCCTTATTTACTGGATCCTTGATCTCCAATAATATCTTAACTCAATATGGAACTATCCACTTACCATCTTCATTACATATATGCCACAAATATTTTACCTAATTCCTTCTGCGTTGTATTTTTTTAAAATATATATTTTTTAATTACTTTCATTAAAATTTCATTATGCTCTTCTTTACTTGAAGCTGATATTAAATCATCGTAGTAAATCCAAATTCCACAAATGTCTCCAAAATATTTCATATTTTGAAAATACTCTGGGGTTATATTAAGACCAAACAATCAAATTTTCCAAAACTCTTTTTATCAAATCGAGAACAATGAATATATATTTACCTGCTAACTGATTTCTTCTAATGAGGTACATTTGGAACTCTTTTTATAAATAAATCGAAATGCTTCGGATCCAAGCGTAGTCTTCGAGATTTGTCTGGCTTTTCTACAATAGCAACGTTATTGATGCCATGAAATACAATTTTTATTTATCTTGATTGCTTTGTTAGTAACGAAAATTTTCATCAATTCAACGTTTATAAATGAACAGCAGTACCATTCTTGTGTCAAAATAAATGTAAATATGTGGGCCTGAGCCCTTAGTTATATAGCATTTAGCAAATTATTTGCCCAAATGATATGTTGTTTGTACTAATTATGTGTAAAAACACTGATGTTGACCGGTAATATATGGTGAGATATTCTGATTTTGTGCTACTAAAAATGTTATATTGTTCGGTTGTTGGATATCAGATACTATGATTAAAATAAATATATTTAAAAAATCTATACTATTACGAAAATAATTGATAAAATGTAAGGGAAGTGTTGTATAAGAATGAAAAATGTATTCACTCTTGTTTTCTTTTAAAAAGCATAAAATATAGATAAATATATAATTTTGGCTGGTGCTACGATACCTGCGTTGGGACTGCTTGATTGATAGGAGTTGTTTATGCATTTACGGTTGTCTGCACTTTGCTGCCTATATATAAGTGAACTCTTATCTTACAAGCTGGAAGGGCTGCGTGTTAGAAATAACGCAGGCAAAAAATTGTTTATGCAACCCGTACTTGCATTCTCTCTTCATCATGAAAAATCGGTATACCGTTTGACTGAAATAAAAGTAGATATAGGGAAATACAGACACGCACACATGTGCATGCAAACATGAAATGGAGGGGTACGATAGTAGGGGAGTACAGATGAGTTCATATCGGGACACCGGGGTACCCAGGCTTTAGTGTAAAACGTTGAAAGCTA
The DNA here is from genome assembly GCA_963170755.1 of Amphimallon solstitiale. NCBI lineage: Eukaryota > Metazoa > Arthropoda > Insecta > Coleoptera > Scarabaeidae > Amphimallon > Amphimallon solstitiale. The sequence continues at coordinate 79,919,199 of OY720681.1, read as the reverse complement.
GTATGCAGACGTTTACTTTAAGGAATTACGCTATGTACGGCTTTTGTATAATATTTTGGTAACTGATGTATAATGTATTAACATTGAACTGAAACAAAACTCTATAAAATTTGTAACTAAAATAAAATTCTTATAAAAAATTAAATAAAATTCTCGCATTTAAAACGAAACAAAATATTGTTTGCTCAGAAACAATGTATGTACGTTCACGCTCTAAAGTTACGGAACGAATGTGTTGTCCCCGCTCTCGATCTCCCCACACCACCGGTCTTATACATAGGTACATGTTTATGTGTGTGTATTTGAAGATGCATATTAACTTTTAACTACGACAATCTGTATATCAAATCTTTTTAATGTGTTTTTATTGATATTAATTTTGTTATTTTTGCTATGATTACTTTCTTTGTTGCTATTATGTTTTATTAGTGACAAAATATAACGCAGGGTATTAAAAATAAAAACTGAATATTAATACATTCACATTCTTTACTATATACATTTATAATGTTTTCATGTTTTTATAATATTGAATATAATGTACAAACGATATAATAAATAAAACATGTTTAATCTACTTTTATTTACCAATTGCTAAATTAACACAAGTTAGTAATTGTTAAATAAAATGATTTTAGACATTTTTGCTAAATTGTAAGAGCTTTTCCATGCAGTTCCAAGATTTAAAAAAGTCTTGCATGTTAATTCTTTCTGCACTTTAGAAATACGTAAAATATTTCCATTAACACTCATGTTTCCAACAGTCGTTTGTTGCACTGATACATAATACTTGTTATGCTACTACTTGTTACTTGCAATTCCACACACAAGCAATTTATTCTTTATTTTACTATTTTCACTGTTGATTATATGGCCTTGTTGATTATTTGATAAAAATATACATTCCTGATTCTTAAGTTTTCTACTTTACTCCATTAAAAATATAGCCATTTTTATATCTGCTATATATTTGGGAGGTAAATATTTTCAGATCTACCTTACCTAAGGCATCTAATTTATTTTACATATTGTGAATTTCCTCTGTTTTACAGTTTATGTTTGGGGGCGCCCACTAATTAAGTGAGGTGTTCTTTTTTTTAATTTGGACCTCTCCCTTCCTCTTGGTGAGATTGGTGAATATCCCCCCCCCCCCGTTAAATGAGATTTGGTGAAATTTTACTAGACCCCCCCCATTTCGAACTCAGTAATTTAATGGACGTCCCCTTTGTCTTATTGGTACCTACCTAGATAATGTTTCAGGAACGGAGTTAATTTCTCTTTCTTTGATTGGAAGTAATATTGTCAAAATTAGATTCGGTAATTTGAGGTTTGTGATCCGACCATACGTGTTTCAAATTGTCCTTATTTTCCTCAATATTATCCAAGTACGCATGCACAATATTGAAATCATACAACATTATTTATACATATAACCTTGATTGGAAAGCATGGAGCACTATATAATGAAACTGTTATGTATTTATTGGAAGTTATGCAAATCGTCGTTAATGAATTCATGAGATACATGATGCACTGGTTAAAAAAATATGTGTTTGCTTCAAAGTTGCCATTTTAAACGATAATCGGTAAGCCACATGCGAACTGCGTAAGTTAAGAGCATACTGAAAGCTCAATGACATTACTGGCTACCCGAAATACTTAGAACTGTTTTCCACAATGCCATTACACAAGTTAAACTACCTGTTCCTCTTCAACACGCCTAAAAAATATGTTAGGTGTGCACTTTAATGTATGTTTAACGATATTCGTCTTTATTTCTGGGTTTTCGGGGGGGGGGGGGGTAAGTGCCACTCCCTGCCCCTCCCCTTGGCTACGCCTTTGTTTTAAGCGGCGCAAAAAGTAAGAAAACAACTTTTTGAGATTACTTTTCCCACTACGTACAATTTCTTATTCCGCAGCGTGTAAGTAGATATGACGGACGATCCCCCACCATCTATTCTTTCAGTCTCTAGATAATATATATTGCGGCCTCTATGGTCCCTTCCAGTTAGTAAGATAGATTTTACTCGGAGATATAGAGAGAGGAGAATGCTGTTACACATGCGCGAAATTTTGAATGATAATGTCCGCCATTTTGATCACGGAGCTAACGAGCACCCATAAAACGCACCAATCATAGGCGTTATTGAAAGAGCGCGATTTTCAAACAAAAAAGAAACAATTCAAGCAGACCTAGACATCAATATTGTGGTGATTTGGATTATAAACTATAGGAAATAAAACTAGCTTTGTTGAATTGCTCATTTGCCACTGAGCAATTAAATAAAATAATTTAGTCAAACTTTTTTTTCAGAATTTTTTTACTAAATTAAACATTCATCTGTGAGATTTTTCTAACTCAAGCAGAAGAACTAATGGCTGAAACTTCATCAACAACAGATGTATTCAGTTTTATTGTCAAAAACGGTACAATATTCTGTATGCACATAATCTTCATCTCCGAAGTGTTCTGCTCAAGCATATTTATTCGCATTGTCAGCTTTTAAAAACTCTGCGACATTTTATATATATATGCAAGCTCCATTCTAAAACTTTTAACACATAGAACTAATCTATCTTCTTATTCTCATGTTTTATCCACACGATTCACAAGATACAAGTGCATCTTAAAATTACATTTAAACTCAGAAACAAAAAACGCAATAATGATGCGTGTATATACACAAACCACTCGATGTCGATACACAGGGTCAAAATGGCGTCTACTATTGCGTCGTGTATAAATTGGATGTGCAGTAGTACAAGAACATTCTCCCCTCTATATCTGGCGCAAAACCGGCGTTCTCTACACCAGTCAACAGATTTAAATGTTTTTTTTTATTTCAAATCTGGTATAATGTTATTGCTTAATGTTTTTTTACTACCTGTATAATGTTCAGGTCTTCTTTATAACTTTAAAAAAATTAATATTTACACATATTTTTCAACAGTGTATATCTTGCCTAAATTCACTTACCTATTATTGAACAAATTTAGTAGCTACATATGATAAACTATTTAGTACAATATTGTGTCTTTCAAATAGAATAACAGTGTGTTTCTTTCTATTAATATTACCTGTTTTTCTTAATATGGAAACTTAAAAGAGAAAAACTGCAGAATTATTTTTAATTTATCTAGGATTAAATTAAATTACCACTTGTTAATATTACCTATGGCTATATATTTGTATTCTTGATCGTAAAATGCGTAGTATTTCTGATATTTATCCTTGTATGATAAATAAAATATATCTATATTAAATTATTTATAGGTCTTGCAGACTGCAACTGGTTGAAATAATTTTGTTTTCGTAGCGTAGATGGTTCTTTTAATTCTTTTTACGTGAGAATGCGGCGGGAAGAAAGTAATTTATAACTTTGATCATTGAAATTAATATTTGCTTAAATTATAAAATTTTGTACTATGTATAAGAATTCTAATATCAGGTATATGCGGAGATATCTATTTTACTACCAAAAATGTTATATATTGTATCAGTTGTTATCAAAAGAAATAAACATTTGACCTTTTACTGAGCAGTCTAGTTCTTTTTTTTTTGTACATTTCCTAATTATCCCTTAAATAGAAAGTATAATAGCATGTATAAAGTATAATTTTAAACCACATAAACAAACAATTTAATAGGTGAATATTTCAAGTAATTTGATTTAGGTGGTGAGAATAAGCACAAAATTGGTCCGTCGTGCGGGATGTCCCTCAGGGAACTAACCTGGGGCCCCTGCTTTTCTTAATTTTTATCAATGATCGGTTGCAGTGCAAAAAATAGCTTTTCGCAGACGATTTAAAAGTTTTCTTGAGAATATACTCCGTAGACGATTGCCGATTTCTTCAGTTACAGATAAATTGAGGTGTAGACATGGTAATAAGCTTTATTAAATTCTATAAATTTGTATATTCATTTTTTTTAACTGAACCTTACCTCTTTATTAATAATGCTTTTAGAAAAACAAATTATAACTTTTTTAAAGAAAAATATCTTGTTTTTTAAAAGCATAAAATTATTAAATAAGTAACTTAACTAGAGAACACTAAAATATTGTTAATTTTCAATCGTAATCCAAATAAAAATTATTTTTTCTTGGAGTCTAAATTCTTCAACAAAAAAATGTTCTCAATATTTTCAGTTTACGTAAAAAACAATATAAGAGTTAGGAATGTTTATACATAATTACCTTTGAAGATAGTGCAAGCAGCTTCACCTTAAGTAAATGTGTGGATTTATTGTTACTGTATGTATACATTTCTGAAAGTAGATAGTTTGAGTTTCCTATTCGAGCTTTGTCATAGCAACACCAATAATTTATTTTTATAAGTTCTATTATTTTCACTTATAATTACGCGAGAGCTTTCTTTTTTCCGAATAAATTTTCACTTTTTAACGAGAATTTTTCTTGCTAGGTAACTGTCGGAACAAATTGCCTGATAAAACGACGAGTTCGAAGGACGAGTCGTTTTATCGAGGAGGCAATTTGTTGAGTTCAGTTACCATTTAGCAACTAAATTCGAGTTTAAAAATTGAAAATTTATTCGGAAATAAAAAGAAAGCTCGAGTGTAATTCGGTAAGATAATTTACTAAATGTGTAAACAATTACTGAAACATTTATTACATAGTAATCATACTATTTAAAAATAGAGTTATTAAAAGCACAGTTCTTATATATTTTGTGAAGATTACTTACAATGAGTTTGCAAATTTTGTCATAACAACACTTCACAACGAACACTATGATGATAAAGTAAGCAAATTTATGTCGGATCAACCAAAGATACTACGCAAAGCTTACGGTTGCGTCGACTTTGACATTTCATTTTGACAGTGGGTTCGTTGAGTTCATGACATAACGAGAAAACATAAGTTGTTGTCAGGCCAACCAAAGGTAAACAACTTTTTTGCCGATATAAAAGTTAAAGTAAACTTTTATCGCTGTCAAAGTGACAAAACAAATCCGACTTATGGGTTTTTTTGCACATGCATTAAATTATCACTTGTAATTACACGAGAGCTTTCTTTTTTCCGGATAAATTTTTACTTTTTAACGAAAATTTTTGTTGCTAGGTAACTGTACGAAACAAATTGCCTGATAAAACGACTCGTCCTTCGGACTCGTCGTTTTATCGAGGAGGCAATTTGTTGAGTTCAGTTACCATGTAGCAACTAAATTCGAGTTTAAAAATTGAAAATTTATTCGGAAATAAAAAGAAAGCTCGAATGTAATTCGGTAAGATAATTTACTAAATGTGTAAACAATTACTGAAAAATTTATTACATAGTAATCATACTATTTAAAAATACAGTTATTAAAAACACAGTTCTTATATACTTTGTGAAGATTACTTACAATGAGTTTGCAAATTTTGTCATAACAACACTTCACAAAGAACTCTATGATGATAAAGTAAGCAAATTTATGTCGGATCAACCAAAGATAATACGCACAGTTACGGTTGCGTCGACTTTGACATTTCATTTTGACAGTGGGTTCGTTGATTTTATGACATAACGAGAAAACGAAAGTTGTTGTCAGGCCAACCAAAGGTAAACAACTTTTTTGCCGATATAAAAGTTAAAGTAAACTTTTATCGCTGTCAAAGTGACAAAACAATTCTGACTTATGGGTTTTTTACACATGCATTAAATTATCATACATAAAATCATGAGTGATATAATTTTGCCGGCAAAATTTAATTATTATGAAGAGAGTTTGTTGCTTGGCAATTTCGCGAGTGACATTGACAGATAAAAATAACGAGCCGTCAGGCGAGTTATTTTTGTCAATGACCCACCTTGCGTAGTTTTAGAGAAAATGGGATTAAATTCAATGCGACCGGTGAATTGGCCTTCATTATCTATTTCATCTTGAAAATAGTGCACTTTGCAATTTACAGCTTCGTTTCCTCTCCAGGCAAGCTCGAACGAACAAACATCCCTCCGGATTTTCTTCATTCCAGCTGCTTGCCATGGCCCGAATCTCGTGTAACGTAAGAGCTTTGGCACTCACTTTTCTTGTCTCAGAATTTTGCTGAAGAAGTTTTCTCTTCGCATCACGAGCATTCCTGGCTTCCTTAAAACAAATATCGGAGAAAGGATTGATTTTGATATCATAATCTTTGAAATATTTTTCTTGTACCATTAATGCTGTTGTGTTCCATATTGATTTGACACTAGTTTCCTTGTAGTTTTCTCCGTTTTTCTTCTTCATGTTGAACGCCCAATCTTGTAATATTTTTGCGATTTCTTCTGGAGTAGTTGTAGGAAGTAAATCATAATGCCGCTGTTTACAAAATTCACTGAACTGTTGCCACACTGACGCTTTAGTTTTGACTGGGTTAACAGGAACAACCTTGGAAGTGGCCTCTTTAATGTTTTCAATGGATAAATCACCGAATCTTGAAGAATTGGGATCATTATTCTCGCACATCTTTTTCAACTGACGTTTGCAAAAATTATTGCAATGGCGGCGACTTGTTGAATCGGTTACTATGTTTGCAAAAAACAGAGGAAAATTTGCCGCTGAAAAACAGGTTGGTTGCTTCTCCCTTTTTATTGGTTGAGCAACCCTGGCAATATTTAAAATTTGAAATTTTGTCGATGCGAAACTATTTTTTGATTCAAATGATCAATTCTTATTGGGCAAGATTTTTATGAATGAAATAGTCAATATAATAATAATATGTGACAGTGTTTTGTTATTCTTATGCTTAGCTTAAAGACTCTTGATATAAGGTTTGATTCATTTTGTCGCTTGGATATGTATAATAAACAAACAAAAAAATATAGCGAAATAAAATTGCCTATCATTTGATAACAATTTATTTTCTTGGAAAATAATGGTGAATACAGAAAGATTAAAGGAAAGTTTTTTACTAATTTGCAAATTGTCGTTCTTGTTTTCATATTTAAATGCGTTAAGCTAATATTTCATTGATAGCTCTTAATCTAATGCAGGCGAATGTTCGAACAAAAGCAAAAATGACTTCTTTTGGAATTTTATTTTACTATTTGTCACTTTGTGAAATGTAGAATACATAATGTCCGGGTACTTTATTTTATAATTTTTGCAGGTCCTTACATTACAAGCAGACATTTTTCTAGCAAAGTCAAACATCCCTTGTACCATGGACATTAAGAGGTTGGTAGTAGTGGACAGAAAGAGTTCAAAGATCAGAGAATAGTATTCTCTAATCTTTGGAGAGTTGTTGTTAGACGCTGTTGTTAGAGATCAAAATTTGTATCTGATATTATGTATATTATGGATGTTTAAATATAAGTGTTTGAGGCAAAAATTATATTAATAAAATTTAAATAAACAACTTATTTACAAGTCTAATATCGCATTTAGATCGACCAGTGTTCAGACATATTTATATATAGAACTATGGGGCAATATTCCTGTCTAATGATGCTGTAGCAAACATTGTCTATAATACGTTTTGAAGGTATGAAGTCCAAACGCCTGGAAAAGAAAATAAATTATTAGTGAAGAAAAAAGATTTATCAATTTTATTTAATTGTAACTTCTTAAATTTAGATCCATACATAGACATATTTATTTATAAATATATTTAAGTCTACAAAATTGATTATTTACTATAAAAGTAGGAAGAGTTTGATTTTTGTTTTTACTACTCATTAAATGAAAAAGTAAACTTAAAATATAGTTTTGCACTCATAGAAAACATTGTTTTATTTTTTTATTCGTCGATCACAATGCTCACTAGACGTACTAAACTGTTTGACAAAATATAGCAAAATAATTGCAAAATGAGAAAATAGTATGCCTGACTCAAATTTGGCATTTACACAGTACATAATACATGACTGACTACTGTTGCTAAACACAATTGGACATGAATAGGTTTTTGAAGTTTGGTATTCTTAAGGGTAAGATTTATGCACATATTATTATTATTTCGACACGCACTTGGGCCGAGCTAAACGGAACACACAGCAATTTCAATTTTATTTTTACTTTACACATTTTCAAATTAGGAATTTCTGTATGTCATATCTGTGTTATTTTCGCAAGGCTAACAGTGTCTACTATGTAGTGATGTTGATTGTTATCTGCAATACATTGCGGAACTGTCGACAGAAGCTACAAATTGGTTTTGCTTTTCCTATTTTTTCATTTTGCTATTAGTTTGCTATGTCAAACAGTGTCACTACGTCAAAATGATTTATACACTTATTTTATACATTTCTTTAAGATACTGACTACGAATAATTTAATGTGTATACCTATATCTATTTGTGTAAGTATCGATGAAACAAAAAGGACGAAGAAAATTAAAAACATTATTATTAGTTATAGAATATAAATACTTATTAAGATTCTACCTAAGCACAATCAAAAGTTATTGCCGCTGGAGAGATTTAAATGCGAGCTTAATTATATGAAGATGTCGCGATAGCAGTTTTAATTTTAGTTAAATTTGTAACGGACTTTTGTCCGTCCCTGTATAAATTATCAATCTATTATGTATTATTGCTTTTTACTTAATTTTATATTAATAGGTTCGATAATTCTATACAAATATTCTAAAAAAATGTTTAATTTATATAATGTTTATGTTTGTCAATTAGTAATGAGAAAGATGATCTTTTTGTTAATTTTCTACCTGAATTTTTGCACGTGATAATATCGTGTGTTTAAGTACAGTACACGCGTTTTGCTCGTGATCCTTCGTATATTTCACGGCAAAAATACTGTTTTAAACCATTATTTATGCGAGCCCAGGGCTATATAAAGCCACGATTTTATTAGGGAAGTTAGAGTTCTCTCAGGCAGTCCATGAGGGATTTCTCTTGAGCACTCTCAGGCAGACCGTGAGAGCATTCTCCTTATTCTTTCAGGCAGTCCCAGGCAGTCTGTCGGGGAATGTACCTTGTTTTTCCAGACAGTTCGTGGAAAAACAACTCCATCTCCCGTAAGTCCCTCATCCCGCAAACAGTCTTTACATGGTAATAAGTTTGATATTCCGTTAAATTAATATGGTCGTGTCAGATAGAGTAGTTTTGATTTCATATGTTAAAGTAAATTTCAATTTCACGTAAAAAAATGAATATATTACTATTGTCGATCTTCTCTTCAACGATATCATACGAATACATATGCTTGCCGATATATTTTCTTTTTTGCCGAACTCATGTAAATACCATCTTTCTCGCCGTAAATAGAAATGACATGTATTTTTACTTAGCGAATGTTCACGACAGAATGATTTATTAACCGATGATTGGACACACCGTTATATATTTATTTACACATGTAAATAAGATTCAAATAAATGTAAGGTTAATGTTAATATAAGGATTGTAATTACTGTTGTGGACAACGAATATTATCTGATTTTCTTGTAAATATGTATATTTAAACTTGTGTAATTAATAACTGTTTTATATTTAAATAAAAGAGTTAATATTGAAATATTTCGTATTCTCTTAATGCCAGGGAAAATAATAAGATAGAATAAAATGCTGCTAAAGGATACATTACCTTTTTCCTCCGAAACCGAGCATACCCGTAATAGCGCATGTTATTGTTGCTAAATTCACATTCACTAGACACTAAAAACACTTATAATTATTGTAACGCCTTTTGTTTTCATGCTTAAGAACTAATTAACTGTCAAATATAGATAGTGGAGGTGGATGAATACCAACTGTAATTTTAATCGATGACAAAGCACTCTAATGTTAAATATCCCTAAGTGTGCACGGGACATTCAATTTGGCAATTAGTTTCGTTAATTAACATTTAACAAATTTTAAAGAGCGGCTCGTCATAAATTTTAGTAAAGTTTAGGATAGGACATTTTGAGTTTAGCATGATCGAGACTCAAGGAAAATAGAACAGCTTTTGCTGAATTTACCTTGAGATTGCGCTTCCGGGTTTAGTTATTTGGTTATTTAGTTACTTACTTTATTATGATTTATCTGATTTGATATGATTAGAATTCATCTGTATTTTTACTCTTTATATCTGCTTTATAACAAGGTCGGCAATAAACATTATTATTATTATTATTATTATATTCTTAACGTCATACTGGTCTATATAAAACTGTTATCATTATTGTCTCTCTCACTTTTCTAAAAAAGATTCACCAAATTAAAGTGCTTGTTTGTATGAATGTTCGGTTCGCATTTAATTTAATATCTATTTCCTTGTTTAGGATTACGTGTGAATACTGATAAATGCAGTAAGAATGTTTTAACTATCAAAGGCAACGAAAATGTCATTCGTGCAATATATATATATATATTTGAATTTATTTGGTGCTCTGAAAATAAAATAGCTCATGAATAACGTCATCGGTACCATTCCATCATCACATACTTTTCTCCGATCGACCTAAAACCTTTAAAACAAAAACAATAATATTTTCAAAAAAACTAATCATTTTAGTGTATTTTTGAAAATCAGCTTTATTAAAATATCTATTTGCATTTCCATTAGCATAATGTGTGACAATCATGTGAGGTATTTACTGACATCTAAATTTTTCCAGGAACTGTAATATTTTTCTATTATTTATTATGTTGTTATTGTTTTCAGATACGTTTTTTTTTAACAATTTTGTATAAAACTCTAAAAATTTTTATCCTTGAAATTACGCTTCTTTGCATATTTAAGCTTCCTGCTCAAATGTTATCGCTCTAGAATTTCTTTTATTGAATAGCACCAAATAAACAAATTAATTGTAATATGCATGTATATGTTACCGTAAAAGACAAAGACTACATGTGGTTCTTTCTTATAAAAATAACTAAAAAAAAAAAACGAAATAATATCTTTTATAAAACAAAGCAAAACAATAATTTTGTTATTTATATAATAATGTTTCTATTAAGTTCATTTTATGTTAAATATGTATTGATAATTATTGGAAGTATAATATTACATACTAGGTTATTTTGGTTACCTAGGGGAGAGGTACTTAGTACATAATAGGTCATAGAAGATCGTATTTGACCGAAAATGTTTTCCAAATTCGTTGACAAAACGAGACATTATTATAGATCCGTTTGCTTACAATTTTTTTTTTAACTAATCGTCAACAGCTATAAATTGTGATGATTTGTATAAATGTCAAAATACCCGGTTTTATCCACCCAGTCGGGTAAAGCCGGACAGGTGGCTTATTATATTAAACACATGACAATAAACGGAATTTTATTCAAGCTAATGAATAATGTATATGACAATTGAACTTCAAGACAACAATAAAAATTTAATTTGCGCAAAAATCACAAACGAAGTAATCATCTGTTTCATCTACGTTAGCACAAGCATCATGAGACCATTTTTGACATGAATTGCACATGATCCATCCTTCGCCAGAGTTCGAATTTGAATATAATTCCTTACAATATGTGCAGGACGTATTCTCATTTTCATCTGCGGATGTTGAGTCATCTTCACTATTCTGTACAATTGATGGTTTTGTGGTAAACCTCAATTTTGACAGTTGTTTTGAATTTTTCTTGTTTGTTTTTGTTAATATATTTCTCGTCACCACACAACGTTTTAGAGTTGTGGCGTCCTTACACTGTCCTATTAACTCATCGTTGTAAGGTGACGACGTTAATATGACTGTTTTACCTCGCCTTCTATCATTGTTGTCCTTTTTTCGTGTGGCCTGCGGAAATGGGAATATTTTTTTCGGAGTCACGGTAAAGCTAGCACTCGGTTGTGGCGAACGTGTTGACGAAGGCGTTGAACAATTCTGAACAAGATCAGTAGATTTTGCTAATCTCGATCGTTCCACTGATGTTGAATCGTTAAAGACGGGGGTGAGCACATTTGGAACAAAAGAATTCGATTGTGTACAGTTAGCTTTTGTCACAGATTTGTTGTCGTGGAAATATTCGGGTCAGTAAGAGATCTCTCAGTAGTCTCTGATGGAGCCAACATCAAGACTTCAAAAACACCTGGATTTAGTGGAAATATGCCTGTTTTTCTGAAGCCATTCACAGCAATTTGAACACTTGCTGCCTTCATAAATGCCACTCCGACAAGCTTTCCAATTTGGTTGATTGTAATACATCTGACAGGGTGATCACGAAGCCATTTTCTTGCTTCTTCTCCGTAATAGGTGCTCAACGGTGCCATGAAAGAAACATCTAAGGGTTGCATTCGATAAGTGCAATGGGGAGGAAAACATAACAAAACAACATTATTTTCACGTGCCATGTTGATCAAATCAATGCTCTTTGTGTGGGTGGCATGCCCGTCTAGCAATAATAGGACTGGTTGTTCTGCAGAAGGTTTTACTTTAGTGAGAAATCTTTTAAACCATTTGATAAAAATGTCCTTCTGAATCCACCCACTTGGATGAAACTCTGCGGTAGTTCCTGGAGGAGCATCGTCTAGAAATTCAGGGTTTTTTCTTTTTCGTGGAAAAATAAACATGGTCGGCATATATTCACCGGCTGCACTCATGCAAATTTCGGCTGTGATAAGAGTTCCCCTCTTGGCTGAAACCAAAGTTCCAACTTAGGCCAATCACTTTAGACTGCTTATTCGGAACTGTTGTAATCCCAGTCTCAACAACATTCCATATGCATTCTGGTGGAAATTTGTACTTTTCACAGACTTCAGTCAACAAGGAAAAGAATTTCTCAACGGCCGTACGATTAAAACCGATTGCACGTCCAATGGATGTAGCTTCTGGTGTTCTCAATCTAAGATGTGGATGTCTTTTTAAAAATGCATACATCCACGCTTTGCCAGTCATTCTCTTTTCCTTGTTGAACGTGTGTGATAACTTATTTTTTTCGGCTAGGTCAAATGCAAGACTACGCAGATCTTTCAAAGTAAAACCGAAGAGTCTGCTTTCCATTTGTAAAATATGGGAAGCAAGTTCATTTTCTTGAGCGGTTGTAAACACTGGCTTGAATCTTCCTAAACCTGCAAAAATATGTATTATACCTTTACTGTTTCTTTTTGTTGATTTGTAGTTGCCCTTCTGGCTTGCTTCTTCAATAGCTTTGCCAGCTCTCACAGTCTTAACTCGGTCCTCTAAAGTCGACTGAGGGACTTCAACAGCTCGAGAAGCTTTCAAGTATCCCATCCTGCCTTCACAAACCTCAGTAATTGCCCCAATCATGCTCTCCTTACTCCACGACTGACGTGTAGTTTTCCTGACGTAGTTTGTCATTTTGCCCTAATCAGATAAATATATTTAAAATAAATTACACTCGTATTATAGTAAATACATTGTTTACGAAACTGATAATTATTAACCTATTTTCTAAAACCGGGTACCCGGTTTTAGCATCCGGGGTTGTACCCGATTTTATCCGCCTGTGAATTGAAAAGAATAACGTAACCCTAAAGTGACATAGTATGAAATATTTATGTAAATATCACGGCAAAACATAGCTAATAAACTACTCTTTTGATAAAACTACTTACCTCATAAATTACACCACTACCAACAACGTAGACAGCACAGGAAGTACTTGTTGTTTTTAAATCAAAGCCTATCGAAAATGAACATCGGCATATGATCGACAAGGGCACCATCTAGAAGGCATTCTTGCTATTGCCAATGTTAATGTACATTGAGCTGAGACTAGTTTCAATTTTGTTAGCTAGATGGTATCATCACCGAGAACAATATCACCAATACCCGGTTTTACACGACCACCGGTTTTACCCAACTCTCCCCTACTCATAATACGTTAGATACAAACTCATAATATATTAGGTAGAGAGAAAATTATTATAGAAGTTTATTTTTGAACGTGAATATCTATTTTGTTGCAATTATTAAATGCAAAAGATATGCCGTTTGTGTGTGCGATCGCTAGATCTTCAGTTTCTTTACTCTTGCCTTCAATTCCAAACAAGCTCGCAACATGGAATACTTCGGCCACAAAGATGAAGGAGAATATTCTTTTGAAAGTTTGACAAAATAAGCGAGTATAATTGTTTTTCCAGGACCTTGAACTTGTTCTCTGTCTCGCCACTTACAAAACAGGTGATAGCCTTTTTCGTAATATATTTTTGATTTCTCTGGCATCAAATTAAAAGACTACATTAAAAGGCACAGGGAACGCGATCTATGCGCATGCGTGACGGACGTCTACGCTTGACATTAGCGGCAAATTTAAATTTATCGTTTTTTGAATTTGTCTGCTTTTATCTGTGAAAATTAACAAAAAAATTGTCTAAAACAATATTTAGACGATAATTAATATTTAAATATATAAAATCTAAAATTACTGTTAGAGATATCTATGAAAGTGTCTTGATTTTATTTTAAATATTGACTAAAAAATTATAAAATATAGAAAAAATGAAACAAAAGCTTTGCATGATATTAACTGTATTGTAGTGGGTTCAATTACTGCTCATAAGAAGAACCTACAGGAACTTATGAGAGTACGGAGTAGATAATATTTTTTAACCTTATTTTATTACACAATACACACAAACAAAAATAAATTATTACATGTGGTATTTACAAAATAGGTATCTAAAAGGAACAATTTGTATTCATTCTATAATAAACTATTCAAGACAATAATATTTATAAAAAAAAAACATAACTAAATACACCTATCATTTAATCTATTTTCCATCCTTCGCTCCAAACCTAAGTACTTACATAACCTTAAAAACTAATTAATTATTATTTAAAACAACGGTAATAAAGCTAATAAATACGAAACTTATAACAAAAGTAGTCGCTTTCTGTGAATCAGTAAAGGTGATGCTGATCGAACAAAGAAGCGGGAAAAAGTGAGAATTTGCCGCGTGATTTGCCGGCATATTTTTGACATGTTACACATGGTACACATGTTATGTGGTTGGTATTGTAAGCAATTAAGTTGGCATCTACTCTCGACGCATGCGCATAAAGCGCGCCCCCCTGTGTCTTCCACTGTTCGGTGCTTGTAGAGTGCTTTCAGGAATATCAATATCTTCCATGCAAATTTTTACGTATTTTTTTTTATCGAAGTGACATTTGTTGATATACTGTTCTGTTTTCGTATTCCTAGATACAGTATAAATATAGGAGTTATAGGTATTGATTTTTTAGTATATCTAAAAATCTTTTCATATACTTTTCGCTGCCTCAAAAATCAATACTAATCATAATAAAATTATTGATTTATTTTCGTCTTTGACGATACGATAAAGCTTTGAATATAACTTGAATATCAGTGATTTTAACCATCTCGCAGTGTCCTCGATTATAATAAACCGCATAATATTATCTGTGTTGATAGCCTATTTTACGCGCATTCATGATATAAATATGGTCTGAGAATATAAAGAAGATTGGTTGAGCTATCAAAGCATTATTGAATTACGTAATAACTCGACTACAGCGCCCTCTGTCGTGTCCAGATTTTGTGATTTTCTTTTTTGTCACTAAACCAACATATAATGTGAATATGAGTCATATTGGCCCATAAATATAAAATTTGTTAATAACTTAACGCGCCACCTATCGAATGTTTTGAAAGCATATTTTACGCGCATTGACAATATAAATATGGTCTGAGGATATCTAGAAGATTGGTTGAGCCATTATAAAGTTATTGAATAACGTAATAACTCGACTACAGCGCACTCTGTCGTGTCCAGATTTTGTTATTTTCTTTTTTGTCACTAAACCAACATATAATGTGAATATCAGTCATATTGGTCCATAAATATAAAATTTGTTAATAACTTGACTTCAGCGCCACCTATCGAATATTTTGATAGCCTATTTTACGCGCATTGACAATACAAATACGGTCTGAGAATATCAAGAAGATTCGTTAAGCCATTAAAAAGTCATTGAATAACGTAAATGGATTTTTGCAGATGTCGACGTTTCGTAGCCTTCTGCCTTTCAATCTCTCTCTCTCTCTCTCTCTCTCTCTCTCTCTCTCTCTCTCTCTCTCTCTCTCTCTCTCTGAATGTACTCATACATAAATTTGAGAATAATTTTATAGAAAATCTTTTTTGGAATTCCTTCTGCAGGAACGTTTTTTACTCTTATAGTAAAACAGTTTTTATCTCGCAAGTCATGTTTTTTTTTTGAAAATGTTCTGAGCTTGATTTTGATTAATTTTTGTATTAAAAATAATTGCAGTTCTTTTTTTGCAAATATCTTGCACATGCATTATATACATTATATACAGATTTACTGGTTTTAAAAGTATTTAGATCTGGATTTTGAATAATTTTTGTACAAGATATTTCATAGTTGGGTCCGGAAGTAACACTTTTACTCTTATCTAATAGCACTTTTTTGCAAATATCTCGCAAATTATGCATTCCTTAGACATTTATCAAGAGTACAAAATTATTCAAACCAGGATTAGGGATAAGTTTTGCACATCAAAAATCTAAATTCGAACCGAAAGTACCACTTTTACTTACAGGTTTATTAAGCGGATAAAAATATTTAAAACTTAATTAGCAGCGCTATTAAAATTTTTCAAGCGCAATTATATTGACCGGCAATTATTAAATGCTATGAAGAACATTAGAGTCAGATCACTTAGGTAAGAGCGCTAAATGTATTTTACCTTCAAATGATGACCTACAAGTTCTAGCAAATAAATTTAATAATATTTTTACTATATACCGCAATCCCACAAATTATGACAATTCACCTTCAATTTAAATACAGGGAACCAACCCTTTCAATTCTTTATTTCCTTCTAACTTGCAAGGAAGAACAACGTACATTGGTATAAGAAAGTAGTGTGGTGACCACACCTCATTTTGGTTATGTAATAGATTTATTTATTTTTATTACTTAATTATGTTTTTATTTAACATCATTAAATTCTGATCAATTAAAGAACTATATATTAAAATTTTACAGAATATTTAACCATGTTATCTTACTCAACTTTTATGGTATAGGTATTTAAATTGTTATAGCAAAACATCAAATGTTAAATTATATCAGCTGTTTTATTGGAAAACAATTTATCTAGACAGGATCCCTAAAAAATGATAGGAATGTAGTCAGACTGTTTTATTATAATAAAGATATATTCTCTTAAAACAAACAGAAGCTAGGAGGATTTTACAAATATATTTAAAAATTCTAATAACATTTACAGGAATCTATCTCGAATACTATTTCGTAATGTCATAGAAAGAAAATGAGGTGTGGCCACCACACGACTTTCTTATACGTATGAAAGTGTTACTTCTGGTCCGAATTTTGAAATTTTGTTTATACAAAAAATATTCCAAATCCCACTCTAAGTACTTTTGTACTCTTCATAAATATATATAGAATACATAATTTACGACATATTTGCAAAAAATCGTTATTCGGTAAGAGTAAAAGTGTTACTTCCGGTCCGAATTTTGAAATTTTTTTGTACAAAAAGTATTGAAAATTAAGTTGTAAATACTTTTATACTCATAACGTACCTGTCTAAAAAGCATGAATTGCAAAATATTTGCAAAAAACTGTTTTTCGATAAGAGTCAAAGACCTACTTCCGGTAGGAATTTCGAAAAACTTTTTTAATAAAATTCTTCACAATTTCAATTATAAGTACATATGTATTCTTTATAAATTTGTCTAAACTTAGTAGTTGACGAAATATTGGCAAAATTCGATTTTTTCACTGAAGTAAACTACTACTTCCGGTCTGCTGATTTTACTGAAAATCTAATCAGTTCTCAAGAGGGAGATTATACTACTAAACGCAAAATTTGGAATAGATTGCTATAGTGGTTTGACCGCTATCGTGGTCACAGACAGACAGACACACAGACATTTTTTAAAAACCACTTTTTTTGGTATCAGGGAACTTCAAAACGTGGACATCTGCAAAAATCTCGAGGTCAAAAATTTTTTATCATCACAATACTTCCTCCTTATACTACGTATAAGAAAGTAATATATTAATTAAAATCTTCGAACCACAACACACAAAACTTGATCTAAGATCAATATAACTTTAAAAGTACGACTAACTAGTAAGTAAAATTTTCGATTCGCGCCAGATGGTACTGTAGTTGCAAGAAATTGAACAGTAATCAAGAAAAAATTAAAAAATGAGGTGTAGCCACCACACGACTTTCTTATATGTATGAGCGTTTCAAACTATACAATTTTAAGAATTTTTTTATACAAAACTTATTCAAAATCCTATTCTAAGTACTTTCATTCGCTTAATAAATCGCTATAGAATGCATACTATGCAAGATATTATCAAAAAAGCGCTCCTCGCTAAGAGTAAAAGTGCTACTTCCGGTCCGAATTTTGAAATTTCATATATACAAAAAATATTGCAAATCCAGTTTTAAATACTTTTGTACTCTTGATAAATGTATATAGAATGCATAACTTACGACATATTTGCAAAAAATCGCTATTCGATAAGAGTAAAAGTGGTACTTCCGGTCTGAATTTTGAAATTTTTTTTATACAAAAGATATTGAAAATTATGTTTTAAATACTTTTATACCCGTAACGTACTTGTCTAAAAAGCATGACTTGCGAAATATTCGCAAAAAACTGATTTTCGATAAGAGTAAAAGACCTACTTCCGGTAGGAATTTCGAAAAACTTTTTAAATAAAATTATTCTCAATTTTAATTTTAAGTATATATGAATTCTTTATAAATTTGTTTAAACTTAGTAGTTGAGGAAATATTCGCAAAATTCGATTTTTTCGCTGAAGTAAACTGCTACTTCCGGTCTACCGATTTTACTGAAAAACTAATCAGATCTCAAGAGGGTGATTATACACGTAAATACAAAATTTGGAATTGATATCTACAGCGGTTTGGCCGCTATCGTGGTCACAGACAGACACACAGACAGACACACAGACACACACACATACAGACACACAGACGGACAGACACACACACACAGAGACATTTTTTTAAAAACCACTTTTTTGGTATCAGGGGACCTCAAAACGTGGACATCTGCAAAAATCTCGAGGTCGAAAATTTTCATCATCACAATACTTCCTTATACTACGTATAAGAAAGTAAAAACAGAGAACTATTTTCATAATGAGTAACAAAATAAATTGTTCCTTGTTAATCTCTATTAGGTATAAGTACTACTTTCTACAACTAATGTACAGTGGCGGCTGCTGCAGGGAGGGCAACGGGGCACTGCCCCCCTGTGACAAATTTCCCAAAGACAAATTTCTTTTAACAGATAAATTAATTATAAATACCTAATTTGTATGTAATTTTTCTGATTTGTTTGATAACAAATAATATGTTTTCGGAAGTAACAGTCCGTCTTTTCAGCGCGTTTAAAAATCGCAGTCTGACGTACGCTCCGGGGCATCTCGCGCGACTGGTGGGGCACTCCTCTATGGTGCCTCGTGGCTATCCAGTATGTAATATACAGTGAGGACGCGCGGGTTGGAATAAATTCATTTAAAATTTTTGGTTTTGTTTTATGGAAAAACGCTCGGATAGGTCGACTTTCACTTTTAGCTGCGTTTTTTTTATGGTAAATTGATATACAAAGGCTGGTCCAAAAAAAAGTTACGACCATAATTTTTTTTTCAAACGGAAACATATGTTTTTTATTTAATTTGTTAATTCTAGATCGAATTCTAAGTATGTTTCATGCACCATGTCCTATACCCAAACTCAACAGTTATCGAGAAATTTACAATTCAACATATCAATAACTGCATGTTCAATTGTAAATTTCTCGATAACTGTTGAGTTTGGGCATAGGACATGGTACATGAAACATACTTAGAATTCGATGCAGAATTAACAAATTAAATAAAAAACAACAAAAATAAGTTACGACCATTAATTTTTTTTTTTCAAATGGAAACATATGTTTTTTATTTAATTTGTTCATTCTACATCGAATTCTAAGTATGTTTCATGTACCATGTCCTATACTCAAACTCAACAGTTATCGATAAATTTACAATTGAACATGCAGTTATTGATATGTTCAATTGTAAATTTCTCGATAACTGTTGAGTTTGAAGAGAATAAAAACATTTTCTAGAAATACCATGCGGTAAAGCAGACTATGAGCCTTAGCAATGTGTTCCATGGAAAAACAATTACTGACATCAACACCAAACTTCAATGAATTAGTTATTAATCATTTCACTGATCGTAAGGAACGGCGGATAGATTTCATTTTCAAACAAGTTAATTAAATAGCATATTGAGTTTATTTTTTGTCTGTACTTAATTTTTGATATTAAACACTCACCCCCCCGCCGGTGCCCTCCCGTCCGTAAAAATCACGAGCCGCCACTGCTAATGTACAATAATTCTTAAAAAATTCTGAATTTAAAGAGACTATTATTTTGACGTTTGTACTTGTAAGAGTTAACTAAGGGTTTTTTAAAATTATTTTGACTTCTTTTGTGACCATAATTTTTAAATTATCATTATACTAATTAAGACTTACATTCGTTCATTAATATATCTTATTAATTAATTTAAATTTAAACTAATGGCTATTACGTATTTTTGTATGTTTTTAACAAATGCCTATTCACAGCTATGCATTATGTTATCATTCTATAAAAGACACCTTTAGCAATATTAAGTAATCACATCCACGTCTTTACTACAGGTATGTATGTACGTGCTATGCGCTAATATTCTAATTGTATTTTTCCTAACTAACCGTCTTGCATTTTACTTTTTTTACCGTTTAAGCCTTTCACTTTAATTGCACTATTTGCTCTATTATTTCTACACTACATACACACTACATACATACCTATATGTATATGCAACTGCAGTTAATAACGTAAAGACTGGTAATTAAAAAAAAATTAAATTAAACAGTTGAACTGAAAACCTACAATTTTACATCACTTCATTGACAAATGAGTCACGGCTTTATGAATTATGTATTTAATTCTACATTCAATACAGAAATGCAGTATGATTCACGTTTATACGAAAAAATGCAGACAAAACTTACTTTTACAAATACGAAATTGATCAAATTATATTACAAACTTGTCATGGAACATGAATCAAGCTGTTGAAGGCAAACTATGGGTAATTTTCACGAGAATTTTTAATTATTAATACAATTTCATTTCTGTTCCAAATATGTAGTATACAAATATCAATGTTATAAATGTTTAGTCATAGTTTTTACAGCACAATCAAGACCAGTTCATTTATTACTAATTTGTATATAAATACTTGAATATTTAATAAATTTTAAGGAAATTTACTCAAACTGCATCATTTTAAAGACATTCCATGTTTTCCACTAATCTGGAAAACCTGGAAAAAACAGGGAATTTCGAAAGTTCAGGGAAAATTCAGGGAAAAATGCAAAAAATCAATAAAAGTCAGGGAATTTATTAGAGTCAGCGAATTTATTTCCGTTCTAATCATGTTATTCAAAGTCTTACTAAGAAATTGTATTTACTTTATAAAAACAAAATAAGGCATCAGAGAAAATAATAAATTAAAGTAAAATATTTTTTTATTAAGTGTTTTTGCTATTAAAATATTTAGTGAAAATTAAAAAAAAAAGGAAAATAAATAGCACATGAACACAGCTATATTAAAATGCGTAAAATTTTGTTATATTAAATGAACATAAAATCCTTTTTACACTTTGCTTCAGATTTGGAATTTGTAGTTGTAATTTCTATACTATATGCTAATACGTATATGTTTTAAAGAACATAAACGATTTGGCTTCGAACTAATTTTTAAAATCCAATAACATCTTACGTAATCTCTTGTTTTACAGACTATTATTTTGACATTTTTGAAAATTTTGTAATTCCCAGGTTTTATTGCTCGAATTAATAACATATCAGAAAAACTTGTTACACGTATTTATATTATGTAACATCAAATAGCTATATAATAGATGAGTGTTTTATTTTTAGTCAGTTAAGAATTATTTCTGTTCGGAAAATTCTTAGACCTTGAGATTTTTTAATATTAAATGTGTTATTCTTTGTTTTTACACAGTTAACCTTTATTGAACATCTATATGATTATGCATGAACACTCGTAACCACCGCTGTTGAGCTCGTTCTGTCAGTTTTTTTATTCCTTTCTTTTCTAACGCAAGTGCATTCGTTAGTGCAGTTGGTGTAAAATGAATTTTAAAATGTCACGAATGAAGGAATTTGTATTCTACTGTAGGATGTAAAAATATTTACTAAATCCATGAGCGTTTGAGGATGGTTGACTAACAGAGTGGTGAAATTATATTAACAAAGTGCATCGA
This sequence comes from Amphimallon solstitiale, assembly GCA_963170755.1. Classification (NCBI taxonomy): domain Eukaryota; kingdom Metazoa; phylum Arthropoda; class Insecta; order Coleoptera; family Scarabaeidae; genus Amphimallon; species Amphimallon solstitiale. The sequence continues at coordinate 79,896,969 of OY720681.1, read as the reverse complement.
TTTTCCAACTTTGAATATGCAATGCCTCTTTGTAAAACGATCGTTTGTAATAATAACGAATTCAGATCACCTATTAACTTCCATTTTTTTATCACAATGTACTGGCATTGACAGAGAAACCGTTGATTGATTTCATTGTGCAATAGATTTGCGACAATTGGCTGGCAATCATACATAAAACGTTATGGAACAATATTTAATTAAATGAACATTAATAATAACGCATACGCATGAAAGCAATTTCATTATTTTCGAATAGTTATTTACGAACCAAGTGCGTGAAATCATATTTCGCGAAAAGGCGAGCGCTTTATGACACGAATTCGCGAAATGTTTCACGCACGAAGTTTGTACAATATTTTTTGTACGAGAACTATAATAATAATACATATTGTTAAATACGTTATCGTTTATGACACACTACTAATCTCTTGATATTAATTAAAAAAAATTGAGTTGGCAGTATTGATTATTTGAAGTGACATTTAATTTAATTATCGTATCAATTCCAGAAACTAAAACAGGTAACAGCCGTACATTTGCAATCATTAAGCCCGAATGGATTGCATTAATTCGGCAATATGCAAATTTGAGACCGGACAGCCAGCAGCGATTCTTTTTAACATATCGCAATGGCAAGTGTGTTTGTTCACCTGTTGGTCTTAATACAATTGGCAAAATTCCAATGCGAATAGCTGAGTACCTTCAGCTTGATAGCGCAAGTAACTACACAGGTCACTGTTTCCGAAGGAGTTCAGCGACATTGTTGGCAAACCAAGGAGGTGACTTGCTTTCAATTAAAAGGCATGGTGGATGGAAATCATGTACGGTTGCAGAAGGATATATCGAAAATTCTCTGCATAGTAGAATGCAATTGGCTAAAACAATGACCCCGTTAGAGATATCGACTCCGCCTGCAACTTGTTCGACATCTGAAATACAAGATATATGTAATAATACAATCAACGTTACTCTACCTTCGCAATCAAGATCAATTCAAACAAACCAGTCAATCCCTGCGGTATCAATCTCTGGTTGTCAAAATTGCCCAATCAAAATTTTTAATAATTGTTCCGTTTCAATTTCTGAAAAGAATGAATAATGGAAATTTATTATTATAATTTTTTATATCAACAAATATTAATAATAATATATTATTATTAATATTTGTTGCTGTTCTGACATTGAATTACATACCTTCCAAATATAACAATTTCTATTTCATTTTCTTTTATTTTCATAGAAAAACAACGAACTGGGTAGCATATTATTAAGGTTAGGGATTTATGATTTTAAAATGTCATTAAATTAATCAAGTTCTAGGAAGTACCAACTTTTCTTTTACGCACTCGTGTTTAAAGTGACTTTTTACGCACGCAAATCGAATCGTGAAATGACTGGTTTTGATAAGCGAGTACAAAAAGTTTATTTGACATACTAGACAAACATTTTTGCATGACGTTACGGGATAAATTTGCTGTTATATTGCTCTTGAACTGATCCAGTTAATTTTCCTTACCGCTATATGTTTTGATTATAAAATTCGTTAATTTCTTCTGGGCATGGTTGTGGTTGTTGTTGCTTCTGTATCCTTTATGGTTTTCCTTTTTATTAGTTATTTATTTTTGTGAGCCTCTTATATTTATCAGAATATTAAGTAATTTTAGTTGAAGTTTTTTCTTATTAAAGTTTAATTTGTACCTCTCATTTACCTCTTGATTAAGATTGAATGAGTTCCAGAATAATGTAGGTGTCGGCATTTGTAGGCTAACGAGTTAACTATCTTCCCTTGGCTTAAAACCCAATGTAATTACACAGAAATTTTGTTGAAACTTAGATATTTCTTTATTTATTGTTGTTCAAAAGTCTAATTTTTTAACCTAATAAGGTTCAAATAATATTTAATAATTTTATTTATAATATTCAATTTGTAGCTAGTTTTCACGTAGTAATAGTATTTTACTAGCGGAAATCATATATCCTCAAATATTAATTAATTATTTTTATTTTATTGCTTTAAAATTGTTCCGGTCGATGAGAATTTGTAGTGGCATTAAATAATCGCTTTTAGTTTGTACTTTGGCCCTATCGGCTGCCAAAACGATTCAACTGTATACAGCTATATTGAAAGAAAATTTAATAGTATATTATGTATCAAGTTTTATAAATGTCATTTAAGTCACGAGTTTTAATAATCCCGAGCGAAGTGTAGCGGAGCGATTGATGTTTATTTTCCTGAATTCTGATTGGTATATATTTAGATTCTGTTGTAGATTCTTTTCTGAATCTGCTAGTACAATCATGTCGTCTGCGAACAATAATTCGCTTAGGGCGCTTTGGTGCATTCTCCAGCTACCATCAGTTTCTCACATCTCTGTTTACAACTTTATATAACATCGTCCATTAATATCGTGAATAGAAGAGGGCTAAGAACACAACCCTGTTTTAATACTATTTTTGTTTCAAATTCTGTTGATTCTTCATTATGTGTTCTAACTTTATTTTTATTGCCTTTATACAGGGCCTTTATTGTATCGATAATATATCCTTCTATCCCCCTTTTTTCTAGAGCTTTCCAGATGTCTTCTCTTTTAATTCTATCGAACGCCGTTTGTTTTAATTTTTGCAAGAAAACCTAGAGCTAAGTTCACCTCGTGACTAAAGCGCATGAAGTTACATCATGTCAAGGTGTCTTTAAAAGTAAATTTTGTAGTATTTTTAGTGCTAATTTCGAGAAAAATAATGAAAAAATGACATCACGTGCAGTTTTCTTACAAAAAGCTAGTTTACGTAGTTTTTAAAACTAAGTTAGTCCTATAAGTTTGAAAAAAATTCCAAATATTCCAAATGAATTGTTATATTTGGTAACAAATACTTTTAGAAAGTAATGTGAGAAAGTTATACAGCTTCTGGAATTAACTAGTTATTCTTACACTGGAGAGGATATACTAAAACTAGTGTAATCCGGTTAAAACTGCATCACTTTCCTTTTGTGGCTGTATGTCAACCTACCCTATCACTTACTATTTTCTTACAGTGTACATTTTTCGTGTCAGTGCCTGTCGTTTGCCACATCCCCCTTCCCAAGTCTAAAAGCAGTTCTTCTAATTCAAATTCTTCAAATTCTTTTATTCAGATTAAAAATGGACGATATATGGCGATTTAAAGTGATTTTCATATTTGTTGGTCAACAGAGTAGTAATACTAGTAATTCTCTGTGAATGGGATAGTCGATACAAAAAGCAACACTATGTTAACAAGGAATTGCTTCTGAGAAAAACCTTGCAGGTTGGAGTTGAAAATGTTGAGCGGGAAAGTTTTATAGATCCTAAACAGGTACTACTTCCACCATCTCACATTAAACTGGGTTTAATGAAACAGTTTGTGAAGGCATTATCAAAAGAAAAAGAATGTTTTACATATCTTTGTGAGCAGTTTCCTGGTTTATCCGAGGTAAAGCTAAAAGAAGGAGTGTTCTTTGGACCTGAAGTGAGGAAACTTATAAGGGATGCAAACTTTGAGAACAAAATTGATACAAGAAAAAAACAGTGTGTGTGTCTTTCATACTAGTTGTAACCAATTTTCTGGAAAATAAAAATGCCCAAAACTACAAGGCAATCGTTGCTAACATGCTGGGCAACCTAAAGAAGCTGGGTTGTAACATAAGCATAAAAGTTCATTTTCTACACTTACACCTTAACTACTTCCCTGCAAATCAGATGTTAAAAAGGGCCTGATTTAAGGTCCAACTTGACCACAGGAGGAGGACTTCTAAAAGTAGTATTGATGGGAAGTGACAGCGCTTCTATATGGACTTTTGATAAATTCAGTTGTGTAAATGTTAACTATGGCATCTCCCATGTATTTAATAATATCTAGAATCTTAAGAGCAAATGTAAAAATCGCGATAAATTTTGTTTTTTACCCAAAGTACGTCCATGTTTTGTGAGATAACCTGATGTGATAGAAATCAGCTATCAAAATACAAACAACTTTGATTTTTTTTTGCAGACCTGTTGTATATACGTTAAATGGCACTTTTAAAGATTGGAGTAAAGATTACTTTTGTTAATATATTTCCTAATAATGCAATTCAATTCAAGTTTTTTTAGAATTAAAAAAAGGTAATTATGAATAAATATATAATTACTTAGGTAATGTGTATGAAATAAAAATAAAATCTCAAACATTCCATTTTGCGAATAAAATCTACACAATTATTCAAAATATCATTTCATCGACTCAAATGATATGTCGATACTAGCAGGTTAACATTAGGAAGAAGCTATTCGCCTGATCTTTTCTTGATAATTTAGTGCTTGTGAATATTTCTTTAATAAGTATATATGTAAATATGATATTGCAATTAATTTGTATATGTATGCCTTACTTTTTTTTTACTACTTCCACTTGAACAGCTAGAAAGAATATAACTTATATAATTTTTATAATTATGTAAACTAGGTACTTATCATGCATTACGAGGAAATAAATACATGCTGCATAATCCAGAAGTAATCCGGAACCGCATGCTATAAGAAAAACTAACCTTAGCATTTATACACGTACAAGTTACTGTGCATGTAATGGGTATTAACATGTACAACATGCTTTTAGGTGTATATTATTGTATCGTAAAAACGAAAACGTAGTCTTCTCATTACGGAATCATTTAAATCCGATGATGGGTGAAGGTTAGTTATATATATTTAGTAGGTACATATTTCAACAACCTTCATCGAATATCATGAGTAACATGAATATGTCAAGAATTTCGTATACTTAACAAAAAGCAAAATTGTCTACCCATATATATACACAAGCATGAAAAAGAAATGTACAAGCATGAATAGGTATGAACAAGTATTATTTTCATCAGCACATTAAATAAGTGGATTTAACTGTTGAATTATGCTGTAGTCTTATAACTTGGAAAAATATTTTCATAAAACAATTTATATTCCGCAGCCTCGCTTTTGCCTTTCCTGCTTTATTTGATTTTGTACCCTTTAAGCAATCAACGGACTAGTCACGGTAGACTGTGCTCTCATCCATTACAGCTAATGATGTTCAACAGATAAATAAATATGCACCCACAAGCCAATAGTGTTAGATATAAATTTACAATTACCAATTATAGCTAACTTAACCACGAAGAACGGAAGTAAGGTATGCATGCATTGCCGAAGTGGATGGTGGGTGAGTCAGAGTGTCGCTTAATTACCTGTTCTTTTAGTTGTGTACATTCACAAGAATGGCCTGCAAACTTAATGAAAACTGACGGCAACATCTATCCAAGAATTGTCGTCAAAATTGGTGTGCCTTGATGAACTAAAAAAATCGCGGACTAGAATAAGATTAAGCTAGTCTGGGTGCCAAGGCAACAAAAAATCTTATGAACTTGCCTGGAAAAGATCAGAAACAAAATTTATTGACCCAGAACTGGTCTGAAATTATCAAGAGGTAATACGCGAAGCAATGCTAAAGACTGGGCTCACATAAAACACCGGATTTACTGGAAAACAATTCCCAGGGAAAATCACGGTTAGGAATTTGTTAGCCTATCATGTAACAAAAGGAGCGACGTGCTACTAAATATGAGAATATTAAAACTAGAGATATGATAGAGATCTTAGATACAGACTCTTCAATGAGTAACCCAAATAGTCAAACATATCTTAGGAAACTCTGAGGCACTGGATCGCAGAACGCAAAGCATTTTTTGGTAACCGAACAGAGGCCAAGAGATAAAGGCTCAGTAAAGGACCTGTTCAGCCTTGTACAGGACACAAAAATACTACATAGGATCAGCACAATAAGTTATTAACTGCAGTGTGGGAGGTTAAGTCGGAAAAGCTAGCGAAAGAAGACGACCACAAATCGACTACATATTAATAAATAAAAATGAGAGACAAAAATGTTTTAGATATGAGAACCTACAGAGGTGCCAATGCTGATTCTGAGCACTTTATGGTTATAGCTACAATAAATCAAAAGTTAACAAAAACAGGGAAGTAGAGAAAAGAGCAGAAATGGGTTATATAAAATTTGAAAAGCACGAAGAGAAGGTTGGAATATGAAAGTTAAAGACAAACAATAGCAATAGTTGTACAGATATAAATGGAAAATGCGAAAAATTAAGAGATGTTATTATTGAAACGGCACAAGTCACAAACAGCACAAACACGGTACGAAAATGAATGGTAGAATCTGAAACCTATGATAAGTATATAGGAGGAAACAAAATCAAGAAGAAAATGGATACAAAGCAGTAAACAGGAACATAAAACAAGAAACAAGATATGACGAAAAAAAAGCAAGAAAACTATAAAGAGCAATCGTCGTTACAAAGAAAGGCAAAACAGAATCATACTCAAGGAAATTTTATGAATTCTTAAATGAATAAAGACTAACACTAAAAAAACAATAAAGGATATCAGAAATAAACACGGAAGAAGAGGAAGTACAGAAGTGGTAAATCAAATATGAGAGGTTTTTATTGATGGTCTACTAGTACTAACTGATAATAATGAAGACAAATACATTGAAGAAGCGGAAGAACGACGTAGACCGAAGTTACAAATGTGGCTTTGTACAGAGCAAATCAACAGTAGATGCAATACATGTAGTCAAACAAGTAGTAAAAAAAGGAGCACGAACATAACATTAACATTGAAATGATATTCATGACTACAAGCAAGCTTTCGATTTTATAAAAAAAAGTTAATTAATGATGGGCGATTCAAGGAATTAAAAATACCATCAAAGCTGCAAAACGAAAGAATTTTATATCACCAAGACGAGGGGATTTATCGTCTGCTGCGCTCTTTACTATGGCATTGGAAATCGAACTAAAGAGAATAGATACAAGAGGCACACTGAGAATAAAAGGAAACCAAATCGTTGCATATCTAGATGATTTAGTTTGAGTTACCAAACAACGAAAGCTAATGGAAAGGATCTTGGAGAGAATGGGGAAGAGGGTTAGAAAATGGAACTGAAAATAAATGAGGAAGAAAAGAAAGAATTGGCAATAGTATATATAGAATATCTGGAAAGGTCGGAAATATAAATTACGAAATTGAGGAATACTTTGAAGTTATCAAACGAAGAAGTAGAGGAAAAAATAAAAGTAGCAAATAAAGGCTTTTATACTAACAAAATTTTGGTGCAAAGCAAATCAATTAATGCCAGCACGAAAATAAAAATGTACAAATTATTTATAAGACCCATAATAACATTGCAGTAGAGGCAATGTCTTAAACCACAGCCTCCTCTACTTACAAGCCGTGAAACTGAAAATCCGACAACATCGCTGGCAGTCCGATGTGAAAATGGGCGGCTATAATCGAGTCGTTTTAGCAACCGACACGGCCAAAGTACGAACTAAAGACGACGATTTAATACCACTACAAATTTCGATCGGCCGGAACAATTTGAAAACAATAAAATTAAACTAATTAATTAATATTTCAGGATATATACCTTCCCATAGTAAAATACTATTACATGAAAGCCAGATACACATTAAGTATTATAAGTAAAGCTATTAAGTATAATTTTTCCCCCCTATATTTTATATAACATGTGGCTGTACTGTTTAGAAGGTAAGCATTGTTGACAAATTTAAAATGTTTAATTGACAATTATAACAAACGTCAGAAGTAATTATGACAAATGTCAAGAGGTGTATGAATATTATTATTTATGACAGTTCGGAAATGGCTTGCAGGTTATATTACATACACAAAGAAATCTCAAATTTGACGCCATTTTAATTTATGGCGCATGTCGGTTGCGAGAGCGACTCAACTATAGCATCTGTTCGTTGAAAGTGTTATACAATATTGAAAAAAGAGGTTTAAAGTGTAGCAAGTAGTGCAGTAATTACATATACCTATAATAATTTGCGAATATGCCAACGGTAAGTTGCAGGAACCTAAAATAAGTGCATTGTACTATAGTCTATTTTTAAAGTAGCGAGACGAATTTCTGAACATACCCCTGTCCCAAATTACATGCACGAAAATCTTGAAAACAAACTTTCGAGTATATCTGATAACTATTACTGTCGAGCTCTGAAAAGAACTGGTAAAGTATATAATGAAATAACAGAGAAATAATAGAAACAACAACAAGGCTTAACCATAAACAATGTCAGTTGACAGAATCTGTGCAAGATTGATACGGTGTCATTTGGCCTTGCTTTCAACCAATGAGACTTCACTGTCAAAGTGGTCTGTTCAGAAATTCGTCTCGCTATTTTAAAAATAGACTATAGAAATTGTAAATGCACTTAAATAAGTTAGGTTATGTTTCGTATTCATAAAATAAATATACCTAATTCACGTTAAACGTTTTTCTTGTTTTAGATGTAAAGATATTAACTGCTGTGTATCATGCTGTAATTCAAATTACGATCCTGCGTTCAAAAATGAAGAGCCGCAGGGCACGTTTTCGTTTCCGAATAATAGTGAAACAAGATTATTGTGGCTGGAAGCAATACATACCTACATCGTGAGGACTACATGTTGACAAAAAATTCCGTTGTTTGTGCAAAACACTTTCGCAGTAATGATATAATAAGGGTTAGTGTTTATAAATATAAAGCTGAAAATGAACACACCGAAAAGCTCACGTATCCGAAACTGAAAATAGGATGAGTCCCCAGCTTCAATGAAAATCAGCCAAAATATTTGTCATTTTCAAAACAACCACCCAGACGCAATCCTGAACAATGAAGGCAAGATATGCCTCAAAGAGAAGCAGATAAAATAGAAGACTTAAATAGTGATAATACACATTGTTTCAGCGAAATTGTAAATTTAATTGAGTCAACATTAAATTGTAATAAGTGTAATTTTAAAGTTATAAAACAAAATATATTTTTTATTTATTAAATGTCAATTGTGTGGAAGATGCTATTGAAGGAGATATTACGGTAATAAATTAGCATAAAAATTTAGAGAATTTAATTGTAAGTGTTTTCATAAATAATAACGAACTGTCTTCAAATGACTAAAAATGGATTTTGGTACATGACAAGAAAGTTACAAGATCGTCACAAATTCAAAATTTGTTATCAAGATATAGTTCAGAAAGTAGTAGTTTAATCGATAGTGAAATTTATGTAGAAAAAGCTTGTGTTTATCTTAATTTAGCTATCAACAATTTAACAGGGAAAAACATTAACTCTGGAATTATTAGAAAATCAACTTTATTTATTAAGTGCAAAACGAAAACAATATACTTTACTTACAACATTACTGTTTTCTTTTGGTATATATAATCAGTCATCATTAATTTATAATCGCTGAAGTTTCATTTCTAAGTAAAACAAATCATCAAAATTTGTTGACCTCCTCACCCTTGCCAGCTTAGATTCTGATAATTTTGCAATTACATAATTTCAATGAAAAATGTCTCAGAGATATTTTATTCCATCCTACTTATAATAAGTAATACTTCCTTAACTAATTACATAAATAAAATCCAAAAATAACATACATAATAGTGTCGGCAAAAGAAAGAAGGCAGCAAACATTAGCAAATTATAATGTGCTTGCATTTTACATATTATTATTACTACTACTATTATTAGTATTATTATTATTATTATTGATATAATATGTATATTGAATAAAGTAATACACATTAATATACTTTTATTTATCAACCATTAATTTGATATTAATGTATCAAATTATTATAATAATAAAATTATTACTTAGGGAGCGGAATCGAGCGAGCTAAACTACCACGGGAGCCACAACCGTGAAAAGAAATAATGTAAACAACTGCGTGTTGTTTACATTATATCTGAATAGCACTAATTCATAGGGCGAACTGCAACATCTGTTTACGCCCGAGAATCAGAGAAAAAACTGCCATAAAATAAGGAATTTTATGAATAAAATCCTTTCTTCATCGGCGTAGGTACAAGGGTGACGAGTTTTTCAAATTTATTATATTTACCTTATATTTCGCAATATAATATGTATGTTTCAATAACATACGCGTACATTTTTAGTTATCATTTATTTAGATCTAGAACGTTGTTTATGTTACTTTTTCTGAGATAAAAATTAATTGTCAGTGATTCCGAAATTTATTGCAAAGTCTGTAAAATATCGTCACTTAGCTTTGCTAAAACATACACAGAAATTGTTTTCATGCAGAGAATTTCGATAGTTTACAAAATTTCGTTACATGTTTAAATGACGATGCTCGAAGTATTTCTGAGTGCAAGGAACTAACACAAATCCCAAATTTAAAAAATCAGTTGTTATTCCTTCAGGAACACTTTGGAAATTTGCCTAAACTAATGACATATTTTGAAAATCGAATCTCAAATTAAAAAATGAGGTGTGGCCACCACACGACTTTCTTATACGCAGTTTTTAATAGAAATCCAGGTTTAATAACATTGCGGCAATTGTGTATGCTAAATACGCTGAAATAAAAGAATATTTCCATTACGTAAATATAACCAGTTGCGATGTAGAAAAGACGTTTTCTATCTACAAGGATGTACTTAATTCAAAGAGAACAAGTCTTACAGAAGAGAAAATGAACAAATAGTAGGGTATTTTGTATTTTGTAATCACCAGCCACTTGTTATTCAATTATATAAATAAAATTAAAACCTCTTTAAAAATACAACATTTCAATAGCGCGCCCATGGGCGATGAGTCATGACTCGCTCGATTCCGCTCCCTAATTATTACTTAATAGGTAATCGTGACTACCATGGGCGGTATCATAGGATACACTAAATAGATTAAGTACCGCAATCCGTTAGGCCAATGTGTTAGACAAGGATGTTACATTTTTGCCATTAAATGGCGGCGATCTAGGTGACTTTTATGTTTCATTAAATATCTCTGAAGTCTGAAACGTCACTAACGTCAGTTATCACACGTACCACGGGGTGTGTTTCAAGAAAAAATAGTTGTATGATTGTAAATCAACGGTAATAATGCCTGGTTGTTGTGTTTTAAACTGTAAAAACAGCGCCGCAAAAGGCTTCAGATTATTTCCTTTCCCAAGCGGTGAAAGAAATTGCGTCAGAAGAGAAGTGTGGTTAAGTTTACTCAACAGGCCTGATTTTAATGCAAACTTTAGAATTTGCGAAGTAAGTACCGATAAAAAGCATGCCAAAGTGTAGTTATTTATCAAAAGCTATTGTAGGTGCATTTTTCGGAAAAACAATTTGAAAATGGAAGGCAAGATGGGAAAAGCGTTCTTCGACCCTGTGCTGTCCCTGATTTGTTGAGAAAACATTTAGATTGCGGCGAAGGTAGTGCTAAACGAAGTGAAGGCGACCTTTTTCCGAGACCCTGCGATGTAGAAGTTGAGGGAAAAACTAGCAGATCACAGGATACAGATGATTTGGCGCCTTTATCTTGCCACAAAATGGATGACGATTGCGGTACTTAATCTATTTAGTAACTTTAATAGGACTATCTAGAAGAGGAAGAGGTAGACCAAGAAGTAGATGGCAGGACGAAGGATTTTTCTTTTATTGACCCTGTATACAAACGTATTAACAGATTATTACACTTTTAAATACATACAAGGAACATGTTTTAAAATGATAACATTGGCCTACTTATTGCCTTGCACTCGACATTGTTAGTCAATGACATCCTTAATATCAAACATTTTCGTGTCGGTAACCGTTCATTTCAACAAAATAATTACCGGTTTTAATTTCACCTCCGATGTATCAAAATGTTAAAACAGGATGGATTTCGTAAAACCTTCAACCTTAGTTATTAGTAATTATGTGAAAAAAATGACAATTGGCGTATTAACCGGTATATCATCCTGACTAACGATTTAAAATCTCATTAATGTGGATAAACTTAGAAGGAGAAGCGTCAAAAAAAAGAATTATGTATAATGCAATTGCACTTACTAATCTCTGCAATATACTTGAATTATATTACTTTCGCCTCGATTCGCTTTAATTAATGAATAATGGTTTGTAGTAACGTTCCAGTTAAATTGAGTAGCAATTGCATTTTTTGCGATAATAATAATAATAAACCGGTGATTTGGTCTCGATACCTACAGACCTTGCTCTCAATTCTTCCTAACTTATCGAATGACAAAAATGAAGGAAGTTTACATGAATGAATATACGAAGCGGTCGTAAAAATATTTAAAGGCTATTCACTTTAACATTGAGCGGAAATAATCAAATAATAATTAACAATGAAAACACATGCAAACATATCATACTCTTTCAATAACGAAGGTTGTTCTAATCCTTACGTGTATTGCTTTTCATATCCTTGCCCCAAACGTATAATGTCTTTTTTATATTATTATTTATGCTATGTATTCATACTTACCATTGACATGGTATGAAATCAAGATTAATATAATTAACTTCTTTCATCAGAAGGAGCAAAAAAGAGAGACCAAATTAGATAATGGTAGGACCTTATTGTATCCTATTTAAACAAATCATTGTATTAAATTAAATTTATTAGCGTAATAGAAACATACATTCCAGTTACAGGATAATAATAACATAAGATATACATTGTGAGTTTAGAAAGTTGAAAAGAAAAAGCAAAATATATTCAAAGAGTGACCAGTAATACAAAGAAATATATATATATATAAATAACTGATCAATAAAACTAATAACAATATGCAAAACGAGATAACTCTCGAATGTTGTTTTAACATTAATATGAGAATTTATTAGAATAATCATAAATGATACTCTGGAATGAAGAATGAAAGTGGATAGTTAGGGTACATTACATAAACTCACCGTTAGTTCTGGGAAATGGAAGATAAAAGGGCAGAGGAGGAAGGGGTGAAGTGCGGAACCAGGATGTTAAAGAATGGGAGCATTGCAGGCAAGTCGTTATGAAGCAGCTTACAGAGGAAGCTAAGGCTATTGCAAAAACGCCTAAAGGAAAGGGATGTCAAAATGAGAGAGGAATAGGGAGTAATCCGAGCCTCTATAGAAGCATAAGCATCATCAATTTTCAACCATAAGAATTTGACAAATCTTCGTTTTACAAACTCCACTGGCATGCTCTAATTTTGACTTCACCAGCAATATACAATGTGCATCAGAATTAAAGCGTACATTTATACAAGGTGTGTATAAATTGGCGGACCCACTACACGTGGCGACATTCTCGGTCAAATTTTGAGTTAAAAGTCCTAATCCTAAAACGATGTATCAGGCTTCCTTTGTCTTCAGAATGAATTTGAAAGAAACATACATTTGGCAACATTGAACACGCACGTGCTAGTTATAATCTTCGGAACATTTTTACACGTCGTCATGTGAACCTTACATTTTAAATTTAAAAAAGAAACAAACGAAATAAAATTGGTTTCTTAGATTACATATTTATTACGAAAATATTACAAAGTTTAAAAATTTTTTGATAATATTGACTAATTTTTGTACATCTTCTTGATAGAAATCAATGTAATTATTACCTATATAATTGTTCGAATTGAAATCCATCAGTTTGTAGACATAGCTGCAATCTTTGTGGTATCGTTTGTACTATTCGCTCAAGTCTTTCTGGTGTGATTTCTAATATTGCGGCTTCAATTCGGGCTCTAACTTCGTCAGCGTCCTGTGGAGGTGTAGCGTAAACTTTACCTTTAATGAAACCCCAAAAAAAAAAATCTAATGGATTGAGATCGGGGGATCTCGCAGGCCACAAAAGGGGACCGCCACGACCAATCCATCTGTCTGGGAAGTGTTCAGTCAACCAGTCTCTTATATTACGAGCAAAGTGCGCAGGAGCTCCATCATGCATGTAAATCATATTACGGGGTACGTTCAGCGGTATCTCATCAATAACTTGTTCTAAAACATTTAAATATTCACCGGCATCTAGGCGATTTGGTAAGTAAATTGGTCCAACTACCCTGTGGTTTATTATACCCAGCCAAACGTTAACAGAAAACCTTCTTTGGTGACCGTATTCGTGAAATTCATGTGGATTTTCATCTGCCCAATGATGAAAATTATTAAACACACCATCTCTGGTAAACATGCACTCATCACTCCAAAGAATACGTCTTAAAAAGTCACCTTCTTTCTGAATTCTATTTAAGATTGTATTGCAATAATTGATTCGAAATAAGTTATCATTTCCGTAAAGATGCTGAACTTTAGAAACATGGTATGGATGAAGCAAGTTTTCTCGTAGAACCAAATGAACAGTCTTATTACTGGGAATATTTAGTGTATAGAAGCTAATTGACGGGTACTCGCAGAGGGATCTTCCTGTATTGTGGCTAGTACTTGCTCTTCTAGTTGCACGGTACGCCTTTGCCTTGGTCGACCTGCGTTCGCATTTCTTGGAATAAACGAACCTGTTTCACGAAGTCATTTTTCATTTCATTTTTACTTGGATGCCTCCGATTTGGAAAACGCACTCGATATTCCTGCCCTGCCTTGCTAGCATTTCCACGACAGAAACCGTATATGATGTACATATCGGCATATTCGTTGAACGTAAAATTCATAATAAACAAACAGAACAACTAGTAAACACGAAAACCCGAAAACTGATTAAAACTATACAAATAAACACGAAAAATAAGCAAGTCGAATGAAATAGGTAGATTACAAAGTGTCAAAATTTGACAGTAGTAATATATTTGACTAGAACAACATTAGGCTGCCTACTTATTGTTTAACAACGTTGTCAGATGTGTTTTTCGTCAAAATAAGTTAATAAACAAATATTAAAAACAAACTTTAAAATCAAAAAGAAAGCTTTAACGAAAGGATAATAACAACAATTCTTCTTTCTTCTAAATTGTAGCTCTTTCTGTCAACAAATATCAAATAATAATGCTTATTTCAAGACTGAAAGTCCGAACTTTAGGAACCTCGTGCAAAGATATAGAGCATGGTACAACATTTTCGTATTAGGATTTTGGACTCCGAATTTAACGAAGAACATCGCCGCGTGTAGTGGGTCCGCCAATTTATACACACCTTGTATATAGCTTACACTGAAGATTTACAGAAAAATCCTTCAAGGGGTATAGCGATTTTGTTAAAAAGGCATTATTTACTTTTGCGATTCCATTTTCACGGACAACTGTGTCAAACTTTCTTTTAAAGACGCCACATTTTTTATGGCATATTCGGGTAGATCAAAAAATTCTCTTTTTAACAACATATCATGTTATGGGGGTTTTGTAAAGAAATTTATTTTATTTAAAGTAGATTTTCAGGAAAATAGGCAGACCGGAAGTAGTGAAAAAATTGAATTTTCCCAAAATTTCAACTACTAAGTTTAAACAAATTTATAAAGAATTTAAATGTACTCAAAAGAGAATTTTAGAAATACATATTTTATTAAAAATGTTTTATTTAAAACTTGATTTTCAATACTTTTGGTATAAAAAAAAAATTCAAAATTCGGGCCAGAAGTAAGGCTTTTACCCTTATCGAATAGCGATTTTTTGCAAAATATCTCGTAAATTATGCATTTTATATAGATTTATCAAGAGCACAACAGTAATTGGAGCTGAATTTGGAATAATTTTCCTAAAAAAAAAATTTTAAATCCGGACCGGAAATAACACTTTTACTGTTATCGAGTAGGACTTTTTTGTATATATCCGCAAAGCATACGTTCTATAGAGATTTATTAAGAGAATAAAAGTACTTAAAATAGAATTTTGAATAATTGTTTTACAAAAGATTCTCAAAATTTGGACGTTTCTATAATTTCTATAATCTGAAACGCACATACGTATAAGAAAGTCGTGTGCTGCCCACCCTTCATTTTTAATGTAGCTATTGAAGTTTCTTGATGTTTTATAATACGTAAGTAGTAAATAACATTACCTGCAAAAGAAAGACGTTTCTTCTTTTTTCTTACTAAACACATACAACAGTTCATACACTATTTTTCTTGCGTGTACCAGGGACATATTTTTTTATAAGTTCTGGTTTCATTTAACACATTTAAAGTTTCCAAATATTGTTCATGGTATTAGATACTCGATTAGGTTTCTTCAAATTTTTATTGGGTTTTGATTTGAAAATGCTTGTCATTATCTATTGCACGACAGTTATAATAACCAAGGAATTATGGACACTGTCAGATGACTAGAATAATGTTTCTAGTATGTATTAATTTGTCTTCGACGAAATTCATATTATCTCTTATTTAGATCTAATTATTTGTCAACGTTTTATTGTTCTTTCATATTCATTATACTTTGCTTGAATTTTGCTCTGCTGTATTTGATCTATTAAAGGTTTTCTATTTTGTATGCTCTTCTTATTTAAGCTTTTCTAAAAGTAATATATCCACCTTGATTACGACATTTGTTGTATAAACCAACAAGATAGGATACGTGAAATATATGTGTATGCACTGATTTATTATTAATCTTGCTTACAACTTTGTTCATCGTGATAAGTAATAATAATAATAATAGTCTATATTTAATAAATACATAATAAATGTGTTGAATATGTCTAATATAAATACTAGGTATAATTAAGAACAACAAAGGATTAAATTTATAACTAGACCATAATTTAAAAATACCAGAAGCCTCTTATGTGGTAATGATCACTCTGGCATTGTAAGTTCTAAATTCTTCCTTATTTTTAATAGTAAGCATCAGCTTAAAAAGACATGCGATAGTGAATTTGTAGAAGAACATAGAACAACTCTGTAATTATACGCGTACATAATACATGCACATATCCAATAAAAGTATTAATGAATAAAAAAAAACTAAAAAATATCTAACAAAAAAACTTATTAACACGATAAAATGTTTTGTCTATCAGATACTCCATCAAGTTTGTTTTGAACTGTAGGTTCTTTAAATTGTGGGGCAAATTATTGTATATATTGTTATATATATTGAAACATCTATACAATAAACTCTTTTGCATTTTAGACAGATGTGTTCTCGGGGAGGCAGATGACAATGAGCCCACCCTTCTCGTGTCATGATTGTGCTCTATTTCATATTTCTCAAAAAAGTCTACGTAATTTAGATTTACAAAAACGGCACAATCGAAGATAAATGTACCTACCAGAGTAAGTATACCATGTGGTCCAAAAATATCTCTGCATAATTCCCAAGATTTTATGTTAAAGGTCGCTCTAATATACGATTTTGGAATGCGAAATATTCTTTCTACTTTTGTCGATTACATCCAATAGATCACACCATACCGCAGTCTGGAATGAACGCAGGCATGGTATACACTTATCGCCGCACTCACACTCATGTTTCGCGAAATTGTGCGCAATCAAAAACAATAGCTTTTCAAAGCTGCAGCCATCTCCTGAACATGTGGCTCTCAGGAAAATTGAACACCTATTTTCATCTCCAAAAAATTGGTCTCGCGACACTGCATGAGTTGTTCCCCACCATGCACTACTATGCCAAAAGTTTGGTTTTGTTGATATTCAATTTAAGATTGTTTGAACGAAACCATGTATTGAAAACAACCAAACTGTCTGCAATCTTTTTCACTAGTAATGATTTTGCACGTGTGATTGATGAAGAATCATTTGTAAACATAACGACGTGGCTTTTGTGTGCCCCCGAAAGATCGATAATATATACATATAACAAACAAATGTGGTCCCAGAATTGAGCCCTGGGAAACACCAAATTCTATTTGTCTCTATTCCAACCTAACCTCTTGTCCTTTTCTTTCGTGGGCTAAAAGACACTATTTACTCCCGATAAATACGATTCTATCCATTCCAGTGCTACATCCCGAAAACCCAACTTCTCCTGTTTGGAACATAGCATCGCATGATGTACGCAATCGAATGCCTTTGACAGATCCGTGAAAAGACAAGTTACCTTTTCTTTGTGATTCACGCCTCGGATTATATCGTCTATTAAGTGGAATACTGCTCTATTTGTAGATCTTACTTGTGTGTATCCATTTTGATTTTGTTGTAGATGTTTTGAGACTGTATAAAATTTTACAATTTTCTCAAAATCTTTGATATATTGGATATTAGAGCAATCGATCGATAGTTCTCAAATACAGATTTTTCGTCTTTTTTGTGTATGGACTTTATAAATGTAAGCTTCAAAAACTTCGGAAACCTACCGGTTGTTAAGGATGTATGTACTTATAATATGAGTTAAAGGTCTCACAATACTGCTAGAGCATACTTTCAGAAGTGAAACAGGTATTTCTCGTCTTGCACTGCTACCTTGTTCATGATGCGCTGGATTACATGCGATACCTCTACCTCATATGGTAAACATAAAGTACATGTATTTGGCATATACATATCTCACATTTTCTGCAGGTGATGTATTATTTGTTCTTATATTATGGCCATAGTATAACTTGATAAAGAATGTTTTCAGTTTTACGTAGAGGAAATATTGAAAGAATTTATTTGCAGAACTATCAACAGTTGAAAGTCGTCTTTGGAAGTAATATTAATTTATATTTGCATTATCTATTGAAAATTTACGTGTAATTTATTATGGTATTTATTAAGATTTATTTTCAAACAAGAAAATGGGTGTGCTTAAAACCACACAGCAGAAGTGTAAACTTCATCAAGGCGAGGTTAATAATACGAAATATGTACAACTTTTTTTTTCGTTCTATATTACATTTAAATAATCGTCCGCGAAGTTACCAATTCGCGAACGCAACACAGTTCGCGAAATACAATTTCGCGGCCGTTGCTATGGCAGCGGCCGTTAAAGTAAATACACATTTTGACATATGTTTAATCACACATTCTACGACTTATTTTGACAACTATCAAGTATTTGTAGTTTATTATATTCGTCTCATTTCCATGGTAACGCATGTAAAGCAAGTAAATCACTTTAATTTAGCACTTTTAGAACTAAATTAAATTAAATTAATAATAATAATAATAATAATAATAATAATAATAATAATAATAGTGTTTATTTCCATTAAAATTACAACGTAAAAGGTAACAAAAAAAAAAGAAACTTACAATAAGTTGAATAATTGAAAGATGATGGAAAAGGGAGGCAATTCAAGCTATGCTTGTTCTACCATTGCCCCCCTCATCCGATAAACAAAGCACACACCATACATGTATCTTTACTAATAATAATAATATAACTCACACATATATATAATCTATGAACTAGATGACAAAAGTGCACCCAGATATCAAGGTATCGGCAAGACTCAGAAGATTGTGTAATACAATAAATCTATAAAAAAAAAGAGAGAACAAAAAAAGAAAAAAACATAACAAAAATGAATTGTGTCTCAATTTAAATTAAATCGATTGAAAAATTTAACGGTTGCCCAAAAAATTGTGTGTATATCTTGTCCGCGAAAAACTTTAACGCACTCGAGATTGTCTTGCCTCGGCCGCAAACATTATTAAGGAGATTTTCGGACGCATGTATATATATAAATAGACGATATAAATACTGGCTTTCGACTGCCGCCCTTGGTCTAATGGTTAAGTGCTGGCCTCTCACCCAGGCGGCTCCGGTTCACATCTGCTCTGGGACATGAATTTATTTATTCATTTAAATTTCAATTTAATTGAAATTAAATACCTCTATATGATATATTTATTTATCTTGTTCCCTTAGCCGACTTTACCCGAAGAGCGTTACATATCCGAGCGTTTCATATCCGAGCGTTGCAGGCCAGTCTTGTTCACTGTCTACAATTAGCACAACGCGCCTAAAGAAGTTTACACTTCAAAAAGTCTCAAATTGTTTTTCTAAAGTATAATAAAATTATTACAGCAGTAAGATAGATTAATGAAAATTTAAGAAAATGAATATTCAAATTTATTATATACAGGCTGTACCACTTAAAACTCCCAGGTCAAATATCTCGGAAACGGATAAAGATATTTGAATTTTGTAAAAAGTAGTTACTAAAAAATGTGATATCCTCTAGTTTGCTCTCACAATTGTGTTTTATTATGTGAAGATATAGATGGCGCTGCGATGATAAGAATTTTTTTGATCGCCACAATCTTCATTTGTTTTTTATTTGAAAGAGTATTAAAATTAATGTAAATTTTATTATTTGTGTTGGTTTCCAAAATTTAACGGTTTCATAGATATTCGTGTTTAAAGAAAGTAAGAGTAAAATTAAAGTTTTGTCTTTATGTTGTTTAAATATTTAATTTGTAGGGAAAAATAGCAGTAAACATATTCACAATTCTTGCTATTATAGTAACTTTACAATTAAATTTTGTAGTTAGTTCCTTTTTATAAAATCCACTTCATAGGCACCCATATTATAGGTATGTAGGCAGAAAAGCATTCATGTCAGTGTTATATGCATGTAAGCTTACTCTGCTTATTTAGGAAATATTTTGACATTAGAACACATTAGTGACATTTGCATGATAATTAATTGTCTTTATAATTAGCTTCATTCAAACATTTACTCACTTTGCGTTGAGATTGTATTAAAAATATGGTTTTACACACAAATGAAGACAAACTGATTATGGTTTTAATTTATGGAGAATCCCGTAGAAAGGCATCTGAAGCAATGCGATTATATGCTCTACGCTTTCCAAACAGGCCTTTACCAAATCACAAAACATTTATAAGTCTGTGTGCAAATCTCAGAAATTACGGTAGCTTCAAAAAACATAAACAATTAATGGAGAAAAGAGTAAGAGATGATGAAATTACGGCAGCGGTACAACAGACAATAATAATCCACATACATCATTACGGCAATTAAAAGAACAGCATGATCTATCTGTAACCTCTTGCCGTAGGATTCTAAAAGAAAATAAATACTTTCCGTATAAAGTTTATTTAATGCACCATTTAAGAATAGGAGCTAATCAATGCAGACTCGATTTTCTGGAAGATTTTTTTGTAATGTTAGCGGAAAACAACAACTTTATGAATCAGATCATGTGGAGTGACGAATATCGTTTTCACAACAATGGTGCTTTAATTAAGCATAATGCTCGATATTGGTCAGAAGATAATCCTATGTGGATAACGCAAACAAGAAATCAAACAGTTTCTGGCGTTAACGTTTGGTGTGGAATTTTAAACGGATATCTCTTAGTCCCCCACTTTTATCATGAAACATTAACTTGTGTGCGCTACTTACATTTCCTTAAAAATGAGTTACCACTACTTTTGGAAGATGTATGTACCTATAGAGCTGCAAAATAATATGTGGTAACATCAAGACGGGGCACCTGCTCATAATGCTAACATAGTTACTGACTATTTTAATTTTAATCAAACGTTCCGACGTCGTTGGATTGGTGCTAATGGCGTCCTTGGTGGCCGACTCGTTCGCCGGATCTAACCCCGTTAGATTTTTTCTTGTGGGGTTACTTGAAAGCTGAAGTTTACGAGGAACCCATAACAGATATGGCTGACCTTTATAATAAAATTTATGCAAGTGTTCAAAAAATTAGTAGAAATACATAGTTAAATGTTAAAATAAAATAAGGCGATATACGGTATGTAGCAATCAAGAAGGCAACAATTTTGAACATCTTTGTTAGTTATATTTGAACCTATTTAACCAAATAAAGACAAAACTTTAAAATTACTCTTACTTTGTTTAAACACGAATATCTATGAAACCGTTAAATTTTGGAAACTAACACAAATAATAAAATTTACATTAATTTTAATACCCTTTCAAATAAAAAACAAATGAAGATTGTGGCGATCAAAAAAATCCTTTTCATCGCAGCGCCATCTATATCTTCACATAATAAAACTCAATCGTGAAAGCAAACTAGACTCCATCACATTCTTTAGTATCTACTTTTTACAAAATTCAAATATCTTTATCCGTTTCCGAGATATTTGACCTGGGAGTTTTAAGTGGTACACCCTGTATATAGAATTGAATATTTTTTTATCATATGAATACTTAACGATATGCAACGCGCCAAGGTTGAAACATTTTTACTCTCCCTCCACCCCATTAGGCAACAATTTATTTGTCTACAAATTCACATTATGCTCTCTGTAATATCTTATTTACTCTAATGTATCAATACTTTGTAGAACTATGTTTAGAAAAAAAATCAGGTCATTACTGCATGAAAAAATCTATCGCCTTTTTTGTTTTATGTAACTTATCACATTTATAGGGAATTAGGTTATTGCATTTTTAATCAGTGTACATATTTAACGTATTTTTATTTGTTTAGAATGAAAATTCATGGTCGTTGATTGCAAGGCAAAAATTACATGATAACTACTTTCAAAATGCTGTCGCGCACATGTTAAAAAATAACTTTTAGACATGCGATTATTGCAAATAAAATATATATGTAGACCGTGACTGTTGTTAATATAATAAAGTTTAGTCATAATAAATTAAATTTTCGGTTGTTCTCTTACAATAGTTTCGTGCATATACGGTTCCAAATCAGTTCATTATATTTAACAAAAGAAACATTGAAAAAAGTTAAAAAAATATTAGAAGGTATTGGAAAGGGTCTAAAAACTTTATTTCAAGACCAAAATATCTGTAATGTATATAAAAACAATAATATAAAATGTAGAAGAAAATAGTGATTAATTACTATGTTATATTTGTAGTTAGTCATTTCGCTCGCCCAGCATTACAAGAGTGCATGTTAAAAACTGAAAATAAAGACCGTTTAACTGATACAAAGTTATACGTGAGCTAGAATCGTGTTTGGTACAAATATAACTGATACCACGAGTACCAACAAGCAGCAAAATTACGGAGGTGTATGTTATTCCTAAATTGATTTTTCTGCTTCGCGCTGAGTAAATTAATTAGGAAATTTTATCACAAAAATTTGCCCACGGTGAGATTTGAACTCATGACCTTCTTAATGCCGTCAAGATGCGCTACCAACTGCGCCACGAGGGCTTGAGTTCATATCTACTTACACGTCTTGATATCATCAAGTGACAGATTGAAATAATACATTTTTATCCGGCAGTTCGGAAATGAATGTGTAAATTTGAATTTTAATTATTTTTTTTTCCTAATTAATTTACTCAGCGCGAAGCAGAAAAATCAATTTAGGTATTTCTCCGCTGAGAAAAACAGAATTTTAAAAATAATTAAAATTCAAATTTACACATTCATTTCCGAACTGCCGGATAAAAATGTATTATTTCAATCTGTCACTTGATGATATCAAGACGTTTAAGTAGATATGAACTCAAGCCCTCGTGGCGCAGTTGGTAGCGCATCTTGACGGCATTAAGAAGGTCATGAGTTCAAATCTCATCATGGGCAAATTTTTGTGATAAAATTTCCTAATTAATTTACTCAACGTGAAGCAGAAAAATCAATTTAGGTATTTCTCCGCTGAGAAACACAGAATTTTAAAAATAATTAAAATACAAATTTACACGTGTATGTTATTGTCGTTACATGTTCGTCATTACAAAGGTGTATGACTGTTCATAGAATTTTATCTGATATTTTCGTCGAACTAAACGAAAAACAAAGTTGTATGTCAAAAAGTTGTAGTCAGAACTCATTCTCTGGAGTGACTGCTGTGTGCTGAAGTTTGATGAATTTTGCAATGGCTTTTGCAAAAGTTTCCGCATATTGAAAGGTTAACTATGAAGTTCCCTGTGCCAAAATACTCCTGCAAGAAATGGATGCTGTTCATTGTGTTATTGAACGATGTTTGTGAAGTCAGAATATTTTTCGCAACTTTCTCTTTTGAAGCTTTTGTTTAAACTGTAGCATCGAAGGCCGTACAAAATAATACAAAGGCATTTGTATTATTTTGTAACCTTAAGACCTAGACGAAATATCCACTGCCCAGTCTAATGAAAAAGTTATACCTGTTACACTCAAAAAGAATAATAGTCAATAAAGAATAATAGAATAATATTTGAGACTTTGCGATCACTGCCGAAGTTGACTTACAATATTACAATATACTGCCACATAATCTAACTAAAAAGAAGAAAAAAAAATTTAAAAGAAACTTGTTTGATAAAAATTGTAATAGATATTTTTGTGATCTTGTATTTAATTAAGATTTAAAAGACTAATATTTCTTTTATTCACTAATGGTTTCGTGTAAACAATTTAATGGTTCTTTTCTTACTTTGTTAGTTAAGATTTAAATACAGTGTTTTTACCGAAGCTTAGTTTGACATAAAACAAAAGTATGTTCATTTTTTTTCTATACTAGAGATATTAATTAGGGTTTTACTAATGAAAAATCTTCTGAATAAAAATATTTTTATTTATTATATTTAGGTATACGCTGTATTACTTATAATTACACGAGAGCTTTCATTTTTCCGGATAAATTTTCAGTTTTTAACGAAAATTCTTGTTGCTCAGAAACAAATTATCTCCTCGAGTCGATTTATCGAGGAGGCAACTAGTTGAGTCCAGTTACCATTTAGCAACTAAATTTGAGTTTGAAAATGGAAAATTTATCCGGAAATAAAAGGAAGGCTCGAGTGTAATTCGGCAAGATAATTTACTAAATGTGTTATTAAAAACACAGTTATTAATTATACACTTTGTGAAGATTACTTACAATGAGTTTGCAGATTTTTTTGTCATAACAACACTTCACAACGAACACTATGATGATAAAGTAAACAAAGTAATGTCGGAACAACCTAAGACTGTACCCAAAGCTTACTGTTCCGTCGACTTTTACATTTTATTTTGACAATGTGTTCGTTGATTTTATAACATAACAAGAAAACTCAAATTGTTGTGAGGTCACCCAGGGTAAACAACTTTTTTGCCGGTTTAAAAGTTAAAATAAACTTTTTTCGCTGTCAAAGTGACAAAACAATCCCGACTTAAGGTTTTTTGCGCATGCATTAAATTATCTTTCAAAACATTTTTTCCAGTTCCAAAGTTGTACTTATGATGTTCGAACAAAAAGTTTTTTTGCAGTAACAAAGTTTTATGTCGTTTTTTTTAACAACAATCACGATAATTTTGGTAATTATTTATTCTTTTTTGTATGTTAATATTCAATTTACATCCAACGGAATTATTCTTTTTTGTATGTTAATATTCTATTTACATCCAACGGAATCAAAAGTTGAAATATTCAACGTCTGTAAGACAACAGATCAAAAATAAAAGCTAATATAGGTACTTACTATTTGCTTGTTTACAGAAGAAATATTCTTATACGACCATTTTAACTTTGGAGAGTAAGATGCGGTTCTTTTTTCAAGAAAAGACTTAGCAGGAAATTCAAATTGAGCTTTTAATTTCAAATTATAAAAGGGCATATAGTAAAATAGTTTGATAATAGTAAATCAAAATATAATTTTTTAAAATTCGGATACCAGTACATTTAATTGACTAGCACAATTTGTGCACCTGTTTAAATAAATAATCAAAAGTAAATCTTTAAACTATAGTACATAAATTATATCGCTCAGCAAGTGGGACAAATTGACCGCCCAATTCGTGGGGCGGTTAAATCAAATAGTCGATAAATTAATTTAAACAAACATTCAAGATTTTAAAATTCCAATTCATCTTATAATTTTAAATACAAATGTTACGGTGACATTATCACAACAATATGTATACGCAAAACTTTATGAAATCGTTTAGAGTCTTATACATACACAGAAAGAAAGATATTTTAAAATCCTTAGGTAACCAATACGGCCTAGTTAATAAAAGAAAAATACAACAAATCGTATAAATGTACATGCACTAATGTTGAAAGTGTACTGTTGTTGTTTTATAATGGCAATGATGAATTGTTACGTAATTGGCAGCATTTTCAAACTTAGCATGCGTTTGTACATCTTCATATAAATTGTTATAGCGTATCTATTAGCCAATTATTTAACCAGTTACGACGTTAGAACATCGTTTAGTAATTTACACATACAAAACCTTGAAAACATAAAAGTATTACTTTTCTGATAAATAGAAATAACAAAATAAATAAATATGTGTATGTATTTATATTCAAAGCAAAGAAAATTGCTTGTACTAAAATAAGTTTTACTGCAAATATGGTAATACCTATCGTTTGAAGAAATAATCACTAATTAATCATACATTATACTAATATAATATATTTAATTTTAATGACTTTAACTTTAATATTTGATTGACGCATTATTGTCAAGAAAATCAATATGCAATCATTTAATAATCTGATAAAGCTTTGTTAAAAATAAGTATTTACACTTATTATATAGTCGTTAAAATTTTCTAAGTACTGCGGAAAAGCTATGTTCATAAAATAAATTAGATATTACTACTTAGCCCAGCGGACGCTGTTCTGCCCTTTCCAGCAGGTGGCGCGTTAAGATTAATTTGGTTAACCCCCCTGTATAAGAAAGTCTAGACACAAGACGCGCGTTGGCGCGATTGGAGGATTGGCAAGGAGACCGAAAGGTATAAAATTTTTTAATAACTCGACTGCGCCACCTATCTGACCTAGATTTTGTGATTTTCTGTTTTGGCACTAAATCTACATATATTATGAAAATGAGTTTTTTCACCATAAATATAGAATTTGTTAATAACACTGACTACAGCGCCACCTATCGGGTTCTGGCATAGCTATGAAACATCATCGTTAAAAACAAATATATCGGTCGTTCAGAAGTTACACGATCACAAACAGACGCACCAACGATCAATCAAGAAGAAATCCTAGCAATTGTTATAGGTTATTTGAAACTCGTATTCATACGTGTATAGAACTTAAATATACAGTTCTAATTAAATTTATTAGAATTTTTAAGTTCATAATTGCATGTAATTTGAAACAATGTGCATTGAAATGTTTAAACAAAGAGTAAATTCATGTAGTCGAAAAATGCATTCACTAATTAAACCCATAATAGTTTCCTCATCGCTACTCTTTATTTTCGGCGAAAAATCATTATATCTCAGAAAATGTTGGATATACAAGAAGATGAACTCCCCCCTGGATAAGCGGAATTAAATGCTGTCGCTTGGGGTGTGCAGAGATACGTGCCGTTGAAGAGGAGCGTGCAAGCGTCGACACACGGGCGTTATGAAAAAATTAGGACAAACGGCGTTCGTAATGAAAAAATTAAGTAAACCACAGTAAAATTCGTAACAAATGTCAGATACGACAGACGTACGGAAGAATTGCTTCACTTTGACGAACAAATTTCACGCCATCGAGGTTTAGCGTGTCGAAAAAGGCTCAGGATAGAAAAGTACGGACTTTTCCGCAACGATTGAGTGCACTGTCCACGTGCCAAGTCTTTCTCTGTCGAAGGTACGACTCATTTAAAGCATTTCTGCAGGGGAATGCGGTTAAAAAATCTCGCGACGACGAGTTGGCGAGAACCTGTCATTAATTCAAACGAATGTCTGATTCTGAGATGCACGGATAAGTTTCAGTTTTGTAATGGAGTTTGATGTTTCGAAATTTTCTGATGACGATGAAAAGTGCTAATTTACAAAGAAATGCATGAAAGCGTCACACGTATCCCTATTCATAATTGTTTGGACGATAGCAATGAGCGCAAAGAATTGACATTTAGAAGACAGACGGGTAACACGAGCCCTATCGTAAAGTAAGGTGGAAAGAATATACGCCACAAGGTGAATATGTTGTTGGTATATCATTTAAAAATTACAGTCTTAAAAACTTGCAGGTTTCGTTCATTAAAAACTGAAAATATCAAAGACAGACATATAGATCGAGAAAGTCAAATAGGAAATCACTAAAGAAGATACTAAAGGGCATTAATAATCATCGAACAATAATTAGTATTTATACGACAAAACGTAAACTAAACTTAAAAGAAACATTGAGAAGGTATGCACATTTTTAATTTATCTGTATGCAAACATTAATTCCACGTAGCCGAATAACATACATCAAAGGAAAACAGTTAATGAAGTTATAATTTTATGTATGTACTTAATTTTAAGTGTCCGATATCCATTCAAGTAACAAGAAACATCAAACATCCAACTGAAGTTTAATTTTCGACGACAGTCCTACGAAAATTGGATTCCAGCTTATGACCATCAAAACGAGCAATCAATGTCAATTCGTGATGACACTTTCCCCAAAACGACAGAACTATTGAACACGTGTTTTATTTTCTACTCATAAACGCTCAAAATAACAACATTAATTATTGATAATGTCACAGATGGATATCTATAATAATCCAAAGATTACAAGAAAACGATATCTAAGGGATCAAATGGAATTGATATTTTTCAAATTTTTCTGGCAAACAATTATATGCGCGCGAATAAGCAGTCGTAGCATAAGATCATAATGGCAATGAAATGATAAAATGCTGGTTCAAGAGTGATAATTTACTGAAATGAGATACCTATTAGATATGTATTTTTGTTACTAACAATTATTACTGTTGTATAGTTCTTTTCTATACACTAACATCTAATAAAATATTTCCCATCTTTCACTGTATATTACTATAAATTGTCAATAGAATTAAATTGTACTGTCACATATAAGGATAATAATAACAATAACAAGTATTTTATATTATACGAATAGTCCTTAATGCCAAAAAAAAAATGTTACACACAATTAACACATTTACTTATGCCAACAATGACATTCAATTTGATAGTTAGGTCTCTCAATAGATGTTTGATTTTTGAAGTTTATAGGAACAAATAAACGTCAACTAACTTCTAACGCAATGACAGTTTGTGCAAAAGTTTAAATTAGACGTATACCGTGCATTTTTTTTTTACGCGGAACATAGGGATTTGCGTGCTAAAAAATCTACCCCATGGTAACTTTTGTTGCAGATCAAATTTGAAAGAAATTTGCGTTTCATTTAATAAATCAACCATTTTTCTACCAATTGTACAATGTTTTAATGACATGAAGTTGTTCTTTTTAATTATTTTTTCGTTTTCAGTTGTAATTAATTCGCACAAAATTGAGTGACAAAATCAACGTAGCGGAAACATTTAAACATTTTATGGTAGATGACATCATTTGTCACTTCGCTATTGACAAGTAAATTTACGAAAAAAAGTCTATGAACACATTTGCAGAACGAGTGGAAATTGTTACGGCATGTATCCAAGCAATGTCCTTCAGAGATATTGTTGACAACTTTGCTGCAGCATATCCTGATCAGCCAGTTTTAAGTATTTCGACAGTGTCTCCAATTTACAATGAATTCCAGAGCACATATTGCGTAAATTTTGACCACAGGAAACGAATTAGAAATCCATCTGCACTTACAGAAGAGACCAAAATAAACATTTGTTTGATGGTTGAAAACAAGAGCTCCACAAGCTTAAATATGCTTGCCGATCTGTTCCAAATTTCAAGAAGCAGTTGCCATAAAACGTTGCAACTGAATAGTACAAATCTTATAAGATTAAAGATGTTCACAAATTGTTACCAAGAGATTTCTTCCCAAAAATGGAATTTTGCCAATATTGGACGGAAAGAATAAATAACGATCCAAATGTTTTAACAAGAATACTGTTTTCTGACGAGTGCACATATGCTCTGGTTGGGACGGTACACAAGCAAAACCAAAGAATTTAGGTACGAAAAAGTCCTTATAAGATTTGAGAGGCTAACACGCAGTGGTTTGGTTGGGAATAGTGGGAAATAACATGTTGGGGCCGCTTTTTATAGACGGGAATTTAAATCAACGGAAATATTTAAATCTACTTGAGATGGAAGTAGGTCCCTGTCTGGATGAGTTGCGAGGTAATGGGGAAAAAATATTCCACAATCACGGAATTCTTGAATCAAAGTTTCCGCAACAGTTGGATTGGACGATATGAACCATTTAGATGGCTTGCCAGAAGCCCAGACCTTACCCCACTCGATTTTTTTTGTGGGGTAATGTATCAAGAAAAGTGTACGACAATGTTCGAGAGAAACTTGAAAACTTGGAAGAGCTAAGAGCAAGAATCACAGACGCTTGCAATTCAATTACAGTGCGACAATTGCAAAACACTCGTAGAAATTTCTACGATCAGTTAGGATATTGTGCAACTGCTGAAGGCTAACATTTTGAACAATTATTAATAAATTATCTCACTGTATGTAAAATTACATTTATTTTTATTATTTATACCGCAACAAAAGTTAACATGGGGTAAAACTTTTAGCACCCAAATTCCTATGTTCGGCGTATAATCGTAAATAAATTTCTTGTTAACAGATGTGGATCATTATTTATTTTTTCCATCCAAAATTGGCAAAATTCCATTCTTGGGAAGAAACCGGTTGGTAACAATTAGTGAACATTTTGAATCTTATAACTCTTATAAGATATGTACTTTTCGGTCTTCAACGCTTTATGGCAACTGCTTCTTGAAATTTGGAACTGATCGGCAAGCATATTGAAGCTTGTGAAGCCTTCGTTTTCAACCATCAAACAAATGTTCATTTTGGTTTCTTCTGTAACGGCCGATGGATTTTTAATACGTTTCCTCTAGTCACAATTTACGCAGCCTGTGGTCTGGAATTCATTGTAAATTCGAGACACTCTCGAAATACTTAAAGCTGGGCGGTTAGAATATACTGCAGCAAAGTTGTCAACAATTTCCACTCGTTCTGCAACTGTGTACATAGAAATTTTTTTAGAAAAATAATTGAACAACTTCATGTCATTAAAATAATGTACAATTGGTAGAAAAATGTTTGATTTATTAAATGATACACAAATTTCTTTCAAATTTGATCCGCAACAAAAGTTAACATGGGGTAGAATTTTTAGCACGCAAATCCCTATGTTCCGCGTTAAAAAAGATGCACGGTATACAGGGAGCGTCAAAAGTTTAGAAAGAAAATTATAAAAAAACATCATGGCAATGTTCCCGCTTTACAGGATATTGTAATAAAACTGTAAGCAGAAGGAAAAGAATCGAATTCAAGCCCGAAGAGATTGAAAATTCAACTAGTGTATGACTAATATTGTCAAAAATTATACGGTTGACCAAGCATATCTTCCATATCGTTGGTCTTAGGACTAGAGATAGCTTTTTGCCGCAGCTACACATGTATCTAAGTTCTGAAGTCAGTAGTTATGGACGAAAGGATATTTTTGTCCGTACCAGTCAAGTGAACGTTCGAGAATGTGCGGATTCCCCGGTCGAATTTGTTTATGACAAAATGTTAGCATTCGGAGACACGGGGTGAGTGGACAATTGGGCGGACACACGGGGACCTTCATCATCGGACGGTCAATGCGAGCGCGCTCTTCCGCGGCGCGACCTCGCAGGCCGAGGCTGTACTTACATATAAAACTCGCTGAACGCGGTGCTCGGCTACCGAGAGTAGAAGAAATCCGTCCAACGGTTACCACCATGAAACTAGTAAGTGCTTTGATGAAAACCCAACCATTAGTGTGATTCTATATTTCATTTTATTACAATCATCGTTCCATACATAATTAACATAAACGTCGCATGTAAATAAATAATTCTCGGTGATTCTGGTATGTGCTGAAAAGTGTTTTTAATTTAAATTAGTGATATTTCGCTGAAAACTGCGGGCCGTCAGTGTTTCGAAATAAAGAAAATTTATTAGTGCAATGATTTAGAAAGAAGTCAGAGTGTAGCTTTGGAAGAAACATGGTATCGAAATTTAATTATTCTTCTCTAGATTTATTATTATCGCGTATATTTAGTATTCAATCATATAAAAATAATATGTATAATGATAATAAGGCATGCAGAGATGCAAGATGCGATCTGGTATATATTTCTGTTGAAAAAATCCTTGACATGTAATATTAATCTTTCATGATTAATTCATTATATTACCGGTAGCTTCAGATGTCATTATTACTGAATAATAAAATTCATATTAGCATTTCAAAATAAAGAGTAGAATAATAAATTGCTATCTCTTTTTATTGAACAAAATATACTATAGCGGCTTGTTTTTGTTTTTTAGTTATCTTGATAAAGTTATTAGTATAATAAAGGCCAATATTTTATTCAATTTTCTTTATTTTAGTAATACCAGTGAACATTATAATGTTTGAAAATGTATAATTATATACATTAATTGTATTCTTTTCTTTTCTTTTTATATATTAGTAATTCTGTTTTCAAGAAATCGTTTATTTCCACAACATATTTTTATATTTCTCAATCAGAATTTAAAAAAATTATAAGGTTTTATTTGTGTTTCGTTGCTAATTGAAGAACTGATTAATACAACAATTAAAATTGCTATTACATTATGATTTTAAATGTTATATACGTGTTTCGCCATCTAAGTTGTCACCTTCAATATCTCAGAAACATTGTACTCACGCGTATTAGAGCATATGCTATACAATAAGGACAATACACTAAATATGAAGTGATTTATATTTAAGACATTCTGTTTTCGGAAAATACTGTTTTGGGTTTAGCTGATGATGACAACTAGGTTCAAAAGATTTCAATTATGTATATACTGTGGCAACCATTTCTCATAATTTTATTACCTATATTATAAATCGTATTTTTTAAAATTAAATTACAATTGAATACATTTATATAGGAAATATATTAGTTATATCGATTTTAAAATGATTTGATATGAAATATTTGTATTTCCAATGTGCATAAAATCATGTTCGTCCAAACTTAAATACATACTATAAATAATAATTAGTGCATGTTTCGACTATGATTCAGAAATAAGTCTAGCATACCAAGCAATTTAAAGCATGATAGTTTCGCATTTAACAGTTAAATTGACTTAATTTAGTAATTACCTTTGCGGAAATGTCAGAAGTTAGCAGACTGTTTTTTTGTACTAAAACATACCAATTCTCTTAAAACTTGCCATAAATTGTACACATTAGGCAAGCATATCAGCGTGGGTGAAGTACTGTGTATACATAATATGTTCATTTTATAGGGATTAATTAATAAGCCTAATTTAAAAATCAATTAACTTTTTATTGTAATAATAATAAAATTTTCATTTGGAAGTGGGAGTTTTGTCAATACAAATTATTAAAGAAGGGTAATTGTAAGCAGCCTTAGTCAGACCAGTATATAAAAGAAAATAAGATCGTAAGAACAAGAAAATCTATTGCTTGGATTAACATTTTATTTAGTTTTTTTTCTGAAATATTCTTAAAGTTTGTATTGTTACATGCTTTTCTAAAGTTAAGATTATTGTTATTATAATAATAAACATTTTGAGATCTTACCTTGTAAACACTTTGTGTATAACATATTTATTTCGGATACTTATTTTAGAGCATTCTGCCAAATTTTAATTTTTCGGTTTTTACAATACCTTTTTTTCCTGGACTAGATAGAATAGCGTCGTTAATTATCTGGATT
This sequence comes from Amphimallon solstitiale, assembly GCA_963170755.1. Lineage (NCBI taxonomy): Eukaryota > Metazoa > Arthropoda > Insecta > Coleoptera > Scarabaeidae > Amphimallon > Amphimallon solstitiale. The sequence continues at coordinate 79,863,692 of OY720681.1, read as the reverse complement.
TGTTATGTTTTGTTGTAGGCGTTCCCACCTTTAACGCATCTGCTACTCGCTAAAAGAGATCCCTTAAAATTTGTAAGATATGAAATAATTCAAAAATAAATATTTCGATCAAATATAAACGTCAAAGCGTAATGTCAAAGACAAACTGTGTCATAATGTAACGCTAAACGGTAATAACTTCGTCTTTGTTTTGATCACGTAAATTCTGTTCATGCAAGAAGAAGACTAGAAGCACATGCTTTTGCTATCCTTGTTGTACAAGTAGATATTATTTCTTATTTTGATGTAGACATTCTTCGATAATCTGTGTCTTAGTGAGGCTGGGACCATCTTTGTTGAATTAAACTGTACTAGATCATATAGTTACTTACTACAGTCAATGTATAAATACTTCAAGAAAGTACACAATATCTTGGATGTATGCTTTTCAATGCTCTAGCAATGGATATGAGATATGAAACACATATCATTAACTACAATGTTTAAAAGAAGAAATAAGAAACTTTTGCTCCAGATGAATTATTATTTGCTAAATTACTTTTTTGGAGTTCATATAAACAATTTTTGCTATTAGAGTTATTCTTTTTTTCTTCTTCTAATTTCGTAGTATGACGTATTGTTTTTATTTTTGTATTGATGTAACGACAATAAACATTATTAGTATTATTATTAATTACTACATTTGTAATATCAATATTAAAGAAAATTTTATAAATGATCCAAATTCAAGAAGAATATATATATATATATATATATATATATATAAAAGGAATTATCGCGGATACATGAAATAAAAGAAAGAGAAAAATAATGGGTTAATTCCGCTGTAGAGCAACCGTAGACACGTGTTTCTGACTCATTGGTCGTCATCGGTACGCTGTAGCCAAGGAATAAGGTGGGATAACCTTGGAGATGTATGCAATATACGGAAGACCATCAGGAGACAGACCACCATTTGTAGTTTCAGTTAGAAGATCCTCAATTTGAGGACAACAACTAACGTCGCCACGAGGAAAACAATGTCAACCTGCGTGCCATCCGAAAACCCAGGAATGATAAATAAAAGGAATTATCGCGGATACATGAAATAAAAGAAAGAGAAAAATAATGGGTAAATTCCGCTGTAGAGCAACCGTAGACACGTGTTTCTGACTCATTGGTCGTCATCGGTACGGTGTAGCCAAGGAATAAGGTGGGATAACCTTGGAGATGTATGCAATATACGGAAGACCATCAGGAGACAGACCACCATTTGTAGTTTCTGATGGTCTTCCGTATATTGCATACAACTCCAAGGTTATCCCACCTTATTCCTTGGCTACACCGTACCGATGACGACCAATGAGTCAGAAACACGTGTCTACGGTTGCTCTACAGCGGAATTTACCCATTATTTTTCTCTTTCTTTTATTTCATGTATCCGCGATAATTCCTTTTATTTATCATTCCTGGGTTTTCGGATGGCACGCAGGTTGACATTGTCTTCCTCGTGGCGACGTTAGTTGTTGTCCTCAAATTGAGGATCTTCTAACTGAAACTACAAATGGTGGTCTGTCTCCTGATGGTCTTCCGTATATTGCATACATCTCCAAGGTTATGCCACCTTATTCCTTGGCTACACCGTACCGATGACGACCAATGAGTCAGAAACACGTGTCTACGGTTGCTCTACAGCGGAATTTACCCATTATTTTTCTCTTTCTTTTATTTCATGTATCCGCGATAATTCATTTTATTTACCATTCCTGGGTTTTCGGATGGCACGCAGGTTGACATTGTCTTCCTCGTGGCGACGTTAGTTGTTGTCCTCAAATTGAGGATCTTCTAACTGAAACTACAAATGGTGGTCTGTCTCCTGATGGTCTTCCGTATATTGCATACATCTCCAAGGTTATCCCACCTTATTCCTTGGCTACACCGTACCGATGACGACCAATGAGTCAGAAACACGTGTCTACGGTTGCTCTACAGCGGAATTTACCCATTATTTTTCTCTTTCTTATATATATATGTATATACATATGGCTTTTTACAGGCCATATAGGCAGTTTTTGCACGTTTTTCTCACTTAGGTCTGCTAAAACCACTTTTCGCCACCACTGTTTCCTGGGTTCTTCAGCTCCTTCTCTTGTAAGTAGGTGTCTTCCAAGCCATCTTTTTGGACATTCGCTCCTTTAGCATCCTTTCAATGAGACTTAGCCACTGCAGTCTTCATGGTTTTATATGCATGTCAATTGTTGGTTTAGCTTACATTTATAAGCATCTCTGTTTGATATTTTCTCATTTCCATTAATTATTTTCTTTCATTCTAATATTCTTCTTAATATTTTTCGCTTCCATTTCATCAAACATTCTCTTCTTATTATTTTTCAAGGTCCAGGTTTTGCAGCTGTTGGTCGCAGCATAGTCTCGCAGAGCCGAAATTTAGCGTTTTTAGATAGGTGCTTTGATTTCAGCTTTTATTTGCTCTTATTATTTTGCCTCAATTTCTTTGTCCTTCTCGTATATACAGGTAATTCTGACACCCAAATTTATAAATTCGTTAACCCCTTCAAATTCCATTGCACCCTGCCTAATGGTTAGAGTAGTAGTAGTTTGTAGAAGTTTTTAGCCGAGGTTCTCCTACTCTCATTATTTTGTTTTTCTCTTGGTTTACTTTCAAGCCCATTTTAAACGCACCTTTTACTATTACTTTCTTATACGTTGTTAAAAAATGTGTGTGTGTGTGTGTGTCAGTGTGTGTGTGTGTGGGTGTGTGTGTATGTGTGTGTGTGTGTGTATGTGTGTGTGTGTGTGTGTGTGTGACCACGATAGCGGTCAAACCGCTATAGGTATCAATTCCAAATTATATATTTACAAGTATAATCTCCCTCTTGAGATCTGATTAGATTTTTAGTAAAATCGGCAGACCGGAAGTAGTAGTTTACTTCAGTGAAAAAATCGAGTTTTGCCAATACTTTGTCAACTACTAAGTTTAAACAAATGTATAAAGAATTCATATGTAGGTACTCAAAATTGAATTTGAGAAGAATTTTATTTTGAAAGTTTTTCGAAATTGATACAGTAAGTAGGTCTTTTACTCTTATCAAAAAATAGTTTTTTGCAAATATTTCGCGAGTCATGCTTTTTAGACAGGTGCGCTATGAATATAAAAATATTTAGAACTTAATTTTCAATGTTTTTTATATAAAAAAAATTCAAAATTCGGACCGGAAGTATCACTTTTACTCTTATCGAATAACGATTTTTTGCCAATAAGTCGTAAATTACGCATTGTATAAATATTTGTTTACAGTACAAAAGTATTTAGAGTTGGTTTTGAAATATTGTTTGTATAAATGAAATTTCAAAATTCGGACCGGAAGTAATACTTTTACTCTTAGCGAGTAGCACTTTCTTTCGAATATCTCGCAAAGTATGCATTCTATAGAGATTTATTAAGAGAATGGCAGAGTACTTATAATAGAATTTTAAATAATTTTTATATAAATTGATAAGAAAGTCGTGTGGTGGCCACACCTCATTTTTTCTTTGTTACTAAGATGCCATGATTTAGTGGCTCTTACATTATGTCCTTGTACATTGTTCGTGTTGACTTCACTAATTACTTTTTCTAGGGCCATATTAAAGAGCAAATTGAAGAGAGGATCTCCTTACCTCAGCCCTGTACTGACATTGAAGTCATCCGTTGTCTGGTATTTTATTCTCGTATTACTTGTTGCTTTTGGCAGTGTCAGCCTTGCTAACCTCCAGTGCACTTCGAACTCTTTCTAAGTTTCTATTAGTTTACCCCCTTTTATTGAATCGTACGCCCTTTCGAAGCCGATAAATAGTACCACTACAGGAACTTCGTAGCAAGTCGTTAGTGATTGTTTAGCGTAAATAATTGATTAGTCTTCTCTATACCCTTTCTGAAACCTGCCTGACATTCTCAGTTCTATTTTCCTTTTGATAAGGGTGCTATCACTTAATAGGCTACGTCTAATATAGATGCCTCTATAGTTAGTGCATTCCATCTCATCACCTTTTCGTAGAATGGGAATTATGGTAGCATTTGCCCAATTTTCTGGCATTTGTCTTTCTCGGCCATATTCTCAGTATTATGGTATCTATTAGGCACTCAATTCTTGTCCTCCATACTTGAGATTCTCTGCCGTTATACCGTTGAAGAAAATGTGTTCGTTGTTAAGAATTCCATAAAATTTGTAAACATATAATTAGGTACAACAGAGTATATGTCGATAGGAATGAATAAATCATTTTTAAAATTTATAAAATTTTATACCGATAAAGAATGCATAAAAATAAAAGTTTTATATAAAAATCAGGAACTTATATCCTAAATAAAATCGTAAAAATCTTCTAAGGATTTATTACGTTGTGTATAAAAACTTCTAGTAGTTTCATAAACGGTGCTAGGAGTATTTTATTATAATTATTATTATCAATTTTTCAAATTAATTTACAAATTGAAATTTTAAAACTGCCTATTTAACGGTCACTTTTGAAAGAATCCAAAATCTCAGCTTATTAAAATCAAATGCGTGGTTCGTTATTATTATTATTATTAAAATTATTTCTTTGGCAAAATGCAATACATTTTAAGAGACTGGGCGTTCTTCTATTTTGGGGGGAGCGATTAGTAACAATTAGTATTTTGGGGAACGAAAAATTTTTTTTTTGGCGACATAGTAAAACATTATATGTATTAACAATGATTATATGAAAATTTTGAAGTCTGCAGAGATTTCTTAGTTTGTTCGATACTGTCATTAAATTTCAACACACAATTAAATATGAAATCACATTTCCTGTTGAAGTTTTACGTATATGAAGAGTTTAACGAATTTTCGACAAAGATGCAAGGCAATAATATAAACCTCATCAAATTTAAGAGTTCCGTAACATCCCTCTTAAACAAACTAACTCTCTACAAAAATAATATGAAGCGTTGAGAATTTTCTATATTTTCTCCAGTGATAAAATCTGTTTTCCGTTGCTGACCTGTTATGTATATTCACAATATATAAATAATATAAAAGATAGCACACCTACGTAAACATGTTTTCTTTTTGTTACAAATTGTAATACGTTGAACGAGACTCATTAATTCATTAGAAAGATTCCCTTTCCTTTATTTTAATCGCTCCAGTGGAGCTTTGCGCTGAATTTTTAGTCGGCTCACTAATTTATTCCAATACTAATAATCGAAAGCATTTATTAGATTATGCCACCACGCATTTCAACTATTTTCTTAGACATAGTTTCTGGTTGCATACGAGTCAGCAGTTTATCTTGGTGCGTATAAATATCCGTGAATTGAAAAAAATTGTCTACTTACAAGAAATTATAATTCTTCGAATTATCGGTTAATCGCTTTGTTACATAGATACTACTAATATTGCTATTATAATATACTTTCTATATCATAAATTATTAAATAATGAAAGCACTCAAGCGCAAAAACAAACAAGGTTGGGGTTGAGCAATTTTACAAAACAAGTAAGTTAATTTAAAAACATTTTGAATGTTGACAAAATGTTGATACTTTTGTTCTGAAGGAGTAGGTTATTATACAGGGTGTGTCATCTATCTAGGGAAAACAGATTGCGACTTTTGTCAGAAAAGATATTTTGAAGCGGTTTTTTTTTATGACAGCCACTCATAAGGAGCACGTTTTAAATCGGTTCATTCTTGAATTACTTACTAAATTTCGCTCCAACAACATGTAAGACGTTACTATCTTAAAAGTGACCATTATTGAGCTATATATATATAATCATTTTGCCGAATTTATGTTTTTTTATTCGAATACGGTATGATATTTGTCGCGAAATTGACAATTGAATGGATGACATTTATTCAAATTCATGATTTTATAATGAATTTTTCTAAAAATGAGCTTGGAAATATGGCTTATATATATATATATATATATATATATATATATATATATATATAATAAAAGAATAATAAATTATTGCGGATACATAACGCAGGTTGACATTGTCTTCCTCGTGGCGACGTTAGTTGTTGTCCTCAGAACCGAGGATCTTCTGGCTGAAGCTGCAAATGGTGGTCTGTCACCTGATGGTCTTCCGTTTAGCTTACATCTCCAAGGTTATCCCACCTTATTCCTTGGCTACACCGTACTGATGACGACCAATTAGTCAGAAACACGTGTTTACGGTTGCTCTACAGCGGATTATACCCAATATTTTTCTTTTTCTGATATATATATATATATATATATATATATATATATATATATATATATATATATTAATTTTTATTGGACGATTTGTAGGTCGTTATACTAGTTTTAAATAATTTTTAAAACTCGCTAATTTGCAGTGTTTGAAAATTATAATTTTATAATTTTACCACTGACTATTAAATTAATTAGGTAATTTTTTTTAATTAAAAATTACCGACACGGCTGGGATTCGAACCCAGGCATACCGATTACTAGCCGGTTGCTCTACCAACTGAGCTACCGTCGGTGTCTGAATTCGAATTTCTAAATCGTACTGATATATGTATATCAAGTAACAGATGGAAATGAGAATGTATATATTAAGCACTAAACGTCCATGTGCTGTATATATGTGATATTAAATTTTTATTGACCTCATATAAGTAAATATATATTAATTTTTATTGGACGATTTGTAGGTCGTTATACTAGTTTTAAATAATTTTTAAAACTCGCTAATTTGCAGTGTTTGAAAATTATAATTTTATAATTTTACCACTGACTATTAAATTAATTAGGTAATTTTTTTTAATTAAAAATTACCGACACGGCTGGGATTCGAACCCAGGCATACCGATTACTAGCCGGTTGCTCTACCAACTGAGCTACCGTCGGTGTCTGAATTCGAATTTCTAAATCGTACTGATATATGTATATCAAGTAACAGATGGAAATGAGAATGTATATATACGTTTAGTGCTTAATATATACATTCTCATTTCCATCTGTTACTTGATATACATATATCAGTACGATTTAGAAATTCGAATTCAGACACCGACGGTAGCTCAGTTGGTAGAGCAACCGGCTAGTAATCGGTATGCCTGGGTTCGAATCCCAGCCGTGTCGGTAATTTTTAATTAAAAAAAATTACCTAATTAATTTAATAGTCAGTGGTAAAATTATAAAATTATAATTTTCAAACACTGCAAATTAGCGAGTTTTAAAAATTATTTAAAACTAGTATAACGACCTACAAATCGTCCAATAAAAATTAATATATATTTACTTATATGAGGTCAATAAAAATTTAATATCACATATCATATATATATATATATATATATATATATACATTTTAAAACGAAACAAATTAATAAGTTGATTTTATAGGTGCGTGAATAGATGAGTAATTAGAGGAATAGAAATTGTAAAATAACAATAAACATGATTCGGTGCTAATGGAATAAAATAGGTAAATATTATTTCATCAAGTGTTCAGATGTATATTCATTCATTTTTGAATGAATATACATCTGAATTGACATTAACCAGGAGTTGAGTACTTATATTTGTGGTTAAACGTATAATGTATATTTGCTCTTTTACGTATTTTTAGAAAAAACTAATTTTGTGATGTCCTAAGACCTAGTAGGCTAGTGAACAGGGCCTTCACGGGGTAGCCACTTCCCTGGAAACATTTTATTTAAAATATTCGTGCTTCTAGTATAGAATATGGTCGTGCGAAATTTAGTATGCAATTCAAAAATGAACTGATAAAAAGGTGGTACATTTGAAAAAAATGACATCTAGGCAAAAATTTGAAATTTTAGTCTAGATTTCAGCACATGCAATTAGTAACTAAAAAAACTAAAATATGCTTATATTAGGACTTTTTATTGTGAACGACACTACAAAGAAATGTGTCCATCTGGTACGTAGTTTTTCGAGAAATATGATTTTATAAAAACATTAAATTTTTCAGAAAAATGGTAATAAGTCGAAAACTTTAAATTTCAGGCCTATACTATCTTTTTACTTTTTGACTAAGAATTATACAAAATAAAATACAAGAATATAATAATATACTGGATGTTCCATTTAAAAAACTGTAACAACGGTCAACCATCAAGTTATGGAACACTGTTTATAATATAAAATAACTGTAGGAGCTACTCCTAATGAGTGACTATCATTGGAAAAAAATCCTAGGAAGATGACTCATACTGTATATTGCTATTCCTAAAATTGGGCAAAATTAGGTACATAGGGAGTGGCAAAAGAAGGAAGCCAAAAACAGGTAATATTCGGTAAGATGAAACAAACAATAATTCGAGAATGAAGAAGAAGGCAAGGCAAAAGTAATTGTAAATAAATTGCATGACGAAATAGTGACAGCAATAAAGCAGTTAAAAAAACTGCTGCATATGATAAAATAATAACTAATAATTAAGAAGAGAAGCATAAAGATAAACATAAGAATTTGAGATTTTTATTAAGTACTTATCTAATGCTCTGGTGAAGTCCCGATAACCAGATAAAGTGGATATTATGGCAATTTGGGGATTCTTCTCTTCAGCCTCCTGCTTATATTACAAAATAATCAATTATATGGAATTCCATCGGACGAAGCGAAAAACGAAGATCACAACAAATATGGAGAAAGAGAAAAAAGGAAGAATACATGACGTCTAGAAAGCGCGCGTAGGCACTGACAGTTTTAGCGAAAGACGAAGATAAACGGAGACTCTTTCTATAGGCTCTATGTTATTCTGAAAATGTATTACGGGATCAGATTGAACGTAGAGAACAAAGAAATTCATATATTAAAAAAATAATTGACAAAGCACGAATATGGTATACATATGCATAGAATATCTAAAGAATTCCCGCTGGCGAGATTTGAAAAATGTAAAAGTATAAAAAAAAATTAGAAATACGATAAAAAGTAAGAAGGACACAAAAACAGCCATATTGAGATTAGAAGAAAGAGCGAAATCAATGATGAAAGAAAAAACTGGATATATGCATTGCTGTTGAGAGAGCATAGATTAATGTCAAGTCCTACATGAGAAAGATTGAATGAAGAATTTGTTGGAAGAAATTGAAATATCTAAGTATAAAGGAGCTTTTTAAATGAAAAAAATATCAGGATATTCAAATGCCTGGTGTATTATTTACCATGGAGACAAGAGCAATAAAAATTACTTCTTTTAGATGTACTCGTTAATAATAAACCGACTTGTATCAGAAGAAAAGACACACAAATCGATATCCAACACAATTAAACTCAGTTCTGAGAAGGCTAATAGCAAGGGTAAAAAGGTTATCAGACCATAGCCATGTAGAGACTGAAATGAGTAATTTACGAAAGATATTACTACAGAACCAGTTCAGAGAACAGTGAGCAGAATTATAAGAGATACATCACGATATTCAAAAACATACTTTACCCAAACAAGACAACAATCGGCCTAAATTATTCTTACCGTACGTAAAGGAGACCGCCGACAAAATTGCGAAGAGACCACGTAGATTCGAATCTGAAATGGTATTTACAACCAACCGTGAGATCCCAAATGTGCTCAAAACTCCTAAAGACAAGATAAACTTAGAAGAAGAAGGAGTTTACGAAATACCCTGCAAAATGTGCTCTACTGGCTACATCGGGCAAACAAACTGGCAAATAAATGTACGTCGCCAAAAAAGAAAAAAAATATTTTCGCTATGACAACATTAGGCATCCACGGGATGTAACACTCACCTCGACGGAACAAAAATACTAGCCAGAGTCGAACACCTAAAAAGCGGATAATACGTCAAGCAATTGAAAGGAGTCTACCGGAAATATGGAAAACAGCTCTAATGGAACGACGTATTAAGTATAATAGGTCAACAACATCTAGGACACTAGAGCGAACAAGCGAGTATGCCCCATCCACGTCCAATCGATGAGCCAATAGGCACGTTACACAGTCAGGCCCACTAATTCTACCTCTAAGCGCTCGCTCGCTTGCTCGCTCTAGTCCTAGATGTTGTTGAGCTATAATACTTAATACGTCGTTCCGTTAGAGCTGTTTTCCATATCTCCGGTAGACGGTTTTCAATTGCTTGGCGTATTATCCGTTTATTTAGATGTCCGAGACACAATTACCTGAAGATGATACATGAGATTTTACCAAACTTCTGCCCGGTCCTTTTCAGGACAAAGCAGTCCTACTCTGGATTAAACTCGAAACAACGCGACTATAGACACATACACACATACACACACATACATATATATAGGTATCTTTATCATAATAATTATCAATAATTAAAATATCTGTAAATATATGTCAATAGTACACGCATTACATACCTATTTTCTAGTCATTCCAATTCTGCAAATGTTTATATGACGCAAAAAATCAACACAAAAATAGAAAAGTTAATAGGTATTTAAATTGTTTAATATAGCATGTGTACATGATTATACGTAACTATTATTAGCAGTTTAGAGAAATTATTTATAAGGTTAATTTCACTTTTTAAATTGGACACTTGTCAGACGGTATATAATTTGCTTCTCATAGAGTTTAGAACCTGTTCACGGTTGATATTGACAGTGAGAATGTACCCGGGCTATTACGAATTTTTATGCATCCGCTATTCATTCAATAAAAATATTGTTATTAAATTGAAGCACAATATATTACTGGTTGTCAGCTTTTTTTACCATTATCGGTACTTAACGATTTGGAACATTGTTGCAAAATAATTGCGTGGTTTCCTTGACATCTCGTTAGCCTAGATTTACTGATATGTTTAACAGATGCTTAACACTTGGCGTTTAGTAGATAAAGTCCATACAAATCATATTTCTCAAGTCTGTCTCTCATTCTAATGATATGCCCATTAATAGACAGAAGATTACAATACTTTAAGGGGTATCAATCATGTTTAATTTTCTACTTATATAGAACATCTACTTATGTGAATGGTTTCTTAATTTAAATTGATTTCTCCTAATAAACAAGCACTTTCATTACGAAAGACCGACGTCAATAAGTATATAAAAGACAAATAATTTAATATCATTTGAATTTATGGAATTATAGCTAAATAATATATTTTTATGCGAATAGATATCTTAAACATAAAACTAGTTTTTTCTTGAACTTTACCGAAACACTTGCATAATAATCACATTGCCAAAGAATTCTTGCGTAGTGTTAACACAATTTCAGAATTTTTAAAATTTATTGGGACAGTTTATCGATGGGGATTTTAATATATCTTCACGCAGTATGTATCAGCGTTAGCAAACTATTATTTAAGCTATTAATGTCGGTCGTATTATAAATATAAATACATAATAGTTTCGAATTTTAAGTGAATTAAATAAGAAGGATTCAGTGCCAGTTTTGAAAGTGAACTTTCTTTTAATTGCATTTTTTAAATTGTTTTGTTGTTTTTAACGGAATATTATAAAATTAAATGCGGAACAAATAACAGGTGAGAGATTTTATACAGATTCTAGAGTAGCGATCTTATGAAATCATGTTATACATGTTAATTATATTTTTACGTTTACTGAGGAATGCCTACTGGAAAGAATAATTTGCATGTTTGGTCTCGAAATTCATTAGTTATATTAGTAATCATTATAGTTTTAAATTACGAATTTTTCTTTGATTATGTTATTAACTAATCGTTCAGCAGTATCACTATACATATTATTATTGTGAGAATAATCTTGATACATTATTCTCTACATATATAATACTACTATATCGCGTGTAGACAAGGAAAACTTCGCTCCATCATTATGAAATAGAAAACATCGTGCTATGCCGTTTTTGAGTCACGTTGTCAAAACTGCGCATGCGTTACAAATAATTTTTCAATATTAGATCTGCTTGTTTATCATATAGATTTATTACTATAATTATTTAAAGTTTGTAAATCGTCAAACAAGCATATATAGTTTAAAAATCGACAAACGTCTTTATAATTAATAATTGTGCCTTGTTAAATGTGGAAAAATAATTTAACACCCCTTAATGAATGAAGAAATATCCTTGTGGCATCATATGCAAATCATAGACATACAAACGATCATATTAAATTTGTTAAAAGTTGTACGAATTGTGATTATGTTATAGTAAATATTGTAAATTAATTAATTAAGTAAAACCCAAGGTTAGTTCGATTGCATTACAACTGTGTTTCTTTGAAGATGTCATGGTGGAATATCGTGAATAGAAAGAAAAGCACCTCTATCGGTCATGTACTATAATTTGTGATATAATAACAACACCATTCATCTCAACATTCAATAATAATAATAATGAATTAGATAATGGTATTCTTGTATTCTAGAAATACTGTCATCTACATCGAAGCAATGTAGGTACAGAAATAACAGAAAATTTTACATGAATTATGTAATTGTATTACTATGTTACATATTAAATATTTAAATTGCTCATAATAAAAATGCATATATTAAACCTCTTAGAAGAAATGCATACCAATCTTTTTGCCATGACATCCTAATTTTTTTTTGATATATGTCTAGTAGAATATATCCTATATGTTCCTAGAAGGTTGAGGAACTTTGACAGTCCACCACAGATCCCATATGATGTGAGATAATAATATACTGAGATTGGATATTTTAAGAAGAGATTGACCGGCTATTAAAATTGATGCCATGATGCATCTATGATTATGAAAATAACTTGGAAAGATAAACACATTGTCAAAGTTTATAGTGTAGTGTTATGAATGGCAAGATAGCCACATCTTCAAACAATATTCCTGTTTTTATGATATTGTTACATTCTATAAATATTTTTTATCATTTATAAATTTTTATGTATCTATTAATTCATACAAATATTTTTATTCTACAATAAAATAGATTTTTTTGTTCTAATTTTATGAAAGTATGTACAAAATTGAATTCTGAACATATATAAAATACAATTTAATTTTTATTAGAACAGTAGAAATTGAACTTTGCTCAGGGATTTAGTTATTGAATCAAATACAACATCATCATACCTCTTTTACAAGAAATAATATATATTTCTACTCATCTTGGATTATCAAACATAAACATCAGGAAAAATGGATTAATTACGAATGTGGTATATTACATACACTAAAGAAATTCAAGTGTACCAGAGTAATTCTTTGTTTATATTCTTTGCTAACATATGAGCGTAAATAATGCTTTAACACGCTTTTATTTTATGAATGGCTTAACCATTCTAAATTAAAAAAAAAATAACAACAATAAAAATTATAGGACTATTATTCAATCACGACATTCTAATGCTAATTAATTCCACAACTTTTGCTAAACATTCATGTTTCAGTGTATATCTCGACATAGAATGAAATACAAGAACATAACAGGAATTTTATAAGTTTTTTACATTGTTGCTTATACAATATTATATTGAATAATGTATGTGGACAAATATAAAATAGATACTGTTTTATTCTTACTTAGAGACAAGATATTAAATACAGTATTAATATTTGCATTCTTAAGCTTAAAAATACATAGCAAAACTATATGTCAAGATATAACACAACCACCTATATAAAACATACCTGAATATATTCAATTGTGTATATATTCAATTGTGTGTATAAAGTTACTTTTGCGCGGATATCCGACTGGTCAATATCCTGGTACTCGAATGTTAGATTCAAGTATCCAAATATCCAGATATCCGGATACTTGTTTTTAAATTACGATTACTGTAATCGTAATATAAGTTCGTTCGATTAACGATTACATTAATTGTAATTCCGTTTTTTTTAATATTGGGATTACTGTAATCGTTGATTACTGTTATTAAATATTAGAAAAATCACTGTTATTTACTTTGGAAAGTTTATTTTATTGTTGTCTCTTACATAAGTACCTATATTTATAGCATATATTATTCACAATATTCACTATTAGCCAGCAAAAGAAAATAATCTTTCTACCGGTGCCTCTCTCTCTCTCTCTCTCTCGCTCTCTCTCTCTCTCTCGCTCTCTCTCTCTCTCTCTCTCTCGCTCTCTCTCTCTCTCTCGCTCTCTCTCTCTCTCTCTTGGGATTTGTTTAGGTCGAGCTGGATTGGGTTTTATTTAAGTTAGGTTGGGTTTTGTTCAGGTTAAAGGATTACTGATGCGCAGCTTCATTGAACGGGCAGTAATAATTTCGACCGCGAGATATCTTCATCATGAGGGTCCAGTACTTGCAAAAGCCAGTCTGCGAATAGCACTTTTTTGGAATATCTTGCAAAGTATGTATTCTATAAAGATTTATTATGAGAATAGAAGTACTCAAAATAGGATTTTGAGTAATTTTTCTATACGCTCATACGTATAAAAAGTCGTGTGGTAGCCATACCTCATTATTTATTTTAAATTCCTGGTATATTTTAAAAACTTTTTTTTGTTTCTTCTTATTCTTATTCGGATAATTATTGCCTCCATATATAACGCGTACCAGTTTAATTGAGCCGCGTTTAGCTTTCCGACATTTTTTGAACAACTTCGATTACGATTACTTCAAACTACTGTAATCGATAATCGAACGAACTTAGATTACGATTGCAGTAATCGTAATTTTGAAAAAGTTTAAATTACGATTACTGCAATCGTAATCTAAGTTCCATCGATTAACGATTACAGTAATCCTAATTTCAAAAATTGTTAAATTACGATTAAAACAATCGCAATCAATTACATATGTAATCCTTATCGCCCAGCTCTGGTCTTTTGTTAGTCTGGAATACTGCATTGTAAAGTTTTTCTTAGTTATTTCTTTGTATGTTGTTTGGCTGAGTGCGACGCCATGGCAAGGGGTACCATAATCACCGATTAATTAAGCCTTTTTGATAGTTGACGGATTTTAAATTTAAATGGAAGCCTGCCAATTTTAAAAGTAACAAGTAATCATTTTTTAAGCGTGCAAACTAGCGCCAGTTACAGAAAAACGACTGTTTTATATACATACACAAATTATGCATCGTCCAATTTCTGATGAACATTCTATAACGACGACTAAATGCTACACACGTGTATAAAAAATGTGTAGCACGTATCTAATAGTATGTTTCTAAATTATTTCCATTTTACTTGAGTTGCCCGAATGTATCATGCACAAAATACAATATACCCGGGTACCCGGGTACCACGATTATACAAAAACGTCTAAAACACTTTGATATTGAGAATAATATGAACAAAGTGTTATAAACGTAAGTATTTGTATTATTTCGCACTATTTTGATGAGGCTGTTGATGGCATAAACGTGCATCCTCAAAAGAAGAGCTTTAGATAAAATCTAAAAAATCTAACAAAAATACCCCGGGTACCTCGATCATAGACACAAGGGTTAATGAGAATAGAAATAAGGACAGCTTTATATTTGAGGCGTCATAATAAAAGATTCGAAACCGGATGTCGGGATACTCGAATCTAAGTTAAACAAGTGTCCGGATATCCGGATACCCGGATCCGGATCTTGATCCGGATTTCGAGTTATAATGAGTAACACGGATACTCGAATATCCGGATAGTAAGAGCTCTAATATAAAGCATTGATTTACCCGGACTTGGAACCAGCAGTGACAGTGTTGGAGCTACTCCATCCACTCCTTCACTGTCGCAGGGGGAGTTTCAATTAACCGAGCAATATAATTGGAGTTGGAAAAACCACAACTTCTTGATCGGTTCGAAAGAATGTAATATAATTTCTTTCTTCGATATCAGGTTAGCATAAAGTACAGAATGCAAAGTCGGAAGTTTTGCAATAAAAATTCTTTTCTTTTAGTTATTATTACATACAAATCGAATGAATATTTATGTATTAATTTCAGATTGTAAAAGTAATAACATTAAATTAACATAACTATATTATACATGCATTCCAAAACAATGGTTATATACTAACAACCTATCGAACATTAGTAATATTACATTTGTTATTTAAAGTTGTTGCGTATTGTGATTGAAAACACAATTAATAAAATCTACGCTATGCAATTCAACTTTCCAATTACAAAATAGAACATATTTTTCTGAACTGATGAATTTTAAGTGTAAATAAGTAATTTCACAAAAACAGTAAGAGATTATTGCCTTTGTGCAAGTTAAGTGAGGTCAATTATATTTTATTAATCTCAATATTGGCTACAAAATACAACAGAATTGTAAGTATATCTGCAATAGTGAAAGTCCGGTATATCGTCCGCTGGATTTACTCATGCATAATTTCATACTATACGGTGTGTTAAGCAAAGTCAACATAAATAAGCGGATAGGATTCAGTTTATTGTAAATTCATTTGTTCAGTCTGTAAACATTTAATTGGAACATAAAGTAGACAGACTTGTGTCATGTTGTCAACCTAATTACAAAGAAAAAACACAAATCAGTGAACTGATGCGAACTAATATTACAAAACAAAAAAACTGCTTGTTGCTTTACTGACTACAGATAATTAATTACATTTTGGTCTCTATTAATTTCTTATTTCAAGTTTATGTAACTAATTAATTCAATCGGTTTTTACATAAATCCAAGTAATATTATTTTGAAAGAGACAATCGTTTTCTATGTATTAAAAGTTTTCAAATTATGATTAAAAACTGTGGTTTGTGTTACATAAAAATAAAAAGCAAAACACTATACCTATTTTTAATAAAGCATTAATATCGTTTCTGATGATGTTTTAATTAAGTGAAAGCTCAGATAAATGCAAAGGAATAATTTTATTTTTTTGTTCTTTCTCGGTTTTATATTTTGATTGCTATATTCAGTGTTTTTTGCTCTTTCTAACATGAGGCAGAATATTGAAAATTGGTTGCACTTCATGTAGCATCTGTCTAGCTATCAAATAATTGGTAATCAGAGATACAGACTTATGAGTATGCATCATAACCTTGCGTTTCTCAATGTCGAATATAAGGTGATTGGAATGTAACCAAGCTATAACAATATCGAAGTTGTGCTGTAAGTGGTTGGAGTCATCATCATTAGTGAAAATTGTATACATTTTGAGGTCATCAGCATAAGTTATTGCTTGACATGTTAACAGGGCATAGAGATCGATCATGAATAAATTGGCACAGGTCCAAGATTAGAAACTTGAGGTACACCACGATTGCATGGAAATCTAAGAATTTGTATCAATTTATCTAGAACAAGAATGCGTTCGATACTGTTGAAGGCAGGGGCAGAGTCTAGAGGAGGAAGTGTTAAAGCATATGCAACTGTACAAGGCCTGTTCTTGAATTTTCGAAATGTTTTATAAACTGGCGATAGGTTGATAATTAGAGATCTGTGACTTGTCATCTTTCTTGAAAGCTGGAGTAATTCTGGTACGTCTCCATCGATCCGGGAAAATTGACGAATTTTTTTGCCAGCTTAATTACTGAGTATAACAACCTTGTAAGATAGGATCGCAAGCTTTTAACCAAAAAACTTTGGACAAAATTGTCACCTGCAGTAAAACCAGAACCGAAATTGGCAACAATTTCAATAAGAGACTATTCTGAGAGATAATAAACAGCAAAAAAGAAGAAACTGAGAAAACGTTTGAGGCCCGAACTGTAGAGATAGGAGGATGATAATGTAATAATATGTAATATTATATATTTATTATCACATTTATATTTGTCAGTTGTAAAAAGCAAAATACATATAAATATATAAAATCTAATCTATTTGGATCAGCCGCCTGTCCCCAGAAGAGAGTTAAAATACAACAATTACGCAGCCTTTGCAGTTTCGTATGTGGCAACATATTTTAGTCTTTTTATGGTGTATTTTGGAGTCCATTATCAAACCCAAAATTGTGGCTTTTCCCTGATCGTCTGATGTTTTCGTGGAAAATTTCATGTTTTGCGCTTTGTTTGTTTGGGTTCATTTTCAGCTGATTTGCCGCAAACCAGCCCTCTGCTCTTTGGACAGCAGCAGCAGATTTTGCTTCCAGCTCCTCAAGTTCTTTCGCCCTTACTAACAACGATGTATCGTTCGCTTATAGACACAATTCCATGCCTGGGACATTAGAGGCAAGGTCATTCATGTATATAATGAATAAGATCGGCCCCAAAAATGTGGCTTTTCCCTGATCTTCTGATGTTTTCGTGGAAAATTTTATGTTTTGCACTTTGTTTGTTTGGATTCATTTTCAGCTGATTTGCCGCAAACCAGTCCTCTGCTCTTTGGATCAGCAGCAGATTTTGCTTCCAGCTCCTCAAATTTTTTCGCCCTTACTAACAACGATGTATCGTCCGTATATAGACACAATTCCATGCCTGGGACATTAGAGGCAAGGTCATTCATGTATATAATGAATAAGATCGGCCCAAGTATCGATCACTGAGGTACCCCTTATTTGATTTCGGATCGATCAGCAATCCTCCCATTCCGGTCCCATACCTGCACTCTGTCTATGAAGCAGGTTTTTATTAGTTGTAGTAGAGTGGGCCCGTATATAATAGTATGTTAGCGTTTCCAGTAGTATGTTAGGGCTAACGGTGTCAAACGCCCTACTTAAGTCTAATAATTTCGTTTTCACAAATATACTATCGTTTAATGCCTTAAAGACATAGGTCAAAGCCGTCACCATTCAAGTTGTTACGAAGTGTTCTTTTCTGAAACCAGGTTGTTTGCTTGTTAAGAATTTTTTCTTTTAAAGACACTGGATTACTCTACTAGCAATTATCTGGTTGAAAATTTTTGATTTAATTTTCGTACTTGCGTATTGGAATCACTTTGGCAATCTTTAGTTGATCCGGGAAAAACAACCCTGACTGATACATTTATTGAAGGTATTTGCCAATGGCGGGATTATTTCATCTCTAATGCGTTTTAGTATGTATGCTGACATGTTGTATATATCCATAGCATGTTTTGATTTGAGGTTTGTCACAATTTTATTTATTTCATCACTGGTAATTGGATTGCAATATAATAATGTAAGACATTCACAATATCCTTAGATTTATCTATACATATTTTTTTGTAATACATTCTTCCATTTGATGTGTGTCTTTTGGTAAAATTTTATCACTAAAATGCATTTTTCGTATCTCTTGCTTGTACCTTGATTCTGCTTTAAGAGAGACACTGTATATTGCTTGATATAATTTTATTATATTTGACATATTTTACTAGTTACCATTCACATAACAAAGCGCACTATCTATTATAATAGTGATAAATGAAAGCAAGCAATTATATTGATTGGTCATCTCGTTTGGTGCAACAACTGCCCGCAGTAACAATTAACATACAGCGTTCTTTTATTTAGTACTAGCTTTCATGATCTTGAAATAAATGCCTTTTAATAAAGCAATGATATTTAAGTTAAGAAAGGAATGGCTGATTATTGCAAGTTAAAAGCACTAATTAAATTTAACAATTGCTCTATTGTTTTATATCTTCTGTTTAAAAATAATGTCAACTAGGTCTTTGTATTAGATAACGTATAGT
Source organism: Amphimallon solstitiale (assembly GCA_963170755.1). Taxonomy (NCBI): domain Eukaryota; kingdom Metazoa; phylum Arthropoda; class Insecta; order Coleoptera; family Scarabaeidae; genus Amphimallon; species Amphimallon solstitiale. Next base: position 79,844,219 of record OY720681.1, on the reverse strand, counting down.
TTCCTATAATGTTATTGCAATTCTTGACTAGATATCGTCGCACAAAACAATCATAATTCTATCATTTATAAAATGAACATTGTGTTTTTCCAGAAAGAATTACACTACCGGAATTTATATTATAGTACTCCCATTCTCATTAGGAATTATAGTAAAATCAAATTTTATACGTGAGAGAAGTGAAATGATATTAATAGACGTTGTAAGCGCACCGCGTTCAAGAAAAACAAAGCAATATCTTTTTGCTACTGGTACTCAAGCACCATAACGAGGTAATCGAAAGTTTGACCACTCTTACAAATTGCGATATATGAATGTTTTCATGTATAGGAGTATTAAAGAGTTTGTGGCTGTTTTAATACAATAATAATAATAATAATAATTGTTTTAAATTTTCGGTGAATGTATAGAAAAGCCTAGAAAACATTATATATTGCCTTTTCTTTTTTAATATAATGGTGTGAATAGACATCGGATCTTTTTTGTGATTGAAATAATTACGGTAGAATGGTAGTAATATGTGTAATGTGTAGATATGTGTAAGATTGCTTTTTATAATTATGCCTTAAGGTTTTTACAATATTAAAACTGGTCTAAAATAAACCGTTAATATAATTTTAAAATTCTTAACCTAATTTATTTTTTTATTTATTAAATTTAATGGCAAATTTACAATCTCCTCCAAGATACACAGTGTAGAGATTATTATGCAGATTTTCTGGTTCATTTCTTTTTAGTTTTCTCTCTGGGTTTTGGGCTAGGAGTTGGTTAACTAATGGATTTGTATGACCTGAGTTCTAAAGTCTAAGGTGAGCCTTGATAAAATCCTCAACATATGATATTTGTAGGCCCTCATGTAACGTTAGGTGTGTTGGCCATTTGCGAAGCATTCTGAAATGGAATGTTTGATGGTTTCCCGTAATCTCAGAGTTCTATTCCGTAGCTCCATACCCCCAGTACCAGTATAGTTTTATAAAGAGAAATCTTGTTCTCAATGGTTAACTGAGGTCTTCTACGCAATATCTGCATATTTATATAAGTTGCTCTATTTTCGCCTTGATGTGAGCTTGTCAGATCAAGATAAATTTCTAAGTATTTTACATCAAATTACACTGGTAATGGATCGTTGTATAACGTTATTTATTGGGATCAGATCGTCTGTTGAAAATGTGATTTGGATTGACTTGTTCTTATTGGCTTTGATTCTCAATTTTTTCATACTGAACTCGAGCTTGTTTATTTGATGTTGTAATTTATTGGTAGTTATATGGTTTTCGTCTGTTGCTAGGATAGCTCTATCATCAGCGATGGTTGGGTTTCTGCGGTAACTGGTATATCAGCGGTGCATAATAGATAAAAGTATGGAGCTTCATGAGCGTTGATTGTCTTTATTTCTTACAAGACTTTTGCTGGCTTAATGTGCTTGGAAGTGATAATTAACAGGGTGCATCTAGAACAACCAGTTTAACATCGTCATCGTATACATTCATATAAGATGGTATCGCAGTGAAGACTTGGGCTAAACAATTAACAGGTACTTTTGCTTTGTCTTCCTCAGTTCTAGCCCATTATTGATTTGACTTTGTTATTGGTGGTATTGGTATAATAGACCTATGAAGTTTCTCTATGGATTTCTATATCGACTAATCATTAGGATATATATTTGTGATATAACTTTATATTAAATATATCAGTTTCGATTTTGTTAGGGTTGCTTTAAGTTGATGTGTTACACGCTTTAAATATGTTTTGCCTTGTGCGTTTCTGCATATTTGCCAAATTCTTCTTGCTCTTCCTTTTTCCTTTACAAAATTTTTCATATACAGTGGTACATTATTAATTTCCGTTTCTTTAATAGGGATGAAGGGAAGATGCATTCCAGTTTGTATAAGAGATGTGACGTATACATCTGCTTCATATAGTTCTCTTTTATATTTGTGTTAACATATACCCCAAATCTAGTCCAATTTGTTTTATTTGTGCAGAATGTTTGGTTTGGTTCTTTCATGATTATGTCAGTAATCAATGTTAAGCAAATAAATAAACTGTTATGTAAAATTCATCCAATGGCGTCTTTTAGGTTATCTTATTTTGTAGAAGGCTTCTTTCAGGACTTGGTTGTAGATCAGGACTTTGTTGTATAGCAGAGGTTGTAAATTAGGTCGCAACATTCAGTAATGTTTTCTATAATTAAGACCCATTGACATGCTCCTTTCATCTCGGTTTAGCGTCAAGTATCATACTTAAATTTTTGTGCTGAATTCTCATACATTCATATTGATTGGTCGTATATCTATTATGTTCCTGTTGGCAAAGTTTATGCGAATACGCTTTGGCTCAGTGAATTTTATTTTCCAGTCTTTAGTCCAATTCAAATGTTGTCACAGGCTCTTTAAAATTTATATGTTGTTTTTATTATCAACTGCCGTGTCATCAGTAAACGTAGCCAGAAATAGGGGACTCTAGGACGCTTCATTTTGAAACTCCAGCCTCCATCCTATGTAACCCTGAATACTTTTCCTCTAATTATACTCTAAAAAATTGTTCAAATTACAGTTAAGACCTTTGACTTAGAACCTATCAAAAACTTAAACCACATATTGAAAGATAGTTGAGGATATACATTTTTATTCTACTGGGGTACTTGATCAATAGTAAAATATCTTTGTCAGAATCCGAAATGGTGATTCGGAATCAGTGTTTTTGATAGCAATTTTTTTGATAACTTATAAATAATAGATAATGGCGATTTAGCGTCGTTTGGTGGTTTACCTGGTTTTTACAGCATTATTACTTCTTGCATGTGCTTGCTACATGTTTTAGTCTAAAGCTACATTAAGTAAATAATTAAGCATAACAATAGCTTCCTTTGGTAGTTCCTGCACGATTTCGTCTGTTATTAAGTCATATCCAAGAGCCTTCTCAGGATTTCTATTATTCCTAATTGCACTTGAAAATTCCTTTGGTGTAAATGGTTCCATTTCTTGATTATTTTTATTATACTCAAAGAAATACAATTATATTGTTCAAGATAGTATAATTGTTAACTGAAACTGAAAAGTCACAGTAGCGTATGAAGTTAAACTAATTGTGTTTTCGAAATTCCTTAATTCAGTAGACCTAGTACAATAGACCGTTGTTGTACTTAAACTGTATTAATAATGTTAAAAATATCTACACTCTCTTGTCTTGTATCTTTGAAACAAAGCGTGTTTAATAAAATAGTATTAAAAAGATAATAAAATAATTATGAAATAAAACTTTTTTGATCATTAACAGGACTTGTAATTATTCCATATTTTCCTACATTATATCTATATATTAATACGCGAGGAAAAAAACTTTATACCCCTTTTAAGCAAATTGCGAGCACGCAGGAGTACGAGATTTGACATAGTTAAAGTTCATATGGAGATGGAGTGCAAAATGATAAAATTTATGTAAAATATGTGTTAAATTAATTAAATAAAAAGGTTGAATTTCGATCACTAGTATTTATTATAAGGCCTCGCTCGTTAAGGTAGAGCTTAAAACCCCTATATCCATGGAGTCCCCTACACCGAGAAAAATAAAATGTTCAGTCAACACAAAACACTTTCAGTCAACATTCGTGTTTATTCACCTATAATCAATACCTCATCTATTTTGCATGCAACGCCAGTGAAGTTGTTGACACTTGCACATTGGCGCAGCAGTTTCGTGTGTTGTATGAACAAATATAATTAATTGAATAGACAAATGAAATATATTGCAACAAATACACGTATTTGTTGGTCTAACAATGGCAAATTATTCTATGAGTTAGAATAATTTCGTGTCAACAACTCGTAATTGTTAAACAAATAAAATTTTGTCTTTCTTTGAAATCCTTTTTCAGTTGAATGATATATTCTAGTCTATTAATGCAAGAAATATGAGGTTTTACTTAATATTGTGTTATTTAATAATAAACTGCATGCCCGACATTACATTCCGTAACATCAAATCTGTATAGAGTTTTCGGAGGCATACAAATAAAATGTCGTATAGTATAGTTACTTGTTAGGTGTATAGTAACAGTCCTGAGTTTTGACGTAAGTGTTCTAATAAGTTAAATTTAAATGACTAATATATTTAAACACTTGAAAAATCCAATCCTAGAATTATACTTTACATATTCGATAAATCCCCGGTTGATCAACTTTTCTTCTACGTCGTCCATTTCACGTTATGAGTGCGTACAAGTTGCAAATAATCATAGCAAAGAATTGCCGAACAGGGTATAACTTATTTCCATATATCACGCACCATCCCCCTCGCTACAAAGAATCCGATGAAACGTATTGTCAATTTCGGAAACGTTATGTTATTGTTATCTTTGTCTAACTTATCCCTACATCCATAGGTATGTCCCGTACATATTAAAAGACACAATTACTTTTTACAGTCTAACAAACCTCGTAAGAAACCGCACATTGTAGGTATCGCCTTTTCGCATTATCATTTATTAAACCAGCAAAAAGGAAGGAAACAACTGGAGACTGGAATGTGTTCTTTTCCTCAATGCTCTTTAGTACATTTGGTTCAATCTGGGTATTTTGTGCGCGCCGGCGCCGCCTTAGTACAATATTTTAAAATAGTTCAATCAAAGGAGTTTTAGAATTTCTAATGTTAAAATAAAAACGTGTTGATTCAAACGTACATACGGAGAAATTTAAATTTACAGATTATATATTCATCTGAAATACTATTAATATAGCAAATATATTGAAAATAGAATATGTTGAGCAGAATCTGATTGTAAAGGAAAGAGGGAATACAACGATAACTTTATCTCTACATCTAAGAATAGTTCTAAGGCAGCGTGGAAACTTATTAATAGCTGTAAGCATGGGGGAAATCGTACTCAGCGATGGCAGTGGAGATATAACCGATCCAAATTCTGTGGCTTCACGATTTTCGGAATATTTTAGCGATCCACTGAATTTTCCTAGAACTATTAATACTAGTGAACATAAATGTAAAATTTCTCCAAACAAAAATTCACTTTATTTGTTTCCAACTGATCATAATGAACTTGAATCAGCCACAAAAATGATTGCTCCCAAAAAATCGACGGGATTGTATGAAATACCAACTAAAATGGTGAAAAGTGTAAGTACAGATATATCTGTCCCTCTGAGTGACATTATGAATTCGATATTTGCCTCCGGTGTCTTCCCCGAGGCTCTTAAACAAGCTAAGGTATGTCCAGTGTATAAGAAGGGCTGCCGTAAGGACATCTCCAACTATCGTCCGATATCTCTACTGCCTTCAATTTCTAAAGTCTTTGAAAAAATACTCGTTAACAGACTGATGACTTTTTTCAATAGACATAATTTGATCTCCGATAATCAATATGGTTTCTTACGAGGTAGGTCTTGTGAGGATGCCGTTTATGACTGTTTGGTTGGGATTCTGGAGCAGTTAAATCATAAGCGATACGTCTGCAATACTAACTTTGATTCGAGTAAGGCTTTTGACCTAATTAAGCATTCCATTCTGTTGCAAAAACTGGAGCAATATGGTATACGGGGAAACGCACTGAACGTCATCAGCTCTTATTTGACAGGTAGAAAACAAGTAGTCCATCTCAGTATTTTAATAAATAATGTTCGAACAACGGTCAGTAGTGATCCTAAAAAAATTAAACAAGGCATTCCACAGGGTTCCATTCTTGGTCCCTTCTTTTTTCTGGTCTTTGTAAACGATCTAAATAAGTCATTGGAAAACTGTAAATTATATCAATATGCAGATGATACGTATGTTATTTTATCATGCGAGACATATGAGGGATTACCCGTGGGAAGTACAGAAATTATTCATGACATGATGACATGGTGCAATGAAAATAATCTGCACTTAAATGTAACCAAAACCAGCTTTCTTGTCTATGGTCAATGCAAAAAGTGCCTATACGTGAAATATAATTATAAGTCACTGCCTCAGTCAAAAATTCAAAATTTTTGGGTGTACTTTTTGATAACTCTCTGAACTGGTGCGATCATATAAATAATTTGTGCAGTAACCTAAGCAGCGCGTTTTATGCAATATACCATTTAAGAAATAATGTAAACCTATTTACATTAAGGACCTTTTATTTTGCTTACGTTCAATCTCGCATGGGGTATGGAATATTGGCAAGGGGTCGGAGTTCGCTTTCTCATAACGTTTTTATTTTACGAAAGAAGATTATCCGTTCTATGTTTTTTTTTGTCGCGTCAGACGTCGTGTCGTAGTTGTTTCAAAGAAGCGAAAATCTTAACTATTCCGTGCCTATATATCTACAACTTATTGAAATTTCGTAATAAAAATACTCAATGTTTTTTCCCAAACGCTGAAATTTCTAAATCAAATATGAAAACGAGAGGACCTAATAATCTGTCTATACCACATCATACAAATACTATACACCGTGTTTCATGTAACTAGCACATTAGAAGCTTTTGTGCTTACAACGCGAATTTTTTCCAGAAGTTTTGCCTTCTCACATAATTAACCGCAATCTTTCAAGTTAAAATATTTTTAAACTCGTGCAACTTCCGGTTGCACCGGAAGTAGGCACCATCTTTTTTATTTTAAAGGTGACACCCTGTATTTTATTCGAGATTTGAATTGCTTATTTAAATAGAAGAACGGAGATACCGGGTTGGATTATGTCAAAGTCAACCGTTTCAGAGTTATTCAACTGTTTTCCATTTTTAGAGCACTTGAACGTAAATTTTAAAAGTTCTTTATCTGAGACATGAAAAAAGATAAACAATTGAAATTTGTTCCTGAGATGGTCAAAGTATTGTCCTATTCGAATATCACCAGGTTTTGCAATAATATTACACAGGGTGTTCTCCAATTAATTTACAATTATACACATTTCAAATGCAAGAAACTCAATTTTTTCAAATGAAACACCCTGTATATTTTCGCCTTTTCTGAAGCAGAAAAAAATTTCTTTCGATCCACTATTACATTCCCTATACCTATCTCTAGAGGTTTTTGAGTTATTGGGGAGATCAGCCTGAAGGCCCGATATTTTGCCATTTATCACACACAATTTCAAGAATGCCTTGGAAGTAACAAAATGTTTAGTTGTCAAAATTTCGTTCGCTGTCAGTGTTATTAATTTGATGCTTGGATATTTTTTGTACTTTACTGAATGATTTGATTAGTGTATAATGGAAGGCTATAATAATAATTATCCAAATGAAAGTATCCTTAATTTATTTTACATACACGGAGAATGTAATCGCATAATAAGTAGAACTTGCCGTGTGTTCAATCAGAGATACCCTAATTTGCCTCCGATGAATCGATTCAAATTTGCAAAAATTGAAACACATTTTTTGCGACATTGGAATATGAATACAAAAAGAAATTGTACTAAGCCAGTAACAGGTGAAGAAAACAACGAAATTAATATTCTGGGATATTTCACAGCTCATCCCCATGCTTCGATACGTAAAGCAAAGGTGGATTTAGATATTAGTATGACGTCAATTCAACGCGTGCTAGCAAAGAACAAATGGCACCCATATGCACAAAGGAAAGTCCACGAACTGAGAAATGGAGACGCTCAGAGAAGAATTGATTTTTGTGAGGGGCTAACTATTCGTAAACAGGAAGATCCGGACATGTTACGAAAGATTTTATGGTCGGATGAATCCAAGTTTACCAGGCAAGGCGTTGTAAATAATAAAAATTGTCATTTTTGGGCAGATGAAAATCCCCACTTTTCACGAATAAGCCATTTTCAATATCAATTTAGTTTTAATGTATTCGCCATAATAGGGTGGGGAAGGGTATTTTATCATATTTATGATGAAAGGCTAACGTCCGAAAGATATATGCGAATCATTAGGGAAGTGGTGGCAAACATAGTCAATGACATGCCACACCAAAACTATTATTGGTTTCAACTGGATGGAGCTCCAGCTCACTCTACTCAAGCTGTATATCAAGAGTTGACCCAGCTATTTGAGGATAGGTGGATTGGTCCAAATGGACCATGTCTTTGGCCTGCTAGATCTCCGGATTTAACTCCAGTTGACTTTTTTTTATGGAGTTACATAAAAAAAGAGGTCTATGCAACACTAGTTACCTCCAGGCAAGAACTAGAGGATAGGGTGCGAAGAGCATTTGACCAAATTGAAGTTCAAATGATTGAACGTGCAACGACTGACCAGCTCCAAACAAGGTTAAATAAATGCATTGAAGTAGGCGGTGGACATATTGAGCACTTGCTGTGATTTGGTTATAGATTTGTTTTTGTTTTCTTTGTTTGACTTATACCGTGAGATCAAAAATGCTTTCGCAATTAATAAATTTTTGGTTTTGAACTAGAAGACTTTTTTTCCATGCCCATAACATGCTTACGAATGACTATTAATCCACTCCTCCTATACTTAATCTATTATTTTTTCAGTTTTATTTGGCAAAATATCGGGCCTTCAGGCTGATCTCCCCAATAACTCAAAAACCTCTAGAGATAGGTATAGGGAATGTAATAGTGGATCGAAAGACAATTTTTTTCTGCTTCAGAAAAGGCGAAAATATACAGGGTGTTTCATTTGAAAAAATTGAGTTTCTTGCATTTGAAATGTGTATAATTGTAAATTAATTAGAGAACACCCTGTGTAATATTATTGCAAAACCTGGTGATATTCGAATAGGACAATACTTTGACTATCTCAGGAACAAATTTCAATTGTTTATCTTTTTTCATGTCTCAGATAAAGAACTTTTAAAATTTACGTTCAAGTGCCCTAAAAATGGAAAACAGTTGAATAACTCCGAAACGGTTGACTTTGACATAATCCAACCCGGTATCTCTGTTCTTCTATTTAAATAAGCAATTCAAATCTCGAATAAAATACAGGGTGTCACATTTAAAATAACAAAGATGGCGCCTACTTCCGGTGCAACCGGAAGTTGCACGAGTTTAAAAATATTTTAACTTGAAAGATTGCGGTCAATTATGTGAGAAGGCAAAACTTCTGGAAAAAATTCGCGTTGTAGGCACAAAAACTTCTAATGTGCTAGTTACATGAAACACGGTGTATATGAAAAGGAAGCAGCGATTAAAGCGTTCAATGCCCTCCTAGGTTACCTAAAACACTCACGAGACAGTGCAAAATTTAATAGTGAATTAAAAGAATACCCAGTTGACAACAGTTTTTAAAGTTTTGAGGGATATTTGGCTGAGATGAAACGGCACGAAGGGGATATCATTGCAATTAACTTTTAATGTGTTTTATGTTGTTTTTATTTGTATTATTTGTGCGTTGTTTCTTGTTATAATACATGATTAGATTTAGGATTTGATGTATTGTATGTATACTAGACAATGTCAACACCTTGTACGGGTCTATTACAATAAGTATTATTATTATTATTAATCATTCTTACTTGAATCAACTTTCAAATTTCAAATAAAATCGAAAGCTTCTTTGAAGAATAAGATGGTGTTGCTTGAATATGTGTTTAATTTTATTCAACAAAAAAAAGCGGACCCCACATGCTTTCTTGAATTTACATTTTCATTTTTCTCAGTGTAGCATTTCTGTTAATACCGATTTCAAATTCTTTTCAAAGGTAGCCCACATATCCTAAAGTGTCATGGGCCACCACTTAATTTAAGACGGTCCTGTTTATTATTTCAACAAAATTACTGGTTACCTACTCAGAATGTCAAAACATACAGAACAAATATCACCCTTTCTTTAGACAATTGCGAAATATCTGGCGATAGATGCAGGACGAGATAATACCTTCGTTAAATGCCAGCGATATATATCTGTCACCTAATTACAGATATCGGCTCAAATCAATATCGACCGGAGCATATATTCAAGCGGATATAAAATTGCAATTGATAGGTGGACAAGTAATCGCATTATATAACAAAGTATACGACGTATTTAGTCTCCGAACTGTACGTTACTTGAATATCTATTGTCATGAAAAGTCCGACAATTCTGCATCTAATAATAGTTGGAAACAACTACTAGAATGTATATACTTGCTGAAAAACATGCACACTGACTCACAGCAAACTAAATTATCTTGTGGCAATTGAATCTGTTTAGATTGTTTGGCGTTGTTGAAAGTGTAAGTAAATTCTGTAATTTGTAAGAAAAAAAGTGCTCCAGATTTAAAAATAAACATGTACCGCTCTGATTTATCTTTAGCGTATTCCCGCTTATAATAGTGAAACAATAAATTACATTAGCTTTATTTGCCTCTGTTGTTTACTATTATAATTAATTGATGGATAGTGAAACCGTTTGCCATTTACTATGTAATAAATAATTTTACTGTTGGATGAGACGTTGTTATTATTTATGAAATTGCTCGTGGCAGTTTATAATTTACAAATCAGTTATTTTTTTGCTAACGCTCTCAGTAATAACATACATAAGTAATTTTAGCAAATTTGTTACATCATAAATGTAATAAAATATTTTTTTTTAATTAACAGCTCATCTCATTAAAGTATGTGCATGTATCACCTAGTTTACCTTGGTATTATTAGTAGTGTGAGTTTTATAATAAACTAGCTGGCCCGCAGACGTTGTTCTGCCCTTTTCGGTAGATGGTGCGATGAGTTTGATTTGGTTAAAGTCGCTGTACAAGAAAGATATTGTAAATATGAGTCATATTGGTCCATAAATATAGAATTTGTTAGTAACTAGACTTCAGCGCCACCTATCGATTGTTTTTATGGCTTATTTTACGCGCATTGACGATATAAATATGGTCTGGGAATATCAAGAAGATTAGTTGAACCATTAACAAATTATTGAAGAAAGTAATAACTCGACTACAGCGCCATCTAACGTGTCCAGATTTTGTGATTTTCTTTTTTGTCACTAAACAATATACAGTGTGTAAATAAAGTAAGGAATAATATTCATATTTTGTTTATTATCGCTGTTTGGGAGAAAAGTTCGGACAGGTCATTTTTATTTTCTTCCTCTGGATTTTATGGATGTCAATTTTTTTTCTTTGGTTTACTACTCTGGGACCTATGACGTCATCGACTTCTTTTTCAAATGGAACCTCCTTATTTTTTTGCTAGAAATAAAAAGTACACTTTTTTCTGAATTCAGCAATACCGCATATGTGGTATTTAAAATAAGTAGTTTTAGAGATACGGAGGATCATAGGAATTAAAATGACAACAATAATTAAACTTGAAAATCAAAAGAACAAATAGTAGTCATTTATTCTTGGGAAGATTAAAAAATTTTACATTAATAAATGTTCAAATTGCCACCCATTTGTTTCTTGGCAATGATAAAGTCGGAGTTGAAATTCTTCCAAAACATTATCTCTCATTTCTTGGTCGATATTTCTGCACTCTGACATGTCAATTGTCATTATTAGCACGCTTATTAATTTTAAATACCATATATGGGGTATTGCTGAATTCAAAAAAAATGGACTTTTTATTTCTAGCAAAAAGATAAGGAGTTTCCATTTGAAAAAGAAGTCGATGACGTCATAGGCCTCAGAGTGTAAACCAAAGAAAAAAAATTGACATCCATAAAATCCGGAGGAACAAAATAAAATTGACTTGTCCGAGCTTTTCTCCCAAACAATGATAATAAACAAAATATGAATATTATTCCTTACTTTATTTACACACTGTATACAGGGTGTACAACTTAAAACTCCCAGGCCAAATATCTCGGAAACGGATAGAGATATTTGAATTTTGTAAGAAGTAGTTATTAAAGAATGTGATCGACTCTAGTTTGCTCTCACAATTGTGTTTTATTATGTGAAGATATAGATGGCGCTGCGATGAAAAGAATTTTTTTGATCGCCACAATCTTCATTTGTTTTTTATTTGAAAGAGTATTAAAATTAATGTAAATTTTATTATTTGTGTTAGTTTCCAAAATTTAACGGTTTCATAGATATTCTTGTTTAAAGAAAGTAAGAGTAACTTTAATTTTCGTCTTTATTTTGTTTAAATATTTAAATGTATCAAATATAAGTAACAAAGATGTTCGAAATTGTTGCCTTCTTGATTGCTACATAACGTATATCGCCTTATTAGTTCTCTTCCGCAAACATTTAACAATGTATTTCTGCTAAGTTTTTGAACACTTTCATAAATTTTATTATAAAGGTCCCTCATATCTGTTATGGGTTTCTTGTAAACTTCAGCTTTCAAGTAACCCCACAAGAAAAAATCAGGGCTAGATCCGGCGAACGAGCCGGCTACCTAAGGACGCCATTAGTACCAATCCAACGACGTGGGAACGTTTGATTAAAATAGTCAGTAACTATGTTGGCATTATGAGAAGGTCCGTCTTGATGTAACCACATATTATTTCGCAGCTCTATAGGTACATCTTCCAAAAGTAGTGATAACTCATTTTGCAGGAAATGTGCGCACCAGTGAATGTTTCATGATAAGTGGGGGCCCATGATATATCCGTTTAAAATTCCACACCAAACGTTAACGCCAAAAACGGTTTGATTTCTTGTTTGCCTTATCCGCCTAAAATTTTCTTCTGACCAATATCGAGCATTATGCTTAATTAAAGTACCATTGTTGTGAAAACTAAATTCGTCACTCCACATGATCTGATTCATAAAGTTGTTGTTTTCCTTTAACATTACAGAAAATTCTGCTAGAAAATCGAGTCTGCGTTGATTATCTCCTATTCTTAAATGGTGCGCTAAATAAACTTTGTACGGAAAGTATTTATTTTCTTTTAGAATCCTACGGCAACAGGTTACAGATAGATCATGCTGATCTTTTAATTGCCGTAATCATATATGTGGATTGTTATTAACTGTTTGTTGTACCGCTATAATTTCATCATCTCGCACTCTTTTCTGCCTTAATGGTTTTTGTTTTTTCAAGCTACGGTAATTTCTGAGATTTGCACACACACTTAGAAATGTTTTGTGATCTGGAAAAGGCCTGTTTGGAAAGCGTAGAGCATTGCTTCAGATGCATTTCTACGGAATTCTCCATAAATTAAAACCATATTCAGTTTGTCTTCATTTGTGTGTAAAACCATATTTTTAATACTTTCTCAACGCAAAGTGAGTAAATGTTTGAATGAAGCTAATTGTAAAGACAATTAATAATCAAGCAAATGTCACTAATGTGTGCTAATGTCAAAATATTTCCTTAATTATCAAAGCAAGCATACATACATATAGCACAGACATGAATGCTTTTCTGCCTACATACCTATGGGTGCCTATGAAGTGGAATTTATAAAAAGGAGCTAACTATAAAATTTAAATTGTGAAGTAACTATACTAGCAAGAATTGTGAATATGTTTACTGCTATTTTCCCCCTAAAAATTAAATATTTAAACAAAATAAAGACAAAACTTTAAAATTACTCTTACTTTCTTTAAACATGAATATCTATGAAACCGTTAAATTTTGGAAACTAACACAAATAGTAAAATTTACATTAATTTTAATACTCTTTCAAATAAAAAACAAATGAAGATTGTGGCGATCAAGAAAATTCTTTTCATCGCAGCGCCATCTATATCTTCAGATAATAAAACACAATTGTGAGAGCAAACTAGAGTCGATCACATTCTTTAATAACTACTTTTTACAAAATTCAAATATCTTTATCCGTTTCCGAGATATTTGACCTGGGAGTTTTAAGTGGTACACCCTGTATTGTGAATATGAGTCATGTTGGTCCACAAATATAGAATTTGTTAATAACTGGACATCAGCGCCACCCATCGATTGTTTTGATAGCGTATTTTACACGCATTGACGATATAAATATGGTCTGAGAATATCAAGAAGATTGTTGAAGCTATTAAAAAGTTATTGAATAACGTACAAACGCACCAACGATTATATATATAAAGATTGCTTATTCTTTTAATATCCAATATTCAGCATTCATCTGTAAGTAACTTGTATGTCTAAAAAAGCGTGCTCAGCATGTATCATATTGTGTTTAGCCGCATGTTCCTTCCATGAGTTCTTGAACGTACTGAAATGAATCAAATTATTTTTTTCGATAGAAGTTTTCCAGAAGTTTTTTTTTATAAATTCTTTAATTTTTTTCAAGAGATCTCAGCTTTCCAAAATACTATTCAAGATATTTATGTGGTTGAAACCATCAGCAAGAAAAACCAACCTAAGAAGTCGGAAAAGTTTTATATTCTGATTTTTAAGTTTGTAACTACGTCAAAAGTGCTGAATTAAAATGCGTAGCCCTTTTCAAGACGTTACCACCCAGATTTACATACAGTGCGTGTTTTAAAGTTCCCCTCCCCTTCCGTTATCTTTTAAACGAAGTGGAATAAAACGTTAAAACATAAATAAAACAAAACCACTACAAAAATACTAACTTTATGAACATGTATCATTTTAAAATTTTGTCAGATGGCGCCTTTGAAAGGTATTTGAAAGATGTATTCAAAATTCGTGTTTTTTTAAATTTTCTTTATTTAAAAACCACAAACGCCGCATTTCACGTATAGGATAATTACATTATTTGAACGATATTTGGAATAAATTGGAAAGAATAGACCAAACAGAAGAAATAATGTTATTAATAAAATAAATGAAAAATTAAATTAAACATTTTATCAAAGCGAATAAATAAACTACTAAGATTTCAAACATAAATACATAATTCTGAACACATCACTGTGATTTTAAATTAAATGTTCAAAATGAGCACTCCTAACCTCTTGGCCATACACCTTGAGATGCTAGCTACTCGGTGTAAAGAGCAGTGCAGCCATTTAGCATTACATATTTGGCATTATTTTTTGTAATCTGACAATGTGACCAGATCGATGTCCTATCATAGTCTTGACACCATCCGTGCATACTGCAACGAATTTCGCCCAGTCAATATCGTATTTAGATGAACATTGTATAAAAGTATTTTTTGTACTCACCGCCTGTAAAGAGACATTTGGCGCATGTGTAGCTCGACTGGGAAGTACGTTCTCCCGGTTGAGGCGACTGTAAAAATTGAAAAAAACACTGGCACTTTGGGACATTTAAAAAAAAATCTAACTTGGTAGTAATAAAATTTAGTCTATAAAATACTACTTCCCTCCACTATTCTTCACTAAAAGTTGGGGAAATAGGAGAAATAATTAAAAATTCTTCCAAAAAAATTGTGCGCCATCTATTGGGCGATATTTTAAGCGACATCTTAAGCAAGATTCAAGCGCCATCTATTTGAACCACATCGACATTCATATTCGCAGTTCTGAATTGTTTGTATTTAAACCAAAAAAACGCAATAAAAGTACTATAAATTTATAAATATAAGAATAAATACCTCATGTTTGCCATGTGTAAGAATATAATAACTTAATTTTAGGGAAAGGTGAGTAATAGTTACGTACATGAAATGCTTAAAGTAATTAGGTAATCTATCTTAGGTTAGGTATGATACCAATGACATTAATCAATAATATGTTTTTAATTTAATGGTCGTACAAAAAATTTTGTACAAACCACTTGCGTGAAGACATCTTCCACGCATTCGCGCAATTAAAAGCACTCGCTTCCTGCGGTCTCTCGTGCTTACAATGTGCGTTCATGCGGGAAAATAGTCTTCCCGCACTTGGTTCGTAAATAACTATTCCGGTGGTATTGATCTCTAATGGCTCACAAAATAAAATATCTTCTATGATATCATTGCTGTTGTATGTTACGTATGTTATAAATTTGACATAGTTAGAAATATTTGTAGATTCAGACATCTGTAGAGAATCACGTGAATTAAAGTTAGATAAAGATCCGTCTCCAGTTTTTCAGAAAGACATTTAAGCTTCGATTACAAAAACAAATTTTATAGGGAATGGACATAAATTCAGATTTACCAACATGAACCCGACAGCTTCAAAACTACATGGGGTATCTAAAATTCACAAAGAAGACATACCTTTACGTCCAGTGCTTAGTTATGACCAGGCCCTGGTACACAATTTATGTAAATTAATTAATGATATTTAGCCAGAATTAATTGAGTTTAAACCTAAATACACAGTTAAAGATGGTCTAGATTTAACACATAAATTAAAACACATTAGAGTAAATTACTTAACATGCTTCATTTGATGTAAGAACTGTATTTAAATCTATTCCGATTCTTGAATTAAAATCTATTTCAAAATATAGAATTAACAATTATTGCGCTGAAAAATTATTAGAAATTGAGAAAATGTTAAATTTGTCTTTGAATCAAAATTATCTCCAGTTTCATGGACCACTTTGAAGTAATATTATTTGAAAAATATGTATCTACTTCTAGACATTAAAATTCAGATTACTAATAATACGTTGGAATATAGCATTTATAGGAGACCCAGTTTTTCTGACACGGTAATTCCAAATACTTCTAACCACACTACTAACATAAACATGCTGCTTTTAATTCAATAATTTACAGACTACTAAAAGTTCCGATGACAACTACCAGTTTTACTCAAAAATTGAATACTATCAAATTAATTGCACATAATAATGGACACCACTTTTAATTGATAAATTAGTTAGAAAAATGAATAATTCACAAGCATTAAAATTAGCATTTCCCATCAATCCAAAACAGAAATGTAAATAATGGGTTAAAATCCCATATTTAGGAATAAAGAAAGAATCAGTCATAAAATTAGCAATATTTAAAAAAAAAGGTGTAACTATCAGGAGGACTTCTACAACAATAATACATTAAAAAGTCAATTGGTTAATAAAGAAATAGGATTCCAAGTTTAGTAAATCCGAAATTTATAAAATTAATTGCAGTGATGTAAAAATTTATATAGGTCAAAACGGACGTAACTTTAAAGTAAGGTTATCGGAACATAGACTAAATTATGAGAATCAGAGTAGCAAATCATATTTTAAAAAATGAACATCAATGTTCATTAGACAGGTCATCATTAATTTAAATAAAATTAAACAAATAATTGTTTTTGAAGGTTGCTATAATAAAGATGGTTTACTTTTGCATCCACGTAATATTCTTAATGATCGCAAGGCATCTTCTGTACATACAGTTTTGATAAAGAATTTGTGAAATAATACCAAGTGTTTTATTGATTATTTATGCTATTTGCAATTTATTTTTAAAATGTTTCACCAAGAGAAATCCATCACATCGTTTAATTATTTTCAAAATATTTATTAATCATGAAATTATTACATAGATACATAGGTATGTGTATAGGTATACTTTATAATATATCTCTGTTTGGGGTTCACCTTAAATATAAGAAATAACTCAGTCGGTGCAATCAACATAATTACGGCATAGTTTCAGTGGATCTGAGTATAATTGTAGGCGTGTTATTAATCAATTCCTGAAACTTTTTAAATAGAAAATCGTGATTTAATTCGAGTTAAAGTTAATGGATATGATACGTTTTATCAATACATTGTGCTTGTTAAACGTCATGCGCCCCATACGGCGTGCGTGACTTACTATATTAACGAATTATTTGGGAAGATAATTTCAACACCCAAATATATTTATAAATAGTCATTTACAAATACTTTTTTCCTCACTTATATTGCATGTGTATACTATATATATTACATACAAATACAGACCGCGATTGCTTTTTCGATTTTAATTAACAAAAAAAAAAACTTTGCACAACTTACAAATTTAGACGGCACACAGATATATATGGACACGGTATTTTAGAGGCCAATAAAAATATACTTGTTTCACAATGAGTCGATTTTATTTATTGTTTCGTCATTATTAAAGCAAAAAAAAACGGTTAAAGATGATGTTATAATTTTCCGAGGATATTGCCAAATGTTATGAGTAGGTAATTTGTTGATATAAGAATTTTTATGTGCAACTTTCGTTTTTTCTTACGTTTTTGTTTCTATGCCGATAAGAATCTTCGAGATAGTATCTAGTATAAAATTAAGTATAATAAAATATGCGTCTTCTTAAATTTACTTATATAGGGATATTCACGAAAATGTATAACATTAGCATGCTTTTCTGCAAAAATATATTGTATGGAATACTTTCTAATTAGGAGTATAATTTTTAATAATCATCTAATTAGGTACGTTTTTAATTTTTTAAAAATTACCTACGGCTGAGTATCGAACCTCAGACCTCCCGATCTCTAGTCGGTTGCGTTACCAAAGATTCGACAGACACCAGGTGGCGTAATGGTAGCGCAACCTACTAGAAAGCGGGAGGTCTTGGGTTCGAACCTCAGCCGTGGGTAATTTAAAAAAAACTAAAATCGATTTAATTAAATAATTATCTAAAAGCAGATAATTATAATAAGAATTTTCAACACTGAGAAAAACTAATTTTAAGGTAATTTAAAATTTAACTACTTTTTTTTTATACAAACCTATATTCAACTGCAAAACCAGAATAATCTTAGTTAAAAAGCTATATTTCGTATATGCAAAGACATGTTTGCTTCTACAAAAGCTCTGCAGTGTAACAATAGGGAAAAGCGTCTTTTCACTGGCGGAAATAATATACGATACTATAGTCTATTCCACCCTGGAATCAAAGTATTGCTCTTATGGAGATCGCACGCGACGTTGCATGATTTCAATCTTGGATAGATATTAGGTAAATTTTATATGGCAGGTAATGGTTGATCGTCACATTGACATTGCTAGTTATGTTCAAATATTCTTCTCATGAAAATTACGTCTAGCGACATGACAACGTTCTATGCACCAAATAAGGATAGTTATATACGAATTATTATAAAATAGCAAAAATGGAATATAAAATACTTGAATGTGTAACGTACATTAACGCTGAGATATTCTCACGGTCATTTTGCGGTCTTGCCGACATAAGACTAAGATCGTATCGTTGTTTATCATTGCTAACAGCACCACGTACACTGAAGAGACCTTAAGGGCCGAAACACGTGTCTGTGCGTTCGCTGTTGCCATGTTCTGTACGGATTTTGCAATACCTCAGTCATTTCCACACCACAATTAATACAAGCCATTCTTATGCGGAATTCATTGGTAACAACTAAACAATTTCTTTCACAGTTAAATTTTCATCCAAAACTGCACTGCAGTCATCGATATTCCTAAAGAGGCATCTATCACACAGTAAGTCACAAGCTGGCCGGCGATTCTCCCCTGCGTTTGAAAGGTTATATAATTATTATAGTAATTATAATTATATATAATAATGGGATTTTCTAGTATGTCGCGCGCAGAAATAAAAAAAACAAAGGTAAATTCGGAAGCAACACCCATATCATCAAGTCATAAAGGAACAACGAAAAATATTACGTCGTTAATAACGACAGTGTGACAGATCAAATCAACAAAGGTACAGGGGCTACCCAAACAATTGTACATATGATGCAACAAAATAAAAACTAAATTATTCCAGTACACAAATAAAGGAAAATACAGGGTCTATCAAAATTAAATGTAAAAAGGTATTAATGTATGTAAGTTAAAAATATTTCACCAAGAAGTGTCTGCAACAACAACCCAGAAGATTTATTACACATGGTAAATAATGCCGACATGTGCTTTAAGTGACAAAACATAGAAATATATCAACGCGGAAATGTGCAATTTAAAAGAGGTGTAGTGCAACAGCAAACACGTGTTTCAGACTCGTAAGTTCTCATCAGTACGGTATAGCTAAGAGAGTGAGTGTGGAATATGTGTAATATAAAGAGACAAAAAAGAATCTATTCATGTCCGCAGTACACTAGTCAGCTTGCCTTTTTCCTCTTCGAAGTCATAAATGAAGAACAAAAGTGATCCAAAATACGGGTGAACAATTCGCAAGTAAATTTACCCACGGAATGATAAACGCACGTTGTCGACCGTGATTCAAAACTTTGGTTCCGAATGGAATCAATTTTCAAACGCCGACATGGCAACGGTGTAAAATTTCAGTGATCTCAATAGAGTGATACAAAAAAGTAGTAAAATTATGTTGGCGACACTTGACACGTGACTGCTACTGCCAAAAAATAATTGTTGAGCGGGCTTACGCAGAGGTGCCGACTAACTGCCGTTAGGGGCTGGCGCCATATGCGCTAATGTAAATTCCGCCGTTGTAAGATATTCGCTAAAATAAAACAAACATCACAAAATTTTTGTTTTTCTAATGACGTTTTTGCATTAAATTGAATACAATGGATTAATTAAGGTTTCGTTAGGAGTGGTTTCTTATACGGAAATTCAAATTATTTACTCCTACATTTCACTCTCAAAGCTGGCATAATTTACAGCATCATAACACAGTTTCAGAAACTTTATTTTAAAAACTGATTCCAGTCGAGCATGCATTGAGCCTTTGTTTATTTGTGTTTTAAATTTAATTTCTTACATAATTTTACTGGTATAGTAATGTTTTAATTTTAGAATAGGTTACCCACCTTTATTTTTATTAAACGGAATTAATAATTTCACAAACATCGAATCACTCAAATCATCATAGAAATAATTCTGCTGCCTCAACAGCTTCTAGGGTAACAAAATAGTAGAAAACACATATCTAAAACTACAGCTATCGAAAAAAATATAGAGCATCAACGAAAAAATCTATTGATATCGCAATTTAATGAATTAATACTTTTAAACCGCTGTACTTTTTCATAAAATTTGGAAAGCTAACTCATATTGCTCCGTAAGTTCTAATTTGCATGTCATGTATTAAAGTTATGCAGATAATTACGTCAGCAGTTAGAATCTATGTATACACTATATTTAAATCTGACATGACATGCTCCAATTATTTGTAAAAACTGTATATTCAATGTCACACAATTTTGAAATAGTGGCGTTGCGTATTAAGAAGAGTTAAATCATTTTGTTAATGTATAATTACGCATAGCGCATATATACACATAATTATTCATGTTATCTAATAAAATAGCTGCAATTATTGTATATACACATAATTACCTACTGGTATTGCTGTACGTGATGATAGAATTTATACTAGCGGTCCTTGTATCTTATACAACTAATTTAAATGTGAGTACAATTGATGATATAATTATGTCATGGGTAGTTTATATTCCTTCACAAATTACTATTTTCACAGTTTCTTTTCTTAACTTATCACCATAGCGGAATGAAATGACTTATGGCAATACAGTTGGCACAGAAGCAGTAAGTAATTATTATAAATCAGGTAATTACTACCGCAACTAATATTTAAATTTATTCTTATTCGGATATCTAAAACGTTTTCTCGCTTATTTTATATTTAAAGCCAATAACGTTTGGAGCAATTAGTATTTTTCTTGGAATTATTAAATTATTAGTTACACTTTATTAGACGCTTACTAAGAGTTAAAGAAAGCTATGATAATTGCAGTTTAAGTATTAGTTATCCTGAAAAAGGCTAGGAGGTGAATATATTTTAATAGTAAGGTATGAAGGAAAACGAAAGAACATAAGAGTTTATATAATAAAGGTTATAGAACGAAATAAAAACGATTCTTAGTTTTTTCAGTAGATCTTCGAAAAACTGAAGTAGAAGTTCATAAAATTTATACAAAAATTGCAATTATAAGTGATAAATTGAAGGATAAAATAGAAAAGCCTAAGAAAGAAATAGATAATAATACATTTTCTTGATATACCTAACATGTTTATATGTTAATTAAAGTTGAATGAATTTAGTAGAATAATGAATAAGTTTAATAGATTCTAAACTAAATTTGACACATGTTTAGGATGAACATGAAAGAGATAAAAGGCAAATATGTATATTTAAATGTACAGGGTGTGTCATAAATAGACGCTTCTTCGATTGTGGAAGGTTCATGGTTACTTGGGGCGCATTATCTAAAAATACTTTAAGCACTTCCGGTTTTACAGGAAATGCATAAAACCTACTTTTTTTAAATAAGATACCCTATATATTTTTAGATTCCATTGTTATTTTAAATTACCTAATCAACCGTTTTTTTTTCGAAAAATGTTTGTGTTATTAATTATTTTTTGAACATTTTTGTCCAAAACTAGTGTTCCGACAAGAAGTTATACTCGCATTGTTTATAAAAGTAAGCACATTAATTTTGGTGATGCCTATAGCAAAGAAAATTCTGCATCATTGCACTGGACAATACCTCAAAAAACTTTGTTTTTTGAAAGCCTGAAATTTTCATGTATCAAAATTTTTATCTTTTGAATAGAACAGCTTGTATTTTATTGTAGCATTTGATCTTTTCTTTTACTTGTTTTAATCTTTGTTAATAATGTCCTATATCTATACTATGTAATTTCTGAAATAATCACTATAGGAGTAATCAGCGATCAAATAAAGAACTACGAGCGGTGATGTTCTATGCACCTAAATATTCGTTCAACCAGTGAGAAGAAATCCAACTATCCCAAAAGTATTAACTTTATAGACTGTAATTCCAGCAGTGGCTAGTTGTAGTAATGCACATTTTCCAAAAACTTTTGAAAATTTGTTCCTAGAAAACGTAGGTACTCAGTTAACATTTTCATTAAAGAAATAAGGCCTAATTATATAACTACCCACTATTCCTCACCACACAATTAATGACCAATCACAAACACCTTCCATTGTAAAATATTTGCGATGACTGACATTCGTTGCAAGTGTTCCAAAGAGATATTTGTAACTTTATTTTTCTGTCACTTCCAAATCAAATCAATTTATTCTTTATAATATTCTGTAAAACATAACTAAACGTTGATCCAAAAGAATCTTCAAATCCATTCGATTTTATTTTAGGTGTTTTTATTAAGAACAATTTACGTCTAATAAATATTATATGTTTTCTAATCTTCTTTTTCAATATCAAGAGTCTAAATAACAACCACAAATGTTGTATTTTTAATATGACCTACTATAATATTCGTCACATAACACTGGACGTGATGTTCATAAGAATCAAAATTTTATATTATTTCTAATACACAAACAGGAAGTTAAATTTTAAAAAGATAACAAAAAAGCTGAGAGAAAACTAAAAATTCTTTCTCATATATAATCTTGTACACATGTTGTTAATTTCAAAACTTCCCACCATAAATTTCTGGAAATCCGGAAATTTATGAAAAATTCCCCGAAACACGTAAGAAGTATTATTTATTGTGGGTGCCATTTCTTGATGTAAAAATTGATTCACCCACTTTAACCCCCTGCCCCCGGGAGTTACCCCTTTAAAAATTTTAAATGGAAAGGGGTACAGAGTAATACGTTATTTTAAAGGTCTTTTGAAACAGTACATTTTGGCGTCAATTTTTTTAAAATTGATGGTTTCGTTTTAAAGATTTTTTAAAAAATCCTGAAAAAATTAATGTATGGGCAGGCATCTTGAGGGACCAAGTGATTGGTCCGTTGTTTTTCAATAGAAATCTAAATTGTGAAGCATATTTCGATAAGAAAATACTATCAAATCCGTTAATTATTGCTGCTCTCGAAAATCAACTGGATAGAGATGGAAACACCCTGTTTGATGAAGACGAATTTCATTTTCAACATGATGAAGCTCCTCCTTACTATGTTCTTCCACTACGACGGTGGTTAGGCAATGTATTTCCATATAAATGAATAGGACGAAGAGGACCTACAGAATGGCTAACCAGATTGCCTAATTTGACACTACTAGACTTTTTTCTATGGGGTTATTGAAAGTTCGTTCTATTTACCATTCCACCTCAAAATTTAGAAGAACTTCGTCAAACGATTAATGCAACTTGCCCTAGAATTCAAAGAGATGTTTTTGAAAATGTACGCCGCAGTTTTAAACAACGACTATACCAATGTTTAGCGATTAATGGACAATATTTTGAACAATTATTGGATTGAATTTTTCTGCAAAAAAAATATTTAATTCTTAAATAACTTTGAAAACAAAAATAAAACATTTTAAGCAGTTAAAGTGTGTTCGAGTATTAGATAATTAAGCCTAAAACAAAAAACAAAAAATTAAATAAATCAAAAGATTTTTTAAAAATCTTCAAAACGAATCGATCAATTTTAAAAAGGTAAAAGCCAAAATGTACTGTTTCAAAAGACCTTTAAAATGACGTATTACTCGATACCCCCTCCCTTCCATTTAAGATTTTTAGGGGGTAGCTTCTGAGGGCACAGGGTTAAAATGGGTGAGTAAATTTTTGCATCAAAAATGGCCCCCACGATAATACTTCTTATGTGTTTTAGGGAATTTTTCATAGATTTCAAGATTTCCAGAAATTTAGGGTGGGAAGTTTTGAAATGAACACTCTGTATAATTACTCCTATTGATAAAGTAAGACTAGATCAGATCGATATGGTCGTCATTTATAGCAAAATTAATCATTTTACGTAATATTTATTATAGGTTGTTGAACTTGATTGACATAGCCCACAGACAAACACAAACTGGTTGCAGTAGACCAATTCTTAATGAATTCATGCTGAGCAAACGATATGTTATTAGACATATGGTTCTACTTTGTTAGAACAGGATATTTTCGAAGATTTTACGAGAATTATTATTAATATTTTTTTACCATTATTATTGAAGTGACTCGAATTCTTTTGCAGCTGCCTTATAAATGTTTAAAAGCAGTTGCAGTTATAACATATCCGCAAGCCTTGATAAAAAATGAAGGCAGAATGTATGTGCTGATGATTACTCAAGGCTCTAAATATCTAATAGTATCCAGTACATTATCGAAGTTGAATCTCAAAAATGTCAAATTCAGTACACTGCAAAACTATTACAAACAGCTTTTTGTGACTAGGATAGTTATCTTACATCTTTTTCTAAAACATCTTCGCAAATATTTATTACCTAAAATTAGTGTTAGCTAATCGGACTGGTTGAATCGGTTTGTTCTTCTACCTTTGAATTTCTCATTGTTTTACACACAACCAGTAAAACGAAAATTTTCACTTATCCATTTGTTTCATCTTCACAGAATTCTTTCCAGTTCTTGAGTTTTCACCGTATGGAATTATTTTTTCTTTTGAAACATCGGTATGACAAAATTTGAAAAGAAAAACATCAATCTATTATTTAACAACAAGCTTTCACTTTTATCATTGTGTATTATTATTGATAAATAATAAGAAAAATCTATAAATATTTGTCATAATTTGCTTTGCATAAAAGGAACCTTGTAAACTTTACCAAAATTAATTTTATTTCAATATAAATATTGCGAAATCAAGTTTAAATGATCTAATTTATTTTCGAAATAGAAATATTAGAAAACTATTTTCTCTTATAACTACAATTCATTTCGAAACGATTTATTACTAATTACACACCAAATTCACTTTGCAATGGCCAACATGAGCATAATTGTAAAAAAGAAGCGTACAAAATTTAAGCAATTCATTGTTCAGAAAGCCGACCCGGAAATGAGTTTTCAGACATCCGATTCTTGCAATATCATTGCGTAATCGTGAATGAACGACCTTGCTATATCCATCGTAGTACGCCGTTAACTCGTTGCCAAAATACATTTGCAAAAATAAAATAAACGATAAGTATTATTTGCAGACAGAGCTTTGTGAAATAAATTGCGATCGCGAGTGAGAGTATTAAAAAAGTTGATACTCCAAAACAAGAATGTTAATTGAACTAAGCACGCGGTATTTCATAATACTATGTATATACTATATATACTATAACGGTCAAGGTTGTGTCTTTGTTGGAGTCCGTTCAACATTTGAGTGGTTAGGCGTGTATTTCACTATACAAACCTTGACCTCCCTGTACATTTTCCGGGAGTTGCTTACCAGTTGAATGTATTACATTCTTATTATACACACACATGCAGTGATTGCATAATTTTGCAAGTGTTTTGTGAAATTATTGAAATAGATTTCTTCGAGTTTCTTGTGATAATTGGTACCTATACAATATGCTCAAGTAAGTCATGTTTTTCCATATAGGCAATAAGTTGATTTTTCGCATTGTACCTTATACGAAACGAATTGGTAAATTCAAACATTATTAACATTAAACATTCTTCGAACAAATATTGTGGAATTTGACACAGTTCCATATGATTAACTTAAAAAGTGAGAAATATATATCGCAAGCTGTTCCTAATGAACTATTAATAATAAAATGTTTTTTTTGATTCTTTTCAATCGATCAAGTCGTAGTCTTTAATATCGGTCTAGGAAAAAATCGAAAATTGATTTCTTCTGGGATGGTTTTTGAAGGTTAAAAATATCGTACTCGAAGATCTTTTCCAGTGAACATATCCGGTTATCATCGAAGATCATTGTTTTTGTATGTATTTTGTATGTCTAAGACACGAATATAACTGACAGCATTACGATGCTCTCCGAACATTTTTTCGACGGCAAGGTTTTCGTGCAAGATCTATTACATCATTGAGCTTACAATCTGGGAAATTATAAACACATGAAAAATGTTCTTCTTATTACATAATTATACTACCTACATGATCATTTTGAACTGTCCTGGGTTGGCCACACTGATTTTAATATGGGAACACAGTGTAATTGGCGAACATGGTTATTTATTTTGGTGGTTATGTTTACTATTTAAAATATTCCTGCGATAAATGTCAATGAAATAGGATTAGTTTTAAGTTGAATTACATGAAAGAATTTTTGTAGAAACATAGTAATTGTACTTTATTTTTTATCATAAACAATAATAAATACGTTACAACTTTAAAACATAATCTCATAATTACGTCACGAAATGAATAAATTTTATAATAGTATTTCGAAATATCCACCGTTATTCTCAATGTATAGATTGACACGTCAAATTCTGCTATTCTATTGTAATTGCCCCTTCAAGTCCAACGAGATTATGCAGTTTGTTCTGAAATACTTTATTTTTTAGATGGCCAAAGAGAAAAAAGTTCAGTGCGGTTAAACTAGGAGAATTGGCTGACAATCAATCGGTCACCATATTTAGTATTCTTGCAAATAATTAATAGTTTGTTGCGCAGTATGGGCAGTTTTGCCTATCTTGTTGGAAGTGCCTAACGATTACTTCATCTTCGTGAAAGCTGTTAATGAAGGGTTCCAATATTTGTTCTCTGTATCGTATTACGTTAATTGTGCCATAAACAAAAATTTGTCCAATAATTCGTCTTTTTGACATTTCAACCCACCCCAACACCGACTTTGGTGGAATGGGGAGTATTTTCAACAAAGCATGTGGATTCTCTGTTGACCAGGTATCATAATTTTGAGAATTGATAAACCCCGACAAATGGATCCAAGCTTCATCCAGACAGAAAATGCGATTCATGAAGTATTTCATTAAACCAGTTGCAGTCAATCTCTGCTCAAAATGATTGCCCTGTAAATGTTGTAGTACAGAAACTTTAAATGGGTGAATATGTAAGTTGTTTTCCAGTGCCTTATGAGCACTTCCGTAGGAAATACCTATAATTTTAATACACAGTGGTGTATAAAAATTAATTAAATCTTTTTACCAGTTTGAGCAGGCAGCTTTCGTGCAGAGTTTGTGGGACTAACATTCATTCGCTGTCTAATGTCTTCTGTTAAAATGGTTGGTACTTTTTCAGGTGTACGTTTACAAACACTCCCCGTTTCTTTAAACCTTTCACTCTATTGCGATGACGAGTGAATGTGTCCAAATTTATTTCCAGATTTGTATCTTGTTGTATCGCAAAAGGCATTGGGTATACCAGGTATATGGTCTTGAAATAGATAGAAAATCGGGAATAAAACAAAAAAAAATACAAAAGTATAAGACACTTCAATACAATATGGTTTTGACATATAAATTTAGTATGGGCAATTCACGGAAGTAAATATTTCATAGTTTTTAATAATCCTGGGATTTTTTTGTTGCCAACCCAGGACAGTTCAAAATGATCTCGTTGTACATTAAACTAGTTCTGCCGTTTTCCGGTAGGTGGCGCTATGAGTCGACGACAGCGCTACTCAACGGGTCCAAATTATACGATTTTCGTTTTGGAACTAAACCATCATACGAGGGGTCAGTTAATAACTAATGCCTAATACTTTTTTCTCCTTTTACTTGTCAAGAAATCAAAATTCAATTACATAGGTTGCAAACCACAGTATTG
Organism: Amphimallon solstitiale; assembly: GCA_963170755.1. Taxonomy (NCBI): domain Eukaryota; kingdom Metazoa; phylum Arthropoda; class Insecta; order Coleoptera; family Scarabaeidae; genus Amphimallon; species Amphimallon solstitiale. The sequence continues at coordinate 79,816,159 of OY720681.1, read as the reverse complement.
ATGATTAATTTCTCACTTTTCAATAAATCTTTCCACAATTTTGGTCGAATTTTTATCAAGGGCATGTGTCCCAGTATGGTAAAAAGCACGGTGCTGCTTCCTAAACCATTGACGCACAGGCGTTTTCACGGCCTCCACATCTTCAAAGTGAATCGCACGATGAGCTCCTTTTAGCGGTCCGAACAGATGGAAATCTAATGCTGCCAGGTCAGGGCTGTATGGAGGATGAGGCAAGACTTGACATTCAATTTTCACAATCTCTTCAGTGGTGTGACGGCTGGTGTGTGGTCTTGCATTGTCATGCAAAAGAAGAACATCCGCCAGAGCTTTCGTTGGGCGAACACGCTGAATACATGCTTTAAGCTCTTTTTAGGGTTGTAACGTATCGGACAGAATTTATTGTGCATTCCAGCTCCAAGAAAATTAACCATAATCACATATTCTACATTCCAGAATACAGTCGCCATAATTTTCCTTGCCGACCGCACAGTTTTGAATTTTTGAGTCCTCGGTGAATTTGTGCCATTTGTGCCATTCCAATGACTGCTTCTTTGATTATGGTTCAAAGAAATGAACCCATGTTTTGTCTTCGGCCCTATTTTTTCCAGAAACTCGTTTCTCTTCAAACGGAAGTGCTGCAAGTGTTATGAGGCTATTGTTTTTCTTGTTTCTTTAATCTGGTTGGTCAACATTCTTGGTACCCACCTTGCACAAACCTTTGAATAATAATTGTCATTATACTCCCTTTACTAAGCGAGAGAATACGACACAATGCACCTGGAGTAATCCGGCGGTCACCACAAATGATGTCATCGACTCGTGAATGTTGTAATGTAATCACATCAGTCAATGGCCTGCCGCTCCGCTTTTCGTCAGCCAACGGTATTTGTCCCTCAGCTTCATTACAGCGCCGAACCCATCGTCTAACTGAAATCCACTATTGCATCACCGTTAGGCTATTTTGCAAGTGACTGCAGTGCTGCCGTTGTCCTTTCCAGTAGGTGGCGCGCGATTAGAGGATAGGCAAGGAGCATTTCCGTTTATAAATATATATTTATTAATAACTCGACCACATTACGTCATATGGGGTCAAGATTTTGTGATTTTCTTTTCTAGCACTCTAGCATTATATATTGTGAATATGAGTCATTTTGATTTATAAATAGAGAATTTGTTAATAACTTGCCTACAGCGCCACCTATCGGATCCTAGCATAGCTTTGAACCATCGTCTCGACAATATGACCTTAATCCGTCAAGTAGTTCAGATGTTACACGATCACTAACAGACGCACCGACGATTGTATAGGCTAAGGATTATTCCAATCATCTAAAGATTTCAGAAAAACTAACCGAGTAAGTCGTCCTTCACACAACTTATTTTCTTGTGGTTCAGAATATTGTATGTAGAAAACAATCTTTCTGTGGCATTTCTCTTCTATCACTGGGTTTAGCATCTTAATAGTGTATTGATACTAAATTCATGTGATATTTTCAGATACTGTGCGTATTTATTGTATCCGGATCGGACTATTTCACCATCGCCACAACTTGAGAGCACGCCAGTGAATCTTTAAAAAATAGTTTTTTTAAACCGGGAGTATGAAAAAGTCGCATTTGCTAATATATTAACGTGTTTTATCGTCACAAATCTTTTCAAACTTCCAAAATTAATTTCAAATTAATATTTTGGTAGGAATCCCAACTTCAGAAGTGGGTCGAATAGATTCATTGGATTCTGTAAGACGATGAATCGGGTTAATTTTGTTAGAAGTAACATATTTTTCTCCACTTATCTTTTTTGTTAGGGCTTCGATTTCAATGAGGTGATTCACCGGCTCTAATTGGCTGCTGTTAACATATGAGGCAGCTTGATATTTTATTTAAGTAGACTTGCTGCAATTTTATTTTGTGTCACAGCAACAAAAATCTTTTTAGCTGGTAAAATGAGTTCCACTTAGTACAGACTCACTTTACTAATTTAAGAGGAACTTGCCTGCGTTGTGATTAAGTGCACGACAATATCTTTGATTTCCTGGATAAGATTTTAAACACAAAGTCTTTGTCGTCTTTTGAGGCAATTAAATCTAGAGTATAGGCAAAGCTAGGGAAATATTTAAATCAAATAGAAAAACAGGGTAACTGTTAGGATTAAAATATTGACTATTGTAGCATTTCGTATCAGAAACTTATACCACTAGAATCTGCAATTTGTTTTGGAAGCTATTTTCTCTTAATTCACTTTTACTAGTACATCTTTGTTTATATTTTGCTTCGATTATATCTTTGTATTTAGAAGGATATGTCAGTGTTTGTGTCTTTAACACATACAATTTTATACACCACCATTACAATATTTATACAAAATATAAATTAATATTTAAAACTCACTTTATAGAAAGCTAATATGTTAAAGAAAGTTTGCATATGTTTCGTGTTAACTATGACAAATAAAGTCTGTTCGTTTTAATTTCAGCAAACAAAATCTGGCTCTTTAATTTAAGGTTAAGTACCTTACTGTTTTCTCTTTCTTTCAATTTAAACACTGTTTTCCTGTAATTTTCTATAAATTAGTAATCACTATTTCCTGTGGTCTTTATACATTTGCATGTATAATTTGATCAATCAATAAATTTGACGTTTTAATCTATTTTTAATTAGAAACCGTTAAATGTAAATTTTATCTGATTAGGTACATACAGTCTCCTAAAGTACTAGGCGTGTGTGATAAATGTTAAGTACTAATTTAAATCAAGAAATCCACACGTTCGTTTATTTAGGCGTATGGGCGTATCTATTGCCAACAAAATTGATCCTATTTTTACTTTCTTATACGTAGTATAAGGAAGTATTGTGATGATGAAAATTTTCGACCTCGAGATTTTTGCAGATGTCCACGTTTTGAGGTCCCCTGATACCAAAAAAGTGGTTTTTAAAAAATGTCTGTGTGTCTGTGTGTCTGTCTGTGTGTGTGTGTGTGTGTGTGTCTGTGTGTGACCACGATAGCGGTCAAACCGCTGCAGATATCAATTCCAAATTTTGTATTTATGAATATAATCTCCCTCTTGAGAACTGATTAGATTTTGAGCAAAATCGGCAGACCGGAAGTAGTAGTTTACTTCAGTGAAAAAATCGAATTTTGCAAATGTTTCGTCAATTACTAAGTTTAAACAAATTTATAAAGAATTCAAATGTACTCAAAATTAAATTTGAGAAAAATTGTTTTAATAAAGTTTTTCGAAATTCCTACCGGAAGTAGGTCTTTTACTCTTATCGAAAATCAGTTTTTTGCGAATATCTCGCAAGTCATGCTTTCTAGGCAAGTACATTAAGAGTATAAAAGTATTTAGAACATACTTTTAAATATCTTTTGTATAAAAAAAATTTCAAAATTCAGACCGGAAGTACCACTTTTTTACTCTTATCGAATAGCGATTTTTTGCAAATATGTCGTAAATTATGCATTCTATATATATTTATGAAGAGTACAAAAGTATTTAGAGTTGGATTTGGAATATTTTTTGTATAAATGAAATTTCAAAATTCGGACCGGAAGTAACACTTTCATACGTATAAGAAAGTCGTGTGGTGGCCACACCTCATTTTTTATTAGACGACAAAGGAGAATATGAGAATAGTTATTTGTAAAACAAGAGTGGTTAGATCGGACAAATAAGCATGCTGACCTTTCCTCCTCATACGACATGATTCAGAACATTTACAATTTTAACATGAAATAAAGAGAGATTGTATTCAATTTTTTTACACATAAGTTTGAGTCTACATTAAACTAGTTTCTAAAGGAATATACATTGCGCATATACAGGGTGAGTTAATGATCTGACAAAGTAAATTTCTCTTTAATGCTTAATATAATTTAAAATTCGCGTAATTGATAGGGTTATCTTTGCTTCACAATTTAAAAATATATACATGAATACAGAGTGATCCATAAATCATTGACTCAAAGACGAAGTATTATTTTAAATTGAGTACCCGATATATAAGTTCAAATTTGGATTTTGCCTTAAAATATATGTATTTCTAACTAAAAGTAATTATTCGCTAAAGTTAATAGTTTTCGAGTTATTTATGGTGACCAGTGATACTTATATGCAGAACTTGTTTTAATTTATACTGGGTGTTCGCAAAGGTGTTGCATAATGAAGAAACTTTAAACACATAAAACATAATTATTTTAAATACGCCCGATATTTTTTGCAGAATCATATTAAGCTCTTCAATAGCCACGTTTTTTTTGTTAAGTATGTCCTATAACGATCTTTGATATTTAAATTTAGTTTAAAATCTTATCCATGACGAAGTAAAAAGCACTGTAGCCATGGAGAAATATAGTCGGTTTTGTAAAATATTGATGCAAAAATATTAAAACTCTGTCAAACTTCTTATAAAAGAATAAAATATCAAACAATTCCGTATAAATACGAGATATACACAAATACCATGGAAATATTGTTGATAAAGGACGAAATAAAATTAGGTTGCAGATATAATTGTATATTCATGAATTTTGAATTCAATTATCGTAAAAAACCACTTCATTTGTTGTATTTATTTTAATATAAATAGAATTTTATAACCTGTATTTTATTGATTTATTTTTCTAATTCTCCTAATGTTGAAAGACATTTAAAAACATTAAAAACATTCTGAAATTAAAAATTTCTCGGTGTTCTAAGGAATTATTGAAAATTATATTCTTCACAATCGACACTAATATTATTACTTACCGAAATTAAATTATAAACATTTCACCAACGGTAAGATTCAAATTTAATCTCAGAGGTTTGCCCAATCTTTGGAACTAACCATCAGTTTCAAGCCGAGACATAAGTACGAATCATTTTAACGGCTTAAATTGTTTTAGGAAACATATAATATGACATGACACATTTGTTGCAGCGCGAAAGAATTATTGAAAATTACAATCTTTACAATAAACTCAGCTAGTGTTAATTAGGGAAATTAAATTATAAAAATTTTTCGACGCCGCTAAGAAAGAACTGACGTCTCAATGATTCGCTGAGCTTGGGAGCTATCAAACAATAGTAGTTTCTATTGGAAAGTTTATAATTTTTATATACATTTATAACGTCAAAGCTGATGACTTATTATTTTATAAGTCCAAATTTTACTTTTGCCGTGTTAATTTTTACCGCAAGCTAGGGTTTTATAACAAACACTAATGTATGAAGAGGCTCATATTTTTGCAAATGCTATAGTTAGAGGGGGCGCTTTTGCTCGAAACGAAAGTTGTAGTCGAATGTACACCTACTCCAAGCGGCACGTTTCAACTCCACTTATCTGCGGAGGAGATAGATGTGCAGTGCGGTACATTATGGCTAATTTTGATGGTTCGTCTCTCGCAGATCATTAAGAAAGGAGGGCTGTGTGCATTTATTATACCGCATGTGTCAAATATCATTAGGCATAGGGAGGCAATGTATACGCATACGTATGTATGTAGGATGTATACGTCGTCGGCATTGGGAGGGATAGTAGGTACCGGCTTGCCATACACATACATACGTATACATAGTATATACGTATACACTGATTCCCTATGCCTAATGATATTTGACACAAGCGGAATATAATTTGGAATAGTATTTTCATAATTTTTTATTTAAGTTTAATTTCTTCCAAAGAGAATATTTAATATTTATTGTAACATATTCGTTAATAATTGTAGAAAACAAATAATATTATCACATATACTTCTATATTACTTGTAATGTGTATAGATTACTAATATACAGTGAGGACGCGGGGGTTGGAATAAATTCATTTAAAATTTTTGGTTTTGTTTTATGGAAAAACGCTCGGATAGGTCGATTTTTATTTTTAGCAGCGGTTTTTCTGATGGTAAATTGATGTACAAAGAGTGATCCAAAAATACGTTACGACCATCAATTTTTTTTTTCAAATGGAAACATGTTTTTTATTTAATTTACTATATCTGCATCGAATTCTAAGTATGTTTCATGTATCATGTCCTATACCCAAACTCAACAGTTATCGAGAAATTATAACCGAAATACAGCAAATTAAGCCGCAAACGTTAACTGCAGTGTTAGGAGAAACTGATCTTCGGCTTGCCTATTGTCAGGAAGTTAGTGGTCAACAGTTTGAACATTTAATTTGACTTGTTTTTCTGTTTTTTTTTTAAATAAATCGGTCCTTTTCAGACAAGAGAGTGAAATAAATTTTGCAGGATACGGTCTCAGTTACTGATATGTTCAATTGTAAATTTCTCGATAAGTGTTGAGTTTGGGTATAGGACATGGTACATCGAACATACTTGGAATTCGATGCAGAATTAACAAATTAAATAAAAAGCACGTTTCCATTTGAAAAAAAGAATTTTGATGGTCGTAACTTATTTTTTGACCACGTTTTGTACATCAATTTACTATCAGAAAAACCGCAGCTAAAAATAAAAATCGACCTATCCGAGCGTTTTTCCATAAAACAAAACCAAAAATTTTAAATGAATTTATTCCAACCCGAGTGTCCTCACTGTATATACTAATATGTTTCTTCTGTCGGTAGATAAATATGGGGATGTATTTCAAAACTAATCTACATATTTTAAGTGTTAAATGTAGCCCCGTCGAAGAAAAATTGCTCGAAATTATCTTGATATTTTGTACTAGACAAAATAAACAGAAAGTAGTTTTGAAGTATTTTTCAAAATATTACATGTTTTCTTCAAGCAATTTAAAGGGTGAGTCGATTTAAAGAAAAGCGAATGTTTTCAAGAATAACTCACAACTTGCTACTTAATTTTTTAACTGCTGAGAGATTTAAAGCAAGCCTTATTATTAATATTATTCATTATTGTTGTATAAACATACATTCAATGTCTACAGCAAATGAATAAACATAAAATATTTTAACTAGAATGATTCTAAATAATCAGTAGTTACAAAAAATGTATAGCCAATGCTCATCGAGTTTTGAGCTTGCTGAATCTCTTCCGGTTGAAGTACGGTTTCGCAATGATAATTTCATATATTTATCGTATATACACGAAGTGGCGGTATATATTATACACATAAGTACACCACTCACACCTACAGTTGTAAAAGAAAACCAATGCAAATAACGCTAGCGAAATATCACTAAAAACTAAACTCATCGACAAAATTAACGCATCACTCAATTAAACTTGTATAATTACAATACTGAATTTAATATTGCAAAAAATTTTCATGAAAGCTTATTGTTAGATACTTGTCTAGTAGCTTGTAACTAAAATTAGCGAAACATGGCGTTATTTATAATCATTTTTATTAAAAAACATTTTTTCTTGAAAACAACGCAAACATGTAAACGAAAAACAAACGAAAACAATAGAATTTATAGGCTTAGAACTATTCTAATATCGTGTATGTCCTCCTTTACTTCTAATTACTACTTGCATGAGTCTCGGCATACTAGAGATCAAATTTTGAACGAGTTCTTGAGGAGTATTTCCCATTCTTGAATTGATGCGTCTATCTGTTGGTTATGGTTGGAGGTATACGACGTCAGGACTATTGGCTGGCCATTCCATGAACGGAATACCAACAGCATTTAAGTGGTGAATAACTTGCCCCGCCACATGAGGACGAGCATTATCCTGCATAAACAAGAAATTCGGCCCCACAAAAGAAGCAAATGGCATAACATGGGCAACAACGATGTGTTCAAGATAATAATCTGTATTCATTCACCTAACACGTACAGGGACCAACTCTGTGCGGCCATCGAAACATGTGCCTCCTCAAAACATTACAGAGCCACCGCTAAATGGGACTCTTGGAGAGATATTGCAACTAGCAAATCTCTCTCCTGGCCTTCGCCAGGCACGCTCACGTCCATCAGGGGATTTAAAGCTAATGCTCGTTTCGTCTGAAATTAAAACCATCTACCAATCATTAAGACTCCAATCTTGATGATTTTGTACAAAACGCAATCTTTGAATTTTGTGCTCTCTGGTGAGCAGGGGTTTCTTGGCCGATTTTCTGCTGTCCAATTCAACTTCATTTAAGTGCCTTCTAATTGTTCGGGAAGATACAAGAAGATTTCGAGCAGCTACGAGCTCATTTTTTAGGATGGTACTAGTCGTTCTCCTGTTTCTGAGAGCAGAAAACACTCATCTATTGCACTAGTGCACCGTTTTTGCCCTTGTCCCAGCCTTTGTAAGTGAGAACCTGTCTCGTTAAATCGTCTAATCATGCGACTTAAGCTGGAATGGTTTCTTCCTATCACATTAGCAACATGACGAATCGAATATCCCTCATGCATCAAAGTTGATGCTCTTACTGCTTCCTCCATTGACAAATTTGTTCTGCGATTCATTACTAAAATGTATTACACTCGCACAAAAACACTTGCTGGCTTAAGAAAACTTGCCTTCATAAGCAAAAATTTCCGTCAGATTTTAGATCAAGTTTTGCCAAAAATGCTTTTACTTGCAATTGTACTTTTAAAACGAAACCCTTGTTGACAGCATGTTTTTGAACTGTCCCAGTAGATCTAAAGCTACTTGTAAGATAACTAGAAAACTAAAAATCTTCATTATTTTGGAATAACACAAAATATATACGGTGGTGCGTTAATTTTGTTCATGTATATCGATTATTATATACGTGTTAACTATGTATCCAACCATTTATATCTCACTCTACATCTACGTACTGTTGATAATTAGTAAACTAATTGATTTTTGTAAATTTGTTTAGATATTTGCCATTTTCCTCGCCATCTTGGCTCTAGTCAGAAGTCAATATTATGGTTTAAATGATTTTCCCAGCAACGCGTTCTCCGGTGGTCTAGATACACCATATCAAAGCACAAGAGATCCAAGACAAAACAGAGGGCCAGTTGTATTTCCGCAAGCTCCTCCAGATAACGGGGAAACTAGTGGAGTTATTGTGGGCGCCAGCGGTTATGGATTTGTTGCGCCGAGGGCAAGTAAGTTATAGGAGGAAATACCCAAGTGATGAATTTTATTTAATATGAATTGGATCGAAATCAATATAGCGTTATTCTGAATAAATTTCAAATAATTTAATGGTAGATTAATAATTTATAAAGTTGCGTCTCAAAGTTCTACTAAATAATTGTTTTTTGATTATAAAAGTGAGAGGACACATTATTATAGTACCACTGGTGAAACTGGAATAACAGATATAGTATAAAATATATAGATTGAGTAGTAATAATATTACCTCTATAACATCAGTAGGTACTTCTACTAGTTGAAGAAGTGATAAAAATATATTTCTCTCCATATCTATATTTAAAACGATCTTGCTTAAAAGTGTCGTCGAATTGTGCGTTGCAATGTTGGAATGTGTTGTTATTCCGATGTGAATAGGCATCATACAAGAACTTGGCGTTTAAGAACAAGTATTGTAACGAAAAGCCAGAAAGAGGAGTAGTGGTTCCAAACATTGTATTTTATCCATTAAAATATTTGTTATACATAATCAGAATATCGCTGTATGAATAAATTATATTTATATTATTATTATGTATTTATAAGAAAATTCTGTTAAGTTTTTTTTCTGTAAAATATGTTTTAATTTCATTGTTAATGTATTTGTTACCTGCCATTATTTATTAAATATGACTAATTAATTTGGTCAGCCATTATTCTATGAAATAAACGAATACATACAAAACTTCTCATCAATAATCATTTTTAACTTTTATGTACTAGATAGATACTTTTAAACCCCTGAATTTCTAATCGCTAATAAACAATATGAAGAGTTTATTTATGGGTAAAAAGAAACCTTATGCTTTTGATTTCAATAAAAGCTAAAACATCACTAAAAGTTTAGCGCTAAGCACTTTTTTTTAAGAAATGCCAGCAAAATTGGGAGATCTTTTCATTGGTTTTCTAACATAAAAAGTGAAAATCATGGTCGAATTATCACATTTTCTGATAACTCGCAAAATATAAAAAAATATTTTGCGAAATAACTAAGTAAAATGTAGAGAAAAACTGGTTTTGATAAAATATTTGTTCTAATATTCTAATATGATGTTGATTAAGTTGTTTATCAGTTTATTATAATTTAGAAAGGAGTTCTTACTAGTTATATTACAAATTCACTACATATTATATGTTAAGAGTATTTGAGAAAGTTCATGCTGTCAAGCTGACGTATTATACTAGTCAAAATATTTTTAAACTTTTTTTGCTTTGAAATTAAATTTTTTTCCCATGTAAATTTATTATTGTATAATCCAAATATGAAAATCAAAAAATTCTATAAGGTTTACGTTTTAAAAAAAAATCACAATTTTTTTTTATTAAACATTGCTTGCTATTGTACCTGTATACATCAATAGTCTGCTAGCATGCTTAGAGTCATTTTCCTTGACATCTTTTCTGCACGGCCCTAATGCCTTCTCTCTAAATGGGAATGAAGAAAATGAATTTTCGGTATTAACGGTAGTACCACCGCTTCAGTTAGGGAATGTCAATGACGATCCCCAAAATACTAGTTTCCTCAATGAATAGTATACAAATCGATAGATAGGTCGTGGTGGTACCATTGCTTGACCACCGCGATCTCCGGACCTCAACCCACTAGATATTTTCATGTGGGGACATGTGAAGACACTTGCCTTTTTAACGGGAAGCCTAATATTCGGGGACCAGCTCATCCATAAGATTCATGCAGCCGTTTATGAGGTGAAGAACAATATGGAGAACTGAAACTGGGAAAGAAAGCTCCGACGGAAAATTGAGTTATGCATTGCACAAGGCGGTGGTCATAGTGAGCAGCTTTAATAATTGCACTGTCATTACGCTTGCCTTAAAATAAATCGTTTTTTTCCTAATCCCTGTAGTAATTTACTTCAACTTGAAACTCCAATATTTCAAGAACCATTAGGAATTCGGAAAAAGTGAATAGAATCATTTTTGCTTAAAATTAGTTGTTGAATTCATATACGAAGTATCTCGAATACCTCGGTGGCCACCCTGTATGTAGGCGCTAAGATGCGAAATAAAAAAAAAATCCATCTTTGAGCTACCCACCAGTAAGAAAACTTCCCATTCAGGCTGCCGTCGGCTCAGAAGAAGATGGTCGAGGTCGAAACTGGTATTTTAATCTACTATTATTTTATCTTGTACAGTAAGAGTAATCAATTTATCCCACCTGGGATATATTTTGTATACAGATAGAACCACCGGCCATCTGCCTATAGGGAATTGTATGCAGTACACATTTATATACGCCTACGTATATATCTACGTACCGGCAATAATAATTTGTGGCGTAAAAAGAAATAAATACACATCCGTCGATAAAGCATATTTAATCTTTAAATATGACACAGATATTGCCATTTCATTTCGTAGATATTTGTAAGAATCAATCATCGGCATAATGTTTCGTGTTGTAGAAATATTAGTAGTAGATTTGTAATGAAAACGAAGGTTTGAGATTCCAAAGAAGTAGTAACTAGTGATTCTGAATGTACCTATTTAAATAAAATTAAATTGCAAATTACTAAACCAAGAGAAAATAAGAAAAATAATTCTAAAAAGGAAGCAACATGGAGAAATTAAAAAACGTTCAAAAAGTAATAATTGATGTCAAACAAAAAAAATTCTAGAGAAAATAAAATAGAATTCTAGAGGCTAATAAATATCTCTTTCAAACAAGCCTCCATTGTTTGCCTCACAGTAGCCCAGTCTGTTGTAAAATTCTCTACGTACATTAGAGAGAGTTACAGGTGAAATACTATTACAGAGTTGTGTAATTCGCATTCGTAAATCATCTAATGTGCGGGGTCTTTCATTCTGGTGTACATAAATGGTTTCATTCAAATATCCCCAAAGGAAAAAATCACATGGCGTTAAGTCAGGGGATCTAGGCGGCCAAGAAATATTACCTCTAGTGCTAATGGTATGTGGAAAATGCAATGAAAGACATTCTTGTACTATTCTGGCATTATGAGCTGGGCAGCCATCTTGCTGAAACCAAATATCATTAAAGTTTAGAGCAAGGTCACGCACTGCAGGAACAATATGATTTTGCAGTAATTGTAAATATGACTGCGCATTTAATGTTCCGTTTAGGAAAAATGGCCCTATGATGTGATCCCCTAAGATTCCTGCCCAGACATTTAGTTTCTGTGGATATTGAGTGTTGACATCCCTGCTCAAATGTTTGTTTTTCTGAGACCAGTAGCGAACGGCAGATGGATTATGGCGTTTGTGAAGGGAAAATGTTGATTCGTCAGTGAACAAAATATTTCGTGTAAAATTATCATCATTATCACATTTTTCTCTAATAGCCTCACAAAATTCGAGACGTCTAAACTGGTCATCTGGGAATATTTCTTGATTTTTTCTAACCTTATAACACTTATATTTCTTTTTGTGTAATATACGCCTAACTGTGGTTTTTGGAATACCTAATTGTTCAGAAATTTGGCGGCTAGAGCAGGGCTCACTTGATTCTACAAAGGCGCATACACTGACTTCCTTCTCTATTCTTTCCTCCGAAATAGGATGGAAATTACTCTGATAGCATTTCGAACATCCATTAATGCAGCCCGACTTTTCAAAACGATGTATGATATCTAGTATCGTCCGACGGCAGGGAACTGGACGATCAGGAAACGAAAAAACAAAACGACCAATCACTTCTTGCGTACCTCCTTGAGATGAGTAATACCATTTAATAATATTTATTTTTTCTTCTTTACTATAAACTAACGGCATAGTAAATACGTAAATGAATATCGGTAAAAAAACAGAAAAAAATACTGAGCTCTAAATAATTCTAAACCCTAAAGATGCAGACAGCAAGAATTTGCGTATTTTTGCAAGTTCGACCAACTATGAGTATACTCCACCGCAGTCAAGACACGACTGACGCGGTTGACTGTCGAAGTGTCGATCCCTAGCGTCGGCATAGACAACGCTTCTGATAAACGGTAGGACTAGATACATAGGTATATGTACATATAAATGTGTACTGCATACAATTCCCTATAGGCAGATGGCCGGTGGTTCTATCGGTATACGTACCTTTAATAATAAATATATATTAGCACATACTGATGGTTTTATTTATTTTGAAGAACAAAGTTATTATTACAAGAAAGTCAAATATGCAAATATATATGAGATACAGAGAGCAAGCAAGTGAAAAACTGATATATATCTAAATATTAATCCAAAGAAACGTTATCATTAAATCTACACTTTTTCAATATTTTAATAACTGATACTAAATACAATGCTGATTTGGCGGAAGGAGAGACTTATCTACCAGTGCTTATTTGTGAAAAATATGGTATTACATTCCATCTGTTTACTAGAAGACATTAAATATTCAATATTGTCTGATTTTAGTTTGACAGATACAGTCGCTTAAACAGACATATAGCTTGTGTAATGAAACACTTGATATTACCAAGTAAACATTGCAATGTCGTATTTTCTTGCCGTACTGAGATCGCGGCGAAAGACATGTCAGTCGATGCTTCCTAAACGTAGCGAGAGTGGGGATACAATACGCGACGTTGCAATTCTGATGTATTTTGGACTTGCTATATCAAGTGTTCCATTACATAACCTGTATATAGTGGAAGTGGTAGAACGGATGACATTGCTATTCGTGGAGCAGAATTTGTTTTTTGATTAGATTAACAAAACTAATGTTTTGTTAAATATTGGTCTACGTCAGAGGTCCCCAAATTTTTTTGTATCGAAGACCACTTGCCATGTTTTTCGGTTTTGGGTAGACACCCGGCTTACCTGATATGTTTTTTTTGCAAATTCATAAACTTCAAATCTGTTTTTGACAGCTGGTATAGGGCTACTCACTTTGTAATATTTAGATTTCAAAGTATAGTGAAGTGTAATGTGTTTTATACATCTATTAAATAAATTCATATTAGAACGACCAAATTAAAATTTAGTTTCTGTTATATAAAATAACTAAGCAAAAAATAAATGCTTTGTAGGAGGGATGTACCTGATGCTTTAACAATAAATTTTCAGCATTTCGCATCAATTTAGTTAGGTTTAATCTCAAATATCCTCGGTTAATGATGCCCAGTCTATTTCCTTTTTTTTTTGTTATGAAATTGCCAACCGCACTGAAACCCCTTTCCACTAGATATGTAGATGGAAGAGCAATTAAAAACTTTCCCGTGATATTGGAAGCCAAAATTGCTGATATCCGTTTCTAAACTATACTTTAAATTCTTGGTTAGTGCTTATTCCGATCAAGTCCTCTTCTAATATCTTTTTCTTCAATGTCACCATATGGATTGATTATCCACTGTGGAATTACCATAGCTAAAACATCCTCAAACTTAGTTTCCAAATCTGAATAGAGGGCATTTAAGTGTTGAACGTGGGTTCAAAGGTCGTCTTCCTGGCAGTGTGTCTATGACGTATTCGCGAACTGGGAAAATTTGCGTCGTCAATATGCTCACTAAAGCAAAGTTGGGTATCGACGAGTAGTTCAAGGTCTTTCACAATAGCGACAAAAGCTTAACGATTATTTGAATTGTGCAAGTGTATGTTAGATTTTAAAAAATCAGCACGATATTTAGAGCCAAATATCAACACGTTAGTATTCTGCGAATCAAGAACTAAATTATGTTCAATAGGCAACTTATTCACTCTATACACGTCCTCATTAAAATCATCAGTCGCCCGTTTGGTACTGATGAAAAGCAAATGAATGAAGTAACTGTGTGTCATCAGCATAAGCTCGGACGTGATATTTATTAACAGATGATAAAATGTCGTCAGTATAAATCATAAAAAGTAGCGGACCGAGGATCTAACCTTGTGGAACTCCAGATCAAATAACGGAACTACTTGAAATATCACCACGATACGTATTCTTCGAGATAAGTATGATTGAATCAAAACCAACCTATCGCAAAATTCGTAATGTTTGAGCTTAGAAATAAGCGGCTGATGACAAATCGTGCCAAATGCCTTAGAATAGTACAGAAGTATAAGCACACAATTCAATACATTATCAATAGACCTCATTATGTCATTCAACACATAAGCCAACGCAGTAGCTGTACTGAAGCCCTTCCGAAAACCAGCTTGATAATGGTAAAAGCAATTATTGGCAGTAAAGAAATTGTAAATTTGATTATAAAGAACTCTTTCTAATATTTTAGAAAAAACAGGCATTATAATAATTCTTCTTATATCGGAGAAATTGGTCGGATTCGTTTTTTCTAGGCAAGGGGATGCCCAGGGCAGACTTCGACATAGTAGGAAAGTAAGACCGTCCAATACAACAATACACAAGGTGTGTAACATAAGGATCAATGAAAGGAGTGCAGTACTTCAGAATAGTTGACGATATATTGTAACACCCATATGCATTAATCTTAATGCTATTAATAATTATATGAATTTCCTCAACTGATGCCAATGCAAACTCAAAGAAGGCTTCAGGGTTATGATGAGTAGAATTGTAATAAGAAATCATATCGTTGAAGTTATCATTAGCAGACTAAAAAAAGGTGTAAAATAATTATTTATTTTATGAACATCAGCCAAATGGTCAGGCAGTATATTCTCAGAGGAGCATTTGACATTAAGAGACCGAAGCGTAGACCATAATCTAAGTCTAACCATGTAAAGTGTGAAATTACGAAGTCGTTTTATCTGTTCCAGTCATCAATGGATTTTTGAAATCAGAAAGAGCTCTGTCCCGCAATTTCATAAACATTCTTAAGTTTTCAGTCAGCCAGAGAGCTTTTGGCTTAGTTATCCTAACCGCCACAATAGGACCATGAAATGTAAACAAAGAAGTAATAAAGTCATTGAAAATATCAAGTTTGCGAACCATGTCATCTTCCCAAATCAAGGTAGTCCACGAGAGGTTATGCAAATCATATGAAAATGATGTAACCATACATTGCTTCTAAATATAACAAAAACCCGCAAAGAGTATTGAGAATGAAAGCATCGCTTTTTGTTTTAATGTTGTAGTCATTAAAACAAAAAGTGATTTATGTTGAAACATTTTCCAAGTAAGATTATTGATGTGAAAAGCTATTTCTCTTCTGATACTATTACCTAAGTGTATGTGAAAAAGTCTTTTTACCTTCTTTTTGTAATTGTCGACACAAGTAAATCACGATTTTACACTCTGTTTGCAAGTTTATGAAGTGGAACCTATATAGAATAAGACACTTATATAACCGGACACATGCCATTACGCAAAATTACTAGTGCGTGTAATATTTCTTGATAAAACTTGCATAAGAAAGTGTATTTGTTTTCCAGTGTTCGATATTGTTCAAGCTGCACCTAATAGCGGAATGATTTTTTGAAATTCCGCCATAGAGTCGATTCACTGAAGTTTATAATAGTGGTGAAGTAAAAAGTCGCGATTATTTTGAAAGAATTAAGATTTTATACAAATTAATCAATTAAAAAATACTTAAGTATTTTAAAATCGTATAATTCTAAATAAATAATTGTCAGTAATACAACCAAGTCAACTAAGAGAACAATCATGAAAATCCGTAGGTAGCATAACATTTATTTAATAAACTGAAAAAGAAATAGTGTTGCATTTGTTCTGCCGTTAATCAAGAAATTTCTATTGCCAATTTCCACAATACATACAGCCAATATAATAATAGTAAGTTTCACTACCTACTTCGTAACGTTTGCGCAACTGTTAATACTCCTGGTATTAGTAAATTCTTCATTAGAACTATTGTTAGTCTTGATGGCACTAACACTTTTGTTTTTAATTGCACTTGAAATTACGAACGCATGAAAACATCAGTTCGCAAAAAAAATAATTAGACATATTACGGACGCTTGTTTCTTTCCAACGAGGATTTTTAATTTATGTTTCCGCTAAGGTCATCCTGTTACAATTTAAAAAACTGAAACAAGCGAAAACGTTAATGAGATTGTGAAAGTATATTTAAATAAACTTTAACCTTACAATGCATAAATCCGAGAGTGAATTCTTCAGTTGCTAATAACAGCTTTGTTAAATGAACTGTAACTTTTATTAATAATGATATAAAATAATGTATTTTATGTGTGATTGGCGGTGTAGTAAGTGTATTTGAAATCAACATACTAGCAATAAAAACGTTCTGTTTTGTATAAATCAATAAAATATCAAATGGTTGGTAAAACATGTGTTCAAGAAGATGTTCCGTTTCATTGTGAAACAGTAAAAAAGTTGAAAAACATGAAAAGTTATTCAGTATCATTAAAGAACAGTAAATAATAAACCTAATTGAAGAATGAGAAAATGTAACACGATCAAAATCCTCTTCTATAGCTGTCCTTGAAATATTTAAGATATACAGAACAAATTGATGAGGCTAAAATATAAAATAAGATAAAACAGACAAGAAACAATTTTGCTAGATCAAAAACAGACATTAAAAAATTTTAAAATGCGAGAACATGACCAGAAAGAGAAATAATAAATGCAAATTGAAAATATGAATATGAACAATATAAAACCTACCATAGCTATTCGAATGAAATAATCTCAGCTGGGGCATGTAGGAAATTGATCTTTGTTTTGCAATTAATAAAAACGAGTAAAGAATTTCCAAACTGGTCCTACTCCTCTCTTATGAGCTTGAAGAAGAAGAAGAACCCAACAATCCTTCAACATCCCATGACTCTGATTTTGACGAAATGAAAAATTGAATGATCTCATTCGAGACCTTAATTTGTTGAAGGAGAAGGCAGAACTTCTAGGGTCAAAACTAAAGCAATGGAATCTTCTCCATCATGATATCAGGATTTCACAGTACAGACATCGTCATAGGGATCTGATTCCTTTTTTTTTAGAAGAGACACAATCTTGTTGTTTGCTGCGACGTTAATGGCTTGACGAAATATTTGAATATGAATCATGATCCAACTGATTGGAGGCTATTCAATTCCTTCAAGCTTAGCTTGAAAGCTGCACTACTTTACAACGGCAAGCCTTTGCTTCTACGCCTGTTGATCATGCAGTTCACATAACATGCCAATTCTTGTCGACTCAATCAAATATGCTAAACAGAAGTGGAAAATCTGTGGCGATCTAAAAGTCATTGCTGTACACTTAGGAATGCAATAGTAGGGATAGGCAATCACATTATATTAAATAAACCTGACCTGTACCTTATGGACCTAAAAGATTTTCTACTTCAACCCCTTTTCATATAAAGCTGTGGTTGTCAAAAAATCAATTGAGTAGAATAACCCTTTAAATACTTAAGTAATTCATGGATTTTAAGGCAACAAAGCAAAGGAAAATTACACTCAATTGTTGCCAGTACATCTGCAAAAATACCATCAAATCGAATGCAAGTAATATATCATAGTCGTTGCAATGAAGCAATGCTTGCCCTGCATAGGAAAGCCAAAAGACAACGATATCATGAAGCCACTATATGACTTTTTCTGACTCAACCAACTACCAGGTATTCTTCCATCAGTTTAAAAGTCTTAGAATGTAACTATCATTAAAGAAATCAAATGGACTTTCAAAGTTGTTGGCATAAGTAATGAAAATTTATTGTTTTCCTTTAATCGTTACAATAAAATAGTTGCATATAACAACAACAAGCGCTAATAAACATTTTTGTTTGGGCAGTGGAAATAATGCTTGAACTACCAAAAATATTTAGGTCTTATGTCTGGGCAAAATAATGTAATGATGTTATTATGAACGTTAATGTACATAGATACATATATATGTAGGTAGGCTTATCATGATTCTCTTTGAATTTATGGTGCGTCATTTAGGATTTACGATTGAAGTGTTCCCATTCGGGAGACTTTGAATAGAATCGCGAATATACTTTAATAAATACATAGGTTAGGGGTATTGTTCAAAGGCGGTCAATTGACTCAAGATACAGCCCTCGCTGACAAAGATGGACTCGAAGTTCAAAGCATGATTTAATTTGCTCGAAGTTTTGGAGGGGGCGAGCTGATTAACCACCGCACTAAACAAAGGAATATCTACAGGAACGGTACGGGAAACCTGTTTTGCGGGATAATGGAATTGCCGGCTCTAAATTATTGTTAATAGACAATACGAAAGGTATCGCTTACTGCCGAGCGGTAACTCAATTTTTACGTCAATTAAAGTCGTTAATTCGATTTTCGAAATTGACAAATAATCGAGTTTGACTAACTTCCTGTAGTTTGTCGTTTACTGTGGCATATAATGTAGAAGATGCGTAGATGCACGTAGTATAATACACAGAGAATAATCAAAACACAAATTTGGCCTTCACATAACGAATATATCGAATATTTGGGTTCTACTTCAATATACAAAAAGTTAGAATGCATGAAGACCTAATTTTATGTGATCTATCCAGTACTGAAACAAAAAAGACAGTGATTTTAAAAAAAATGTTGCTATTTATAGGGTAAATCAAAAAATTATCAATAATTAACAATAATTGAAAATACGGTGCAATAATATGAAAATTTAAAACTATTATGCAAAAATAAAATGAATAAAGAACTAGATGGTAATTAGTGTAAAGAAAAAATCACTAAAACTGACAATGTAATACAAAAATAAAGAAATTACTTTCTCGAGAAGGGGTCAGAACGCAAATTATTGATATTAGTACATATATGATAGAAAGGTAAAACATTTGTACCAGCTGTGGGTACGTATAATGTATCAGCTGATGTAGCAGCGCAAACTAAACTATGGACGCATACTCCAGTTTGGAACGTACAAAAGATAAAAATAAAATAGAAGTTGTTAAACGTTCTGCAAGATCGTATAAGGAAAGCCAGAGTTTTGGAGGCGGAAGAACATAAGTTGCAAATATGCGCACCAAAAGACAAATGACTATCTAAAGGCACAGCAAGATCTCTAAACTGCGAAACTCTTGAAGTCTTGCTCTGAGAAACTGCATATTGAAGAGATAGGATGCTTGAATATTTAGAGAAAACGACTGTGGCACATCAGTAGTAAGATTTCTTTGTAGCAGTAAGCAATCTGAAGCAGAAAATCATCATTCATTATCAATATTCTCCTTTTCCGTTAAGCGTCGAGGCGTTCTGCGTTGCAGAATTTTCTCTATCTTGTCCTATCTTTGGATATTTTTTGGGTATCGTTTCAGGTACTTCCTCGGTCCGCCAGCAGCTGCGGTATCTCCTGATTCCATCCTCTTCTAGGATCTACCTCTGTTTCTCCTCTTGTTCCAGCCGGCCTCGCATATTTCTTATACAGGGTTCATGTTGCTCATTCGTCTAAGGTGTCCAAACCAACTAAGTTGTTTTTCCTGGCTTCTTCTATTGCTGATATCACACCTGGTTTTTCTCGTATATGCTCATTTCTAATTCTATCCAGTCTGGTAACATTATCTATTCTCCTTAAAATCCGCCTTTCATCTGCTGTTATTCTTGATTTCAGCTGTTAGTCAATACCCATTACTCGCTGCCATAGCATAGTGTACGAAGAAATATTGTTTCGTAAATCTTTATCTTCGTTTCCTAGCTGGCCTCTCTCTCACTTAAAAATATGTATTTCAGTGCATGGTATAAACGGTTTATAATTTGTATTCTATTATTTACATCTGCCTCTATATCTCCTTTGTGGCTGATTATGGTTCCAAGATATTTTAAGTTTTCTGCCACTTTTATTGGATAACCATCTATTGTTATATTTATTTCTTCTTCTTCTTTGGAGACTGTGAATACTTCCGTTTTTCCTTTATTGCTATTCATGCCAAAGTTCTTTAAAATTTCATGCCATATTTCTATATTTCCTTGCAGGATATTTTTATTAGTGGCTGCAATTATCAAGTCGTCGGCATATAAGAATTTCTTGGCTATTATAGGTTGAAGATTTTTCAACTTTACATAAATACCCCTTGTTAGGTTATTAACATTTCCTGCATTATTATCCATACCAGTTATGAAGAGAAGGGGATTCCGCCCTGTCTAACTCCTTTAAGTGTGGTAAAGCTTCTTGTATATCCGCTTTCAATTCTTATTATGTTGCTCGTGTTGCTGTATATATTTTTGACTGCCTTTAGTAGTTCTTTTTTAATTCCTATCTTTTCCAGCGATGACCATATTCTATGTCTCGGAAGTGTATCAAATGCTTTTTCTAGGTCAATTGCACATAGGTACATTTTGCCGTTACTATCCAGTTTTGCGTGCTCCTGTCTGGTCTGGAACCTGCCTGATTTTCTTGGAGGGTTGAGTCTAAATTTAATTTTAATCGCTTCTCTATTATTCTTTCGTATATCTTTTGAGCTACTCATAACAACGAGATACCTCTGTAATTAGAACATGTCATATTGTCACCTTTTTTTTATGTAAGGGGATGATAATTGCTATTTTCCTGTCCTCGGGGATTGTTTTCCTTTCCCATGCTAAGTTTATTATTCTAAGTAATACCCGTGTAGCATTAACTCCCATGTGTTTCAGCATTTCTGGCCTTACATTTTCAATTCCGGTTGCCTTTCCTGCTTTTAGCTTTTCCACTGCATCTGTAATCTCGCTCAGTTGTATCCTTCTTGTTGCCTCTTCAATTTCTTAAGGCCAAAGTTCTTCTGTGTCGACTTCTCCATCTGTTTCGTCTTCAAACAAATCGCAAAAATATTCATACCATCTATCCTTATATATATATTGGAGGTGTCTTCTAGCTGACTTACGCAATGTTTTCAAGGTTCTATATAGCAGTTTACAAATTTTGTTGCTTGTGTTTCCATTTTCATTCTAAAGTCTGTCAAGGATTTTAGTTTTGCTACTTTAATCAATACTTTATCTTGTGATCTCTTTTTCTTGTTTCCAGATATTTTTCCAGCATTTTCTTGCTGAATCCTTAATTTGCTCACTCCACCAGGACGTATGTTTTTTATTTTTTCCGTATCTTGTACTTTCGCATACCTTCTTTGCAGCGTTAACAAGTGTGTTCCTGACAATTATCCATAGCCCTTGCATACTTTTCATCTTCAAACGCCCTTGTTCTTTCAATTGTTTGTCTATTTTCTGCCGGTATTTATACTTTATGTCGTCTTCTTGAACTTCTGTAACTTTTTCTATTTTCAAATACTTTTCCAGCCTCTTTCTTCTTTATCATACCCGTAGACTCATTTAAACTTGCTTCGACTAGGTAATGGTCTGAGCCTATTTCGTATCCTCTTTTCACCCTTACATCCAATATCGATTTCCACTCTGCTCATTTAACCAGCAATAAGTCAATTATAGATTTTTATAGTCTACTTTTAACTTCCTTGGTGTATTTGTGGGCATCCTTGGATTGGAAAAATGTGTTTGTTTCATTTGTTATTCAAAAATCTAATATCAAAAAGCAATTCATGTTTTTATTTTGCTTTTGCACATCCCACTCGCCAATTACCATATGAAGTTTTCTTCATTGTCTACCTGTTGTTGTAGTTTCATCCAGAAAAGCTCCTTATCCTCATTCCTATCATTTTTATTCGGTCCGTATATTATGTAAATCATCATTCTCTTTTTTGGACTCACTCGCCATTGTATACTCGTTATTCTCTCATTAATCAACTTCCAACTGTGAACTTGATCAAAATTGTTCCTATGTATTATGCAATGAGAAGATATGATATTAAATTTTTTTTAAGTCATCTGCGTATGCAAGAACTTTACAATCAAGAATCATCATGTCTAAATATATGCAACCATAATTGGCCCGGGACATTTATGGAACTTTTTACGTTAGCTGGTACTTTTTAAATAAGTCGAACTAAATCATTTGATACTATAAATCCTTTTTTATAAGTCATGTAAATTATTTTAGTTTTCACGAAATAGGATGTTTACGCGTGCTTGCTATCATTCAATCAAATGCACACGATTAGATAACATTTCTTCGTAAAAAAATAAATACATCATACAACAATATTACAATAGATTACGGTCATTCAAACGCAAAAAATGATCTGCATCAAGTGCTTTGTGCTCTAGTTAATTATTTATTGGTACCGAGAAATTGAATCATTATTTAGCAACTCTACTTTACCGGAACGCCTGGAAATATTCTTACCGTCTATTGGCTAGTTACCGTTAAGTAAATAGGTGAAAGATATGCATCTATCGGGACTTATACTAATTATTATCACGCCTCTCACCTTTTACAGCCGTGTAAAACATTAGTTGCGTTATCATGAAATTAACAACGCATAATCATTAATCCACAAGTTTTCGGTGTAGTAGTTTATTCATTAATCACGCTGCAGTCATTCATGTCAGAAAATGTTTGGTATTTGGTTATGCAATTTAACGGTATTTTCTATATGGCATCGCATATTAAAAGGGAATATATTTTGGTTAGAGTTTCATGGCAATGACAATAGTAATAATAGGAGTATGTTAATTGAACTTGATTACAGCCCAAAACTAAGGACACTGACGATTCAAGAAAACATTCACTCTGGGCCAAAATATTTTTTCTTAGTTGATTCGTTCATTTTATAATTTTATAATACATATTAAAAGGGAATATATTTTGGTTAGAGTTTCATGGTAATGACAATAGTAACAATAGGAGTATGTTAATTGAACTTCATTATAGGCCAAAACTAAGGACACTGACGATTCAAGAAAACATTCACTCTAGGCTAAAATATTTTTTTTTAGTTGATTCGTCCATTTTATATTTTTATAATGAAAGTACATAATTTCACTTGTATATACGTCATCGAAATGTCAATAACTGACAGCCAATCTCAGTGCCCGCTGATAGTGAAGTCCAGCTGGGCGGAAACGGCACTTTCCAAAGATATCAAAATCTGAAATCAGTTAATTAATTAATCTGCATAAATGGAATGTAAAACTGGTGAAAACCACAGATCGTCTATAGGTTGCTATAAGAAAACAGTGGATGGCATTGATCCCCTTAGGAATTGTGACCGCTTGTTTTTTGTTTGGGCAACTAATTTCCTGTAGTGAGTTGCTCTACGTTTTTCCATTTTTGCCTTACTCTAAACTGTTGTTCCACTTTGCCTCCTCAGTTATCCTCCTCCACGCATATCGGTCCTTCACTTTCTCAATATCCTGTATCACCTGATCTTCCCACTTGCTTCTCGACCTCCTCCTTCTTCTACCTGTGTTTGGTCTCTATGTCGTGATTTTCTTTACTTCCCTGTTGTTTTTCATCTTTCTTATGTGGCCGTACCACTGGAGTCTTTGTACGTTTATGTACTTTACGATCTCTTCTCCTTTCAAGATGTTTTCTATTTCGAAGTTCATTAGCCTTCTGTATTCTCCATCTGCCACTTTCTTCGAGCCATATATTTTTCTTACAATTTTCCTCTCAAACCTTCTCAGTTTTTCCTGTTCCACATTTGTCAGATTCATTGTCTCTGCCCCATAAGTCATTACTGGTCGGATTGCTGCTCTGAATACCCCCATTCTTGTATTTATGCTTATCCTCTTACTTTTCAGTATGTTTTTGTATTTATGATGACATCTATGTCCTCCCTGTACTCCATGATCTATCTCCATGTTTCTGTCATTCTCACTGCTTATCATTACTTCTAGATACTTGAAGTTTTCGACTATTTCAAAGGTAATTTCCTATTCTTACTTCCTTGGTTGTTGTATATCTATTTCCCCTGCCGCTGGTTATTTTTTTGATTTGCTTCTTCCAAGCTTCTCCTAGCTAGTATAGTGAGATCGTCCGCGTGCGCAACTACTTGTTTCGTCTTATAGATTATTGTGCCCTGGAAATTGCATTCCTTGACCACTGCATCCAGTGCTAAAATAATGGTGGTTCATAGTCCATCACCCTGTGGATGGCATTAACGAACAGAATAAAGTGAAGAAAGTCACCTCTTATTACCAAAGTTACGAAGGCAATCCAAGATATTGTCTCTAGTATTTATTTTACTTCATTTGGATATATTCGTTCATATTATTATTTGTTAACATAATGCTGGTGTCTGTCCTGGAGCTGCACCTGCTAAATTAGAAGTATACTAATTTTCAGAGTTTAGGAGTTAAAAGAGTACTCCATGATCATTTAACTGATGTTCATAAAATAAATGATTATTAGAGGCTAGCGATCTAATTACTTATTATATTTGTATATATCATAATCCTAAAGTCTTGTTTGAATTTGGATTGGCATTTCCTCTACTATGCTGAACTGCTGCATTGATCCTTATGATACACACATTATAAATTGCTGTATTGAATGGTCTTATTTCTCGACTATGTGGAAGCCTGCCTTGGGCATCTACTTGCCTAACACATCTAAATCTACCACTTTTGCTTAGATAAGATATAGAGTTCTTGATAATCAGATATACATTTTTTTGACTGCCAATAATTTCATTTCCAAATATAAAGCTGGGATTTCGGATGGGCTTCACTACAACTACTGCGTTGGCTTATAAATTGAATGACACAATGACGTCTATTTGTAATGGATTGAATTGTGTGCTTATTCTTTTGGACTACCCAAGTGCATCTGCTATGCTTTGTTATCAGTTGCTTATTGTTTATTCCTAATCCCAAACATTATGGATTTTGCGAAGGTGCGTTGGTTTTGCTACAATCTTATCTATCTGGAAGAACACAGCAAATTACGTATCGTGGTGATATTTTGAATAGTTCAGTTGTTTTATATGGAGTTCCACAAGGTTCTATTCCTGAACCTCTACTTTTTAGAATTTACACTAACGACATGTTATCATCTCTTAATAAGTGTAACGTTCAAGCTTATGCTGATGACATACAGTTACTTCATTTATTCCCTTCTCATTAAGAATTACCGATTCAAAAAAAAATTACATTTACATTTACTGTAAAAGTAATGGGGATTCTTACTATATTTTCTGGACAGGTGAAAAATTCTTTCATTATACATAAATAGATAATTTTTACCTCAATAAAAATCAGTTGATTTATATACATCTAATTTATAATTTAAGAAATCTCAACAAATTTTAATTGTTCTTTTAATAAATTACTCAACTTAACTGCCTACATATAATTAATAATAATTTATTACATCTGTAGACGTTCGATGAAAGGCATCTTATTCAGAAGGCAAACTCTAATCTAATTAAATTGCGTTTAGACTCCAACCTCAGAGATTAAGATTATAAAGTCGCGATTGCACGGGCCATTTAACTATCAGTAGTTTTTAGAAAATGAAGTTTTAAAAATACGGCTTTGATGTTATCTATTATAGAACTGCGGAACTACAAAGTAAAACGTATTATTAGTGCTTTCAACAATATATTAATTTTTTTTTATTTACTAAATAAGTCCATCGTATCGTATGTGCTTATATGGAAAGTATTTGTAATATAATTTTATTGAATTTTATATGTCGATTTCTAATTATTTGTACTTCATGAATTCAATGTTATGTTTAATGTATAGTTTCAAAGTTTTCGAAAAAATGTTAGATGATATGTAATTGTACTAAATGACGTTTGGTTAAGTAGTCGCTGGAAGTCATATATCACAATTAACTTGTTTTAATTATGACAGTTTAGTTTTTGTGATCTGGCTCAGCAAAATGTCTTATAGGGTAGATATTCTTAAAGGAATTTACAATCTAGTTGGACGAATGTCCAAGCGTGTTATTGTTGCCATTTATCGTGAACAAGATATTTCTTTATTAACAATTTATCAAACCATAGAGGAATGTGAAGAAGGAATACCATGCGTTAATTTACGCAAAAGTGGTCGCCAAGAATTTTAAGCCAAGTGAGGGAACGAAGAATCCTTAAAGCTTTTAAGGACAGAGTTGGAGTTTCACAGTGGAAAATAGGTCAAAGATTCGGCGTTTCAAAGACCACTGTTTTTCGAACAATTTCTCGAAATAACGTGGTGTTTCGAAAACGAAGGAAAGCGCCAAAATATACCGCGGCCCAGTGAGAAGGAATACCCAGATGTTGTCGTGCGCTAAGGCGCTTCCATTTTGTCAATAAACTGATTGTAATGGATGATCAGAAATATTTCTCCTTGTACCATTCAGATATGAAGCGAAACGACGGTTTTTATACCGACGATATAGAAAATACACCAGACAATGTCAATTTCAAAGGTAAATCCAAATTTGAGGAGAAAACAACTGCTTCGTGGTTTAAATACACCTCATGGCAATGATGATATCATATTTTGGCCTGATCTAGCTTTATGCCATTACGCTAGTATTACTATAGTGATTGGTAAACAACATAAATTTTGTTCCTAAATTAAGCAATTAAGCAATGTACCTCAGGCTCGGCCAATAAAGGAATTTTCGTCAATATTATATATATACCAGAAAAGTGTATGAAAATATGGAGAAAATTATCAGCATCTAAATTTTTTCCGAAAACTTTTGGACCATACGTTATTATATTTTCCGTTTTAACGTAAAAATGCAAACTTTTGATAATAATAATGTCTATTATCCATCAATCAACAAACCAATTACAGCAGACGTTCCTAAACTTATGTAGTCCGAGAGCTCCCTCTTGAACAAAATTTTTTTGGTGGCTCCCATCTCAACCCTAGACATTTTACGTCGTTCTTGAAACTGAATTTTTAGCTGAATAATCTCATGGGCACTACGTTATAATAAATATTGGTTAAACATTTATACGCATTCTGCAGATTCGCATAGCCTGGTACTTATTTAGCGGTAACCCTCTATACTGATGTGATTGGACACATAAATCGCGTACATAAATGCTCTGCGTGTTCATCGACTTCATCTTCAACAACAATAACACTAGGAATTCCACCCGCTACATTTTTGGAATTGTTGCCAACTCTTTCGACATCATTTTCTAGTATTTCTACTGGTGTCTTATTTCTGATGCAAAAAACGGTAAAAGGAGCTTTTAGTTTGATGCCCTCTAACCGAAGGCATTTTTTTTTTACAATAACGAATGCAATTCTCCACATTCGAACTTTTGCAATAGTAAATAACAAAGGATTTAAACAATTAATGAAAGTTCTTAACAGAACAACATTTGCGAGATTGTTAAATCAGAGGCATACTGGGCAATATTTAGCAAATAAAATATTAGAAACATGTGCCTAATGAAACATTAAAACAGATAATGCAACCGCAGTTGTAAGAGCAATATTTTAAAAGCTATCAAATTATCTTTTGGTAGAAGAAGGTGTTGGTACTACGAAACAATTTAGTCTTTGGAGTGACCATCAAACAATGTTTAAAGCAAGTTGATGCTCTGAAGATGATGGTGATCAGTTTATCCAAAATTGGCCAAAACTGCTCCAAGATTTTTGTCAATATGGTAACGTCCGTGCCAAAAAAACAACTGGTTTAACACTCACCCAGCAAATAAATCCATTAAAATAGAAACTTTCAAAATTACTATCTCTACAGGACGTTAACAAACATTATGGCATCTGTTAATTGTAAAATTACAAATACATAACATTCGTGTTTAAACTAATTCAAAAAATACACGCCCCCCCCCCCCCCCCCGTCTAGCGCCATGGATAATTTGGTTTTTACTTTTTATACTCCATTTTTATGAAACATTCGAAAACATCGATAAACATTCGATATTTTGGTTTGGTCGATGTTGACCTTTTGATGTATCGTTCAATAGGAACATCGATGTTTTGTGTTTTGCGCATCCCTACTTGTTGGCTTAAATTCAGTTCCTTCAAATATAGTCAAGTAGGTATAGCCGATGACTTCACACTGTCGCAATATTTTCGGATATCGGCAATTTATATGCATTCATTTACGAAAACGGTCTTACAAAATAAACCCGCGAAACTGTATCCACATGTCACGCAAACTCTATTAAAAGAAAATAACTTTAGAAATGAGATATAATAGCCGACACTTAGGTAAATATTTTTTTTTGTTCTGGTAACAAGCATTTTAATAACAATTAACAAGATTTAAATTTTGTGAAACCTTCGGTTTACTGACAAATAGCAAACCGAACTTACACGATTTCAGTAAATTTAATTTCTTAAATCTTGAGAAAAATTTAATGATAAAAAATCTCTGTTATATAAGATTCGGATTTTTAAAGTTTCCACATAATATATTTATTATAATTTACCAATTTTTAATACAATCAATTTCTTTTGCGAGTGTTTAACTTATTTGTTTTTATATTACTTCTTGTATATCATACTTCTTTACTTATACTGAATGTTGGCAGAAATGTACTATTCTTCCAACATTCAGTATAAGTAAAGAAGTATGATATACAAGAAGTAATATAAAAACAATCAAGTGTAACACTCGCAAAAGAAATTTATTATATTAAAAATTGGTAAATTACAGTATTTCATAACGAATTCTTGCAGTAAAAGTTACGGATTATAAATTTAGTGTAGCATGTTGCTTTGTACATAAAAAAAAAAGAACGTATTAAAATGTATTTTACAATGTCAACGAATTTACCTATACGGTAACACTTTCTCAAAGATATATACATACCATATTAGAGAGCAAGGACAGAGATTTTAAAGACCATGAATCACATTCGAATTTTGTTGGTATTGCACGAACTCATTGTAGAAAATAAGGAAAAGGAACTGCTTTTGTTACACATATTATATAATCATAATCTAATTAAGCGTATATTGACACGTTAATTTGTTACAGGATCCTTTTTCTAAAACTCCGTTGACTACCAGGATATAAGAACCTTGAGGAAAATAATCATCCCTAGCGTCATGTACTTTATAAAAGAAAAGCAATTAAATTTTAATTGAGTTTTTTCTTAAGCTAAACATCATAGGTTTTTGTTTTTTTTTAATTGTGTTGTTTTATTCCCATATGTATATATGTAATTTATGTTATATTGAAACTTTTTATATTCTTGGAAATACTGACGACAATTATTATTTCGGGATAAAATTACTACTAAATATATTCATATTTTCAAGAATATAGTTCCAGTTTTGATTTTATTGTTATTGTCTCAAAATTCTATATAAATAAACTGCTTGTGTATATATTTGTAAATATATAGAGTATGTTTCACAAGTTGCCACAGTGATAATTAATTTAAAATCAATTTTATTAAAACAGTACAACTGCCGATAATGACTTTTATCAGTCATATCTGTATAGTTCTATAGATATTTATATAGGTATAGACACATGTATGTTCAATTACTTTTAAGTTTATTTATTATTAAATCAGTTGTATTTAAATAAATGTATTTATTGAAAAGGTGTTTGTTTCTTTCGTAGTTTATATTTATGTTGTTTTTCCATAGCAGATTATTTTGATTATCCATGTTGATATATTAATACCGTAAAATACTAAGAACTGAACACCAACAATATGGAAACTCAAGATTTATATCAAAGCTTATTGAGTGACTCGGCTATATGTAACCGTAGCTTTGTGTCATGCCAAACAAACCAACAAGGCGACAGTAGTGGTGTAACTACTAGACTTATTTATTTTGAGAGAGTGGCTCATGTAATCGCACATTGAGGTTTCTTCGATGTTTTCAAATACTCACTCGTGGTATAAGGGAGGATGAAAGACTAGTACCTTATAAATTCTTGGAGACTTTTGTTTTGCATATATTATATTACATAGGGACATAGGGAAATAAAACAAAAAGAAAATATTCACTAAGCTGTTGTATTAAATTGCATAAAGTAACTTCCATGTCCAACTTGTTCAGAATTTATCATATTGTAATATGTCTTTTTTTATATACAAAAAGTATTGGAAATCAAGCTTCAAATACTTTTAGTCTCCTAATGTATCTACCTAGAAGACATGACTTGCAAGATATTCGCGAAAATGTTCGATAACAGTAAAAGACTACTTCCGGTAGGCATTTCGAAAACCTTTCTTAATAAAAATTTTCTCAAATTTATTTTTGAATACATTTGAATTCTTTATAAATTCGTTTAAACTTAGTAGTTGACAAATTGTTGGTAAAATTGGATTTTTCACTGAAGTAAACTACAACTTGAATCCGAACGATAGTCTTCCAATACAAAAGATATAATAATAATAATAATATTAATAAATAAAACTTGCCCATCAAAGAGAATCCATTTACAGGACAAAACAATAATTAACGTATAGTAGAGTGCAATCAAAAATTTTAGCGTATTTCCAAAAACAAAACAAAGTATTATATTAACACATAAACGACTAAAAGCTATTAGGCAATATATACAGGGTTAGTTTTAAATAGCGTCATTAAAAAAGGGGACAAAGAAAAATATAAGCAATGCCCGTACAAAAAAATTGCGGTCCAATGTGCACGCAGCGACGAGAAATCGATTTTTCTTTCCTCGAGTCCGAGGCTGTCGCAGTTAATATACAAACATAATAATTTTCATATAGAAGAATTTAAGTTTCAAATTAATATACTTCTATTTAACGAAAAAAAACATGGTAATGCTCCGAGGTTATCGACCTTTTCCACATAAAGGCGTGCTTTTCACACAAAAAAAAACATCGCCGTAGAAAATCTTTTCAATTGCCATTCATTTTCAAAGGTGGTAACTATTTGCATTTTATCGTTTTCTTGGAAGAACGTTAAACTGGAATTACTAGTAGTATTTACGTAAATGCGTATAGGATAAACAAAGCTACGGACCGCCTTTAACTACATTTTGGCCCTAAAAATGTAGAAATTTTTGATGAGTTACAAATAAATTTCTTTTTTGATTTTCAGTTAGACATTTATATCTATTCTTTATATGTAGTCTTAGATTCGCATAGCCTGGTTACCTATTTAGCGGTAACCCTGTATATCAGAATATATTACTACTACTTAGAATTACTAAGTCCAGCAAGTAGTCCAATAGGACCGATTTGTTAATTTTTGAGAATGTCACAACTGCACATTTATTAATACTCAGCTTAATTTTGTTTTCCTGGCACCAGTTGTTAATAATTTTTTTGTAATTGATGGCAATCGGACAACACGTTAATTTTCGAAAATATTTTCATGTCATCGGCGTAAACAAGTACCCCGCAATCCAATCTATTTAATAAATCTTTAATGAATACATTTAATAATAAAGGCCCTAGATTGGATCCCTGAGGTACCCCCGATGTGATAGTGAATTCGTTGGAACTGCAACCATTGTAGTACATGTAACTCTATCTGTTCTCAAGGTAAGAGGCGATTATTTCGGTAAGAGAAGTTGAGAAACCGATAGAACCAAGTTTGAGCAGTAGTATACATATTATGATCAATGGTGTCGAATGCCTTAGCGAAGTCAGTGTATAGGACATTACTTAGATACTGAGTAATTTCAGCCAAATTAGAAAGTCATGAAACCATGTTGTACTGTAGAGATGTAAGGTCTTACGCAGCTGTATAGCTTGTTATACAGCAAATGTTCAAATAATTTGGAGTACGTTGACAGAATGTTAATAGGCCTATAATTGGAAATATCATTTTTATTTCCCTTTTAAAATACAGGATTGATCTTACTTAATTTTCAGACTTCAGTAAATGTTAATGTACGAAGAGCTAAATTGAAAATTGCACATAAAGGTTCGCATAATAGTGATGTATATCTTCGTATAAATAAGTTAGGAATTCCATCGTGCCCAGTGACCAAATCCATCCTAATCTATTTCAAAGAAATTTTGACTCCAGAAATGCAATATTATATATTGTAGTGTAACAGTTCTATGTGTTGAAATCATTTGAAACGTCTCAAAAAAACTAACAAATGCAAGTCGAACTTGATGACAAAATAAAAATTGTCGATTATAACGGGAAACATTTTGCACAGTTTCCCTCGAATCATGACTAGCTTAAATACGAATGAGGATGAGGCAGAATCGAGGCGCGCACCAAAGTGGTATGGCGATGGCGTGGAAGTGGCGTGGTGACAACGTGGCATGTGGCAATTTTTAAACGAATGAAATCAGATGCGACAGCGCACATCGATATGGCGCTGTGGCAACTGATTTCACTAGTTAAAAATTTGCAACATACCACGTTGTCACTACGCCACTTCCACACCACGTACGTACCATTTCGGTGCGCGCCTCGACTAAGAGAACCCGAAAAACATCTAGCGCTACCTACTCACACCCCCTTGCTTCTGCTATCCCACTTGCAATGTAAGTTGCATATATTTCAATTTACACAGATGTACAGTACATAGACCGAATGCTGTACGCTGGAAGCAGTCCTCGGTGCGCGACGTCAGTGTGAGACAGAGAGAAAGTATTCGGAAAAAAGAAATGATAACATTTCTTCATCATCGCATACATTAGTCGGACGAAGGAGTAAATGCAGATAAGAAATTGTTATATACTGAAAAGAGATACACATATATATAGGAAACATATAGCACTTTGCTGTGTAATGCTTGAAATAAAATGCAAAAGGAAAATCCCTTACCACAAATAATATATATATCAAAAAATCTAAATACGTATTTCGGCAACTAAGTTGCCATCTTCAGTAGATATCTGTATAAAACAAAAAAGAGTGTTAAACATGGTATTCAGTGTTATCCCATTGGTGATTTGATGAAGAGCATATCTTCTAAGGTTACACCTTAGCCAAAAATACCACGTTTAACACTCTTTTTTGTTTTATACAGATATCTACTGAAGATGGCAACTTAGTTTAAATACGTATTTAGATTTTTTGATATATATATTATTTGTGGTAAGGGATTTTCCTTTTGCATTTTATTTCAGATTTTTAGCAACAGTCTCCACCCATTATTGGGTGTAATGCTTGACAATTTTTCCAGACTACTTGTGTTTATCTTAATATTATAAGAATCCACTGCCCATCTTGTGGGAAGGGCATCTCACTGGTCAGCTCTAAATCTGTGAGCTGTAGTTAATAAATGCCACTCAACGTGTAATGTCATCGCTCTACGCTCTGTGATCGGTTGACGCTGGCGAGAGTGTTGCGCCGATGTTAATGCGTAAACCCGGCATTTGTCTTCTTTCCTCCTGTGCGTCATAAAAAAATTATTTACTCACAGTAGGTCTAGTCTTTTATTCCACTCGCCGTAAGAAAGGGATCAAATAATTGTTTACATTAGGCGTTTCCGGAAATTAAACTCGGGCATTGGGGTTACAACACGGTTAGCACAAATGCGTTCGTTAATTCAGTCGGGTAAAAACAACCGTGTTCGTAAAATCGAAAATGTAACCGGGTTCAACAACCCGGTTCGATTTTCATAACCCTGGTAAGTGAGTAGGGTAGTGTAGGCTGTTTTACCCCCTCTCTGAATATAACCTTACAAAGCGTTAGTGTCAATACACAAAACCCTTTTATTTACTTTTATAGGAAACAAATTTAAAAAAAAATTGGATTGAGCTTTCTACAGATTATAATATTATCGTCAGATTCAAGTACAAACAAACTTGCTAATTAACTATTTTACAAGTATCTAGAGTTGGAATATGAAATAAGAAATGAATACTGTGGTATTCATTTCTTATTTCATTTTGCTGGTACAGAATCTAAGCTACGAATATAGGTTATGTTTATGTTACGTCACTATACATGGCCGCAGAGTGCGTTCGTAAATGTTTTAAATAACCCGGTAAAATTTGTGAACCTGTCCAGGTATTGTGTAACCGGGGGTCAGTTAAATGCTATACATTTTCCGAAAACGCATATTGAAACACAAATATGGATGCTTTCCGAAACTAATTAAAATGCACCTCAAATTAACGCATGATTGAATTGATTCGCTGGCCGCAACTAATTGTCTTTGATATGCCTGCGTTAGACTAAAACTGCTAACAAGCTAACTATGTAGTTTTAGTTACATATAATTCTCTTACAAAAAATGACATTTTCTTAACTTTGATATTACAGATTTTTCTTAATAGAATGGTCATATCACTAACCTGATAATTAATAATGTACCGTAATATTTAGGATGATACATGATCGTTTGATGTTTGTCTATACATAATACAGCATCGTAGATTAGATAAGGCATATTTCTCCCCGCTTGCTTTAAATTCTCTACAATTACATTAAACTATATCTAATAATTACTTAAAAAACACCTGCAAACAGCAAACAACTTTATCAATTCCAAATTGATAAGAATTA
The DNA here is from genome assembly GCA_963170755.1 of Amphimallon solstitiale. Lineage (NCBI taxonomy): Eukaryota > Metazoa > Arthropoda > Insecta > Coleoptera > Scarabaeidae > Amphimallon > Amphimallon solstitiale. The sequence continues at coordinate 79,781,101 of OY720681.1, read as the reverse complement.
TTAAAATACTTCGAATTATTTGGTTTGTGTGGTTATTCACATTAAAGAATTAATGTTAAGTTGTGTTATTACGAATGACATTAATTCTGTAATTCCCCGTCATCAAAATATTTCTTATGGTATTTTTATCATTTTGGGGGTGTTTGTGTTTCGGGTAAGTACCTACTGTACCGTTAAAAATCACTTATATTTCTTTCTGAACTTTCTATTCAAGATTCCATTTTATAAAACAAAGGTAATAACATGTTATATAAATTAAAATTTAAGTTAAATTCAATATAACCAAATCAATAAAACTGATTTTTGCGAATATTTAAGATTTTCATTTAAGCGAGACTATATATACACTGCGCGTCAGAGAAAACGGGCCACCCGACAAATTTACGTAATTATCCACATTTTTGAATATTGTTTGTCTTTAGTGCAATAAATTTATTATATATTATATCATCAATGGGTTTAGCTAATCGTCCGATGTTTTCATGAGATAAAAAAAGAAACTAAGCAAAAATTGGAGAATTTTGAAATTTATTGAGAAAATACTAAAAATAATATTGACTATTCATACTACAACAAATTGAACTGAAGAGACAAGAAGTAACAAAAATCATTTGTCAATACGGGGTATTGCCACCTCCGTTCTGGATGACACTCCTCATCCTATTTGGCATAGAGTTCAGCACGTCCTGTATGCTTGCTTGGGGAAAATTGTTCCATTCCTCAATAAGGGCCAATCGGAGGTCTTCCCGTGTTGTTGCAGCAGGTATGCGTCGTCTTACACGCCTTTTGAGCTGGTCCCAGATATGCTCAATAGGATTCATATCTGGGCTTTGAGGAGGCCAGTCCATTTTTGGAATACCAACTTCTTTTAGGTACTGTGTTACTATCCTTGCTGTGTGTGGTCGCGCATTATCCTGCATTAACAGGAAACCATTGCCAACAAACCCAGCATAAGGCATCACATGCCCTTGTAGAATCTCTTCTAAGTATCGTCGGGCTGTTAATGCGCCTCTGTCAATCAAAACGAGATCCGTGTGTGCCTCAAAGGAAATTCCTGCCCAAAACATTACTAAGCCACCCCCAAAAGCAACCCGAGGTGACCGAGTACAGGCTGCATAACGTTCGCCAGCTCTTCTGTACACCTTATTTCGGCCGTCTTTGCCATACAGACAGAATCTGCACTCATCCGTGAACAATACATTTTTCCAGTCGTCCATTGTCCAATTTATGTGTTCTCGGGCAAAAGCAAGTCTACGTCTTTTGTGAGCTGCAGTAAGCAAAGGTCCTGTAGCCGGGCTACAAGCTGTTAAACCACTTTCCCTTAACCTTCGTCGAACAGTGGAAACGCTGACTGCTGTTCCGTGAGCTTGCTGAAGGCTGCTTTGGAGCATTCTAGCGGTTTGCGTCCGATCTCTCAACACAGAAATCGTGACAAAACGATCTTCTCTCGCTGTAGTTTTTCTTTTAGCACCCGTACCGGGCCGTCGGTGATAAGACCCAGTGGTAATGAAACGTTCGTGTGTTCTTTGCACAGTCGAACGACTAACATTTATTTGTCTTGCCACTTCCCGTTGACTTACTCCATTTTCCAGCAATGTTACTATTTGCACAGCTCTACAATAATTCTCATCCATTGCTATGAAGTACACTATACTCTGCAAAGACCTGTGTAAATACTACAATAAGTTTGCAACTCATTACGCATGTACACATAAGCATATAACTCGTCGAAATATCGAATGGGTTTAACGAATATTTCGCAATATTATGATAGTTTGGGTTTTTTGTCATGCGGTGACTGCGGTAATACTGTTTCTACTGTTTACAGGGCCATCTGTCTTCGCAGTATACATACTAACTTGTTTTGCTTAATTAAAAACAAGCAATATTCAAAAATGTGGATAATTGCGTAAATTTATCGGGTGGCCCGTTTTCTCTGACGCGCAGTATAGGTATTTACTTAATTAGATCAATAAACAAATATCGTATATTTTCTTTCTAATGTCTGATGTTAGATCTCTCAGGGCAGTGCGAACGCCTTTAGCGTGGCCTCACGAGTGTCCATCCGACGTGCCAACCGAAGCACGGTAGTAACTCAATAAAAGTTTCCAGACGATCTAGTTGGAAATTAAATTATATTTAAGTTAGTGTTATTGAATTGAGGCCGATCATATTGCGCTAGATGAAATCGAAGTTGTCTCAGGGCTAGCGCTGTTAGGTTACGCTGCTTAAACACTTGACGAACAGCAGCATCGGAAGTAATTTCCCCATATGCTATTTAATTTGACTGGAGTGTAGGATCACTTAGGTTTAGTAATACTTCGTTGTACATCGATTTCTATAAAATGTCTGGCAATGTGAATGTTGACTGCTATCCTTGTCAAAGATAGAGAGGGGGGAGAGGGAGAGAGAGAGAGGGAGAGAGAGGGGGGAGAGGGGGGAGAGAGAGGGGGGAGGGGCGAGAGAGCGAGAGGGGGGAGGAGAGGGAGAGAGAGAGAGAGCATCAGGAGATTTCAAAACGTGGATACCTGCAAAAATCTCTTGGTCGAAAATGTTGGTCGTCACAATACTTCCTTATAGTACGCTAAAGAACGTAAATAATGAGGTGTGGCCACCACACGACTTTGTTATACGCATGAGCGTTTCAAATTATACAAAAGTTGTTCTAAATTGTTTTAAATATACCTATCTTTTTCGAAAAATAAACTTCTAAGTAAGTGCGTTACTTCAATTCCAAATTTTAAGAATTTTTTTATAAAAACTATTCAAAATCCTATTATAAGTACTTTTGTTCTCTTAATAAATCTTTATAGAATGCATACTTTGAGAGATATTCGAAAAAAAGTGTTACTTCCGATCCAAATTTTGAAATTTCATTTATACAAAAAATATTCCAAATCCAGCTCTAAATACTTTCGTGCTGTCGATAAATACAGTGTGTCAATAAAGTAAGGAACACCCTAAATATCAGCTTTAAAACATATCTCTAGCAAAAACGCTCAGACACCTATTTTTTTATTTTTGAAGGCGCATTTTCTTAGATTAAATTGAAGTATACAGGGTTATCAAAAAAGAAGATATGACGTCATCATGTGTTTTTTTAAATGGAATACCCTGTATATTTTTAAGAAAATCAAAAGAGCTTCTCACGAAGATTTCAACGATATATGAGTTGTTGGGGATATCTTTAATATTTACTTGTAGAAATTGAAAAAACACCTTTGGTGGAACAACGTCATAAAATAATTACAATAAAATTTACTTAAATAAATGTTCAAATTGCTGCCCGTTCACAATCTGACAGTAGCCTAGGCGAGAAATAAACTCATTCTGAATATTTCTGATTACATCTGGGATGATTCTTCGGATCTCTTGGCGTATGCGTTCTTTTAAATCATTAATATTTTGAGGTCTATTTACATAAACTTTGCTTTTTAGGTAACCGCACAGGAAGAAATCTAGTGGTGTTAAGTCAGGGGAGCGAGCTGGCCACTCAACAACCCCACGTCTGACAATCCATCGGTTATTAAAAATCAAATTTAGGTAGTCACGCACAGGTCGAGAATAATGAGGAGGTGCCCCATATTGTTGGAACCAGATTTCATTACTAGGACTGTCAGGGGTATTTAGATCAGGATAAAGTTCCACAAGCGCAGGAAGAAGCTCTAACTGTAAAAAATCCAAATAGATATCCCCATTTAAATTTCCATCAAAAGAGAAAGGTCCTAAAATCCTATTTTTTAGTATTCCGGCCCAGACGTTCACCTTCTGAGGGTGTTGTCTTCGAGCTTCCTGCATCCAGTGAGGATTATGTTCTGTCCAGTATCTACAATTTTGTCGGTTAACAGTTCCGTTTAAAGAAAAAGTTGCCTCATCTGAAAATAAAATGTTTCTAGCAAACATTTCATCACGTTCACAAAGTATTTGCAAGTTTTCTGAAAACTCCAAACGGCGATCAAAATCATCTTCCGACAATTCATGGAGAAGATGCATTTTATAAGGATGATATTTCTGCTTATGCCAAATTTTTCTAACAGTCTCATGGCTGGAATTAAAGTTTAAAGCTGCTTGACGAGTACCACAATTCGGATTATCTTGCACTGTCAAAAGAACATTTACCATAGTTTCATCGCCCAGTTTTAGGTAGATCCCTAACATTTCCGTACTCCTCATACTTTAGAAGTATTTTACTTACAGTTGAGCGAGTTATTGGTTGCCGATTAGGATGCGCTGCATTAAATAGTTCGCAAACTTTCACTGTACTCCTTCTTCGGTCACCAAAACCAATCATCATAAGAATCTCAATCCGTTCTCTCTCACTTAGACCCATTTTTATCAAAAGAAATGGCAATTATAAAACAAGCAAGGCCAAACAAACTAACGGTGGTTAGTCACTGTCTAATTAGATAAGACGTCACCTTCCATACTGACAATTCTGTCATGACAACGTTCAAAAATTAAAATTACCAAAAATTATCATGTAGTTCCACCAAAAGTGTTTTTTCAATTTCTACAAGTAAATATTAAAGATATCCCCAACAACTCATATATCGTTGAAATCTTCATGAGAAGCTCTTTTGATTTTCTTGAAAATATACAGGCTATTCCATTTAAAAAAACACATGATAACGTCATATCTTCTTTTTTGATAACCCTGTATACTTCAATTTAATCTAAGAAAATGCGCCTTCAAAAATAAAAAAATACCTGTCTGAGCGTTTTTGCTAGAGATATGTTTTAAAGCTGATATTTAGGGTGTTCCTTACTTTATTGACACACTGTATATATAGAACGCATAATTTACGACATATCTGCAAAAATTCGCTATTCGATAAGAGTAAAAGTCATATTTTCGGCAGGAATTTTTAATTTTCTTTATATAAAAGGTATTGAAAATCAAGTCTTAAATACTTTTATACTGGTTATGTACCTGTCTAGAAAGCATGACTTGCGCAATATTCCCATATTTCCCTGATTTTCGATAAGAGTAAAAGACCAAGTTCCAGTAGGAATTTCGATAAACTTTTTCAACAAAATTTAATTTTGAGTACATTTGAATCCTTTACGAATTTGTAAGTAAACTACTACTTCCGGTCTGTCGCTTTTACTGAAAATCTAATCCGATCTCAAGAGAGAGATTATACTTTTAAATACAAGATTTGGAATTGATAACTGTAGGCGTTTAACGGCTATCGTGGTCACACACACAGAGAGAGAGACACACAGAGAGAGATATTTCTTAAAAAAAACTTTTATCGCCAACCGTCAGTAAAGTGATGCGTTACCATAGCGTTTTATGGAGGTAAAAAAACACTTTATCGTACTGTACAATAAAGTACTTTACCTGCCGCTAATATCTGTCAGCGTAGCCATGACTGATGACTTTAAACATAAATAGTTTGTCACTGTCATAAACTGTCATAAGTTATTATCTCTTTATTTCTTAAATTAACAATTTTCACCGTTGGCGATAAAATTTTGTATGCACCACGTCAGTAAAGTACCTTTACCGAACTCGTCTGTTACTCGCCGCGCTCGCTTCACTCGCTTGGCTCGTAAATCAGACTCGTTCGATAAAGTATCACTTTACTGACTTGGTACATAAATAACTATTTCGGTATCAGGGGCTTCAAGACGTGGATATCTGCTAAAATCTCGAGGCCGAAAATTTTCGTCATCACAATACTTCTTTATACTAGGTATAAGAAAGTAATAGGTTCTTCTTTTATTATTGTTATTACAATAAATATTATCTTGAATATTTAGTAATAGTCTGCATACACTCATTTATTTCAAAAGTGTTTATGAATATTTTTTACTTTGATTAGTTCAAATATTTGAATATTTAGTAATAATATCATAAGAGCGCTTTTCTATATTCAGATATACTGTACCACTTTCTACACGAAATTGATGTTGCTATGAAAATATCCCGTGCGCTTGCCCGAAGGGTATTTCCTAAGGACAACATCAATTGAGTGTAGAAAGAGGGAAAATATATAGAATATACGGAAGTGCTCGAATGATATTTGTAACAAGATAAAAAAGAATTACCTACAGAGGTTATAATATAAGAACACATCATTTACTAAGAAATAATAAACAAATCGATTTTTAGTGTTCATTCGGTAGATTCTGACAGTTTCAAAATCTATGACTGACGTTTAAAAAAGTCATTCACGATTGCTATTATTTATAGATGCTATAGTAGAATAAAGAAGCCAATAGGAAGGCGAAACACCAAACTGAATATGCAGCTTTCGAGAGACGCAGTTGGTCATTTTGCAATCAACAATAATGTATTTTCGAGAAACACTGTTAGAATTGGCTCAATTTTTAAAAATTTCTAAACATGATTGGTTTATTAGATATGAGTGATATAATCAGTATTATTCACATACTGCTTTTACGTTTAACAGGTTAACGTCTACACATACCAAACTACTAATTATAATATTTTTGTTTCAGGTACTATGAATATTTTGGCAGTGGATGACTTACTCAATCTATCCATATTTATATGCAAAGTATGTGGTTACAGGCTCCAACATCCAATTATAAAAGTAGGCACCTATGGTAATGTTTGCGGAGCTTGTTATGATAGATCAGGATTCGTGGACACAACTAAAAATATCGAATTAGAAACCCTCCTGTCTCAGCTACATGTGTCTTGCAATTATAAAGCGAGAGGTTGCACTTACGATGGAAATTACTACAATACCTGTAAACATGAAAGACGCTGCAATTTCAGAGACAATAAAATATGTCCGTTCGCTTATATGGGCAAGTGCGAAAACGATCCAACAGATTTCTACGACATGTTAACTCACATTTCAAATCGTCACAAGCAATACATTCTAACAGTTGAAAGCAATTGCTCAGTGATAATCCAAAACCCCACTAAAACAAATCGTGATGTATTATACTTAATAAGTTTTGACAAGAAACATTTTTTACTGAGAGCATGGATTGACGTTAGAGGACGTTACATTTTCTATGCTTTCTATTATTTTAAAGAGGATATTGCTTCAAAGTTTTCTATTAATATGACATCCAACAATACTACATTCACTGTTACTAGTACCAATGTTAATATTCAACACGAATCAGCAATAGGACCAACGCACGATTCTATAAATGCTCTTATGATTCCATTGACTACCTTGAAATATTTAAATTGTGTCGAAAGTGTAGAAGTTTGTATTAAAGTGGATGGGGATTCTGTACAACCTGTTACTCAGATTGAAGAATCTAAAGTTGAATCAGTATGGATAAAATGCCCTAAATGCTTGCGAATTGTAGATAATATATCCTATTGTGTAAACTGCCAGCGAAGAAGATGCTGTGGTCCGACAAGCTCATGCTCAAGAACGAATGTTAATTCGTATAATTATGGATATCATAATTCTCATCAACAATGTAAAATTCAAACAATTAATTTGGCTGATTGGCAATTGATCCACAAGATGCCCTGTGAGAATCCTGGATGCAATCAGCTAATCACTACTGTTGAGCACAATCTACATAAAGACATCTGCAGGTTTAAGAAATTTCAGTGTCCTGTTCAAAATGAGACAAAGTGTGCCTGGCAAGGTTTAATAGAAGAAATGGTCGCGCATATAAAAGCCTCGCATCCAACTCTTATAAGCCAAAATATTTATTACAGTAGTGTACAGAAGGTTCTTTTCTTTTTCAAGGGTGACGACATTTTCAAACAAGCATACAGTCTCGCTTCTGACGGAAATTTTTCTATAACAACAACTAAGCTCACAATACCCAATTCGGACGACTCCTACAGATGGGAGATTCGTATAAAGAGACTGGATATACCAATGACAACGATTATTACTGATGTTTGTACGGAGAAAGGTAATAAGAAAACTATAAACGTTGAAAACTACATGAATAGCAACACACTACTATTCCACGCTGATATTAAAACTGTGGAATAGAGTCTTATCGATTTATAGCACATTCTGATCATAATCTGTAAGAATACCTAGATTAAAGATGGATTATGAGAATTGTAAACCTTATTTATACAAGAATTTGATTATATTAAAGTATTAAATTTAGTAATCATCGTTTCAAAGTTTTGTCTAATATCCCTAACGACTACAATGTATGTTTTTACAAATTATAATTGTTATACATAACTACCTAAAATAAATGACTATAAAAGAGCTACTGAAATTTTTGTATAAAGACTTTAAACTTTTGCATATAATGCCTTTGACAAGGATTACGTGGTAAAGTTTGCAACTCTAACCTTTCTATTTTATTCCTATTTCCTATTTTCCGCTTGCTGTTTTAAATTCTGCTTTAGATCTTTAAACTGATCGAAAAAAGTGAAGGATATTGTAATCAGAGATCATTTTGACAAAACTTCTACATGGCCTCCTGATCCTCATTAACCCAGAATTGGCTTTGAATGATATCAAGCATTTACCAGTATCTTCAAAGTCGGCAGATGTTATCTGTATAGGCCAGGCATGGGACATGTTCGTTAACGCAGTAATGAACCATCAACATACGGCTGCCAACTTAAACGCCCTAAGAGTTTTTCCAGATTGATGAAGCAATCCTGATGTTATACAATTTAATTTCTATCACTACAAGAAGATTCCAAGCTGTGATCGCAAACAGACAAAGCATTTCTATGGAGGTACTCATTATGTTCGACGCAGAATTTCTTTTATTTAGTTTTTTATTGATAACCTATGATTGGTCATCATGTTCAGAGTGAGCGTACATCATCTGAATCCAATCACTGAACAGTTGTGCAACTGTTGTGTCTGCTGAATGCAACCAATAGCTCCCTGTAAACATATACAAGTATCAAATATATTATCGGCTAAAATACTTAAACTTAGCTCCACCAACTTCCTGATATATAGCCACACAGTTTTCAAATTTGTTTCGAAGATTGGGAATTATCTCAGATGTAATTTGTTTTGTATATTTTACTGTTTACATATCCTTCTAAAGAATATCCGCGAAGGCAAAAGCAATTCCAGAGGTCAAAGGTATTCTCCAAAAAGGTTGCGTGCTAGCCCAGCATAGTGCGGGAAAGGTCAATTCTGCTGGTACCACAATGAGTTGGATCCACTAGATTTGGATATAATTGAGCTGATGTGGGAACTAACTCGTCCCTAAAGAAATTTAAATACTTTTCTCCTGTTAGTTTACCTTCCAAAAAATATGGTTTTGGGTCCATCCACTATTCCTGACCAAACGTTGACTTTTTGTGGATTCTGCGTATGATCTTCTTGGATTCAGTGGGGATTTTTGGGGGCCCAGTATCGTAAATTTTAACAATTAACTTCTCCATTAAGGGTAGATGTTGCTTCATTCTGGCCGCGAAGAAGTGATTTGTTTTGCAGAACTCTAAGCGGTAATCTATAATTTATGCCAACAGGTGGGGATTTAAAAATAAAAATTGATCTGTCCGAGGAAATATGCCAACATGTAGAGATAAAAATTTAACGACTTTTATTCTTTACTATACGCTCGCAATGTATATACAACTCTGTAAATAATTACGAAGATAAATATGTTTTTCAGTACTTAGTAAGTATTTTCGAAACATCTATTTCCACATGAGGGTATATTACTGACCTTAATAATATAACAATGCTTAATGGCACATTTATTTATAAATTAGACATACATTACATAAATGGTTAGTAATTTTGGATGTTTGACAATTTAATGTATTAAGAAATCCTGGCGTGTTTACACATTAAAACGTAATTTTAATGGAGTTGTCAAGGAAAATTTATTACGAGATATATGCAACATACTACAGTCAATTCCCAATACCATAACTAATTATGACAGATTTCACAATAGTGCATCAGTAGAAAATTATATTGATTTTTACAGAAAATCATAAAAAAATAGTTTCTTTTTGGCGTTAGTTAAACCGTCTTGGAATAAATACAAAATTTTTAATCAAAAGATAATTATTATACTTCTAATAATAAACATATTCCGTTACAGTAATATCCTAGCAGAAGGTCAAAGACTAGACAGGGTGAGTATATTTTAGAAATTGTGTTAGTTTGGTGTTCTTAATATGCATTTTTTAGTTACTTTAACTGTTTCTTACTTCTGGTTATCCCTGTATATTGGATTGCGCTTGAGGTGCTTGGAGTTGCTAATTCAAATTTTGAGTTCACTTTAATGTAATACTATATCATATATTTTTGGAATGCAGTTTTATAAACAATTCAAACTCTTCAGCTAATAAACATTTTTTTGACATTCCCCCAATACATACAAAAATTATATCTTGAAGCTAATTTTTAGAAAAATACATTCATTATATTTCTGGAATGCAATTATATAAAAGATTCATACTCTTTAGGTAGTAAAAACTTTTTTTTACAATCCTCGAATACATGCAAAAATCATATCTCTAAGTTCATTTTTAGAAAACTTTATTATAAAATAATGCCTGCCAACTGAGAAGCCAACTTATTAAATGTTATCCATTCGATTGTCAATTTTGTAGAAAATATATTGAATTCAAACAAAGAATATAAAATTGTGTTTTGTTATTTATGATTTAAATACAAATGAATTGAATTTACGGAAGTACTTTCCAACTTAGATTCAAATTAATTAATCTTTCATCTATTTCTCTTACTTTTGCGTTAGTACATAGTACTCGTCAACAGATTTGTTCTGATCTTATAATGCTACTGTCTCGGCTACTGTTAAATTTTAAAGATTGTCTAAAATTATTGTTACCTGATTGATCAATATCATTTGATTCACTATCCCCTTGATTACTCATGTTGTTTTTTCCACTTCTCAAAAGTATAAACTCTATAGAAAAATTAGATCTTTAGTCGTGCTCCACGTTGGGCGCCACTTGTTTTTTTTATTTATGATTTAAATAAAAAGGAATTAGAATTATAACATATACAGGGTGAGTCAACTACGCGGGTAAGGCCGATTGTGCCTTTACGAGTAAAGATATTTCGAAGCGGTTTTTTTCTTGTGGTAGCTGTTCATTAGGGGCACATTTTAAAAATATTTTGTATTATACAGAGTGTTCCATAACTTGGTGGCTGACCATAGTTATAGTTTCTTAAATGGAACATCGTATAAATTATTGCATTTTTGAATTTCCCGTATAATTTTTAGTTAAAAAGTTATAAGATAGTATATTCCTAAAGTGTAAAGTTTTTGACTTATTCCCATTTTTCTGAAAAATTCAATGTTTGTATAAAATTATATTTCTTGAAAACGGCGTATTAGATGGACAAAATTTTTTGCAATATTGTTTACTATAAGAGGTCCTAATAGAAGCATGTTTTATTTTTTTTACAGTTACTAACTGCATCTGCAGGAAACTGGATTAAAATTAGATGACACGTTTTTGTATGAAAGTCAATTTTTTTAAATGGAAGAGCCTGTATATCAGTTCATTTTTGAATTGTTTATTAAATTTCGTGTCAGAAACATGTATGACGTTAATACAGTAAAAGTGACTATTACAGAGTTATTGTCGTTTTTCGATATGCTTTTGTTAGTTTTTGCAAAAAAGTCAATTTTTTGTAATGGAACAGCCTGTATATTATTTCATTTTTGAATTTCTTATTAAATTTCACATCAAAAACATCTAAGACGTTAATACTTTAAAAGTGACTATTACTGAAATATTGTCTCTTTTTAATATAATTTTGTCAGTTTTGTGGTTTAATTAATATAGTATAGTACTGACAAAATTATATAAAAAAGAGACAATAGCTCAGTAATAGTCACCTTTATAGTATTAACGTCTGACATGTTTTTGATGTGAAATTTAATAAGAAATTCAAAAATGAAATAATATATAGGGTGTTCCATTTGAAAAACTTGACTTTTTTGTAAAAACTAACAAAAGCATATCAAAAAACGACAATAACTCTGTAATAGTCACTTTTACTTTATTAACGTTTTACATGTTTCTGACATGAAATTTAATAAACAATTCAAAAATGAACTGATATACAGGCTGTTCTATTTAAAAAAATTGACTTTTATACAAAAACGTGTCATGTAATTTTAATCCAGTTTCCTGCACATGCAGTTAGTAACTCTAAAAAAATAAAACATGCTTCTATTAGGAACTCTTATTACAAACAATACTGCAAAAAAAATTGTCCATCTAATACGTCGTTTTCGGGAAATATAATTTTATACAAACATTGAATTTTTCAGAAAAATGGGAATAAGTCAAAAACTTTGCACTTTAGGCCTATACTATCTTATAACTTTTTGTCTAAAAATTATACGGGGAATTCAAAAATGCAATAATATATAGGGTGTTCCATTTAAAAAACTATAACTATGGTTAGCCACCAAGTTATGGAACACTCTGCATAATACAAAATATTTTTAAAATGTGCCCCTAATGAACAGCTACCACAAGAAAAAATCCGCTTCGAAATATCTTTACTCGTAAAGGCACAATCGGCCTTACCCGCGTAGTTGACTCACCCTGTATAATTTTACAATATTTTTTTTACAAATATCTAATATTTCAAAGTTTTATACAATATTCAAAATAAATTACTATCTTCTTTCCCAAATATATTTCTTCTTTTCTTTCTTCGTCTTCTTTTTCCTCTTTTACTTCTTTATATTTCCAATATATTATGTGTTATAATATTTAACACAAATATAAATTTAAAACTTTAACACTATGAAAATACTTTTTAATTCAATGTGTTGTCCCTTTCATTGACTTATTATCCTATATCTATTTTTTGTCAACCCTCTCAAAATATCAACATCTATGGTTACGGTAGAAAATATTCATTGCCAATTATGTTATTAAAATTCCTATTATTATTTGTAGCGCTCATTGAATGTCCAAAATTACGCTGTCCGAAATGGTTTCTTGGATTATGAAGATTTCGATGATCTCGTGGACCAAAGAAATACCTATTTTCAACGTTAAATTGTGAAGAATTATTACACTTATCAAGTTCATCATATTCTCTCAATAAGTTACAAATATCTGAATAGCTTTTACCTTTTTGATTATATTTTTATTATATCATACTCAAAATATCTAGAGTAAAATTTGATTAATTCCTCCTGTGTAATCTTTGGTATTAAATGTTGTGATTCACAAAATTTTCTTGTTATATGTGTTTCCCGTGAAGTACCCATATTTGGAACAAACTTTCCATTAAATATATTTAGTCTTACTTTAGATTGAATAGATTCAGACCAATATTAATTCGAAAATAGACACAAATTGTTGAAATGATCCAAAAGAACTATCAATATCTTATAATATTGATAATGTGTGATAAATGTTTTGTTGGCCAATCACTCTTTTAATATCTTTATAAATTCTACAGGATTAATAGAGCTATCATTAAATTTGACAATTAATTATTGTAATTTAAAAGCATTGACATTTTGATTTTATAATGAATACTCATAGTCTGCAGAATTTATATAAGTACATTCCAACTTAGATTCAATATTAATTGCATCTATTTCTCTTACTTTTGAGTTAGTATCTACATAGTACTCAGATTTTTTCTGATATATTAACGACTGACTGATAAATTTTCAATCACAGACTTGAGATTGTCTAAAATTATGGTTATCGGAGTTTAATCAATTTGATTCACTGTTTCTTGATTACTTATGTTGTTTTTTTCCACTTCTCAAAAGCATAAACTCTATGGAAAAATTAGATCTTTATTCGTGCCCCACCTCGGGCACAACTTGTTATGTTATTTATGATTGACCTTTTATTATGAAGAGCACTACCAAAAAATGTGTCTATATAATACGTTGTTTTGGAGAAATATACAGGGTGAGTCATTAGTAGCCGCTTTTTCGATTGCTATTTTGTGTTTCAAATAAAAGAAAAAACAATTAGTGGAATATCCATGGTTGCTTGTGGCGCATATTGTAAAAATACTTTAAGCTCTGGCGCACTTCCGGTTTCACCGGAAATTCACGAAACTTAATTTTTTTAAATGACTCACCCTATATATTTTTGGATTTCTTGTACTGCTTTAAATTGTTTGTTCGAATGTTTTTTCTTTTTCAAAATTGAGCCAATAGTTTTGGAGTTTTTAAATGGAACACCCAGTATTTTATTGAGACATTTTGTTCCTTTTTTTATTCTCTTTCATTTTTGTTAACAATGTTCTATACCTATCTTTTGTAATTTCTGAGATAATCACTATAGGAGCAATTAGCGGTCAATTAAAAAAGAACTACGAGCGCTGTTGTTCTATGCACCAAAATATTCGTTCAACCAATGGAAGGCAGGGATGGTGCCCGATTTCCTTAGTCAACTGTCAAACAAAGTAAAAGTTATATCCAACTATCCCAAAAGTAATAATTTTATAGAATGAAGAGCATCGCATTTCAATTTTTTAATTCTGGCAATATCCAGTTACAGTATTTCATTTTTAACACTATTGGTTAACATCGAAATAAAATAAAGGTTATGTTTACTGACATATTTGAAGATGTCTTCAAAATTTTTTGAAAATCCGTTCGTAGATAGCGAAGATACTCTCCCCCATTAACATTTTCATAAAAGAAATAAGGTCCAATTATGTAACTACCCACTATTCCTCCCCACAGTGATAATGACCAACGATTTTGAAAGTTTACAGGTGTGATAAAGTGGGGGATTTTATGTGTTATAATAACGGAAATTGTGACGATGAACGTATTCACTTGAATAGAAAGTTTCGTTGGTAAACAACAAAAAATTGAGAAAGCCAGGATAGTTTATTTGCTACCAATTGACAAAAGTGTAAGAGATTCTGAAAATTTCTCTCATCTAACCCTGTATATGAATATGCTACGAGTGAATTTCGTATTTCCTAATTATTCTGGATTCTCAAATTTGACTTACATTTAACTGCCGACTAATTTTCGTAGTACTAGTATGGGGGTGTTCAACTACACTCGCGAGTACCATAAGCGTCTTATCCTCACCAGTTTTTGCTTTTTCCGCTCTTTCTTTCATATTCAATGCTTTCTGTTCACTCAAACCGTCCACTTTATATTTTCGAAGGTTTCTGGCTTCGGTTGACTTCTACCAGGGATCGCTGTGCATAAAGTCTAGATGCTAGCAAAGAGTTTCTTTCAGATTCACCCAAAATGTCAATCATGTCTATTAACTCTTCATAGGAATAATTCATTTGGATGATAACTAATAGCGATGTTTTTATAAGTTTGACATAAATGTATACCGACTTTCTTTAACAGTTGACTCGGGCAGTCAGCCGCATTCCAGCCTTTATTGGACCAATATTTGGGTGCAGAGAACAGCGCCCGTAGTTCTTTAATTGACCGCTAATTGCTCGTATAGTTATTATCTCAAAAATTAGAAAAGAGAGGTATAGGACATTGTTAACAAAAATGAAAGAGAATAAAAAAAGGAAGAAAATGACTCAATAAAATACTGGGTGTTCCATTTAAAAAAAAATAAGTTTTTGGTATGTGAAAATTTCAGGAAGTAGGCTTTGAAAAAACAATAACCAAATAATGCAGAATTTTCTTGGCTACAAGCACCACCAAAGTCACTGTTTTTACTTTTAAAAACAATGTGAAAATGATTTTTTTCTGAACACGTGTTTTGGTCAAATATTTTTAAAAAAAATTAATAACTCAAAAACTATTGGCTCAATTTTGAAAAAGAGAAAACAGTCGAACAGACAATTTAAAGCAGTACAAGAAAATCCAAAAATATATAGGGTGAGTCGTTTAAAAAAATTAAGTTTTGTGCATTTCTGGTGAAACCGGAAGTGCGCCAGAGCTTAAAGTATTTTTACAATATGTGCCACAAGCAACCATTGGTCCTTCACTAATTGCTTTTCCTTTTATTTAAAACACAAAAGGGCAATCGAAGAAGCGGCTACTAATGACTCACCCTGTATTTTTTAAAAATATTGAATTTTTCAGGCCTATACTATATTATAACTTTTTGAATAAGAATGACACAAATATGTAATAATTATACAAGGTGTTCTATTTACAAAATTATAACTATGGTCAGCCACTGAGTTATGGAACACTCTGTATAATACAAAATAAATTTAAAAGGTACTCCTAATGAGTGGCTATTATCATCAGAAAACCTCTCCTGTATATACTTGGACTTTTCGTCATAATTTTAATTACTCTTGCATTTGAATCTGATTTACAATACTTTTGATCAAGTATTTTATAATAATAAAAATAGTTTTTAATCTTAGAGATATATAGCAAACAGACATTCTAAGAAAAACTATATCATATTTTTAGTAGACAATTAAATTTTATCAAAGAGGAAAAGCCGATATTTTTTTGCTATCAAATAGGGTATATAAACTACAATATCCTGTTATACGCATAGAACAAAGAATAAATAAATGTCTACTACAGTTTAATGTGTTAATCCACGTGAATGCATGATTTATGCTTTATATAGGTGACTTAAATAAATCCTGTTCCATTATAAAAATAGCCTTCGAACTTCCTCAGTACAATAAAAGTGTAGATAGGTATCATAAACAATGGTAATACGTTTGTATATATGTATACGTTTGTACCGTACATACATAATAAGTACGTACCTATATGCATAATAGTAACGCAGGAATTTCATTTATGATGGAATCCAATATGTATACAGGTTGGTTGAGAAATATGCGGAGCAAAACTGAAATAAATAATACATAATTCTAAAAATGATTTTATCCTTCAATATAGTTTCCATTAACTTCAATACACTTGACCCAATGGCTCTGCAATAATTTTATTCCACAGCGGAAGTGTGTTTCTGGAAGGTCTGCGAAATACAAATCTACGGCTGCTATAGCTTCTTCATTAGAAAAAATGCTTTCCACGGAGGAATTGTTTGTTGTTTCGGAACACATAGAAGTAGTTTGGAGCCAAATCAGGCGAATACGGTGGCTGATCAAGCAATTCGTACTTCAGAATTTAGACATTGACAAAACACTTTTGTGAGCATTTGTGCTTTTCTCACGAAGATTTGCTTCCAAAAATCATGTCCATCAGAATCTTTGTCACTATAATGATTACTTGGACCATAATCAGAATTGAATTTTACGTCGCTATTACCAACACCAGCAATTTCATCACTTTTTGACGGCCCAGGCTCTTTGTTCTCACTGTGTCAACCTTGATAAGACACAAATCAATTTGATGCTAAAATAAGAATTGTTACTTACATACAAACCTAACGTCTTTTTGACCTCTATATTACGAATTTGTAACACGCAGTAAAAAGATGGCTAGTCCCATAAACAACACACAACTTTGGTAGACGTTTGGTCTACTAAGAGCTAGAAAGGTACACACGCTTATAGATAACATGAGAGGGTAGATATCAGAAATTGAGCACATGAACGGCGTCAAATTTGACTCCTCAACTGTAGTTACGGATGAATATCTCGAAAACATAAATCGATCTTAAAAAAATGGATTGAAAATTCGGGTTCAGCACCCCAAATATTTAAGCAACAACTTTTTGTTCCTCAGGTTCAAAATGGTATATAGTTGAATTAGGTACTTGATTTTAAAACTTAGATTAAGCAGGAAGTTAAATAATAATAATAATAATAATCATAATAATAATTATATATTAGAGCAATTGATTTACAAAAGCAAATATCAGTATTGTGAATTCATAAAGAGTCTGTCTCAATTTTTACAAATTTATCACATATAATGTATACTCGCGCAAAAAGTGTTGTGGTGTCGTAAGACCAGCTATTTGGAAGATTTGATGTTAGACGTAATATAAGTCCATTTATAACAGATTTTATTCTTTATTTTACATTCACATGTATTAATTTTAAGCAGGTAACTAAATTAAAGAAAGAGTAGTTATCTTGTAACTTCTAAGACATTAAATAACACTTAAAGTACATTGATTATAATAAAAACTATTGAAAAACATTTGATATCTGGGCTACAAAAAATTTAAATTTAAATAATATTCCCATATTTAAATACCCCTAACAATTGTGTTGTAAATATTAGGCAAATAGTGTTACCAAAGGTCAAATAATCTTAGAAAGCAGATATAGTATGAATTGTTAATTAAATTATCAGAAAAGAAAACCTTAATTTTTTGTATTTTTTTATTCTTTTACTTTTTAACGCATTCACAAACATTCAAATCATTCTGAAATTACATTTTTCGCAGTGCTGAAGAATTATTGAAAATCATAGTCTCCACAATCAACACTGATATTGTTAATTATCGACTGTAAATTATAAATAGTTTAACGCCGGAAAAATTCGAACTTACATCGCAGAGGTTGGCCGAAGCCTTCGGAGTAACCAACCAGCGGATAATTTTTAACGTCTAAACTAGGATTAAAAATAAATGTACATACAAATATTACTGGCGGCGAAGTTTTAATAATATCGCCAATCAACAATATCAGTGTCGATTGTGTCAGATCTAAATAGAAATATTTGGAGAACAGCAAAAAAATTTTTTTCTTTATAATGTTGACACATCAGTGTTATCATGCAATAAATCATAAAAGAAAAATATTTTAAATATATATATTTATTTCATTTATATTTTTTTAACATAAACCATTTAACGCCATCAATAGTTGGCTGTTTTGGAAGTATACCGGACACTCGAATGGTCCGTTATGATGCACTGTCCTTAAAAAGTCTGTTTACCAAAATAAAAACACCAACTCCTTTGCTTTTGAAATCAAATATTATTTATTCTATACCTTGTTCTGATTGTAATAAAAAATACGTAGGTCAGACTTCACAATGGTTAAAGAATAGAATTATACAACATAAAAGTGATGTGCGTATTGGTAAAAGATCATGTGCAGTATCATTACACACAGAACAAACCAACCATAATTTCGATTTCGAAAATATTGGAATTTTAGCCAGTGAAAGTAACTATAAGAGCAGACTTTTCATGGAGATGGTCCACATACATTGTAATGATACAATAAATTTTAAATCAGATACTAACCACCTCAGTACTATTTACTCTTACATTTTATCGTTGTTATAGCTGTTTATGTTAATTAAAATTTAAAATTAAATATAATGCACACAGATATCTTAATTTTTAAATCTATCAACACTTTCTTGCTTATACCTGACATATTAATTAATATTGACACTTTGGTCAATGTCATTTTAAATTATACAATTTTCTTATATGTACTTTTTGCCAATGTGCTGTCTCTAGTCTGTAAGTGTTATGAATTTTTATAATAGTTTCAAATGTTAAGTAGCCTTTATTACAGTTTCCTCCTGAAGATGTTATTAGATTTATAACGAAATATTGAGGATTAAACAAAAGAGCACATAATAGCCTTTTATTGACCAATATAACCCGTAATTGCATTCTCATATATTTATTTCTACATACCACTGTATTTTATTTTACAAACCAGTTAAATGTTATATTTCCACTTACGTATTACTTAGGTATTAAAAAAATTGAAGATAAACTTTTTATTTAAAATATTGTAACGTTTTGGGGTTGGCAAATTATTTATTTAAAACAGTCTGTATATTCACACACGTAAAATTAATTACAATATAAAAATATAAAGCTAATGTATTACACTTAAACTACTACGGTTTAAATTAAAATTAACACACGTAATTATTTACTACTACTATTTATATGACACGGTAATATTTATGTCTTTATTGCACTATAAAAAACTGCACCGCTCACTATTTATATTTATTCTTCGACTACCACTCAAGGAACTATATATTTACGTTTATTTATTTATCTGGCTGTTCCACACGAGACTATTGAATGAATCTCTTATTCCGGAATTGACTCATCCATCGGTTCAACTGCTTTTATATACGCATACGAAACATCTGGAACACACCAGAAAAACGCTAGTGTTCTTCTCGATGTATGTAGAACATACGCAGACATTCTATCTCTTCGCAGTACATATAAAATGGATGATTTATTGCTTTACGACTTGTTTACCAGTCGCGCCGAATATTTGCCTTTCTTTTGTCGTCGCCCGGATGTCTGCTTCTCTGTGGGCTTGTTTCATTACAATATATATACAGGGTTGTTATAAAGTAAGGGATATACTTTAACTTATTATAACTTTTTAACAAATTAAGTTAATATCAAAAACTAAACGAAATTTAATTGTTTAAATAATGGGATTTTGTATGCCCAAACCCAGTTACCGCAAATGTTCAATATGTCCTCCATTTTGATCTTGTAAAATCAGCAACCGTTCCTCTAAATTGTACACTGCATTTCTTAACATTTCTGGTTGAAATGCACCAATTTGCTCCGTAATATTGTCTTTTAATTCTTGTAGCGTTGTTGGTCTTCTTCTAAACACTAAATTTTTTAAATGACCCCACAGTCAGTAGTCCGCTGGGTTAAGATCAGGTGATCTTGGTGGCCATGAATTTGCAAAATGTCTGCTTAAAACGCGATCTTGAAAAACGTTAGTTAAAAATTCTTTAGCTGGTCGGAAAATGTGCGGAGGTGCTCCATCCTGCATAAAAATCATGTTTTCAATTCTGTGGTGCTCGTCTTGCAGCTGTGGAATAACATAATCTCTTAACATTTGCAAGTATCGTTCACCGTTAAGAGTTACAGATACGGCTTCTCCATTCTGTAGCTCTTCGAAGAAATACGGACCAATGATAAAATCAGTTGTAAAACCGCACCAAACGGTGACTTTCTTGTCATGAAGACCTTCTTGAACAATTACTTGTGGATCTTCTGCAGACCAGATTCTACAGTTTTGAGTATTGACTCCACCATTCAGAGAAAAATGTGCCTCATCTGTCCATAAAATACGGGATAACCATTCGGGTTCAATTTCCATCTGAGCCAATAATCGCAAAGAAAAATCGTACCTACTAGCCAAATCTGCCTCCTTTAATTCAAACAGCATTTTGAGTTTATATGGATACATTTTTAGAATTTTGCGTAAAATTTTCCAGACCATAGTGTACGGCATTTGCAATCGCTTGGATATCGCATTTGCACTGCTGATTGCTAGTGGATTACCTCTGGCTATGTCCTGATTTTCGTGAAGAACCTCTGCAACTTGGACAGCACTAATGCTTGGTCTTCCTGATCTCGGAAGGTCAATTACCGAACCTGTTCTTTCAAATTTTTGTATTAAATTGCGGTACGCTTTCATACGACAGGGCCCCGCTCTCAAACCCATTCTCGTGCGAAACCTTCGTAATCCAGCTGTGTAATTTCTGCCGCATTCATAATAACACTGAACTAAACCAATTCTTGTTCGTAGGTCCATGCTATTACAGTTTGAGTCGTTAAAACTTTACGTTTACTTGAGTTTTAATTTGAAAATAAACTCCAAATTGAAAGATTTACTTTTAACACTTGTGTCAAGAACTGTCATGACAACGCTTTTGTTTTCCATAGATACAACAAATCCCATTCCTTAGGCAACTAGATTTCGTTTACTTTTTGTTGTTAGCTTGATTTGTTAAAAAGTTATAATAAGATAAAGTATATCCCTTACTTTATGATAACCCCATATATAAAATTTACTAGAGTTGACCAGGCATACCTTTCATATAGCCTGGTCGCGAGTATACATGAATAAATACGTAAGTCAAGTGGGCATATGTCATCCTACAACACACATGGGGCAGCCTCAAACAATTGTATCATTAAAAAATTCCGCAAACGAGTAGTAGCAGTCGATACCTAAAAGCGCCGTAAGTTCACTTTAAACTGGTCATGGTTGCTTATGACATGTAGTGCAGCAGGGACCAAACAATATATAGAGGAAATTTTTCGAAGATGGCGGTTCTATGCTTTATCAAATAAATAATACTAAATAGGAGTTTCGGTTTCAATTATATCAATGAATCTTGGGCAGTAAAACTATTTTTTTTAATCTTTTGTCTCATCAGTGACACAATAAAATCATTGGGTTTGCTATATGAAACTAAAAAGATTAGATATCAATAAGCTCTTATTTAACTGCTACATTGCAAGTTCAAATTTGCTTTTTAATCATGTGTCATTTCTTTATTTAAAAGAACATATTACACCACAGTACACAATAAAGTACATTTTATTAGTATTGGAGAAAGTCTAAGCAAATACGTCCGTACATGAAACATATAATTATATCATATTCAGTCAAGTCTCAGGGTCGTAATTTGCTTATTTCAAAATAACAAAGACAATTTCCATTAAACTATTCGTTATGTAAAAATGGGTAAGATCTGGTGGCTTACTACGTGCATATGATCACGTACACGCAATTATTTCAATGGCAGATAAGAACGGTAACCTTCCAAGGAAACTCGCTGATTTTAGGAATGCTTCAAACCTTCATGTAAAGTGGAGCACGTTAGTAATTGGCAGTGTCTTTTTGTAATAGATGCAAATAAATTCACGTGAGGTATTCTCTATACTTGGTTATTTGACATCATTTAGTAATGCATGTAGATGTATGTATTGGTTATCGCAATAACATCAATTCGTATAGTTACAATGCAAGTCCAAGTGTAATGTCTGCAGTAGACGAAACTTTTTCTGAGTAGACTTTACTCCAGTTCTACGAAGATCAACGATAAATAATATCATATGTTTTAATGCATAAAAAATGTATAGTCTTTGCTGTTAACAAAGTTAGTTCCTTAATTATTTAATAACATATAAACAGATTTTTGTAATTTTAATTGGAAATTGCACATTTATCTAGGTCAATGCAACTAACCTAAAGTAATCTATGAGTAGAAAGTGTATAGCTGGCTGTAGGCACTTCATTCTTTAGTTTTTTGAAACATAATTTATTTGTTTAAATAAACACATATTGTGTGATACATTTTAATTGGTGAATTGTTGCAATCTGTTAAATTTTTTATGTATTACCGCCTTTAAAGTAACATTTTACGCATGCATCATTCGACTGTAAATATTGCAAAGAAACACTGTCTCATTTAGTCCAGGCAATGAGTACTTTCGGAGTTACAAAAAGTCAAGGAGAGTTCTTCGTTTGTAAATTTTCGGTGTACTAATTAATATTCTGAGTTTGATCGACATGGCAATGCGACCGTCGCACAGTGGTCTGAAACGCCCGAAAAGCTGGTCAAAACTCGAAAATGGTTCGGATTTGGCTGAAAATCAGTATGCTTTAGTTTTTTTTACTTTCTGATTGTAGATTTGAGGTAAAAATGGTAAATTGCAAAATGGAGAGTTTTAAATTGCCAGTTTTATGTTCAAAAATACGATAAAATAATATAAAATTTGGCTTAATAAATTTTGTGTTGTTTCTCATTATACTTTTTATAATTATACTTACGATAAAGACAATAACAATTATGATAACAATATTAATAATGATAATAATAATAATAATGATAATAATAATGATAATAATTATGATTATTTCTTGGTAATTGCACTTTAAATAATTCAAAGTGACTTCTTCTAAGTTACTATTTGGTTCGGATCGTGCGCATATTAAAACTCTTCAAGATTAATTAAAAATATGTAATTATGATGTGACATATACATGTGACGCGTCACATGTATAGGGGCGCGCAACCAAATACAAATAAATCAACTGCGAGGAGAATCGCAGAAAGTCGCACCTGAATTTTCGATTTTCTAGTTAGTTAGACATTCATCTGGGAAATGAATCAGCGAACAACGCGGAGTCTCGCGGAAACATAACTTTTTTGATAATCTCGGAAAATTTTTAATAACAAATTATAAAAAATTGTTTAAAAAAAAGTAAAGTGTCAAAACATTATACCAATCTTCAAGCGCATCCTTCATCTTCTTGTTGAAGATATTTGCACGTTCAGGAATTTTTGTGTGCACTTCAAACGTTGTTTTTCTCGTTTATTGTTGAACGTTGCACGTAGCAAGTTTTGACAACCGCTACTTTCACACACAACTACACGTCCCGTAGGCGCGCCATCTATCTGCTATTCGAGAAATAGACGCGCAGGCACCTCGTTTACCGACTACCACACAAGACACTATTTGAAAAAAAAATGTGTTTTTAGGTTTTGACCAACTTTTTGGACGTTTCAGACCACTGTGCGTCGCTCGCATTGCCATGTTGCAAAAATGGTAACACAATCCAGGTTTCAAGAATATCTTTCCTTCAGCGCCACCAACAGCAGCAGTTGCAAACGCTTCTAATGTGGGTTGTTTCGAAATCGCTTTTAGTTTTGTTTGATGATGAACTGGTGTTGATTATGTGACAACACCAGTCAAATACCCACAAACACATACAATCACCCCTTAAAACACCTTGAATACAGGCAACCATATATACATCGGCGATGCTTAAAGTTAGACCCTTGTATAAGAGTACAGGTAAAAATCCCTGAAAATTAATGCAGATTTTGCTAACAAATCTAGTAAATTCTGAGAACCCCATCAAATTTTAAATATTAGAAAGAAATTCACCCCCAAATTTAGAAAACCAAACCAATGACTACTCTTTTCAGGAACCCCAACTGAAACCCCCGTATTAAATACTAAATATTAGAATTAAATACCTGATTAGTTCAAAATACACATTAGTCTTATTTTTATAGTTATATTTAGCGAATTTTCACAATACAACAATAATTAGTTAAGTGTTATATAGGCAAAGTAATAATATAAAATGAATCTGACAGCCATTACAAATGGCCAATTTTAAATTACAAATTTCAACATTTATCATCACACTATGAACATATAAATGAGTACCATTTTATAGTGTGATTTCTCAAGAGTAAAATGCCACAAAAGGTTACAGGTTCAAAGTTAAAGCAAGGTTGATAGTATCGAAAGCATCATCCCAAACATTGGCAAATGATAGGACATACATGACTAATTTTTATCTAAAAATGCATAGCGTAAAACTAAAATAAACGAATGGTGAACTTAAAAAACATTTAAACCATAAACTAGTTTACAAGTTGCAAGCATGGTAACAAACAATAAAACTGTTAGATGCGCACATTTAAGTTAAGCATCATTTTAATTTTCAAATTTCGATGCGCCATATTGTCAGAAGCATAATTAATTTCAAATATTTCATATACATAATTAAAGTAATTATAAATAAACTCTAGCAGTTACAAAGTCTATCAAGACGCTTTTATGTTGGAATATTTTTCAGTGTCATATTTACAAGTTGAGTCCAGATATTTAAATAAGCATTTTGAATAATTTGACAGTTGTCAACTTAGGTAAAAGAAAAGTTTTAAAATATTAATTACAAGTTATTTAGATAATTTAAAAAGGTGGTAAAAGATTAAGAAAAGGTCATAGTTTCATGTTATAACAGTAATTCGTAAATAAATTAAAAGACCATTTAGTTATTACACTTCTAAAACTAACCACACTAATTTTTTGTATAAAGAAAGATTTTAAAAAGGATTAAAAGATGAAAAAATATTATATGTATTTATAAGTTTAATTTGTAAAGGTAAAGTTCTACTAAAAAGGCATTTTAAGCCAAAATTCTGATATTTTAAATTATTTTATTAGCGTCCATGACGTCATCGAACATATGACAGTCGAAATGCTAAATTTGCCCTTTAATTTTTAAAAAATGTGTTTTCTAAAAGAAAACGAATTAAAGTAATTTTATTGTACCGATTGAAAGACGATTTAATTTAACTAAGATAAATCATGATTCCACAAATATTCAAAAATAAACTTGCCCGAAAAAAGACTTTGTAAAATGCTACTATTTGGATTACCATGGTTACTACGTCCACAACAGAAGATTGATATAAAAAGGCACATCCGACGAGAAGCGGTATTCATTTTGATTCATTTTGATTCATTTTCGAATTCATTGTCATTCATTATTCATTTTTCGGTCATTCGAATTCATTCTAATCCAGAGTGAGAATTAATTCAAAGTCACATTGAGAATTCATTGAGATTTCATTTCAATTTTTATTCATTTTGATATTCAATTGATTTTGATATCAGATCCATTTGATATTCATTATCGATTCATATTGAGATCCATTCTCCGTCAAAGTTGTGATCCATTCAATTAAGCCATTAATTGTCTGCTGAGTCATTCCCATGTGCGAGTTAGAAGGTCACCAATTGAAGACGCTCGAGCTAGACATCACTAGGGTGGGACGAATCAATCTCAAGCTGCAACATAATTGGAGATATTACTGACCCGCTTTAATTAACCGAACGAGGTCAAGGACAAACCGTACGCCTACTTACCAGATAGCTGTTGGAGCCCACGTGAAAAAGGACACTAGCCAAGAACGACGGGAAAAGCACACCCCTTTGGATGAAATACCTGTTCTTAAACAATACAAGGAATTAGTTCACAGAAGGTACCAAGTCTGTTTATTAGTATATGCGCCTTCTCTTGACAAACAATTAGGGCAAATCTAAATTTAGGTCAAATTTGTGTAACGTCTTTTAATTCGATTATTTCTTTAAACTAATTAAATTCAATACTTGAAATATAGCTAACGTAAAACTTGAAAAATCATTTTAAGTTCTCAAACAATATAAGCTTATTTAAATATCAGAACTTACTTACATTTAAATTGTATCCGATCTCATTGCTATGCAATCTATTTTAATCGTTTGTACATAAGGGTCAAATTCGTATACTTCCCCTTGCTATCAATATTCCAAATGAGTAGAACTTTTGCCTACATTAATGCTGTTCATGTACACAACAAAGTGTATTGATTAATATCAAAATTTTATTGACTTTGTTTATTGTCATCCTGTTTATGGGAATTGTTTATCTATTTCTCGTAATCTTTCATTGTTGTATTGTTGTTGAAATTCATTGATATGTTTTAAATAAATTTAGATCTGTTGTTTTCATGTATAAAGTGTTTGTTTCCATCTATGTTAAAACCCATTCTTCATATATAAGAGGTACACATATTCTATTTGGCGCTTCAGCATTAGAGCTGTTACTCCAAGTAGACTTTACAGGTTAGAATCTTCAAGAGCGTCACACGACAACTGGAAAGTGCGGTATCTTGGACTAAGGTAAATCAAATCTCGAACCTTCTTAACGCCCTGTAGATAAATCAATTAGAGTCACTTAGATATCACCCACTTAGATAATCACATAACTTTTAAATTTCGTTTTGGTCACTTCATCATTCACACGTACACGATAGTTATAGCGACTTCGCGCTTAATTCAGTGTTTGTTCCACCTCTTGGATAAAGTCTATCCCGATCTTGCGCAGTTATACGTTGAATGCCGCGAAGTTTTGAATTATTAATAACGCTGTACGTATCTATTAGGAAAATTTTGAGATACTAATTGATACAAGAACTAAATATATAATTATTTTTGTTTTTATCGAAAGCAACCCCCTTTAGCTAGCCGGCCAAGTTATAATTGAACGATAATTAAATAATCACTTAGGGACATTAGCCAGTCAACGTCAAATTAAGTAAATAGTTCATTATATTATTGTGTTTAGCAGTTTTTTTTAGGATAAAGTAAATATAGCTCTTTTATAAGTCTCATTAGCTCTCCATACACTATTACATCTTGGCCACGCAAATTAGGGCATTGCAAGGGTAGCTAAACACCCTATTACATTTTGGCGCCCAACGTGGGGCCGATTATAAAACTTTAGCCGGATACTTACTGTATTTTTCAGCTTACTCCAGAAGACCAGAAGATCACCAGAAGCAGAGGATTTTAATAATTAAAAAAAAAAAAATTGTACAATAAAAATATAAAAAGCAACATGTGTCTTTAATTTTTTCTCTATTTCTTATATATGTGTACTTCTACAAATTGATGGTAAACAAACAAACACTGACAAAAGTAAAATCATTTATTTGTCTTTATTAAAAAAAAAATATATCAGAATCAAATACAGGTATTATTATTATTCACATAGTAGGTACAATACATTATACAAGGGTCTTATCATAAAGTATTATCAAATTTTTATTATTATTGTGTGTATTTGTAAAAATATAAACCTGCAAGATGAATACAAGATCCAGAAGCGCTTCAAATGTCCACCAGGAATCATCCAGCGAAGGCGAAGATGAATCTCCGCAAAATCAAGGCGATAGCACTCAAATCACGGAGAGTACTACCGAAAAGGACACCTCGGTGACTGCCAAAACAAATCCACCACTAGACAAACTCGATTTGATATTAAGAAGCATCCAAGAAAACAACGAAAAGAATATGCAAAGAATAGAGAACAAAATGGATGAGTCTAGACAAGAATATAAAAAGGATATACAGGAACTGATAGAAAGTTTCGGGACAAATAGAAAACGAGATAGGGAGGAAGTACTAAACAGAAATGACAGTAGCGATAATAAAGCAGCTGAAGAATCAGTATCTATAAAAACAGTAGGGAAACCAGAGCATGAGGACAAAATAGAGAAACAGGAGTTACCTGCCGAAAAAAAAAAGACATACTGCACCAATAGAAACGGTACTTGCAGCATCAATAAAAGAAAAAGAAAAGGAAGTAATAATAGCAGCGACACAATTATGCGAAGAGGACAAACACAACCTAGCTGAAGAAATAATAGTAGAAATACAAACGTGGGAAAACAACGAACAAAATACAGCCAAAGAAAAGACATTAGAAAATTTTGAGAAGGATGTACCAAAGGGCCTAAACAATGGAAAAGACACCGTAGAAATCAAGGAAACCTCCACAATAATACTCACACAAACAAAAACCAAATACATGGACTCCAGTAGGAGAATTTTGAGAACGCACTTGGACGCGCTTCTAACAGAAGAGGAAGAGGACAGATATTTACGTTCCTACATCTCAAGGAAGACTACATATACGTTTACAGGTGCCGAAAAATATACAAGTTCTTGGAAACGACAAACACAGATAACACAAATTGGCAACATTAGCAAGACACAAAAAGAGGTGATCACATTGAGGGGCATAGACACAAACACATGGACAGACATGCGAAGTAAGTCAATTCACACACACATAGCAAATTCAAACACACATACACAATATGTACAAGATTTGAACGTACACACACAAACTTTAATAACACTCATACATTACACATGCGAAATGCACAAAAATCTTAACACTTTAAAGGAAATTCAAATAGCTGCAATCCTGTACAAAGAAAACCAGATCACACTCGTACAATGCACAAAAACAAATACACACCCTTGCGATCAAACATATAGAGAATTTACAGTACAAAACACCTACACGGATGACACCCTTCGGGACAACAAAAACATCATCGACTTTCGCCTCAAGATTTTAAACACATACACACACATAAAATATTTCGGAGCAAGGCGAAGGGACATTACAGGCGACCTTCGATGGGAATAAGGCGACCCCACTCCTACCTGAGCAACTCCAAAATACATAGCCTATATATATCGGAGCAAGGCGGAGAACTAGAAGGCGATCTCCGATGGGAATTTGCGATCCTACTCCTACCTTAGCTAACCCCAAGATACAAAGCCAAAATATTTCGGAGCAAGGCGAAGGGATTTACAGGCGACCTTCGATGGGATAGCGACCCCACTCCTACCTGAGCAATATCAAGAATCAAAAGCCTAAATATTTCGGAGCAAGGCGAAGGGACATTACAGGCGACCTTCGATGGGAATAAGGCGACCCCACTCGTACCTGAGCATTACCAGGAT
This sequence comes from Amphimallon solstitiale, assembly GCA_963170755.1. Classification (NCBI taxonomy): domain Eukaryota; kingdom Metazoa; phylum Arthropoda; class Insecta; order Coleoptera; family Scarabaeidae; genus Amphimallon; species Amphimallon solstitiale. Next base: position 79,751,436 of record OY720681.1, on the reverse strand, counting down.
ACAAAAGCCTATCCACCCCACAGAACATTATAGGGGCACCACGAGTCCCGACACCCCAGGAGTCATTTGGTCGAGCCCAAACCAAAAGGATCCAGGAATCTAAACAAATTGCTCTACATCGGACGAACCCAACCCGATGATAGCGGAATCATCCCATAACCACTACAGACGAGCCCAATCTGTATATCCAAAGATGTAAATACACCCGGAATTTTATATTATAAGAGTTTGCCTATAGAAGATAAGAAGTTCATTCATAAATAATTTTAAGACACGCAGTAATTAATTGTTAAGTTTTTCCCATTCCTATATCAAGCAAGTAGCAACGCATAAGGAGGTAATATAAGTTGAAAAATGTCTGGAACACTTCAGTCAGAATAAAGAAAAGGTACAAATACACAGCAAGATGATGCAAACATGTTATGTAAAAGAAATAAGAAACACTAGGAAGAACAAATCTTTGAAAGAAAACATATAACAAAGCGTACGGAACCACTACCATTAGAAGAAAGAAAAATTACATAACTGCCTTTATATAAAATACAAAAATAATGTTACAAGTCAAAAATTAAATCAAGAAACATATGTACATTTAGAACAAATAGGATTCAAGAAGAATTGACCAAAATATGAAGGAAAAGAAAATATTTAAATATGAAGAAAGGGCCTAAGAATTAAAATATACCACGAAGCGAATATAACGCTTTTATAAATAAAGAATTGAATCCATGAAGAAACCCATGAAAAGATATGGTATCGTGGAAGAAAAATAAATATAATTAGAATTTACCTCATAAGTAAACCCATGAGAAGATATGGTGTTATGGGAAGACAAAAGGTGATGTACAACCTAAAATGGGTACATCAGCACGAAAAAGTGCAATATTAATTGAAAATATGTTCCGCAAATAGGAAGATGATTACATGACAAGATGTCAAATATAATAGGTAACAAGAATAATTATTTGAAGCAACAAAGTTAATTTAAGTGTAAATACACTCGAGGTATATTAAAATAAGCCACCATTATCACAGTATAGAATTTGAATCCGAGACACGATAGGTAAAAGAAGCAGTATAAACAAAAGAAGCATAATTGGTACATAATAAAACTTTATAAAGGCAACATCCGTAGAAAAATACAAGAAGGAAAACCATACGCGCACATACAAAGATGAACTAGTGTTCATATTTATCAATAAAAATATAGTTACACAGATACATAACATATACATAGCGTCTTACACTAATACCCATATACAGGGACAAGTCATTAAATAAATATTGTTAAAAATTAAATTTTGTTAGGAAAATTTCCATACACACATACAACTTATATTACAGACATATGACAATACTACAAATATAAAAACTCAGATAATTAAGCCCTTAGTATAATCCAAAATAAATATATCAGTTTGTTAAAGAAAAATTTTATCACTTAAAATACATAAATTAGTTAATTATAACAGTTACATTATAAGGTTTATTTATAACGAACGCATTTTTTTTTACACATAAAAAAAAACTACCTTCGTTAAGGGGCAAGTTGAACTGGTGTTGATTATGTGACAACACCAGTCAAATACCCACAAACACATATAATCACCCCTTAAAACACCTTGAATACAGGCAACCATATATACATCGGCGATGCTTAAAGTTAGACCCTTGTATAAGAGTACAGGTAAAAATCCCTGAAAATTAATGCAGATTTTGCTAACAAATCTAGTAAATTCTGAGAACCCCATCAAATTTTAAATATTAGAAAGAAATTCACCCCTAAATTTAGAAAACCAAACCAATGACTACTCTTTTCAGGAACCCCAACTGAAACCCCCGTATTAAATACTAAATATTAGAATTAAATACCTGATTAGTTCAAAATACACATTAGTCTTATTTTTATAGTTATATTTAGCGAATTTTCACAATACAACAATAATTAGTTAAGTGTTATATAGGCAAAGTAATAATATAAAATGAATCTGACAGCCATTACAAATGGCCAATTTTAAATTACAAATTTCAACATTTATCGTCACACTATGAACATATAAATGAGTACCATTTTATAGTGTGATTTCTCAAGAGTAAAATGCCACAAAAGGTTACAGGTTCAAAGTTAAAGCAAGGTTGATAGTATCGAAAGCATCATCCCAAACATTGGCAAATGATAGGACATACATGACTAATTTTTATCTAAAAATGCATAGCGTAAAACTAAAATAAACTAATGGTGAACTTAAAAAACATTTAAACCATAAACTAGTTTACAAGTTACAAGCATGGTAACAAACAATAAAACTGTTAGATGCGCACATTTAAGTTAAGCATCATTTTAATTTTCAAATTTCGATGCGCCATATTGTCAGAAGCATAATTAATTTCAAATATTTCATATACATAATTAAAGTAATTATAAATAAACTCTAGCAGTTACAAAGTCTATCAAGACGCTTTTATGTTGGAATATTTTTCAGTGTCATATTTTTACAAGTTGAGTCCAGATATTTAAATAAGCATTTTGAATAATTTGACAGTTGTCAACTTAGGTAAAAGAAAAGTTTTAAAATATTAATTACAAGTTATTTAGATAATTTAAAAAGGTGGTAAAAGATTAAGAAAAGGTCATAGTTTCATGTTATAACAGTAATTCGTAAATAAATTAAAAGACCATTTAGTTATTACACTTCTAAAACTAACCACACTAATTTTTTGTATAAAGAAAGATTTTAAAAAGGATTAAAAGATGAAAAAATATTATATGTATTTATAAGTTTAATTTGTAAAGGTAAAGTTCTACTAAAAAGGCATTTTAAGCCAAAATTCTGATATTTTAAATTATTTTATTAGCGTCCATGACGTCATCGAACATATGACAGTCGAAATGCTAAATTTGCCCTTTAATTTTTAAAAAATGTGTTTTTCTAAAAGAAAACGAATTAAAGTAATTTTATTGTACCGATTGAAAGACGATTTAATTTAACTAAGATAAAACATGATTCCACAAATATTCAAAAATAAACTTGCCCGAAAAAAGACTTTGTAAAATGCTACTATTTGGATTACCATGGTTACTACGTCCACAACAGAAGATTGATATAAAAAGGCACATCCGACGAGAAGCGGTATTCATTTTGATTCATTTTGATTCATTTTCGAATTCATTGTCATTCATTATTCATTTTTCGGTCATTCGAATTCATTCTAATCCAGAGTGAGAATTAATTCAAAGTCACATTGAGAATTCATTGAGATTTCATTTCAATTTTTATTCATTTTGATATTCAATTGATTTTGATATCAGATCCATTTGATATTCATTATCGATTCATATTGAGATCCATTCTCCGTCAAAGTTGTGATCCATTCAATTAAGCCATTAATTGTCTGCTGAGTCATTCCCATGTGCGAGTTAGAAGGTCACCAATTGAAGACGCTCGAGCTAGACATCACTAGGGTGAGACGAATCAATCTCAAGCTGCAACATAATTGGAGATATTACTGACCCGCTTTAATTAACCGAACGAGGTCAAGGACAAACCGTACGCCTACTTACCAGATAGCTGTTGGAGCCCACGTGAAAAAGGACACTAGCCAAGAACGACGGGAAAAGCACACCCCTTTGGATGAAATACCTGTTCTTAAACAATACAAGGAATTAGTTCACAGAAGGTACCAAGTCTGTTTATTAGTATATGCGCCTTCTCTTGACAAACAATTAGGGCAAATCTAAATTTAGGTCAAATTTGTGTAACGTCTTTTAATTCGATTATTTCTTTAAACTAATTAAATTCAATACTTGAAATATAGCTAACGTAAAACTTGAAAAATCATTTTAAGTTCTCAAACAATATAAGCTTATTTAAATATCAGAACTTACTTACATTTAAATTGTATCCGATCTCATTGCTATGCAATCTATTTTAATCGTTTGTACATAAGGGTCAAATTCGTATACTTCCCCTTGCTATCAATATTCCAAATGAGTAGAACTTTTGCCTACATTAATGCTGTTCATGTACACAACAAAGTGTATTGATTAATATCAAAATTTTATTGACTTTGTTTATTGTCATCCTGTTTATGGGAATTGTTTATCTATTTCTCGTAATCTTTCATTGTTGTATTGTTGTTGAAATTCATTGATATGTTTTAAATAAATTTAGATCTGTTGTTTTCATGTATAAAGTGTTTGTTTCCATCTATGTTAAAACCCATTCTTCATATATAAGAGGTACACATATTCTATTTGGCGCTTCAGCATTAGAGCTGTTACTCCAAGTAGACTTTACAGGTTAGAATCTTCAAGAGCGTCACACGACAACTGGAAAGTGCGGTATCTTGGACTAAGGTAAATCAAATCTCGAACCTTCTTAACGCCCTGTAGATAAATCAATTAGAGTCACTTAGATATCACCCACTTAGATAATCACATAACTTTTAAATTTCGTTTTGGTCACTTCATCATTCACACGTACACGATAGTTATAGCGACTTCGCGCTTAATTCAGTGTTTGTTCCACCTCTTGGATAAAGTCTATCCCGATCTTGCGCAGTTATACGTTGAATGCCGCGAAGTTTTGAATTATTAATAACGCTGTACGTATCTATTAGGAAAATTTTGAGATACTAATTGATACAAGAACTAAATATATAATTATTTTTGTTTTTATCGAAAGCAACCCCCTTTAGCTAGCCGGCCAAGTTATAATTGAACGATAATTAAATAATCACTTAGGGACATTAGCCAGTCAACGTCAAATTAAGTAAATAGTTCATTATATTATTGTGTTTAGCAGTTTTTTTTAGGATAAAGTAAATATAGCTCTTTTATAAGTCTCATTAGCTCTCCATACACTATTACATCTTGGCCACGCAAATTAGGGCATTGCAAGGGTAGCTAAACACCCTATTACAATGAGTAGCTGAATTATTATGCTTCATGAGAGCATCCTTTCCCCTAATTATATTTATATTTTTGTCGCATGAACTGCATTTTGCGTACTGAAACCCCTTCTCACTTTTTTTAACCAGCCTTTAAAAGCATCTATCGTTTCCCACTCTTTTCTATAAGGTTGGTTGTATTTCCTTTTTTTAATAACGCCGGAGCTACTACCTTCATTGCTACTATTACTATCACTCATTTTTGTTAGTTAATTAATAAGAAAGCACGACTAGATTTTTACATTCAATCTACTAAAATGAAATGAGGGAATAGGAAGTTGTACGTATATATAGTGTTTGCTCGGTGATTTCCCTATATAAATGTATTTAAGTGAATACCCTTATTTTGAAGTGAATCCAATAAATAACATCGAATAGGAAGTTAAACGTATATATATAGTTTTGGCTGGTGGTTTTCCTATAAAACCATCGGTGAATACCCTTATATTGAAGTGAATTTAATGAATGACAATTACTATCTATCCATTTTTATTTCCGTTTCTTTCTTTATTATCAGTTTTAGGTAAATAAATTCTTTCTTACAGTAAGACAAGGAAAATGAGAAACAGTTTTTCGTTAAAAATACTAATATTAGTAAAAAAGTAACACCCAAAGTAACTGCCTATCTGTTTATAGGTAGCTAACATCCGTCAGATTGGTTATTCTAATTTATTTATTTGTTGTCCAGATTATCCATTTAAGAATTGAAATATTTCGGTAGAATTCCATAGCACTTCGGTATATCGGTAGATTATACCTAAATTTGGTAGATCTAGCGAAAAATCGGTAGGGTTACCATCACTGCCAGAGGGCCTAATGTACTATTTGTTATCTATTGATGTCTTTTCTCCCGTTTAGATGTTCTATATGGTCTATACTAACTCATGTCAACATCTTCTTGCAAATTATCACCTCCACTTTCAAATTTTCATCTTCGTTGTCTTCTTTGACCACGTGTGCCAATAATTTCGGAGCGGTCTGGTCTTCATTCTCATCGTAGCCTTCTTCTCATGTGCAGATACCAGAACACTTCAAGCCTGTTTTCCTACACCCACACACTCGACCGCACCCCTTATTGAACTTGCACGAAATAAATTTCAGGAGTGTTTCGGGTGCCGGATCTTTTGTTGTTCTCACAGGAATAAGCCGAATCTTGCTTCTTTTCCAACCCCAATACTCCGGACTCTCGTATATAGCCTACTAAGCGTGAACTTGGTGGTAGGTCCGAAGAGAATGTTGCCGTGCAGTTTCTCACTAGTAAAGGGTAATGTAGCAAAATCGAATTTACTCTTCGTCACGGATCTTGCAAAGTTTTTATAAAGTAGGGAGCCAAAACTAATGGTGTTTTAATTTTTTAATTAATTAATTGATGTCTTTTCTCCCGTTTAGATGTCCTAGATGGTCTATACTCACTCATGTCAATATCTTCTTGCAAATTATCACCTACACTTCCAAATTTTCATCTTCGTTATCTTCTTTGACCACGTGTGCCAATAATTTCGGAGCGGTCTGGTCTTCATTCTCATCGTAGCCTTCTTCTCATGTGTAGATACCAGAACACTTCAAGCCTGTTTTCCTACACCCACAGACTCGACCGCACCCCTTATTGAACTTGCACGAAATAAATTTTAGGAGTGCTTCGGGTGCCGGATCTTTTGTTGTTCTCACAGGAATAAGCCCAATCTTGCTTCTTTCCCAACCCCAATACTCCGGACTCTCGTATATATCATACCAAGCCTGAACTTGGTGGTAGGTCCGAAGAGAATAATGCCGTGCAGCTTCTCTCTAGTAGGGGGTAATGTAGCAAAATCGAATTTACTCTTCGTCACGGATCTTGCAAAGTTTTGATAAAGTAGGGAGCCAAAAGTAATGATGTTTTAATTGGAAACCTCGTAAAGAGCGATAAAAAAGCTTTCGCCCGCAGCAGCAATGACTCGAGATCTGCGTTTCGCTCTTTGAAAGTTTGTATAGTTCGGCTTAAATATTTGTTCTTTTCAAGTGTTTTTATAAACTTAATTTTTCCTACGTTGAAAACAGGAGAACTACTGTCACAACCACTGAACGCATTCAAGAACAATATGTTGTCGGCCATTGTTTCTCCAAACTGTAGACTTCGAGGAGAGTACATTTTTTCAACAATTCTTCCTCTGCTGCAGAGGAAGAATTGTCAGCACTTGAAAATAAGGAGTGTACTTTAGTAGAAGATGGCTGGAGTAATGTGCACAATGAACCAGTGATTGCATCGTGTCTGCATGCAGATGGAAAGTCATATTTTCTTAATGCTGAAGAATGTGGAAGCAGTAAAAAAACAGCAGAATACTGTAAAAATATTACCGAAAAATCAATTGAAATTGCTGAAGATAAGTACAAAGCTAAAGTAATATGGGTAGTTACAGATAATGAAAGTAAAATGAATAAGTTACGCCAACTGTTGGTAGAAGAAAGAAGTGATTTAATAGTTTATGGTTGTAATGCACATTGGATGAATTTATTAGCACAAAACATTTGTCCAACATCAATTATCAAACACATAGTAGAAATTCAAAAATATTTTAGACATCATCACCAACCTGCAGCATGGCTTAAAGAGTTTTCCGATACTGTAAAACCTCAGCTACCGAATGAAACAAGGTGGAACAGTCATACCACATTTATCATAAACAGATCTGCATACCTCACCATTTGTGAGGAACATGAAAATGAAATTGATATACAAATCCAAAGACTTGTTAATGACTATAACTTATTTAAACAAGTTAAGGACCTTTTTCAACAGCTTCAACCAATAACTGAAGCTCTGAACAAAGTACAATGTGATAAAGCTACATTAGCTGATGCTTGTTACGAATGGCTAGAATTAGAAAACTGTACTGCATTAATGCTTCATAAAGATGCCATATTAAAACGCATGAATCTCGCATTGAAGCCTTTCCACTTTTTGGCATTTATGACAGATCCAAGTCATAAAAGTGATAACAAATTGAGTGCTAAACAAACAGAAATGGCAAGAGAGTGGCTTATATCTGTTATGCCAAACTCACTTTCATTACTTTTAGCAGATGACGCAGAAGCAGAACAGGTTTTTCCCCCAGATGGTAAAAACCATGGGAAAAACAGGTTTTTCCCCAGACGGTAAAAACCATGGTAAAAACCGGAAAAAACCATCACATGGTAAAAACCAGCCAACCCTGCCTCTGCGTGGTTTGCGAAGATAAACGCATGAGATCTTGCCAGTGCTGTTAGGAGGACGACAAGTTCTATATCTTCTCCTACTATAAATACTGAATCAGAAGATGATGTGGACATACTGATCAACGTGTTTACGATCAATGTGTCAGCATATTCTGTAGCCTGTTTCACAGGGAAATTAGAATTTACAAATTTCTTCTTTTGCACAGAAATCAAGCGAATATTCGTTCAGGCCTAAGAGAAAATCAATGTAATGCAAAAGTTCTGTAAATACCGTCAATTTGTTGTACGGAAATGAGTAAAGAAGGTAGTATATACGTATTAAGTAATCGGTATTTTCTAAAATTTCGAGAAAAAATGTTACGATTTAGAAATTTGCTAAACTTGACTTCGCTGTAATTCGTGAATTATTCATCTGATTGAAAAATGAAAAATTTCTGTAACAGCTATTTTTAACATAGGTGGCGCTATGGCGAAAATATTTTCAAAACCTTGTTCTTGGTATCATTTTTCAATATGGTGGCGCGAACAGCGGTCGCTCAAGGCCGCAAACTCAGAATATTAATTAGAATACCGAACTGTAAAAATCAACCAAAGAAGAACTTTCCTTGACCTTTTGTATGTCTTCATTAGGGATGCAGCGGATCGGGTATTTTGCCGATCTGGCCGGAACCGGACCGGATCGCCGGAATTCCGGCCGGATCGGGACCTAAATTTGAAATGTATGTGCATGCCTATTTTTATACATAAAACATTGAAAATATTGAGGCAGATTTCTTTTTACTTTTTTTTAAACTAGCTACAGTATGCAGAGTGTTTATTACTATTAATTTTACCTAGATAGAAATTACTGTTTATTTAAATATTAATTTTTAATCAGCATTAACAAAATTAAAACAATTCTACTCATTCAATTGGAGAATAGCAGCCACCTGTCAATAATAAAAAAATTAAAAAGAAGTCGGGGAACCACAGCCGCCGGTCTATCATAGGCAAGGAAACACGCACACCCTTCACCGTTGACCAATTACAAAATATATCTGGTCGAAAGTCGGGGCATCCCAGACGCGAAAGTCGTTCTTTTGGGGAAAATAAAAGATACTTGCAGTACCACTGATGAAGCAGAAACACGAGAAGATGAAAGGGTTACTAGTGTTACTATCGAAGATAAGGATGATGAGCCTTTAGCTGCAATTCAGAAACGAGCAAGAATAAATGAAACAACTGATTCATCAACAAATTCCACTTTTACATTATGGAACTGCTACAATGACTTTGTAACAGCTTCAACGTCTGCATCTTCTATATCTGGTTTAAAAAATGACATACTCCATCAACTTGATACTTATTATGGAATGCCAATTATAGATAGAAAGGCAGATCCAGTTCAGTGGTGGAGCAGGCACCGTGAAAAATTTCCTGATCTAATTAACTTAGTTAGGCAGTTCCTAACAAGCCCAGCAACTAGTGTCTATTCAGAGCGACTATTTTCAGAAATTGGTAATATATATGTTGATAATAGGTGTAGGCTAAACTCTGAAAATGCCGAAAAGCTCTTATTTATTCACCATAATCTTAATAAAATAAATTATGAATACTAAGTTTTTCTCACTCTAATTTTTCATGTAAACTGTATACTTATCTTATAAGACTTATCCATGACAGGGAATTTTGCTGTTAGAATTTGGCTGTTAATGTTTTCATTTACTATTTATGTTTTGTAATTTTTGGAAAGAAAATATATTTTGTTCAAAAAAAAATATTTGTGATTAATTAACGACTTAACAATAGGTAAGTAGGCACCAATTAAAAAAAACCTTAAAATAATTTTCTTTATTTTTGCATATATTTGAATTTAAATTATAATAAAAATTTAAAACTTAAACATTTCCAAAAAGTTCCGAAAATTCGGAAAGCGATCCGGCCGGAACGGTAGTTCCGGCCAACTGGCCGGATCGGCCGGATTTAGTGGTACCGCCGGAATTCCGGTGCATCCCTAGTCTTCATTACCTGGACATTTAAAAAAAATCGACCTTGATAGTAATAAAATTTAGTTTATAAAATTCCCTTATTTTCCTTTATTAAAAGTTTGGGAAATGGGAATAATTGCTGAAAATACGTCGAACAAATGTGTAAGCTCCATTTATTTAACAATCGCTTAAGCAACATTTTTGGCAGTTAATTCTAATCAAAACAAAAACGCAATAAATCCACTCACTATATATACAAGAATAAATACGGCATGTGAAAGAATATAATAACTAAATTGAATGGTAAGATGAGTAATTGGTACGTGCATGAAATGCTTAGGTAAATTAATTAGGTAATTTTTTTTGGCTAGGTATGATACGACGGAAGTTTTTTTTATCTTATCTACCTAGCTATGAATACAATACGCTATCGCCACAATTTTCTTACATGACGTTTCTGTAATATTATATAGTGACGTCTCGAAGTTTGGTTCGAATCGCATAACACTTTTTACACTTACCTTCGTTTGAAGAAGAGAAAATGAGTGAATTTAAACTTGAACACATAAGTGTCATGAAATTTTTATCAAAAGAAAGCAGTAAGCCCGAAGAATATCTATGAGAGAATGGTAAGAATGTATAGAGAAAATAGTTAAATTTTGATACTTATTACTTATTTAGTCTAAGTTTTCGTTTAATAATCCTTTTTTGATGGATATTATAATTGTGTCTAATGTGGAAGAATGTGTTGTAACATCAAAACGGTATAATTATTTAGGTCACGATTATTGACGTCACCATCCGTGAGTTGAGCTGTCTGGACATATGTATCAGCGAACACCCTATACATTTTTATAAATATAAGTAAAAGTAATAGGCGTGCTACTGCAGATAATAAGACTCATGTAGCAATCACAATTACATTCCATATTTTGACCTAATTGCATTTCATACCATTTTATATAGATTTCTGTAATGATACATTCTTATTTAACATATTACACTCGTATCTATCCATACAATAGCATATATGAATTACTTGTGATTATATCTATGTTAAATAGGTAATAAAGTTGCATATTTTTTCTAAATTCTGTAAACGTAGATGTGGTTCCCATAAATGTGTTAACAGTGTCAATAAATGTTACCAAAAATTAAGAAATTATGAAACGTATAACAGTAGCAAATTTATATTGTAACATATCTGGCACATCATGCAGCCTAAAGGGTAATAAAAAAGTAAACTACAAGAATATGTTCCACATTTGATTTACCTTTTCCATAAAATATAGGCTATATATAAGATGAATTTGATTACAGATTATCCACTGGTCAATATGGATACAAACAAATTTTATGGAAGAGTGTTATTCAGGATATACCAGAAGGAAGTGATGATGAAGCCAGGGGCGCGGGACAGAGGGGGGGGGGCTTTCAACAACAAAATTGCGAAATATTTTGTGTGCGAAAACTGATTTTGACATTGAAAGTGACCAGGTGGATATTTACATTTACTTTATGATTTTGCGAACCTTATTTGATGTTCTAATATTTCAAGCGTTTTGATATATACGTGCTGCAGAATAATAACTACCCTGTTATATATGATGGATTAACAACAAACATACAGTAATCATTGCAAAAGATATAAATATTTGTTACTTAAATGCACATTAAAAGTTAAATACCTGGTTCTTATGAAAGAATGATAATTTCACTTAACTTTTTTATGAAGCTTTCCTAACTAAATAACAATTAAATCTAGCCTTGTATGGAAAAAGAAAATAGACAACCTTATTTAAGTGACATTTAGTTTCTATTTGACATTATTATTCCAGACTAATAATTCATTGTAGTGCGCAATTGTTTCTTAATTTACCATAAAGTGCATAATTGCACGCACAAGAACATGAACAAGAACACGGACTGAAAAATTTCATAATAATGCGTTTAATAGTTGTTGCATCGCAAGTCTGTTATCTATGATAATTATTGTTTCCTAATTCATTCACGTTTAAATTCTCCGTTGCTTCATGTATTATACACTACCACTCATAAAAATTTATCCACACAGTGAAATATATAAAGTAAATTTCGAATACAAAACTGCACTATATAGTGAATGCATAGATTCAATCTAAATAGCGTTAGATTTGTAGACCTCTATTTTCAGTACTATTTGCATATATACATTTATACGCAAAACTTATATGCATATATACATTTGTTGGGATACACATACACATCTAGTGTCATTACCGACAATCAACTCACAGGCACCGTGTTTCGGCCTTTAAGGCCTCGTCATGTATATGTGCATATACGTTTTGCGTATAAATGTATATATGTAAATAATATTTACCTCTTGATGTCAGTTGCTGTTGTCCTATTCCAAGGTTATATGATTCACTTTTGAATACAAATAAAACTAGCATTTATGTTCAACGTAGCAATAGAATAATTTAATTTAGTTGAAAAAGAGGAAATTATTTTATATATGTACTGACAAAAGTAAAATAAAAGTCTAATTAAATTCTTTTATTATTATTTATTAAAGTGTAGGGTTGGTAGATGCTCGACGTTTTGATGTATACTTCTTCATCTTCTTTAGAAGTGTGCTGTATGTCTGGAATTTGATCGCTGAATGTCACATTTCATAACACGGATCTACTTCAACATATACAGGGTGAGTCATTAGTAGGCGCTTCTTCCATTTCTCTTTTGTGTTTTAAATAAGAGAAAAACAATTAGTGTAAGATTCATGATTGATTGGGGCGCATATTCTAAAACTTCTTTAAGCTCTGACGCACTTCCGGGTTAACCGGAACTGCAGGGAACTTAAATGACTCACCTTATATATTTTAGGACTTTCTAATACTGTTCTAAATTGTCTATTCAATTGCTTTTTCCTTTTCAAAATTGAACCCATAGTTTTTGAGTTATTAATTTTTTTGAACATTTTTGATCAAAACACGTGTTCAGAAAAAAAAATCATTTTCGCATTGTTTTTAAAAGTAAAAACCATTAACTTTGGTGGTGCGTACAGCCAAGAAAATTCTGCATCATTTGGTGTAAGTAACCCGGTTTTCAAAATCTACTTTTCGAAATCTTGAAAATCAAAAGCTTATTTTTTTACACGTATGCGCCGGCCGCCGAAGAGTTATCAATAAGTCGCAAAACGTTTCGTTGTTTTTTTATAAGCCCTTTATCTCATTTTCGTAACTCGTCTTTAAAAATTTCTGAAGTCATCCACGATTTTGTGCTTGCATTATAGGTTACATGAATGGTTTAATGTTTTTAAAACATCGTGCAATCCTTGATGTTCCAATTACGATAAGCTTTATTTTTTCTGTACCTGTCACATTTGCGCATACAAGCGCTGTTAGTCTTGCTTTAGCTAGTTTGCCACCTATGCATTTGTCATTTTTGTATTGAAGTATCGGATCAGACAAAAGCTTATAATAAAAATTTCCGGTTTCATCAGCGTCAAAAATGTCTTTATCTTTATATCCTTCTCGCAACCTTGGCCACACATTTGTTAACCACTTTTCTGTCTCTTGTAGACTGAAATTTTTTGCCTCGACACTAATTTTTCTGCAGCTTATCCCATGTCGAAGTTTAAAACGATCAAGCCACCCACCAGAGCATTTGAATTCTGAATCTTCCAGTAAACGTCCATAAGCAGTGGCCCAATTATTGGCAAATATCCACTTCGACATTGAGAAAACCACTTCATTAACGCAACTTTATCGTCCAACTTGAAGACATTACGCGTACAACTGGATATTTTAAAATTCAATTTTCCAACCGCAACAAACGCTAAACTGCATAAAGTACATAGTACTGTATTGTTAGATGGTTTATGAATTCTAAGAAATGAGGTCATTTTTAATTCCTACATAGTAACTCTGTAAATACGGAAATACCCAGTAGTTATTACCTACATATACTGTAGTCCACAAATCTTAATTTCTTATAGGAAAGTAGAAATAGGAAAAGAGCACGACGAAATAAAATAAAGATAAACATATGCGAGGCTGCCAAGTATGCGAATAAATGGTTCTAATTGTAAGTCGAAGTGGGGTACCATAGGTATAAGATTCAATCAGTACTGTGTAGCTGTCAGTAGGCTTTGTACATGAGGGAAGGGGGTGCAGAACGCATCATAGAAATACATATAAAATTCGCTACGAATATTTACAGAAAAATATTTCATGGCGTATTACTTCTATGAGAATGTACAACAAAACCTATATTCTCCGCGTATTAATTAAATTAAATATTCATTCTTAATTTAGTAAAAGAAAGTAAATGTAACTCTTTTCTTCAGTTGTATAAATGTATATGCTGAGTTCGACTATTAATACACACGTAGAGAAATAAGCATTGTACACCCGGCAAACGTTTGTTATGAAATGTGAAAATCCCCGACTACATTGATTCTCCCACCACTGTTGGAAAGCAGGGATCGCTGCATATTATAAAGTCATCTTCTGCATGGGATAGATAGGTAGTATTGCTGTAAACCGAAATTAAAATATGTCGGCTACGGTATAGGTACAACCACAGACAATACTATACAGACAAACCGTCTTTAAACATTATTAGGCAGCGCTAAAAAGAATGCAAGCGTTAGGCGTCGCCACTGTATTTTTTAAATTCCACGAGCAAACTTTAGGTGGCACCACCAAAGAGGATTATGCTGACTTATTACTTTTAACCGATAGATGTCATTTTGTTTAAGATTAAGAAAACAAAATTTAAATTTTAGAATTAAATAAAATATAAATTCAAATATTCCATTTTAGAGACTTTTGAATATTACCCAGTATAAATATTTAAATAATATTTATAAATATACAGCATTTTTAATGGGCAGAATAAAAATAAAATAACTTGGCTAATATAGATAGAGATAGATGGATGGTACGTACTTCTTCCAAACCGAACTTCAGAAATTGCACCAGACAGACACAGTTCCCAAAAGTAATTTATGACCGCGAAAAAAATTTCTTTTACACAGTCCCGTGTCCGGACGGTTATAAAAAGAGTTAATGTAAATAATGAATAAATTCTGGGGAAAGAATATGATTTAAAAAGCTTTAAAATCCAAATACATTGGATGTTATGATGCTTACACTTATTATGATATAGAACACAGGCAAGAATAGAGATGCATAGGTATATACAGGGTGAGTCATCTAATAGGGTAAGGCCGATTATGCCTTTATGAGTAAAGATATTTCGAAGCGGTTCTTTCCTTGTGATAGCTGTTCATTAGGAGCACATTTATAAAATAATATACAGGGTGTTCCATTTGAAAAAATTGGCTTTTTTGCAAAAACTATCAAAAGCATATCAAAAAACGACAATAACTCTGTAATAGTCACTTTTACTGTATTAACGTCTTACATGTTTCTGACACAAAATTTAATAAACAATTCAAAAATGAACTGATATACAGGCTGTTCTATTTAAAAAAAATAACTTTTATACAAAAACGTGTCATCTAATTTTAATCCAGTTTCCTGCACTTGCAGTTAGTAACTGTAAAAAAATAGAACATGCTTCTATTAGGACCTCTTATTGTAAACAATATTGCAAAAAATTTTGTCCATCTAATACGTCGTTTTCGAGAAATATAATTTTATACAAACATTGAATTTTTCAGAAAAATGGGAATAAGTCAAAAACTTTCCACTTTAGGCCTATACTATCTTATAACTTTTTGACTAAAAATAATACGGGGAATTCAAAAATGCAATAATATATGTTCCATTTAAAAAACTATAACTATGGTTAGCCACCAAGTTACGGAACACTCTGTATAATACAACATATTTTTAAAATGTGTCCCTAATGAACAGCTACCACAAGAAAAAAACCGTTTCGAAATATCTTTACTCGTAAAGGCACAATCGGCCTTACCCGCGTAGTTGACTCACCCTGTATATAGATAAGTACATAATAATGATCAATTATTAAATTTTTCATACTTTATATTAATAATAATAAAACAATGAAATTCGATTATCCATATAGAGATTATTTAATATTTGTGACTTTTTTATAGTATAAGGAAGTATTGTTATGACGAAAATTTTCGACCTCGAGTCCCCTGATACCGTTAAAGGGATTTTTAAAAAATGTCTATGTGTCTCCTGTCTCTCTGTGTCTGTGTGTGACGGTCTATAGCGGTGAAAGCGCTATAGATATCAATTCCAAATTTTGTATTTACGTGTTAGTTTTTCAGTAAAATCGGTAGACCGGAAGTAGTAGTTTACTTCAGTGAAGAAATTGAATTTTGCCAATATTTCTTCACTTACTAAGTTTAAACAAATTTATAAAGAATTCAAATGTACTCAAAATTAAATTGGAGAAGAATTTTATTAAAAAAGTTTTTCGAAATTCCTACCGGAAATATGCCTTTTACCTTATGGAAAATAAGTTTTTTGCGAATATTTCGCTAGTTATGCTTTTTAGACAGGTACGTTACGAGTATAAAAGTATTTAGAACTTAATTTTCAATACCTTTAGTATAAAAAAAATTTCAAAATTCGGACCGGAAGTAACACTTTTATAGTTATCGAATAAAGAGTTTTTGCAAATATGTCGTTAATGATGCATTTCATATATATTTGTCAAGAGTACAAAAGTATTTAGAGCTGGATTTGCAATGTATTTGGCATACATGACATTTTAAAATTCGGACGAGAAGTAACACTTTACTCTTAGCGAGTAGCACTTTTTTTATAATATGTATCTTGCAAAGTATGCGTTCTATAGAAATTTATTAAGGCAATAGAAGTACTTAGAATAGGATTTTGAATAATTTTTAATTAAAAAAAATCTGAAAATTCTATAATTTGATACGCTAATACATATAAGAAAGTAGTGTGGTGGCCACACCTCATTTTTTATTCCTAATGTTTTGTTGAGTCGCTATGACTTCAGGTAGATCTCTAATCGGTATATTCTTGTGTAACGCGAGGCTACTTGTTCTAGAAGTATACAGTTATGCATAGGCGTAACTAGACCTTGACCATAGGGGGGGTCACTGCAAAGATATGCCATGATCGTCCATTTTTCAAACCCGTTTTCTTTCGCATTTGTCAGTACTGGTAGTAGTTCTATTCCTTTCCATCAGAGTGTGTAAAAATAATACATTTGTCAAGACTTTTAAAAAAGTACTTAATGACCCAATTTTTC
Source organism: Amphimallon solstitiale (assembly GCA_963170755.1). Classification (NCBI taxonomy): domain Eukaryota; kingdom Metazoa; phylum Arthropoda; class Insecta; order Coleoptera; family Scarabaeidae; genus Amphimallon; species Amphimallon solstitiale. The sequence continues at coordinate 79,734,118 of OY720681.1, read as the reverse complement.
TTTTCTTTTTTATGATGGGGGCGGGGGGTTCTAACCCTCAAACCCCTCCTCCCCTGGTTACGCTTCTGCAGTTGTGAAAGTTTGGAAGTCACAGACGCTAAATCTAGTTTGCAAAGCATTTGCAAATATGTTTTGATGGATTGTTGCAAACAGTGAAAGGAGTGCTACAGCTTTTACACGGAGAAAAACAGTATATTTTAACTAGTCGGTTAAATCAAGACGTAATTGAAAAGTTTTTCTCGGTTGTTCTACAAAAAGGTGGTTATAATCGTAATCCAACTGGAAGGGGGTGTCGCCATTAACTCACTGATGAAACCATCCCTCAAGTGCAAATTATGAACCTGACACTGACGAAATGATGGAAATAATGTCTCTACCCGACTATGATGAAGTCCACTGTGAATTCTCTTCTTTTTCTTCTTCTTCTTCCTCCTCTTCTTCTTTTTCTTCATCGTCACCAGTTAAGGAAATGTCAACGTTAACTGGGCCGACTACTGAAGCATATCTACAAGAATGCGCTATTGTTTATTTTGCGGCCTATTTAATTAGAAAGTGTTTGGAAGAATTTAATTGTTTGTCGTGTAAACTATTTTCAACAACAAACTTACACTTGAACGACGCTACAAAATTACTTATTTTGCACAAAACTTACGGTAACATAAGCATAAAATCTGATTACTGAAAAAGATTTATAAAAACTACCAAAGTACTGGGCATAACTAATTAATTTAAATTAAAGTATATATAACAAGATCACTGTATCAACGATATAATCAAATAATAAAAAAGGATAGAATGTTATATACTTCAGCAGCTCGCATTAACTGCCAGAAAATCTTCGACGCCGTAGTACTTCCTCTCCATCAACAGCCCTTTGACCCTTTTCTTGAACTCGTCAGGTGGTAGGTCTTAAAGTTTTTCCTTCAAGTGGTATTGTATAGGTACGAAGTGCTGGTTGCGTGTGCGAGTATTTAGTAATCCAAATAATTCTTAATTACTCACTCTGTGACATATTCCGGAAATTCGAAAAATTCTTAACAATACACGCACATGTCGTTTTAGTTTCACTTTTGGGTGTGTGAAGATAGACCTCTTTTTTCGGAATTCGGAATTGTGACGGTTGTTCCAGGTTGCTCTAAATTGGTTCTCAATTGTTCCAAAGTATTTCAAAAATAAATCATAATCGGCCGAAAAAATGGGAAAAACAAAACAATTTTTTGCCAGGGCCCCTTTTTTCGAAAATCAAAATTCTGACGGTCGTTCCAGGTTTGTTTTAAATTGTTCCAAAGTATTTAAAAAAAATCTTAATTGGCTGGAGTTAATAGGAAAAGAGATTTTCTTATAGCCCCTCTTTTTGAGAAAATTAAAATTCTGTTTCAGGTTGTTCTAGATTTGTTCGAAACACTGTTCTAATACATCAAGACCGTATCTTATATATCAAAAGATATTGCCAAAAAACTATATCCAAAAGTGAGAAGTTGGCCCCCCTTTTTTCGAAAATCGAAATTCTGACGGTTGTTCTAGGTTATCCTAGGTTTGTTTTAGATTGTTCCAAAGTATTTCAAATAAAAAATCATAATTGGCTGAGTTAATAGGAAAAATGAGGTGTGGCCACCACACGACTTTCTTATACGTATGAGCGTTTCAAATTATAGTGTTTTAAATTTTTTTTTATACAAAAATTAATTAAAAACCCATTATAAGTACCTCTATTCTCTTAATAAATCTCTATAGAATGCATACTTTGCCAGATATTCGAAAGAAAGTGCTGAGTAAAAGTGTTACTTCCGGTCCGACAAAAGATACTTAAAATTAAGTTTTAAATACTTTTATATTCGTAGCGTACCTGTCTCAAAAGCATGACTTGCGAAATATTTGCAAAAAACTGATTTTTGATAAGAGTACCTAAAAGACCTACTTCCGGTATCAATTTCGAAAAACTTTCTGACAGTCGTTTCAGGTTGTTCTAGGTTTGTTCTAAATTGTCCCAACGTATTTCAAAGAAAAAGTCGAAATTGGCCAAGATAATACGAAAAAACGATTTTGCAAGGGGCGGAATGACTTGCACTTTCTGCACATTACAGTGTTCAAGGAAGTTTTTGTATGATGCAGTTCAATAACAATACTTTATTGTGATTTATAATAAACATCTAATATAAGCAGGGTTTATTAAATATATATTTTCTCAAGTAATATAATGTTCTATTATAACAAAATGATATTGTTACCAAATACTGATAAACTATTACAATGAAAAAATCAAAACTGGCTGAGGTAATAGGAAAAATCGATATTTTTTCAGTCCCCTTTTCTTAAAAATCGAAATTCTGGCGGTTCGAAAATAAAGTCATAACCACCGATATAAATAAAATTAAAATCAAACAAAATGCTGTTATTTTATTTTGTGAATAAGCCTAGACACTTTTTCTTTTCATGTTTTTTTTTTCTGTGAAGAAAAAACACGTATGTCGGAGTACAGTACAAAAATACAACTATATGGGGTAGACTCTGTCGCTCCTTTCGTTTTCTGCACGCCCGCTTCGTAATGGATTTGTCTAAACGTCCTAACAAGCTGCACTATTTAGAAGAAAATGCGCTCTCTCTACGCACAATTCGCACGAGTGTCATCTCGTATGTAATAGTGCGAACTATTTCTGTGCAGAAATTTGCCAAACTCGATGGCATTTCAACATGAGATAAATTTAATTTGCGTATTCGCACTATTAGTGGCCTCTTTTGGCGTATTTTTAAACTAAATATAGAGTTGCCGTTTGCTAGGTAAGGACGGTTTGTCTGGAAGTATTGTCTGTGGTACAACATACATATACAGCTTGAGCGCGCAGGGTATGATCACCCGATGCTAGTCGATATTCTTCGGACGTATATTCGGCAAATGATCTCCGCTAGCTGTGTTCGCCAGATATAGATATATAGATTTATTTTTCCAGAGTTGTTATTTCGTTATATTTACAGGAGAGAATCTCTAATTTTAATTTCTATTTCAAGGGTCGTTTTTATGTTATTTTATGGTATTCCTGTTATACTTATTTATAGTTTTTTTTTACCATGAAATTTCTATTTATTTATTTTTCTCTAGACATCTTAGTTTATTCTGCAGATGGTTCAGGCGGGTTGTTTTTATTTCATTCTAAAACCCAGTTGTACTGCTATAACTTTGTACACAACTACATTATTATTTAATTTCATTAGGATAATCATAATTACGTTATAAGTATTACAATCTTCGCGTTATTATCGACTTAGTTATCTAAGCAATCGTCATCACTTAAAGAGAAAATTTAATTTGTTCTTTTTGTCAATCTGCAAAAAAATAATCAGATCACTATGAGTTCGAATATGAGCAGGCAATGCTAGTATGTTGTGCCGTTACTCTAATATGTATTATCGGACCACGTTTAGATGCGAGTTTACGTATACCATCGGGTGATCATACCTCGCGCGCTCTTGCTGTATACATGTGTATTTCAATTGACGTTAAACCAGAGGTTCACCAGAATTTGATGCCGTTATATGCATGTTTTTTAATTTGTCTATTATAGGTAATTCCAGAGACCAAGACTATTATGACGCTATACCCGAGTTGTCTCTATAACCGATAACGTTCTAAATAAGTTGTACATATATCACATGTTTCTTAATAACATGCTAATATTTAAGGGGGTTATTCTTGGGTCCATTTTGTGAAAAAAACTTTTTATGAACATATTGCTGTGACTCTTTCAAATTTACATATAAATAAAATAAATTTAGTTTACTTAATTAAGTCGTAACTGGGAGTCAAGCACGCATCCTAGTGCTAGGCCTTATGCTAGACTATGATACGGTGAACTTTCTGCTGAAAGGTAGGTTAAGCAAAACATTCTACATGTAACTAGCTCAGTTTGAAAATAAATAGTTCTCTCAGGGGCAGAAAATATGACTTGATTCTCCTTCTCTTTAATCATCTCCAGGTCAGGTAAAGAAATAAAATACAAAATAAATCTTAATATCTAATTTATTAAAATAAAATAATTCTAAATAAATTCAAAAGTTTTAATCTACAAATATTTACACATCCAAAATCAATATTCGGTCATAATTCAGATTTATACATCATAAACAATAAAATATTACAAGAAATAAAGAATAAATGAAATCACCATGTCGTGCAAGCTTATATCTAAAATGTGAACGTGATTATTATTATTAATATTTGTCATAGATACATGTAAACAATCAAAAATTAAAAATAAATTAACCGTGATGAATTGTACTGGAATGTAAATTTAAAAAAAAAATAAAATTGTGCGGTCTACTATTTGATAACAAAATATAGACATTAAGGAAGTGGCTTTGCCCTAATTAGTCCTGTCCGGCGCCTTTTCTCGCTCCCAACACAGTACCATCAGTAACAAATTCACACAGAAGAGTATCCCAAAGTTCCACCCTACGAGCATGTCATTTTCAGCTCGTCGGACGCAACCCGAACATACATCATCATGTGCACACCCCTTAAGGAATATATATATTTTTAATTAAATAAATAAAGTGAAATAAAACAATGTCTCTGCGTATTCAATAAATTAACTCAGCCCTGATTAGTTCTGCCTGGTGCCTTTTCTCGCTCCCAAACGCAGTACCACCAAGACCAATTCGTGTATATCAAATTCACCAGGACTCCGTGCTATGAATTAAATAATGACATAATTCATTTCACACATCCCTGATGTATTATTCAACACGTTAATATTGAACACCCAAATACAACAAAATATACTTAATTCTCATATCAAAAAGAAATAATATATATATATACATTAAAAGAAAATAAACTTTACCTTTTTCACGAAATTCCAATACAAAAAACACCACTACAAATAAAGAATTTGGAGACGCCACTATACACACATTTATAACAAATATTGTTAATCACCTTAATTCTTCATACATCGTATTAAACTCTTCCATAATTTTCAATAAAAGATTTTGTTCACTTAATATATATATAACCTATATACACATAAACAAAATTATTAGTTTCAAATATCCTTTGTAGGATGAATAAATTTAAAAGAAAAATAATTTATACGGAAAGAAAAATGATTATGTTATTCAAAGTTATCATTACAAATGCTAGAAAGTTTTGTCATAACGTACGGCATAGTACCCTACATGCAAAACAAAACCCTCTAGAAAGAAGAAAATAAAATGAAATTAAATAAATTCAAACACCGAGTTCATAAAAATAAAAGTATTTCATACATAGGTAGTTATTCGAATACATCTAAACATTTTAATGTAATGCGCGCAGCATGTTAAAAATAAAATTATTATAAGTGTAGAATCTTGTAAAAATTTTATAAGTATTGAAAATCTCAGAAATTATTCTAAGTCCGGATTTTAAAATAATCCTATTAAAGAAGAGGGAGGAAGTGGTTTTCACCTACTTTTAGACTTGCTAATATTGCGGTTTTCACCAGCAATTGCCGAAATTTTTATCTGTCCGCGCTTTTATTCGTAAATTTCCTTACAAAAACGTACGGCAACTTTCGTTAAGCACGAATCCATCTCCCAAAATTGTATGTCGACGGTGCTGCTCTTATCGGTTGCATGAGGAAACAGCGTATTAATAATCCTTGCGAGAGGTAAACAAACATGTGACCATAAATCCGTCTATACATTATGACTCAGCCGAGCACCTGATAAACAATACTTTTTGTACCGGTCAGTCCTTGCCAATGCCAGACGTATTTGTGCGAGGAACACCTGCTCGATCCTTTTTACGTAGCATTTAATAAGTCTTAAAATTATAACCTTATAAAAATTTTATTAAGATTCTTTTATGTTTTACTTAAATAAAAATAAAGTTTTCATAAATTATTAATACAGTAAATATTTATACACATCATGGTGAAAATGAATAAAGTGAAAATTAATTTAAATAAAACTTGGAATGATACGTCTGCATTTGTTATTTGTATAAAGTTAAAATTGATATTGATGTGAGCAATAGTGAAATACAGATATAATACACAGGATGCTATCTATCAAACATTGGCCTGGTAAGTAAATAACATTATTTACAACTTTTAAATATAACTTAAAGTTCATTGCCACATCCTTATTATGTTATAAATTTCTTGATTGTTGTTTACTTCATTCTTGAACCATCTCTTTGTATTATTGGGAAGTTTTATTCGTATTTTCTTTGTCTTGCTTACATTCGGAAATAAAGGGAAAACATTCATGATCGTCGGTATGCGTTGGTTAAATTTATCATGAACCCCTTTTACCTTTCCAATTTCTAACGATGATGTATTGTTGACAGGTGGATTATCATACGCGTTCACCCAGCTTATCGTTCCTGGTGATTGACATCTTAAATTGAAGTATAAATGTTGTATCAGTTATTTGATCATCATACAGATTATACGAGGACAATCAAGAAATACACATATAGACGAGTACAGACATAGATATCCAAGAGTACAAAGTGAAATTAAGTGAAGCATTACTTGAACTCAAAGTTATTGTATACTGCTACCCTCTTCGGCCTCGACGGAGGCCCCTTAACACTGCTTGACAGGCCGGATCATGCCTTCCGCAGCCATCCTACACGCTGTTTCGTTCGATACGCGAACTACGGACCCATCTAACAGCATGACCCGCTGCCTCCGTCGAGCCTTGCGACAGGGTACCCCGAGCGTCAAACTATCCCGGCCCAAGATAGAAAAGGCCCGACGCACCGAGGCACAGAAGTCGGGCGAATCCCTCACGTCCGGGAATACATTCCTCTGCTCTTCTGGCCTATAACAGATTCCATTCTCTACATAACCTGGTTACCAATTACATGTACTCCAAGTTATCCCTATTGATTGCTTACTTGTGTAAAATTTATTTATTCAGTTACTTAATTTATACAGATCACGTTTACATTACCTAATTTATTATTGTTCATGAGGAATTTGTAAACTTAAATAAATAAATACCAATGTACATATAGATATAAATATAAATAAATATAAATCAAGAAAAATTCTTACCTTTATTAAGCACTTATGTATATAATATGAACGCACACAATAAGAAATCCTTACTTAACTAAACATAAAATTGCAAGTGATCTAAAATTCATTTATTTACATATTATTATTTATTCAAGATCACTGCATAAATATCCCTATGGGAATATCTGTAATTTATAAGCGAGAATCGCTAATGTCAATGGTATAAATTCAAGATTTCCCATAAATACCAATTAATATACTTATAGATAGCTTATCATATATTTTATATTAAACATAAATATCTGTGAATAAATTTAATTTATTCCTGCATTATCTTCGAGATCGTAATCATATAATTTTGAGACATGAAGTCTGCCTTTGACACGCTCATTATCCACTTCTGTTACCTCATAGGTCGTGTCATTTATCGCTCTACCTACACGATAAGGTCCATCAAAAGGAAGGTCTAATTTAGCACATTTATTATGGTCTCTCCGACCTAATCGATAATTTCTTATTACTATCATATCCTCCCTATTAAAGACTTTACGATTTTTAATCTTCGCATTCTCTTCCTCGGTATATTTTCGAGCTCTAGCACGTTGTCGCTCTCGTCCACGGTCTATTACCTCTTCTAAATTTTCCACAGGAGGAGTTTCTTGTCTCCATGGACGTGGTGGATATCTACCGAACATCAGTAGATATGGGCTAAGATTAGTGGTCACACTGGGTAAAAAGTTCATTGTATTTTCAACTTCCGTCAAATGCCTCACCCAGCCCACATGATTCTCATGAGTTCGCATTCTCAAGTGTTTTATAACTTCTTGTATGTATCTCTCACAAGGGTTCCCTTCAGGATGTCTCACTGAAGAAAAATTTACTTGCACATTCATATAATTTAATTCTTGAATGAAGCGATCATTATTGAAATAACTAGCATTATCTACTAAAAGTCTTTGAAATTGACCTATTTCTTCTATAAATTGATTAATGCAAATTACCGCTATGTCGGTATTATATTTTCTGGTAGGATAAAGTTTCACATATTTCGTAAAAATATCTACCATCACAAATACATTCCTATATCCTAAATGTCCAGGTATTAAATTACCTAGGAAATCTGCCGCAACTAAATCTAACTTATTTTCTACCCTAATACTATGTACAACATTTTTATTTACACGATTTTTATATTTACCTAATAAACATAGTTCACATTGTTTATTCCATCTTTCAACGAGACGTTTGTCTTGTTTAGCATAAAATTGCTCCCTAAAGACTAAGAATGTCTTCCTATTTCCAGGGTGTCCCAACCTCCTATGAATATCTAACATAACATTCTTTGCCAATTCACTTCCCAATACTAACAAATCATTGTCCCCTATTCTTTTATATAAAATATTATTTACTACTCTAAATCCTCTGTAATTGGGTTCTTGAAGTGCCTTTCTTTTTATATCTTGCACATCATCTTCTCCTTGACTACGTTCTACATTTTCTCTACTATATAACTCAGGAGCTACTTCAAAATTATAAGCATTGATCTGATATGATCCTGATTGCTTACTATGACCAAAGGCTCGACTAAATGCATCTGCAACAATATTATCTTTTCCTTTTCTATGTCTAATTTTGAAATTATATTCACTTAAAAATAAAGACCATCTATATAGTCGTGCATTAGAAAACCTAGTTTTCATTAAGAAAATCAAAGATAAATGATCAGTTTCTATTGTAAAGAAATTTCCCATCAAATAGTACTTGAGCTTAGAGACCCCATGCACCACTGACAATAGTTCTTTCTCTGAAACCGTATAATGACTCTCGTACCCCTTTAATATCCTTGAAATAAAGCAGATTGGTATCTCTTTACCATCTCTGACTTGGAAAAGTTCAGCAGCAATGGCATGATCTGAAGCATCACACCGTAAAATAAATTCTTCCTCAAATCGAGGCAGATTTAAAACTAACGCCTTATAAAATTCTTGCTTGATTCCTTCAAAAGCTTCTATTCTTTCAGGAGTCCATTTAAATTTTACACCCTTCTTTATCATTTTAAAAAGAGTTACAGTCTTATCTGATATCTTAGGAATAAAGTGCTTATAATAGTTCACTATACCTAAAAATCCCCTTAACATCTTTATATTTTTAGGTCTTGGGTAATTTCTTACTGCTTCCAACTTCTTTTCCTCTATTGATACAGTTTTACCATCTATCATATACCCTAAATAACTAACCCTATTCTTAACAAATTCACATTTCTCTAAATTAATTTTTAGACCATTACTTTCTAATGTACTTAAAATAATTTTAACAGCTTTTAAATGACTCTCTAAATCTACATTAAATATTAAAATATCATCTACATAATGCGATACATATTCCTCATATGGATCCAGTATTTGTTGCATGGCCCTTACTAGTGCAGCTGTGGCCGTTGATAAACCGAAAGGTACAACCTTGAAGGAATATACTAGAGAATTCATTAAAAATGAGCAATATTTTCTAGAATCCTTGTGTAAAGGTACCAACCAGAAAGAGCTCTTTAAATCCAATTTTGTAAACCACTTAGCATTCGTACATTTTGCCAATAAAGTTTCTATGCTCTGTGGGGCTTCAAACTGTGCTTTGGTGCGACTATTGAGCATTCTAGCGTCAAGGCATAAACGTAGTTTCATCTCTTTTCGGTCATCTTCACTTTTTTTAACTACTACCACAATGGGATTAATAAAACTAGACTCTGATCGTTCTATTACACCATCCCTTAACATGTTCTTAATTTCTATTTTTACCTGTTGTTGATACTTATATGGAATTGGATAATTTCTTACTTTAAACGGCTGACTCTCATCAACTTCTAATTTATGTTCATAACCTTTCGCTAGACCTGGGCTATTATCAAATAATTTTGTATGTACTGCAAGAAGATTTTTTACCTCACTTACATATAGCTCATTACAATTCAAGTTAATGTCACCCATATTTATTTCCCGGTGTGAACATTTATTTATTATGTCACCCATATATTTCGTGGCGTCTTTCTTTTGAAGACCCTCCACATGGTGTGTACATTTATTATTTATGTCACCCGTGGCAAATGTGGCCTCTCCTTTTTGAAGAGTATCCACCTGGCGTGCATTCCTTTCCTCGTTTTTTAAACTAATATTTTCAGGATGTAAATCGAAATCCTCATCATACATTTTACTACTTAAATTATTAACTACAATTTCATCTTCCTGCAGATCTTTGTTCCATGATATAATTGCCCTTTTTATGTGAAAAGTTTTATCTTCCATGTTTAATTTTGTACTATACTGAGTCAAAAAATCCATTCCAAGTATACAATTATAATTTAAATTAGGTACAATAACAAATTCAGTTAAAAATTCTAAATTACCTATTCTTACATTTACGTAAAATATCTTATCTATAGCTATTACTAATTTTTTTGTGGCAGTAAATAAATTTATTTTTTTAATGGACCTATAATGACCTGAATTTTCTAGTTGCTTATCTACTAAACTACTATCTAAAAGAGACAATTGCGCACCTGTATCAATTAATGCATCTACCTCTATTTGGCCTATGTTTATTTTTACTACTGGTAGCTCTGTGGTTATTTTTTTAATATTCTCAAAGTCGGTCACCCTTTGAGAATCCTCTTCCTTTCTGATTGGTTCTACTAAAAATCCAGAGATGTAGCACCTCCTACTGAGTTGTGTAACCATCCGTTTTCTACCGGAGTTGCACCTCTTATCTCCTTCTTTATCGCTCCTTTTGATACATCTTTCGTTACAGCTTCTGTTTTATTTTCTTTATTTTCTATAATTATGTTATTAAATCCTCGGGTATCTTCTGTTTCATTTTTTCCATATTTTCTTGTTACATGACCCTCCTGTCTCCAACTATTATTATTATTACTACTACTATTATTACCCATGTTCTTGTTGTTACCATTCTCCACCCTTCCTCCCTGGTAATTATTATTCTGATACCGATTACCATTGTTTCTTTGTTGGTTATTACCATTATATCTTTGCTGAGCATTATAATAGTTACCATTGTTACCTGCTTTGTACCCATTTTTATTCTGAAATACACTCCTATCTTCCACGTCGTCCAGACGCTTTACCAATTCCAAGAGTTGCTCAACGGTGTCTATACCCTGTAAAGCAACTGCTTGTACTACCTCATGCTCGAAATGATTAGCTAACTGGGTAACAATGTCACACTCCTGGATCACAGGTTGTATATGTTTCAAGAAAGAATATTTCCGAATAACATAATTCTCTCTAGATGTAATGGAACGATATTTTCCAAAAGTAAGGTCATGTCTAATGCGTCTTTGCTGAGTTTGTCCCCAGTACTGCCTAATAAACATGTTTTCTAATTCTTCGTACGACTGTACCTCATCAATTACCATATCATACCATAATAACGCATAATCTCTAAGACACCCTCTCATGAAATGTAATTTCGACATATCATCATGAATACCACGAATATATGTCTTAATGGTTTTAAGAAATGCCATAGGGTTGTCTTTATTATACCCAGAAAATTTTGGTATATTTTCTGTGCCAAGTGATACCTGTTGCGACACCACACAAGGTGTAATTATACCCTGTTCAACTCTTGTTTTCAAATTCTTAATCGTGTCTTGACAATTTAATGTCATATCCTGTAGCTTTAAAAGTGAATCTGTGCATGCTCCATATTTGACTCTATAGTCCTCGAATTTATTTGTTAGATTTTGAACATCTTTCTGAACTGACATGGCACTACTGTCCACCTTCAGTTCCAAGAATTGTATCTTCTCATCTTGTCCTCCAATCCTTTCTTCTATCTGTCTAAAATTTTCTCTCGCTACACCGGCCCTCTGATTCATTTCATCTATTAAAAAATTACTGCTATCCTTGCACTTCTTTTCATTTGCTTCAATTTTTTCATTGATCTGTGCCGTGCTTTGTTTCACATCTTCTTTTATTTTATTATTCATTGCAGACATTTCTATTCTACAAGCTTTAATTCTTTCATCAATCTTCTCATTCATCGACTTTACTACAGCTTGTATCTCTAATTTATTCTCATCCAGTTTCTTGTTTATATCTTCTTTATTTTCTTGAAACTTCTTGTTCATTTCAGTTTTATTTTCATCTAACTTTCTATTTATATCTTCTTTCATTTCTATCTTGTCACTTTCCAATTTACAGAAAAGTTTTTCAAATAGAAAATCAAATCTATCTCCACCTGGCACTTCTTTTGTTTCAATTTTTACATTTTCAGTCACATTTTCATCCTCATCAAGAGGTATCGTCTTTTCTGAATCTGTCACAGAGGAAATGCCTTGTGGTTCCCTGTACGTTTCAAATAAATATTTGGTGTCCATACTACTTTCAGGATTTTCATCCTCGCCTTTATACTCAGACATATTTACTTTATCTGTCCTGGCACTTAAAGAGACTTATTTGTGGAGAAAAATAAATCAAAACTTGACAAAATTTTATTTGTGAATTATATTTATTAATTATTCAAATGCACCTAAAGGTGAAAGTACCTCCCTTTAATTATACAGCTATTTGAATATTAAATAATCAATTAATTTTTATCTAAACAGTTTAAAAATGTAGAAGTTTTGCCCCACTACGTTGGTCGCCATATATATGATATGGAACGGCAAAACTTTTACACCATGAACATTGGGCATCATATGAATAATATGGAAATGTGAAATTGCTAATAAATTGTAAATATATTTGAAATGTAAATGCAAATGTTTTGCCCCACGACGTTGTGCGCCATATATATGCTGTGACTCTTTCAAATTTACATATAAATAAAATAAATTTAGTTTACTTAATTAAGTCGTAACTGGGAGTCAAGCACGCATCCTAGTGCTAGGCCTTATGCTAGACTATGATACGGTGAACTTTCTGCTGAAAGGTAGGTTAAGCAAAACATTCTACATGTAACTAGCTCAGTTTGAAAATAAATAGTTCTCTCAGGGGCAGAAAATATGACTTGATTCTCCTTCTCTTTAATCATCTCCAGGTCAGGTAAAGAAATAAAATACAAAATAAATCTTAATATCTAATTTATTAAAATAAAATAATTCTAAATAAATTCAAAAGTTTTAATCTACAAATATTTACACATCCAAAATCAATATTCGGTCATAATTCAGATTTATACATCATAAACAATAAAATATTACAAGAAATAAAGAATAAATGAAATCACCATGTCGTGCAAGCTTATATCTAAAATGTGAACGTGATTATTATTATTAATATTTGTCATAGATACATGTAAACAATCAAAAATTAAAAATAAATTAACCGTGATGAATTGTACTGGAATGTAAATTTAAAAAAAAAATAAAATTGTGCGGTCTACTATTTGATAACAAAATATAGACATTAAGGAAGTGGCTTTGCCCTAATTAGTCCTGTCCGGCGCCTTTTCTCGCTCCCAACACAGTACCATCAGTAACAAATTCACACAGAAGAGTATCCCAAAGTTCCACCCTACGAGCATGTCATTTTCAGCTCGTCGGACGCAACCCGAACATACATCATCATGTGCACACCCCTTAAGGAATATATATATTTTTAATTAAATAAATAAAGTGAAATAAAACAATGTCTCTGCGTATTCAATAAATTAACTCAGCCCTGATTAGTTCTGCCTGGTGCCTTTTCTCGCTCCCAAACGCAGTACCACCAAGACCAATTCGTGTATATCAAATTCACCAGGACTCCGTGCTATGAATTAAATAATGACATAATTCATTTCACACATCCCTGATGTATTATTCAACACGTTAATATTGAACACCCAAATACAACAAAATATACTTAATTCTCATATCAAAAAGAAATAATATATATATATACATTAAAAGAAAATAAACTTTACCTTTTTCACGAAATTCCAATACAAAAAACACCACTACAAATAAAGAATTTGGAGACGCCACTATACACACATTTATAACAAATATTGTTAATCACCTTAATTCTTCATACATCGTATTAAACTCTTCCATAATTTTCAATAAAAGATTTTGTTCACTTAATATATATATAACCTATATACACATAAACAAAATTATTAGTTTCAAATATCCTTTGTAGGATGAATAAATTTAAAAGAAAAATAATTTATACGGAAAGAAAAATGATTATGTTATTCAAAGTTATCATTACAAATGCTAGAAAGTTTTGTCATAACGTACGGCATAGTACCCTACATGCAAAACAAAACCCTCTAGAAAGAAGAAAATAAAATGAAATTAAATAAATTCAAACACAGAGTTCATAAAAATAAAAGTATTTCATACATAGGTAGTTATTCGAATACATCTAAACATTTTAATGTAATGCGCGCAGCATGTTAAAAATAAAATTATTATAAGTGTAGAATCTTGTAAAAATTTTATAAGTATTGAAAATCTCAGAAATTATTCTAAGTCCGGATTTTAAAATAATCCTATTAAAGAAGAGGGAGGAAGTGGTTTTCACCTACTTTTAGACTTGCTAATATTGCGGTTTTCACCAGCAATTGCCGAAATTTTTATCTGTCCGCGCTTTTATTCGTAAATTTCCTTACAAAAACGTACGGCAACTTTCGTTAAGCACGAATCCATCTCCCAAAATTGTATGTCGACGGTGCTGCTCTTATCGGTTGCATGAGGAAACAGCGTATTAATAATCCTTGCGAGAGGTAAACAAACATGTGACCATAAATCCGTCTATACATTATGACTCAGCCGAGCACCTGATAAACAATACTTTTTGTACCGGTCAGTCCTTGCCAATGCCAGACGTATTTGTGCGAGGAACACCTGCTCGATCCTTTTTACGTAGCATTTAATAAGTCTTAAAATTATAACCTTATAAAAATTTTATTAAGATTCTTTTATGTTTTACTTAAATAAAAATAAAGTTTTCATAAATTATTAATACAGTAAATATTTATACACATCATGGTGAAAATGAATAAAGTGAAAATTAATTTAAATAAAACTTGGAATGATACGTCTGCATTTGTTATTTGTATAAAGTTAAAATTGATATTGATGTGAGCAATAGTGAAATACAGATATAATACACAGGATGCTATCTATCAAACATTGGCCTGGTAAGTAAATAACATTATTTACAACTTTTAAATATAACTTAAAGTTCATTGCCACATCCTTATTATGTTATAAATTTCTTGATTGTTGTTTACTTCATTCTTGAACCATCTCTTTGTATTATTGGGAAGTTTTATTCGTATTTTCTTTGTCTTGCTTACATTCGGAAATAAAGGGAAAACATTCATGATCGTCGGTATGCGTTGGTTAAATTTATCATGAACCCCTTTTACCTTTCCAATTTCTAACGATGATGTATTGTTGACAGGTGGATTATCATACGCGTTCACCCAGCTTATCGTTCCTGGTGATTGACATCTTAAATTGAAGTATAAATGTTGTATCAGTTATTTGATCATCATACAGATTATATGAGGACAATCAAGAAATACACATATAGACGAGTACAGACATAGATATCCAAGAGTACAAAGTGAAATTAAGTGAAGCATTACTTGAACTCAAAGTTATTGTATACTGCTACCCTCTTCGGCCTCGACGGAGGCCCCTTAACACTGCTTGACAGGCCGGATCATGCCTTCCGCAGCCATCCTACACGCTGTTTCGTTCGATACGCGAACTACGGACCCATCTAACAGCATGACCCGCTGCCTCCGTCGAGCCTTGCGACAGGGTACCCCGAGCGTCAAACCATCCCGGCCCAAGATAGAAAAGGCCCGACGCACCGAGGCACAGAAGTCGGGCGAATCCCTCACGTCCGGGAATACATTCCTCTGCTCTTCTGGCCTATAACAGATTCCATTCTCTACATAACCTGGTTACCAATTACATGTACTCCAAGTTATCCCTATTGATTGCTTACTTGTGTAAAATTTATTTATTCAGTTACTTAATTTATACAGATCACGTTTACATTACCTAATTTATTATTGTTCATGAGGAATTTGTAAACTTAAATAAATAAATACCAATGTACATATAGATATAAATATAAATAAATATAAATCAAGAAAAATTCTTACCTTTATTAAGCACTTATGTATATAATATGAACGCACACAATAAGAAATCCTTACTTAACTAAACATAAAATTGCAAGTGATCTAAAATTCATTTATTTACATATTATTATTTATTCAAGATCACTGCAATATGTCCTAAATTTTGAGGAAACGTATGTTACGCCATTGCTTTTTCTTAAAGTACCTTTTTTAAAAATCCCCATTCGTTTCTGAGCGAACGTGGTCTCTTGTTTTTTTTTGTTTGACGTTCGATTTTCGCTTAAAAAAATAAAATTCATTAATGTGCACGATGTTATGAAATTAGGTATTAACAAGGATTAAAAACGATCTAGTAGGTAAGAAGCAGATTTTATTTTGTAATCATAAACAGTTTTGACATTTATCTACCTAGTATACTTGTCACGTATTTAAGTCGTTAAACATTAACTATTATTAAAAAAAACATGGCTCAATTTACGAATTCTGCGTATGCAGACATGCATTACATGTACGGGCCAGGCATGTATTTTAGCAGGAGTTGGACATTTCCAACATCTGATTTAATTTATTTCTTTGTGCGTTCAGGATAATTTGCTATTACCATTTCAAAATGTATGTAGATTACATTATTCTCTTAAATAAATTGTTGTTCAAAGTTACATAAATAGTTTTTTCTCATAAGTGGTCTCGCGAGGTGCATATGATTGATTTTTTTAAACTTTAGCACACTACAGTTCCAAATTTAAGACATTTAGGACATATGTTCATATGAAGTTTTTTTTGTAAAATCGACCCAAGAATAACCCCCTTTAAATATTAGCATGTTATTAAGAAACAACCTGTATAATATTGTAATATTCGTGTTTTGAATTTAAAAAAGTAAAATTGGTTCCGCCCGGGATCGAACCGGGGACCTTCTGCGTGTAAAGCAGACGTGATAACCGCTACACCACGGAACCTGATGCAAGATTTTGCTTTTTTGTTAACAGATTGTGGCCATGTTATTTTAAAGTTTTATTTTATCAAAATGTTGTTTGTTTAACTAACCACCGCAGTGTGTTTTCGATGTCCGAGGGCTGAATTAAGAGAAGTACAATGTTCTCAGTATTTAGTCGTTGTGTCAGCCTTCTCCATTGGCCTCCATAGAAAGAAGTTTTTCGACCTTGAAAATAGTAAAAACTAAAAGATTATGTAACTTATCAATGGTTGCTATCGAAAGGGATTTAGTCCAATGCCTTTAGGAAAAATCATGAATCTTATGAAAAAATTGTAGATGACTGCGTTACAAAAAAAAATACACGAATTGAGTTAAACTACAAACACATAAATTAGCTCAGACGTGTATATGTGTTCTTTTAGGACAATATTATGGTTAATTTATTACTTGTTGAATATTGTATTTACTTGCACATACATATTGTTTGAGAATTTCTTTTTCATTTTTATTAAAGAATGTTTTATTATTTCGTTTTTTTTAAATAATTATTTTACCAAGTGTTTTTCGTTTACTTAATAATAATAATAATAATAATAATAATATATTTATTCAGTGTAATAAAATCATTACATGAAAAGTCAAAATATACAGTAACAAACAAACAAACAAATTAAAATTGTATATCATTAAAATTATGTATGTATGTATTATGTATTTTAAGGTGAAATAATAGTATTATTAATTTTGTATATCGAAAATGTTATTATATTATTAATTTTATATGTAAAAAGATTCCGTGGCTCATCTTAGAGTGGAAGTTGCAGTAGTAAGCAGTTGTTGCAGCTTCGTGAGTTGCAACACTTTTCATACGTCTTATTGTGTATGCTGCCTTTGCAAGTTTATCAGCCAGACTGGAAACATGATCTTCCCAAGTAAGCCTACTATCCAGCGGCAGACCCAGATAGCATACGTTGCCGTTCGAAGGTTGGTTTTTTGCACAGAAAGTAAGTTGTTGTGTTTTCCCTTCATTTAGTTGTAGACCATTGCAAAGGAACCATTCCCTGGCTTTCTCCATAGTGTCCTTCGCATGTTCATTCAACTCTTCTTCATCTCTTGCAGTCACCAAAAAGGCAGTGTCATCCGCATATAAACAACATTCCATCGGTGCTAAGTACTGTGGCATGTCATTGATATATAGTATAAACAGAAGGGGACCCAAGATTGAGCCCTGCGGAACCCCATTCTTTGTTGATTTTAAAGATGATGTTTGTCCATTGAGTTCAACAACTTGCTCTCTATCCCTCAAATAGGATACTAAAAGATCATGTGGAGTGCCTCTAATACCATATTGTTGTAGTTTGTGTAACAGAATCTCATGATTGACTAAGTCGAAAGCTTTACTCAAATCACAACAAGTCAACTGGATTTGCTTTTGCTCATCATATGCATTTACGATGTATAATGTTCATAATCCCTGTTGTTGATCTCTTTCTTCTATATCCATGTTGACTAGCTGTGATGTAGCCGTTTTTATCTAGATATTTATTTATTCTTTTTGTAATCACCTGTTCAAATATTTTCGTCAATGGGTGAAAAATAAAACGAGTAGGTATTGTTTAAATTAAGATTTTTTACGTGTTTCATTGACTCGATGGTAGATTTAGAATACACCTCCCTTTTTCATCTCCTGGCAAGATATATCTCTAGATCTTCACGAGGTCCTTGCTGAACGTTATATTTTCTTTAGAAAATTATTCTGAACAACATAGAGCTCTAATAAATTTTAATAGATATATCATACATTGTTCGAAATGTCCCATACGACATGCCGACTCAGAAATCTTATGAGCCGCCACTGGTGATAAGTCACTTTTATTTAAATATCGACATTTAGGCAGAGTGCTAAAATAATTTGTTTTATTAAAGTGTTTTTGTTATATTTTTTGCATTTTGTTTAAATGAAAACAAGGAATGCTTTAAAAAAAAGTGCCTAATAAAACAAAAAAAATAGATGTAATTAAATTAACATACATTTTTGTGCTGTTAGTCCACTTCTTTCGTTTCTTTTTGTAAAATAATTGTTATCTTTTACAGAGCTATATTGCCTACAAAAATATTTTTGTAGGCAACTTTATATGCAGCACCGTCCGAAGAAAGTATATTCTATCTGACTATTACGTGTATAAATGATTGTAGGTTTTGTTGGATACCTGTCTTGATGTGTTTCTAAATTTATTTTTTTAGAATATGAAAGGTAATTGAAATCTAAATATAGTATTGAATATAGTTTTTTTTTAATTTTAAGACTGTCATTTTATATTTTGATATTAATAATATTTGCAATGTTATTATATTAATAGGTGATGTGGCTTATTTACGAATTTAACGCAGCTATTTCATATATTGAGCCAAATATTAATGTTTTTTTTGTTTTTCTCTTGTTGAAGCTGTTAAAATGGCCATATTTTTTTCTTTTATTTTAGTTTATCTGTTGTTGATTATTGTTTTCCAAAGATTTCATTTACGTATGTATCTGTTTTCATATATGCATTCTTTCATACTTCATCTTATAAGTCGAAGTATTCTAGAATACCTAAATTTAAATCAAACATGAAATTGAAACATTAACACGGCCGTATTTAAATTAGAATAATTGAAAATGTGGTAAAGTAGGTTTTAAAACTAATTTTTATAGCTTATAAATTTAATGAAAAAATGTTTCATACCAATTTAGAAAAAATGTTTCATACCAATTTAGAAAAAAAGGTGGTTCCGCCCGGGATCGAACCGGGGACCTTCTGCGTGTAAAGCAGACGTGATAACCGCTACACCACGGAACCAGATTACAGGCCTTGTTTTTTTTGTCAAGAGATTTTATCCAACTTCACATTACACATGTTTCTTCACATTATTGTTTATAAAATACTGAGAATACTATATACAAAATGAAACAAACTTTGTTTCATATATAGTTATATACATACACATTAACGCAGTCCATTTTATATAAATCCTTTGTCTACTTCTATAAAGGTTTGTCTAAGATTAATAACACAGGGTGATTCGAGAACTGGTCCAAATATACATAATCAATAATGTGCCTTTACGTGACTCAAAATACCACCCTTGTTTGGTTTTTGTTGTAGCAATAAGTAGGCAACACAGTTAACATTGACAAAAGTGTGTATTTGGGATATTGTCATCAAGATCGATATTCATAGACTTTATATTTTGCCATATTTTGCCTGCAGAAACAGCCACATTGCGAGCGTTATTATTTTAATTATTTTAGTGTACAGTTTTACATTTCCTTGCTTTCTTTCTTTCTAGACTAATTTCTGAATTTTTATTGAAATAAACTTTGAAATAACACTTTAAACATTAACTTTATAATAATTAATATTAATAATTTTAAAATAATGTAATAGCACAAAATAAAATTAAAAAGATGTTGCGAAAAATAAAGTTGTTGGGTAGGTCAAGAATAACAATTTGACTTACATTTCGAAGTTTTTATAAAAATTCAAAAGAAAACACTAATTAGGATTTAATTACGTTGTAAAGTGTTTGTTTGGATTTTGTAGGTACCTATATGAATCCTTGGAATTTAAAAAAAATTTGCGGTACTAACGTAATTAACGCTTTCAACTGTGTTGGAAGATTTTGAAGCTTTACTACTCCACATCGCAATATTTGCCACATAAAATATTCAGACAGTCTGGCGATGATAACAAGGTGCATTATTGATAATAATTAGAGCATTTTAAAAATTACTACTTACTACATCTTTATTTATCCAACAGATACAAATCTAGTTACAGGATAAAAATTGACAATGTTGAAATATTCATAATAAACCCACTTATATCACATACTTAGACATATTGTTAATATTGGTGACCTAAAAATGTCTAGCAAAACTGCTTCACTTCAGCCCAGCAATTTTTCCATTAGAATTTTATACATCTACAAATATTACGATATATATTAAATAAAAAAAAATTATTTACCAAGAATTTTCCTTATACTACATTTCGAATAATCAATTCTAATTTTCCGAAGTACCATGTGAATTACTTGCCTTTTAGCGCAGACTATTTTGGTAAGAACTAAATGAGCCAGAACAGTCACGTTTTTTCCGTTGTATAGTTTTCTATTGGTACTCGACGTAACTTCCAAAAAATAGTAAATATTTAGCACACAGTAAATGAAACGACTGAATTTGTGTTGTA
The DNA here is from genome assembly GCA_963170755.1 of Amphimallon solstitiale. NCBI lineage: Eukaryota > Metazoa > Arthropoda > Insecta > Coleoptera > Scarabaeidae > Amphimallon > Amphimallon solstitiale. Next base: position 79,712,840 of record OY720681.1, on the reverse strand, counting down.
TTAGAATAATTTAAGTAGAAAAGAATATGGAATAGACGAAATAAATGTCAAATGTCAGTAGCAGTAGGTTTGATATAATCCAATCATATTGCATATTTTTATCACGTGATTTTAAAAATGCTCAGCGATTACCAAGTAGTTTATTGTGCTTTGGATAGATGGCGCCACATAAGGATCAATATTTTGAGGTTATTAGAATCAGAAATTGAAATCCTCCTTTTCTTTTTACTTACAATTTAATTATTTCACTTTATATTATTATTGAAATTTAATGATATAACTTAATTATATACACTTGCACACCTACAAATATAACTTTTAGAAATTGCTATGTTATAAATTTACATGTGCAAAAGTTTCCGTATTTAAATGACACAGACTTACTCGACGCGAAATAAAATTTATATATGTAGTAGGGAAACTCGTGTGCAATATGCAAATTTTAATATGTTATATACTTTATACATCCCAGTGTAGACTGCGCATTGTAAGAATTACGAGAAAAGTGAGGAAACTGTCAGAACTTTGTTAACAATATTAAACTTAACGAGAGTAACTCGGCTTGGTTTATATGCCTAGCTTGCTCTTTTCCCTTATAATTCCGTCTTCGCTTATTTCTTTTAATGTCTGCGTTACTACCAAGGACAAGCTTGAGTTTAGCAATTCGTGAACACGTTTTAAAGAAGATGAAATATCATATTGCCGCTTTCTGTCTCGTGATATTATTGGTAAATCTCTTTTGATGTTGCGGATGCTTTCAATATTTCAATCATATTTTTAATATACTTTGCCGCAGACGAAAGTAATCAGTTTTTCAGTATATGAGACATAATATGATAATAATTAATTTATATTTATTATTAAATTAAACATTGACTTTACGATATTTTTTCAATGCAACTAATCTCAAGAAAGAGACATTTGTATAAACGTAGGAAGAGTATTTAAGTTAAAGTTACTAAAACTGAACACAAGTTGGAGGAGTATAATGTAACGTCAAATATATAAATTTCGTAAGACTGAGCCATGATGAATAATGTAGAAAAATAAGATATGCTCGCTTGTGTTTCTATAGAATATAGACGATTGGCTTATACAAGTATATATTATAATGGTATTTTATCGAGATGACTCATCAGTAGAGTCCGGATTTGAGGTAAAATGTCTTTTCTTTTAGATCTAAGGCCTATGAACGAGAGTCATCCCTAAATACATTTTGAACAAAGTAAGACATTTTAAAGAAATTTTGTAAAGTCCTAAAATCCTAAAGTCCGCTTATATGTCCTAAAACTGAAGTAGCGTCCTAATATATCCTATTTTCAAGATTTTATCTTCAGTTAAATATTAATGTCAAAATACCAAAGGTTTTTTCAATTTTTATGTCATTTTGTTACGATCCGAGTTGCGCTGGTCACCGACGATTGCAAGTGGTTGCCCGCCGAGAGTGGGTTTGGTTTATACTACCAGCTTAATACATTACAATTACTTCGCAGATGCAGAGCATATAATTCCCAATATTGTATTGTTGTTCCCACTTTCGAGTATACATACCATAAGGTTGACATAATCTAAGAAAATGTCTAAAGAAAAAAGTTGTTTTGAAAATAAAGTGAGTGTTTGGCTCAATAGAATTGCCACTAGGTTTGAAACTGGATGCTATGAAATATGTGGTTCCAAAAAGGAAAGACCACTCGAACGCAATTGCAAAAGATCTATGCAATGCAAGGCATATTGTAAATAAACTGCAATATATAAAAGCACATTTTGCAATATTACCTTCAAGCATAAAGAAATTAGAAGCAGTAGGATTACCACTCACAGAATCCTTACAGACATTGGAAAACGTAAAGCAATAATTAAATACCGCCCTAGGAGAAGTAGCAAAAGCTGCTTATGAAAAATTACAGGCTATTATTTAAAAAAAAATGGATATGAAAAACCTACAGAAATATATCATGTGCTAAACGGAGATGCTGTAGATACTGATGTAAATGTATCTGTTTTTAAGTATGCTCCCATCACCAGCTGTGATGTGGTAAGATCATTTTCGGTTTTGAAAAATGTGATAACTAATTTCAGAGTAGAAAATTTAAAAAAAAATTTAGTTTGTTATGCAAATGCAAATATTCATAAATGCTTTGTTTACGTGCATATTCTGTTCTTTTAATGTTTTAAATTTGTTTAACGATAATTTAACCAAAATATCTATACTAACAAATACTTTCTACTACATATGTGGAACTTAAAAATATTGCAATTTCCACGCTATGTTATTTACGCTTTATGCCTATTTTTTACCAAATTTTAACCAATCAATTGTGCAATTTGTTTAGAATAAGTATTATTTACAAAAATAAAGTTTTATAAGGTATAATTAGGTGTTTTATTTATTATTTTACTTATGTTTCAGAATTTGTCGTATTTCTTAATGTCCTATTTCTTGATCTTATTATAAGATTCTATTTTTCAACTTTTAAGTTCTCAGAAATCCGGACTCTACTCATCAGTAATCGTAGGAACTTATACAATCAAAGATCTACAATTTGAATTAAATTTAGATCGATTTCATGACTTGTTTGCAGGTAATAGTTTAAAATTAAATTTAAGAAAACACATCTGATATGACACATTCTTTTATATTATATACCTCTTCACAACGAAAACAAGTATTGTCAATTTGTTGTGACATTTTGATGTTTGATGACCAAATTTGATTCACATAGAGAGAGTCCAAAAAAATCCAATTCTTGACTAATGAAGGAAATGGATCCATGAATATTCACCAGATGATGATTAATGTGGACAGTGAATATGTGTCGTCATATGGTACGATAAAATTTTGCTGCAAACAATGTTGATGACACCTCTCTACGCTAGACATTGAGAGTCGTAAGCTTACTTTGGATAACCAACAGACGCTTCACTAAAATTAACATCGGGGTTAACTTCAATAGCTTTATTATTACTATTTATTTTTATTTTATTTATATTATTCTTTATTTTTAGAATAGAATTTATTTATTGTAACATACACATTCATATATAAATTACAATAAACGTATCATCTGCATACAAGCAAACCCGTCTGTTGAAATAGATGTGTCTAAATCGTTTATGCGTACACGATGAACAGCAACGGTCCAAGAACTGATCCTTGTGGTACGCCTTCTTTGTTATGCCCCAAACTAGACTGTCCTACATCCAGTATTGACACCTCTTATTGAAATATGAAGCTATGAAACTTTCACCAGTTCTTCTAATACCATAATGGCTCAGTTCCCTCAACAATATTTTGTGGTTTATTCACGTGTCAAGTCTCAACATATCAGTTTTGGATATTCTTATTTGTCTAATGCACCCAGCAAGTACTGGTTGATCTATTTTCGATGTATTCGTGTTAAGCATCGGACAGAAATTTATTTTCTTCGAGATAATTGACTAGTCTGCAGAAAGGACATGATCGAGAATTTTTGAAATTGCAGGCAAAATTGATAAGAAGCCGTCAACCTGATGGTACCTGCGTAGAAAACGATTTTCGGTATTAGAGAGAGCAAGCAGTATAAAATGAGAGAGATATCTATGGGGAGCGGTGTACACAGTCGGGCGTGAAAACATTAGTCTACTATTTGATCATTTGTCGTTTAGTCTTTGCTTCGTACTGTGCTCCGATGCATTTACATCATTTATATACATTTTAAAATCTTTTATAAAACCAGTTTTTTTTATTAATAATAAAACACAAAAGAGTGGAGTAATATTTGTGTATATGTTAAGAAAATTAAAGATTATATTGTTAAGGAACATACTATGGATGATTTCCACAAAGAATTTATTATTAATGTACATTGTTACAATGAGACTGATTCTGTATTTGACTATTCGACAGATGAAAACGATTATTAAAATTCTTTATTTTTATTTTAAATTTATTTATCTAGTGTTGAGGTTTACTTTTTCATTTGTTTTTGCCATGTGGTTACTAATAATAAAACAAAAGAGTGGAGTAATAATGTACATTACAATAATAAGTCTGTATTTGACTATTCGTCAGATAAAAACGGTTATTAAAATTTTATAAAAGTCTGGTTTTGTAATTTAATTTAATCTTTATTTTCATTTTAAATTTATTTATCTAGTGTTGAGGTTTACTTTTTCATTTGCTTTTGCCATGTATATAATAATAATAAAACTTGAAGATTGCAGATTTTATTCCATGGTGTTTGTATTCAAAAGTAGCGGTAAATATACACGATCGTTTTGGTGTTGATACTTTTAGCACGGATAGTACAGAGTTTAAACCACGCCTCGCGCATCTCAAGTCCCATCAGGTTTGGATCGGACTCTACCTCAACATCTTTAGTCATTCAGCGTGGAGGCTTTTTCTACTATAATATAGGTACAGTAATATATAGCGACATTTCTTTATGTCTTCATCTGACATTCTACAGTTTTAGAAAAAGAAGAATTTACATTTCAAATACAATTCTACTTACAAATTAAAATTAGATTTATCTATACTCTTTGTTGTCACTATATTCTGTCTACTTTTAATTTTACTTAAAAATACTTTGCAACACAAACAATAAAAACAATAACATAGACTTTATATGAAATGATGAACAATGGATAAAAAAAAACATACTTACTAATTTTGTATTTATTTCCTATATTAATGACTTTTTTGAATTTAATATTTTCCATATTATTACTAGCGGATGGCATCTATAATTATTTTGTAATTTACCTCTAAGTTATCTCTGATTTTATTAGTGGTCAAATATTCTTTGCATTATAAACACCGACAAAGCAACTTACGTAGAAAAAAAGACTTTAACAAAATATGGCGCCGGCAGGTGGCGCGAGATCAACATTTATTTATGCCAAAAATGAAGAGACCAAAACTCTTGTCCACAAATTTTGGCAAGAACAATAAATTATTGATTATCTTTTACATTAAAAACAAAAACTGTGTTTCATTACAAAATACATATTAAACAAAACATTTTTTGCCAGAACAACGTTTGTCGGGTCAGCTAGTTATTTAAAAAAATCAAAACTGTAACGTCTGGGTAGCTCTTCCAGTGCCAAGTTTGCAAAATGAGGTCGATTTTTGTATAAATATTAAATAATTATAAAATACAAAATAATCTGCATCAGATATGCTCGTTATTTTAACAAAAGGCTCTTTACAAGTCGTGACATACGCGTTTTTATTAAATGTGTCAAAATCAACTTTATTATTTATTAAACGTCATCTATATACTATGCGGTTGGTGATACCTAATATATTTGTACAGTGCTAAATGATTTAGCATGCATTGTCATTCGAACTCTAAAAATAAAGTGAATGGTCCCCTCCACCCTGGCTAACACCACTTTATAGTCTCCAATTTTATGAACGGAGCCACCCATACTTTACTAGATTATTCATTCCAAGCGATTTGTCCTTTACGCAGAAGAAAACTGCGTAAAAATGACCATTAGTATGCAAAACAATTTCAAAGAAATATCTCGATATAAATCACAAACTGTTTATTTTACATATTTTCACAATAAATGATAATGAAAATTGAGGAAAATAATAAATTTTGCATCGTATGTTCTGTTTATATGTTCTAGAGTACAAAAGAAACTTTTCAAGTGGTTGAGTTAAAAATTAAAAAGATTTAAAAAATCTATGTACCATATATCTTCTAAGGTTACACCTTAGCCAAAAACACTACGTTTAATACTATTTTCTGTTTTTCTACAAGTTTTCAGTGGTGATGAAAAATTAGTTGGCGAAATATGTATATAGATTTTTTTATATCTTTTTAATTTTTGTGGTAAGAGATTTTTCCTTGGGCATTTTGTTTCAGATTTTGAACCACACACCCATTTCTTAGAAGCGAAACCGAAGTTAAGGTGAGATTTTTGGAAAAAATTAGAAGAGAATAGTAAAGGAAATAAAATTCTTTTCTGTAAAGTACTAAAAGAAACTCACAGAAGAGATACAATGATAAAATAATTTGAATAAAAAATACAAATGGAAATATTTTGATAGAGGAAAGATGGGAAGAATATCTTTAAGGATTGATAAACATGGAAGAGTTACGCGAAAGAGTAGAAGAATTAGATAAAACTAAATTGACAGAGAGCAAGATAAAGAAAGAATCATGGATGAAATGAGTAAAGCCTTAAGACAATTAATAATTAACTGTAATATGACACATATTTATAGTACTTAGTAGAACACTAACGTGTTCAGTAACTCATTATTAGTATAAATATAAAGATTTAACACAATCACGTCAGTTGTCTTTAAACTACCATCAACCAAGAAACTTATTCGGGAAGAAACGGTGAAATCTAGAGAAAATCGAGTATCTCGTCATTATCAAGTTCCTTACAAAACAAGGAAAGGCTGTGCATACCATACTGGAAGAGATGTCATCGTTTTACAGGGATTCTTGCCTGAGAAAAACTATGGTTTTTAATTGGAACAGTCGCTTTGAACAAAATAGGTTAAATCCCAAACAGCTGACCAAAATTTAGAAAAACTCTCTGATTGAGGTAAAACTCAGTACTCGAGGGTTTTTGGGGTTGCTCATCACGAATCTGAAGTCACAATGTCAAAAGGCAAAAATGCGTATCCAATCTGGCGGAAAGGTTCTTTAATAATTGATTAAATCTATGTGAAATTTAGTGTTCTTGTTTTTTGAGAATCGTTGATTACAAATCTGAAGTAGAAATTTCATAAACCAAAATGGCTGATCCAATACGGACATAGAAACAATTGTTCATTCCGGCTAAAATTTAAATTACGGCTTATCGTCTTTTTTCACAAAAAATAGCGCTAATAGCAAGTGCGCAGATGAGCCCCGCATTTTGTGTTGTTTATGTTACACAATAGTTTAAGCTACAATCTCCGAAAGAACTGGATGTAGAACTCTATAGAATATTTCCCTGCGAATTTACAAGCTTCCGTTGCAATTTCACGTTCATTTTCTAATAGATCATGCTCTATCACTTATTTAGATTTAACAATACGTGATGATATTCTACTTACTTACAGTTAACTACCCCCATACCGAATTTCGATCCTCGGACTATCTGACTCACTAACCAACCACTTAAAATCCGCGAAATAAAATCTTCATTTCTCGACTTTTGGCCAGCTTATTCGGATTTGGCGCCAGTGTGCGACGGCTGCGGCCTATCGAAGTTTACATTCCAGAACTTGTTAAAAAGTAAAATATGAATACAACTGATACAACCATTTTTAAAAATGTTCATGATCATTTTAAGATGGGTGCCGCAAATGTTTATGCCTCCACAAAAACAATAGCGCGTAGAATGTGTATTTGCAGAGCTCTCTAATGAAGGCATGGATGGTGTAATGAGTAAACTTCTTACTGTGGATGTAACTTGAGTTGATCATCATCATGAACCTGACTCCAAGGAAGACTCCATGCAGTAGCATAGAAGAAACACACCACTAGCCAAGGAGTTTAAGGTGTCTTAGTCAGCCAGAAAACTTATGGTTACTGTTTCTTGGGACTCAGAAGAAATCCTTTTAATTGATTACAACGTTAAAGGCGTTCCATAATGGAGATTCCTACCCTGCAATCCTGGAACGGTTAAAAGATACCATTAAAGAGAACAAAAAAGGGGGGAAATGGCTGCCCTCCATAAAGTGGTCTTGATATTTTGAGTCATCCACACTATAGTTCAGACCATGCTCCTATAGATCTTAGTATTTAGTATGTGTCTTATGGAGACAGACAACATAATTGTCAGTTCGAAAATGACAGGTTAGGTTAATAACTCACTAATTAATGACATGACATTTGAAATTCTTGTTGGTTAGGATATTATTCTAATCATTGAGGAAAAATACTATGGAGACACTGTAAAGCATCTTTGCTGTACTCTCAAAACGGGAGCATTGGGCGGGGCTAAGTGTAAGACCAATATGGCTGCTTCACCCAGTCCGGACTACTCAAAATTAAAATCTGTCATCCCACACCTGTCAGGCCTACACTAACCTATGAAATGTTATTCCAGACGAATTCTTCTTATCAACGCCGTCTCTGCTGTTGCAGTTACGTAGAGCACAAGAAACCATAATGTCTTTTAATATTTAACTTATTATATAACTCTAATACACGATGCACTTAACAAACACTCCACTTTTGACCAGCACTACCTGTTTGACGTAAGTGTAGTATGAATATGGCGGACCTGTACCCGGTTTGATCACGTGACATCGTCTCCCTACCTATTCTTTCTCAATGATCCTAATATATTATTATATTATAATATTAATTTGACACTTGACAAGAAGGTTATGTTGCCTTGAACTAAAAAAAGACAGTTTATTACAAATTGCCTACGGTCGTAAAAGAGGTATATATCCCATAAGAGACAGTACTGAATACTAAGGTTGAGACGCTCTATAGTGATTTTTACCTGTTCCCTAAAATGAGAAAGAGCTGCGTGGGAAGAAACTTACGAAAGATGAAGAAGTAAAGGACGTATTTTTCAGACAAAGATAAAACAATTTTATGAAGGTGTACACAAGCTATGCAGGTAAATATATTGAAAAATAAAAACAATGTTCTATTTTTATTTTATTTCCTTTTTCCTCATTCAGCGAACTCAAAAACGCTCCCTCATAGCTCTCTTATTTTACGGTATTAATGAGCGACGCTTATTATATTATATGCAAGTTATAGTTGAACGCGAGCATTTACAGTCTTATTTTACATGTTACAATTCAGATTCCCCAAAATCTTTTATGGTTAATATTTAATTACATCTCTAATATCTATATAGGGAAATCCTACCGCCAACGCATATTTTACGATCGCCATAAACGACGAAACATTGCATAATATTAGTGAACAAACAGAAATAGATGGCAGCAGTTAAAATTTTATCTCTCGCATATTCAAAGGGTGTGTGATTTGCTATTGTGACGGGCGGCTCGTAAAACTATTCAGAGGTGATCGATCATTTTTTTAAGTACTATTCAAGGGACGAAATAAAACAGCCAGGATCCATACATAACGAAACGTGGCCATACTTTTAAGACATTTATGTGACAATAAGTTATCATCGGTCTCTTTGTTCGTTGTAATCTAAAAGGTCGGTCTCTCTCCATGGTGGTTTTAATACGGTTGTAAATTTTCGGGTGGGGTCATCGCGTATACGCTAAACATTTCTAAACAAGACACTCAGAAAATATATTCGAATTTTCGGATGCAAATTCGCCGCTGGATAGTTCGGTTTTAAATAGTGCAAATTCTGACTAGACATTCATTCACATCTTGCAACGACATCTGTTGTTATGTTTTTGTAACTTTCATACCGATATCAAATGTTAAAACAATATTATAACATTAATAGTGTCTATGTATCAGGGGCTTTATAAAACTTATTTGAGTTACGAGTTTTATTAACAACGTGCGAAGCGTGGCGGAGTGAGTGTTCAGTAAAACATGTGACAAATATATTGACGGAACACTTATATGACATAATATTTAAGCTTTTTAACAATATTTTGAAATAAAACAGTAGGAGGGGCTCTCCCCTGTTTTCCAAAACAAAAGGAAAAGTCTTTACGAGTTTACTAGTTCTCAGGCGTCTGGGATGCCTCTCTTTAGGCTTATCTAGTGGATCTACTTGTCGCTATTGAAGACTTCACATGGTCTACTTTGGAGGTGCCCTTAATGAAACTCAGTGAGAGTATTCTGGAATTAGTAGCTCAGTTCAAAAAAAATTAGTCGCGATGGAAGGTTTTACTGGTATGTTAAAAGTTATTACAAAAAGGTTGATATGTACATTACAACGCGGCGTTTATTTGGAATGACTTAACTTAAAATCTCAGTGAAGGTGTGATTAAGTCGTGAGTGTGTTTAAGCTTAAAGCCATGGGTTACACAGTTAGTCAGAAGCCTGCGGGACAAAGATGATAGGAACAGAAGAAGAGCTAACTAGCTTATAATATCCTTACAATGCCATCACAGACTATGGTCTAGAATGGGATCAGCTGAGCTCGCCATATTAAGAACATCTTTGCGGCATATTTTATTAAAAATATTTGAATTTCATCTGTATAAGCGCCAATTAGTGCAAGAACTGAAATGAACTGACCGTCATCTACGTCGCACAGTGGGACAGAAAGCCCTGAAAGTTGGCATCAATTCAACCGCTTAAGCAAGAACGCTGAATTTTGGTACATTGATTCTTATCGACAAAAGTAGCATTTGTATAAAATTTCATAAGAATATTAAGCATACGCCCGAAGTTATCGCACCTCACGTGATTTCCTTAAACCGGTCACACATATAAATTGTAGCGTGGTGGTGTATACATTTTCATAAACGTTAATAAAAGTAAATAAAGCAAGTGTATGTTCTCTATATATTATTTATTAAGTAAAACACATAATAACTTAAACATAATTTTTCTTTCCAAATGTTTGCAAAATTTTTTACTTAAAAATTAACAAACGTCATCTTCAGAATAGAAAGTTTCATCGTCTTCAATACTGTATTCGTCGTCGTCATCATCATTATCATCGCCGTCGGCGTCATCTTGACCAGATGGTGATTTTAAGAGCTCTAATACCTCTTTGGGTAGAGCTTGCAGATTTTTCTTTGGACTTTTTCTTTTGTCCATCACCACATGATCTGAGCTTAGCAAAAGCATATTAAAAGTGTCATACTTTTTTCTCTGCCGCACTTTATTGAGTTGTGTTCCCTAAACCTTTTGATGTCCTTGTTCCGTGCTTCTTAGAAGTTTGTGATTGTCCCGCTGCCTTAAGACTCATTTGTGCGGCATAACTTAAAACAGCATTAGAAGTGGATTCCCTAAGTAACATTATCTTTTGCCGCTTAGTTCGTTCTGCACCAGTTTCGAAAATAACTTGAAGGCAACCTCTACGTTACCGTTGCCGTTTTTCTGAAAGACATGATATTGATGTATTCAGCCAATCTTTATTTTGTAAAAGAAACCTTTCCTTCGTTCTAGAGGTCTTCGTCCAAGGTGTTCTAAACTGTAAGCTAAAGTTTTATTTAAAACTTTTACATCCTCTTCCCGACAATTAGTTCGAATTTTCATTTCTTCTCGCAAAAACTTGAACCTTTCTTCATTTTCATGATTGGTGCAACTTGTCATGATATCGAATAGTTCCTGTCGACTTAAAAAAGTTTAGTTAAGGCCGTTCCTGTAAATAAAAATGAATAAATAGTTACATATCTAAAATTGTGTTAACTTTCGCAAAATACAATATCTGCAAAAAATTTAAATATTCTCAAAATGTGCAAAAATGTGCAAGAAATGTTAACGTATGAATAAAATATATCCAATTATTAATATAACACTAAAACTTAAACGTGATCTAACTTGATACATAACTATTTTCATGCATAGTTTTTGCAAATATGTACAACTCAGTATACATTTACATAAGCCATTATTTATAACATTTTATATAATCTAAATGATTTTTATGGCAATAAATGTTTGTGATCTATAAATACATACCTGATATTGAAGGCTCCATAGCAAAAAACTCAAATATTATAAAAAGTTTTACTACAATAAATTCACAAACACAGGGCAAATATAACACAATTACGTAAACGTCTACATTCTTAAGCAGTTAGCGAGAACTAGACCTCTGTACAGTTGAGTACAGGTACATTTAAAATACCCCCAATCCTGTTTTCTAATGCATAAGATAGTTGTAATTAAGAAAATAACTCTATAGAGGGTAAACACGACATTTCATGTTTCGATTTTTTGCCAGGTAGAAACGCTTTTTGCCCCACTGGGCGTCGTGTCGAAATAATGCTAGAGCGCTTTCCAAACTTGAACAATATCCTGTTTTCAACCAAAGCTCAGTGACTTAAATGAATAAGTCAACAAACAGAACTGGTGTATTGGGCATCTGAAAATTCAAAATGAAAACACCAAATGAATTGCATTTGCCTAAAGTTAGAGTATGGGGGAGTAGGGTACTTTGGAGAGTTCTGGGACCACCACCACCCCCCACTCCTACTACCCCCCTCCCCCCCTCCCCGCAAGATAGGTAGAACCCTCTGCCAACCCAACTGATGTGGCGCCCCCTCGCGGTCGCCAACCCAACTAAAAATTGCAGATTTCATCATTACCAACCCAACTAAAAATTGCAGATTTCATCATTACCAACCCAACTAAAAATTGCAGATTTCATCATTACCAACCCAACTAAAAATTGCAGATTTCATCATTACCAACCCAACTAAAAATTGCAGATTTCATCATTACCAACCCAATGTGGCGCCCTCTGACGGCCACTAACCAAACTAAGAAATGGCAGATTTCATCATTACCAACCCAATGTGACGCCCTCTCACAGCCACTAACCAAGAAATGGCATCTCTCATGATTGCCATAATGCAGCATCCTCTCACGGTCACTAGCCAAACTAAGGTGACGTCAGACAAAATGGCGGACCATCAAGATGGTCTTTGTTTCTAGAGAATTCCTGAATAAATTACCAGGCTTGCTACCGCGCTTCTCAATGTACTTTAAACAGGTCTAAACATGTTTCCAGCGGAAACCGCAACGGCTGTCTGCTTCTGTGATAGCCGCATGCTTGAAATGTATATCTTACTTATAAAATAAAATAAAACAAACAATATATTTTTTAAGAAAAAACAATTTATTTATTATTATTTATAAATTAACAATATTATTTTAAATTAACAATATCTCCAAGCTTCATACCATCAAGATGGTCGATAAAAATATAAACTTTACATCTAAGATCGGCATACCATTTCAAAATTATAAAATAAATATACAGTATGCTACTGGACGAGATAGCAACCAAGTATGAATATACAGGACGTTTCAAAGGTAGGGACTTTTAGAAAAGCAAGATGGCGAATCCAAGATGGCCGCCAAAAATCTAATAAACTAAGGTGACGTCAGGCATCCAATCTATCAAAACCATGCACTCAAACTCCTATGAAACATCATTTCAAAACCATCGCTAGAATCAGCTCACAACCAGGTCATGAAGCGGTTCTGAAACCCTATATTAAAACCACACATTCAAACCACTATCAAATCCCTCTTTTCTCAAAAGCCATCCAACCATCCATCCATCCATCCATCCATCCATCCAACCATCCATCCATCCATCCATCTTCAAAACAATACTTTCAAGTCCATTAATCCATCCATCCATCTGGACGAGATAGCAACCAAGTATGAATATACAGGACGTTTCAAAGGTAGGGATTTTTTAGAAAAGCAAGATGGCGAATCCAAGATGGCCGCCAAAACCTAATAAACTAATGCCACGTCAAGCATCCAATATATCAAAACCATGCACTCGAACTCCTATGAAACATCATCTCAAAACCATCGCTAGAATCAGCTCACAACAGGGTCATGAAGCGGTTCTGAAACCCCTATATTAAAACCACACATTCAAACCACTATCAAATCCCTCTTTTCTCAAAAACCTATCCAACCATTCATCATTCCATCCATCCATCCATCCATCCATCCATCCATCCGGCCATCCATCCATCCATCCATCCATCTGGATAACATAGCAACCAAATATTAATATACAGGACGTTTCAAAGTAGGGATTTTTAGAAAAGCAAGATGGCGAATCCAAGATGGCCGCCAAAAATCTAATAAACTAAGGTGACGTCAGGCGAAATAGCCGACTATCAATATGATCGATCAAAATATAAACTCAACTTCTAGAAAATACCCAACTCCGTATCACGCATCACAACAACAACCACCCAACATAGTTTCAAAACGCCACAACACCAGACCAACTTAGGAAGATACATCTAGCTCAAACCCAACATACTTTCAAACACCACCACCGAGGATTTATATTTGACATCAGCATACCATCTCAAAATCATAAAATAAATATACAGTATGATACTGGATAACATAGCAACCAAGTATGAATATACAGGACGTTTCAAAGTAGGGATTTTTAGAAAAGCAAGATGGCCGCCAAAAATCTAATAAACTTCGGTGGCATCAGGCATCAATCTATTAAAACCACTATCAAATCATTCTCTTTAAAAGCCATCATTCCAAAACAATACATTCAAATCATACATTCAGTGATAGACACATAAATGAAATGTATTTGTGCAGCCTAACAGTTAAAAAAGCTTGATATCGAGCTTACCAGCATATTTCTAACAGATCTAAACACGTTTTCTAATGGAAACCACAACGTTTGATCGCTATCAACACCTCTATGATAGTAGCCTTATTTAATATATCTATATCATAAAATAAAAAGGAACAACATATTTTAAGAAAAACAATTTATTAAAAAATAATAACCACATTTTGTAGGTGAATTATGGCTAATATGTAGCATATCAATCATAGGGAAAAAACATTAAACGAATTACAACGATAAACAATTATGACATATAAATCCATAGGTAAAAGATATATAGCAATCAAAACCCTTCCTATATCTACCTCTCTTCATAGAAGACCTAGATATTTAATACCACATACATAAATACATAGACACTCTAATCCTCATATGAATAAATTGATAGACTTATAATAATTATTTTCATCCATAAGTATACATACATACTTTTATATATATCACTACAAGAAATAAGTCGACACCTCTATGATAGTCACATTATTTAATATATCTATATCATAAAATAAAAAGGAATAACATATTTTAAGAAAAAACAATTTATTAAAAAATAAAACAACTACACACATCAAACAAACCTCAACCATACTTTCAATTTCACAAATATCAAAATTTAAACAAAACAATCAAATGCAAAGGCAAGGAATGTTCTCGAGATGACCCATATAGTGCAATATAACAATGCAGTAAAACGATAGAGGTGAGATACATGGTCTATCAAAAATTTTTATTACCCACTTTTTTCAGCAATCAAAACTTTTTTTTGACAAAACACTATACATATGAAAAATAGACATAGCATTAAATATTTCCATTTTAGAGATACCCCAGTTTAATCCCAATTTTAAATAACATAAATTCTTAAATTGATTTAGTTAACTTTCTTATAAAAAAAAGGTTGAAAAAGAAAACATACTAAGTCCCACAACAGATAAAATATGTACTATCTTTTTACACTTCATGTTTAGTACTATCATTAGAAGAAATATGCCTGAGGTACAGCTTTTAATATGAAATTTAGAGGTTTTTATGCAAAAACATAGTTTATGCCTAATAAAAACTAATTTTGAAACACATTGTCCACATAGCAAATACCACTTCCTATACATTTTAAAAAATAGCAATTTTTATATATCATAAAAGAACCAAACAAAAAACCAATATAAAGGCAGCATTAACGTTATAACCAAAAGATTTGCAAAAATATTAAATATATACTTGTTCTAAAAATGCTTCTATCTCCCTTTTTACAGTTTATGTTTTGTACAGCAGCGAATGTATTACATTTCTCTTAAAAGCATTTTATAATTTGAGAAAAAAATGGTGAAATGTATCTCGAAACATTATTATAAATACATTTTAAAACATGGAATTCTATTTTATTTGGATGACATTGTATTTACAAATAGTTTTTATATTATATCATTACAAGAAATATGTTTTACATTAAATTTTACGCACGGAACAACAGTAGTATACACACACCAAACGGCACGCAAAAACTAGTATAAAGGCCGCATTAACGCTATAACAAAAAAGAATTGAGGTCATATTAAATTATGGAGGAAAATAATAATTACTCGCTCTCAATTATTTAATATTGAAATTACATAAAAATCCATGCAATACACTTAAAACATTTGAAAAATCATGTTTGGTAAGCCCACTATATATCAATATTTAAGACAAAAAATTATTATTAATTTTCCATCCACAGATACCCCTGCTTAATATCAATTTGAATTAACATAAATTCATAAAATGAGTCTATCTTTTACAATTCGTGGGTTGTACTATCATTAGAAGAAATATGCTTGACGAGTGGCTTTTAATATGAAATTTAGAGGTTTTTACACAAAAACATAGTTTATGCCTAATAAAAACTAATTTTGAAACACATTGTACACATAGCAAATACCACTTCCTATACATTTAAAAAATAACAATGTTTATACATCATAAAAGAACGAAACAAAAAAAAAAAACTAATATAAAGACAGCATTAACGTTCTAACCAAAAGATTTGAGAATCAGCTCTTAACCGGGTCATGAAGCGGTTCTGAAACCCCTCTATCAAAAACATGCATTCAAGTCAATGAAATTACATAAAAATCTAAGAAATAGTAGCACTTAAAACATTTGAAAAATCATGTTTGGTAAGCCTACTATTTAAGACAAAAATTATTATTTATTTCCATTTACAACAGATAGCCCACTATTTATCAATATTTAAGGGCAAAAAATTATTATTAATTTCCCCATTTACAACAGATTTCCGTGTTTAATCTCAATTTTTAAATAACATAAATTCTTAAATTGATTTAGTTAACTTTCTTATAATATTTAAAAAAAGGGCGAGAAAGAAAACATACTAAGTCTCACAACAGATAAAATATATACTATCTTTTTACAGTTCATGTTTTTTGTACTATCATTACAAGAAATAAGCCTCGCGATTAGCTTTTAATCTGAAATTTAGATGCTTCATAAAACCACCTCAGAGACACTAAAAAATTATGATTTTCAGCTCAACCAACCATTCAAAAAGTTGATACATCAAATTCGTGAATATTAATATCACTCTACACTCTTAATAAAAAATTTAGCAGAAGTCTCACATTAAATGAATACAAATTTATATATGCACTACATTAAATGAAGATTGAATTTTATACACTGCTTATATCACCAGAAATTTTGTTACAAGATTATATGATTAGATAGACTCATGACTAAGCCTAAACGGACACCAGGCTTTCAATATGTAGTAAAGTTTTTTTTCTTCATACATTTAATATAAACTAATGATCTATCTTTAGAAAGCATCCACAGGTCCATTAGAACTTGTGGGTGGTGCAACATCTACTTTAACCCTCTTCTTAAGCGGTCCGGCAACATGCTCACATGTATCCACACCCTCCCTACAAATACCGCAAACAAAATTGCGGTGGAGGGTATTCACATGCCGCTTCAAACTATCCCGCCGGCTGAAGGAGTTGCCACATATGATGCAATTCATTCTATGAAAAAGCGAATTAAAAATAATTAATATAATAAATTTAAAAGAATAAAAAGCTATTGAAACCTAATTTTTAATATATCTAAATTGCTAATTTATTTGAAAAGCTCCTCGTATATGAATTGCTATAAAATACTAATTATAGACCTACATATATAAAAATAATATTTTAATACATAAACTTTGACTGATACCCGTATATTTAACTAAAAATACTCTTATTGTTCAGAATTTATTTAAATTATTGAGAAAAACCTTTAAAGAACCGTATGAAATAATCAACTTAATTATATAAATTTACACACTTAAACATTAAAAAACAATTTAAAGAAAGCACTAAATACAAAAAATACTTTGAAGCACCCCTGGATTAATTGTATATAAAAATAATATTCAATAAAATTTACACCATTAAATTATTAAAAATAACCTTATAATTGAGAAAAAACAATTTTTAAAAGTCCTATAAAATTTTAGAGTAGTAGAAAAACTATGATCAGCGTATATTTAACTAAAAAATACTTGTATTATTGAAAATTTATTGATAAAACCCTTTAAAACCTTATAAAAATTAAAAAAAAGAAAGAAAAACAATATAAAGAAGCTACTAAATGCGTATAAAATACTTTGAAGCACCCTGGATTAATTGTATATAAAAATAAAATATTAATAAAATATATACCATTAAATTATTTAAAAAATAACATTATAATTGAGAAAAAACAATTTTTAAAAAGTCCTATAAAATTTTAAAACTAATGTAAAATATATCAAGTTAATATTATATAAATTAGGCTTTCTAAATACCTTGTAGTAAAACACAAACAAGCACTAAAAACGATGTTGACTGTTCGAAGATAATGAAATTAAAGATGCCGATCTACGTATATATAGATACACATCTGCGTCAGATTCCCACGCAAATGGAGTGATGCATAAAGAGAAAGACCTTTTTTTCCCCGCGCATACATATATATACATATATACATATGCGGCCAGAGGCAATTAGCGGCGGGCACATTCCGTTCCCATGGTCGGGCTGTGTTTTAAGGAATGCACTTAATTTTTTTCGGTCGCATACCTGCATCCAATGAGGGTTGCGAGTCCGGGAATTTCGTCTTTCTACCTGTACAGATAGATCTGTCTTTATATAAAATTCGTATATATTATCTATGATTTTAGTTTTAAAATAAAAAATAATAAGAAGGTTAAAATAATTCGTTATTTTGTAGATAGTTGCATTATTTTGCATGCATATACATTCTCCATTAGTTTTATTATTATGATAAAAACAATGATTGACATTTTAATAAGCTTTGGTACATCATTAAAATATTCCAGTAAATTAAATGCTAATGATGTAAAAATACCTAAAAATATTTCGTAAAACAAGAGTATTTTAGTTAAATATACGGAGATCCATATGAAAAACTACGAAAGTTATATTAATGTTAAATATTAAATAATTTAATTAAATGAAAACACATCGTTTCACAAAAATTATGTTTTATTAAACACTAGATGTACATCTCATTTACCATAACAGTACATTATAAACCTTTCTTAATATTGATGATGCAGGATCAGTTAAATTAGTATGGTTGTTAAGAAATTGGAGGAGCATTTGATAGTATTTTCTCCATAAAAGTAGTATGTATTATAATATAAGATAGTGTTATAAACTATACAATAAATATTATTCAGTATTGGAATACACAATGAATAACACAAATTTTGAGTAGAGAAAGATAAATATTTCTAATTGCACATGTGTGAATTTGAATTTATCGGGAATATACAGAGTAATTATTTACATCTGATGGTGAAACATGGTCGCGTATTTTATATCATTCAGTAATTTAATTTGCTCTATAGCTAGACAATGAGGTGGATGCTAAGCATTAATTTGTACACACGTAATGTTATGATCGTCAGTGTAACATATATATTCAAGTCTAACACAAACTTTTTGATTTATTGAAACCCCAATAGAAATTATCACTATTTCGAGAAGAATAGTCATGTACCTGTACATATTCAAAGCCGCTGAAGTATGAGTACATTAACAGCTGTATACGCGTGTCTTTATCATCCACTTTAATGTGTTACTGTAATTCCAGATACTTTTTTTTTATTTATACGTACATATATTGTGAATTATTACACTAATTATAAAACAAAATTAATTATAGATAGACAAACATTATACAGGTATATTGCAAACATGTAATGCTAAGATAATCAGAGTGATATATACATACATGTAAAGAAATTTATAATTTATTCAATCTCTTATTAAAAGAGTTATTAATATTTTTCAAATGAATACCTGACAGTGGTGGAAAACTGTTGAAATTTGGATAGATTAATAGTTACATATGCGAGCTTCAGAATAGCTTCTGAACATGTTGGGTTGTAATTTGGTATACAATAAAAGGCAGCGGGGAACTGAACCGCCTCCCAAAAAAAGGTATTTAATATTAAAATCTAATTTTTTCCATTGTATAATACACTATTTTCTGTGATGGGAAAACGATGATTTTAATATTAAATACCTTTTTTTGGGAGGCGGTTCAGTTCCCCGCTGCCTTTTATTGTATACCAAATTACAACCCAACATGTTCAGAAGCTATTCTGAAGCTCGCATATGTAACTATTAATCTATCCAAATTTCAACAGTTTTCCACCACTGTCAGGTATTCATTTGAAAAATATTAATAACTCTTTTAATAAGAGATTGAATAAATTATAAATTTCTTTACATGTATGTATATATCACTCTGATTATCTTAGCATTACATGTTTGCAATATACCTGTATAATGTTTGTCTATCTATAATTAATTTTGTTTTATAATTAGTGTAATAATTCACAATATATGTACGTATAAATAAAAAAAAAGTATCTGGAATTACAGTAACACATTAAAGTGGATGATAAAGACACGCGTATACAGCTGTTAATGTACTCATACTTCAGCGGCTTTGAATATGTACAGGTACATGACTATTCTTCTCGAAATAGTGATAATTTCTATTGGGGTTTCAATAAATCAAAAAGTTTGTGTTAGACTTGAATATATATGTTACACTGACGATCATAACATTACGTGTGTACAAATTAATGCTTAGCATCCACCTCATTGTCTAGCTATAGAGCAAATTAAATTACTGAATGATATAAAATACGCGACCATGTTTCACCATCAGATGTAAATAATTACTCTGTATATTCCCGATAAATTCAAATTCACACATGTGCAATTAGAAATATTTATCTTTCTCTACTCAAAATTTGTGTTATTCATTGTGTATTCCAATACTGAATAATATTTATTGTATAGTTTATAACACTATCTTATATTATAATACATACTACTTTTATGGAGAAAATACTATCAAATGCTCCTCCAATTTCTTAACAACCATACTAATTTAACTGATCCTGCATCATCAATATTAAGAAAGGTTTATAATGTACTGTTATGGTAAATGAGATGTACATCTAGTGTTTAATAAAACATAATTTTTGTGAAACGATGTGTTTTCATTTAATTAAATTATTTAATATTTAACATTAATATAACTTTCGTAGTTTTTCATATGGATCTCCGTATATTTAACTAAAATACTCTTGTTTTACGAAATATTTTTAGGTATTTTTACATCATTAGCATTTAATTTACTGGAATATTTTAATGATGTACCAAAGCTTATTAAAATGTCAATCATTGTTTTTATCATAATAATAAAACTAATGGAGAATGTATATGCATGCAAAATAATGCAACTATCTACAAAATAACGAATTATTTTAACCTTCTTATTATTTTTTATTTTAAAACTAAAATCATAGATAATATATACGAATTTTATATAAAGACAGATCTATCTGTACAGGTAGAAAGACGAAATTCCCGGACTCGCAACCCTCATTGGATGCAGGTATGCGACCGAAAAAAATTAAGTGCATTCCTTAAAACACAGCCCGACCATGGGAACGGAATGTGCCCGCCGCTAATTGCCTCTGGCCGCATATGTATATATGTATATATATGTATGCGCGGGGAAAAAAAGGTCTTTCTCTTTATGCATCACTCCATTTGCGTGGGAATCTGACGCAGATGTGTATCTATATATACGTAGATCGGCATCTTTAATTTCATTATCTTCGAACAGTCAACATCGTTTTTAGTGCTTGTTTGTGTTTTACTACAAGGTATTTAGAAAGCCTAATTTATATAATATTAACTTGATATATTTTACATTAGTTTTAAAATTTTATAGGACTTTTTAAAAATTGTTTTTTCTCAATTATAATGTTATTTTTTAAATAATTTAATGGTATATATTTTATTAATATTTTATTTTTATATACAATTAATCCAGGGTGCTTCAAAGTATTTTATACGCATTTAGTAGCTTCTTTATATTGTTTTTCTTTCTTTTTTTTAATTTTTATAAGGTTTTAAAGGGTTTTATCAATAAATTTTCAATAATACAAGTATTTTTTAGTTAAATATACGCTGATCATAGTTTTTCTACTACTCTAAAATTTTATAGGACTTTTAAAAATTGTTTTTTCTCAATTATAAGGTTATTTTTAATAATTTAATGGTGTAAATTTTATTGAATATTATTTTTATATACAATTAATCCAGGGGTGCTTCAAAGTATTTTTTGTATTTAGTGCTTTCTTTAAATTGTTTTTTAATGTTTAAGTGTGTAAATTTATATAATTAAGTTGATTATTTCATACGGTTCTTTAAAGGTTTTTCTCAATAATTTAAATAAATTCTGAACAATAAGAGTATTTTTAGTTAAATATACGGGTATCAGTCAAAGTTTATGTATTAAAATATTATTTTTATATATGTAGGTCTATAATTAGTATTTTATAGCAATTCATATACGAGGAGCTTTTCAAATAAATTAGCAATTTAGATATATTAAAAATTAGGTTTCAATAGCTTTTTATTCTTTTAAATTTATTATATTAATTATTTTTAATTCGCTTTTTCATAGAATGAATTGCATCATATGTGGCAACTCCTTCAGCCGGCGGGATAGTTTGAAGCGGCATGTGAATACCCTCCACCGCAATTTTGTTTGCGGTATTTGTAGGGAGGGTGTGGATACATGTGAGCATGTTGCCGGACCGCTTAAGAAGAGGGTTAAAGTAGATGTTGCACCACCCACAAGTTCTAATGGACCTGTGGATGCTTTCTAAAGATAGATCATTAGTTTATATTAAATGTATGAAGAAAAAAAACTTTACTACATATTGAAAGCCTGGTGTCCGTTTAGGCTTAGTCATGAGTCTATCTAATCATATAATCTTGTAACAAAATTTCTGGTGATATAAGCAGTGTATAAAATTCAATCTTCATTTAATGTAGTGCATATATAAATTTGTATTCATTTAATGTGAGACTTCTGCTAAATTTTTTATTAAGAGTGTAGAGTGATATTAATATTCACGAATTTGATGTATCAACTTTTTGAATGGTTGGTTGAGCTGAAAATCATAATTTTTTAGTGTCTCTGAGGTGGTTTTATGAAGCATCTAAATTTCAGATTAAAAGCTAATCGCGAGGCTTATTTCTTGTAATGATAGTACAAAAAACATGAACTGTAAAAAGATAGTATATATTTTATCTGTTGTGAGACTTAGTATGTTTTCTTTCTCGCCCTTTTTTTAAATATTATAAGAAAGTTAACTAAATCAATTTAAGAATTTATGTTATTTAAAAATTGAGATTAAACACGGAAATCTGTTGTAAATGGGGAAATTAATAATAATTTTTTGCCCTTAAATATTGATAAATAGTGGGCTATCTGTTGTAAATGGAAATAAATAATAATTTTTGTCTTAAATAGTAGGCTTACCAAACATGATTTTTCAAATGTTTTAAGTGCTACTATTTCTTAGATTTTTATGTAATTTCATTGACTTGAATGCATGTTTTTGATAGAGGGGTTTCAGAACCGCTTCATGACCCGGTTAAGAGCTGATTCTCAAATCTTTTGGTTAGAACGTTAATGCTGTCTTTATATTAGTTTTTTTTTTTTGTTTCGTTCTTTTATGATGTATAAACATTGTTATTTTTTAAATGTATAGGAAGTGGTATTTGCTATGTGTACAATGTGTTTCAAAATTAGTTTTTATTAGGCATAAACTATGTTTTTGTGTAAAAACCTCTAAATTTCATATTAAAAGCCACTCGTCAAGCATATTTCTTCTAATGATAGTACAACCCACGAATTGTAAAAGATAGACTCATTTTATGAATTTATGTTAATTCAAATTGATATTAAGCAGGGGTATCTGTGGATGGAAAATTAATAATAATTTTTTGTCTTAAATATTGATATATAGTGGGCTTACCAAACATGATTTTTCAAATGTTTTAAGTGTATTGCATGGATTTTTATGTAATTTCAATATTAAATAATTGAGAGCGAGTAATTATTATTTTCCTCCATAATTTAATATGACCTCAATTCTTTTTTGTTATAGCGTTAATGCGGCCTTTATACTAGTTTTTGCGTGCCGTTTGGTGTGTGTATACTACTGTTGTTCCGTGCGTAAAATTTAATGTAAAACATATTTCTTGTAATGATATAATATAAAAACTATTTGTAAATACAATGTCATCCAAATAAAATAGAATTCCATGTTTTAAAATGTATTTATAATAATGTTTCGAGATACATTTCACCATTTTTTTCTCAAATTATAAAATGCTTTTAAGAGAAATGTAATACATTCGCTGCTGTACAAAACATAAACTGTAAAAAGGGAGATAGAAGCATTTTTAGAACAAGTATATATTTAATATTTTTGCAAATCTTTTGGTTATAACGTTAATGCTGCCTTTATATTGGTTTTTTGTTTGGTTCTTTTATGATATATAAAAATTGCTATTTTTTAAAATGTATAGGAAGTGGTATTTGCTATGTGGACAATGTGTTTCAAAATTAGTTTTTATTAGGCATAAACTATGTTTTTGCATAAAAACCTCTAAATTTCATATTAAAAGCTGTACCTCAGGCATATTTCTTCTAATGATAGTACTAAACATGAAGTGTAAAAAGATAGTACATATTTTATCTGTTGTGGGACTTAGTATGTTTTCTTTTTCAACCTTTTTTTTATAAGAAAGTTAACTAAATCAATTTAAGAATTTATGTTATTTAAAATTGGGATTAAACTGGGGTATCTCTAAAATGGAAATATTTAATGCTATGTCTATTTTTCATATGTATAGTGTTTTGTCAAAAAAAAGTTTTGATTGCTGAAAAAAGTGGGTAATAAAAATTTTTGATAGACCATGTATCTCACCTCTATCGTTTTACTGCATTGTTATATTGCACTATATGGGTCATCTCGAGAACATTCCTTGCCTTTGCATTTGATTGTTTTGTTTAAATTTTGATATTTGTGAAATTGAAAGTATGGTTGAGGTTTGTTTGATGTGTGTAGTTGTTTTATTTTTTAATAAATTGTTTTTTCTTAAAATATGTTATTCCTTTTTATTTTATGATATAGATATATTAAATAATGTGACTATCATAGAGGTGTCGACTTATTTCTTGTAGTGATATATATAAAAGTATGTATGTATACTTATGGATGAAAATAATTATTATAAGTCTATCAATTTATTCATATGAGGATTAGAGTGTCTATGTATTTATGTATGTGGTATTAAATATCTAGGTCTTCTATGAAGAGAGGTAGATATAGGAAGGGTTTTGATTGCTATATATCTTTTACCTATGGATTTATATGTCATAATTGTTTATCGTTGTAATTCGTTTAATGTTTTTTCCCTATGATTGATATGCTACATATTAGCCATAATTCACCTACAAAATGTGGTTATTATTTTTTAATAAATTGTTTTTCTTAAAATATGTTGTTCCTTTTTATTTTATGATATAGATATATTAAATAAGGCTACTATCATAGAGGTGTTGATAGCGATCAAACGTTGTGGTTTCCATTAGAAAACGTGTTTAGATCTGTTAGAAATATGCTGGTAAGCTCGATATCAAGCTTTTTTAACTGTTAGGCTGCACAAATACATTTCATTTATGTGTCTATCACTGAATGTATGATTTGAATGTATTGTTTTGGAATGATGGCTTTTAAAGAGAATGATTTGATAGTGGTTTTAATAGATTGATGCCTGATGCCACCGAAGTTTATTAGATTTTTGGCGGCCATCTTGCTTTTCTAAAAATCCCTACTTTGAAACGTCCTGTATATTCATACTTGGTTGCTATGTTATCCAGTATCATACTGTATATTTATTTTATGATTTTGAGATGGTATGCTGATGTCAAATATAAATCCTCGGTGGTGGTGTTTGAAAGTATGTTGGGTTTGAGCTAGATGTATCTTCCTAAGTTGGTCTGGTGTTGTGGCGTTTTGAAACTATGTTGGGTGGTTGTTGTTGTGATGCGTGATACGGAGTTGGGTATTTTCTAGAAGTTGAGTTTATATTTTGATCGATCATATTGATAGTCGGCTATTTCGCCTGACGTCACCTTAGTTTATTAGATTTTTGGCGGCCATCTTGGATTCGCCATCTTGCTTTTCTAAAAATCCCTACTTTGAAACGTCCTGTATATTAATATTTGGTTGCTATGTTATCCAGATGGATGGATGGATGGATGGATGGCCGGATGGATGGATGGATGGATGGATGGAATGATGAATGGTTGGATAGGTTTTTGAGAAAAGAGGGATTTGATAGTGGTTTGAATGTGTGGTTTTAATATAGGGGTTTCAGAACCGCTTCATGACCCTGTTGTGAGCTGATTCTAGCGATGGTTTTGAGATGATGTTTCATAGGAGTTCGAGTGCATGGTTTTGATATATTGGATGCTTGACGTGGCATTAGTTTATTAGATTTTGGCGGCCATCTTGGATTCGCCATCTTGCTTTTCTAAAAAATCCCTACCTTTGAAACGTCCTGTATATTCATACTTGGTTGCTATCTCGTCCAGATGGATGGATGGATTAATGGACTTGAAAGTATTGTTTTGAAGATGGATGGATGGATGGATGGTTGGATGGATGGATGGATGGATGGATGGATGGTTGGATGGCTTTTGAGAAAAGAGGGATTTGATAGTGGTTTGAATGTGTGGTTTTAATATAGGGTTTCAGAACCGCTTCATGACCTGGTTGTGAGCTGATTCTAGCGATGGTTTTGAAATGATGTTTCATAGGAGTTTGAGTGCATGGTTTTGATAGATTGGATGCCTGACGTCACCTTAGTTTATTAGATTTTTGGCGGCCATCTTGGATTCGCCATCTTGCTTTTCTAAAAGTCCCTACCTTTGAAACGTCCTGTATATTCATACTTGGTTGCTATCTCGTCCAGTAGCATACTGTATATTTATTTTATAATTTTGAAATGGTATGCCGATCTTAGATGTAAAGTTTATATTTTTATCGACCATCTTGATGGTATGAAGCTTGGAGATATTGTTAATTTAAAATAATATTGTTAATTTATAAATAATAATAAATAAATTGTTTTTTCTTAAAAAATATATTGTTTGTTTTATTTTATTTTATAAGTAAGATATACATTTCAAGCATGCGGCTATCACAGAAGCAGACAGCCGTTGCGGTTTCCGCTGGAAACATGTTTAGACCTGTTTAAAGTACATTGAGAAGCGCGGTAGCAAGCCTGGTAATTTATTCAGGAATTCTCTAGAAACAAAGACCATCTTGATGGTCCGCCATTTTGTCTGACGTCACCTTAGTTTGGCTAGTGACCGTGAGAGGATGCTGCATTATGGCAATCATGAGAGATGCCATTTCTTGGTTAGTGGCTGTGAGAGGGCGTCACATTGGGTTGGTAATGATGAAATCTGCCATTTCTTAGTTTGGTTAGTGGCCGTCAGAGGGCGCCACATTGGGTTGGTAATGATGAAATCTGCAATTTTTAGTTGGGTTGGTAATGATGAAATCTGCAATTTTTAGTTGGGTTGGTAATGATGAAATCTGCAATTTTTAGTTGGGTTGGTAATGATGAAATCTGCAATTTTTAGTTGGGTTGGTAATGATGAAATCTGCAATTTTTAGTTGGGTTGGCGACCGCGAGGGGGCGCCACATCAGTTGGGTTGGCAGAGGGTTCTACCTATCTTGCGGGGAGGGGGGAGGGGGGTAGTAGGAGTGGGGGGTGGTGGTGGTCCCAGAACTCTCCAAAGTACCCTACTTGGGGGCCATTTCGATCCAAGGAATAACAAAGCCCTACTTTTGTGAGAATGAGCGGTACCAATGTTACGAGAATTTTTTTTTCGCAATTGCAAGAATTTGAAGCCTATATGGTTTTAGCAAGAGTTATCACACCATTCATTGGCAGTCGTCAACAATATGTTTGGAAAAAAAATATCGGTATGAGACGAGACTCCTCGTGATTTTTTCTTTGGGGATACTAGAAGAGTCGCACTTATAATATCAATAATCCAAACACGCTTGTTGCGTGTTTTCAGGCGTGGACACGATAAATCTAAATTACTGAATTAGGTACGACTAGGTCAACATCTGCGGAATAAGAGAGACACATTCTCGCATTCAGGTTGAATGTAATATATCTGGATGATAAACAAATACATCATTCTCAACCACTAGTAAAACATATCGCTTCAAAGCTTACTTTATCAAGATCTTCACAAAATACAGACTTCTACCAGACACAAATTCTTATTGAAGCCAAAAACTACAAGGTCCTTAAAAAAAAATGAATTAAGTATTTAAGATTACTTATCTGTAAGGTTATGACCTTGGCTTCAATAATAATGATGACAATATTTATTTGTTTACCTAACATATTAAATTTAATAACAGGGGAAGTATATAATATAAGTTTATGTACAAAATTGAATCTTATGAATTTAATATTTGATTAATAAAGCGATCCCTGTATGGCATGAGATCAGATGTTCGAGTATTTACTGCGCTAGTTTTTAGGAAGAAAAAACACTTCGGGCTGTGAAATTAGATACAATAAAACAATAAATTGATATATTGAAATAAAAGAGGTTAAAACCAATTTCTTAGTAAAAAGGAATAAAAACACACGGTGTATAACATTAAACATCGTATTTTTTCCACAAAGAAGAGTTTGTTAACCAGTTGACCATTTCGTGTGCACTATGGACATCATCGGTAGTAACTGATTAAACGTCTTATTTACGAGCTTATATACATACAATTTGAATCAAATTAACGAGGTGTATAGAGAACACATACATCAACTAGATAGAGGTAAGGGTGAAAATGTATAACGTTATATGAAATAATTACATCGAATAACCAAACAGTATAATTGGAACAATTTACCTAAAACTTATTTCATATTGCTGATAAAGAACTATTAGCGTTTTACCAAGGCTTTAAGTCTAGTGTATTTTATTCCACTTCTGGTGTTCATCAGGGATCAAATCTGGACCCACTGCTTTTTGTATTATTTATATTTATGATTTAATGGAGCCATTGAATTTTCCAGTTCTTGTGTTTGCGAACGACCTGAAAGTACACGGAAGTATTAACACTCTCGCGGGTATAGAAACATCTAGAACAAAGTTTGAATGTTATAACTAGGGAGCGGAATCGAGCGAGCTAAACTACCACGGAGCCACAACCGTGAAAAGAAATAATGTAAACAACTGGGTGTTGTTTACATTATATCTGAATAGCACTAATTCATAGGGCGAACTGCAACATCTGTTTACGCCCGAGAATAAGAGAAAAAACTGCCATAAAATAAGGAATTTTATGAATAAAATCCTTTCTTCATCGGCGTAGGTACAAGGGTGACGAGTTTTTAAAATTTATTATATTTACCTTATATTTCGCAATATAATATGTATGTTTCAATAACATACGCGTACATTTTTAGTTATCATTTATTTAGATCTAGAACGTTGTTTATGTTACTTTTTCTGAGATAAAAATTAATTGTCAGTGATTCCGAAATTTATTGCAAAGTCTGTAAAATATCGTCACTTAGCTTTGCTAAAACATACACAGAAATAGTTTTCATGCAGAGAATTTCGATAGTTTACAAAATTTCGTTACATGTTTAAATGACGATGCTCGAAGTATTTCTGAGTGCAAGGAACTAACACAAATCCCAAATTTAAAAAATCAGTTGTTATTCCTTCAGGAACACTTTGGAAATTTGCCTAAACTAATGACATATTTTGAAAATCGAATCTCAAATTAAAAAATGAGGTGTGGCTACCACACGACTTTCTTATACGTATGAGCGTTTCAAACTATACTATATTTTTTTACACAAAAATTATTGAAAATCCTATTCTAAGTACTTCTGTTCTCTTAATAAATCGCTATAGAATGCATACTTAGCAAGATATTCGAAAAAAGGACTACTCCCTAAGAGTAAAAGTGTTACTTCCGGTCCGAATTTTTAAATTTCATATATTCAAAAAATATTGCAAATCTAGCACTAAATACTTTTCTATTCTTGATAAATACATATAGAATGCATAATTTACGACATATTCGCAAAAAATCGCTATTCGAATACAGTAAAAGTGGTAATTCCGGTCTGAATTTTGAAATTGTTTTTATGCAAAAGATATTGAAAATTACGTTTTAAATACTTTTATACCCGTAACGTACCTGTCTAAAAAGCATGACATACGAAATATTCGCAAAAAACTGATTTTCGTAGGAGTAAAAGACCTACTTCCGGTAGCAGCTTCGAAAAACTTTTTAAATAAAATTGTTCTCAATTTTAATTTCAAGTACATATGAATTCTTTATAAATTTGTTTAAATTTAGTAGTTGACGAAATATTGGCGAAATTTAATTTTTTCACTGAAGTAAACTGCTAATTCCGGTCTACCGATTTTACTGAAAAACTACTGAGATCTCAAGAGGGAGATTAGACACGTAAATACAAAATTTGGAATTGATATCGACAGCGGTTATCGTGGTCACATAGAGACACACAGACATTTTTTAAAAACATCTTTTTCGGTATCATGGGACTTCAAACCGTGGACATCTGCAAAAATCTCGAAGTCGAAAATTTCACATTACTTCCTTATACTACGTATAAGAAAGTAAAAATGGATTAACCACATTAGATGTGGCTATTAAAAATTCCAAGTGACTTAGACGCAGTTTTTAATAGAAATCCAGGTTTAATAACATTACGGCAATTGTGTATGCTAAATACGCTGAAATAAAAGAATATTTCCATTACGTAAATATAACCAGTTGCGATGTAGAAAAGACGTTTTCTATCTACAAGGATGTACTTAATTCAAAGAGAACAAGTCTTACAGAAGAGAAAATGAACAAATAGTAGGGTATTTTGTATTTTATAATCACCAGCCACTTGTTATTCAATTATATAAATAAAATTAAAACTTCTTTAAAAATACAACATTTCAATAGCGCGCCCATGGGCGATGAGTCATGACTCGCTCGATTCCGCTCCCTAGTTATAACTAATGCGTGTTTTGATTAAAAAAGTCGAGAATTGTATTTGTGGTTACTGAGTCAAAGAAAATCAGTTCACAGTTTATTTAAAGTAATTAGGCAACTAGTACTTGCTCTACTTGAAAGTAAAACAACATATTAATATAGTTTTAACGCAAATTTTTCTCAGACGAACAAAACGTTCAAGTTAAACTATCGCAAATGTTGAGGAACGAATAACTCAATCGTCTAAGAACTCTGTTGGAACGCGTGTTAGTGATAAACATATATTAAAGCTAATTAAAATAAAAGATCTTTATAGATTTGCGTACAAAATATTTTTAAAATATATTTTATCTTAAATTGTGGTCTTTTCGAAAGTAATTACAGACTGGTTGTTATAATAATAATAATAATAGACTATATATTTGTAAGACCTCTGTTACATAAAACTGTCAATATACACCATCCATCAAATTGCCCGACCGCCGTTAACAAGTTCTGTGTAAGTAGATTGTTATATCATTGGCATACACAAGAACACCGTAGAATGCTCCCCTGCCGTACATCAATATTCACATCAAACTCATCTGAAAGAGTATTGACTTTTTGTGTTCGCCATCATTACTTAGACAGCATCGATAGACTAAGCTCTGAACTCAGTGAGAACTGCTGCTTAGGGTTTCATTTATAGGATGCCTAGATTTGATAAAATATCGCAGACAAATACTTTACTTTAGTATTAAATAGTTCATTACAAGAAACAAAGTTATGCCCAGAGGAAAATTTTCATCATTCCAGGCGTTCATTAATGCTAGATGGCTATTAATAAATATTACTTCCGGTTTAGTCTTGATTGGCACAATCTTTTTTAACTTTTAAAGTTATTACTCCTAAAAGCAGTGGTCCCGTAACAACCCCATGCGGTATTCTATAATTCTTAATCGCTTTGTCACGATAAAATAAGTCTTATTCTATTATGTTTTTTCGTGTCCTACACGATTTTTCTGTTGCACTTTCCCATTACAACTATGTGACGAGCGATCTGCAGCTTCAGTATTTTTTTTATAATTATTGTTATTTATTTTATATTTACTATATTGTTTTATTTTCATTTATTGTAACTAGTAATTTTATTTTTGTATGGTTTTGTAATTAATTTGTATGTAATTTTTTTTGTCCTATAATTGGGAAATCGTTGAACAATGAAGTATATTATTATTATTACTAAAACTGAATATTAGAGTAAATAAGACGTTTTAATCGGTTACTACTGATGATGATATGTGCACTGCACACGAAATATACTAGTATCTTGTTTAGTAAACTATTTTTTGTGTTCCATTCCAACTGATATATACCGGGTGTCCCGTAAAAAACGCCAACAATAATAACTCTGTTATTTATTGTCCGATTTTATTCAAACAAAAAGAAAGTTAATTTGCATCAAAAATACTACAAAAAAGCAGTGTTTTGTATGTTTTCAGTTGTTTTTATTAATGTCAAACGATAGTCAACTTTTTTATTTTAAATGGAAACAGATATATTTTTGGCTATATTCGGATTGGATTTTTTATTCTGAATTCAACAATGTATAAAATGTCTATTTTTGATAAACAATTATTGAAAAAAAATATAAAACACTTAATAAATTTCATCTTTGTATTCCATTATTTATAAATTTTGTAATGTGCCATGAAAAAACAAAAATGCGATAAACGTCAATAAACGTCAGTGTGAGTGTCTATTAAGTCTTATTTATTGTTCTGCTTGAACGTTTTGCCACAAAAAAAAGTATTTTCGTAAAAATGGATAACAATGAGTTAACAGACATGTTGCAAGTGTTTTTTGAATGTAATAAAAATCGTCTTCAAGCAGTTCGGCGTTACAGGGCTCATTTTCCGGACAGAGAAGTGCCAGATTCGAAAATATTTCCCAGAATTGAAACGAATTTGAGGAATTATGGATCATTTAAAAAACCTAAAACACAACGACGTAGATTCGCCGAAGATACGGAATATGATGTTCTTCTTGCACTAGAAGAAAATTCACGAACTTCGACTCGCGAAATTGCACATAATATTGGGGTATCAAAAACTACAGTCCATAGTATTTTAAGAAAACACAAATTTAAACCG
The DNA here is from genome assembly GCA_963170755.1 of Amphimallon solstitiale. Lineage (NCBI taxonomy): Eukaryota > Metazoa > Arthropoda > Insecta > Coleoptera > Scarabaeidae > Amphimallon > Amphimallon solstitiale. Next base: position 79,679,998 of record OY720681.1, on the reverse strand, counting down.
TACATAGCTCGAAAAGTTAATGCATTAGAACAAGATCGGAGTTTTTACAGAATGATAATTTGGTCTGATGAATGCACTTTTAGCAACAATGGTATTTTTAATAGAAACATACATCGACAATGGAGCCAAGACAATCCGAGATTTGTCATTGAAAATAATTTTCAAAGACGTTTCAGCGTAAATGTTTGGTGTGGTATTTTAGGCGATTAATTAATTGGTCCGTTTTTCATAGATGGTTGCTTAAATCAAGAAAAGTATCACACTTTATTAAACGAAAATCTCCAAAACTTTTTAGATGAATTACCTTTGGCAAATTTAAATAGAATATTTTATCAACAAGATGGGGCCCCCGCTCACAACGCCAGAGTAAATACTGATTGATTTAACACCCAATTTGCAAATATGTAGGTGGATAGGAACATCCGGTCCTATCGAGTGGCCTGCGCGTTCACCCGATCTTTCTAGATTTTTGGTTGTGGGCTTATCTACAAGATCGAGTTTATTTGACACCTCCAGAAAATGTTGACATTTTAAGACAAAGAATTATTAACACTTGTCAAGAAATACCTGCCGTTTGTCTTTTAAATGCGACTCGTGGAGTAATTAGGAGATGTGCGTTATGTATTGAAGAAGGTGGCGGGCAATTTAAACAATTATTGTGAAGTGTTTTGTTTTGTTTTTTAGAATAATACTTATAATACTTACGTTTTCAATGTTTCATAGCACATTCGAAATGTTATACATAATTTATTAAAAACTTGGTCAATTTTAATAAATGGTTTTCTTTCAATAATCGTTTATAAAAAAATAGACATGTTATACATCGATGAATTCAGAAAAGAAAATCCAATCCGAATATTGCCAAAAATATATCTGTTTCCATTTAAAATAAAAAAGTTGACTATCGTTTGACATTAATGAAAACAACTGAAAACAACTAAAACACTACTTTCTTGTAGTATTTTTGATGCTAATTAACTGACTTTTTGTTTCAATAAAATCGGGCAATAAATAACGGAGTTATTATTGTTGGCGTTTTTTACGGGACACCCGGTATATAGTAGACTTTAACTATCTATTATTATTATTATTACTGAAATCATACATTCCTCAATATATGAATGGCGACAGTCTCCCGTAGAAAATTTTGTTATTTTGGCATTAGTTTGATAATCGCTTTTAGAATAAAATTACAATCCGAACTATGTATGGAGGCGAAAGCTATTATTGCTTCATGCATAATTACAGAAGCAACAATCGCAAAAACTATAAAATGTTTACAATCGCACATGTAGTATGGGCTTTACGGTCGGTCCGAATAGTCGGTTGTTTAATGGGGCCGGGTCATTTCGCACCCTTCCGTTCGGTGCCCTTCCACCGTTGCGTCTAACCTTTTTATATGCACACTGGTAATTGCGTATGTGAAAACCATAACAACTAAAATAGCATTCCGAGAAAAAGTAGGACCGTTAAAATTTAATAGGGCTCCGGGAAGCGGATTTTATTTTATGCCAGAATAAACATTATTAAAAAGGGAGAAAATTTATTGAGACTCGTAAACTCTTCAGGCGGAATGTATTACAGAAATGTGAAATTATTGCAATTTTGTTTCTAAGATGAACATTTTGTTGTAATATATATTCTATGAAAATCCAAATCAACAATTTATCTAATTTAGCATTTACACCCTGAACAATTTTAATATTCAAAATATACTAGAAAAAGCACATATACCACACTAATATACAGAAATATACATATTGACAATTACATTATCATCAGTAGCCCTGATTAATAAAAACCCCTTTGTCTGTAAACTATAGCGTATACAGAACAACACTGATTTCAATTCTACAAAGTTATACGGTTTCTATTTTGGTATATGTATACAGGGATGTCCCAGAAATAAAAAGACGGAGTAGCAGGTATGTAAAGGCCGAACAGAAACAGGCCCAAATATACCGCAATAACGAAGAAATTTAATTTTCTATGTTGTTTTTTAGATAAAAAAATACATTACGGACCTGGCACAGAATGTATGTTTATAAATACACGTAAGAATGCTCATTTGTAAATAGAAACGAACACGCATTTATAGAAAAATACGCTTTTATTTGTATAAAACGGGAAAAAATCGTTAAATCGTACTCATTCATATAAAACATTTTTTACACGATGCGTCTAAATAACGCAGCTATGTAGTCGGTTGTTGACCCAGATGGGCGACGCACTTTATTTCAGACAATAAAAGATTGTTTTTATTTTTAAAATAGGAAGGTTGTTGCTCTTTAATGTGTTTGTAGTCGGAAACAGCTGATTATTATTATTATTTTAGAATATTCAATAAATCGTAGTAAATATCAAGAATGTAATTATTTTTTTCTAGCAGGTGTAAAATTAAAGTAATTAATGGTTTGATATTTATGATGAAGTATCTATTCCTCCCCCTCCACAAGTAATATGGTGGTCCTGAAAAGGACCGATTGTGAAAGTGAAGCAGGTGGATATTTAGTCCAGGGTCGGCGTAAGGCCAATTGAATTCTTTATTATTTTTCTTCTGCCGTCTGCGCATGAATAAAGACTTGATATTTTGAGGGTACGTTTTTACACAATCTAGCTTCCGATTTCTGCTACTCTGTCTTTTTATTTCTGGGACATTCTGTATACTCTCAAAACTACTATACTCCATTCAGTCTAAGAATAAAGCATTGGGAAAGATACGGCTTAAAATAAACGTTTGTGATTGGTTGAAATCGAGTGTGCATTTACACCGGCAAAATAATCGCATTTAGCTCGTTCTGTCAAAAATTTGTTTACTGACAGTTTTGTTCAAAGATTTTGTCGATTTCCGTATTTTACATAGTTATTTGTTGTTAATATTCTTAAAAAATAGTTCTTCTTAGAACTCGCAAGTAAAATATTCATTTGTTAAGGTATTTTATCAATTTCGTTAACTTTCTTTTCGTAATCGCTAATATTCTATAGTATGGCGGAAGCAGTTTTACCAAGTCCTTCAAAAAATCGTAAAGGGAAACACATAAGATCTGGACAAAGGCAAATGGCTTATAATGTGTACATTAAGCATAAAGACAATATGTCTAAAACAGCTGCAGTCAATCAAACAGCAGAGGAAGTGGGTATTAATAGGAATACAATGTACTGCATTATTAAAGAAATGGAATTATATGGAGTTCCAATTTCTCCTCCAAGAAAAAGAAATTATCGTCATACTTACAATAAATTGGATGAAGCACAAAAAAGTACAATTAGACGACATGTGCATTCCTTTTTCTTGAGGAATGAGTTACCAACTTGTACAAAAATTTACGTAAATGTCAAAATATAATGATATCAGATATGTGTATCCCTGCTATCCATCTGACAGTAAACATATGTTTTACTTGTTTTCAAAATACAAAGTTCATCGTGTGTAAACTGTGCTCATATTGTAGCGCCATCTACTCCATTCTTAGACTGACTGGAGTATAGTTTTCTATAATTCTTCCACTTGCTGGAACATCATGGCCTGCGTTTTTTATAGCGAATTAGATTTGAACATATAGTTTGCCCAATATATTTTTCTCATATGTACTACAATTAATTTAATAAATTCGAGGTACTGTCAACTATGTCTGATTGGAAACTATTGTATTCAGCAGTACTTTTAATAAAATATAGTTGTTTCTATTTCAAACATTCATTTAATTAACTTAACTTTTGCTCGTTAAATGTCTGGGATGAATGGTCATAGAATATAGCTTTTGAAATTTATTATTCACTGTCATGATTTTCTTTTCAAGTTTATAGCTAGTGACTTCCACGATCTTTCTGTGAAAATGACACCAGTGTTCAAATTCAACACCAATTTTAACAAAATACTACATTTTTGGGCGGCTTTCGAATTGATCCACATGAAACACGTCTTAATATGTTACTGGGTTTCATAAGTCAACCATCTAACATCTGCAAAAGTTACATACTAGAATATAATCTTGAAAAACAAGAAAACAATTTCAAGATTATATTCTAGTATGTAACTTTTGAAGATGTTAGATTGTATTCGGTTACCTTTCAGCACTCCACTGTTTTATTGTTATGTGGATGATATAATCATGACCTCTCTTAGAAGGAGGAGAATAACAGAATAATTGTTTTAGACACTACAGTGCTCAGGAACACTGTTGACGGATTGGCACATGAAGGACATGAGCCGTGTAGAGTCCTGAATTGTAACTAACAACACAGTTTTCATTACAAACGTGACACCATATTCTGGAAATGAAAAATAGGGTGAATAGGTTAATCCATAAAACCTTTCACAGAAAGAAATGTGATTTAAGTAGTGATATTCTTCAAAAGAATGGTTATCCCAAGAATGTTATACACTATATGTTTTACAGTAATAATGATGCATTATCAAGAAGTCTTGTTGTGGGTGGTGAAGCAAACGATGTTAATGAAAATATTCAGGATGTAAAGAGTGTAGATAAGAGATATTTTAGTTTGCCATACATAGGTAGGAGGTTTGATAAAACTTTTAAAAAACAATGACAGTAATTTAAAGCTCCAAAACCATAGTAGATCTGTTTACAAGTTGAAGGAACCTGTACCATTACTATATAGATCTAATGTGGTATATGAAATGATGCAATGCCAAAGAGTTTATGTGGGAAAAATAAAGCGATACCTCTCTAGAAGAGTGCAAAATCAGAAACAGGATAGTTTTGATGGGAACAAAAAAAATGTGCCTCAAAATTAGGCTTAAAGTTTGGGCATGCGTTCGATTTTGAGAACCCAAAAATTTTAGATAAGGAAAATAATCTCACTAAGAGATTGTTTTTCGAAAAGATATAATTAAAACGAGATAAAGATATATGGAAAAAGCGATTTTTTACAGCTCAAAACAGAATAATGGGTTGTTCTATTAACTAATTAATACACATTTTTATGCATTTAATGTGACGATTCCACTTTGTGTTTACAATTCTCATCAAACCGTTAATAAAAGAAATCAAGATATACAGATTTGTCTATAAACTTAATGCGTCATTTAGCAACTTACACTAAGATAGCACTATCACGAACCCTATAAACAAAGAATACATTTTAAAATGACTATATCAGAGCTAAAAACGACAACACATTAAAATACACTATAAAATTTTCAGATAATTTAAAAAGTTCCTGTTGTTGCGAGCAGTAGCACTATTTGACGCTGATAACTTGTAATGTCAAATGCTGTATGTTCATGAGCTCGTCACCCACGGGTTGGCTATATTTGTTAATTGATCGGCGACAGTTAGTTGGATTAAAAGACACAAATTCACAAAACTTCGTATATTTGTCGAAGATAGCTCAGCAAATCAAAATGATAAATGTTTAACATAACTTTTTTAATTATTAAAATAAACACGTATCACACTAATAATATTATAGAATGAAGTTACGCATTACAAACTGTATTGTTGAATTCAAGCAGAGTTCGCATGATATCTAACTGAGGTTTCTAAGAAGTAAAACAAAAATACAATTTCTTGCTAACCCATGTCATATACACTATAGAAAACAAATATTGATTTATTGCCGCAAAGGGATGAGTAAACTAAAATACATAAAATAACAGTTGAACTATCTTTAAATATTTCTAAATGCTTAAAAGCTTTATTAGGCTAGGTCAAGTGGACCCTTCGTTTCGGTGAGTACCATAAAGTATTAAAAGAAGATACTATAAAGAAAAAGTTGAGTGCATATTGGGAACAATTTACAATGTCTAACAAATAGTGTTCCAAGATTAATGTAAATATTATATACAGAGTGTAAAAAAACAAAAAGTGAATTAAAAGTTTGCTCGGGAGTGAACAGTTCCCTTAATATTAAAGCACTGCAGGTATGAAAACAAATAAATGCATTGACCATCTGTTCCACACCGAGATATTTTTCACACATTTTAATTGGTTTTCTTTACAATACCTTTATATATATATTTTACATTTTATTTTAATTAAACAATAGTTTTATTTAACAATTGTTTCTTTTTAATTTCGTAATGAGGCTAGTGTGCATTATGTGAGCATGTTTTACAATTAAAAATAACGCGACTGTTCCGAGTCGGGTCACTTGAGCTTTGTTTGAATTTTGTGTTTGATATAAGGGATCAAAGCCGAATAAATGCTGCTGAAACTGCTGCAATCGCTCTTATTGTTGATATTGGGTTGTATGGTTTTAATGGCTAAGGTTTCTAAAAATAGTCTCTTGACTAAATTGGTTTGTCTGAATAAAACTTTTATGTTGTTAAAAATTATGTCATGATTGGTGTGGCTTAGATGGGAAGCCAACACCAATCATGACATAATTTTTAACAACATATATATGTCGGGGTATGTTATTAATATCAAAGAAGATTCAGAGTGTATATAGGGGTAATAAGATAGTAATTGTATTCTTCCAGTCATTTTAAATTTGTAATAGTTTTTAATTGTTGTGCAATTTTTTTATCTTTTGGCTGCCGCTATATATGTATCTGTAATTTATCTTTAGGATAAAAACTTTTGAGTTGTGATTGATGTTTTTTTTGTTATACAGAAATATTAAGTTTTGAAAAAAAATAATATATTTTAAATATAAGTTTATATTAAATACTTTGGATACATATATATATATATATATTCGTATATTTCAGCAATATTTCAAACAAAGAAGCTATAGGAAGGATATACGAAGGACTTGCTTCTATGAACGATTTCGAAATAAAAGTTACCCGAATTATTTACGCTATACTAAACGTCTTCATATGAGCGTCTGTGATACGTATGTTGCTTTCAAAGCTGTTCGCTGTATATTCCGTAGTTCCGGGAATATCACGTGTAGAGTAGTGTGTAGCGAACATCGGTAGTGTGTTACAAAATATACCGTTAGAGGGCGACACCCTTTCGCCGAAACGAAATAAAAAAGCATATTTTTGAAATTATGATTTACGAACCGGCAATAATGTATGTTTATGTGTTTCTTTTTGTTCTGTGAATGTGTTTTCGTTGTGAAGGACTGTAAAAGTTTCGAACGAATATGAGACAAGGAGTTTTCAAATAAAATATTATGGTCGTTTATCGTACGAAATAGACGGGTTTTTCTTGACCATTCCAAGAATATATAAGAAATTTGTTCTTGTCACGTGAAAGAATGTGTGTTTTGCTTTTTTAAATATTCCACACGAAAACAACATTCGGTCGGTTTTATCTTTCGAAAAGATTGAACGCTAGCAAGAACATGTAAATTTGAACTATTTTTTATATCAGCCTGTCCGCATTTACAATACAAGTATGTTTTCTTTCGTTTCCAGAAAATATTTAGGTTTTTTCTATCGTTAGTAATAATAATAATAATATTTATTAAATTGTCCAGTAGGTAACTCCAGTACAGGCAATATAAACAAATAACAAAGAACAACGTGAAAAATTAATTACTTTGACCAATTCAGATAATTAAATAAATAAAATAAAATGCCCTTAGTCAAATATTCCTTATGGGAGTTGCACTTGAGCTTGGATGAGGCATTTACAAATTAACTTATGCAAGCAAATCAGGTGAATCAATTTTAAAGAGAATGATATTTTTTTATAAAGTTTGAACAAATTCTAATGATTCAACATCATGTCAATCTAGGAGCAACTTATAAGCCTACAGGTGCGAATAATGAAACCCAATACGAAAACCCAGATACATAATTGCCATGCAGGTGTTGCATACAACACTTCTTCATTTTATCTATTTTTTACCTCTGGTGAAGAACTCTTATCATTTAGTAAATCATCAAGCAATTCTAACTCGTCGGTTGTAAATGGTGTTCCAAAAAAGTTCCTCAAAAGCTACGCCAACACTTTTGTTGTCCCTCTTTCTCATATAGTCAACCATTCTTTCATAACTGGCTGTTTTCCAGGTTCCTTAAAACTTGCCAATATTGTGCCTATTTACAAAAAAGGCAGTCCTAATAACTACAGACCGATAAGTTTCTTGATTTTGCTGAATTGTTTGAAAAAGTAGTGTACGAGCGCTTATGATTCTTTGTGAAACATAAGTTAGTAAGTAAATCTCAACATGATTTTCTCAAAGCCAAAAGTATTGAAACCGCGTATGCTGGCTGCTCTTGAAAATAAAAGAATACCGTGTGGTGTTCTTCTCGATGTATCAAAAGCTTTTGATAGTAGTGAACGTCAATGCTTACTTCAAAAGCTGGAACATTACGGAGTTAGAGGTATTGCTCTTGCAGTAGTTATTTATCAAACAGGCAACAAATTAAGTAATCTATTTTATTTTATTTTAGAATTCCATATTATTAACCTAAATTTCAAATAACAGTTCCTTTTTTAATATTGGCGCAGCAACGTGGGACCAATTTCACATTACATTAAATTTATTAATTTTATTTTGAGCTGTTCCATTTTAGGGTATGCAGGATTAAATTTTTTAACAAATTACCAAAGAGCATTAGAGATATTAATACTCCAACTGTATTTAAAATTAACATTTCTGTTAGTACGTGATATGGAATCGTACAATATGGAAGACTTTCTGAAGTAATCATTACTTGCATTACATTATTATTTACTTTGAAGTTTGCTTTGTTTTTGCCTTGTAATTAATTATACAGAAATAAAGTGTATTATTATTATTATTGTTATTGTTATTATTATTGATATGTTCTTTTTGATCGATTGCTAATAATCAATAATATAATAAGAATAAAATTTATTGGGTTTTCTGGTAAAAGAAATAAAACAACATGTGTCGATATTCAACTTTAATTTGTTTAAAGAGAATCAATTTGTAACTCGGTACAGGTTTCTTGGCAGTACTATCAATTCCAATTTTTTTTAATTTTTTTACACCGATAAGTTACTGTTCCTATTAATCCAAAAAAAAAGTAAATTAATGCAGACAAGAAGCAAAAAATGCATCTACATTGGTAATGAGCTGGTAAAGGCAGTTTAGGACTATGATAAAAAGAATGAGTTCATAATAAAAATTAAAAAAAAAAATTAGTTGTGGCGTAGTCTTTATTGAACCTAATATTTTGCAAAAGAAAAATTAAGATGTGTCCATATAATTCAATTTATATTTAATTACTCAGAGCACTGCGTGCAAAATTTGTTTACTTTCCAATGACAGATGTATCTCACCCTCTTTTTCTCTCGATGTAAAACAAAGGAAGGCGTTTATCAAGTTGACAAGAGCTAGACCAAGGAATTACCCGAAAAGTGAATGCAGGCAACGAATTTATAGCATAACGACATTTAGTTGTGCTCAAGTTCACTTTCTGAGATTATATCAGCTTCCTGGTGTCAAAGAACGAAAACTGTATTCGCGAAGGTCACGCAATTAGAACGAAGGGACTCTGGACTCTACCGTCTTGGTAACTTGCTCGGTCTGGAAAATAATAAAGGAAATGAAGTGCAGAATTGCGTGATAGAATTTCAACTGAAATATTTTCTGCGAGGAAGAAGTCTTGAATGATAAATTATGTGTAACATGCAAGTTTTAAAATATACTTGTCACCAGAAACAATTGACAACGAGGTTATTTACAAAGCTCTTATCTTATACAGTAATGTCAGCGTAATATTAATTAGCTATATAGCACGTTTCTAAATTAGAATATAAATAAGAAAAACATATTTAAACTATTTATTATAGAACCTTTAAACACGACGCAACTTACGCCCGGTTTCATAATACATGTGCCAAGGTCCCTTATCTAAAGTCTACTTTGAGTTAAAGCTGACTTCAACGTGGACTTAAAGTAAAAGCGTTTCATAATAGTATGGGGATGTCACTTTAACTAAAGTTAATTACATTGTAATGTTTATATGTTGGTTGCATTATATTATAGTTTCTTTTTCAATTTTATGAATTTATATTGGGTATTCTGACAATTTTACGCGCCTTTTATGTTTGACAATATTGTCTAACTATAGCTTGAATTCGCTTTCGATATCGATAATGACAGTTTATTATTAAATATATTGTGCAAAATGTGTGACCACAAAGAAAAGGGAAAAAAGAAGAATAGAGGAGCTAATTTTAGCAAAGAGGAAGAATTATTGCTCGTGCAGGAAGTGGAAGAAGAAAAACATTATAGAGTGCAAATGTTTTTATTCTACAAATTAAAAATTCAGTCTTTACAGTGCAGATAAATGTGTAACCTTAAGTAAAAATATTTATTATATATATGGAATAACTCGTAGAGAGAACAGCTAAATAACTGTGTTCAATTCTTTGTAAGTTGTTTATAAAATTTGTTTCGTATGATACGACTATCAGATGTACAAAAATAAAGCAATGAAAAAATTTAAATTTGCATGAAGTAAATTTCTTTTCTATCAAACAATTAATTGTCATTGACTTTATTCAAACCGTTCTCCCTATTTCTATAATCTTTACGTCGTCTTACGACTTCATCAACCTCATCTTCTGATGAGGAACTAGAACTCGTTTGCAATATATATTGGTTCATTTTATTAGATAGTATTCGAAATAAATACCAGAGTATATCTGTTTCCAAATTTAACAAGGTAATCGTCAACAACACAAGTATGTTATGTGAGGTTATAACGTTGGTGAAAGCAAGAAAATTCTGACTTTGGCTTAAAGTGATTTTGTAGTTAACTTTAAAGTTAAAGTGACATTATGAAACCAATATTCAGGGTTAAAGTCAACTTTTAAATTAAAAGTCATTTTTAACTTGATTAATCATATTTAGTCATATAAGCTAGTTCAGAATTAAGCTTTGCATGTCTACAAATTATTTTCTGTGACAATGCTATTGATATATTGGGGTGTGCTGTCAGCATTTTCTAACCGTTTAACGATAAAGCCATTTGATATTTCTTCTATTTCTTCTATATTACACTAGTTTTTTTTTGGCGTATAGATACTCGCCCTCGAACTCTGATTGGTTAGAAGTTTATTCCCGTCGCGATGTTGACTCTATGGCTCTAATAGATAATTCATTTATTGCTAGAACATTCCTCTGAAATATGTCAGAGACAAAGAAACAAAGGTTAAGTATAGGAGTGCTTTGAAAAAGCAATTATTATTGTTTAACGACGTTTAACGTTTAACGAGGTAAGTAAAGGTTATAAACAAATATATCCCAACTTTAAAAATCCTAAATTCCTAAAAACAAACGTAATATCCTAAATACACGTAGAATAATTAATTAATTCACATAACCGACATAAATCTGCTTCGTCAATTATAAAACCAAAAACGAAAGATGCCTGTACTCCAGGTTGTTGCCCACAATAATTTTGTGTTCAATCTTCACCAAATATCATATAGACGTTGGACTTTATAAACGATGTAAGGCGTTAGTAGTTTTTCCGAAGCAGAAACAGCAAACACTACGGACGTAGAAGCTCTACTAGTATCCAAAGCTCTTATAGCTCTCTTTATGTCTCTTTGTACTATAACTTTTGCTTATCCCGGATCATCTGTCATCATCATTTGTCTCATTACAGTTGACTATATTCTCGGGAGGTACTCGTTCTAAAGTGGTTTTTAAATTAGAAAAATATTCAGCAATGACTTCTCTATTTACTTCCACTCGATTTCTCTTGATATTTAGACAGACATATTGAAAGTAAATTCATGAAACGCTTTAAAAAAGCAGTGCACCAAGTGGATCCTGGTAAACTGGTTTTTGATCGTTTTTCTGATGCACCTTTCCTATCCAAATATACTTTTAGAGCACATTTTAAATCAACCAACTAAAATCGGTAACCCCATTCGGCAGCAGTGAGCATCCCTTCGATAAGGTGTGTTCCATGCGCGTTAATACAAAAGGACGCCCATGTTTTAAATTGCTTTTACCATGATATTTTCGATGATGTGTTGATTTGGAAATTTTATAAATACGACTAGCTTCTCTAATTGACGTTCTATCATTTGCTATATCTTCCAGGGTCTTTTCGAGATTTTCATCAGTGTAATTTTTATAAATATAATGAGGTTGAAAGAAACGGAGACAGTCATTCGAAAGAGAAAAATCAAGATGTTAAAACTGACGACGAAGAAAATCTAGACCACTGAAATGATGGAAATGATACAGAAATTTACAGAAAACAACTGGAAATCTTCCAAAGACTAATGATTTTATTTTGTGTGCGTTTATTTATAATGAAGGGACTATAAAAGCGGTTAAAAGAAATTGAAACGGTACGGCACAATATAATGATTTTATAAATTTTAAATACGCATACGAATTGTATTTTTCAAGTTATGTGTTAGAAACTAAAAGATATAATTCTTAGAACTATTTATTCTAAATGTATACTTTAAGCACTAGTTGGATAAGCTAATGTTTATATTAATTATAAGATTTGCGGCACCAAAGTGTTTATGTCATTGCCGATGTTCTGTTATCGCTGACTTTGAGTATATGTCGCCAGTGCACGATGGAATGTATGTGAAAGAAGAGAAAAGCATGGGCGTTCTAGAAAAAAAGGGGATCTCCGAGACTTGAACGAAAAAAGCGGACAACTAAACTTTAAATAAAGAAGTCGACTGAGGGCCCTCGAAGAGATCGGTCACCGGCTTTTAAGTAGACCGTTAAAGTAAAAGTAATAAGGTTCTCTAATTAAAAGTAAGACGACCCACACATAGCGGTCGATAATGTATTAAATTGTTGTTAGAACCTTGAAAGTAAATAAATAGGTTTTTGTTTAAATAAAAATCGACCGCCAACCACATGTTAAATGTGTACAATTTATTATATCTTCCTATAAAAAGTTATTGTTGTGCAAATAGCCATTAAAGAAGATAGAAAATATACAAGGTATTTACCAGTTTTATGTGCGAGTGTTAAATAAAGTAGAACGTTAAAATTCGTCTTAATATAAAACGTAAATAAATCAATATAATAATCTGAGAATGAAAACATATAATAAGTTGTCTTAGATATGATAATATTTCAGTATTTGTAAATTGTTTGCCAGTGTTGTTTTAAAAAATATCATTTGCATTGTAGATATGTATCAATTTTGGCATAGTTTGGTTTTCCTATCACTTACGTTGGTAGTATTAATATAAAAACTGTTCGGCGGTGGAAATCAAACAATCTATGATATATATTATTTCGTGGAAGTGATAATAGTAATAAATCACAACGAATATCTCACTATTTAAAGTGATATGAATTTATTTTATTAACGTATTTGTTTCTAATTAAAATTGATATTATTTTATGTTTTTGGTGTGTGTATTATTATATGAAAAATTCTTGGTTTATAATACAAATATTATTTAAATTAATATAACGGTGTTTTATGTAATGGTGCCAGTTAATGCCCTAAGATTATTTATTGTTAATATCTCTTAACTTGGATCGTTCTGGGAAAATGAGCTAGTCCGGTAAAACAATTCAATTATTTTATTTAATAAATATTAAAATATACAGGGCATTATTACGGGGGCCACTACATTATTTTTAGAGTCGTTATGAATAATTAATAATAATTTAAAATGTTCTTTTACATTATGGCTCAACAGCGTGGGGTTTTACAGGTTCCTGTACAAAATGTTAGAAATTCAGAATAATATTTATTATTTCGTAGTGTGATTTTGTTATAATACTGCCAGTAAGTCCTTTGTAATGTTAATGATGAAATAATAAATAAATAAATATTTTTTTAATCTAATATTTTTATTTACATTATACTGACATGTGTATATACTTTGTAAAATGTCACGAATGAATAAAGTTAGTTATCTATCTATACTGCACTGTGGGACACCGCTATTTAAGTGTATTAGCTAGAATTTAATCTATCTATTTCACCATAATTTGTAGATATACTAAAGTAATCAATACATCTGCAATTTTAGAATATTTATGTTCCTGGTATGGATATTTGTCAGTCAAACGTGAAAAGTGAGAAAATCTGCCTGGTGGTACTATGACAAAAGTTCAGTGCATTAATATTACTTTACTTGCTGTGTTGAATATTATTCAAAATATATCAAAATAACTAACTTTCAAAAATTATTGAATAACTTTAAACTTTATACAATAGTATATTTATGAATACGCTGTACTTGCATTCTGATTATAGTCTAGACACTGTAATTAAACTTGAAAAGCAAGATGCATGAAAAGTATTCGACTCGCTTTTATTTTTATAAAAATCTAATTTAACATTGTAGTAGGAATGAATTCTCTGATTCAGCCCTGGCAAACTTTAATAAAGCGAATAACGGAACTGCTCTAAATGTTTATATCAAATCCAGTTAATCTTTCAGCGTTCAATTCAGTTGAGCGTTAAGTGATTTACTGCCATGGGGTTAAACAATTGCAGAAGCCTCCGTAGATCCTAAATTTGATAATTAGATTAAGACTCGTAAAATGCAGTCAAGTCTTTCCGGGTATTATACTATTTAATAACCTGATTATACGAATGGCGAAATCCGAAAGCTTCCTGCGAGCCACGTACAGGCATCCCATAAAATATTTCCATATCCAGTTATGACTCATATAATTCTGTTATTGCTTCCACATACAATGAGTGATACGCGTTTTAATATTCCACTAGTTTATTGCGTAAACTTCGCATTTTATAGACACTAAAAAACTGCTATTTCGACTATTTTCTGACTGAAGCTTTAAAATTTAAATATCGTTTCGCTAAAAGATTTTTTGCGAATTTTTGTTATGTACAGTTTAACATCCAAATATATGACGCGGAGCTTGGGGAAAGTGAATATAAATTTATCAACTCTATACTGAAGGTTATAAAATACTATAAATCAATATATGTGAAGTACAATTAAACCGGGGTTGATAAAAATAACGATTTTTTGAAAAAATCAGAAATCGTAGATTCCTTATTGTTGTGGACAATGGAATAATTACTTGTTGTTTCCACCGCCGTGATTGTTGCACCTAGCCACGGGTTGTAAGGCCGTATAGCTGTACGTTTGATAATTGCTTGGTGCCAGTTAGTTTCGTAATAATAAAACACAATGTTATGGATGCACTGACTTTACTTCTTAAAACCCACAATTAATATCACTTAAATAACTAATTTAAATACTATATATATTGCACAGAATTGTTGTCGTACTTGTTACGTATGTTATATGTTTTAATTGTCGTATGCTATGTAGCAAATGTTACTGTTGCGAGTGTGACTGTACTGTTGTACATTGTTTATGTGAAATGATGTTTCACTCTTTTAATTTTGAATCGACACTAACTTGAATAGAACCTTTCCTTTCCTACCCTTGTGGAGAAGAAGGGATAAATATGAACAATTGCTTTTACGATAAATGTTTCCTAATGGTTAGTTCTAGGGAATATTGCTCGTTTACAAATTACAATACCCAACAATCGGTACGTAATAAAACAATATAGTGTAAGTTTACTGTGAACAATAGATACGTAATAAAATAATATAATATAAGGTTATTGTCACCCTTCTAAGACTAATTCCTTACTGTTGTATTCACAAAGAGAGTAATTTCTTTTTAATTACTAGGGAAAACCTAGATGACTAAAGTATTCAGCTTATCCTAAATTAGATTTCTATAGAAGTGTAACATTAGAACGATTTACCTAAAATCAGGTAATTACTGTGTATGTATCATTTATTCATCTGAATAAATTGTCTAACGTTTGAATAATAATTGTGATCTAGAACTATCTTAATTATACTAAATAATATTGTTTTGGCATAAGCCAGAACACTTATAAAAAATCATAATATTTTTTGATTATTTTAAATACTAATACTTTATAAAAGCGTTTTATTCTACTTTCATAAAAAAGTACGGATACAATATTGCCAAGAATATGATATTGGTTAAATAGCTGACACGTTTAGTTGTTTTGTTTCTGCAAGTTAGCAATCCTAAAAGATTTTTTGCGAATTTTTGTTATCTACAGTGTAACATCCAAATATATGACACGGAGCTTCGAGGAAAGTGAATATAAATTTATCAACTCTATACTGAACGTTGTAAAATACTATAAATCATTCTATGTGAAGTATAATTAAACCAGGGTTGATAAAAATAGCGATTATAAATAGACATTTTTATAAACAAATCACCATTTTTTTGATTATTTTAAATTTTAAACACTGACACGTTTTGTGCTTTTGTTTCTGCAAGTTAGCAATCCTGCCGCGAACGTGTTGAGACATGTTGAAACTTGTAACTCGCGCTGGACTGTATAAAAGTCGAATGCATTTATCACAATTACTCTTTTGATCTGAACGTGTGGAGATGTACGATTACGCGCGAAAATGACAAGTAGATTACTTCTTGAACTTCTTTATGTTCAAGTGACCTGAAGCCTATAGCAGCTTCGACATTTATTTCAATAGACCAAACAACAACATAAATATCTATAATTACAAATTAAATTTGTTATCTGTGTTTACTTTCTTTTTGTAAGGGCTTTGCGTTTTTTCTATACTTTCAATCTTTCTTTGCTTTCCTAACCTTCTTTTAGTGCAATTTTTTCTCCTCTTTCAAATTATGATGCTGTGCACGTAATACTATTAAATTGGCATCATACGCCTTTTATTATTAGATTATATTTAAAAAATATACATAATACGTCAATCATGTAGATACTTTTTATCTTTAAAGATGTCTAAAACGCTACTACAATAAAATTTCAAATATATTTAAATCGCCTCTTAAATCTACTTGCCTACAAAATAGCGGAACTGTCATGAAAACATCAAAGACATCATCGGGAGTTTGCTATTTTGTATTATTTATACCTTGGCATAACAAAAACTGATTTATTTTAATGAATACGCATATATTGAGTATAGTTTTGCTACCTACATGCAAAAAGTGAACTTTTGAATGTACTGTTTTAAAACAAAGTTACACCTTAATATTCTTAGTAATACAAGAAATTTTGTAACGTGATTCTTGGACTGTATACATCTACCTCATTTTATGTATAAACAAAGCAATAAGAGCGGAACAGCAAATTTGCTATTAAATCAATAACATACCTATGTGTATATTGGACGTGTTTCAAAATAAATTTCGGTCCACTGCTATTGACCCTTCTCGAGACAGCCCATTGTGCTCTCCTTGACTAATTTGTCGATTCATCGCTTAACGAACTTGATAAGATTTTGTACAAATTGCACCTTACGTAATGATTAATGATTTTGGCTCAAGGGAATTATCGTTAGCCCTGTTCTAAGCACACTCATACGTCTCATACTAAAATCATGTTGCAATCATATATTTTACTATACAAACATATCTTTTCAATATTTTGCTTATTAGTTTCTAATTTATAATATTACTGGAAAATCCAAACAAATATCAGGTGAATCATGAAAAAAATAAGTTTCATGCATTTCCGGCGAAAACGGAAGTGCGTCGGAGCTAAAAAGTATTTTTAGAATATGCCCCCAAGCAACCATGAATCATCCACTCATATATTATGTATTGTATATATAAAGATTATACATATATACAACATATATTCATCATTCGACCACAGCGCCACTTATCGGGTACAGATTTTATGATTTTCTCTTTTGGGACTAAAACAATATACCGGGTGTCTGTTTAAGCCACCGGTCATATCTCGGCAAGCGTTTATCGCATAACCTGGCGGAAAAAATATTGAAAATAAAATGGACCACGGAAATTTCAACAAAAATATTTTTAAGTTTCCGAATGATCGCAAGATGGCGCAATTCTCAAATTCAAAAAAATTCGATAATTTTTCATTAAATTCTAGATTAAGATAGATTAAAATTTTTACTAGCAACATTTTCAGAGGTTTTCATATAATTTTCATATAAAACTTTTTTATCTAATTCCCATACGAAGGGGGGGGGGGGTATGCCTGCGTACAAAAGTAGGTATAATTTAGGTTTGGCTCAATAGATTTTAATGTTTCTGGGCTCATTAGATAGAGAATTTTTCAACGAATTGAAAGATATGTAGTACGAAATTACGTAGTCGCAAAAAAAATAACAGGGGGCGCTGTTCTCAATTTAGGTCTATTACTTGTTTTTTCTTTGAAATTTTAAATGGAACGGTATATTTTTAACTTCGTAATATTGAAGCACATAGAAAACTGAAGAGCATGATGAAAACCGGAAGTCGCTACCTTTTTTCTTGAGGAATATATAGTCACACGAAGACAATCAAGAAAAATAAAAAAAAAAGTAATAATTTTATTTTAATTTTAAGAGGGTCGCTAGCCAGTGTATAGTTCGCTTTCACTTGAATTTTCATCATACTCTACCATAAATGTATTCATTTCAATCTTCTCACCGATTTTTAAATTTCATGTCTTGTCTTTCTAGACATTGAAATAAAATAATAACAACAATAATAATAATATATCTTTATTACCCAACAGATATACATCTAACTATAGGCAAAAATAATTTCCATAACTCATGAACTAAAAGAATATATAAGTTATAACCAAACGCATTACTCATTAGTAAGGAAAGGGCGGGCATAAACATTGATATCTAATTCATCCCCGCCTATAATATAAGAGTAAGTAAAAGAACCTATTATTATACCTAAACATAAATAAGAAAATATATTGACCAAGTATGTAATATAAAGGAAAAGAAAAAGATATTTAAATCAGAAAGCACAAAAAAAAACAAACAAAAAAAACTCCAACTTAACATACATTCATGGAAGAGTATGAAATTTAAATGAAAGCAAACTATACACTATCTAGTTACCCTCTTAAAGTTAAAATAAAACTATTACTCCCAATAAATAAATAAATTTATATTTAAAATTTGTTATTTTTCTGGATTGTCTTCATATGACTATCTTCGTCAAGAAAAAAGGTACCAACTTCCGGTTTTCATCATTCAATTCAGTTTTTATGTGCTACAATATTACGATATTAAAAATATATCGTTCCATTTAAAATTTTAAAGAACAAACAGGTAATATACATAAATTGAGAACAGCGCCCCCTGTTATTAACCACACAATTTCGTACTACATACCCATCAATTCTCTGCAAAATTCTCTATCTAATGAGGCCAGAAACATTAAAGTCCGAAATTATACCTACTCTTGTACGACGCCCCCCTTCGAATGGGAGCTAGATCGAAAAGTTTCAAATAAAAATTGTATAAAAACGTCTAATAATGTTGCTAGTAAAAATCTTAATCTATCTTAATCTAGAATTTAATGAAAAATTGTCGAATTTTTAGTTGATTTTGAGAATCACGCCCCCTTGCGATCATTTTGGAAACTTAAAAATATTTTTGTTGCAATTCTCGTGGTCCGTTTTACTATCAAGATTTTTTTTGCCAGGTTGTACGATAAACGGTTGGCGAGATATGGCCGGTGACTGAGCTTAAACAGCACCCGGTATATTATGAATATGAGTCATTTTGGTCTATAAATATATAAATTGTAAAATAAGTTCACTACAGCGCCACCTATCGGGTCTAGATTCTGTGATTTCCTCTTTTTTGCGCTAAACCAACCTATATTGTGAATCATTCCATAAATTCCATAAATATATAATTGGTTAATAACTTGACTACAGTGCCACCTATCGGATCCTAGCACAGCTATGAACCCTCGTCTCGGCAAAACAAATATATTGCGTGAATATGACTTTAATTGATTGAAACTGCGTCGTTGTCTCTGCTTCTACTGCCTTAATTCAATCATCAACCTTATCAAACATTCTTCTATACCTTAAAAACAACAAACTTGCGTTATTCAACAGCTTCCGACTGTTCTAATGGGCATGCGCCAGTAAAAAATGATATCAAACTTGTTTGAGGTTTTGACACACACACACCAATAACATGCACATTTACAAAAAAGGACACAAACACAACCACGTAAGATCCCTTCGTAGAACACTGAGACCCTATTGTTTAGCTTGGAAAATGGAATTCGAAATATATGTCGTAAAATAGTACAAATAAAAAATTAGTGGAACGTTATTGCAAGGGTGTTATTTTGATTTAAATATTATACGATATATTATTTAAATTAGTTATAAAATAACTTGTTACGTGATGTCATAGTTGCAACTTGATGAAAATTTTTACATTTTTGTGTAGTAAATTAATTATAGCAAATATAAAGAGCACACATCCCATATGCAATATAAACTTGTCTTAACCAAATGTTTACTTATTTACACATGTATTGTATATTATTTATATCTAAAGTAAATAGCAAAAAAGACTTTGAGTGCACAAAGAAACCGTGATTATAATTTTTGTGAAATATTTTTTCTTATTAATAACAACAGCTTTAATAAGTTTAGAATTTTCCGGTTAAGTTTTCCCATTTTAGACTTTTCCAATTTTCACGGACACCGAACAATACCGATATTGTTCTCTTCATGCGTAATACATCATACGGTTCGGTTCTCAAGACAAAGCGGAGCTAAACTTTAGTTTAGATACTGACAAACCGGAAGTGACTGTGCGACTCTCGGAAGCGCAGCTGTCGCCATCTACTACATCCGGTCAAACATCACTTTGACTGGACAGAAAATTTTTGTTGATTTTAGAGTTCGTTTCACACAGCACTTTGTACGGACGTACAGGACAATGAGAATTTTCGGGAAATTATATTATTATTATTAAGTACATTTTTGTTTGTCTGAATAACCCTTTGCGCTTATTAGGCAAATTAGTACAACATAGAAGCAGGAACTGACAATGCATTATAAAATAAATTCAATTTGTTAGATAATTGAATAAGAATTATATGAATGCGTTGTTATATAATGTTTTTTAGCTGCTTTAATGTAATTTACTACAAAAGTGACTAAATGAAGAATGGTTGTACTTTTAATGTGTTTTGTGATTTCAATTCACCTCCCTATTAACATTATAATACTATATTTACGTACCTTATTGTTAGAATACTTTTTGAAAACAATTAGTGTTTATATGGTAAATAAAAAATCGACTTTGTTTTATCGGTTATAGGGACTATTTGGTAAAAATTAAGTGTTATATTAATATACTATAACTTATTAATAATAATATTCTTTACTGTAATCCAAATAAAAATAAACAATTACAGTAATTAGTATAAAAAAAAGTAAAAAGAACACACACAACTGAAAATAGAACGTAAAATAATCAAAATATAACGTTGTCAGAAAAAAATTAAATTTAAACAATCTTGAACTGCATAGAATATAATGCTGTGATCGCCAGTTATCAAGAATTGTATAAATGTGGTTAATTTTTCAAAAACTATTTGTTATGACAGAAACTTTCCTTTTTAAGTATTTAAATTCCAAGATTTATTTTTAATGTAATTCAGTCAGTACTTATATTGCAGTTTTTACTGCTAAACAATGTCACTTCATCTAAAGCAGTACGCTAGAAGAAATAATTTTCCGTAAACTTTGCGGAGATATAAGATGATATGGGCGTGTTTATTATGCATTGGTATATGACCATACCACTTTATATCTCCGGGAAGTGTACGGAATTTTTTTGCTCTTGGTGTACATATAAAGAAGTCTTGTAGGTAGGTAACAATCGTGAATTTTAGCCCTTCATTTTCACTTTATGCATAGAAAACCTTGTATAATTATTACGTATTTTGAAGTGTAAATAGGTAACATCCTGTATACTTCATAAATAACAAGAAATGCATATTAATTATCAATGTTAAGCAATAATTAGAAATTTTCGAAACATAAATATTGAACATGCATATCAAAGAGATTGGAACATATAGAGAAAGCATGAGTGCAGTTTGTTGGCGAGGTAAGTGGTCGCAAGAACTGCAGGTGGGGTAAGGGGAATTGATAAACAGCCAAGCGATTATAGTCCTTATTAGTCCTAAAGAAAATCCGTCGGCGTCAATGAGGCGTGCTGTCATTGGTCGAAATGTCGTGCTCCTGTAGAATTTAACGAAATCATACGAACCAAGTACACGAGCACGACATTTCGACCAATGACAGGACGCCTCATTGACGCCGTCGGATTTTCTTAAGGCCTAATTCCCCTTACCCCACCTGCAGTTGTTGCGGCCAAACATTGTAGCTTGATACTTCCTCTATATATTCCAATCTCTTTGATGCATATTCATTAATATCTTCTTGTATAAGAGGTTGCTCACCAAGTAGGCGCAATAAATCAAGGTATATTTTTAAAATTTAAAATAGATTGTTTTCGTTTATGTATCTAAACTTAACCTAAATCTAATTGTTAAGAAAAAAATTCATATTATCTATTCCATTATAATTATTTGTTCGTGTTACATGTGCACTACATATAATAAAAATTTCAGCAACCTCTTCCATCCGAACGATGGGCTACAAGCCCCTTTTTTATGCAATATGGAACGCATAAAAATCCTTATGTATTACTGCTAAATCTGAAAAGTGGTCACGAAAACTATCCAAACATAAAGGCTGGTTATAAATCCAAACACCATTTACTACCATTACACATCAAATATGCTTCCAGCATGAAAACTTTATATTGTGTTATTCATAATTCAAAATTTAAAGTGTTTGACAAATAGATTTGACAATTCAGAAAATAATTGATATTAACCTAAGACATACGCGTTTCTTACCAAAACATCCTTTGACCGGGATAATTTTAACATTTAACTACAATTCAAGCACAAATTCGATTTATATTAAGTTAGTCATAGTTTTTATTTCAATTTTTTGGGATTACAGTGATATATTTAATAACTACAACAATACATTACTAATTAGTGTTCGAGTCGTAGATGAAATAACAAAATAGTTTACCTAAGTACTTAGATGTTAGATTATTCAAGCTTATATTTCATCGTATCTGAAGCAAATACTAATCTGAGTAAATGTAAATTTCTACGAAGACTGGTGTATTAAATTTTAGCACGTTACAATGCGGATAGTGTTATGTTAGACGATACATTCTAGGTTGTTCGTAACGTTATTATAAAATCGATTAAATTTTCACGAAAGTCATTTTGCAGTGCACCATTATGACCAGACGCTTTAAACTGAATATTATACGATATGATAGTAATGTTGCCAGTGTCAATTATTGCACCTGCGGTGCGCTGAAAAATTTAATTAAATTCAGTGGAAAGTCTACGATTTACATCAAAAAATATATCTGCAGGTTCATAGATTCAACTGGCGTGGGTATATACGTAATGCGGTTTTATTTAATATTTAGTTCTATTAATATTAATGCATGTAATTTATTATTATTTATTTATATTATTAAATTTTTAGTAATGAAAAAGATTTTTATTTCAGTAATTCGTAATTGCACGTTGTTTTCTCTATACACAAATATATTATTGCATTTTAAATTCTCCTTCTAAATGAATTATTATAATAGCTTTTGTCTGGTTACCAGAAGTAAGAAGATAATATAGTGATATCTGTATTAGAAAGAACGACCACTCGTTGCTTCCCTTCTAGTATCCAACGTTATTAAACACTGACCCGAAGCCAGGCTATAACTATTTCCATAACCTTACCTCTTAATACGACCACAATCAGTGTCCTGAAGCGCTTCTCTATCTCGCCGGAGCTTTACCATCAGATAAAAGTAATGTTAAATTTAAACAAAGGTGAATTGTGATAATACGATGGAACGGAAGACTGGCTTTTGTTCATAATTAATCTTTCCGTGCGGTAATTGAACTACGTTCAGACAATTCTGGTGCAAAACATTAAGAGTTTTAAGATTTTAATTTAGGTAGAAATACATAACGTGCCGAGAATTTTAGAGCAAATCGCGTTAGACGTATTCATTAGGAAGCGGGTTGAAATTTTAATTCTGAATTTCAGTGCTTGATAAGTTATTTTCTGCATGAATTTTGTACGTTTTATTTTCGTAGCTGTAGTAGATGTAGTTGGCGTTATAATTCTAACAAAGCTAATATTATAATGTACAATGATTTATTTTAAGAAGCTTGGTACGTTTTAAAAGTTGTCTTTGTTGTTACTTCTTCATCTCCTTGTGTAGGTATAATATCAGATATGTGTGTGAGAGTATCTATGTAAAAAATAATTATTAAACAATTAAACTTCAATGCAAATGAATGAATTTCTTTGAATTATACAATTGTAATGTCAAATACCTTGATTTTGTATATGGTTATGAGACGCTTTCCGAGATGTCAAAAAGTCGGCTGTCGTTGATTTTAGGATTTTGTCAGAAACTGGAGGATCGGCTTTCGAATTCGCCCGAAGTGGTGGTAAATGAAGCCTTTCTTGTAATGTCATATATATATATATATATACACATGAATCGCACATATTGCTGTGGACGCAACAATGCTGATGAATGATAAAAATTATAATAGTCTATTTATAAGCTTATTCCTAACAGCACATTTTTTTAAATTTATGTTCTTATGAGTTCTTGCAGTGATTCGCTTCTTATGTTCTGGTACACCTCTTATTTAGTTTTGTTTGGGATAAAGTCAAAAATTAAACAAAATGTCCAAATCTCATATAAAAATTATATTTATATTGTGTAAAAAAGTTAATAACATTGCCTCTATATTGTATCTATATATTTTAGTTTTACAAAGAAAGAGAAAAAGAAAGCATTTGTACTCACTTTAGAGTTATAATGCTTGTGTAATACTTATACATCTATAATGATAGTTAAAAGAATAATTCTCTTGTTCCTTTAAATAAAAAAAATTATTGATTCTTGATAATTTGTTTAATAATACGAAGTCGACTTTATTTCACCAAAACATACATTTTCACATAGTGAATGCTCTGAAACTGGCTTATACTAATCGCTAGCTGTTAACATTCTCACATTGTACCTCTAGCAGCTTAGCACCTGCCTATCAAAAACATCACCGCTTATTCGTATTTATGTTATTTGAATTACTAAATTAAATCACTATATAATAATTAATGATGCCCAACGGTATACTAAAGGCAAATATTTTCACATAGTACCTTCAGCATGTTTAACACCATTAACTATCCTTTTATTATGTTTATAAACGAATTATTATTATAAAACAAGATAATGTTCATCTAATTAATGATGCCCAACGATTTACTAAAGGCAAATATTTTCACATAGTACCTTCAGCATGTTTAGCACCATTAACTATCCCTAAATTGAATTATTTGTCTCATAACTTACTTAATTTCATCGTATATTTTATTAAATTCTACCTTATTGATATCCTCCATCTTAAAAATTAGTAATAAGAAAAGAAAATTAATAATTGAATAAAATTATTTAAAAGAAAACTAAATTAAAATTGAACTCTAGATCTTAATTCAGATTATCTAATTGTGAGTTGATAAGTATGTAGTGCATACCGACCCTACTCTTACTTTCGCTATATCAAATTTATTAATCCTTTACAAAAAATTAACGTCTTTACTGCACGATTATAAACTTAGAATCTTCCTGTTCATTCTTGTTTCTTGCCTTATATATATATATATATATATATATATATATATATATATATATATAAAAAAACAAATGCCGACAATTTTTAGCGCCTCTCTTATCCAATTAAATTTTAGGTTGCCATCTATTTCAAAAACGCCTGTGATGTAATTTTCTCGTTTGTTTTTTTTAAATTGTCACGCTCGAACCAATATACGTCTATCATCTGGACAGCTACACACACAAATGGCGACGCCCCAAACTGTTTGTTATTAAAATGTTTACAATTTTGTTGCATACCTTCTGGGTAAGTATATTTTATTCTCTCCTTGTTCAGTATAATCCTTCATTGTATTTGTAAATGTATGCATTACCCCTTTCATCATTTGTTTATTATATTTCCATTTACCATGTATTAATCTTATCTTGATTCTTCTTTTAGAAATCCTTTTATCCGGCAGTAAAGGAAACACATTACATACCACAGGAATTCTTCTGGCTGAACTTAGACTACAAAGTCCGTCGGCTTTCTTTACCTTTTCCCTGTTCTCAAACCATGCTCTCTCTTCTGGTAACACATCAATTTCTAAAGTACTATAACAACATTAACATTGTATTTCTCCTTTTGCAGGTTTTTAAACCACACATGACCATTTCCATTGTCTTTTGAAGCCCTTGAGTTATACATACAAAAACTAACAAGTGTATTTTTAATTCATACTACTATTATTTACACAAAATATTCTTATTTACGATCTGACATTTCCATTGGAAATGTTTTTGATATATATCCTTTTTTATTTTATATATAAGTCTCAGGTATTTGCTATATTTTAAGTTTTATTTTACTAAATCTTTCTCTTGAATTGGTACCATTATTCATATTTAAATTTATATTTATTCATTCAAGATCGTGTTATCTTCTCAGGGACACCTGATACTATCTTGCTCATACAACTTGATGGCATATAAATGGTTTACTCTCTTTATTGTCCCATCTTTTAACATAACCCTCTTTCTGTTATTTACTTTCAATACCCTTTTGTTTTTGAATAATGGACCATTTCTTAACATATTTGAAGCTGTTCTAACGCCTTGTGTGAAATTAGGCTCTGCATTTTTGTATTCAAACCATATCTCTTTAAATATATGCATTTTAGACAAACGATTTTTGAAATAAAATTAGTATTCTTTTTTAATAACTAAACTAATTCTTAATATTATTATTCTTGATAATGTGAAGGTCACAGCATAAGTATATATGCATATATATGCATATACATATATATGCGCGGAAGAGTCTAAAAGCGGCATTTATATATGAAAATTGAAAATTACTTGCTTTTATATCTATTAATTAACGAACTTAAGAAAAGGAATGCATCACAACTGAAGACTAACTGTTAGTTTCGCAACTGCTCATCAGCCCGGTATCTGATGCCTTTACCTTGTAATTTTTTGAAATGTATATTTATACAAACCGAAGCGATCTTTGCAAGTATGAGAGTTAATATCTACTTCTCTCTTTAAAAGGAAAGAAACATTCTAATTAACATGTTTTATCTGCTACCGTTGGGAGGCACATACTGTGATCGAAACGTCGGAAACAATGAAAAATCATTATTTCATTCAGGATAATTAATATTAATTTTATATGTAGTTAATATATATTAAACACATATATCATGTTCTTTGCCGTATTTGTTAATACACATGAATCGCACATATACAGTGTGGAAACTACTTATGTAATAAATTCAGTAACTTCCGAACTAATGACATTTATCAAAAACGCTGAAACAGGTCAATTTTTATTTATAATAATACGTATTGTGAGATGTTACACTTGTTCATGGCATCATCCATTTTAAAACTATGACATCACACTCGTTTTTGTTTTAGCTTTGGATAGTAGGTACTCTTAGAAGCTTTTGTAACAAATCCTACATGATATCTTTATAAAAAAAAAATTAAAAAGAATAAGTCAACACGAAAAAACTGTGTGATAAAATTGATAGCACCTGACGATAGTCGAATACAAGAAAAAAGAAATTTTGCTTTGATAAAAAAAGAATAAGTAAACTTTGACGTTTTTGTAATTGTTGTTGTTGTTGTGGTTGGAACGTAAAAATGTAAAAATCTCAAAAAATGTTAAAAACAAAGTTAACCAGTGTAAGTTCATTGAAAAGGTATTTAATAGTACTATCTACGAATTTATTATAAAATATAGCATTCCATTAAAAAAAAATGTGTATGACGTCACAGCTCTAATGAAGATGACGTCACTAATAGGTGCAGTGATTTAAAACCAGCGCAATTTAAAATAAAAGTTGACCTATTTTAGCGTTTTACAAAAATATTATTTGTTTTGAAATAATAATAATAATAATAACACCTTTATTGATTCCATTACATAAACATATTAATTTTACATATTGGTAATAATGAAATCAAATGGTAACACCTTCAGTTATGCCTGAGGCTCCCTGATCTACCAGGTGTACCAAATGAGTCAAAGAAGAAAAAGAAGGTGTGCGTGCACATATATACATAAATAGTCATATAAGTGTATTAAAAAAAAAAAAAAAAAAAAAAAAAAGAAAAACTACAACATAACACTACTGCTATCCGAACAACTCGAGCAACTCAAAATACAAGATCACTTAGTAAACGCTCTCTCAAACATCGCTTGAAACCACGGAGGGACAAATCTTTGAAATACGGTGGCAAATCATTCATAATCATAGCACAATTGTATTGAAAACAACGCTTGAAGTGAGTGGTACGGTGACGAGCTATATCAATCAAAACCCTTCTCCGAACGTTAATGCAGTGGACATCAGTGCGATATCTAATTTTGTTTAGCAAATAAGGTGGGGTGCGGGTAGTAATAATTTTATAAGTGAAACAGGCCAAATGAAAAAGCCTGCACTTTTCCATATTGAGCCAGCCAACCTCCGACAACCTAAAAGAAATTCTCTCTCTCCTACCAACACCGAAAATGAACCGCAAGCATGAGTTTTGGGTTACCTGTATTCTCCTCATATCCAAACAGTCAAGACAGGGACCATAAATGGAATCGGAAAAGTTAAAATGGGACAAGACCAATGTATCGGCCAACATGGTCTTAACATGAGCATTCAAGGAGGATCTGTAAGGATATAACATTTTCAAATTACAATAAACCCGGCTAATAAGGTTGGTAGTGTTATCCTTGAACCTTAAGTTTTCGTCCATAAGCAGACCCAGATTTCTAACACAATTCTTTCGGACCAACCCAACTCCATTAATGTTTTTATTTTCAAATTACAATAAACCCGGCTAATAAGGTTGGTAGTGTTATCCTTGAACCTTAAGTTTTCGCCCATAAGCAGACTCAGATTTCTAACACAATTCTTTCGGACCAACCCAACTCCATTAATACGCAAATCCAACGTATCACACACCTATGACCTGTTGGAAGCACTACCGAAAATAATGTAGCATGACTTTTGTCCATTAATTTGCAAACCATGGCGACGAGTGGTTTTATAAAATTTATCTAAGTCACTATTGATAGTCTGCGTTACAACAGCAACATCCCCGGTGTTGAAAGAAGTGTACAGTTGCGTGTCGTCAGCATAGAAGTGAAATTTGCAATTAAAGTGATCAAACAGAAAAAGTTGCGAGGTATAAACTGCAAATAACAATGGACCCAAGATAGATCCCTGAGGAATACCGGATTTCAAATATGTGTAGTCAGAAATGTCATTATTTAATACAGTTCTTTGTACTCTGTCGGACAAATAGCTGTGAAAGAAGGAAACAACATTATCATGAACCCCACATAATGCAAGACCGAGATCAACAACTGATGATTGAGCCTATCGAAAGCCTTGGAGAAATCAAGCAGGACCAAAACAGTAACCATACCAGTATCCGTAGCTGAAATAACATCATCAGTAATTTTAGTCAGCGCGGTGGCACAACTAAACCCCGGTCGCAAACCTGACTGAAAAGATGGGAGAATATGAAACGTAGGTATATGGTGTCTCAATTGACGCTCCACCACCCTCCCCAAAACCTTCGACAGCGTCGGCAGAATACTTATTGGTCGCAAGTCCGCAAAATCACTGGGGGTGCTATTCTTAGAAAGAGGCATGAGGTGGGATACCTTCCATATTGAAGGAAAAACACCATTAAATAAACAGAAATTGATAATGTAAGTCAAATACGGAATGATGTAAGGACAAGATAAGGAAATCATTTGAATATTAATCTTATCAAGTTAGTGAATTTATTCCATAAGTGGCGTCCACACTGTATATGCGCGGAAAAGGTTTGAAAGTAGCGGCATTTATATACGATAATTGAAAATGACTTGCTTTTAATTAACTTAAGGAAAAGAATGCACCATCACCGAGGACTAACTATCAGTTTCGCAACTGCTCAACAGCCCGATATCTGATGCCTTTTTCTTGTAAGGAAAAAGCGTCAGATATTTTGAGAGTAATTCCACATAAGTCACTGCCAATGTTTACAAAAAATTTATTAACTGAATTCACGACCTCTTGTGGGTTACAGTCTATGTTGAAACTGTTACCTGTTCTCTTTTTTAAACCACCCATCACAAAGCTGGCGACATTCCAAATAGATTTTGAGAGATTCTGAGAGTGTAGTATTTGTGTTTTACAATAACCTTTTTTAAAGTCTGTTACAAGACGATTCTAAGCGTGCTTTTTCACCATTGTTCTGATCCTGAAAAGTGTTTGTGTATCTTGACAAAGTTGATAAAGTTAAGATTTTTTCTACAATTTGTCATCTCTGAAGAAATTGTTTGAAAATATCAATTAGATTTAATTATAGTCTATTTTTTAATTAGGAGGAGTGTTTTTAAATTGAAGCGCTAAAAAGGAGGCTTGCTATTTGTCAGTTTTCGGGAAGAATTACAGTATGGAAATTTTACATGTTTACGGCCGCCATACTGTTACAACAGCTGTTATTGTATACATCGTTAATTTTGTCAGTGCGTTTCTGTTCAATTTTTTACGTTCAATTTGCGTTATAATAGTAAAATAAGTTCTTTTAAGAACTGAATCGACTGATATACTCTCCGTGTAAATCATTTTCATAGCGTTTTTCTTGGATATGGAGGAAGCAGCAAGCACTTCTGGATCACAAATTTCCCCCTTGAAAATGCGAAAATTTGTGATCTTAGGATATCTATCTGTTGTTGAGAAGCTGAATATAGTAAATATATTCAAAAAATTACGTGCTGATAATAATAATAATAATAATATACTTTATTCTATGTTGCAATAGAGCGTAGAATACGTCATACACATAAAGTTAAAAAAAATAAAACAATATATAAGTATATAAACAAGTATATAAAAGTAAAAGTAAAAGTAAAAGCAGACTTTAGACATCACATTCAAATTTTAAATTTACAGACTCTTTAAAAAAGTCATCGATCTTGTACAAGGTTCTTGCAATTAAAATATTTTTAAGTGTATTTTTAAAACGTTTTTGTGGCAGTTCTCTAATCTTGGCTGGAAGATGATTATAAATCTTCATGCACTGATGCAGAACATTTTTCTGAATTTTTGTCAAGTGCGTTCGCGGTTGTGACAAAAACTTATGAGAGTTTCCTCTTGTGTTATGGCAGTGTGATAATTCATATTTTTTGAAAAATTCGAGATAGTTCTGCTTCACAAACAGTGCACAGAATGAGGATTACTGCTATTGTCGCAAGAATATCGAGTATGATAGGTTAGTGTTATAATACATTACCATCATTAGGTATATATTATTATGTTATCTTGTTTTTAGGAGTGGCACGGTCTACTGTCTATCGTACCATAAAAGAATATATGCAGAAAGGACAAGTTATCCCACCCAAGCAAAGTTCTGGAAGACACTCTTTAATTGCTGATTATAGTGAAACCGTCAAGAATTCTATAAGGCAAATAATTCACAATTTTTTTTATAAAAATGAGCTTCCTACACTTGATAAAGTGCTGAATGAAATTAAACAGCGTGATGATTTGCCACAAATGAGCCGTTCAACATTATACAAATTGATGAAAATGATAAACTTTAGGTCAGCGCCAATGTTCTAATTATTATGCAAAAAAAAATGAGTATATAAGTACTCAAATTTATATTTTACATGCTTTGATATGTTAGAATAAATGTGATATATTATTGTAGGTATATGAAGAGAAATCGAAAGAGTGTTTTGATAGAACGTGAAATAATTAGGTGGAGAAGAAGATATTTGATGACAATTAAAGATTATCGTCGTCAAAATCGGTCAATTTATTATTTAGATGAAACATGGCTAAACGAAGGTCATACCAAACAAAAAGTTTGGGTAGATGGCAATATAAGAAGTCGACGACAGGCATTTAATGAAGGACTGACTACAGGCTTACGTAATCTTGCAGGGAAAGGAAGACGTCTCATTATTTTGCATATAGGATCTGAGGCTGGATTTGTGGAGAATGGTTTATTGATTTTCGAAGGAAAAAAGACAGCCGATTATCATGAAGAAATGAATGCAGAGGTGTTTGAAAGATGGTTTCATAAAATATTAACAGTGCTGCCAGACAATGCTGTTATTGTTATGGATAATGCTACATATCATAGTCGTAAAATTGAAAAAATTCCCACAACAAATTCTAGAAAACTCGATATGCAGGCTTGGTTGAATTCAAAAAATATTGAGTACAATGAAGAGATGGTTCGATCTGAACTTCTTCACCTAATTCGTCTCAATAAGGACCAATATAATATACATGTGACAGATGAGATGGCCAAAAGTTGTAACAAAACTGTTTTGAGGTTACCACCCTATCACTGTGAACTAAACCCAATCGAGTTGGTGTGTGCTCAAATAAAAGTTGAGGTGGCAACTAAGAATACTACATTGAAATTAGCTGATGTGAGGATAGTTTTACTAAAAGCAATCCAGAATATCACTACGGACAATTGGAAGAAATGTGTAGGCCATGTGATTAATGAAGAAAGAAGAATGTGTGAGTTAGATGGGTTGGTCGATGATATAATCGAGCCATTTATTATATCAGTGGGTGAAGATAGTTCAAGTGAAATGGAAAGTGATAGTGAATAATTATAAATTGTTACTGTTTCATATGTATATGCTATAATTAACATTTGTCTAAATTGTTGTTCACTTGTATATAATAAAAAAAAATTGTGAATAATTATATGGTTTATATGCTATAATTAATATTTGTCTAAATTTTTGTTCGCTTGTAAATAATCATATAAGAATAAGAACCATCTGTGTTTTCTTTTTAAATTTGAAAATACACAAATCACCTTTAAAACTTTTGATTTAAGCATTTTACTTACGATGATGATTCCTTTTTATTTCAAATTAAAATTATCTAATTTTTTAAATAAATTTTTAATTAATTACTTGACTACAATTTATATAAAATCGTCCCTAGTTTTAAAACTTCCGCCAAAAAGAAATTTTCCAAAATTCCATTGTGTAAACGCGCCTTTTTATTTTACTCCTCCGAATTAAAAAATAGACTATAGAAATTTTGTAAATGGAAAATAGTTATTAAATATTTCCAATGAAGAGGTCCCATTGAGCATTTACGTCATCAATTTTACAACGGCCCACAATGTCCCAATCGACCTCATTTAATGATTGTATAAATAATATTATAATAAAATAAAAACAAAGTGGTTGTTGACGAGTCAAAATAAAGCTAGGAAAACTAATAAAAAGGACCCGTTGTTTTTATTTGAGGAACTATCACATTATTCTAACGGTCTTTCTTCACAAATAAATAGTGTTAAAGAGAATGTTAGAAAAACGATGGGATTACTTATTAACAAGCGCAGAGTAAAATTATTACCTAAAGTGAAACATCTCGCCTTATAAACGGTATCCATAGTGGTGGGAGAAACGTAGAAAACGGTGCGTTAATCTTGAAATGATTTACATTTTTGCCACATCGCAAAGAGGATTTTTATTAAAAATAAATGAGGATTTGTTTTTGAATTTTCTTCAACACGGCTTTCAATTTAAATGTTTTCGACGACTTTTGTAGTTTCAGTCGGTCCCTAAATTAAAAATACACAGAAAAACGCCGGCGTGTTTTTTTATTCCGACAATCTATATATACACGCATAAAAAATGGTAAAGAAAAACCTGTACGTTAATGCATAAATTTAAAATCTAATTTTCGCGGCGCAGCCTTTTAATAAAAATCCGAAATGCGTTGGGGATGCGACCACCCGGAAAAACGGAATTAGTATTAAATTATTATTTCAAGATAAATGCTATTGCGTATGATGTAGCGTATTAAAAACATCTTGCATTCCTAATCCACTCCGAACAATATTCTTTAATTTGAATTATACATTCCCCTCTTGCATTCGAACAGAAAGCCATACATTCAAATAAATATAATTTAATATAAAAATACAATACATAAATATTTATTTAATAAAAGTCATGATTTTAAAGGAGTAAATATTGTTATGGAGATATTTAGTGAGTATTGAATTAAAGGAATATTAATTTAAGTGTATTAGAGTAAAACCTATGAAGGAAAAATCAGCACACTTTAAACAAGTTTAGTTGAATTAGATTTGAAAAATAAAATAAATCCAACATTAAAATATGAGAATTTTGTCACATGCGCACCTAACTTCATCTTATTTATAAAGAACTAAAGAGGTGTGGCTACCACACGACTTTCCTATACGTTTGAGCGTTTCAAATTATACACAAGTTGAAATTTTAAGATTTTTTTTAATACAAAAACATTCATTTAAGCAAACATAATTTACGACATATTTGCAAAAAATCGCTATTCGATAAGAGTAAAAGTGTTACTTCCGGTCCGAATTTAGAAATTACATTTATACAAAAATATTCCATGTCCAGCTCTAAATGATTTTGTACTCTTAAAAAATATATATATATATATAGAATGTGTTACTTCCGGTCCGAATGTTGAAATATTATTTTTCATACAAAAGGTATTGAAAATTAAGTTCGATAAGAGTAAATACGGTAGGAATTTCCAAGAACTTTTTTAATAAAATTCTTCATAAATTTAATTTTGAGTATATTTGGATTTTGTACAAATTTGTCTAAACTTAGTAGTTGACGAAATATTGGCGTTTGACCGCTATCGTGGTCACACACACACTGACAGACAGACAGACACAGAGTGAGATTTTTTAAAAACTAGTTTATTGGTATTAGGGAACTTGAAAACGCGGACATCTGCAAGAATCTCTTGATCAAAAATTTTCATCATCACAATACTAAGTATAGAAAATCAAGTTTTGTGCAAAGTTAGATTGAAATGTACAGTACATACTAAAAAAAAAACTCTGCAGAGTTTAAAATGTGTCAGTGGCAGACAAAAAAAAACATAGACAAAATTTTCATTTTTAAGATCGACTTTCTTTCATTACTATGATGCAGATTTTTTTGGAACATATTCGTCTAAATTAAAATCAATGATTTAGTTTAGTTTTCCTTAAATTTTAAGTTTAGTGGAAAGCATCTAAATTCCATTTATAATTTACAACCTGCCTGCACTAACGGCACAGTAAAGTTTAGTTACTTATGGCCGTTTGATAACAAACATTCTCGACAAAATAGTCAAGATCTTTTGAGGCAGATACCTGCACCCCCACTACTACTTCAGCGAGGTACGCCCTAGGAGTCAAGCCGACTATTCGCTGCAACCTAAGTTTTGCCGCCACTAGCAAAATAACCCTTATTTATAAAATGATTTTTTTATAGTTTGTGAGTGACTGTATCAATAGGTACACTTCAGATATT
This sequence comes from Amphimallon solstitiale, assembly GCA_963170755.1. Lineage (NCBI taxonomy): Eukaryota > Metazoa > Arthropoda > Insecta > Coleoptera > Scarabaeidae > Amphimallon > Amphimallon solstitiale. The sequence continues at coordinate 79,644,773 of OY720681.1, read as the reverse complement.
GGCACTTACCTCACCCAAATTAAAATTATATCACCTTCAGGCACAAAAAAATTATTAGCAGTACCTACTCAAACACACATTCAGAATACTAATTAAATTTACATTAAATACCTAATAAAATGTTGAATCGTTTCGCGAGTTTAGAAATATCAAAACATTTTTTATTAACAAGTTATTTGCATTTAATTTTTTAAACATTGACGTTTAAGGTGATTGACAAAGTTTCTAGTTGAAGTTCATATGTTTATAGGCAACAATGGTTATGCAGACGAGCTTGCTATCCCGGATTTATTGCATGTTGTAATATTTTGAAAAGAAATACAAGCCATGTGCCAGCTGTGCTGGGTTGTATTAGGGCGGCTAAGCTTAAAAAAATAAGCAAAAATTAACATTAGTTTATTTTCATAAATTATGGAAAACAATCATTATATCAGGTGTTGGCAGTGGTGTCCCTCTCGCTTTATGCAAAAACGCAGACGTGTATTAAAATTATTTTGCACTGTCGCAGCCACATTTAAATCATTCAATACTGGAAAGCGTCCTCGCATAGCTTGTCTTGTGGTGGGTACTTTTTTGTAGACCATTTGGTTGATTGTGTTCCACATAAGAAAATTTAGTGGTGTTAATTCCGGGAATTCTAAACAGAATTTAAAGGCTTTACAAAAAACTTCAAATTTAAGAAAAACTAAACACTGAAATACTAAATTTTTGATATTAATTCAGATGAATATGTTTCAAAAAATATCTGCAGAATCCAGAGTCCAAACGGAAGCGCATTGTCGTAGCGATACCCTTGTGCCACAGACCATTTTTGATTCCTTTTATGCAAGGACCAAGCCCCGAAGAGAATTTTTTTAAATTTGCTCACGTGTAGTAAATTACACTGCATCGATCCCCCCCCCCACCCCAAGGACGACGTGTAGACCGTCAAACTTCTCTACAGCCTACACGAAATTTCGGTATTCAATATGGATGTCGGCGAGCACAGCTGACAATGAAACCTTGAAGCCTCGTTAGGTTGAGTTAGATGTTACAGAATACGTCACAATTGAAGGGTGGAGGATCCATCTGACGTTTGATTAACGTCGATGGTCGCAGAAAATTCAATTGCAGGTTATGAACTGTCAAAACCGTCGCGGTCAATTTCAGTTCGCGAAGACACTTGCCGGAAAACGTCAGAACTAGACAGAAGAGTATCAGTTGTGTTGGGTACTATATTTCTTACCCAAGCACGAGTCAAATTTTGACAGACCAGGCCTGCTGTAAATAAAGGATGGAATAATTAAAGCCATAAGATCACTAAATGCATATGAACATATATCGTGTAACATGTAGAAAGTAGAGTCTTAAACGTTTGCAGGTTTCTTTCGTTAAATACTGGATATATACAAATAGATGGGTCGTGCAATACAACGTGTTATGTCGTCTCATAAATGCCGTGAACTGACTGGACTGAATACTGAAAATACCAACGATGTAATGATCGAGAGATCTGCTGTGGAATACAAAAATTATCCATAGACAATATACTAAATACACATTCGTGGACCAATTGTCAAGTCTAAACACCAAAAAGGCTACAAATTTGGGCGTAAGCGAAGCGATTAAACAGGAAAGATATTTTTGTTTCTTTTTTTTTTCGGTGAATAAAGACTCTAAATTGGCGATGTTCAATAATTTCTGTCAAACAATCACATGGGCGCTAATGAACAGACACTGTATGAATATGTAATGGTAATGAAATGAAGAAATGTTTAAGAGTCCAAGTGTGGTTTTTGGTTGATGAAATGTGACACTAAATATGTATTATTGTTATTACCAATTATTACTGTTGTACGTATCGTTCTTTTTTATATATCGTCGGCACATAATAAAACATCTCCCATCCTTCTCTATAAATCATCAATAAAATTAAAATGGATTATCACATGTAAGTATAATAATAACAATAACGAGTTTTTTATCTTATAAAAATGGTCCTTAATGCAAAACAAATATTAAATACAATTGCCACATTTACTTATATCAACGTGACATTCAATTTGACAATTAGGTCTCGCAATATATTTGAAGTTTATAGAAACGAATAAACTAAGTTCTAGCGCAATGAGAGGATATGAAAAAGTTTGAATTAGACGTATATACAGGCAGCATTACGGCAGTGCTCGCGTTTTACAGGAAATAATAATAAAGCTATAAGCGCATGCAAAAGAGGCGGATTCAAGCTCGAAGAGATTGACAAATTTAGCTAGTTATTATCATAAAGCCTAAACACTAAACTATTTGCAAAGTGCATTTATGCACCAAGTGTCTAAAAGATTCGAAAAGTGACACTTGATACCTAAATATATTTATTAGATACTATCTAACATTCTACATACTTGCGTAATTAACTTCTAATTCCAAGTACTTTTTGAAGAGACTATAATATAAGCATATAATACATTATTTGGGGAATTTTAACATATGGCTATTGTATACTCTAGTGATACTATGGATAAATGAATATCTAACAACTAATATAACTAATATATGATTGTAAGTAAATTACAGTAAAATTGTATGCAAAATTACTTCTAGGAAATATAAAGTATTTCACATTAAATTTATAATTTACTTAACTTAATTAGGAAGGTAATATAATGAGACATTAAAAATAACGTTTACAAGTATCCATTTGATGAAATCTCATGTAGTAGGAAATGTAATCAATATTCCAACAAAGTAAGTGCAAATCTTTGTACAACGTGTATCCGTTAAGGTGGTGTATAACACCAGACCGCATGTGTTATACTGTTTAATATGTTCCGGGAAACTAAAACAAGTTACAACAACCATAAACTAAATACATAAACTTTCATTTATGAGAACCAGACGAAAATTGTCCCGAACTAGTCTCAAGGGACTTCCAAAAGTCCTGTTGTAATGTGAGGAATATTTATACCCAACTTAGACTTTGCGCTAGGCCGTAACAAACGCAGATTACGGCAAGGACTAGTTTCTTTGCGTGATGAAACGATTTTCAAGCGAGGTGTTAATTAATGACCGGCCTATTTCAAGTCGTGATTCGTTTAATAGAAAGAGCTATTGATCGTATAATATGAGCACGGTCATATAATTAATTTAACGATTTAACTAGAATGTCGTCAGATAATAAACTCCCTTGTACGTTATTTTACAACCGATAAACTAGTCTGGATTAGTAGCAGATTTCTTCAGTAAGTAATAATATTACTGAAAAAGTGACACAAGAGGATTTGAGTGGTTTGATATGATTGCGTTAAATAGTACATATATAAATTATATAATGCTAAATATTACAAACACTAATACTGCGGCGTAGTTTCCCATAGAGGTTTTATGAAAGACGAAATAAAGCACTTATGTAATAGGGATCGAAAGTCAGGAATACATGACGTCAGTGCCAGAAACGCATCGAGGGCATCATAAATCCGGATTTGCATTTTTCACATGGGAATCAAAATACATAATTGAATCGTTTATTGATAAAACAACTCAAGTAAGATTTTGCAAACTTCAGGAAACGAAAAAAACGTTTTCCGTTAAAAAACTATGGTAAATTAATCTACAATTGTGTTTTACTACGCCTTTTGTCATGTAGGCGGTATTAGTGCTGCATAGAGCAACGACGAAAATATTAATGGGGCCTTAAAGAGACTTTGAAAAAGTGACCTTGGGTGTTTCTATAGTAAACAAGAAATTTATATTTGAAAATAGTTTTATTCCTTATTAATTTTTAAAAACACATTATTTGACTTCCTGCACGGGAAAAAAAAGTTCGAAAGAAATTACTATAATTATAGCAATGTTTCTAGTATTTTGTAGTAAAATATCAACCTATTACAGCTTACAAGAATTATTTTAAAAATTTTGTCAATAAATGTTTTAGTTATGTACAAGTATTGTAAAAAAATATAAAAATACACGTTCGATTTCGAGTATATTATTTGCTAGATAGTTGCATTTCACTTGAAAAACATGTAGCAGTTTATTGGGCGCATCTGTAAGTGCATTATTGACAGGGTGTAGCAAAAACGGTAACACCATATATGTAGGATCACTTATTCTTGCAGTAAAAATTGTTACAAAATGCGTGCGGTGTAATCTATTGTTTTGCCGCATTTTATCACATATACCGGGTGTCTGTTTAAGCTCGGCCACCGGCCATATCTCGGCAACCGTTTATCGTACAACCTCGCGGAAAAAATCTTGATAGCAAAATGGACGACGGAAATTACAACTAAAATATTTTTAAGTTTCCAAAATGATCGCAAGGGGGCGCAATTCTCAAGATAAATTAAAAATTCGATAATTTTTCATTAAATTCTAGATTAAGATACATTGAAAAATTTTCTAACAAAATTTTTAGACTTTTTATACAACTTTCATTTGAAGCTTTGTGATCTAACTCCCATACGAAGGGAAGAGGGGAGCGGGGTATGTCTGCTTACAAAAGTCGGTATAATTTTGGTTTGCACAAACGGATTTTAATGTTTCTGGGCTCATTAGATAGAGAATCGTACAGAGAACTGAAGGACATGTAGCACGAAATTACGTGGTTGTCAAAGAAAATAACAGGGGGCGCTGTTCTCAATGTATGTATATTACTTGTTTTTTCTTTAAAATTTTAAATGGAACAGCATATTTTAGTATAGTAATATTGAAGCACATAAAAAACTGAAGAGAATGATGAAAACCGGAAGTTGCTACCTTTTTTCTTGACGAAGATATAGTCATACGAAGACAATCCAAAAAAAATAAACAATTTTTAATACGAAAGTTATACCTACTTTTGTGCGCAGACATACCCCCCTCCACTCTCCCCTTCGTGTGGGAGTTAGATCAAAATGTTTCAAATGAAAGTTGTATAAAAACGTCTAAAAATTTTGGTAGTAAATTTTTTAATCTATCTTAATCCAGAAATTAATGAAAAATTATCGAATTTTTAATTCGTCTTGAGAATTGCGCCTCCTTGCGATCATTTTGGAAACTTAAAAATATTTCTGTTGTAATTCCCGTCATCTATTTTACTATCAAGATTTTTTCCGCGAGGTTGTACGATAAACGGTTGCCGAGATATGGACGGTGACCGAGCTTAAACAGACACCCGGTATGTGGCTACACATTAGTGACAAAAAAGCACCATAGGCTTTTAGTCTATTCTTAACCATTAGTTACAATATTGTAGTTGTTCAGTATACAAATTATAAGAAGCTTTTCTACATTAAATAGATATTTTTACTGTAAAAAGCCGATATTTGGAGATAAATTACTTAAAAAATTGTGTTTGTATGAATAACAAAAATGTAAATGATACTGCATTCACGAACGCATTTTTTCAGAAAATTTACCAGCAAAACATAACGAAGAAATAATTCTTTGACAAGAAGTATTTGGAATGTATGCAATCCATTGCGATATAACGATATAACTATAAATGAATTTATTCGTTTATATATGTAGTATAAAGAAGAATAACTCTCTTTCGATTAATATAAACAGAAACTCTATTATTAAGTGTTTTACAAGAAATAGTTTACACATAAATAAATTTTCTTAACATGACAAATACACTTACCAATCTATGGCCCAATGGCTCTTTAAGAGCTGGAAAAGATCTCATATACATGTAAATATCATTTTGCTCGCTGTAGTGTGGTTTTTGCCCATTTTTCTCAACTTCTATGAATGGGGTGTTATAGTTTTTTAACCGTAGTAGTTCATCTGTCTGGTCATTTGTAGGTTCATTAGTATGCTCCTCTGCTTTCGATTGGTCTAAAAAATTCACATTTAAATAGTGGTTATACCTGACATCAACAAAGAACCTTCTCTTAACAATCCATGCACTTTATATTGTTTTCCTAAATATACCGCATGTGTCAAGTAACATTAGCCATAGCGGATCTGTGTATACGTATGTATGTATGTACGATGGATAGACACTGCGCTGCGACATATTACATACATACGTATAAACTGATTACCTATGGCTAATGGTATTTGACACAACCGGTATATACACACAATACAGCTTTCCTCTTGCAGCTCTCGGTGATTCACCTTTATTACGACCTGGAATATAAGCTTGGTGATAAATTTCAGGACGTTCATGTAAAAAGAGCACATTAACTTCATCAGCCAACTGCTGAAATCTACTGCATGATATCCTAAAAATAATCAATATTACAGTACCTACCTACATTGTTATGTAACTGGATCCTAGGTAAACCTTTTATCGGTAGAATTTTTTAGTTCATTTCATACTATTAATTCGGCTAATTTATTCCTCAAGAAGGGAGTTTGCCTTCGTATAGCTAGCCTCTATAAGCTTAAGTCTCATTTATTAACTTGTGGACAGTCTAAAATCACAATAGCTACAAAAATAACTATCATAATAAATATGATAAACATACAGATGTGGTAGGAAACTGTTTAACATTTGCTGTATATCGTGAGTTTATAGTAGGACGTTGAGGATAAACAATTTCTTGCCAATCGATATCAGTGGCGGCTGCTGCAGGGAGGGCAACGGGGCACTGTCCCCCCGTGACAAATTTCTTTTAACAGATAAATTAATTATAAATACCTAATTTATATGTAATTTTTCTGATTTGTTTGATAACAAATAATATGTTTTCGGAAGTAACAGTCCGTTTTTTCAGCGCGTTTAAAAATCGCAGTCTGACGTAGGCTTCGGGGCATCTCGCGCGAATGCCCCGTCTGTATTAGAAATCGAGCGATAAAACTGGCGCGGGTAGCGCGCGTATATACATATTGCAGTGATCTTGAGTTGGGTTGTAAATTATAAATAAGTATAATCAAGATCACTTCAAGATTTATTTTAATTAATTTTTATTTTATTTATTTTTATCATGATGTGTATATAAATATCCATTATATCAATAATTTGCCAAAATTTTATTTTTATTTAAGTAAAATAATAAAAGAATATTAGTATAAATTTTATAAAAGTCATAATATTAAAATAAGCATTAAATGTTACGTGAAGAATAACGAGAAAGTGTTTTCCCGCACGAAGAATACTGTTACCGGGAGAGATCGATAGTGTGGCTCGGCGAAAACAATATTCTGCGCTAGATGCATCGGATGAGTCATGAACGTGTAAACAAGTTGATATTTACATGTTTGTTTACCATTTTCAAAGATTGTTAATACGCTGCTTTCCCGAGTGGTGCAGCACTGCGGCCATGTATTTCTGGAGGTGGAATCGTATATACCGAGGATGACCGTACGTTTTTGTGATGAAAAATATCTATATAAGACTGGGACCATCAGAAAACGAGAGAGTTGCTTGGTGTAAACCGCACTCAAAAGAGAAAAGGAGAAGGTGGAAACCTCTTCTTCCTCTTAAGTGTTCTTTTAAAAGATTATTCTTGAATCTGAACTGATTTTTCGATACTTATAAAAATTTTCAACAAGATTTAAAACTTGTAATATCTTTTTCGTAATAGTCATGCTGCACAATTTACATTGAGATTTGTAATTATTTTAAAAATAATTATTTATGTATGGGACAATTTTATTTTAATTCGGACTTTGAATTTATTTAATTTTATTTATTTTTCTGGAATGTTTTGTTTTGTATGTAGAGGTACTACGCCATACATTATGATAAAACATTCTAGTGATTGTAATGATTAAGTTGGATAGCATAATAATTTTATTTTAGTGTAAAAAAATTTCTTTACCACTTTATTTATCAGATTAAAGGATTTGCGATTAATAATTTTGTTTTATGTATATACAGAATAATTGAACAGTGATCTGTATTTGAAAGATGGAAGAATTCGAAATAATGTATGAAGAATTAAGGTGATTTGATAATGTTTGTTATAAATGTGTGTATAGTGTTGTAACAATTTTTTTTTTTGGTGGTGTTTTGTATTGGAATCTCACAGAAGGTAAAGTTTTATTTTAATGTATATATTTTCCTTGTATGTTTATCAAGTATATTTTGTAGTACTTGTGTGTTCAATGTTAACGTGTTGGGTAATACATCAGGGATGTGTGAAATGAATTAAGTTGTTACTTAATTCATAGCATGGAGTCCTGGTGAATCCCTAAGACACGAATTAGTCTTGGTGGTACTGTGTTGGGAGCGAGAAAAGGCGCCAGGCAGAACTAATCAGGGCTGAGTTAGTTAATTGAATACACAAAGACTTTTATTTTTATTTCATTTTATTTATTTAATTTAAAATTTATATATATACCTTAAGGGGTGAGCACATTGTGGTGTATGTTCGGGTTGTGTCCGACGAGTTAAAAAAACATACTCGTAGGGTGGAACTTTGGGGTACCCATCTGTGTGAATTTGCTTTCTGATGGTACTGTGTTGGGAGCGAGAAAAGGCGCCAGGCAGGACTAATTAGAGCAAAGCCATTCCCTTAATGTTTATATTTTGTTCATAAATAATAAATCGTGTAAATTTTTGGTTATTCATATTCCAGTACAATCCATCATATGCAATAAAATTTTATTTTATTAAAGATGTTGATTGTTTACATGTATCTATGGCAAATATAAATCATGATAATCACGTTCACATTTTAAAAACATAAGATTTTCTCGACGTTATGCTTTTACTTATTTTAATTTATTTCTTATATTGATTTGTTGATTATGATATGTATAGATTTGGAAGATGTTTGAAATATTAATTTTTGTTTGTAAATATATATATATATCTGTGTAATTTGAAATTTTTAATTCATTAATATTTATTTTATTAAATTTGATGATAAGATTTATTTTGCATTTTATTTTCTTTGCCTGACCTGGAAATAATTAAAGAGCATTCAAAATCGATTGGAGAATCTATTTATATTTTCTGCCCCTGAGAGAATTATTTATTTTTAACCATTTAAAACTGAGCTAGTTGAATGTAAAAATTGCTTAACCTACTATTTAGCAGAAAATTTGTTGTATCTTAGTCTAGCATAAGGCCTAGCACTAGGATGCGTGATTGATTCTTAACTACTCATTGATTGAATAATTTAAATTTATTTTATATAAACCTCAATTTGTAAGAGTCACAGCAATATGTAGGCGGCGGGGCACTACTCTATGGTGCCGGTCCGGGTGGCGGTCCAGTATGTAATATACAGCGGTGAGTGTATGTTGTAATTTCCATCGGTGCAAATGCAACTATGAATTGCGTTAGTAACATTAAGACAGAATTAAAAAATCTAGGTCTCCCTAGACCAGATTTATTGATTAAACTAGAAGATCACAATTTGAAAACTAATAAAACCGTGACGAGAAAATTCAACAGAAGCTCTTACAGTTTATCAGACTGGTTGTGTGGGTGTAATGTGCAAAATGCTTTTTTCTATTTCGGTGCTATAAAGTTCATTTTACGACATCCGTTTTGGTTGCAAAAGTACTTCTTTATCGCACGCTAATTTTATTGTTTTGACGTTGGTAACAAAAAAAAAAAATGGAACCAAATTATATTTAAATGTCAAAATGTAAGCCTTTAATGTAACAAACATGTGCAATAGAAGTTGTACAAAGAATAAAAAGCAGACATGCTAACATTTTATTTACTAATTAACAATATAAATTGTTAAGCAGAGTTGGATGATAAGTTTTCTGATGCTACTATTGTAATTTAGTTCTAAGGTTGAATAGTACAACTGTTATAAAAGTTTGTTATTGATAATATGTCGAGACTATGTTGGCGAAAGATTTTGTAAATTGTCTTCTGCTATTTTGCGAATCTCTGGGGGCGTGCAAAATAGAAAAAATCAAGTGAAAGGTCTTTTTATACTTTGAAGAGAATAAAAACATTTTCTAGAAATACCATGCGGGAAAGCAGACTACTGTGCCTTAGCAATGTGTTCCATTGAAAAACAATTACTGACATCAACACTTAAACATCAATGAATTAGTTATTAATCATTCTGCTGATCGTAAGGAACGGCGGATGGATTTTATTTTCAAACAAGTTAATTAAATAGCATATTGAGTTTATTTTTGTCTGTACTTAATTTTTGATATTAAACACTCAGACCCCCGGTGCCCTCCCGTCCCAAAAAATCACGGACCGCCACTGATTAAATGTATTAGGAGTAAAACAAAATAAATGTGGCTCCATCTTCAAAGTAGACACACCATATCGTGAATATAGAATTCTATATTCACAGTATTATCTACTCCTAATACATTTGATATACCTTCTCGCTTTTCTGCTTCCCTGATACTACGGACGAAATTTCAAATGTAGACTAATTACGGAGATAAATTTCGTAAATTACAGTTTCGTAAAAGAATTTAAATTTGAAATATAATTATTCTCTGCATTTAAGGTAATTTTTAATTATGAACGGAATCGCGGCTGATAATGCCTTCTTTAAGTATGTTTAGACAGATTTTATTTAACAAGAAAAAGAGCGAGGAAATAATATATTTTATTTTACCCCTGATACATTTGATATACCACCTCGTTTTCCAGCTTACCTGATACTAGGGGCGTAATTTCAACTGTTAAATGCTGATATCATACCAGGTGGTTATAGTAACTTTAAAATATTTTTACCTTTATTACAATTATACATATATTGTTAAAGTATTAACTGAGAGTATTTTCGTAAATTACACTCTCTTTAAAGAATTAAATCTAAAAAAAAATATTCTCTGCATTTAAGGTAATTTTAATTATAATGTCTAAATTTTGTCTAGACAGACTGAAGCCTAACACTGCACATTCATTTGAAATTTCGTCCGTAGTATCAGGGTAGCAGAAAAGCGAGGAGGTATATCAAATGTATTAGGAGTAAAACAAAATAAATGTGGCGACATCTTCAAAGTAGCAGCAACACTATATAGTGAATACAGAATTCTATATTCACATGCATTATGAGTAAAACAATATAGAATTCTATATTCACAATAGTAGCTATATTTAGGATATAGTCCAGCTACTATTGTGCAGATGGCGCCAATATATTTAATTTTACTCCTGATATATTTGATATACCTCCTCGCTTTTCTGCTGCCCTGATACTACGGACGAAATTTCAAATGTAGACTAATTACCGAGATAAATTTTGTAAATTGCAGTTTCGTAAAAGAATTTAAATTTGAGAAATAATTATTCCCTGCATTTAAGGTAATTTTTAATTATGAACGGAATCGCGGCTGATAATGCCTACCTTAATTAGGTTTAGACAGACTTTATTTAGCAGGAAAAAGAGCGAGGAGATAATATATTTTATTTTACCCCTGATAAATTTGATATACCACCTCGTTTTTCAGCTTACCTGATACTAGGGGTGTAATTTCAACTGTTAAATGCTGAAATCATACCAGGTGGTTATGGTAACTTTAAAATATTTTTATCTTTATTACAATTATACATATATTGTTAAAGTATTAACTGAGAGTATTTTCGTAAATTACATTCTCTTAAAAGAATTAAATTTTAAAAAAAATATTCTCTGCATTTAAGGTAATTTTAATTATAAACGGAATCGGGGCGGCAGATAATGTCTAAATTTTGTCTAGACAGACTTTTTTAGTCTGTCAAGAAAGAATATTTCAAGTAACTGAAGCCGAAACACTGCACATTCATTTGAAATTTCGTCCGTAGTATCAGGGTAGCAGAAAAGTGAGGAGGTATATCAAATGTATTAGGAGTAAAACAAAATAAATGTTGCGACATCTTCAAAGTAGCAGCAACACTATATCGTGAATATAGAATTCTATATTCACATGCATTAGGAGTAAAACAATATAGAATTCTATATTCACAATAGTAGCTATATTTAGGATATAGTACAGCTACTATTGTGCAGATAGCGCCAATATATTTTGTTTTACTCCTGATATATTTGATATACCTCCTCGCTTTTCTGCTGCTCTGATACTACGGACGAAATTTCAAATGTAGACTAATTACCGAGATAAATTTCGCAAATTACAGTTTCGTAAAAGAATTTAAATTTGAAATATAATTATTCTCTGCATTTAAGGTAATTTTTAATTATGAACGGAATCGCGGCTGATAATGCCTATCTTAATTAGGTTTAGACAGACTTTATTTAGCAAGAAAAAGAGCGAGGAGATAATATATTTTATCGCCAACCGTCAGTAAAGTGATGCGTTACCATAGCGTTTTGCGGAGGTAAAGAAACACTTTATCGTACTGTACAATAAAGTACTTTACCTGCCGCTAATATCTGTCAGCGTAGCATGACTGATGACTTTTAAAAATAAATCGTTTGTCACTGTCATAAACTGTCAAAAGTTATTATATCTTTATTTCGTAAATTAACAATTTTAACGGTTGGCGATAAAATTTTGTATGCACCACGTCAGTAAAGTACCTTTACCGAACTCGTCTGTTACTCGCCGCGCTCGCTTCACTCGCTTGGCTCGTAAACCAGACTCGTTCGGTAAAGTATCACTTTACTGACTTGTTACATAAATAACTATTATTTTACCCCTGATACATTTGATATACTACCTCGTTTTCAGCTTACCTGATACTAGGGACGAAATTTCACCTGTTAAATGCTGAGATATCATACCAGGTGGTTATAGTAACTTTAAAATATTTTTCTTTTTATTACAATTATATATATATTGTTAAAGTATTAACTGAGAGTATTTTCGTAAAATACACTCTCTTAAAACAATTAAATTTAAAAAAAATATATTCTGTGCATTTAAGGTAATTTTAATTATAAACGGAATCGGGGCGGCAGATAATGTCTAAATTTTATCTAGACAGAATTTTTTAATCTGTCAAGAAAGAATATTTCAAGTAACTGAAGCCGAAACCACTGCACATTCATTTGAAATTTCGTCCGTAGTATCAGGGTAGCAGAAAAGCGAGGAGGTACACTCGGATTCAAGAAAGATGATCCCTGCGTCACTACTATATAATTCTATCAAAGAATTATGTCTATATCCGCATAAGAAATAGTATCAACTTGTATAACAAGGATAGCATAAGCGAATGCATGTGTTTTCAGTGCGATGCAAGCACGACATACGTTTCATAGAATTTATTTGAGCAAGACAAAGACGGAGTGATTGCATGCGCTGTATTATTTCATACACTTCCGTTTAGCATTTTGGCTTTGACATTAACGCTTTGACATTTCTAGTAGTTTGATCGTTTGATTTCGTTTCACAATTTGTTTGTTGTTTCAATCTTTATTAAACCAGAATGTCACGACGCGGTAAAACATTACGGTCACAAGCTCAAGGACTCGTTTTAAATTTATTAGAATATTTCGAGCAAGAGAAAGTTAATGGTGGTCCTCTAATATCCCTTACATCTGTACAACAGGTAAACATTGTGAGATTTAGGCGGCAGTCCCACTGCATACACAACCATTGAGCGCCAGTAACTGACATCGACATTCATCAACTAAAATTTTGTGGTACGGTCTCACTGGGAAAAGTATTCAAACAAAATTTAAGTTTCGCGCGCAAAAGTTTCATTCAACAAAACTGGCAGGATATAAACTATGAACACAAACATAACCTCAGCCATCATAACTAGAATCTTTGTCCTACTTCTTTAATTAAAAATGTCATCTAATTCTTCTTCTTCTGATACTGAAAGCATAACAGTTTACTACTGGTATAAGAAAAACTTTAAAAAGCTTAGGAAAGTGTGGGTACGTCAAATATTTGCAAACAGAGAGGATTTAGGAGAGTTTCACTATTTAGTCCCTCAACTTTTAAATGATACAGAAAAATTCTACAATTATTATAGGATGAATATTCAATGTTATCGTATCTTAATTTCAAAAGTAGAACAATTGTTTCATATTTCTGTTTATATTGTAAAAAAAAACAAACCAAAACAGAATCAACAGGCGACGCTTGGGTTAACTGTCAAAACAGCCTTTCTGCGCATGTGCCCAGTCGTCGATCATCAACTAAAATTAGAACCTGTCGAAAATTATGAACCGATGCATGCCGGTTGTTGTTGAACGATCGCCGTTAATCGATGCAGTCGGACTACTGCGGATACTTTACTCATAAGCTAATTTTAATCGATGACCGTCGATGGACATCCCTTTATCAGTGGGACTGCCGCCTTAACATTTTACAAATTCTAATGAATATCTTTTAGCGAGTAGCAGATGCATTGAAGGTAGGAGTAGCTTCAGTAAAACGTATTAAAGCCCGATCACTAAATAGTCCTGTTCTATCTAGTCCAGGGAAGAAAAGGTCCCATATAAAAGCTAAAACAGACCATTTGGCAGAAAGCTCTAAAATGAGTATCCGAAATACATTATACGCGATGTATTTACAGAGTAAGACCTTAAAAATGTTGAGTATTGAAGTAATAATATCTTTAATTTTAGAAAAGCATGTTACAGTACAAACTTTAAATGCAGAAATTGCTGAAAACCATATTTTATTGAGTAGAACCAGTTTAAATCGTGTACTTCATAATATTGGCTTTAAATTTAAAAAGGAGAATAATCGCCGAGCGTTAGTGGAGAGATCCAACATAACTGAGATTCGATTATTATTCCAAGAATTATTTAAAAAACATAAATTCTCCTTTTCAGAGAGAAGTGATATTTCTCGACGAGACTTGGATTGTTTGTTTTGTACCCACGTTATTTGTCAAAAAAGTTCTATTATCATTTGTATTTTGGCATATGTTAAATTTAGTCATTAAAAGACTATTGAGTGTATATTACATATTTTTAATAAACGATAAAGGTGATTATCTAATTATACATAACCTAAAATTAGATCGATCAATCTAACCGGAAAACGTAGGATGTCATCATTATAATTTCCATGTTCATTTTATAGTTTACAGTACTTATCATGATGGCGAAGTATTGATTTGAATCATACGATATTAAAAAATGACGCCAGGGATCATCTTTCTTGAATCCGACTATATATCAAATGTATTAGGAGTAAAACAAAATAAATGTGTCGACATCTTTGAAGTAGCAGCAACACTATATCGTGAATATAGAATTCTATATTCACATGCATTAGGAGTAAAACAATATAGAATTCTATATTCACAATAATAGTAGCTATATTTAGGATATAATACAGCTAGTATTGTGCAGATGGCGCCAATATATTTAATTTTACTCCTGATATATTTGATATACCTCCTCGCTTTTCTGCTGCTCTGATACTACGGACGAAATTTCAAATGTAGACTAATTACCCAGATAAATTTTGTAAATTGCAGTTTCATAAAAGAATTTAAATTTGAGAAATAATTATCCTCTGCATTTAAGGTAATTTTAAATTATGAACGGAATAGCGGCTGATAATGCCTTCCTTAATTTGGTTTAGACAGACTTTATTTAGCAAGAAAAAGAGCGAGGAGATAATATATTTTACTTTACCCCTGATACATTTGATATACCACCTCGTTTTTCAGCTTACCTGATACTAGGGACGAAATTTCACGTGTTAAATGCTGAGATATCATACCAGGTGGTTATAGTAACTTTAAAATATTTTTATTTTTATTACAATTATATATATATTGTTAAAGCATTAACTGAGAGTATTTTCGTAAAATACACTCTTTTAAAAGAATTAAATTAAAAAAAAAATATTCTCTGCATTTAAGGTAATTTTAATTATAAACGGAATCGGGGCGGCAGATAATGCCTAAATTTTGTCTAGACAGACTTTTTTTTAGTCTGTCAACAAAGAATATTTCAAGTAACTGAAGCCGAAACACTGCACATTCATTTGAAATTTTGTCCGTAGTATCAGGGTAGCAGAAAAGCGAGGAGGTATATCAAATGTATTAGGAGTAAAACAAAATAAATGTGGCGCCATCTTCAAAGTAGTAGCCACACTATATCGTGAATATAGAATTCTATAGTCACATGTATTAGGAGTAAAACAATATAGAATTCTATATTCACAATATTAGCTATATTTAGGATATAGTCCACCTACTATTGTGCAGATGGCGCCAATTTATTTAATTTTACTCCTGATATATTTGATAAACCTCATCGCTTTTCTGCTGCCCTGGTACTACGGGCGAAATTTCAAATACAAAGGATGTCCGCTTGCATTTTTATCTTGACAAATTAAAAAATGTCTGTCTACACAGAATGACATATTATCACTGGCGATTCAGGTTATAATTTAAAATTACTTTAAATATCGAGCATAATTATTTTTCAAATTCACATTCTTTTAAGAAAGCGTTATTTGCTGAAAATAGTCATAGTAATTTATAATTGTATTGGGATTAAATGAAGCACTGATAAAACGTATATATAATTAACTCTTTATTATTACGTTTCTACATATCATTGCATTTTGTTTTTTGTAGTTTGTACTTAATTTTTCTTTATACGTAATAAAGACATTTATAATTATTATTTCATTGGGTACCTGAAACACCGGTTAAACATTTTCCGGTTAACGATATTTCTAACAAGTGTTGGAAAAATACAAATTTGTGCAAACCGGTATTTTAATCAACGATTAAACTAATCGGCATTTTAATCAACGTTGGACAAACCAGTCCTAAGTAAAACAAACTATTGATCTACTAATATACATACGTCAAGTGCACTGGAGCTATGTCGTAGTTCATTTCTCATCAACGTTTATAGATATTTATTACTACTAGAGATATGAACATTCAAGCCAAAAATGAATACTAATTTATATGATAATATCTGCGAGCGACTGCTCAACACATAAATCGATGAAACCATGACAATATCAGCCCAAAATAATAGTAGGCTGTGCTAACTGGTGCATGTATATGTTTGTATGTGGATATGCATATATGTACAAATCTATGTGCCTATATTGTATGTACATACGTACGTTGG
Source organism: Amphimallon solstitiale (assembly GCA_963170755.1). Lineage (NCBI taxonomy): Eukaryota > Metazoa > Arthropoda > Insecta > Coleoptera > Scarabaeidae > Amphimallon > Amphimallon solstitiale. The sequence continues at coordinate 79,627,917 of OY720681.1, read as the reverse complement.
ATATTGTTAGAGGGGCGTAATGTTGTATATAAAGGCTTGACGGCCAGTGCAGTATTGATTCGCGTTTATTTCGCGTGCGGCAATGATAGCGAAAGTGCACTTATTGATTGCAAAAACCTCATAAAGAGAGAAGGGTTTTGTTCGTATAGGTTATGTACACAATAAAAAACGAACATGGAACGCGATTAGAATTTAGATTACTTTCAGGTTTTTCATCCACTTTGACGGCGGCAACGTTCATCATTTGTGTAGATGCATTACATTGAAAGGATATCTTCATGTTATAACAGTAAAAGTAATTAAGTGTGTTATATAAGTTATTTACATAAAAGTCAAGAAAGTGATACTTTACTTAAGGCTGGAGTTCGCCAGTGTTATATGTCCATAAGGAATATCGGTACCATTTTAACGAAAAGTTGTAAATCAAGAACAATGAAATTTTCACACAGTAAAGGTTAAAACACACTCATCAGGTTGAGTTATTTTGAAAATCCTAGTGCCCTTAGTTTTTTTCAAAAAAATCAAAAAATTAGTAAATTTGGAAGAAAAAGAACGAAATTAACTCAATTAATAAAAGGCACTATGCTGATGTCGACTCCGAAAAAAAATGAATTTTGATTTTTGGTTTCGCCTAAAATGGTACCGAAAAAATCCATTAGATGGGTGTTTTAATTCGAATTTAGGAACACTTTCTGTATTAATTTTTGTTGTATTACTATCTTTATTATAAATATTTCTCTCTTTGTTTCGCTATTGATCAAGGGTTATAATAAAAACTGCAAAAAATCCATATGCAATCACAGCTCCATCTATGGACCCCCGTTAGGGTTAGGCATCGAAGACCGCACCGTTAACGAGGCGAAATTTGAAGCACGAGGTTGGTAAATACACTTTATTTTATACTGTAATCCAATAATTAAATTTAAGAAAATAAATTAATAGTGACAATAAAAATTATCAAAAAAATCAAATCGGTTCTGTTTCTGTTGTTTCCTTAGCGACTAGTCAACAAATGTATACTACATAATAAAAATTCATCACTTTTTGCAATTTTCCTGGTATGATAAATATGATTGTCCTTGAAGAAAATAGTGATGTAGAAGGCTACATTCCATCGAACATAAGGGCAGCTGCCAATGCTGCAATGGAAGATTTACTGCCAAGCAAATCTAACGACAGGTATCAGAAAGCGTACTCAATATTTGAAGATTATGCAATTCTAAAAAAGCCACTGTAGTTACAGAAGAAGTTCTCCTCGTTTATTTCTCAGACAAGACGAATAATTATAAATCTTCAACTTTGTGGATAATTTTCTCCATGTTAAAATCCACCTGTTACTTGGAAAATGTTAATATTAAAGTTCCCCTAGTTAACTGTAGGTTTAATGAGAAAATCCGTTGCTAATTGGTATAACAATAATGATGATTGATTAGTCTATATACTCCAAAATTGTGATACTAGATAATAAGTTTAATTGTATCTGTTTGTATATAAAAAATAAATTTTGTCTAAAGAATCTAATCTTTTATTTCCTTACACCCTTGTTCAACACTTTTGGAACACAGTGTATATTCATATTTTATTACTACAAGTACCATACTGTATATGTATTTAATTTTACATTTTGGCCGCCATCTTGGATTCGCCATCTTGCTTTTTTAAATCATTACTTTTGAAACGCCCTATATGGTTGATACGTCACAAAGTATGATACTGTATATGTATTTATTTTATAATTTTGAGACACCCTGTATATTAATTTTTGCGTGCCGACCACAGCGCCATCTGTAATACCTCGGTGGCCGCGTTCGGAACTACAAAAGTGGAGGGGGTAAAAAGCAGCGATTTTGGACCCGTGATCTTGGGAGGAAAGAGGGTCCAGTACTCTCCAATCCTATCTACTGATATCAAGCAACAAATCAAATACATTTTCGCAATAAGAAATTGGGCAATTTCCTAGAGAAGCTCCCGATAAAGGTATGCTGAATTTCTGAAATTAATTTAATTTTATTAGGTATCTGATTTTTTATTGAAGGTGGTGATAATATTCGGGCTATCAGGAGCTTGTCGGTGTGATGAGCTAATGAAAATGTCTATTGATGGCACTGATGATAAGGAGGACATTTCAGTTGTAAAAATTCTTGATTCTAAAACACACAAATCTCGACGTTTTCTAGTTGTTAATAGGGAAAAGTACCTTAATATTGCTCTATATAGAAAGTATTTGGCGCTACAAACACCTCAAACCACACACCGCCGCTTATTTGTGAGCTGTAGACAAGGAAAATGCACTGTACCTTTGGAAGAACTTCTAATCAGATAAAGGGATAGAAAACAACATATTCTATCAGCGCTTCTGATTCTGCGCTTCAAATTAATCTTTCTGAAATGAGTGTTTAACCATATTCCAATGAAAATGTGGATTCTAGTGCAAAAATTATTACCTTAATATAAATATTTCAAATGTTAAACGCACAAAAATGACATAAAATGATGTTGCAGTAAAATCATACGAATTATACTGGTCTGGATTTTACTGCCGGAGTCAGCAAAATTTTACTTTCCTTATCAAAAATGTTCAAAAAGTGACAAAATACTGACGATTTCAGAAAAAAATATATTACAACAAATTAAAAGGCAAAAATAATAAAACAATAATTTACCGTGCATGGAAATGTGAAAAGATTTTTGTCCGAATATTTAACTAAAACTTTTAATGAACTATTTAAATAGTGATGAGGATTTGAATTTATACTTAAAATAGTGCCGTGATCGCAATTTATAATTGCCATTAGCTACAGGATACGAGATGGGAGTACTGCAAGACATCATATGGGAAGCGAAGGTAAAATAGATAAAGAAAATTTTATACTATATTATGCTAGAGAAAAAAGTATTGAAGAGGAAAAACAGGAATTCTCTGACAAAATGGAGAAGGTCTACGATAAAATTCCAAAACACGACAGAAGCATATTCACAGAAGATTTTAACGTTAAAATAGGGAAAGAAGAGTACTTCAAAGAAATAACAGGAAAATGCACGATCCCTGATGTGACGAATAATGATGGGATGAGAATACGTAACTTCGCAAGGTCAGCCAGCATGTTTATCAGTACCACAAAGTATAAAAATAATAAAGGGCATAAAATACTTGGAAAATACCAGGTTTACAAGCTGGAAACCAAACACGCCACATATTAATAGGCAAGAAGATGCTAAAACTAATTCAAGATAGAATATCTTACAGAAGAATGACTGTAGACCCACCCATACCAGTACTTAGTGATCGCGAAACACAATGTAAATATAATTAGCCTCAAGTAAAGCACTAAACAAGAAGAAACTGGTATGTTGAAAAGTTGGCATCAGAAAAAATAAAGACCTAACAAAAGAGGAAATTACGACAAAGCTTAAGAAGAAAAAAAACAGCAAAAGAACAAGTGGACGAATGGAACGAAATAGAAAAACAGTATGGTAGAAGCATAATAAGACATTATGGCAAGGGGGTGTGCAGCTAGAGCACTTTTTTGGTTTGACAATGAATGTGAAGCACTAATAATAAAGAATGGAGCAACTAGAGAAGACCTACCGTGATAAAAGGAAATAAGAGCAGAAAACAAGAAAATATTTAGAACAGATAGAAAAGTTTGTTCAACATGGTGAAGAAGTAAACAAGCAAAAAACAAATTTCAGCCAACACTGAATGGGAAGAACATTTCAAAAAGCTGCTGAAGGACAATAAGAGTCAGGACAAAGAAGATGCGGCGAAAGTATACGAAGAGTCACCAACTCAAATAGAAATTAACGCGTTTGACATTGTTAAGCTAATACTGCACATAATGTTTTGATCTATACACACTGAAGAAACCAAATAAGGTAAGGTATGGTAATGAAAATAAATGTTGTTCGTCTAAGGTAAACCTAGACCTTCCGATTAACCCACATGACATTACTCTTTTAATTATACAATTCGCGCCGATATTATTTGTGTAGTGGAATTAAATTCATGTCTATGATAGATCAAGACCTTTTCATAAAACTTCATAAATAGTAGCGGCTGTTCTATGCCTAATTGTTCACATTTTCATTTTTACACATTTCTCATTTGCATATATCTCAAAGAGTTCATTAACCAAGTTCAGTGAACTAGTTTAAACAAAATATGTATATAAAATTTCAAATTATAAATGGATGGAATAAAACTGTTCCAATGCCGTCTGTAGATACTTTATATGTAGTGCATATGCTCTTTAATTTTACAGAATTGCACATTTTTTAGTTTAATAGATTATGACAACAATCGTTAATATTATGGAAAGCTGTTAGACTATTAAAATATGTCTAGGGATTAATTTCAAAATTAAACGAGGCTACATGTCCTTCTTCTTCTCTTGTTATTCTTCGAGAAGACCTTTGAGGTCTGTTAATAACGAAAGTTGTCTTAATTTGGTTGGTTACCTTGTGAGGCAGAACTTCAGCTGTCTGCTTGCTGGTTTTACGTCGTTGGCAGTTTGTTTTGGTCCATTCTGTCTATATAGGCACGCCAATATTTCCTTCTTTTCCTTCCCCACCTAACTATGTCTTCCGCCCTACATTTCGTTGTTTCTTAGTCTGCCCCTGAGTGTCTTTCCTACGATAGTTCTAAAGGTTTTCATCTCTACTGTTCTCTAGATGCCGTTTGTCTTGTTTGTGTCAGCTCGGTGCCATAGATTAGCACCGGTCTATCACAGGATATATATATATATCCAGACCTTAATGTCAATGCTCTTTTCCAGATAATATCTCTTAAGCAGCTTGATGCTGCTGAGGCTTTATTGACCTACGATTTGATGTCGTTTATCGGGTTGTTGCTGCTTGATGTATCCACTTCCAAATAACAGAAGCTCGTTTATTACTTTGAGAAAACCCTTAATAGAAATAAATTAATTGATCAGAGACTATGCTCGTCGCGGCGTCACCAATTAATGAAATTCACAAAACCAGGGTGCAAGATATGTATATCTAGCTCAGGTTATTAGTAAGAACGTGAGATTACTCAAAAAGATGTTAACTACTGTCCGTTGCGCCACCCATTTTATAATAATAAAGGCGGGATCACTGTATTGCACAATTAAAATGAGAAATTGCACTAATTAATACTAAGCCTACCTCAAAGGAAACAAATAAATAAAAACAATAACAATTTGTTAAATAAAAAAACAAGAGAAATTTGAAATATAAAAGTTAGTTACATTACCATAATAGTATTAATTGAAGTATTAATTACACAGAAGAAATATTGAAGCCAAAATATAAATGATTGCTGAATAAACGAATATAACTTTAACTTTAGTTGTTAAAAATGACCCAATTTACACTAAATTTAAATTCATTACAAAAACAAAGAAAACTAAATTTTAGAGAGACGGTACGGTACATACAGAAAAGCAAAATAAAAAGAACAGGTTCGACAAATAAACAATCTAATAAAATTAATTGGTCAAATTCGGTAAACTAATTGATCAAATATATATAATAAAACACAAGTGTATAGTTTCAAAATTATTATAATGTTTAACACACTACATATGTTTCGCCACACTGTGGCTTCATCAGGTGGATGAAAATACAATTTCAAAATACAAATTAGCTCCTATATATATCAATACAAATGCTTCATAGACTAATTAATGTCCCTTTGAGTAAAGAAAACTTTGATTTAGAATTAAACAGAATATACATTATAGCGTTAAATAACGGCTTCTCTATAGATTTAATTAATAATATTTTAGAAAAACTACAGAAATCCAAAACGCTATCTTTAATTTACCCCACAGTAAGAAACAATAGAACGCACAATTATAATTCCATCACATACATTGGTACAATTTCAAACACAGTAGGGAATTTAATTAAAACAAGTAGAGAAGAGACAATTTCATTCAAAACCAACAATTCCTTACAAAATGCAATAAAAAACAATAAAGATAAAACGGACAATAGATTAAACTCAGGGGTGTACAAGTTGACATGCGAAGACTGTAAAAAAGTGTATGTAGGACAGACAGGAAGGACATTCGATACTAGAATGAAAGAACACGAAAGATGTTATAGGGATAAGAAGACAGACTCAACTTTTGCTAATCATTGCTTAGAACATAATCATAAATTCAATACTAATTTTACAACGTTACATGTTTTAGGAAAAAGTAAAAAACTTAATATGTTAGAAAGTTTAGAAATTAATAAATGTAATAAATTAGGTATAATATTGAATGATCAACTAGATTTAAATAACTCCCCCCTACTAAATCTAAAATTTAAACATGTCCACCCCCTCTTAGAATGAGATTATTTTTGTAATTTGTATTGATATATATAGGAGCTAATTTGTATTTTGAAATTGTATTTTCATCCACCTGATGAAGCCACAGTGTGGCGAAACATATGTAGTGTGTTAAACATTATAATAATTTTGAAACTATACACTTGTGTTTTATTATATATATATATAATGGAGTTTCAACATGTATCTCCTTCGTCGATTATTAATTGATCAAATATGGTGCACCATTTATCTTAAAATTTTTATGAACTCAATATTACAAACATCAAAACTTTACTAATATTTAATACATTCAACATTATTTGACCATATATACAACAAAAAAGAGAAGGTAATAGTGACTATTACAACACAGAGATTTAAAAGAACATATACAAATTTAGACAAACACAAAGACTCTTCATGAACATATACAAATTTAGACAACTACAATGGTTCTTGATCGTGCCTTGCGCACAATAATATTTAACTTTAATAAACAAATATCTAACTTTTAAAATTTCTGACAGCTTGGTAGTTGTACAATTCTCTTGCCCCACGAAGTACAAGAAATAAAAAATTCAAATACCTGGAAATTTAGTGTTCCAGTAGTCCAACGAAGATTGTCCCGGACGCCTATTTCTTCCGCGCTACCGTTCGATGTTGTTAACGGGCCGTGAGTTGATATTGTCGGTGAGATATCCTCTAAATCCGGACCAACGCCGTAAATTGAAGGACGATAGATACTCCAACAATTTATTATTTGGAAATCGAGAGTTAAATCACCCCGACCGGTGATCCATACTGTGGACATTAACACCTCGTTTCCATGGACATCTTCACCAAAGGGCTAGCGGACTCTGGCCGACGCCGGGACCGGAGTTAAGATTTATTCAACTACCACTCACTGTTTAATTATACTGTACTAACTGAGATGTAACAAATGGATCTAATGGTGAATGTAATAATGACGTTGTAATAGTTAATGATTTTAGACGAGCTTCGCCCTTTTAAAGACTCGGAGGTGGGAGAAGAATGTTCGGGAGAATTTAGGCGTCGGAAAGACGCTGTTGGATCACGCCACCAGAAAATGCGAAAATACATACGCAATTTCATGCAACAAGGAACCGTGAGAACTATTTAGATAACTTTAGACGGACAAAAAATGCATACGTCGCCAATCTTAAATTTGAACAAAGAGTCCTTCTTAAAACTAAATATTTTAAATCAAATATTTTAAAACGGAATAATATATGAGACGCAGATTTTAATGTTGAAAATTTTAAATCGTAATTTATTTAGGATTGGAAATATAATTTGAATCAATACAGATTTAAAAATATTTAACATGTGATATACAGGGATAAATGAATTGAATGTTAGCCGCTGCTTTTTAAACGTAACACATTATCTGTTCGACTGGCTTATTGTTTATTATGACTTTACATCTTACTACAATGTCATTGAAACAAATTCAATAGATATCGGTACTTTTTCTCCATTCAAATAAAATAAAACACATACATAATTCAAAATGATGATTTTAATTTTCAGCACCTGATGGAGATCACATCCAGTTAAACAACTATCGTATGTAATATATTTTTTCTACTCTATCCCTGTTATTTTATTCAATTTTACGTTTAATTAACTTACTTGGAGTGATTGTTATAATAAAAGAGAATACTATTGGAATTATGGATATATTTAATTGTCGTTGAACTTTAAAAACATATCTGTTTAATTTGCCACCAGACACCCGTCTTCATTGATATAATATAATTGGACATCAGATACGATATTTCCATAACATTTCGTGCGTGTGTTCTAATGGACTTCCATCAGATAATGTACTAAATCAGACACAGTGGACACTTAATTGACTTATTTGCTATTCGATTACTTCACCCGTCATTCACTGTAAATGACACCGGCTTTTAATATTCATATCCTTCTAATTGAGTTCCGAGGTAATTCGATTACTCTAATTACTCTTCCGCAGACTTTAAAAATCTGGTATCCAGAATAAAACTTTTAATCAAATCGACTTCCACGACTACTTAGTTATGCAACCTGCTCTGCTTCATTGCTGCTGCTCTATTCATTTCGTCGTCCCGGTATTAAAAGGAGGAAAGAACGAGACGCAGAAGGTTTGGTATGCGAAGGGCCAGATAGAAGGGTCCTTCCTTAACAATGTTAACGACGTCAGCGGAGGTAAACAAGTAAGAAATTGAATTGAATTAAAGACATTGTAGTCAACCGGACTTCTTATTTAAGAAATCCGAGCTAAATCCATATTAAAAAGACGCACGGGATGATCGAAATTCCCCCTCTCCAAGCAAGCGAGCACACATATGACGTTGTACACACGACGAACTTGTAATCTTTATTGAATGGGGATGTAACATGAAAGGAAAAAAAAAGAAGAAGAAAAATTCACTTAAAACTTTTGCGATACTTTTGATACGGCAACGTAACTTGGAAAAGTACTCACGCAATGATGATTTTCTTTCGAAAGAGAATTCAGAAGACAATTTCAGTGCTTATACATTTCTGTATAAACGGGAATTATGTCTATGTATTGTACGTAGAACTTTAAAGATAAACAAGCTTACGTAACATACAAAGGAAATTAATTAGTACAAAATTATAATAACATGTATGAAAAAGTGAGGAAAGATAATAATAATAGTCTTTATTACCCAACAGAAACATCTATTTACAGGGTAAAACACAAAAATTAACAATAATTGACAATACGATAGATTAATAAAAATAATACTAAGAAAACTTAAATATACTATGCAAATATAAAATGAATAAAAAAAATTAGATTGTATTTAATGCAAAGAAAAAAATGAAGAAACATTCTCCAGAAGGGGTCAGAACACAAACGGTTGGCATTCATATAATACACATGTGATATAGAGGGGATTTCCATAGAACATTTGTATGAGGTGTGGGTACGTAGAATGTGTCAGCTGATCTAGCCGCATACCTGGGTACTAAGAAATTAACTTGAGAAAGAAGAGCTGGTGAATGAGCTGCAAGATACTTGAATTCATAACATTGATTAAAAACTAAATAAATGTTATGTGATACGTCACAGTACAAAATAAGAAAAGCAAAACGTGTAAAGATATGATTGTTGAAAAAATAAATATATTAATATATAATATAAAGAATAAGTTTAGTTATTGAAAAAGAACACTAATTTTATTTTTAAAAATGTATATTTAAGATTTTAAGCATTAGTTGAAACATGCAATAGTAAGTAGAATAAGTTAACTTAATATCTATCTACAGAAAAAGGATATAAATCAAAACATTTCTAGTGCGAAGTGACAGATCGTAAACAAGAATGTTTTATGTAAACAGTAACTGTATAAATTAAAAATACACTTATTGGTTCTTGTATGCATAACGCAAAGGCTTCAAAGAAAATGGAAATGGTCATGTGTGGTTTAAAAACCTGCAAAAGAAAATATAGTGTTAATGTTGTTTACAGCATTCTGCAAATCAACGTGTTACCAGAAGAGAGGGCGTGGATAGAAATCGGAGACGATATGATGGGGGCGACCAATCTTTGTAGTGCGGGCTCCGTGAGAAAAATCTCAGTTGTTTACAACGTCTTTCCCGTATTACCAAATCGAAGAATTTCTAAAAGATAAGTAAGAATAACATTGGTAAATGGAAAAAGAAAATATATAACAAACGATGAAAAAGGCAATGCATTCATATACAAGTACAATGAAGGACTATACTAAAGAGGAAGGAAAGAAAGATATGCTTACTGAAGATGAAACGTAATAAGTCTGTGAAAAACAATAATAACAAACAGTTCAAGTCATCGCCATTAGTGTGTAGCTGTCAAAGACGATATGCGCGCATTGGTGCAGGTATGATAACCTGAAGAAAACGAACAAGAAAGATTTTATCACGAACATTTTAAAATCAATGCCAACTTAAAATTTAATTAGATAACAGAGGCGGTACAAATTTTCGATAGGCCTTTGTTTCAGTATATAAGGCGAAAACAAGAATAGACTTGCCGAAGATGAAGTTTATAATTCGAGCAGTAAAGACATTAATTTCGGGAAAGAATAAAAAAAATTTTGATAGCGAAAGTGAGAGTAGGGGCTTATATGCACTATTTATGATCTCACGATTTAAGAATCTGTATTAGGAATTAGAATTTTATTTTTATTTAGTTTCTTCTAAAACAATTTTATTCAATTAATTTTAATTTTTAAGATGGAGGACATCAATAAGAATGAATTTGATAAAATGTACGATGATATGAAGTAAGTTATAAGATAAATAATTTAATTTAGATATAGTTAATGGTGTTAAACGTGCTGAAGGTACTATGTGAAAATATTTGCCTTTAGTAAATCGTTGGGCATCATTAATTAGATGAATATTATCTTGTTTAATAATAATAATTCGTTATTTTAAAATAATAAAAGGATAGTTAATGGTGTTAGACATGCTGAAGGTACTACGTGAAAATATTTGCTTTTAGTATATCGTTGGGCATCAGTAATTATCATATAGTCATTTAATTTAGAAACTCAAATAAAATGAATACGAATAAGCGGGTATGTTTTTGATGGACAGGTGCTAAGCTGCTAGAGGTACAATGTGAGAATGTTTACAGCTAGCGATTAGTATAGGCCAGTTTCAGAGCATTCACGTTGCAAGGTTCTAGATTACCAAGGCACTATGTGAAAATGTATGTTTTTGGTGAAATAGAATCGGCTTCGTATTAATAAACAAATGATCAAGAATCAATAATTTTTTTTATTTAAAGGAACAAGATAATTATTCTTTCCGTTATTATTATAAATGTATAAGTATTTCACAAGCATTATAAATCTAAAGTGATTACAAATGCTTTCCTTTTCTCTTTCTTTGTAAAACAAATAGCTATAAATATAGTGTGGAAATGTTATTAATGATCGTCACATCTTTACAAAATATAAATATAATTTTTATATGAGATTTAGATACTTTGTTTAATTTTGATCTTATCCCAAACAAAACTAAATAAGAGGTGTACCAGAATATAAGAAGCAAATCACTCTAAGAACTCACAAGAACATAAATAAATAAATAATAATTTTTATCATTCTTCAACAGTGTAACAGCCACAGCATAATATAATAGCTGTACCCAACGTGTGGCAATGTTACATTTTCATCTTAAATAAGAAATTTACCATTTTGTAACAATACTGCAGCTACAGCAATATGGACAAGTAGATTAAAGGTTGCTCTCCTGAAGTTTTTAAAAGTTGTTATATTTTTCATTTGTTGAGGGAGTTTACTGAACAATTTTGTGCTTGAGTAGGATGAATTGTTTAATCTAATAAAAACACAACTGTTTAGTATCAAAATTATATTGTCTGCAAAACATATTGCTGTAAACTTAATGACGTTAATTAAAACCATAATAAGAGAGCAATATGTATTTTGCAAGTCTTAATTTTAATAATTTTAGCTATGTATGATATTTTATATATTGGTGTGTAATTTTAGAACACGCAGTATATGCTTTTATTCATTTAATACACCGTAACATGTTACATCATGCATAATTGATTATTGAATTACCTTACCTACGTTAATTATATAGCTGCGCTCATGTAAGAGAGGTTGCCTATATGACGAGCGCACCCAGATACATTATAAAGAATTTGAATTTATTCAATTTATTTGTCTAATAGTTAATAAAATTAAATAAAACACCTACAAATTGTTCTATATCATTTATTTTATATATTACATGCAATATCTGCATTAATAGCAATATTTCTTATTGATGTAAGTATTGATTTTTCGGTTATGTTCGAAGTATTGTTAAATCACACCTGTAATTTATCTCATGTTACTTTCATGTAATGCAAATGTGTTCGTGTACTCATGTATGATTTGTATATTGCAGTATTCAACTAGCAGTATCTACAGATATGTTGAACTGGTTTGAAACAACTGATCAAACAATAGTAAATATCTCTTTCGTTCATGCAGGTGTAATTCAAGTTATTTTCCATTTTACCAGTAAGCACCGTAATTTACCACTGAGCTTGAACTGATAATGAGACAGTTCCTTGTGTCGTGTCATCCGATAGCACTAAAAATTATCAGCTCATCAATCAAGGCTTTATAGATTAATTAACTTTGCTGTTTCATTCAATATATAAAGGTTTAATTTAGAACTAATCAGGATAATCATTCAAGAGTTAAGTAATGGCGTTTCGATAGATTTATTTAATAATATATAGCAAAACTACAGAATACAAAACTCCATCGCCAATAAATCCCCTAGTAAAAAAAATGGAAATTTGTAAAATTTCAAAAGAAGTAGGGAACTTAATTAAAACAAATGCGAAAAAGACCATTCCAATTAAAACAAACAAAGTTATACAGAGAGCAATCAAAAGAATAAAGATAAAACAGACAATAGATTAAATTCAGGACTGTACAAGTTGACGTACGAAGACTGTAAAAAAGTGTATGTAGGACATACAGACAGGACCTTCGCAAACAAGAATGAAAGACCACGAAAGCTATTATAAAGACAAGAAGACAGATTCAGCTTTTTCTAATCACTAAGTACTTAAAAGATAATGACAAATTAAATATTACGTAATTTCAAAATATCACATTATTAAGCGTAAAAAACTGAGGTTAAAAGGTCTAGATATTAATAAATATAATAAGTTAGATGTAATTTTAAAAGACCAGTTAGATTTAAATAATTCTCTTCCACTTAATTTAATACTAAAATCTGTAAACTTGTTTTTTGAATAATCTCGATATCGAAAATGTTTGTAGTACTTCCTTATACTACTACATACAAGAACATAAATAGTATAATATAAATATCTTTATTTTCACATAGTATATTAACAAAGAGTAAGCTAATAATATAACGATTGCAAGTTTATGAACTCAAGAAAATACATGCATAAATATTTCAGACTATACATTACAAAACGTAATTAAATAGAAGCTAAAGTAACACGCTTGTAAAATTACGTGAGTACACTTTGTTAAATAACGCTACACTTCTTCTCTAGCTAATTTACGCTTAAAATCGTTTCCAGAGAACGTATATATTAAGAAATATTCTTCATTCAGATTAATTTACTTCTTGGCGAATATAAAAGTTGCCGTTTCTCGAGTGCCACCTGCGTCAAATTAGAGAAAGACAAAACGCTCCCGACGCCGACGGCAGCGACAGAGCTAAGATAAAAAATTTAAGTGTACTGTTTCAGAAAACTAATTTATGTAACACTCTACTCTAAAAGAAAACACTAAATATACGATGTTTTACTCAATTCCTAGCAAGTCATGGAAAATACTATCTAAGAGGCTTAATATACTTTTAGTATGCAATATTTGAGTAAGTGTAAGAGTATTCGCTGAAGAAACATATTGAACAATCTTTTTGATTAATCTCTATAAATTGTTACTAAATACCCGACGTACGCAAATTATTAATTACGCTAATGATAATATCCTTTTAATAGTTGCTAAAAATGTCTCTGCCTTATAATGTTTCACACCAAATTAAACTTTGGACAATGCAAAACGCTAAGTTCTGAACATGGACTTTCGAAGCACAAATCGACGTGCAAGAAACAAAGCAAGAACAAAATTCAATGTTTAATGGCATTGAAAAGTAACATTTGACGAGAATTATCTACTTGTCATACATTCGGAAAAATACTGCTTCATATAACAGATTATAAGAAACTAGAGCGCCTTCATATTCTTGTCTCCGGTAATGGTTGCGAAAAACTGTTAGGCGTACCCAAAATTACTGTAGTAACGAGGGGAAAACAGATCAATAGTGTTTTTTGACGCAATGGAACAGTGCAGTGTCACAAATGAAGTCCAAAACACTACTGCTTCTAACACCGGTGCCAAAAAAGGAGTGTGCACTCTCCTAGCAGTGCAGCAGCAGGCATGTAATCTTTTGTGGCCTGCTTGTCGTCATCACGTGTTCGAAATAATGCTTTCAAAAATATTTACACTGTTTTGCCTCATCAAGCTCTCCCGAGATTCCATTATTCAAGAGATTCAATGGTGTTTGGGATACATTGCCAAAAAAGTACTACGATTATCTTGACTCCAGTACTAGTTTGCTGAAAACACTCTTGAGAGTCTTACGAATGCTTTAGCTGAAGAAAAACAAGTTTGCGATGATTACAGCGAACTAATAGATGTCATAATGATTGTTCTGAACAAGCCACCTGCGAGGATTAATTGGCATGCTCTGGGACCTATATATTATGCTCGACGGATGGCAAAACGCTGTATGCTGTGAAAAATGTTCTCTTTACTTGTAATTCACCAGCATTTAAGCTAACCAAAAGAGAAGCAAAACAAATCCTTCGATTTGTTAGTTTCGACGCACTCATAAACACCAGAATTTGGAGATGCACCGGTTAATGATTTGCAAAGATTAAAATCATACGAAGCAATTGATTTAGAAATCGGTGCAGCAGCAAGGGGTGTCTTAGAGTGTTACTTGTCGTACTTGTCTCATGAATTAGTTGCCTTTGCCTTGTTTTCAGACATGACGAGAAAATGGCCATGGATGTTGACGATGGTTTTTTTTTAGTACGAGGTGAATCTGTTTAACTATCCACGGAATCCACATTAAAAGCCTTTGAATCGCAAAAAACACTGAAAACACTCTCAGTTCTAGACATCAAGAATTCTTGCTTCTGAGACTTGGGGTGACAATGTTGATTACATTCACAGCAAAAGTTCCATAAGGAATTTGCGTGTGGTAAGGGGGCGACACTGCGGAGAGGGGTGTACAATTATTTGAATATTACAATACGATTCTCACTAAGAATTATGTAAAAAACAAATTTCTAGTTCATGTCGTTGAACAGAATAGAAACATCGTTTCAACTGAAACATCCAAAAAAGTGCTAAAGAACCTAGCTACGTTGAGAAAAAAAAACTGTAATTAATATTATTTTAAGTATTGCTTTAGTTTATAACATTTTGTGTGTATTCAAATACAATTTTTGAATTAAACTTACTTTTAATACATAACACTTGTGCGTGATTATATTTTATGTGCTGCAAAATTCGTACACATAAAAAGGTACGCTTAAAAAAAATTAAGTCTTCATGATTACGTGACACATAATAGGAATCACCTTGTGGTAACCCGCCATCGACTGAAACAACCCAACAATCAGTGGACTACAGGGCCCCAAAACTTTATAATAAACTGCCTGATGCCGTCAAGACCTTGTCGTCTGAGAGATTCGCAAGAGCTGTTAAAAAGCTTCTGCTTGAAAATATGTTTTATAGTGTAGATAAATTTCTCTCATGCAATTTTGACTGATTGCTATTCTCGCTTAATATTTTTTTTTTTTAAATTTATACTGAATGTTTCTTTTGTCTATATACTGATCATTAATTTTTGTACTTTGTAGTGTTTTTGCTGATGTATTTTCCTGTTGACGTGTCTTTTCTATTGACAATAAAACAAACAAACATAATTTACGCTTTTTACTTAATATCCTGACTAGTTACTTTGAGGGGATTTTAATAAAATTCAGATATTTAAGTCAATGAGCACTCCCTTATTGCTGTTGAAATTTTGAACACATAATAGGAATGTAGGTGGGTATAATAAAACAGGGGTTGGCGTGGCTTCTACTGAAAAAAAAAATTCGCCGTATAAGTATGGACCACTAAACTAAATGTAAGGTTATATTTTTTGATTCAAAAACTTAAATAATACTATTCTACAACTTTTGACAAAGATACACAATACATACTATAACAAGTCGAATTTCTTGTTAAAAGTGACATACCGTTTACAATATATATATATGTTAAAACTAACCTATTTAAAGTCCATTTTGAAATACAAGTTCAAGAAGGGTGTACCAATAGTATGTTTGCTATTGATTTCCATCGCTCATGTACATAATGTTTAATTTCGAACGCTGTGTTAGGGAAGGCAAGTGATTACAATTAAAAGCTCTATAAAATAGGGCGATGCGACAGCCGCAATCTATGTGGAATGACCGCGGTCAGCCATAACTGTTATACAAAATTGTCTGGCCGGCGGGTAGATGGCGTTTCGAAATGATGCTATTCATATTATATGTACTCATAAACAATGGGTTGGTTTGGGCTAGCCGAATTTACGTACACTCACACACCGCCTCGATAATTAACACCAACAGCAATAACGGAATAAAAAGAATACGGAATGTTAATCAACTAAAATATTTAACATTCCAGAGTCGAGGTTTTTCGGAGATCCAGTACGGTTAGCGGTCGAAAATGTACAGTTTTTCTTTTATTGTAAAGTTATGTGGAATTATACGGTCTAAAAGCTTTCCCTGGATAAAATTATAATTTATTAAAACAGCTTACATGTACTTTAATTTAGAAAATTATTTTTAATTAGAGTTGATTAAGATTTTAATAATTAATGTTAATGTATGTTATTTGTTTAGTAATAGCTATTAAAAGTATAACATAACTCTACTTAAACCTCAGAAATATGACTAAATATTATATTTAATACTATTTTAAAAATTTAATAACTTAAAAATGTAACTCAAAATTTAATTATATGTATTAATTGAAATGACTTGTTACTGCGCTTTACAATACTTATGTATTTACGAACCAAGTGCGGGAAAAATATTATTGATTAATGGGCCCAAGTTAAAAGAGAAATTGCAAGGAAAACACTACATTTAAATCAAACGAAGTCAAATAGCTGTTAGACACATCGTTGAACAATGTTACAAAAGAGAGTTGGTTGAATGCCATCGAACATGTTAAAGAAATAGTGAGAGTTAGACGTGATTGTTGAAAATCAACAAGATAGTTTCATAATTGACAGAGTAATAATTCCCTCACAATACTAAAGAAACACACAAGACCTGTTTTGATAAACTTTTTGGTATGGTGTTCATTTCACATAACTATACCATATTTATTTATATATTTCCATATTTAGACCGGGTTAAGTCTTAAATGTTATTTTTGTACTCACCGCCTGTAAAGTGACATTTGACGCATGTGTCGCTCGACCAGGAAGGAGTATTTTCCGGTCGAGACGACTGTAAAAATTGAAAAAAACACTGGCTCTTTGGGACATTAAAAAAAAATCTAACTTGATAGTAATAAAATTTAGTCTATAAAATGCTACTTCCCTCGACTATTCTTCACTAAATTTGGGGAAATAGGAGTAATAATTAAAAATTCTTCCTATAAATGTATAAGTGCCGTTATTCAACGACATCTTAAGCGACATTCAAGCGCCATCTATTTGACCACATCGACATTCATATTGGCAGTTCATAATAAATTGTAATTAAACCAAAAAACGCAATAAATGTACTATAAATTTATAACTATAAGAATAAATACATCATGTTTATGATGTGTAAGAATATAATAACTTAATTTTAGGATAAGGTGAGTAATAGTTACGTATATGAAATGCTTAAATTAATTAGGTAATCTGTTTTACGTTAGGTATGATATTAATGACATTAATCAATAATATTTTTCCCGCACTTGGTTCGTAAATACATAAGTATTGTAAAGCGCAGTAACAAGTCATTTCAATTAATACATATAATTAAATTTTGAGTTACATTTTTAAGTTATTAAATTTTTAAAATAGTATTAAATATAATATTTAGTCATATTTCTGAGGTTTAAGTATAACTCTACTTAAACCTCAGAAATATGAGTTTAAGTATAACTTAACTTTTTTAATTTTTCTACTGTGATAGCCCTTACACTCCTGAGTAAAAAATTGCAAGATATAAATATGATAATTATTTTTCATCGGTGAAATAGCCTCAGTTGCAAAGCCATTTTTTTTTTTTAAATTTTGGGTCACGTCTTTTTGGATTTTTTTGACATTCACAATTGTGAACATCGGGAGCGAACAAATAAAGTCACAATTGTGAACGAAGGTATTTATTTCTTATGGAACTTTATAACACAATTATTATTCTTATTTAAGCATAGATAAACGTTGCATTTAAGGCAGCGAATTCTAGAACGACTTCCACAGCCTTCAAGTCGACATCTAGCCGGGTGTTTGGAATCGTCGCTTGTTGGCCAATGCTCAAATCCATCGTAACGTTTATCTTGACAAGGTATTGGTGCTGAAATATTCCTTTTCTTTTTTCTTTCCCGTTCTTCTTCATTTTCTGCTTCTTCTTCTTCTTCTGTTGGTCTTCGTTTTTTGGTTCCAGAAACTAAATATTCTCCTAGATTTAGTCTAAAATCTAACAGATCCATAACTTTTGTTGTAGTGTTGTGGTCACTTGCATCACTTTTGTACTCCATCCAGCTGTTGACTATCGCAAGATCAAATAAATGAAGAATTAATTTGAATGTCCATTTTCGGGTTTTAAAAAAAGATCTATAGTATTCAAGCATTTGGTCACACATGTCCACTCCACCCATTTTTTCATTGTAGGGTTTAACAACTTTTGGACATGGTACATCAACCCGTGCTTTTTGGTTTTTGTCCCATCTTCTTACTGTAGTATCTGGTTGTGATCCAAAAGCTGTGGACATCATCACAACTGATATATTGTCTTTCCATTTCGTCGCACAAATCTTGTTGTCGCTCCTTACAAATTCCTCACATTCACCCTTCTTCATCGAACTGTCTATTTTGAAGACAATACCTTTAATTCGGTTTGTCATAATTGTGCCTGTTCCATGTAGGTTTAGTGACGATAATTTGTCAAACAAGGCTACTGTACTAAAATATCTGTCAAAAAATATGTAACTTTCTTGTGGTAGAGTTTGGACTAGTGTAAGCACAACCGAAGGTCCCAGACCCAAATCTTTATTGGATAATGGTGTGGTTGACCCCTGATAGATTACAAAATCTAGCACAGTTCCACTAGAAGTAGTTAAAACAAAGTTTTTTAAGCCTACTGGTCTTGGTTTATTTCTTACATACTGTCGAACTGGACAACGCCCGAGGAAGAGAATCATTTGCTCGTCTATTGAGTAAGCCCCTTGGGCAGTCCTTTCAATTTCGTGACAACGCTTTTTCACTAAATCGATCATGGGCTGAACTTTCCAAAGTCTATTCTTTTTTTTAATGTCATCGTCAACAGATAGATTATCCACAACGTGAAAGTTTACCCTGAGAAAATAAAATCTATCGCGTGGCATTATATTATCGATAAGTTCAAATTTAAATTTAGAATTCCAATACATGTGGATTCTGGGAAATTTTATACAACCCATAATTGCATTCAACCCAAAAAACTTTTTTATTTCTTCAGCAGTAACTTTTAGCGGTTTCCCAGTTTTTTGTACGCAATATTGAACTGTAAATTTTGCACCAATTTCAAAAAAGTCATCATTTAAATACCTCTCAAAATACTGCCACGGCGTTAAAACTTGATTTCTAGAATTCGTTTGCTGTGGATCATCTTTGCTAGTAAAAGCCTCTTTTCTCCAATGAAGTTTTTGAAATTGAATTATAGGTACGTTGTCTTCACTATCACTATCAGAATCATTATCAGTATTACTATTTCTGTCATTATCTTGTGGACTATTAATTGCAGGATCAATGTCTTCATTGTCAATTGATTCCCAACCATCATCATCTTCATTACCATCACCCAGTTCCAAATCTGAGTCTATTTCATCCAAAATATCGTAAATTTCATCGGGATTATTTTCCAACCAGGTCAAATCGATTGTTCTTCTTTCTGAAAGTTGCAAAAAAGAAAAAAAATAGAATCCTGAATTGTAACTTGTTTCACGTGATGTCTAGGTTCACTCCTATGAGTCATAATTGTGAAACTCAAACAAAAACCTAACCCACATTTGTTTTTGAAGGAATTTTCCGCTGTAGCTTTTGAAAGCCGTTCAATTAGAGTGTTTTCCTTTAGGTGTAAACAATACATTCCAACGAATATGAATAGTTTGAAAAATATAAGCTACTTACTTTTGGCTGCCATGGTGACTAAAACACGTTAGGATTGATCACGACACAAATGAGGATGAAAGCAAAATGGTGGTGGTGGCAACGTACACACTGGTCAGTTACACTAGTTACAATTGTACGATGCCGGAGTAAACCGTCCTGAGAACGATTTTGACCTTTATGTACACAGAAAATACGGAAGTCACAATTGTGACCTCAGGGAGCGTAAGGGATAAGAAGCATTATCCAACACTACAACACATTTTTCTTCCAAAGTTGACAATACCTTTTCAAACCACTCCTCAAAGATATTTGCATTCATTTCTTCGTGGTAATCATTGGTCCTGGTTTACTCGAACAACAATAAGTCGTTTTCAACAAATCTATTTTCTGAGCCAATATGAAGAACAATCAATTGTCTTCCCCTTCCAGTTGGATTTTTAAGACCCGTTGAGAGTCCTTGTAATAATGCTGGCCTTAGACTATTACGAGCTCTTTTTTTGAAAAAGAAGTTCATTTCTTTCAACAACTTCCACAATGTTTTACGTTTGAGGTTTGACAAGTTCTCATCTTCATTTATACTTTGAATAAAATTTTATCCACTGTTGGCACAGCATTTTTATAGAAAGATTAGTGTACTATACGTCGGATAATATTGATGCGCATATCATCATCAATATTATCCAGGTCAGATCGCGCTCTTGCATACATCTTTGGTGAATAAAAATATTAAAAACTCTTGCAGAGCAGATACCTGCAGCTTCGGCTTATGTATAATTGATTTACTCGGTGTGAACTTGTAAACGTTCTGAAAGCTTGATTGTTGACCGGTTGACTAGAGTACACGAACGTTATGAATTGAAACTTCAATACGGAAAGTATTCAATATCTCATTATAATTATCCATGACGTTACTGCTTATTGTATTGATGGAAAATTCGTAGTTTAAGGGAATAATGACATTTTAAAATAATCCTTTCACACCGAATTGCATTGCTTTCGTTTTTATCATTGTCAGCTTATTTGACCAGTCAAAATAGACCGAATAAATTGAAATTAGCACTTGTCTTCGCGGCCAGACCAGTACACCAGTCTACATGGAGACTCCCAAGCGTTAGTAAGTGCTATTCTCATCACATCTGCATACAGCGCCTATAAATTCATTGCAGCTAATTGAAATAGAGTGCCCATGTCGCAAGTGGTTAACCCCCACATATTGATCTATTGGCGAGGGCGAATTATATGACTTACACGTCCATCTGCATGTGCATGTACACATGTATGTATGTACAATATACGTTAAATATATTTGCGTCTATCGCCAGTCAATTTTGGACATTCTGATGATGATAAAGTAATTATCTATATAATATTGAGTGACGTGTATGACGCGCTGCCAGTAGGATATTGTATTTAGGCAAGCGACGCCGGGAGTGCCAATGTACTGATAGCAATCCCTTTTGAATCCCTCGCATTACGTCCGCTCTGTTACGTTCGCGATAATTATGTCCGGTACTCCGAACAATACGTGAGTATTCAAAATTGTTCCCAAAATTTCATTTTTACCCGATTATAGTACACCATTGTTGAATATATATGTATAAACGCAGGGAACTTGAACTAATTTGTTCAATATGTTTGGACAAATTGAACATGAGAATTTAAAGTGGAAATAAATAACATAATCTTCTTGGAATTATGGTTTATGGTGGTTCCGGAAAAATCTGTAGCATCTGTAAGACATAGCTACAAAAACTTGCGGTTTTCCTAACTTTTACTTCGAATGACGCTTGATCTGTGTAAATGTGGTTATGTTTTGTTTTTGTTGACAGTTATACTACATCTTTAAATTTTAGCGCTAAAAGTGGGCAATTCTATTAATTCTTTTCGTGCACAAATGACATTCACTTAATTTAATTTCTAGTCATTTGACAATTGCATTTTGTATATTTTCCACGCTTTCTTTCTACTTTTTACTTTCTTATACGTAGTATAAGGAAGTATTGTGATAATGAAAATTTTCGACCTTCAGATTTTTGCAGATGTCCACGTTTTGAAGTCCCCTAATACCGAAAAAGTGATTTTAAAAAAGTGTCTGTGTGTGTGTCTGTGTGACCACGATAGCGGTCAAACCGCTGAAGATATCAATTCCAAATTTTGTATTTACGTGTATAATCTCCCTCTTGAGATCTGGTTAGTTGTTCAATAAAATCGGTGGACCGGAAGTAGCAGTTTACTTCAGTGAAAAAATCGAATTTTGCCAATATTTTGTCAACTACTAAGTTTAAACAAATTTATAAAGAATTCGTATGTACTTAAAATTAAAATTGAGAACAATTTTATTTGAAATGTTTTTCGAAATTCCTACCGGAAGTAGGTCTTTTACTCCTATCGAAAATCAGTTTTTTGCGAATATTTCGCAAATCATGGTTTTTAGACAGGTACGTTACGGGTATAAAAGTATTTAAAACATGTTTCAATATATTTCGTATAAAAAAAATTCAGACCGGAAGTACCACTTTTACTCTTATCGAATAGCGATTTTTTGCAAATATGTCATAAGTTATGCATTTTTATATATTTATCAAGAATACAAAAGTATTTAGTGCTAGATTTGTAATATTTTTTGTATATATGAAATTTCAAAATTCGGACCAGAAGTAACACTTTTACAAAATGTAAAAAATGATGTAAGACAAGTAATATAGCTTTTTTTATAACAATGAATTTTTAACGAAATTCAAAACCATTCCAATATACCTCCAATGAGCTGTTCATCATTACACCTACTAATGAAAAAGATAAAAAGATTAATTTCAAGTAAAACATATTTATTTTGTACTGCTAATCCTTCTACTGTCTGGTTAAAGACTGCAAGGAATGTCTTTCAACAAGACCAACGTAGTCGATGCTTCTAGGTAGATAAATGCCATTAATTCTGAAGCTAATATACTCCAAGAAACACCTTTTCACTCGCTCCAAGATTATTTCTTCGTATAAATAGTGTGGATACCATATGATTACGCCATTATCCAGTCTACTTCTGACAAAAGCGTAATAAATCGATCTCACAGAGAGAACTCCTGAATCTTTAAAATGCGTATGGTAATCAAAGAAGATAGGGTTGGAGACTTTAGAATACGATACTATTGCGCATTTTCTACATTTAAGTATATTTTATTTTGTAGACACCAATCACGAACCATCTGCAAATTGTCCTGAAGTAAATGACAGTTTTCAATAGCTCTAATTTGCATGAAGATCGTTAGGTTATCCGCATATGCTAGGACAGGGCAGTCAAGAAAATTTAAGAGAGCATTAATAAATGCGTTGAAAAGCATGGGACCCAGATTTGATCCCGGTGGTACACCTGAAGTAGGCAAACCAATCGAGAAACCAAAAGCATCTAGTTTTTTGAGAAACCCTAACATATTTTTATATATTACTAGCTGTGTCCCTTCAGACGTTGTTTCGCCCTTGCCGGTAGATGGCATGATGTGTTTGATTTGGTTAAAGTCTCTGTATAAAGAAATCTCGACAGAAGACGTCGTCGGCGCGATTGGAGGCACAGAGCTACTTATCGGGTCCAGATTTTGTAATTTCCTCTTTTGACACTAAACCAATATATGTTTTTGGTTCATAAATATAGAATTTGTTAATAGCTTTGATTACAGCGCCACCTATTGTATCCCAGCATAAGTATTAACCATCGGTTCGACGAAACAAATATATTGTGACCTCATTGTCCGAATTTTCCGACCTTCCTTTGTAATTGTTCCAAATTTCTTTTCAGGACCATAACGAACAAAATAAGAATTACGCATACCCATCGTTCGAATCGTGAGTTATGGTCTTTAGTTCATACAAAAATCCTATAGAAAAAAGCAGTTTCAGTTTTTCCCGAATTTTCCAATTTTCCGGGCAACTTTTTCAATTTTTCTTTCCCTAAAAACCCTAGTCGGACAATTACAAAATTTTTTTTTAAAAAATTCACCAAATCGGTCCAACCGTTCTCAAGTAATGCGCTTTCCAACGGATAGGTGCGTAACTTTCTAGAGTCCTTATGCTGGCAAAAACTTTATTAAGAGAACCTTAAAGAAGATTTTTTGGTTTGTTATATGACTTATACAGGGTATATCACGACGAGATTTCGTTAGAACAGTATAGAAAACTAAGTAGAGTTGAGTTTTGAAATTTCGCAAATATTAGTTTCGCCTTAAGCTCTTTCGATTTAAAATAGTTTTGAATTTTTGCTTTTTCCGGTTACACCGGAAATGGATATCAACTTCCTTATTTTAAATGGAATACCCCATTTTTTATGATTGATTCGTATTTCCAACTTAATTTTAAGGATAGTTTGTTTGGTAAACTTTGCCTCTAAAGTTAGCCATTTTTGAAGTATTTCAATTTTTGAAAAAAAATTGACAGCTGCAGACTATTACTCATAACAACATTCCCAATAATTGAATGCATGCACATATTTAAAATTCTGGGTAATCATTTTAGAAAGTATACTGCTACAAATGCGGTATTATAAACTTTTCAAAATAATACAGAGTGATCAGAAAACCATGTCAAACATTTCATCCTGAAAATATCAATATCTTGTTATTCTTAAATAGCAACCTACATAATCAATTCCTTTTTTTGCATAACCAGTTAGGCTATGGAAATTCATGTGAATAAATAAAAACCAGTTGCAATCATATTATCTGTCATCAGTAAGGTATTTACTAGTGCTATTCAGCGTTTTCTTTGTCTTCCGTTTCTGAATACTTGAATAATAATAATAATGTCGCGATCTGGATTTACTAACGAAGATTTTTTAAATCTAAAATAACATATGGTGAATGTAATAGAGTAATCGACAGGACATGTCGTGTTTATGCAGAGAAATATCTAAATCGGTCAAGACCTACCAAGAGTATCTTAAGCAATCTTTTAAAAAATTGCATTTTTAAATAATAGAGCTTATGATTATCTACATTTTTTGTATTAAAAATTATTAGCTATCTACATTATTAGATACCAATAATGGACTTTACCGCTCCCCTGGGACACCCGGTATAGCTTTTTACAAATTGGTCCTTTTTTGCATTTATTAGTAAAAACTTAGAAATGATCCTCTTTGAAAAGAACTAATTTACAATAAATTATCCCTTAAATACAAAATATTCCTGTTTTTATAAGCAACATATACAATATCATTTGCCACCGGTTCCACGTTCTGAAACTTTCAAACCACGAAGTGAATCATTTAATTCTGCTAATATAATCCTGAACAAAACAGCTATGGGAATTATGCGTCTGATTTACGTCGTGCAATTTATCGTGCATTATTTAAAGTCGGAAACTGAATTATTGGACGGATTCCGTGTCGTATGTGACCCGCAGTAAACACGAGTAACGTAGAACTTATATAGATTGTTTAGTAATTAGAATTGAACCGCAGTTTAGGAGGCGTCAGTAAGCGCGTCCGGTCACCCAACCGCAAACCGGACTCGGAATCCGAACAATCCGGCTTATTAGCACTGACGGCCTGGCGTTTCTCCGTGATAGATGCAAACTATTTGTAGCAGAGAGGTAAAACATTTCTACTAGAGACTGCTTGTCGCTTTAGAATACATATTACATTCAGGGAGACAACTTTAGATTAAGCTATAAAGTACTTTTTAGAAACATGGTAATACAACCAGGGTATTTCTAAATACTCCGAAACAACGAAATGATATATCTGTGTAAGTGAAATAGGGGATGTGCATTTTCTTTTAGATTATTTTTTTTCTGAACATTCATATTGTTATATTTTCCGGTGTAAGTCAAAACAAGAAAAGTGGACACATTTGGTGGATGCAAGAAATTGAGAGCGTACACCATCTGTTTCTGTCGCCCGACAGAAAACACACTAGAGGAATAAAGGAAAGGAAAGAAATTAGTGGAGTTCAACTATGAACAACGTTGAAAATACTATTGTTTCATTTTAAGATAAAGTAATTAGAAACATAACTAAAGTAATAAAAGAAACAAACAGAGGAATTAAAGAAAGAATAATAATAATAAGTTTAGGAAGGCCTTCCTAACTGCCACGGACTTGGACATTGACGTAATTGTGGCCTCGGAACCAAATAAAAGCCTTGTGGAGGAAAAACAGTGGTGCAAAGAGCTTTATCAGGTATTGTGTGTATTGTGTGTACTGCTTTAAACAAGAAATAGATAATATTATGGAGAAAGCAAAGAGCCAGGGAGAAGATTTCATTATTATGGGAGACCTAAACGTCAAGTCCCCACAGTGGGGATCAGCGGTATCTGACTCACGCCGAGAGTATCTAACCGAATGGCTGGCGCAGTTGGGTATGATCGTTATCAATAAAGGAGATAAGCCTACTTTCGTAAGAGGTAACGTGAAATCTTTTATTGATGTTACCTGTTCGACAAGAAACCTGGCATGAAAAATCAACAACTGGAAAGTGCTGGACCTAGAATGTGTTAGTGATCACAGTTTTATTTATTTTGTGGTCGCGGAGAAGTCATACGCATATAACGCTTACGAAAATAAGGCCCGTGCAGTTACCTGTAACTGGGAAGTATTCAATAAAATCTTGTTGTGGAATATAGAAATAGGAATAAACACGGTGTCACTAGAGGGCTTAGAGAGAGTCGTAAAGGATGCGTACCGGGGAGCTATTTTCTCCAAAGAAAGAAAAGGCCGTCTGAAACCGTATTGGTGGAATGAGCACATTGATGGTAAGCGCAGGGAATGCACCGCAACCAGAAGGCTCGTTACGCGGCAAAAGAGTAAGCAAGGAGTTACGATAGAAACCATTGAAATATATAAAAAAGCCAAAAAGGAACTTCAAAAGCTCATCAGAGACTTCAAGCGAGCTCACTGGGACAGTCTCTGCGGGAAACTCGAGACGGATGTGTGGGACACGCTCCTTTCAGTCTGGAGACAAGTAAAAAGAAGGAGATTGTCAGAAACCTTTGTCTGGAGAGGAGACCTGTCAGAACGAGGCAAGCGATAGAGATGGAAGTGGATTGGTTCACAAAGGAAGAACTCCAGAAAGCTGCACAAAGTCTGCGTCCAGGGAAGACTCCCGGTATTGGTGGTATTCCCCCGGAGGGTATGAAGAGGACGGTGGATCTGGCACCGGAAATACTCTTAAGGCTGATGAATGAGGTGCTTGCAAAACAGGTTTTTCCGAAGCAATGGAAAGAAGCTAAACTGGTGCTCATACCCAAATCTAAACCGAAGGATTTCAGATTCAGACCCATCTGTCTGCTCAGTTCCGTGAGCAAGTTATTGAGACTCTTTTGAAGGGTCGGCTGGAGCAAGAAATTGAGGAAACCGGAGGAATATCGGAGCGGCAGTTTGGTATCCGCAAAGGGCGATCCACAATCCACGCGATAGAAAACGTGCTAGAGCTATTGAAAAGAAACACGGGTGGTGGGCTTTAATTACGCTCGACGTAAGAAATGCGTTTAACTCCATCCCACAGGAAGCCATCCTAGAGGAGTTAAATCGGCGGGGAGTATCGCGGTACCTTAGGAACATAATAGGTTGCTACCTGGAAGATAGAACACTCCGGATAGAAAAGGACCTAAACATGGATGTTACTACTGGCGTACCACAGGGATCGGTGCTGGGGCCGTCGCTTTGGAATATGGTGTATGACGGAGTTCTGCAAACAGAGATGATCTAGCAGTAATTTTGGTCGCTAAGAACAAGGAAGAACTGGTAAGCAAAGGCGACGAGGCTCTGGAGATTGTAAACAACTGGATGACGAAACATGGGCTAGAGCTGGCACCTGAAAAGTCAGAGGCACTCATAGTAAAAGGACAAAGAAACAAAGACGGAGTTACCTTTTACTGTAGAGGAACTGAAATAGTACCATCGAGGCAGATACGATATCTAGGCTTACTATTAAATGAAAATTGCAAGTTCGGGAGCATATAAAGGAAGCAACCCTAAAAGCGGAGAAGAAGGTAGTGGCTGTTATGCGAATTACACCAAATGTCAAGGGACTAGCAAACAAAAGGAGGGAGATGTGGTATAATGTGCTACAATCAATTATGTTGTATGCAACACCAATATGGGACGACTCTTTGAAAGTAGTAAGAAACAGGCAAATGATGGTCAAAGTACAGAGAAAAATGTTACTGCGTGTGGCTAGTGCTTTTCGAACAGTATCGGCAAGTGCAGTGCAAGTGATCACTGCAATGGTCCCGGTAGAACTAATGGCCGAAGAGAGAACAAGACTACATCAAAGGCGAGATGGTGGAACGAAAGAAGCAAAAGAAGGAGAAAGAGAAACCACTTTGGGACAGTGGCAAGTAAGGTGGGACAGTAGGGAAGACGTAGCTCAATGGACAAAACATTTGATACCAAGAATAGAGCAATGGGTAAAATGTACACATAGACAAGCAGACTACCTACCATCTGTCACAAGTGTTGACAGGACATGTCTGTTTCGGAACTTTCACCAAAAGAATAGGGAAGAGCGTGGACGACAACTGCATCTACTGTGGAACGAGAGATACCGTGGAACACACTCTGATGGAATGCGAACGATGGCAGGCGGAAAGGTCACAGGTGAACATCCAGCTTGGAACTGAATTACAAAGTGGAACGAACATGATAACCTTAATGCTGGATGACAGGAGCTCTTGGGAAACAGTACACAATTACGTCAGGAAAATAATGAGAAAGAAGGAGGAAGAAACAAGACAGAGAAATTGAGACTCCTATTAGAAAAATGACAACCCGCATTCTGAAGATATGCGTCGAGCGGTTCCGTAACACGGGCAGGAAGAGGTGGGGTGGTTTTTAGCCGGTAAGAATCCGGCACTATCGGTTGCCGATCAAAAGGTCGGGTCCCAGTGCCTATGAAGGTTTTCCCCCATCGCAAAAAAAAAGTTTATTCCATAAAACACAAAGCAAGGAACATGTCAATAACATGTAGTGAAACA
Organism: Amphimallon solstitiale; assembly: GCA_963170755.1. Taxonomy (NCBI): domain Eukaryota; kingdom Metazoa; phylum Arthropoda; class Insecta; order Coleoptera; family Scarabaeidae; genus Amphimallon; species Amphimallon solstitiale. Next base: position 79,598,669 of record OY720681.1, on the reverse strand, counting down.
TTAATACAAATACATTACAAAAACAATTACATTATATTAAACACATTAAAATTGATAATTTGAAAAGTCTTGTATTGTTTAAAAAGTACTGACAGAGAGCAGGTGGAACAACTCCGTCTTAAATTCAGTCAGTGGTCTTTATTTTAAGTATATTGGTAAATGGTTGTAAACCTTTATCGCTTGCATTAGCACACTCTTATTAGTTAAACTTTTTGTTGTTTGTGGAGGTACAATATATGCATCAGTAGCACCTTTGGTATCATATTCATTTCTCAATTCTTATTCTCTGAAGAGATTGTAGTTAGTTTTTACAAAACTGCACATTCCAATACATGCAATGATGGAAGCGTTAGTATCTTATTAACAATAAACACCTTTTTGCATGAATCTATTCGTTTCATATTGAAGACTCCTCTTAAGCACATCTTTTGTAGCACAAACAATCGTGACACCCCCATAGATACCCCCCAGAAAATAATACCATAATGCAATCTCGAGTCTTTGTTCACACAACCTGCAATAGTGCGAGGAGCATACCCGAACCCAGATATTTTTCCAGATAGATACTCTATGTGTCGTTTCCATTTCAACTGGCTATCTAAATATAAACCCATACATTTTACTTCATTATTAGTTGAAAGTTCTTCTCCATTATAAACTAATGTCAGTTTAGTCTTTTTAAAATAGCCAAATTGAAAAATTTGCGTTTTTTTTTTTATTATATTTAGCTTCAGATCATTGTGCAAAAACCACCTGTACCGCAAAATTTAATCAATTTTACCGGTATTTCGTCAAAGCCAACATAGTTGGTGTCTCGAGCTTTTGTAATAATCTTTTGTATTTCAGCAGTAATTGCAAGGAAAAAATAAATTGTCTTAGGATTTTCCACTGTGCTTCGATTTAGTAGTAAGTTATTCTCTATTTCTTACCACACATTAACGAGATCAGAGTTAATTCTGTTATATTTATCACAATCACCTTTTTCTTTAATATTTATTTCCTCCACGTCAAAATCCCTTTTTTTTGTTGGACCTGTTATCTGATTTACTAACTGCCACGTCGCCCTGACTTTGTTTTGCGAATTGTTTATATATTCACTATTTACTTGTTTCTTTCTATTATCTATGTCGTTTTTTAATATAATACAGTACATTTTCTAGCTCTGCACATCTATAAGGTCGTTTCGAGCATACTCACACATTTGTCTCTTAACTGACATCATTCGCTTAATTTCGTCCGTGAACCAATTACTCCCTTCTTCATAAGTATTTTTGGACATATTTCATTAAATTTATCCAGAATCACATCGATGAAGTAATTGTAGATCATGTTCGCATCCTGTCCACTAACAACGATAGACCGGTCCATATTATTCATATTCACTCTCATTTTAATAAGGCTTTTCTCGCTTATAAAAAATCAAAAAGAGAAAATTATTGTCAAATTCCTCAAATAAATCCGAAGGATCGAAAATAACGACTATTTTACACGTAAAAGGAATTTCTTTGAAAATGAAAAGATGCTACAACTACCATCAAAATATAATACTGATAACATACACACATATATACGCAAAGCATATATGCATATATGCAAGTGTCAGGATACACATATACATCTAGTGTCATTACCGACAGTCAATGCACAGACACCATGTTTCGACCTATAAGGCCTCGTCAGTGTACGTGCGACTGCCGGTAATGGCTTTTTAACTAGGATCGTACTTATGTCGGTTTATGGCATGCGAATGCAACTAGAAATTATCGCTTTATGTGTCGCTTTTGGATGACAGATGTTGCTGTAATATTCTCACGGGTATTTGCTACCTAAACGGATATAAGTAGCGCCTAGTTTAAAAGTCATTACCAGCAGTCGCAAGTACACTGACGAGGCCTTAAAGGTCGAAACACGGTGTCTGTGCGTTGATTGTCGGTAATGACACTAGATGTTGTGTGTTTCCTAACACATGCACATATACCTTGCGTATATATGTATCTATGTTATCAGTATCAGAAGCTTTTTCGTTTTCGCCACTCAGTACTTAAGAATTAATTCTTTCTTTAGCGGAATTATTATATATCTCGGCATGTGACTTGAAACTTAAAACGTCTAAATCACATTTAAGTTGCGTAAATGCAAGTAACTTTAATTATTAGCGCAGACGTATTTAAAAATTAATTAAAATTAAAGTTCTAATACGAATGAAAAAAAAGAAGAGCCTTTACAGTGTAGTTAATGCTTTTCCCGGTAGTTAGAAGGAGATGTTTTATAATCCCCGGGTTTTACTGCATCACCGTGAAAGCTAAATCAACGAGATTTCAGCCCTGCACGAATCGTTAAAAACGACTCTCCTGCGAGGGAAATGAAATGTTTGACTTTTACGATGAATAAAAATTCTTACTATTTTATTTTAATTCATGTGTATATTCTATCTTTTGTGTAACGCTTTCCCGGTGCACTCAATAAAACCAAAATAACATTTCAATGGCGTGCGTGTTACATTGGTACTGGTGTGCAGACGTATAATAAATAAATCAATATTTATATCGTCTCTCACGCTGGTGTGTTTTATTGTTATTAATAGTATAGCTGGGGGTGTTTTTATTTTCCTAGTATGTTACGAGATAAACTATTTTGTTGTTTTGTTTCCCGACGCTATTTTGCATTGTATTGATTTTATATTTCACTTTTGTTTTTATATCATTTCAAATCGGTTTTGCAAATGCATATTTCAAATACAAATATGAAATCAAATTCACACTCTTGTACACTATTAAATTTGTTAAGTGAAAATGGAAAATATCTACTATATATTGTATTGTTATTTTCATATATGTTAATTATATGTATACTTAAGGATGATTAAAAATAAAAATGATCTTGAATTATGACATATACAGGGTGCCATCTTCGCGGGGAAGACAGATTGCGACTTTATAAGAAAAGATATTTTGAAGACGTTTTGTTTCAATGATAGCCACTTATTAAGAGCACCTTTTAAAATTATTTTGTATTAAACAGAGTGTTCCATAACTTGGCGGCTGACTATAGTTATAGTTTTTTAAATGGAACACCCTGTATATTATTTCATTGTTGTATTAAACTTAGTCAACAAATTATAATATAAAATAAGACTAAAATTTTTGGTAATATTGTTTTATGATTTTTGCATGTATTGGGGAAATAACAAAAAAACTGGATGTATTTTATTTACAGCAATATAATTTATATTGCAAAATAGAGAAATTTTAAAATCTAACAAATTAATAGCTTGATTTTAGTAGGTGTAAAAACAGGAACTGTTACGTGAATGGATGAGTAATTAGTGGAACAGAGATTATAAAATAACAATAAATATGAACTATAAAATAGGTAAAAATGAAAAGTGTACAAATTCACTTTTAAACTTTTTTGAACATGCTTCCCAAATGATAAATCGCCATTAATAAGGCGTTGAGTACTTATATTTCTAAATATTTGTCCAATATGTTCCCTCATAACTTCGTTTGTGGTTACAGATATACTGTATATTTGTTTTACGGATCCCTATAAAGTGAAACTAATTTTATGATGTCCGAAGACCCAGCCTCCACAGGCTAGCTAGTTCGCTGGAAACATTTCTTTTAAAATATTTTGTGTCTGTAGCACAGAATGTGAGGATTTGCCGTCTTGTTGCATCTACATCTCTTCGTAAATTTAGCGGAACATTTTCAATAATTCTACTAAATTGCGTGCTAGAAATTACTCATAAGCTTCTCTGTTAACACTACCGTCAAATAAATGTGGGCCCATTATCCAATCACCAAGAATGCCTCCCTATACATTTATGCTCCACTTACACTGATCTATTTATTACTAAAGTAAGGGTGTTCATTTGAATAGTAATGAAAATTTCTTTGGTTAACTATTCCGTTACTATAGAAACCCGCTTCATCTACAAATGGCACACTTTCAAAAAAAATTGCCCGGGCATTAATTTTAGTTATTGCCAACTAGCAGAACACTCTTATAACGTTAAAATGATGGGTGCGTAACTCAATATTTACGGATGATATTTATTTCATTTGAAGGTCTTTGCAACGATAGTTTGGCAAATATGCAACAATCAACTTATTTCATGGGTTTCATTGACGTATGGATTTTCTGTTGTTACCATAAACATTCTTAGTTGATTTTTATCATTTACCACAAATTTAGGTTTCCTTGGTTTTGAACTGAAGGACTACCAGCAGTAGTAATGAAAGTATCCATTACTCTTTTAAAGGCATCTCTTTTGGGATATCTTTTGTCAGAGTAACGCTGCTGGCAATTTCATTGGGCTAATTTATTTGATATTTCTTCAGTACAAGAGACCGTATTAAAATAAAAACATAACGTTGGCAAGTTTATATCAAAAAGCGACAACAACTCAGTAATGGTCACTTTTAAAATAATAACGTCTTACATGTTTTTGGTGCGAAATTTACTAAGCAATTCAAAAGTGAACATATACAGGCTGTTCCATTAAAAAAAATACTTTTGTAAAGTCACAATCTGCCTTCCCCGCGAAGATGATTCACACTGTATATAATTTTACAAAACATTTTTACAAATACATATATATATATAATTTTGCAATTTTGAAATTTAATCAAATAGTGACTTACAGTTACGTAATAAAAAATATGTGTTTATGTATGTTCTTCCCCAAATATCCTTCTTTTTCTTGCTCTTCTTCTTTTTCTTCTTCTTCCTTTTCATGAAATTCCGGAAATTGCATGTTTTTATAAAGAGTTTGAACTCAATTGAGACCAATTAAAACCAATATTATTAATTAAAATCAATTTATTATTAATTGAAAAGCAATTAAAGTAATTTAAAAATCCATTAAACCAATTACAAATTAATTAAATACAATTAAAATTATTGAAAAGCGATTAAAATAATTGTAGTCTGTTGAATTGAATATTCGCATTGCTATAGCTCTTCTATTTTATATAGATTCGTCTAGGTAACCTTCAGCCACAGTAATGAATTTCTATCCTTCCTGTTTTTTTTTTGAATAAGTAATATCTCCAAAGTTATCAACGAGAAGTGCGTCAAAGACAATGACCGTTGATATTTCCCATTTTGATATTTAATAAAAAATCTGGTCAAGTTTGTGGCCTTTAGATAAGGAGCAACATATATATTTATGTAAAATTCTCCGATTATAGTAAAAGAGCGGGCTTTAATTGTTTTGATATTAGGTGTAGCAACTAAAACTAAATTTATTAAATCCTTAATGTAATCTACTTTCAAATGCAGAAGCTCATCATTATAAAACTTAATGCAACCTAAAAAGGAGGTTTGGTGAAAATTTTATATTGCGCACTTAAGAATTGTCAATTTGCCCTTTATTCAGTACCTTAGAATTTTTGGTTTATCACCTTTGCTTTGACACTTTAAAAATGCTAACTATTTATTTTCCAATATTTACATTGTGTATTAAGTTCAATTGAGCTTTAACCATTGGAAATTGTGCCCATAATGTGGAGTTCTCAAATTTTTCGATAAACTTACAAAATATGCCAACCAACTAGTATATACCGGGGTCGACATATTTTAATTTCTGATACGAAAGTAGAACGAGGACAAGAGCGCGACGAAATAAACTAAAGATAAACATAAGCGAGGCTGCCACACTCGACAAACGTTTGCTATGAAATGTGGGGGTCCCCCGCCACTGCGTTGCTCTCTCACCACTGTTAGCAAGCAGGCATCGCTGCATATCATAGGGTCATCTGCATATGATAGAAGTGCAAACCGAAATTAAAATTTGACGACTATGGTATATATATATATATTGTGTATTAATTTTAATTGAGCTTTAACCATTGAAAATTGTGGGAATAATATGGAGCTTTCAAAATTTCCAATAAACTTACAAAATATGCCAACAAAACGTTTTCGCTGTAGCTGTTGACATTTTGTTATTTACTGCACTTCAGAAATTTTTTATACGTATTTTCGGGATTGGTGGTGCATTAGCTTGATTGGCAATTTTGTCTAATTCTGGTCCGTACCCTAAAATTCTTCTTCTCCCATTTTATAAATATTTGACAGTTATCAAATAAATGCTTAGTCACTTTAAAGAGTTATGATTGGTTGGTTAAATTGTTTTACTAATAAAGAAATTAATTATTTCATAGGTATATGTTCAGTAACAAAATAATCATATTTTCTTTTAGCTTTACTAGAAACTAAACTATTTTGACTTATGTAATATTTAATTACTTGGCAAAATACGGTTATTTTGCCAAGAAATATCTTTCAGAACAAAAGCTCTTCGCCCAATTAAGCATTAGATGTTATAACTGCGGAATATATTTTTATAAATAGAAGTAGATTAAAATCTAATTGAAATAAGTGATGAGTTTACCTAACTTTCTTAATTTACTGGTATTCTGTTTGATTACACTTTGTTTTCAGCAACGCAAGTAAACTAAAACTTTTTCGTAAACGTATTTCTTAATCTCTTGTCCGTGGGAATTGATGTGTAAATTTAATATTCCAATGGACATTTATCTGAGCCAACTCCCGAAACGTTAGCAATAAAAATGATCCTCTAACTATTGTGATAGCGACCCGTTTTACGACACCCTTAGTACTCTTTTATTGTTCTTTTCCTTGGTTTTTACTTTCAACGGTGCGTTTTTATGAGCGACTTCCACTAAAGTGCAGATAAAACGCAAACCATCACCAATCTCTTTTGAAAGCTACATCTGGAGGTGTCTCCGATCCACCCTATAACTCATTTTACTTATTGGAACTGCCCCAATCCCTCGTTTCACAATTGTATTGTACTCTTCAGGATAATAACAGTCTGCGTAATGTTATTATAAAGAGTTATAAAATGTATATTACACTCCTTTGCATTGTTCGTCTTCCTGTTTATTCTCTCTTTCAAATTACTTATACTCTAGTATGCTGATTGAGGGAAACATATATATCTTTATATATATAATTGTTTGTGCGTCTGCAAATTATTGAATAACTTTTTAATGGCCGAACCAATCTTCTTGATAATCTCAGACCATATTTATATCGTCAATGCGCGTAAAATATGCTATCAAAACATTCGATAGGTGGCGCTGAAGTCGAGCTATTACCAAATACTCTATTAATGGACCAACATGACTCATATTCAAAATATATGTTGGTTTAGTGACAAAAAAGGAAATCACAAAATTTAGATACGATAGATGGCGCTGTGGTCGACCTATTAATAAATTCTATATTTATAAATACAAATGATTTATATGTACTTACAAAATATGTTTGCGTGGTCAACAAAATTGTTTTTTTATATGCTGTTGTTCGACAGATGGCGCTATTTTTTTGGTAGAATTAAATTTTGACATATAAACATCATATCTCTTTGAATTTCGACATAGCTCATTTTTCGGTCCCCATGCAGACTTTTTTATACAAGAATCTTAGCCAAATCGAACTCATCACGCCATCTACCGGAAAAAGCAAAACAAAAAGAATTGATTAAAAAAACAATTTGTTCAAAGGGTCAATATTTCGTTATTTATTTTATAACTTCATCAGGAGCTATTACTAAACAATCGGATAAATGAAAAATTATTATTACAGGTGTACAACTTACAACTATAAATTAAAATTGACAATCAAAGTTAAAAACACAATACAATTTTTGGCAACTACTGTTAAAAACACCATACAGGTTTAAATCTAATCATCATGACTATAAAAGACATAAGAGATTTCTTAATAAATACCAAATAAAATCAAAAATATTAAAGATATCAAGTAAATAAAAGGTACATTAATAAATAAAACACTCAAAACAAATACTAATTTGAAATATGTAAGCTATTGCAATAAATATTATTCAAGTGATTGATATCAGATTTAAAATTAATAGCATTTCTTTGAACGTGGATCATTTCTTAAAATAATATCTTTTTATAATGTGATTCGAAATCTAAAACAGTTGAATTATAATACTGAAAATTTGATTTGAATTTTGTAAGTGTATTGCCAGGGCACATGATTTTTGCTCTAAACGAACATCACTTGTGTCTTGAATAATCCGTGCCTTTAATGTTTGGATGTGTGTCCGATGTACCAACCACTACAATCATTACAAGAGATTTTATAAACTACATCACTGTTTAACAAAAGTGTGTTTTATCTTTTAATTTGGAAAAAATGCCTACACCGTACTGATGACGACTAATGAGTCAGAAACACGTGTCTACGGTTACTCAACAGCGGAATTTACCCAATATTTTTTTATTACTGGTTTTATGTATCCGCAATAATTTCTTTGTGATTATCTTTCCTGGGTTGGGTTGGCACGCAGGTTTGACAATATCTTCCTCGTGGTGCTGTTGGTTGTTGTCCTAAAAACCGAGAATCTTCTAAATGAAATTACAAATGGCGGTCTATCACCTTATGAGTTTCCGTGTATGTTTATATCTCGAAGGGTATTCCACCTTATGTGTTGGCTACACCGTACTGATGACGACCAATGAGTCAGAAACACGTGTCGCTCAGTAAGCAAACTGCCACAAAGTTAGTGAATATTAGAAAATCCAAGCATTTATTATACAAAATTGATACCAACAAACCAACAAAATCGATATAAACTTTATACAGGAATATTGTATTTGTATGAGAAATGATGAATGTAAATATAGATAATATAATTCAAAAAAACCACTTGAAATATATTAATTTCATCAAGATAGGTTGATCGACGTGTGTAGGTTTGATATATTTACATAAATTAACGGAAGAATAGCAAAAAATATTGAAGAGACAATACATACCTCATCAGACTATAGTAGGACACACTTATTTACAGTGTCAACTGATAATTCAACGGCATAGGAGTAGACATACAAACGTCAGTTTGACTAGTGTACTTTTGCATAGGCGTAGGTAAATGTAATCTAAGTCATTTGTCATTATAGCCTATTTCAAACAGCAGCAGAAGAAGCAGTAGCAGTGAAGATATTCTTGAGGATATTAGACAAAACGTCAGAAGCCCGAATGAAAGTAAATAAAAGGTCGACATCAATAATTAATGATGTTTGATATTCAATTCAATCGTATTATTCTATTGTTAATGCATCTAAAATTTCAGAGATTAGTTTAGTATGTATTCTACCTTTCTCTTATTGAAGAAAAAAGGATAAGCGCGTATATGTAATTTGGTTTGGCTGAGTATGTGCGTGTGTGTGTGTGTGTGTGTCTTGCGAGACTCTCTATCCACGTCTGCGTGTGGGGTACAATATTTGAAAAGTCGTGGATAAAATTTAAAACAAAAGCATTTGAATTCCAGACGTCTAACAAAGAGTTCGAGATTGAAAGGTACGGTGGAATATTTCCACTTCAAATACCGGACGTGATAAAACAAAACAAATGTCCGAAGCTTTTACGGAAGTTTCTCCTCACACATGCTTTCAGAAACTTACAGAGTCCCTCTGCTTGTGTCCACATTATTTACTCTAGTTTTAGAATTTATATTAGTTCTTCGTGATTTTGTTTTCTTTGGAAGTTTTCTTTTCTTCGGCCTTTACTAAAAAATGTTTTTTTTATGTTAAATCCTTCAGTTAACTATATATATCATCTACAAAATAAATATATTAACATAAGAGGTAATGGAGAAAGTAAGTTGTAGAAATAGTCGGTGAAGAATTCATTTGATCAGAAAAAAATCTATAAATCCATTTAACCTATAAGCAATACTAAAGAAAGTGGATATTTGAGTTATATACCAAGAAATAGTAAACTTATTTAGTTATACGCATAGCGTAATGAAAGAACCACAATATTACCTAAATGAACTGATTAACGCCCTGACGATTACGATTTAGTAGTAACTAGAATTAACCAGTAAGTGTAGATCATATTTATTTAGATATTTTAATAACAGTACCAACAGGATTCAAAGTCAAGGCATGCTTGAGATGTCACCGAAGTACATGATAGAAGTCACCTGTTAACGTCACACTTTATTTAAATATAATTACAGGACCGCATTCGCTCCGAAGGTCTGTTAATACACTGCTCAAAAAAATAAGAGAAACACTTTTCTCAAAACCTGTAACTTTTTAAATAAGAGGTCAGGGAAAATCAAATTTCGTATACTTCAACGGCATATATTTAACTAAAGAAAATTACAAAAACAATTTTACAACTCTTAGTTACTTCTAAGTTACACTTAAAAATGTAAATTAATAACGCAAACCGAAATGGAAACAACTGTCATAGTATCGATGAGACTAGGGTTTTCTGTGGATTGGTGGGGTTAAATACCATGTATGCCCTGCACGATCACGAATCACTTCCTCACACCTGCGTGGTATGCTTTGCACTACTCTACAAAGATATTCTTCGGGTATGTTTCTCTATGCTTCATGTTTCTCTAGAGTGAACGGGATACATGGTGGATCCTGCATACTTGTGAAGTCAGAACTAAACTATCAAGAACTCGCGGACCTGAAGCATAAAAGCATAGAAAAGGTCATAGAATGTAGTGCTATTAAACTAATAGAATCAAAAATGGTAATCATTAATATTTATCGCCCACCGAATGGTGAAATAAACGATTTTCTACTGAGGCTAGAAGTAATTCTTGAAGAAATAAATGCTGGCACAAATGCGATGGTAGTTACCGGGGACTTTATTAAACACGACCCAGAATGGTTATGTGAGGGGACGATCAACAACAAGAGCTATGTTCCAATTCCTAATGGAAATATACGATGGTATTAATAATCAAGAAAGCGTAATTTGTACTCTAATAGACCTATCTAGGGCTTTCGATACAGTTCATCATGGAGTCTTCTTGGAAAAACTGGAATTGGTTGGCTTCAGAGGAGTGGCGCGAGAGTGGATTGCGTCCTATCTGGCGGGAAGGAAACAATGTGTAGCAACATATGATAATACGGGGAAGGAAATTCGCTCGGAGTGGCGCAGGGTTTTCTTTGGGGTTCCGCAAGCTTCTATCCTGGGACCGTTGCTGTTTATACTCTATGTCAACGATTTCCCGGACGTTGTAGACAGCTTGGCTGTTATGTATGCCGACGACACCTCCATTGTGACTCGGGCAGCTGGTGAGAAAGATTGTATCAATAAATTAAAAAAACACAACTTGGAAATATGGAGGAGTGGTTCTCCAGTCATAATTTAAAACTTAATATACACAAGACCAGTTTCATAAAATTCACCAACTTTGAAGAACCTTGGCAAACGTCACACAATGGAAATATGCTTACTTCTGTAGAGAGTGCACCTTTCCTGGGATGGTCCATAGACTCTCATTTGTCTTGGCGTCAGCATGTGGATTGTCTAGCTGGTAGACTAAGCAGCTCGTGCTATGCTTTGAAAATGGTGGCAAAAAACGTTGGTGTTGGCACCGCGATGACTGTTTACTACTCTAATGTGTATTCCAGACTTAAATACGGCGTGATATTCTGGGGTAACTCGGTGGACTCGGATAGACTTTTTATACTTCAGAAGGCCTGCATAAGATCGGTTTTTGGTGTGCGTCCAGGTGACTCCTCTGTCAACATTTTCAAGTCAAACAATATACTGACATTGCCATCTATGTTTGTGTTAGAATGTGCACTGTTTGTGAAGCAGAACTATCTCGAATTTTTCAAAAAATATGAATTATCACACTGCCATAAAACAAGAGGAAACTCTCATAAGTTTTTGTCACAACCGCGAACGCACTTGACAAAAATTCAGAAAAATGTTCTGCATCAGTGCATGAAGAATTATAATCATCTTCCAGCCAAGATTAGAGAACTGCCACAAAAACGTTTTAAAAATACACTTAAAAATATTTTAATTGCAAGAACCTTGTACAAGATCGATGACTTTTTTAAAGAGCCTGTAAATTTAAAATTTGAATGTGATGTCTAAAGTCTGCTTTTACTTTTACTTTTACTTTTATATACTTGTTTATATACTTATATATTGTTTTATTTTTTTTAACTTTATGTGTATGACGTATTCTACGCTCTATTGCAACATAGAATAAAGTATATTATTATTATTATTATTATTATGATTTCCTATTCCTCAATCAGGTCTTGTGTCGGTTGCTATATGTTTCGTGGTGGATTAGGGCGCTTGCGAACACGTCGGTCAAGTAGATCCCACACGTGTTCAATAGGATTCAGGTCAGGACTTTACGCCTGCCATTCCATGACCTGAATACCACGTTCTTGTAAACATTTTTTGGAGATGCCGACGGTATTTGGCTTTGCATTTTCCTGTATTAGGATGAAATTGAGGCCGACGCCATATGTAGCAGGCACCACATAGTCCTCCAAGACATTTTCGATGTAATTCATTGCATTTAGTCTATTAAGAACCACAATAAGATAAGTTCTGCTCTCTACACAGATTTCAGCCCAAACCATCATAGATCCAAGACCAAATGTATCCACTTCATGTATAGTAGCGGCTGAGTAGCGTTCACCAGGACATCTATACACACGTACTCGATCATCGCAACGAGTTAAACGAAATCTGGACTCGTCTGTAAACAGCACAGGCGTCCAGTGACGAAGTTGCCAATCTCTGTGATTCAGAGCAACCTCATTCGCGCTGTTTTGTGATGCTGCGTAAGGCATGGTGCACAGACTGGTCTTCTTGGGTTCAAATTCGTATCTTTTAATCTGTTCCTAATAGCTTGATCGGAAATTTCTATTCCATGTGCTCGTCTTAGGTCATTTAGGAGGTCTCTTGCTGTGGCCATACGCTTACGTAGAGAAGAAAGGACAAGAAATCGGTCTTGATTAGAAGTAGTTTTTCGATTTCGACCTTGTCTAGCTCTTCTGACATATTGGCCAGTCTCCCGAAACCGATTCCATAAACGCTGAATAACAGAAGGAGAAACTCCAAGGTCCCTGTTAACATGTCGAGTCACCGTGCTGAATAAGGGCGACAGCACGAGCAACTTGCACACCACTAAAACGCCTCATTTTACTTCTAATCAACGAATATTGACAACTGAGTTCATCTTTCATCTTTAGTAGGCTTTCATAACGTCAATTCAAAGCATATTTGAATTTCTTCCATTTTGTTTTGCGTTATTAATTTACATTTTTAAGTGTAACTTAGAAGTAACTTAGAGTTGTAAAATTGTTTTAGTATTTTTTAAAGTTAAATATATGCCGTTGAAACATACCAAATTTGATTTGTCTAAGACGATTATTTAAAAAGTTACAGGTTTTGAAAAAAGTGCTTCCTAATTTTTTTGAGCAGTGTATATGCACCATAAAATAACAAGCTCGTACAAGAGAATAAAACGTTCTTCGAGGATTTGCAGAATACAACAGATCCAATTGCCAAAGAGGACAAAATCTTAGTAATGGGAGATTTTAACGGAAGAGTTGGCAATGACACCATACCAGGGATAACGCAGAGATTTAATGAGGAAGCAGAAAACGAAAATGGAGAACAACTAATCATGCTTCACGCTACTAACGAGATGACGATAAGCAATACCTTCTTCGACCACAATCCTCAACACAAATATACATGCCAAAAAACCAGAGGACAAAGGAGCTGCATTGATTATATAATTACGAACAGTAATTTCCTCCTCTCTCAAATACTGGACATCAGAAGTCTCACACCGGTGGAAGAAGGGTGTGATCACAGACTAGTGTTGGGTAGGATAAGGACAGAAATGAGGAAACAGAGAAGGCTTAAAACAAAATTTGACACGACATTCAACATAAAATCCCTACAAAGTGAAAGCACCCAAAAACTATATGAAGAAAAACTGAAAATGAAATGTGACCATAATAAGATCTTCATCAATGATGATGTAGAGGAGAGCTAAAGAAAACTTAAGAAAATAGAGCGCTGCACAAGAGGCAATAGGAAAATGCAAAACACTTATAAACAGAAGGGAATGCAAGGGCAGGAGCACCCACTGGTTCTGTGAAGAGGTAAGAGAATTAGAAGGAAAAAAACTGCTTACATAATACAGCGCAACAGGCAAATACCACAGTCACACAAAGAGTACAGGAGAGTGAGAAACAGAACCATTTCCGAAATTAAACTTACTAATTGAATTTGCAGAAAGCTGGATTAAAGTTACATAACGTATTTTTGCTTAAAAGTGAATTTTTTCAAATGGAACAGCCTGTATATCGGTTCATTTTTAAATTGCTTCATAAATTTCTCACGAAAAGCATGTAAGACAATATTGTTTTAAAAGTGACTATTACTGAGCTATTGTCGTTTTTTTTGTATTATTTTGCCAATAATCAATAGGGCCTCCACGGGCTAGCCACTCTATTTCGTGTCGGTAGCATAGAATGTGGGAATTTGCCGCCTTGTTGTATCTACATCTCTTCGTAAATTTAGCGAAACATCTTCCAAAAATTCCACTAAACTGCTTGATAGAAATTAGTCATAAGCTTCTCCGTCCATACTACCTTCAAATAAATGTGGGCCTGTCATACAATCACCAAAAATGCCTCCTCATGCATTTAAGCTTCACCTATGCTGGTGAAGTATTTATTAGTGAGGTAAGGGTTTTCATTTGACCTGTAATGAAAATTTCCTTTGTTAACTATTCCGTTACTATGGAAACTAGTTTATTGCGCAAACAACACACTATCAAAAGGAGTTGCCCGAGCATTCATTTTAATTATTGCCCATTGGCAGAACACTTTTCTAGCTTTAAAGTGATGGATGCTTAACACAATATTTAAATGTATTCATTAGGGATGATATTTATTTCATTATAAAGGCTTTGCAACGATGGTTTGGCTAATATTCCGCAAACGCGCCTTTTACGGGTACTGACGTGTTAATTTTCTGTTGTTGCCATAAGAATGCATAATTGATTTTCTTCATTAACCACATATTTAGGTTTTCTTGGTTTTAAATTAGCAATACTACCAGTAATAATGAGAGCATCCATTACTCTTCTAAAGGCACATGTTTTAGGACATCTTCTCTCAGGGTAACGCTGCTGGTAAGCTATTTGGGCTAACAAATAATTCTCTGACATCCCTTCAGTACAAAAAACCGTATTAAAACAAAAATCATAAATTTGGCTAAAATATATCAGAAAACGACAATAGCTATGTAATAGTCACTTTTAAAATAATATCGTCTTACATATTTTTGGTGCGAAATTTAGTAAGCAATTCAAAAATGAATCGATATACTGAGTGTTCCGTTTGAAAACAATCACTTTTAGACAAAAATATATCATGTAAATTTAATCCATCAGTTTTCTGCAAATTCAAATAGCAATTGCAAAAAATAAAATATGCTTGTATTAGGACCTTTCATTATGAATAACGCTACCAAAAATTGTGTCCATCTATTTCGAGAAATATAATTTTATAAAAACATTGAATTTTTCAGATAAATGATAACTTTAAGTTTTAGACCTATGCTATGCTACAACTTTTTCACTAAGAATTAAACGGGGAATACAAAAATGTGATAATATATAGGTTGTTCCATTAAAAAAACTATCCACCAAGTTTTGGAACACTCTGTATAACACAAAATAATTTTAAAACGTGCGCCTAGTGAGTAGTGGCTATCTTTGCAAGAAGATCGTTTTGAAATATCTTGTCTCATAAGGTCACAATCTGCCTTATCCGCGGACTTGACTCATCCTGAATAATGAATATTGTAAATTTATACCAAAATATTGGACTAAATAGACCTATAGGGAGTATATATTTTTCAAACTTGTGTGTATTCATACTGTATTTTTATTATGAAACAAATAATGTTTCAATTACGTCTACTGACAATTAGAAAATACATATTCCCAATTGCTAAAACACCTACGTATATACGAGTTATGATCGCAAGGAATGCTCTCGAAAGTATATCATAAAGCGCCAGACTGTCAATTTATCATAAACTGTTAGAGGCGAAGGAGTGCAAATGTTCGGGCTTTCGGTTCACGTGACTAGAAACAACAATATGGAGATGCATATTCCGTCAGAACTTGACAAATGATAGAGAATATATGCAGAATAACCGCAGGCGTGTTTAGAATATCAAATGTATAAGGTTAACTTAACTAAAAATAGTGTAAAGTAAACCTTTCCAAGGCGTCCCCGTCTTAGAGAAGGTACATTTACAAATAGATTAGAATATTTCATGTATTTCAAACAATATTATTCACACTTGTCTGTCTACATACTTTATTCTCACTTTATGTTTACACCTAGGTAATGTATCGTTTGTTTTTTGTATTTAAATAAACTAAATTCGAGAGATTCTAAAAGCAAATTAGAGTTGACTCCCTGCTGTGAATTCGATGTCGAAGATGCCCGCCCTCAATGTAAATTTGTTCCGAAGCTCGTGAAATTTGGCGGCGAGATCGGAATTTTAAATTGCAGCAAATGCAGGTCCATTCCTGTTGGGTCAGATAGGTCGTTAGGCCTTCTTGACATGCATCCCTTGCTCTTCGCGCCAATCTGTCAAATTACCCCTGGTCTTTGAATAACTTATCGGGGTCACTACGTCTTTATTTTGTCTTTCAAATGGGGCACTGGTTTCGAAAAGGGGATAGAATTGATGTGTGATGAGAAGAATTTAAAGTATAGACGCAGTATGCATAATAGCAGAGATTCTGTCAACAATTTCACTTTAGCATAACATTTTCTCAATGATTATATATTATGAAATATTTAATCTGCACAGATTTTGTTTAAAAAAAAATAATAGGTTGCCTAATAAAACAATCTAATGTTTTTTTTATAAATAAATTGAGATTATCACTTTTAACTATATGAAATGCATGTATAAATAAGATGCTATATTATTAAATTCATTATTAGGGCGCGGACATGACCGGCTTAAACTACGACGAAGTTACAACGGAGCAAAGAAATAATGTAAACAACACACGCTTACTGAATAGCACTAATTCATATGGTGAACTGCAACATCTGTTTACGCCCGAGAAGTGCCCGAGAATGAGCGCAAAAAATGCCCATAAAATAAGTAATTTATTAGTAAAATCCTTTTTTCATCGGCGTAGATAGGAGCGAGAGGGGTTTTTAACATTTAATATATTTACCTTATATTTCGCAAGAGAAATAAAATTTTCATTCATACTTACGTTAGTTTCCTTTTTTCATTGTTTTGACTGTTAATTACGTACTTCGTAATTTTTGTAATACTCTATTTAATACCGGTTTATTGAATCGACTTCTCCCAATTATCTAGACGTAAGTGCGCACTGGATTTCGTTTAGTTTCAATAACATACGCGTACATTTTTAGTTATCATTTATTTAGATCTACAACGTTGTTTATGTTGCTTTTTCTGATATGAAAATGAATTGTCAGTGATTCCGAAATTTATTACAAAGTCTGTAAAATATCGTTACAGAATGCCAAAATATCGCACGTTCGTCACTTAGCTTTGCTAAAACATACACATAAATAGTTTTTATGCAGAGTGATGGGTTTGCGTGAAGCCAATGTATTTGGATGATGGATTGTAGAGGCTACAGCACTGTAGCACTAACTATTTATTTTAACTACACCTTAAATTGACGCGTTTGTTTAATTAATTCGAATTGCTTGTAACGATTTATTCGTATATTGATACGAATTGTCTTGTTTTACAATCAGGAATTGAACAACTTAAATTTTGTTTTGAACATACACTGTTTGATATGAAATCTTGAAATGAAATGTTGATTTAAGTCTTGAAGCGACTGTTTGATGTTACATCTTGAATTGTACTGTCTGTTTCTTAACATTAAGAATAACTTGAAAATATGAGTTACTCCCACCAAACGAAATGTTATTGGTAGATCACCCTATTTGTTGACGTCAACCTAAACATTTCTTTTATTAATGATAATGTACCGATTTGCAAGGTTCTAACGGAAATTCCTGATGACCGTCTGCCTTTGTAATTTATCTTAAATTATGTGCAATAAAAGTGAAAGATGCTGTCTCTTTGTCAAGGAAAGCAAATTACAGGCAATGTTTATGAACGGGAAAAACCTTTTGGTACTAACTAAATAATAGGCAAATATCTGCTTCTTTTGACAAAGGATTGTAAACTTAAAAGTAATGTTTTTCCAAAATACTTAGTTATAATTATTTTTACGTGCGGTCATAAATAGCCGACAAGAAATCATCGCAAATGTACCTTCTCGCGCAGGTATAGATATGGTCAATTAGGTCAACTAGGAACAAGAATATCTGATATACAGTGTGATAAATAGAAACTTAATAATAATTAAATTAATAATAATAATAATATATGATTAATAATATATGACGACACCGTCGTACGACGGAACACAGAGAATTTCGATAGTTTACAAAATTTCGTTACATGTTTAAATGACGATGCTCGAAGTATTTCTGAGTGCAAGAAACTAACACAAATCCCAAATTTAAAAAATCAGTTGTTATTCCTTCAGGAACACTTTGGAAATTTGCCTAAACTAATCACATATTTTGAAAATCGAAATCTCAAATTAAAAGATGGATTAACCACATTAGACGTGGGCTATTAATGATTTCAAAAGTATTTCAAGTGACTTTGGATGTGGCCTTCGCCAAAAGTAAGACGCAGTTTTTAATAGAAATCCAGATTTAATAACATTGCGGCAATTGTGTATGCTAAATACGCTGAAATAAAAGAATATTTACAGTACGCACCTATAATCAGTTGCGATGTAGAAAAGACGTTTTCTAGCTACAAGGATGTACTTAATTCAAAGAGAACAAGTCCTACAGAAGAGAAAATGAACAATTAATAAGGTATTTTGTATTTGATAGATCACCAGCCACTTGTTATCCAATTATATAAATAAAATTAAAACCTCTTTAAGAATACAACATTTCAATAGTGCGCCCATGGGTGATGAGTCATCAACCGTACGTGTCCGCGTGCTATTCATTATATTGAAATATATATAATCCTGGCAATAGTGACTAGCTATTTTAATAGCCCAATTAATAACCATTCTGTGCCACACGACACATGGTTAAAAAAGTTGCATTTCTATGGAGTTTGTGGTACAAGCTGTAGACTCATGGAATCATGATGAAATGATGAAGCCCATAAAGTGTGGAGTTGTTCAGGGGTCAATGCTGCGCCCGCTCATATTTATAGTGTACATTAACGATTTGCCAGTGAGTGTGCCTCACCTTAACGCGTGTTTGTACGCAGATGATGCATCATTCGTGATTAAAAAATTTAAAAGGCTTATAAAAGAATGGCGTAATACTAATGAACTACACTTAAATGAAGATAAGACACAAATTTTTACTACTCCGAGTGAAAATGATTCATCCGCAAAATTTATAGTGTTTAAACTAAATACCACCCTTAAATGGCAGGACC
The DNA here is from genome assembly GCA_963170755.1 of Amphimallon solstitiale. Taxonomy (NCBI): domain Eukaryota; kingdom Metazoa; phylum Arthropoda; class Insecta; order Coleoptera; family Scarabaeidae; genus Amphimallon; species Amphimallon solstitiale. The sequence continues at coordinate 79,579,289 of OY720681.1, read as the reverse complement.
ACATAATATCGATAGGTGGAAAGCTATGTTCAGCAATCTATATCATAAGGAAGATGAAAAATATCAACAATGCGGCGAAGCTAACATACTATGCGGGGTTTCATTGTATAGTATTATGGTTTGGGCAATTCTCCTGAAACAGGAAAGGTTGTTGTTACTTCAGAAACAAGCAGTGCGGACCTTGTACGGAGGGGTTACATATACTCTCTAGAAGACTAATCTGTCTAAACTTTAGTTTCCGAACAAAGTATTAGTGAGTAAACAGATGATTCTTTCGACGCAATATACTAGAAAAAATCGCCAAAAAAATGAATGGAGAATTGGTCACCGGCATTTCAGAAGCCACCAGACATGTCACGTTTAAGAGTATTCTAATCACAGTATTAGTGTCTTCATCGTTACTGTTATATTTAATGTCGCCTGGTTCTATTTATACAAGGTGTCTCTAAAAGGTCTTTAAACAATTCTACCACGTATTTTTCGGACCAAAATAAACCGATTTAGCAAAACTTGGCTTAGTCAAAGTTGCTTAGTTTGTGCGCAATACGGTCCTGAAGTTGCAGTTGGAAAATAGTTTTTTTGTTATAAATTTGAAACGGCTGGAGCGATTGCGCTAAATTTTGTCACGTTTACTACTAGTTATCAATTCAAAAACGACGTCAAAAGACGTGTACATAGTTTAAAGGACGTCTAAACGGCCTAAGACACGTGTACACGGCTTAAAGATACATGTACATGGAGCGCACAGTATGCGCTGCCGTCCTCTAGTTAATGTTCTCAAATCTTAAAATGTGATTTTTGAGAAAACGATGCAATTTTTCGAGTCTTACCAAGAGTACCTTTTTTCTTGTACTTAAGGCACTTAATCTAAATTTTATAGACAAACTCTTTTTTATCCATTGGCGTAGAAAATGGAAATGTTTTAATATTTATAAACGCAGGTTCTCCGCCTATGGACTGATTACTATCACAATTTTGATACAGAATTTCTTGACTCATAAAACTATGCACACGTGACAAAATTTAGCGCAATCGCTCCAGCCGTTTAAATTTATAACAAAAAAACAATTTTCCAACTGCAACTTCAGGACCGTATTGCGCACAAACTAAGCAACTTTGACTAAGCCAAGTTTTGCTAAATCGGTTTATTTTGGTCCGAAAAATACGTGGTAGAGTTGTTTAAAGACCTTTTAGAGACACCTTGTATATCCCAACTAACGAAAGTAAAAACTTATGTAAGTTGTTGGACTGCGTAAGCATTGTATGCTGTTATGCAAAAAAAATCAAGTCTAGCATCTGTGCGCTAACAAGAATTGGCCTACTCCACGTCATTGTATTCTCATGTGCTGCTGTGACCTTGTGAACCATTATAATGGCAATCAATATGATTGTGCTTCTGTGAGTGGAACGATTATCAAGATGATCAACAAGAACAAAGGAATTTCGCATCGACCATATTAGCTACCAGAGGCATTGTCTTTGATTTTTGCATTAAACATTACATCATTTACATTTTGAAATGTTTTTTTCATTTTATCATGATATTCTGATCTGGTTTCACTGATGTTGAGGTGGGTGTAGCTTTGAGGAAATTGAAGAATAAGATGACGGCGGGTTCGGATGGTATACCGAGTTTCTTGGTGCGTGATTGCAGCTCAGTGTTGGTTTTTCCTCTGACCGTCATCTTTAACTTGGCATTATCAACTGCTACATTCCCTGATTTGTGGAAGGGCACGAAGGTTTGTCCTGTACTTAAGAGTGGCTCCCCCTGTAATATAAATAATTACCGGCCTATCTCTATCCTAAACAACTTTGCCCAGGTTTTTGAATTGGTTTTGCATAGCCGAATTTATCCGCTCATCAAGAACTTCATTGCCACTGCACAATATGCTTTTGATACACTTGATACATGCGGCCAGGTCGATGCAATATATACCGACTTCTCACAGGCATTTGACCGCATTGATCACGGATTGCTTCTGCAGAAGCTGCACATCCTTCTTCATACCTGCAAAACAGAATGCAGTACGTTACCTTCAATGGATACAAGTCATATTTGTTTACTGCATCGTCTGGAGTACCGCAAGGGTCAAATATGGGTCCACTACTGTTTTTAATATTCATCAATGATCTCATTAAGGAGATTCATTGTGACAAGTGTGTCTTTGCTGATGATTTGAAACTGTTTGGATCTGTCACATCAGTTGCCGTCTACACTTACAAGACCAACTAGACAAAATTTGTGTATGGTGTGTTACAAACAACCTCACCTTAAACACTGACAAATGTTGTGTCGTAACATTTACAAGAAAGATCCCATTCCCTTTGAATATGCAATAAATGGTACTACACTATCACGTACTTCAACAATCAAAACCTTAGGTGTTTACTTTGATAGCTCTCTGACTTTTGCCACACATAGAAATCACTCTGTTTCTTCTGCCATGAGGATGTTGGGATTTGTAATTAGAAATTCAGCGCATTTTCATATAGATACTGTTAAACTGCTTTACTTTACCTTCGTGCGATCCAGATTGGAGTATGGCTCTATTATATGGAGCCCTTTTTACTCTTCGCACAAATTACTTGTGGAGAATGTGCAGAGGAAGTTTTTGAAGTATTTGTACTTCAAACTGGATGGTATTTACCCTTGCAGAGGGTATGACTATCGACTACTACTGCAAAAATTCAACATGGATTCACTTGAACTTCGGCGTCAGTTAAGTCTTATGAAATTTGTATATAACCTTGTTGACTTCAAGGTAGATTCGCCAAATTTATTGTCTAAGCTTCGGTTTCATATTCCTCGGTTATCAGCGAGGCAGAGTATTACTTTTGATATACCTTATGCTAGATTGAATTCGTCAATGAATTCTCCAATTGTTGTAATGTCGCGCGGGTTCAACAAGCTTTCGTCACAGAGCGACATTAATTTCACTCGCCTTATTGAAATATTGAGAGTGGCTGCGGATCTGCTGGCTTGATATGATTTTTATTTCTTATGGGATCTATTATATGTCGCACTTTTGTTATACTTTCAACTGTTTATTCAATTGTTTATATTATGTGTTATATGTTGTGTGTACATCAGTATAATTAGTATTGTATATTATATGTAATCATTCATGTATATTGTCCTTTACTTGGATGGCTCTGTTGGACAATAAAATGTATTATTATTATTATTATTATTATTATTATTATTATTATTATCACTCGATTTGATTAAAACATCTAGCCAATAATCAAGGTGATGGTGGCACACTTACAAGCGGCAAGCGAAAAGACAACGATCTCATAAAGCCACCACATGATTTTCTTCAGATTCAACCAATTGTCAGGTATTCTTCCATCGATTAGAACTCTTCGAATGTCACTATCATTAAAAAAAAATTAAATTGACTTTCAACGTTATTGGCATATGTAATGAAAATGTATCGTTTTCAGTTTATCTGTTAAAATAAAATACTTCCCACCTATTGTATATTACAAAAACAAGAGCTAATAATTTTTTTGTCATGTTAGCTTTTATCAACCCAAAGTTAGTAAGAATTGTGTCATGATGTGATGCAATCATTAAAAATATTTTTTTCTTGGAACTGTGTTATTATATTATTTTCGCTGTCTGACAGATCCCAGTTTAATCAAACAAGTTTAATTTGGATAATTATATTCTATTTCTTTTTAACTACTATAGTAGAACGCACTTCAATACTGATGTCATAAGAGATCAAAGAAGTACTGACTTGCCGTTGCAATGCAAGAGATCGTTATTAGAAGTACCACAATAATAATGACCATTGTGTTAAGAAGCAAGGTTGGGTTCAGTTGTGATATCTGTTGATTTAATTATATAACACTGTAATATTATTTTCTGAACGACCTTCGTATATTCTGTCTATATATGTCATAAAATTCTCGCAAATTACATCTGAATAAATTCTCGAATGATATACGGGAAACCAATAATAGCGTTGGAAATAGGTACCTTCCAAAATATAATTTAAATATAATTGAGCAATCTACTATTAAATTCTCTGGAGGCTGTAGGGCAATACTGTTGCTGTATGAGACAGTATTATTTACGTTTGAAATTATAAAAGCGGACGGAGAAATCCAATCTATGACTAGTCAGTCGACTGATGGCAACAGATGATGACACCGAGTGAGAGTTGATCCCTCGTCTTGTTGGTATTCATCGGACACGTGCAATCAGCCGGAATAACTCTCGTCTTTTGAGATTCACCAATCGCCCAGTCCTTTCCGCCAAGGAGAGGATACTTTAGCCTCGTGACCGATGCCAAATTAAAAGGTTTGTGTAGATTCGGGATAATTACCCAAGAGAGTCCCTGCTACTTAGTTTACGACAAAAGGGGTTGTGAATGAAGTGAGGAGAATAGTGAGAGAAAATGGATGACCACCACGATATTATCGGATCGTGTTTCTGGCGTTACCATTCATGAATAACAAATATAGTCGTCGGCTCCGAGTTCAAATTACTCTCGCATCGTTATTGTTCTGTATGGTAATTTCCCGGAGCAATTTCTACTTCATATTTAGTGTCACCTTTAACGATGTCTGGGTTTGTGAGTGTTCATGAAAATGCGCCATGATATTAACACTAATATTAATTATAGACATTAGTCGGAATCCATATTAAACAGTTGATTATAGTATTATTATGTTAATCAAGAATTATGTACGGGTTGGAAATATATTGGACATTAAATATAATTTAAAAAAGAAGCATAAATTCATACATTAGGGGAAGTACGGCTATGATGGCACGGTGGCTATGATGGCACATGACGATTTTCTATGATATCTCGATTGCTATGGTTGCAAAGTAGGCAGTCATCAATACATTAGTGTAGTAGCGTCTTATCTGTATATTTACAGCTATATTACTTGGGTATTTCTGGTACAATATCCCAAATCTAACTGAGCAGATATGTAAACTTTTTATTATGGTTTTACTAAAGTATGTTTTTTTTTGATACAATTAGTAGAAGCATTGAAATATAAATATACATTATAACATCAAATTAAGGCCGGTAGTTAGTTCGTGCGTTACAATACACGTGCCACACATTCACACAAAGACGTGTTTCACACTTCGGACATGAAGGCATACGTTTACTATGTCTATGATGGCATCATACCAATGTGTAGATGTTGTTTATAAGTACATTAATGTTTTAATGTTGATAGAAATTATAATTTTCTAAAATTAATAGAATCTACGGTTGGTTCTTGGTGAAACATTATGAATATTTATTTTATTCGTTTTAATATTATAATTTTATATTTGTTATAGCATAAACGACATGAAAAACAAGCAAAAAAAATCTTCCAAAAGCCAGCAATGGTCAGCTGATAATATGAGAGAAGTTATAGATGCTATAAATTCGAAACATATGAGATGGAAACTCGCTTCGAAGACATTTAAAGTTCCAACACTACGGCGAAGGGTTTCGGATAGTAATAAGGTGCTATAAGGTAATGATGTAGGATTTTTGGGAGGTAGATTGCCTATCTTTAATAAAGAAAGAGAACAATAGGTAGTTGACCATATAAAAATGTTAGAACTAAGGTTCTTTGTATAAACGTGTACTGATGTGAGAAAATTAGCCTTTCACCTTGCTGAAAAGCTAAGTCTAAAACATAACTTTAATAGCACAAAAGAATTAGCTGGGTGGGACTGGTTTCGTAGCTTTCTAAAGAGAAATCCTTCCATAAGTCAACAAATTCCTGAAGCAACCTCTCTTGCACGAGCTCAAGCATTCAAATTTTTAACATGGACTAATCTGGATTGTCCACTGTCCAATCTCATTCTGAAAAAATTTTTGCCTGCAAAGGAAAGAATCAAGTATGCTCATTAACTGCTGCTGAAAGAGGTCAGTATTTCATAGTACTTTGTTGTATGAATGCGATAGGAAATTTCTGCTTAGGTCAGAAAAACTTATCAAAATCTTCTGTAGTTGAAGTAAGTAGCGTGTCGTCAATAAAGATTCCAGTGACTTCTTCAAATGCGACTAATTTTATACAAGAATTATCACCAGTCCCTCAAATGGATTCAATACTGAAACAGAGAAAACGCAAAAGATCAGATACGGAAGGTGTTTTGAATAAAACACCCACTATTGAACTACTAAAACTCAAGGAAACAGACCAAAACAGCAAAAGAACTGAGAAAGTCCGCAAGAAAAATTAAGAAAAGGGTTGAATTCGATGTTGATAGTTATAAAAATCTGGATCCAAATGTACCACAATTTCAAGATGATTCTGATGATAAAAATCCTGCTTGCATTAATTTTTTTATCTATTGTAACTAATTAGTATCTACCTATGCCATCTATACATTATATAGGTATATGATGGCACACTTGGCAATAAAATCAAAATATATATACCTATTATAGAAATATATTATTTTGGAATATCTTGGACTGGTTATTTATGAAACAACTTCCTATTCTTTGAATTTTGCCATGGTTAAATATCTATTGAGGTTTAAATGAACATAGTTACGCATATTTATAAAAAAGGATGCCATCATAGCCGTCCTTCCCCTACATAAGCTATACAGGGTTACCGTTAAATAGGCAACAGGCTAACAGGAAATTTATTTGTAACTCATCAAAAATTTCTAAATTTTTAGTGTCAAAATGTAGTTAAAGTCGGTCTATAACTTTGTTTATCCTTTACGCATTTACGTAAATACCACTAGTAATTTCAGTTTAAGGTTCTTCCAAAAAAACGATAAAATGCAAAGAGTTACAGCCTTTGTTAGAGAATAAATGGCAAGTGAAAAGATTTTCTATGGCGATGTTTTTTTTTTTTGTAAATAGCAGGCCTTTATGTGGAAAAGGTCGACAACCTCGGTGCATTACCATGTTTTTTTTTTCGTTAAATAGAAGTATATTATTTTGAAGCTTGAATTCCTCTACGTGAAAATTATTATGTTTGTATGTTTGTAACTGTGACAGGCTCGGACTCGAGGAAAGAAAAATCAATTTCTCGTTACTCCATGCATATTGGACCGCAAATTTTTTTTTGTACGGGCATTACTCATATTTTTCATTCACCCCCTTTTTTTAATGACGCTATTTAAAACTAACCCTGTATTTATTCTAGACTCGCTGGCCTGGTATACGTTGTTCCGCCCTTTCCGGTACCTGTATAAGAAAGTCTGGGCAGAACATATTGTGTTACATATAAATAATTTCGGTGTATAAATATAAAATTTATTAATAACTTCCACCACAGCGCCACCTATCAGGTCCAAATTTTGTGATTTTTTTGGCACGAAACCGACATATTGTAAATGTGAGTCATTTTGGTCCATAATATAGACTTTGTTGATAACTTGACTACAGGGCCATCTATCGAATACCAGCGTAACTTTGAACCATTGTGAATCAAGTCAAGAAAAATTGATAGATAAATAGAAATAAAATAACTGCATTTGCTGGGCAGATTGCGAAACAACACGATGCTTATGATTTTTGTAGCTTGTCCAAATTTTCATGACTTTTCCTTGTAATTGTCCCGAATTTTTTTCCCTGAAATCTTGACAAAAAAAATTACGCATATCGATCGGTCGAATCGTGGGCCTTTTACTACAAAAATCATATAGAAAATAGCACATTTTCCCGAATTTTCCAATTTCCCGGGTACTTTTCCATTTCATCACTCATTTGTCATTAAACACATAGGTACTACTTAATGACTTGCTTTCCTAATTGTCATTTTTGTTATTAATTTATTATTTTGAAAGAATATAGTCTCTACTATATATACATGTCAACAAATGCTTTTACTGGTCGTGAACAAAGAGTTATAATTATTCGCCTTTGTAGTATTTTAACTTCCCTAACCCTCCTAAACAGACCATATAAGAGAATTCCATAAGTGGCTGGGTACACTTCCCTTATCTGTACAAGTTGTTAGCTGTTGATACTAAACTCACATGTTTATCACTAACTGATATACCATTAAAGCAGTTATATGAATACAATATTTACTCAATGAACAATGTTGCGGTGATATCAAAACAGGCGATAGCGATCGTTATCATATTGTGAATCAATACTTGTTGCAATAAATCAACGACAAAGTGTTTCAACTTTCTTTTTGATTCTATTAAACTAGACAGTTCTCGATATCAATATTTATGGCATCGATGACTAAGAATTTATCGATCGAAAATTACGAAAATTCTCCAAACGCTTGCATATTACGTCGTTTATTGAGACGTCAACTTATTCGTAGTACCGCCCGTGTGATATATGTTCATCGATCCGGAAAATAGTCTCCCCTTTTCTCGTGAACGAATTCCCTTGACCTACTTTTCTTAACAGTATCACCTTCTACGCATTACTGAAATATAAAATAGTGAACATTCTAGATTCTAACATATGTTTCAAATCAACAAATTTATCAAATATTTCCGTATTAAACCGATTTGTATTAACACTTCTAAAAGTTTAAAAAATGAGGTGCGGTCACCACACGACTTTCTTATACGTACGTGCAATCCGAAATATGTATACAGAAGTTATTCCAAATTGTTTCAAATATTACTCTCTTCTTAAAAAATAAACCTGTGAGTAAATGAGCACTAGTTATACTCGTAAATATAAGGTTTGGTACTGATAGCCTTAGCAGTTCGTTCTTTATGGTGGCCACAAATTGTAATGTTATATTTGTCAATACTTATGTTAATTCTTAGTTTTTGATCATAGTTCTTGTGTATATTTTCTATGGTGATAGTAGCTATTTTTATTGTGCTAGCATCTCAGGTACAACATATCTTTAATAAGGTCCAGGATATAGAGGTGCATCACATAAGGAAACTACTGACTTCCGGAATCCAGAAGTACATCAGTAAGGATTGTAAATAAATATCATCACAACTACCCAGAACGAGAGATACAGAGCTACAAGAAAAACTTGTTTTTAGCACAAGAAAGAATACAAGTGATAACTGAACTTATATTTTGAAAAGTCGTATAATATATCAAAGTTATTTCTAAAGATATTGATATCTCATTCAATTAATGTCATAATTTCTTAGAGACTTCATTAACAGTTATCTTATTTACTGGATGTGATTATTAAAAATACAAAGTTTAAATCTCTACTTTTAAAGTAATTAAAATACCATTTATTCTCTCATAATACATTAAAATTATTAAATTCTACTCAAATATAATCCTAGTACATTGAAATATATATCAGTATATTGACATTTAGTAAGGATAAATGATTTCATGAATATAAGTGTACACTACTCAGAATTTAAATAGTAATTAAAATGAATCTTACCTTTTTACGTCGACATTAATCATATTTATTTCCTATCTTCTATATGTACTGTATTGTTGGTTAAACAGGTTTACGGTATATTTATTTATGTTATAATTATCGTTTGAAAGTATTTCTGCCTCCAGAATTATAATTTAGATATTTATTAAATGTATAAACTCACATATGATTCTTTTATTTGGTATGTTAGAATTAGTCCAGTCGAATTAAATTAAGTTCTATTCTGGAATATGGTTTTGTCGCCGATTTTTTTATAGGTACATTTGACCCCCACGAACATACCCTGAAAAATGCCAAAAGTTTAAGGTCCGGGTTTGGCCGCGAGAAATTATTAAACAATTGAAAAGTGACATTTTCCGGTTAAACTTTTTTCCCGTAGGTTAAATGTGAAAACTGTCCGTACAAAAGTTGTTCGCCCCATCATTCTCTAAAAAACAAGCCATTGCACGATCGATTATCATTATTTGTTTCGATGCAAAATGCATAAAACCATGGCAATTTTGATTTTTTATTTTTTGCATTCAATCGATGAATAATCAACGTATGGCTTTGAACCTCATGGTGCAGGCAATATAAAATGTCCCCCAGAGAACAGTGCAAAGTTCACTCACCTGTGTTGTATAGTTGAGCTACAATAAGCGGCAAGCCAAAATTCCTAAATTAGCTGTCCATTCCTTGCATATTGTCGCACATGGTTCAAAAAATCATGGTTTTAATTCATTGAGAGTACTTTCCGAAAATGGAAAAAAAATATTTTTTTTCTTAAAAATTGCCATTTTTTTGGAGGTTCGAAATTATTTGCTTATAAACAAATGAAATATCTCCGACAATTGACATATTATCGTAAATATTATGGTAGATTCTGCTTCCTTTCTCTTCAACGAGTAATTTGAGACTAACTTTATACGAATATCTTGATTAGAACTGGAGATAACAACGTTCTAGTTTTATTACGTTTATTATCGTTCTGGTGGATATTTAAGGAAAAAAAATATATCAAATTTCTCTCAATACCCCAAGGAATCGGCGTGAATTTTTTCAGATCTGTAGGAGCACTCTATGTAAGTCAAAGAAATTAATGAAGTTCGGCGCGTGCTGGCGGTGGGAAAAATTGCGACCGGGGGGCGTGGTGGGGTAAGCCAGAAGCTCCGCGCGCCGGCCGCGCCGAGCCCGAATCGCCGGTTATTTAACAAATATATAACTTCAGGCGGCGCGCGGAGCCTTTGGCTTACCCCACCACGCCCCCCGGTCGCAATTTTTCCCACCGCCAGCGCGCGTCGTACTTCATTACTTTCTTTGACTTAGATAGAATGCTCCTACAGATCTGAAAAAATTCACGGCGATTCCTTGAGGTATTGAGAGAAATTTGATATTTTTTTTTCTTTAATATTCACCAGAACGATAATAAACGTAATAAAACTAGAACGTTGTTATCTCCAGTTCTAATCAAGATATTCGTATAAAGTTAGTCTCAAATTACTCGTTGAAGAGAAAGGAAGCAGAATCTACCATAATATTTACGATAATGTGTCAATTGTCGGAGATATTTCATTTGTTTATAAGCAAATAATTTCGAACCTCCAAAAAAATGGCAATTTTTGAGAAAAAAAAATATTTTTTTTCCATTTTCGGAAAGACCTCTCAATGAATTAAAACCATGATTTTTTTGAACCATGTGCGACAACATGCAAGGAAGGGACAGCTAATTTAGGAATTTTGGCTAGTCGCTTATTTTAGCTCAACTATACAACACAGGTGAGTGAACTTTGCACTGTTCTCTGGGGGACATTTTATATTGCCTGCACCATGAGGTTCAAAGCCATACGTTGATTATTCATCGATTGAATGCAAAAAATAAAAAATCAAAATTGCCATGGTTTTACGCATTTTGCAGCTAAACAAATAATGATAATCGATCGTGCAATGGCTTGTTTTTTAGAGAATGATGGGGCGAACAACTTTTGTACGGACAGTTTTCACATTTAACCTACGGGAAAAAAGTTTAACCGGAAAATGTCACTTTTCAATTGTTGAACAATTTCTCACGGCCAAACCCGGACCTTAAACTTTTGGCATTTTTCAGGGTATGTTCGTGGGGGTCAAATGTACCTATAAAAAAATCGGCGACAAAACCATATTCCAGAATAGAACTTACTTGATTTCATGTCTAATTCGACTGGACTAAATAGAAATATGTGTTGTTTCAATGAAACATAAAGGACGGCAATATATAATCTACAAAAAGTAAAAGAGAAACATTTATTATATTCATTATATATAATAGCTATTTATTATACAAGGGAAAAAATGAGGTGTGGCCACCACACGACTTTCTTATACGTATGAGCGTTTTAAATTACAGAATTTTAAGAATTTTTTTTACAGATATTATTCAAAATCCTATTCTAAGTACTTCTATTCTCTTAATAAATTTCTATAGAATGCATACTTTGCAAGATATCAAAAAAGTGCTCCTCGCTAAGAGTAAAAGTGCTACTTCCGGTCCGAATTTTGAAATTTCATATATTCAAAAAATATTGCAAATCTAGTTTTAAATACTTTTGTACTCTTGATAAATTTATATAGAATGCATAACTTACGACATATTTGCAAAAATTCGCTATTCGATAAGAGTAAAAGTGGTACTTCCGTTCTGAATTTTGAAATTTTTTTTATACAAAAGATATTGAAAATTATGTTCTAAATACTTTTATATCCGTAACGTACTAGCCAAAAAGGCATGACTTGCGAAATATTCGCAAAAAACTGATTTTCGATAAGAGTAAAAGACCTACTTCCGGTAGGAATTTCGGAAAAATTTTTAGATAAAATTATACTGAATTTTAATTCTAAGTATATATGAATACTTTATAAATTTGTTAAAACTTAGTAGTTGACGAGATATTGGCAAAATTCGATTTTTTCGCTGAAGTAAACTGCTACTTCCGGTCTACCGATTTTACTGAAAAACTAATCAGATCTCAAGAGGGAGATTATACACGTAAATACAAAATTTGGAATTGATATCTACAGCGGCTTGACCGCTATAGTGGTCACACACACAGAGAGAGAGAGACACACACACAGACACACACAGACACAGACACACAGACATTTTTTAAAAACCACTTTTTCGGTATCAGGGGACTTCAAAACGTGGACATCTGCAAAAATCTCGAGGTCGAAAATTTTCATCATCACAATACTTCCTTATACTACGTATAAGAAAGTAAAAAGTATTAGATTTTAGCTCGAGGTAAGGTTTATCTCACGACGCGAAGCTTATCACCTTACCTCGAGCTAAAATCTAATTTTTTTCCCGTGTATAATACACTATTTTTTTCTGTGATGGGAAAAACGACGATTTAATATTGACTATTTCATTCATAAAAATCTTGCCCAATAAGAATTGATCATTTGAATCAAAAAATAGTTTCGCATCGACAAAATTTCAAATTTTAAATATTGCCAGGGTTGCTCAACCAATAAAAAGGGAGAATGAAGCAACCAACCTGTTTTTCAGCGGCAAATTTTCCTCTGTTTTTTGCAAACATAGTAACCGATTCAACAAGTCGCCGCCATTGCAATAATTTTTGCAAACGTCAGTTGAAAAAGATGTGCGATAATAATGATCCCAATTCTTCAAGATTCGGTGATTTATCCATTGAAAACATTAAAGAGGCCACTTCCAAGGTTGTTCCTGTTAACACAGTCAAAACTAAAGCGTCAGTGTGGCAACAGTTCAGTGAATTTTGTAAACAGCGGCATTATGATTTACTTCCTACAACTACTCCAGAAGAAATCGCAAAACTATTACAAGATTGGGCTTTCAACATGAAGAAGAAAAACGGAGAAAACTACAAGGAAACTAGTGTCAAATCAATATGGAACACAACAGCATTAATGGTACAAGAAAAATATTTCAAAGATTATGATATCAAAATCAATCCTTTCTCCGATATTTGTTTTAAGGAAGCCAGGAATGCTCGTGATGCGAAGAGAAAACTTCTTCAGCAAAATTCTGAGACAAGAAAAGTGAGTGCCAAAGCTCTTACGTTACACGAGATTCGGGCCATGGCAAGCAGCTGGAATGAAGAAAATCCGGAGGGGTTACAGAGAAAATTCTTTCATGTTTGTTCGTTCGAGCTTGCCTGGAGAGGAAACGAAGCTGTAAATTGCAAAGTGCACTATTTTCAAGATGAAATAGATAATGAAGGCCAATTCACCGATCGCATTGAATTTAATCCCATTTTCTCTAAAACTACGCAAGGTGGGTCCAAAGTTTTGGCTTCCAGTAAATGGCTTATAAGAAATAGAGAAAGTGAGAGTCTCTGTCCTGTGAGATTACTTAAAAAACTTTTAGAAAAACGAGGTTTAACAATAACAAGCGACAGGCTATTCCTAACTGTAAACCCTGCCTGGGAGAAAAGTTCTTGGTTCAAAAACTCACCTATAGGCTTAAACACCTTATCAAAATGGACAAAAGAATCAGCACTCAACATTGGGTTAGATGCTAAGAAGTTAAAGATAACAAATCATTCTCACAGATCTTCTGCAATATCTGCTTTAGCCAAAAATGGGGTTGGGGAGCAACAATTAATTAAGCTAACAGGACACGCAAGTGCTCATTCTTTGAAACCCTATCTTCAGCTTGACGTAGATCATCATGGCAATTTAGTTCAAAATTTGAGAGGGAACAGTAACAGCTCTTCGAAACAAGCAACTTCTAAAGAAGGAGAATGCAAAGAATTACACGGATTACAAACTGTAAACGATCAGGGACAAAATGTATATTACAATTGCTCTTTTCACATAATTAATAATGCTAAATAGATTGTTTTAATTGTTAAAATTTACTTTTTCTAAGTAATAAAATTGTTTTCTTTGTGTCAATTTTTATTCATGAAATAGTCATGCCGAACACCATTCGTGATATAATTTCGCCTGGCAAAATTTAATGATTATTCTACTCGAGTTTGTTGCTTTAGGCAATTTCGCTCGTGACATTGACAAAAATAACTCGCCTGACGGCTCGTTATTTTTATCTGTCAATGTCACTCGCGAAATTGCCAAGCAACAAACTCTCTTCATAATAATTAAATTTTGCCGGCAAAATTATATCACTCATGATTTTATGTATGAAAAAATCACGTAAATACTATATATTGAAGTCAGAAAATCAATCGATGTGACATTTCAAGTGACATTACACCTGCGTTGCTAATGGAAACCTGTAAAATAATCAAATATCTGTCAATTTAAGCGGGCAAAAAGTGAGCACTTTTTTCCCCGGGAAAAAAGTGAGTACTTTTTTCCCGGGTTGATAAAATGACATTTTATTACCTGTCAAGAAGGATAAAATGTCAACTTTTTTTCCCGTCACAGAAAAAAGGATTATTTTCCCCTATCTTCACACTGTTCTAAGAGTTATTTATTGTTTTCTTAGGAAATTTTAATAAGATAATACTACATTATACCAATGGTACCAACAAGATAGCAAGTATGATACTACTAGTATTGTACGATTGAATTTAAAGTGAGTACGGATTAAGGAGAATATTGAATAAAGTATATATAAAAATAAAAGGATTTATTAAAAAGATAAAGTATGAAGAGTCTCATGTTCTAAAATTATAAATTATGTATTAAGAAAGGAGTGTTATCATCAATCACAAGTATCCCAAGAACAGGACCACTGAATTAACACTTTTATGAAAGAAAATCACATGAACAGTTGAAGATAAATAGACGTATAAGAATTTTATATACAGAATACACATAAATTGGAGAAAATTATAAATTTCACTGTAAAATAATCATGAACATGAAATTCAAAATTCATATTATATTAAATTAAACTTTATATAAAATATTTACATATATGCATACATATTGTCTTTTATATTCTTTAAGAAATAAAACGACACAGATACACACATAGAGAGATTTTTAACCACTTTTTTGGTATCAAAACGTGAACATCTGCAAAAATCTCGAAAAAAAGTCGAAAATTTTCGTCTTCTCAATACTTTCATATTTTCAAAATTTTTAATTATTGGGATATTTTACCTATATTATCTATGTGTTCTATTCTTTTTTTTGTTGCTTGTTAACTTGTTAAAATACATTAAAAATAGAATGCTATATTTATGTAACTAATAGTTGATTTTGAGAAGAAATAAATTGCACTGTGTATCTGTAGTAAATAATTATTTAAATAATTAAGCTTTCTGAAAAGATATATACTTTATTTTACAACAATTATTATACGGTTTGGAAAATGTTGCATTTTATTGCTACCTTGTAATTACAATTTCATATCAAAATGTATATGGTTCTAGTATCCATCAGAAAGTAGTTACATAAGTTTATATTGCATATATATGATCCTGTTAATCTCTATCATTAATTCTACAAATTTCAGCTACTACTTTTTGCTAATTACTGCATTATTGCTTGTGTGAACTTTTTTTCTAAGATTGCAAATTTATTTTTTCTAATAAAGAGTCTTCAATAACGTACGTACAATAATTGTACGTACGTTATTGAAGACTCTTTATTAGAAAAAATAAATTTGCAACTTTTTGCAATTGTACTAATGTCAATAAAGAAGAAGAAAAAATATTGAAAGCCTGAAGTCACCAAAGGATATTAAGCCCTCAAGGACTATTCCTATCTTAAAAAAAACCAAAGAAAGAAATACTCTTTTGATGATTCAGATAAGTAATAATGTATCTGTACGTATAAATTATTACATATTGAATTATCAAAAGAGTATATCTTGTCATATATCTTTGTATATGACAGATTTGTTTAGCATGCTAAAATTTTACTTATTTAACCTATCTGTAGCCGGCGCCTTCACCAATATATAACTTTCCGCAGAAATTGAAAATAAACGTTTCATTCTGTTACCAATAAGCTATTTCTTTTGAAACTTAAACTCTGGCTCTTTAACTATAATTAAAATGGTGTACATTACTACTTATATATGGACAGAATGGTCAAAAAATATACAAAGTTGTGGACATTTTGTAGCATATTAATAATACCAATAACCATAACAGCAGAGTAGAGAAATAAATTATACGAATTTTATGTTTTAAATAATAATACTAAGATGACATATATTACGGTAGATTAGACATGAATAATTACACTGGTCTGCATGAAAATCGGCCCTGACACCATTCTGGACGATTCCTATGTAAAATGACCTCCTGAATCCAATTATGACCTCAGTTTTCCCCCACCACCCTCCGTTTGTGAGGGACATCCCCTACTTATTTTTCGCATATTTTGCACTTTTTTTTTGCATATTTCAACTTCTAGCCGATAAACATCCGAAAGCAGGTAATAAAATTTATAGCAAAGTATATGGCAACATTGTTAATATATAAAAGTCTGTAGAAACTACAATAAAATACAAATATAGAAGAACATTAATAAAAATATAAAGAAACAGTTAGGCATATTGACTGCACGACGCTGGCGCTCTCAATACCACACGCGCACAGGTTCGCGGAGGAATTTACGACAAGCTTAAACTTGCATTGCTCTTCTCGTTATAGTACTACGTTGTTTCGATCAGTACATCTATAGCCGTTGTAGAGTTAACTTGTCGACGTTTTAAACGTGAATTCTGTGTTTCGGAATTGTTTATTTGTGTAAAACAGTAAAAATACTTTTACTCTGGGTTTTTTCCAAGTGCATAAGTGTGATTTGTGGTTAATATCGGGTATTGATTTACTATTTAATTATGCCACGCGACTGTAAAAATCATCCCAATAGGTTCTGCTATGTCTGCGGGGAATTTACTTTAAAAGCGCAACGAAAACCCCTTTCTCCGCTTCTTAAAACTGCTTGTAAATTGTATTTTGATTGCCTAGTTGGCGACCAGGACAAGACTTGGTCGTACAGCAAACTGATGGAGTTTGCTGTACGACTTGTTACAGTGACTTGACCAAATGGCTCAAAGGTACCCGTAAATCAATGCCGTTTGCTGTGCCCATGGTTTGGCGTTAACCTCGCTGTCATCTTACAGACTGTTACTTTTGTATAACTTCCGCCGTTGGGTTTTCGAGCAAAAGTAAGCATACAATTCAGTATCCCAATGTTCCTTCAGCTCTAAGACCTGTTCCTCACAACGAGTCTTTGCCAATCCCAGTGCTCCCTCAAACTTATACTCTAGAGACAGAAATGCATTTGAAAGACTCTGAGTTACAACCTGGGGCATCGAATGATACGTTCACCGATGATGAAGAGTATTCGGCTGATTCAGTTTCTCGGCAACCTCACCTGCTTACTCAATCGGAATTAGACGATCTCGTCAGGGATTTGGAGCTACGTAAGACTAAATCTCAACTTCTTGGATCGCGACTTCAACAGTGGAATCTCTTAGAAAAGGGCGTAAAAATATCTTCTTACAGGACCAGACAGTCGAGCCTAAAATTATCTTTCTCGAAAGATAAAGGCCTAGTGTTCTGCCCTAATGCCAATTCATTGATGACAGAGCTAAAGATGCCATGTGACTCAGACAAATGGAGACTGTTTATAGATTCGTCAAAAACAAGCTTAAAAGTTGTCCTGTTGGCAAATGGGAATGACTTACCATCAGTTCCAGTTACATACTCTGTTGACATGAAGGAGACGTACGAAAACATCAGCCGAATCCTTAATAAAATTAGTTATCATGATTATAAATGGAAACTTTGCGCTGACTTAAAAGTTGTTGCTCTAGTCACGGGCCTGCAATCAGGATTCACAAAATATTGCTGGTTCCTTTGTGAATGGGACAGCCGAGCCCGAGACAAACATTACACCGTACGGAACTGGCCTCTGCGAGAAAATTTTACCCCTCGTCAGAAAAATGTCGCCCACGATCCTTTGGTCCCGAAGGAAAATATTTACTTGCCACCTTTGCACATCAAACTTGGATTGATCAAGCAGTTTGTGAAAGCAATGGGCAAGACAGGTGACGCATTTCAATTTTTGAAAACTAAATTTCCTCGTCTTAGCGAAGCTAAAATCAAGGAAGGAGTTTTTGTGGGTCCCCAAATTAAACAACTTTTCCAAGATTCGACGTTTATTGAACACCTAAATCAAAAAGAAAAATGTGCTTGGCTTGCATTCCAAAACGTCTGTAAAAACTTTTTGGGTAACCACAAAAGTGATGATTATGTCGCTCACGTCGAGGAATTGCTGTTAGCGTACAAGGCCATGGGATGTAACATGTCTCTTAACGTACACTTCCTTCACTCGCACCTGGACTTCTTCCCTGAAAATTTAGGAGCAGTCTCCGATGAACACGGGGAACGGTTCCATCAAGACATCGCTAAGATGGAGAAGAGATTTTCAGGGAAGTGGAATGCAAGCATGTTGGCGGAGTACTGCTGGTTTTTGGGACGAGACAGCTGTACCTCAGGGTATAAAAGGAAAGCAGGCACCAAATAATGGTACATATCTTTATTATTTATAATTGTTTCCAGCTAAAATAGTTCTTTTTACCCCTTCAAATTAAATCAATGTCCATAAATTTATTATTATTATCGAAAAGTGCTAAAAATAGAAGTGCGGGGCTCTCCCGAAAATGGTGGGTGACGGAAGAAAACGGCAGTTATATTTGGATTCAGGACGTCATTTTATATAGGAATCACCAAGAATAGTGCCGGGGCTAGATTAAAATTTTTTTTTTGCAGACCAGTGTTATTAATTTTATTATCATCTTTTCTATAAATTCTATTAATAGTAAAATTATCTTTTCATTAATAGCAAAGATGATAATAAAATTAATAATCACGCTTGTCTAATTTTTACTTCATAAATTATTTACACACATTATATTCAAATTAAGAGTAAGATGGATAATAATTAAATTGTGTGTACTTTTGTTACCAAAGCGCGACAGTACAATTCCACCCTCCGAATATGTTTCAAAGTAGACATTGTCGAGAAGTTATTTTCACAGCAAAGCTTCAGATAGCCTCTATCTTTCCTTTGAAAATTTTCACGACCGAAAAACTTTCCTTTGTAACTGTCTGCTTTATTTACACGCCGACCCATCACTTCTTTATCACCAGTCGATTTAAGCTGAATACATATGGTCGTGACATTAGCTCTGAGTAGTAGTAGGTAACATTAGCTTATTTGCAATATCTACTATACGAGAACGATTTTATCATATATATTTTGCATGCATACGAAGACGGTTAATGTTCTTTAAGATAGGTATTAAAAATTTGCTCAAATGTATATATTTTAATTATTTATTAGCGACAGTAGAAAAACTCACACCGGACAAAGAAACGAAAATAAAACTCATAGACAGAAGAAAACATCACAAAAAAGACAACATCGTAAAAATCTATACTTAAAAAAGGGAGTATTTGTGTGTGCGTGTGATGTGTGCGCGATATCTCGACGAATTTGTCGCACATACAGTCGTGATATTAAGCACACAGGTAATCCTAATATTGACTCAATGCACTTCGAAACCCGAATTTTTAATTAATGTTTTGTGTTATTTTGAAAGAAAGTTATGAAATGTCATTTTTGACATTTAAGTTCATTAATGACTTAGAATTTTCAAATCTAATATAAGACTAGTAAAGATTTAGTAGTTAAATTAAAGATGCCACAGCCTACCAAAAAAAAGAAGAAGAGATAGATACTTATGTATCATGTATTTACTTATTTTATAATTTTTTCTTTCATAATGCCTTTTCATGTAATATTTTAATTTACACGGAATAAATTATCTTCTTTCTCTTATTTGGAGTCCGACAAAAATACTTACTTTTAATTTTCCGTCTGTTATTTTTCGAACTTCCCTCGAACATATTTAATGCTATTCATGAGTTATGTTTGTTTACATGCGAAGGTATTATTATCAGAGAACAAAGATCGACAAGAAGCGACAAAAAAGTTAAAAGCGTGCCCATTTTTCTTCGCAGTTGTTATGAATAAACACTTTTTATTCTCACAAATACACAAAGAGTTAAAAACAAATAACAAAAAGGACAAGTGAATACTAAAAATCCTTATTCAATATAATTGTATTTATGGTATATATGTATATAAATAGTTTTTACTTAAATACGATAATGATATATGTATTATGAATCGCTAATTTATGAAACATATTGCACTGACCTTGAGTTTGGTGGTAAATTGTAAATAGGCATAATCAAGATCACTTCTAGATTTAATTTAATTAATTACTATTTTATTTATTTTATCATGATGTGTATATAGATATTCATTAAGTTAATATTTTGGCAAATTTAATTTTTATTTACGTAAAATAATATAAGAATGTTATTATAATTTTTATAAAAATTATAATATTAGAATAAGCATAAAATATTAAGTGAATTATAACAAGAAAATGTTTCCCGCACGAAGAATACTGTGACCGGGAGATATCGACAGATTGGCTCGGTGAAAATGAAATTCTCCGCTAGATGACGTTAACAAATCACGAACGTGTAAACAAATCGATGCTTAGATGTTTGTTTACGTTTTTGAAAGCGCTAGTGATACATCGATTGACCGAAAGGTGCAGCACTAGAGAAATGCAATTGAAGAGGTGGAATCGGTATCGTACCGAGAATAACCGTACGTTTTTGTGAAGAAAAATATACATATAAGCGAGGACGTATTGTAAAAGAGGCACTTTTCAAGCTGGTGGAAACCGCTTAAACTTAAAAAAACATACCTACACGGGTGCTTAATGTTAATTTAACTTAGATTTATTCATGAATCGGAACTTGTAATATTTCATAGATTAAACGTTATTCTAACACAGAAATTTGTTCACGTATTGGAACTTATAATATTTCTTTAATAATTTTATTGTACTTATAAATTTTTAAGACCGAAGCGGGACTTATTTTTATGAATTAGATATCATTTTAATTCAGGAGTTTCGTTTACATTGGGACTTGTAATTATTTTTCGGAAATAATTATTTATGTTCGGAACAGTTTTATTTAATTAGAACTTTGAATTTTTTTTTTATTTTACTAGAATGTTTTATTTTTATATGCAGGTTTATTACACCGTGTGTTATGGTAAAGCATTTTAGTGTCTGTAACGATAAAATTTAATAGCCTAATAATAATTTTTTTTTATTAAATATAACACTCTGCGTTTTTAATAAAATTTTCTTTATTATTTATTTACAAGATTAGAAGATTTATAGTTTAATAAATTTTGTTTTATGTACATATAGGATAATTAGACTGTGACAAAAATTTAAATATATTTGAGATGGATGAGTTCGAGGTATTATATGAAGAATTAAGGTGATTTAATAATGTTTATCATTAGTGTATATATACAGTGTTGTAAAATTTTTCATGAGTGGTGTTTTGTATTGGAATCTTAGAGCGAGGTAAAATTTTTATTATTTCTTTTATATATACATTTTCTTTATATTAATTATATTTTTATTGTGTTTGTGTATTTGATATTGACGTGTTGGGTAATAGATCAGGGATGTGTGCAATGAATTAAGTAGATGTTTAATTCATGGCATGGAGACTTGGTGAATCCTTAAAGCACGAATTGGTCTTGGTGGTACTGTTTTGGGAGCGATCAAAGGCGCCAGGCAGAACTAATCAGGGCTGAGTCAATTATGCCTTAAGGGGTGAGCACATAGTGTATGTTAGGATTGTGTCCAACGAGTTGAAAAGCATACTCGTAGGGTGGAACTTTGGGTTACCTACCAGTGTGGATTTGCTTTCTGATGGTACTGTCTTGGGAGCGAGCAAAGGCGCCAGGCAGAACTAATTAGGGCAGAGCCATTTCCTTAATGTTTATATTCTTGCAAATGATAAGTCACATAATTTTGTTATTTATATTCCAGTACAATTCACAATATACAATAATTTTTTTTTATTTTGAAATGTTGATTGTTTCCGTGTATCTTTGACGAATAAAGAAATGATAATCATATTTATTTTAAAAATATAAATTTGTATTCGATGTTATTCTTTTATTAATTATAGTTTGTTTATTGTTTTGACTATTTGATCATGACATGCATAATTTTATGTAATATTTAAGATATTTAATTTTTGTAAATATACTTGTGTAATTTTAAAATTTTCTTTAATATCCTTAATAAACTATATTATAAGGTTTATTTTGCATTTTATTTTCTTTACCTGGCCTTGTAATAACTGAAGAGCATTCAATTTGATTGGAGAGTTTATTTATATTTTATGCCCCTGAGAGAATTTTTTTTTAGTCATTTTAAACTGAGCTAGTTAAATGTAAAATTGCCTAACCTACTATTTTGCAGAAAATTTAGATATATAATTTATATTTATATCTTGGTCTAGCATAAGGTTTAGCACTAGGATGTATGCTTGATTCTTACTTACTTATTGATTGAATGGTTTAATTTTTTTATATATAATAACCTCAATTTGCAAGTCACAGCAATATGTAAATTTTATAGCAGAAGCAAAACACTGTGTCGATCATTTGTTTTTGCTATATGGTAAATTTATATTATTATTATTTATCTGTATCCTCTTTTGCCGCGCATTAGGCGTAAATTTATATAGTAATAAATAATATTGTTGGTATTAAATAATGAGTAATTAATATTATTAAGAGTTTCAGATAATCTACAGACGAACAGTACATGATTTCATTGTCACCACCTAATATGTTTAATAAACAAACGCACCTCTTTTAAATTTGATTCCGATGTTTATTGCTTGGACACAAACGATCACAATGATTCGTCTATTCCACGACCTGGCAAAAGTGGGTCACGAAACATCAAAACGTAGACTTGTCGCTTCTATAGTATTATGATCTTTTCCAAAGACATAAAACTTATTCGGTATAACCTGATAGCATGCCCAAAGGAATAGCAATAACGTTTAAGCCGCACAAATTGGGCGCCAATGTTATCTAAGATTTGATATATGATCTATATTAATGCACTAAATTCAGGATATTTTGGGAAGGCTTTAGCAATTAAAACTACAAACATATTTAGTAAAAACCACGATCATTATGACAATGGTTATATTTATTATTACGTTTTAAAAATCTGTCTTATTCCATCTTATTACTTTTACATATATTTATATATATATATATATATTATATATAAAAAGCCGTCAAAAGCTCGATCATTTATCATAATATTAATAATATTGATATCAAATTTTCACGCATAGTCAATAATATAATATATATTAAAGAAAAAACATTATTCCACATACTCTTTGGCGCATCACAAAACAGTGCACCCACAACACGCATAAAATGTCCATACAAACGTTTGTTTTCAGTCATCAAGACTCGTATAATATACATATTTCAAAGAAAGTTCACAATTCACATTTAAAAAAAAAATCAACATTACCCGTGCACTTTAACGGAAAAATAAATAAATTTTAGAAACGAAACATTTTTTTTTAATAAACTTAAAATTTACTAATAATATAAAGCTCTAGTGGCGTGCCGTTTTCGCACTGTTTTATAAAGCTAAAAATTTATTAAATGCCTAATAATAATAATAATATAATAATAATAGTAGTACAAATAGATAAATTTATACAATATCTATGTTAGGATATTCCTGACGCTTTCATAACTATTCCAACGATATATAGGTACTCTAGTAGTGTTTAAAAAAACAATTCGTATTCCACATATTTTTCTTTTTTTATCTCCTCTCTTTTTTTCACATAAATCAGGACTGCCGCAGTTACCAACGAACTTTACAATCGGATTGAATTCCTAGTATTTGGTTCAAAAATCCCCGAAGGTATGGCACGACAATTGGACACATAATTACAGTGATATCGACATCTTTAATGAAATTCAATCCGATAGGCAAATTCGTGACCGAACTTTGCAGCCATACGAAAACATAAATCCGTTGTAATGCTTAAAACGTAAGCGGACTCGTATTGATAAATCGTTTATTGTTCTTTTTACATTTTAAAACGGTCTGAAAACATAACACACAAGAAAAACTCTTCATTTCATGCTGGTACAAGCATTTTTATAATAATAATAAGTATCAATAATTAATAATAAGAAGAAACGGATACCGGGCTAGGTTAGGCAGTATTTGTACTCAATCAGAAACCACCGGTTAGGTATATATTTGTAAACGTTCGCATTTCATATAGTTCAACAATTATTATAATAAAGTTTATTTTCCTTTTATAAATAAAGAAATTAATTTAGATACAATTATCTAGAACAACATAGTCTATTAAATTTGTGGGAATAAAAAATACTTTTGATAATCTTTTCTATATGTCCTATATATTTAATTTAATAATTTAAATATTTTCTTAATTGTAACATATGTTATTTATTCTAGTAAACAAATATTTTCAATAATCAATGTTAAGAAGGATATGTAGAGATTTTCAGTTTTTCTTCCATTTCAATTCTGTTTTAACAAACCAATATTTAAGAACATTGTAATAATTCATTGTAATATAAATACTGTTTGATATTAGAAATGACTTTCGAATATTAGGTAGCAACAATATAGTAATTCCTACAACACATGGACATTAGAATAAATGTAGACAAAAATGCCGTATTAGGAAAACGTACTTTCGAGGAAACTCGCTTCATCAGAAGAAAACAAGGCACCAGAAGACGAAAAATTTCAATCATAATGAAAATGTCAATTAATGAGATTTCTTAAGAGAAAATCCTATTGCAATTGCAGTGCAAGCAAAAATTACCACAAATTTTCTAGATTCAACAAAAACCGCACGCAAAAGGATTATTGAAAGTAATAATTCCGGTTTTTGGCAACAATTTTATTCTTCATCATGATAACTGCACAATTCATACGACGCATGTTCTTAGAATTTTTTTAGAAGCTAATGGAGTACAGACATTGCCTTGGCCAGCGAGGAGCCCGGATCTAAATCCCATAGAGACCATTTGGCTTCTCTAACCAAAGTAAAAATGTAATACTGCATCTGAGCATGACATATTTAGTATGAACCCAAAATTCCTCAACTTAAAAGGTTATCCCGTTAAGTTTATGAAGTGCATTTACTTAGATTAATTGAGGAATGCCTTGTGTGACTTATTGTGATGAAACGATTGCCCTTAAAGTTTGAAATATTGATACAGAAGAATATGAACGAAGTGCGACTACTGAAAACTAAATATTGATAATGGGTTAGTAGTCAGATAGATCCAAAGCAATGATTAAACTCAGACATGCCTAGAGTCCTTTATTTAGTACATCCTACAAATAAGATCTAACCTATTCACATGCACATGTCATTTGTCAAACAGAACTTGCTCAACTGCTCATGTTTATATCCGCCATCATGTGTGGGTATATGAAAGTAAGTTTAGTAACTGATATTTGTATTTCAAATGACAACTTTATAAAATGGGGGAATTAGGAATCAGATTTGCAAGGTAACCTGTCATCAATTATTCTCTATGTTGGTTTTATGCCTAATACTATGTTAAAAGTCAATGCTAATAAATTTGCGAATGCAATGGTTTTAACGAGGAACAAGCACAACAAACAGAAGAAATTATTCTTGGTTCGTCCATAAAGGCTTGCGATGAACTGATGAAAATTCCTGATACGAAGAAAGTAAACGATTTGCCAGGGTCTCAACTATAGGCTCCCACGGAAGAAAGATTTTGGTTTAATTATTAGGAAAATAATGACGAGATTCCATTCTCCAAAATTTTGTTATCTACAAATAAGAAAAACCTCCTAAAACCACAATAGAAAAAAAACAATTTATAGCATTTTTATTTTAGGAAGAAAAGTACATTACACAAAAATTCAGACAAAAACTATTCCCACTATCGTTTAGACATATCTGGGTTAAGTAAAGTCAGCATTTATAGGAATTAGTAAGACTTGCTACATTAGATTTAAATGATATACGAATTCTGCAATGAATATAGTTGGGTATTAGCAGAAGAATTCGAAAGGATTTTTATAGTATTTTTGAATATATGTATGTTAGAGTAAGAAAAAACTTCTAGCAAGTCTATAATTGTTATATCTATAATATACGTATATATATATATCATTTTGTAGTACTTCTAAATTTAAAGTAGAGGGAAAAATAACCAAAAAGAACGACAAAAACGAGGATTATTTCTTGCGAATGGAGAAACGGGGGAATTATCTCTGATTGTCTTAATCTGATTCAAACTAATATTTTAACAATGGTACTGGGTGATGCAATATTTAAGCATTTTTGAGAAGATGATATCTTTATGACAGGAAGAAAGCGGCATAACGAGCACGTTTAAAAACATATTGAACACTCGAAATCCGTGGTTCTACACATCGTTTTCCTCCTTCTTCAGTCGATTTTTACTATTTATAGAAAGGAAAAAAATAGAACCAATTAAGTAATCAAATTCCATTCCTTAAAAGCTAGGCTTTAAAGGGCTGGATATATCATCAATATTTACTAATGCATACATACTAGAGAACAGCATCAGTAATTTCTCAAGAATGCTTGAACAGTTCGTCCTAAGGTATTGTAAAATTATATAGACAAGTGACAATATCGAAATTGACACGTAATCAAATTTTTTTAGGTTCTCCCTTTTCTCCATGGTTATTATAAATTATATTACCAAACTATACAATGGCAACAACTTGTAAGTTCCCAGTATAGGTATTGCAAATAAATTATGTTTTATTTCTAGTTTGTTTTATGTACAGGCTTGTTCATTATAAATTACCCATCATCCTTTATCATCGTTATTATTGCATATACAAAAAGATGTTTCAAATAGGAGTTGTGTGGTTGTGGTGACTGAATATTATTTGCATGCCATCAAAAACACAGTGGCGTGCAGATACAACAGTATATTGTTCTTAATGGAATGTCCTGTATATTATTAAATTTTTATAATGGTCTTTTTTTCTGACTTCAACAATATACCATATAATACAAGTAACGGAACTATCAAATGGCCACCTAATAGTCCGGACTTAAGCCCTATGGATTCATTTCTTTGGGGATTTTTAAAAGATACTGTCAGTAATAATAATAACCATAGTATTCAAGTCATTAAAGAAAGGATTCGATTTGAAATAAATAATCTAAATGTCAATTATGAAACCATTTCCAATACATTTATAAATTTAAGAAGACTTTATCAATTATGGATTGAAAATAATGGTAATAATTTATTTAATTATTTGTATTTAAATTTCTTTAAAAAAATCTTTATTTTCTAAATATTTGCACTTTTTCTTCCTCACTATAAACCATTTTGACTATTTCATTAAGGAAATATCATTCATCAAACACAATAGTTCTCATTTTCACAGCTTACTTTAAAAATTTAACTATTTTTCCATCGTACAGCAACTAATTTAATTTAATTTAAATTTAATAACTCAAAAACGGTTTAAGATACTGGTATCATATGGTATATTTCGAAAATCAGAACATTATAAGAATTTAACAATATACAGGCTATTCCATTAAGAAAAACTATTTTTATACCGTTGTATCTGCACGCCACTGTGTTTTTTTTGATGCAATGAAAATAAAATTCAGTCACAGCTACACAACTTTTTTTGAAACATTTTTTCGTATATGCAATAATAACCCTGTACACAAACTATGGAGGTTTTAATACGTTGATTCAGAATTATAATATACAAAACTATAATTTCCACTCAGAACTGATGTATTGCTGCTAGGAAAACTTAATAATATAAAGGTACTGCTGGCTCATATAAATGCCATAAATCTTTCAATAATATGACGAGCTATACAAATTCTCACCAAAATATTTTTTATTCCCAATAAAGAACAAAAAAATATATAACAATTCACTGATCTAATACATATTTATAATATAAATTACTTAATTAAATGATTTTAGTAATTTAATTTAAAATTTACATAATTCAGGTAATTCATGCTACTACACACATTTGATACGCAAAGATATACTATACATAATAATTTGTAGATTAGATAAGAGAATATTATTAATACAGTTGTCGTTTTAAGATTTGTTTAGTGAACAAAGTGAAATATCGATAACAAAGACGTCAGTTTCACCCTGCTAAAGTAATACCGTCCCTTATTTCTCTAAGCACATACATATTCAAAAAGGGATGGTAATGCAGAGCTGAACTCCGTCATCCTGCCCTCCTAACCCGTAACCTACTACAGTACGCTATTTAACTTACGTAAAATACCCTCTCTCAACATTCAACACTTTCCAATAATTAATATATTATGTGTAATTGAAAACAGCGAGGGAGCGACTAAATATCTACCTGTCCGCCATTTTATTTCAATTTCAAAAAAAACAATAGCGGCTCTGGACAACACTACAACACCAATACAACGGTTAAACTGTTAATTAATTATTTAAGAAAATTTGTACTTTGATAGGAGAGGTGGGGTACTCCATCCCCATCAGTAATATAGGGGGATTAAAGGATGAAGCACCCTTTTTTATAAACGCAAAAGCAAGGGATATTATCCGCCCAACCATGAGACACCGCGGTTCCATTCCACATCATATTTATAGAGGGTCAGGTAAATGTGTGGGAACACCAGATTTCTGGTAAAATTATGGGTTCTATTAAAAAATAACCTTTATAAAAGTTTTTGCAGTATTTTTTATTCTACTCTATGTCATACTTTGATTTTCTACAAACTTTCATTTTTTTGTTAATGGATCACCCTGTATATTTTAACATTTTTGGATAGACACATTTTCAAGAATTACAATGATATACGGCTTGGTGGGTGTTTAACTTGAAATATTAAAAAAAAAGGTTGGTGAAAACATCTTTTTGTCACATACAACTTATAAGAAAAATTCGTTTTTTTTTATGTTGCCATGCAAACCTTTTAAGCAAAAATAGAAGTATTGGATAGATAGTTTCCATTCAACAAAAATAGACGTTCATTATGGGCGAACTAAGAGAACGTGAAAGAATTACTTTGTTAATGATGGTTGGTTTTGGAGACTGGCAGATATCTCTACAAGATGCATGCAATATTTTCAATATCACATTCCCTGAAAGAAATATTGCAAAATCAACAGCGTCAAGAGTGTTGCGAAAGTTTAATGTAACGGGAAGTGTTAAAAATTTGCCAGAAACTGGCTGACGTAGAACCGCTAAAAATGATGGTAATTCATTGGATGCTCTTATTAATCTTCAACAAGAACCAGAAACATCACTATAAGGGAGACAGCAATGATTTTGCAAATTATAGACCAATAAGTGTTGCATCAGTCTTCTCAAAGATTTTTGAAATAATTGTAACTGCTAAATTAACTGAATACTTTAAAAACTTTGATTTATTTTCTGATGATCACCATGGATTTCGTCCTAGTTGTTCTACGAATACTGCCTTGTTTCAATGCCTTACGAGTGCCACTTCTAGTGTAGATTCTAATTTGCCGTGTTTAGCAATGTGCATTGATTTGTCAAAGGCTTTTGATTGTATAAATCACACAATTCTTCTTGATAAACTGCATAGGTTGGTATTCGTGCTATGGTGAACAAATGGTTTGAGTCTTATCTCCGGGACAGAAGGCAGCGGGTTACATGTTATAGAGAAAAATCAGTTGAGAGAGAGAGAGAGAGGTGACAGTGGGGGTCCCACAAGGCTCAGTGATGGGTCCCATATTGTTCTTAATTTACATTAATGATCTACCAAGATTTAATAAGTCATTAGCATCAATGATTATATTAATATCAACCCCATTGGCCGCAGTCTCTCTCTATGGGGTTGATATTAATATAATCATTGATGCTAATGACTTATTAAATCTAAAATGTAATGCAGACAGGATCTACACACAGATAAAAGATTGGGTGTCAGTCAATCTATTAGTTAATGACACAAAAACCAAATGTATTTTATTTAAAAATCAATTAAAGTTTAGGGAAACAAAAATTAATCTACATCAAACTTCTGTGGACTTGGTTAGTTCATGCAGGGTATTGGGGGTTGTGTTGGATGAGTCTTTGACTTGGTCCGCCCATATTGATGTTTTGTGCAGTGAGCTGAGTAGGGCTTGCTATGCAATAGATAATCTGCGGAATTCTTGCAGTTTCGAAGTCTTGAAAACATACTACTACTCGAATGTGCTTTCCAGAATTCGATACCGTATAATTCATTGGGGTCATTGCAGAGATGCCCAGAGAGTATTTTTTATGGAAAAAAAGCTGTAAGGTATATAAATAACCTGAGATTGCAAGAGTCCTGTAGATCTGCTTTTAGAAAAGAAAGAATTCAATCTTCTTTGACATATACATATTGGAAGTAGTGTCATTTGTACATGAAAACAGGTCATCTTTCACCTCCAGTATAGACCACAAATACAGTACACGGCAAAATAATTACCTGCTGCCATTTCAGCATAGAACAGCACTTTTTCTAAGAAATCTTCTTTATAGTGGTTGCTCTCCCACCACTGTTAGCAAGCAGGCATCGCTGCATATCATAAGGTCATCTTCTGTATATGATAGAAGTGCAAACCGAAATTTAAATTTGACGACTATGGTATGTCTCTGAGATATATTATTATTATTATTATTATTATTATTATTATTATTATATTATCAATAACAATATTAGCAAGCGATCGATAAAGAGGATATTGTCGAAAAATAAATTTCATCCGTATAAAGTACGTTTAGTATAAGAATTAAATGAAGATGATCCCGATGGAAGGATGCAGTTTTGTGAAGAAATGATGAATATGATCGATCGAAGAAAATCACACACAATATCCTCAAAAATTAAATGTATGGGCAGGTATAATCGGAGTACACATAATCGGACCTTTCATTTTTCGGGAAAATTTGAAAGCTCTTCGTTACTTACAATTTTTACGCGAGCAAGATGGAGCCTTGCCGCATTATGGAATTCACGTGCGTGCACACCTAAATGAAGTATTTCCACAGCGTTGGATAGGTCGTAGAGGATATTTTGAATGGCCTCCGCGATCATCCGATTTAAGTCCTTTAGACTTTTTCCTTTGGGGGCATTTAAAACCTAATGTCTATAAACGTTTGTCGCTCGAAGAGTTTAGATCGAATTAGGATGGCCTTACAAGAGATATCACAAGACGTGATTCAGAAGTCATTACGATCCTTCGTTGATAGACTAGAATACTGTCAGGGTCATCAGGTTGAACATTTATTATGAATTGCCTTGTTTTCAATATTTTCTTGTTGCTAACCTTTTCAAATATGTTATAAGATATAAACCGTATATCATGGTAATTCATGAAAATGTGTCTATCCAAATTGGTAAAATATATAGGCAGATTCATTAAAAAAAACACCGATGACGCCATATCTCGAAACAAGTGAGAATTGTAGAAAATCAAAGTATGTCATACAGTAGAATAAAAATACTACAAAAGCTTTTATAATAATTATTTTTTAATAGAAGCCATAATTTTGACAGAAATCTAGTATTCCCAGCCATTTGCCTGACCCTATATATGTATACATATATTTATTTATATTATACAAAACACACTACTTATTCCTAAACTCTTAAAAAATCTAGATATAAAAAGTCTTCCGATCAATTTTTATGAAATTTCTTTTCGCATTTTTCATTTTCTTTTATTAAAAAATTGTATATCACTCGAAATTTTTCACCTTATAATCTATTCCTAAATTTATAGCATCACACTTTGATTTCTTTAATTACCTTTTTTCCTCGTAGCTTTTAAATATACACGAAACTCCAAGTTCTTATTATTAAGTATTTGCCAATTGAGCCAATTGTATTTTCCATTTCCTTCAATATTTATACACATATAAAATAACGGAGCCAATTTCCGAAAAAACGATGTCGTCAAAAATGTATACTTTACTGGGTTTATACTTCATGTATAAAAATATATATAGAATAAAAAATATAAAGCTCTAGTAAGAAATCACATTCTCTTTTTTCTTTTCATTACTTATATGCATTTTTCTTACTTACTTAATTTAAATCGCCAATTAGAAAGACTGTTTGCTTTTTTTTTTAATATATTATTATTGATGTGCCTCCCATGGTTGGTGGTCTCAATACTAATCACACCTAGCTACTAAAGCGACACACATGATTATATAAGTCATTACTAGCAAATAAGCTACACTTAATAATATATTGTGGTGCTTTATGATACGCCCTTTACCCTGATTACGCCATCGTGAGTTTGAAATTTATCAGAATTACTCCTAACTCATAGTAGAACAAGCATCAGTAAGAGTTTATTAAATATCTTAAATAAAATAAATACTGAGGTAGATGATAAAGCCAACAACATACAGGTCAAGTTGTAGTGAATGAAGTTTACATCTTATAAAAAGCTTGACAGATTTCTTCTAACATTTGAGAGAGGCTTAGTGGTAAATAAAGCAAGTTTACCACATTTTCACATATTTCTTTTAAAGCAGCTTTGAGGTTTTTCCTGTAAGCCACGGTAGTTATAATGTATAGAAGTTATGGTGGCATCTGTTGAATGTAATTGGAAAAAAATATTTACTGAATTTTTATGTTCAGTGTTTGTTCATAAAAATGTGTAAAAACTAATTTTGAGAAAAATGTTAGTATGTTTCAGCTATACTTACTTGAGTACAGTGTTACATATATTTATGGCATTTCAAAAGTACCACAAAGTGACGGCATTATATAAATAATAATTATAATTAAGAGAAAAAAGAACGGAAATTATATACACTGTATTTTAGCAAGTTATCTCAGAATACCTGAAAATTATCTACGATCTTAGGAAAAAAGAGATGGAATTAGAAAGAATTGGAAAATCTAAATGTTGAACCGGGGGAAACATTGTCTGCAAACATTCCTTCAAATGGAGAATCTATTGATGATTATTACAGACATGATTCCGAAGATGAAGTAGTATGATAGTAAACAGAGATCCTATGGAAATTGACGAACTATCTGGATGGTTTAGTAGTCACAAATAATGCGCTGGAAGAACACGATGAAGATTATGACAAAGACCACAATCTTCCATTAGAAAACTGCAAGGCAGTTTTTTTGCCAAAAAAAACTCAAACTCGTAACAATAATAATATTTCTTCATGGAGCACTTTGGACCAAATAATTCCCTGTGGACTTAGAAACCCCTGTTGATCGAGTGTCTTGACCAAGACATAGAACACATTTCTTTTGGAACGAATCTTTATGCCACCCATCAACAGAAAAGTTTCTGGCTATCAGAATTATGATGGGAGTGAGCCGTCTCCCAGCTATCGCGATTATTGGTCTTATTGGCCCGAACTAAGGAGATTCGTATATTTTGTCACTAATGCTACGAACTAAGGCCAACCTATTCAGCCAAACCAAAACAAATAAAAAGGAAACATTTTCTCTCTATTATAGGATTCATGAAAGTTTGTTTATATTGATCAGTTTCAAATTTATCCCGGTACAATCAACAATACAATTGAAAAAGAACTAGGACCAAGATAGTTTACATGTTAAAGATCTTACATGTGACTTAGTTGGCAAAAGTTACTACGTATATTTAAACTTTTTTACGTCATTTTCTTTATTGAGAGACTTACAAAATGACGAAGTTTATGGCAATGGAATCAGAAAATCGAGAAAGAACATGCCAAAAATGAATTACAAAACAGATAAAAAACTCAAGCGTGGTGAATTGAATTGGATACCAACTCACGATGGTATATCATGTGCTAAATAGATGGGCAAAAGGATTAAGCAATTTTGAAAATCTGTCTGAATGTGTCAAGAAAAATTAATATGGTAAGAATGAAAATACAGCATGTAACAAAATGCTTAAAAACTACAATAAGAATAATGGGATGATGTTCACCAAGATGAAATGCTGATGAAATGCTAAAGAAATGTTACAAATTTGACCGAAAAAGTCAGAAATGGTAGCAACGATAATTTTCAAGAAGAAAATATTGAAAATAAAATGAAGTTGGAGAGTGCTCGAAATGCTGTTGTGTCTGAGGTGATTGGTGAAGAATCGAAACTCCAATAAGAAACAAGTCTATGCCACTTCAGGTTCTTAACAAATACAAGCCAAAAATAGCATTTGATCAAGCCTTACGCATGACACTACAAGGTACTTTGCGAAGAAGTTACCTTTGCAACACTCATCAAAGAAAAAGTGGTACTGTAGTATCTGCAAAGTTCTGTGCTTGTCTTGCAAAAAATACTGTTTCGTGGGCTCTAAAAAAATGCATAAGATGATATTGGAGAAGTGTGTTATTAAATATGTTTCTGTTTCTGTTTCGCTTGATTGGTTTACTTGCTTACTGCTACATAATAAAAATTCCATAAAACTGTTTATGTTGGCTTTATCGCCTTCTGTGGAACAAAATTCAAAACAATTCTTTTTGATATTCTCCCTGGAAAGGGTTAGTTAAATAAAACTCAATATAATTATGGTGTTTATAATTGCACAGGGTCAAATCTATTGCCCAAGTTTATTATAAATCCTTAAAAATATGATATACGAGTATATAATAAAATTTCTCAAATTATAAAAATTTTTAAATTCTAGATTCATAAATTTTCTATTTTGTCACGAATACATGTGTTATGCGTTTTTGTACTTCTATTTACTCATGTACTCTGAATATGAATTATATTTTTCTGTTAACTGTTATAACCAATGAACTATTTCTAACAGTTAAATCCTTCAAAATATTTTCTGTTTTACTGTTCGTATTTTTATTAAACTATCGTTTATCGTTATAAAGAGTAAGGGGCCTAGGCTATTCCCTTGTTGCATTCCTCTATTAAACTCGAACGTATGTCTCTGATCTTAACTCGTTTATTGTTTATTGAGATTTTGCTTCTGTATTTCTGATATATGCTCGTTCTTACATTTAAAAGTTTGTTATCGACCTTTACTTCTCTTTCCATCTTGTCAAATCCTTAAGAGTAGGATTTGACAAGATGGAAAGAGTAATGTATTATATAATTTTCTTCCTGCTTCCTGAGCCCTTTGTGTTAAATGTGTCTACATTCTTACGTTTTCACCACTTCATCTTGCAATTTTCTTGCTAAATGTTTTCTCCCTATTTTTCTGTAATTCTTGTTTTGAAGTAAAGTTGATTTTAGACATAGACAAACCCTGAACATAAACAAATCAGAATTCATATATGTTAGAATTAAAAATGAAATGCTACACAGGTCTGTTTAAATTTTCAGGAAATGCACTATAGTTTTGACTTGCCCTGTGCATCAATAGTATAGACAATTTATAAAAAAAAATCTTGTCTTCTTATTTTATTCCTGTAATTTAGAAAAAAATCTGTCAAGCAATCTAGGTGGTCTGTAAATTATTTCAAACAAACTGGGATGGGATGTCTTCAATAATTCTAACATTAAACTGATCCTAATTTTTAACGAAAATTATATTAATTAATTATAGGGGCAAATTGCTTATTTCTAATAAAAACACGGATATATTCATTATTACACTGATGATAATGTACTTGTAAAAACTCTTTCAAATTATCATCGGTGTAATTAATTATTATGAAACGAATTTCATTAAAAATTAAAATGTTTATAGTTATAGTAAAAAAGTCACGAGTAATTCTGGCAAATTTACTGAATTTTGTGCATCGACAGCCTTATACTTTAAATAATAATCATAACATAAACTATTACTTTTTAGGAGATTTTAACATCTCAAAAGACCATTAAAAGTAATTAGGCCAACATTTAATATTATCAGTTTGGTTTTCTCCGATAGTTTCCGTATATAATTGATTATTTTTAGAGGACGTTGTATATGACAATCGGGAGGCTTTCCATACGTATACGTTTTTCGTGTTTTCAATGGAGTATTTTGAAAATTCATTGTCGCATCGGTTTATTCTTTTGAATGTAACTGGCTGTAGAAATAATTTAGGAATATTAATAGCGATGGCCCTCCAAAAAAAATGTTTATCATAATTTCAGATAAGTCGAGCTTTGGCAGCCACCATATTTGGTCCTCGCACCAGCTTTGGGTGCCTTGCCTCATCACGACTACACAATTTCTAATTTTAATTCGCATTGGATTAAGTTTTCATGTAAAAAAGACACCTACAAACTAGTTACTTATCAATATATTTTATGTATAATCGACATACATTTAATACCAATGACTTGCGTTTATTTTTAATTATTATTATTGTAAAAAATCGTATCTTCCAAAAATTGTTACTATTAGACATTATTTTTATTAAGATTTTCTTTTTCTAATAATAACGTATTTACAAAGAAGTTCACTTTTCTCAAGTCGAATTTTTATCGGCGGTATCATTTGAGGATACCCCAACGAATACAAAGGAAGTATAGAGCCCGCCCTGTATTTAGGCCAAATAATGGCTGTACCATTAATTAACATTCTCGGGAAGAACTGTCATACTTAGTACCTAAGCGGGGGCATGCACTAGATTATATTGATTTTTTTTTACTCTTTTATTAAACTACTTGTCTCTAATATCTATATCCGCTCACACACGCGCAACAATTCAAGTCGGTCGATGTGCAGAAAAAATAACACGACGACGAAAGTTGTATAAAATGTCCACGTAGACCTTTATCATAAAGTAACATTTCTTTCATAAAAATTTTGCTAGGAGGATATAATGTAGAAACATAATTATTAAGTACCTTTCATTTTATATCTCATAAAAACTTACACCTTATATACATTTATACAGAATCTTGAGTTTGTGTGGACTTTTCGTTAAGTTCCTCCTTGCTAATTATTATTATTTCCTTCTTAGCGTTGTAATTGTACAGTTATGATTCTCATGGATTTTTGACTGACTACATGAACTTCTTTAAAATAATACTTTGTCATGCAGAATTGTGAAATACTCATGTGAAAATGGAAATTATTATTCATCAAGAATTCATCTTCTTTTTCAAATTACTTATTTAAGAGCGCTTCACTAATGAAATTAATAACACAATAAATTTTCAAGAGAGTTTCGACTGACATTTATAAAGTCATTGGTAATGGAGCTGTCGGCAACAACCTCTTGTGGACCAATGGCTCTATTAATCAGTGATAGACTTGCACACCTACATATCCAAAAATTATACTAAGATAATGAATGAAATGAAATGCAGACAAAAAGGAAAAAACAACAACATTAATACAGCATAGACAAACCTTGATAATCAGACAAATGCTTCATTACCATAATATTAACTAATAATTTATATTTGTACTTAGTTGTTATTTAAGTATTCTTGGCCAGTGCTATATGAAGTAGAAATATAACATGAAGAAGACAGACATTAATAGAGAAAACATCCAGTCTTGTGAAGTGGTTTCGAAAACTAGGAAGCAGAATATAGAGGTCAGTCAAGTCAGTTGGTTGCCGGAAAACAAAGGTGGCGCACATACATTTGTTAAGACCGTCAAATATGGTGAATTTGTCAAATATTTTTTTTATATCCTTTACTCGCCATTTCGCGATGAGAATTTATGAAAGAGTCTATTATATAAAATTGGCGCCCAACTAGAGGTCGGGAAAAAGGAAGAAAACAAGAACGGATCGAAGTTAACAAAAGCATTGATAAGTTTGAGAAGAGCATCATATACCAGGAGCGACAGTCTATAGTTTCAGGAGTATGTAACTGAGTATATGTGAAGACATCAGACGAATTCAAAGCATCACAACACTGAGTGGTTGGCTTCCTTGAGCGATATTATCTGCCTCTAAGAAGATCGACAACACTGTTCAAGTTGGTAGATGATTAAGTGATCAAACGTGCAGTTGCATTCAAGTGTTTCGTTGATGACATCGACTTCTCTAAGTACCAACTCTCGAATATGAATGCTATGGATGACACTGCAGTGTATCAGTGTGGTCAATGGTCTCGAACTAACATTGATCAGATGGGTGTCTTTGCGATATACATTACCTCCACCGGTTACGGAAACTGCAAGCGTTGCATGTATTTTGGTAATTCGCCTCGATGGAAAGGAAGACCCCTCTCTAATCATCTTTAACGGCAATAAAGGGGAAATCGAGCGTGTTACTGGTATTTATATTCTTGAAACTGACAAAGCTTGGTACACACGAACACAAGCAGCGATAAGAAAGGAAGTCGGTGGATTTATTTTTATCACTTGTTTTGCGAGGTGGCCAAAGAGGTAAGCTGATGTGAGATTCTGCCAGCGCTTACCGCGCCAAAACCATGGAGAACTTCATTGCAGAAAGAGTAATTGATCACAAGTAATGCGGGAATGACTGCATGTCTTCAAACCCTTGATATTGCAATAAACAAGCCATTTTAAAGAACATTTGCACACCGAAATAAATGATTACATTGAAAATAAAATGCAGAAAAATTAACGTGCAAACCTTTTGAGGGCTAAGTTACAAGAAGTCGTTGCTTGGGTGATGAATGCATGGAATAAAATAACAAAGAGCTGTGTTGCCAATCCCCATGAGCAGCTCATTTTGGGAGAGCACTATTGCTTAACATGAGAGTTAGGAGAGGAAATAAAGTCGCAAAAAATTCAGGCTAGAATTCGGGAATTGACTGTATTAGAATAAATGATTTTGTTGAACGTGAATAAACGTATTTATTAAACCTGAATAGACATGAGCAAAAGGTAATTATTGCGCATGAAAAATAAATAAGACATCTCCTGAAAATAAGCCTTTATGTGTATTTTGCAGCAAAAATTAATAAAACCGAGTCTTATTTTCGGAGAAATACGATACATCCCTTTGGTGCTGCTCCACTTCTTAGACATAACAACGAAGAACGTTGGTAAATGAGGATGCGGATTATGAAAAACAAACCAATGTTTAAAATGCTGACCACCTTTGTGCAGAAAATCAAAAAAAATATTTGTGTATAGGAATTGCAAAAACAATTATAATGGCTTCATCCTGTGGTACAGATTGACCTTGGAAATGTTCGTCCTAATAATTTAGGTTGTAAATTTAATTTGTAGGGAATTCAAGCTTTTCGAATGATTTGAATATCAGGAAAGAAAAAAAATCGATATATAGTTCATGAATAGTATTTCATACACAATTGTAATGCTGTATTAAATCAATGCGGGTATTTTCTGTTGACATCACTAGGTTCACAATCCAAAAAAACCGGATAATTCTTCTTATCGTGTGTAATTTTTATAAAAGTTGTGTACATAGATTGACCTTTTTTTGGTGTTGATTAGAATATTTGAAATGTATTCTAACGATTCATTATTATAGTTTAACACAAAAAATACTTGTATTTTTAGATTTATAGACAATGTGTTTGTGTTTACAAAAACCAGTGATTGTTTTTTCTTCATTATTCTGTTGAAAATCTTTATGAACTTGCAAATTTAACTATATCAATAATACAAAGCAATATAGGAAAGAAATGAAAGAAACTGAATACTGAAATTCTATCCAGCATAGAAAGTTTCTTTAATGAAGGTCTTGCATATACAAGTTCAGTAAAATTCTTCGATAATTATAATTTCATGTTTTTTTCTTTTGAAGAATCTAAATGTAAAAAGATTAAATTACTTACTAGGTAGATATAAATAAAATCCTTCAGAAAAAACAGCCCCAGTTTATTGAAAACACGATGTTGTATTGTCTATGAATACGAAAATACAAGTATTTTGTGTGTTTAGTAAATCATTAGGACACATTTCACACATCATACCTATCACTAAAAAAGTCAATTTATGTAGGCACTCTTTATTAAAATACTTAGATATACTCTCTTACTTTCACACTACATAAATTACAGGGAAGAAAAATGGCTTTGCGGTTTTGACATCAGAGAATTGTCGCGCATTCAAATAAAAATTACGTATAAATAATTTAGGTGTAAGTTTTCAATTATTTGTAACGTAGATACTCCATAATTTACAGATAGTAATAGGATATTATTATTCTTTGTGCAATTTGGGCACATTTTACACAACCATCGCCTTTTTCAAGAAACAAGTTAGAGGATTTTTAACCTTTCTTTTATTTCAACAATTGCTTATATGTTCAATATTATTTTTTTTCATATATAAAATTTGCAAAAATAACGAACTGTTTGTACTTGAAGCAATTTTCCTAATAACCACGTTCATCTTTATCAGAGGAGTACTTGAGTACTTTTTGTACGTCCGTTATTCTTTTGTTTTGTATGTTTTCGAAGGTTTCCGGGTGCGTGGGATGATGCTATATTCGCAGGGAAACCGACCGCCCCGAATCCCGTCTTCAGTTACCACACATGGTACCAACATTCGAAATAAAATACACACACACCCACACACACATCAAATATACGTTAGTACGGTATTTACTGGCGAAAATTCGAAAATAAAATGTTCCCGCCAAAATTCCCACTGTCCACGTACATACTACGTCAACACTAAAATTTAATGGGGCACAGCAAACTTACGACATAACTATTTCCTTAAATATTACAATAGTATTATTATTATTATTATTATTTTAACCGATCTTAGTTGTTATGAATCTTTTTCATATCGATAATAACAATATATCGAAAAAATTATTTTGGATGCATTTATTCAATTATGTATGTAAAAATCTCTAAACTATATTTCTTCCACTCATCCACGTTTAATTTACACATGTATGTGTAAAACTTGCACAATAATCATTACCATTACATATTTCTCCACACTCTCAGTGTTTTACAAGTCCTGCTTTTGCGGTAAACAAATTCGAGCTAAACGAAACTACTTAAAATATATTAAGAAACTAAATAAATAACTCACAATGAAGAAAAAGAATGTCTTAAGTTGAAGTATGTTATATAACTACTGCCAAATAACTAGAATTTGATTATACATATTTTATATATTTATTTATTTATTACGAGTTTATAAATTGAAATATAAATATATTCTGATTCTAAATAATAATAAAAAATATGATGTTTCAAAATTGCAGAAAGAATCTATTATTCAAAGCTATCTTTGATTTGAATTCGGGGTGTTTTGACTCGATTACTTTTTCTTTGTTATGGTGTTTCTGACAATGACAGCTGTCGTTTAATT
This sequence comes from Amphimallon solstitiale, assembly GCA_963170755.1. Taxonomy (NCBI): domain Eukaryota; kingdom Metazoa; phylum Arthropoda; class Insecta; order Coleoptera; family Scarabaeidae; genus Amphimallon; species Amphimallon solstitiale. The sequence continues at coordinate 79,537,913 of OY720681.1, read as the reverse complement.
TTGTAATATGTCGCGTTTTAATGTTTCTTGTAGTTTCCGATACTGATATTTTACCTATTTCAATAACACGTTTCATTCCAGATGGTTTAGTCGAAATGATCCTATGTTATGACCACGTAGGCCACCAGAACTTATGCTAAGGGGTTATATCAAATCGTTGGTTTACTGAAGAGGTAAAATTAGGTAAGTTGGTACTATAGTTCGGGATAATTCGCGACGACCGAATATTGCTTGAGTGAGTACTACAACACTTCACTTATTAATAAATTATATAATATTCAACAATTATTGCTTAGTGAGTATTAATTTAATTTGCAAGATTACTATAAAATAAATGTTTAAAATCAAATATAGCTGTGAAATAATCGAGTTCAGACAATATTTCTACATCTCGCTATTTTGAAACATCCTGTATACTGCATATACAGTGTGTCTACTTAAGTTGGAATCATATGGAAAACTTCGTAAGAAGTTCTGCATCGTCTAGAATCGAAAATGAATTAATGAAATATCAATTTTTTGCTGTTATATGTGAGATGTGTCAAAAGATATGAATTTTGCTCAAGAGTAAAGTGCCATTATTTTTGACATTATTGTATAATAATAGAAAGTAATAGATTAGATTTAAACACTTCATTCAAGTATGTAATTAGATTTATCTATCATGAAAAATCAGGTTTTGTTATTATATTATTTTATCTTCTGTTTATTAAAACATGATATCTTTCCGTTTCTTAATGTTGGCAACAATTTTTCTAGACATTGAAAATTTGCTCTAGTTACCTTGCACTGACGAGTAATGTTTGACGTTTGAACTTCAAAACGGGTTGGCATTTATAAAATATGAAATGAAAGTGTTATTAAGGGTCCTATATACTGGATCGGAAATGTAATATTGGTTGCATAGCACATAACAAGGATGTCAGAGTATTTATTACACATAGGGAATATATAATAAATATTTGAAATAATAACTCAATATCCAAGCGAAAAAAATTCATTTATGACCAAATATTTACACATTTGTAACGGCGGGAAAGATTTTTATTCAATTTATAACGTGAACCCAAGCAAACAAATCTCCTCCGAAGGATTTTTGAGAAAACATGTTTTTAATATTTTGACATATTAATTAATTTTCCTTAATCCGATAATTTTTTTTCTAAATTTGATTCTTTATGATAGACGATTTGAAGTTTGCTCTATCATCCAAGGAGAGTTAGAAGAGGATCCTTTTTTTTACAAGACGCATAACTTATTCCCATGAGGCAACATTTTCTTCAAATGGAACTGTCGCGTCACAAAATTGTCGCTGGTGGTCTGACACAATCCCAAGTTTACAATAAAGACTCGTGACCAATATTCATTTAAAACGAACGTGTGGTGTGGTATTTTCAAAAACAGAATAATTGGACCATATTTTTTTCGACAAACTATGAATGTTACTTACAATTTCTACAGAAGGAAATCAGTGACTTTATGGGCAGCTACCCTTACAAGAACGCCAACATATTTGGTTTCAACAAGACGGTGCCTCTTGCCATAGTACACTTGCTTTTGGAGAATATCTGGAAAATATCTTCAATGAAAAACTCATTCACAGATATTCAGATATTTTTTGGTCTGCTAGATCTCCTGACTTAACACCCCTCTTGACGTTTTCTTATGGGATTACTTAAAACGGCAGATCTACCAACGAGGGTCGTTTCAAGATCATTTGGAGTGGATCATTTCAGAAGCATGTCAGGCAATTGCTGTAGATATAATAAGGAATGTATTACGGGAAATTGGCAATAGAACGACTAAATGTTCAGGAAAAGATGGTAGATATGTCGAAGTAGGAGCGGAATGACTTAAAAATTAATATTTTTAATTCTGTTTGTTAATGTATTATTTGTATGGTTTTCCTATTTGCAAACTAAATTACTGTTATGCATTCATTACGTATTTAATTTGCGAAACTGTTGCAAACATTAAGAAACGTAAAGATTATGGTGTTTTAATAAACAGAAGATATAAATGTTCAGTATTTAAATTTACAAAAATAAAAGTAATTTATAATGTTTTTTAAATGGAATCAATGTGTAGAAAAATTTGTAAAAATTAACAAAAGCTGATTTTTCATGGTAGATAAATGTAACTGAATGTAGTTTTCAAATTTAATCTATTTTTTTTATAACAATATTCGATAATGTCAAAAATATAGATACTTTACTCTTCAGCAAAATTCATATTTTTTGACACACCTCGTATACGACTGCAAAAAATTGATATTTGATTAATTCAATTCATTTCGGGTTCTACACCATGAAGAACTTTTATCAAAGAATAACTTTTTTTTCTTAAAATTAATAATAAAAAAGTTTTCCATATGATTCCAATTTAACTAGATACACTGTATATATTCTAAAGTTATAACGGCCAAAATTAAAGGTATTTATTGATGAAAATATTTTTTAATTTGTTTATCTCTCATTACTTTTTATTTATTATTTACTAAAAACACAGGAAACTATGATTTTACATTTTATACATCTACATTTCAATTTTTGATATTTTGATGTATACAAAACGTAATAAGTTAATAACGCATTAAAATTGAATGCCGATAGATGTAAATTCAAGCCTGTTTGAAGCAGAACAATATCAGTCCTTTCCATACAAGCTTCCCCGGCACAAAAAGTTGGGAATTTTTTAAAAGTAAAATTTCAACGATTTCAAAATACTGACTTTTAGTATGTATAAACGTGTCCAAAATCTATTTACAAGTCTTTTCACCGTACAGAGTCGTATTAGTACTTCAATTTGGCAGTGAATATTTATTCAGTCAGTATATTTGTGCATATTTTCTTTCAGTCAGTCGTCCTTTATTGCTATCAAACTTAAAAGGAAAGGGATTTTTTTAAACATACACACTTTGATTAACATGGCGTACTACTGAAAACATCATCATCTATAATTAATAATTTATAAAGTAGTTATTTATTCAATTTATTACAATTTGTATTTTGGCTTTTTAGTAACTTTTTTTTATTATTAGTCACAAATATATTCAATAATAAATTATTTAAATAACTGCCTTACAAATATGACAATGCAGGACTTTCTATATGTACTGGTTGTTACAACTATCTATATGCTATAAATATATTTTTAGGCTAAAGAAGGAAACTTAAAAAGAGATACAAAAGCAATTATATATAACGTAGATTTTCGAATTTTGTGAGTTACTCATTTCAATCTCTCACAATTATATTATTAAATCACAAACATTATTTAATATTTAAGACTTAAGTTGCAAAAATTTACTATAAACTAACAAACATATATATAATAATAAACTAATAACATAACGTATTTTATAAACAAATATCTAAGCCACATTCTCGCTCTGTTTCGTTTCTGTAAGAAATTGTCTAATAGTACGGAGTAATATTTTTTTACATTCCAGAATTTAATTCCCTCGAGATTGTTTAACAACCCGCCGCAAATTTCATAACCTTGAAGATATGTAAACAGAAATGCTTCAGCGAGAACACGACGAACATAAATGCGATATAAAATGCAACAACATAACAAAGAGAACTAAGGTTTTTTTTTGTATCTGGTTGAGAATCTACCGTGCACGAGTCATTTGCAAACGACAGAACTCCTCCAGACGCAGGCCCGCCAATTCACGCCACAGAAGACCCAAATCTAAATCGAAGAGTTGGTCGGGTGGTGGTGAAATTGGGACCTTGTTGGGGGCCGCATGCTATGGCCACATTTGTAGGGAACGTTGCGGCAAACGTGCATAGCAGAAGGAGAGGGGTTTGACGAAATGGGTGTCCAACGTGCGGCAATGAGGGCATGGCACCATGTGACTATAATCGCTGAAGAAATTCAGACGCTGAGACGGATGTAGCACAGGTTTGTAACAGGCGTTACACTGTAAAAGGAAAAAACATATTTGTATTAACTAACATTGAATAAGATAATTACATATAAAATTTACCTTAATACGTTCGGTACAACAGGGCATTGCTGCGAATATGTCGTAGGAGTACATGGTGCCCAATACTAGTGATGTTCCGTCCCACTGTTGGTTACAGAATCTGCAACGAATTACTCTGCCAGATGCTCCCTCCAAACAGCCCATGCAAACAACGCTTAAAAATTGAGTTCTGCCTTCGACTTTCACCTGAAGCAAAAAATATTGTCAAATAAGGTTATTAGGAGGAAAGCTATATTTTAAAGTTTCTATAATTTTTTGAAATGACTAATTGGAGAAGGAACACAATCTAATAAATCTAATATACGAGGGAGCATTTCTATGCTCGCGAAATGAAGGGGAAAAAATAAATATACAGGAGTATTTTTATTTTTCAATATATTCACCTGCACACCTAATACATTTTTGCAGATCTTTAAATTATATATGCTCTTTTTTTATTTAGGGAGAAGGTAAACATTGCTAGGAGCAAGGTCTGGAGCTCTGGATTATAGAGTGGGTAATTCAAAATATCGAAGCCCACTTAATACAGAGCAGCCAGTGCAATACGACTCTTGTGGACGGGAGCAAAACACCTTTCGTCAATTTTCCCCTTCTCTTTTCTTTAATGACTTCTTTTAACATCTCCAGGATTGAGGCCGTAGTAAACTCTCTAGTTATGGAAACGTCTTCATCTTTCTATTAATCGATTAATAGGTGTCCGAAAAAACAGTAGCAATAGATTTTCGGTCGACTATGATTACCTTAAGCTTCTGTGGTGGTAATGTGCCTTTTTTATGCCACTGCATAGAGTTTCGCTTCATAGCGATGAACCCAAGTTTCATCTCCAGTAACAATTCGGCTCAATACACTAAGCTCCCTCACAGCAGACTGCATTCCGCACAATGTTGTCTTTGCGGCGGCGTGAGCATTTTCGGCACCCATCTTGCGCCGCCTTAGTCATGCCAAAAGATGATCTGAAGAATTGTAAAAATGGTTGTATGAAATACTCCCAGTCAGTCCTGCGAGTTGTGTTTGCTATAGTCAAGCTTCTTGCATTATTAATTTTTCGTCCTTTTTAACAAATGAATGGTGTCTTCGATAGGCCACCCCGGCAATGGGTCGTCTTCAAAGGATTCGCTCCCTACCTGGTTTAAAGCGACTGTGCTTCTTAAAAACCTTGTTTTTCCTGTGCAAGAATAACCGTTAACCGATTATATCTCTTCCATTATGGTATGAACAGACTTTTCTTGTTTTTGTATGGAACTCGATTTTTTCGATATCAATCATGAATCATAAATCATGACGCCGTCGAATTGATCCCATGTGCGCCTTGTCCCCCACCCCTCCCCCGCTTACCGGCGCTCCCTGCCGCTGCTGCTGTTGAAGGTATAAAACCTTTCGGTGTTCTAATTTTACAACAAGGAAGTGCATTCACAAATATTTAGGTCCGGGTAATAAATTAAATGAAGGTGAACCTGTGGACTTTGATGATATGCTATATATAATATGTTAATAATTAAGGTATTATTGATTAATTTGGTAAATTAGTCAGTGTTAAAGTATTAATTCAGAATTTTTCTTTAGTTGAAAATAAACGATGATGCTAATAGTCGCACAGTACTGAAGACAAAGAAATAAAAGGAATAGCAAACAGAGGAAGAAATACGTTCAAAAATTCAAAAACATAATCGTGTCTGGCGAATATACGGCATCTATGGTTTGCTGAAAGTAGTCAAGACGCAACTCACTTTTAACCCTGCAAAAATAATTATACGAAAAACGCACCACGCTATATAACTCTGTTATTAATAATTTGACTTCAGTAATTTAAAAACCAGATAAATTCCAGACGAAGCAAGAGGACACACAGCACATAATACAATTAACATGTTACGTATTTTCGACAATCGCTTGATTAGCCTGAATAGCGATCATGAATTTCCTCCAAGATCTCGCGATATCATTCAATGGGATTTCTTTTTATGACTTTTTTTTAAAAAAAATCTATTTTCAACATCCAAATTCCAGATCTGGCACACCTTCTTCAAGTCCAAATCGCACAAAAAATTAACACTACGATATTTTCAGCAAGACGGAGCAAGAGGACGCACAGCACAAAATACAATTAACATGTTACGTATTTTTGACAATCGCTTGATTAGCCTGAATAGCGATCACGAATTTTCTCTAAGATCTTGCGATATCACTCCATGTGATTTCTTTTTATGACTTTTTTTTAAAAAAATTCTATTTTCAACATCCAAATTCCAGATCTGGCACACCTTCTTCAAGTCCAAATTGCACAAAAAATTAATGATATCAATGATCATCATATCTTAACCAGTGTTTTTGAAAGCGTAAAAAAGAGATGTGCAAAATTTATTGAGCAAGATGGTGGACAATTTCAGCATGCTTTGTAAAATATATTTACTAATTCTTAAAATTCCATATCTAATTTTCTTGTTTATAAATTTTTTGATTTATTTTGGTAAATGGCATGAAGAAGCTATCTCAATTCATAAATGCGTACAGGTCACAGAGTGAGACATTGTCAAGCGTTACACATCGAAGTGCAGTATGTTTCCTATACAGGGTTACCGCTAAATAGGTACCAGGCTTTGCAAACCTGAAGAATACGTATAAATGACCGAGTAGAAATCATCAAAGAAATTTATTTGTTACTCATCAAAAATTTCTAAATTATTAGTGCCAAAATGTAGGTAGTTAAAGTCGGTCTTAACCCTTAAGCTCCGTCGTGCGGTCATGGTGACCGCCAGCAATATTTAATTATAAGAATACTTCTCCCACTCTTTTCTGTTATCTCCCAGAATTCCTATACCTTCATATGACATCATATTTAGTATATATCTAGAATACTGTCGTTACACACGTACTTGTTTTCAATCAAACACGCATTGAAGTTTTGAAGCGGTCACGGTGACCGCACTACAGTGTTTAGGTACTTTTTGCGCCGTGTATAGGGACTGTGAGAAAATGAGTGATAATCCTGGACCGTCAAAAAGAGTTCGTTACGGTGGCCCAGATTTTGAAAGGACAGTTCTTAAATGGTCTGATGAATATGATGACGAATACAGCGATGAAGAGGAAGTCGATGAAAGCTATTGGGAAATGAGTGAACACGACTCTAATTCAGACGAAGAGACCAATGAAGTCGAACTTGATGAAATCATACAAGATGAAGACCCTGAAGAAAACGAAATGCAGGAAGAAGAAGGTGTAAGTGAAAATATCTCGAGTGTAACTGAAAGTTACTATGGAAGAAACCGGTATAAATGGTCATCAGAAAGTTTTGCCACACACAGTAGAACTGACTGCTAAAAGTAGTAATTTTTTATTCATTACGGAAATGGGCCCTGAATTATTTGCGGTCATCATGACCTTACTACGGTAGCGCTGTAAGTACTATTCGACTGCGGCACTTAAGGATTAACTTTCTTTATCCTATATGCATTTACGTAAATACTACTTGTAGTTCCAGTTTAACGTTCTTCAAAAAAAAAACGATTAAGTGCAAATAATTACAACCTTTGTTAGAGAATGAAAGGCAATTGAAAAGATTTTCTATGGCGATGGTTTTTTCTGTGAATACCACGTCTTTATGTGGAACAGGTCGACAACCTCGGTGCATTACCATGTTTTTTTTTGTCGTTAAAGAGAAATATATTGTTTTGAAGCTTAAATTCCTCTATATGAAAATTATTATGCTTGTATATTAACTGCGACAGGCTCGGACCCCAGAAAAGAAAAATCTATTTCTCGTCACTGCGTGAACACTGCACCGCGATTTTTTTTTGTACTGGCATTAGTCTCCTATTTTTCTTTCACCCCCTTTTTACATGACGCTATTTACAACTAACCCTGTATATGTATCTCTTTTCAGTATATAACAATTTCTTATCTGCATTTACTCCTTCGTCCTGCAAATGTATGCGATGACGAACAAATGTTATCATTTCTTTTTTCCGAATACTTTCTCTATCTGACACTGACCCATACCTCGCGCAGCGACGATTTCTCCCACCGGCCATGTCTCTTCTGTGTACTGTAAGTTAGGATTACGTTTTTTCGTGCACAACCTATTTCAACTGCGGATTTATTTGATCGTTCGTTAGAAGAATTATATATTTACTTCAAACAAGTGAGAGCAAAGAAATAGAAAAGTCATATCGAATTCTTAAGAAACATATCTGAAAATAATTGATAATTATGATAATATTAGAAAAGAATTATTTACCTCAATACAAGTCTTCGCATGTTGACGTGGACTTAGGAAAAACGTACCATCCACTAACGGATATCTGTCGAATACCAAAAGTTGTTCTTCACAGAGTACACAATGGACACGGGATCGTCCCTGAGATGCGAGCGTGGACAGAATAAAGCAACGAGTGTCATCGTTTCCGTGGTTACCCTCATCTTCCGTCTGAAAAAGAAAGAGAAACATATTATTTTATTAAATAGGAACAATTCACACTACTGCTGCGATGTATGTATTATTTCCATTTAAGATGTACGGAAATGTTGACAAAAGGCAGAGTGATCAGATCCTCTTGTATATATATGTAGGCAAAGCCTAAAGTCTATTGATAACTCTGCTCCTGTAATATCCGGACAGGTTTAATAACGTCCTTTGGCAAGCGGATGCAATAACCACACCAAACAAACAGTTTTCTTGAGGGTCCTACACCCTTTTGCGTCAAAGGACCAACAGCATAATATGTATAATAATTTAGAAATACGGTGTGCGGTTATTTGGTAATCTACACAGAATAATATTAAAAAATGCCATAACTCAAAATCTATTTATTTTGAATTTAGTCAGACTAAAATAAAAACATTAATTTAATGAGATACATAACAATATAAATTTAGTTAAGTATGCAAACACAACATTTAGAAACTGTTGTGCTTCAAAAACTTCTTTTAGTAATAGGTATGATCTGTGAAATGTGTTCTAATGATTTACTATAGTTTAACACAGAAAATACTTGTATTTTTAGATTTATAGACAACAAATACAACATTGTTTAGAACAAACTGTGGCTGTTTTTTCTGAAAGATTTTATTTATACCTAATAAGTAATTTAATCTTTCACATTTGGATTCTTCAAAAAACATGAAATTATAATTATCAAAGAATTTTACTGATTTTTTTTTTTATTATTATTAAAATAACTTTCTATGCTGGATACAATTCAAATATTGTTTCTGTCCTTGAAGTATATTGCTTTGTATTATTGATATAGTTAAACTTGCAAGTTCATAAACGTTTTCAACAGAATAATGAATTCTTTGTTGTAAACGCAAAAACATATTGGTCTATAAACCTAAAAACACAAGTATTTTATGTGTTAAACTATAATGAATCGTTAGAATACATTTCAAACATCATACCTAACAACACTTAACTTTATACGAGATAAAAAAAAGTATCTGGTTTGTTTGGATTGTGAACCTTGACCTAGGACAACAGTGACGTCAACAGAAAATACCCGCATTGAAGATTTCAAATGGATTTGATCGACATGCAGTCGAAATCTGATGGACAATACAAATTAATATTGAATTATCAGGATCACTTGAGTAAATATTGTGTCCTGTGTCCTCCTAAAGGCAAAACCGCCATTGAATTGAGACTGTGTTGCGGTTAATTTTGTAATATAAATAATTATAGTTTTACTTCCGTTAGTTTCTACGCCTTATTTTGATTTTTTGATTTCCATCCGTGACGTATGTCTTTTAGTTTTGCCGTGAATTCTTGGCTTTGAGAGTGAGCTTCCCGTTGCACTTTGTAAAAGTAGTGGTAATTTACTTTCTATCGCCAAGGGTCTTTCATTGTTGCTAAATCCTGTTTTTAATTTTAAGTAATTCATTTTGACAACATTTTGATTGTTAAATCGATTTTATTTTTCCGAAGAATTTTAGTTGACTCTGTTGGCACTTCTATACAATACGTATTAGGCCATTTGACACGCTACAGACAGGTGATTTATTGTACCGCTAAAGAATTATGTTAAAATGCAGTTATTATCTATATTAATATATGGATATGAAGTATATACAGGGTGATTTTTAATATATGCGACAAACTTTAGGAGCTGATTCCTGGGGTTATTTTGATCATAAATGTTCATAAGAACATATGTCCAAAACCGCTTAGTTCAGAAGTTATACAATGTTTAATAGAAAGTTAAAATAATAAATGGTTTTATTATAAATTAACAAAATAATCAGTAAAACAAAATTAAGTTCAGAAGTTATACAATGTTTAATAGAAAGTTAAAATAATAAATGGTTTTATTATAAATTAACAAAATAATTAGTAAAACAAAATTAACTTATAGTAACTGTTGAAAATGACCGCTCCCAACTGTAATACAAGCTCGTAAACAAGTCTGTGCCTGTTTCTCTAATATGCGTAGTGGTCGCGTTGTCGATGCTAATCAGTTGGTGTTTACCAGTTGCTCAAGAAGCACGTGTTGTGATTATGTACGGTATTTTGGAATTGTTTATTTGTCATTTCAATATTTGTCAATAGTGTCAGAGTATTCATTCAGTTTATTGCCAGTTTCTGTTTTCTAAAATGAATTATACGAATGCTGAGATGTGTGATATGCATTTCGTTTACGGTCTTGCCAATGGAAATGCGCGTGCTGCTAGACGTCTTTATGCAGAACGATACCCGAACCGTATCATACCGCATCATTCCATGTTTGCCCGTCTTCATCAACGTCTTAGTGAAACGGGAAGTTTTAAAAAACGGACGACTGATAGCGGGCCCCCATCTACAGTGAGAACTCCACAAGTTGAAGAAATGGTATTAAATGAAATTGAGGAACATCCTACAACAAGCACCAGAAAAATTGCGTTTGATTTAAACATTAGTCAGGCCACAGTTTGGAGAATATTAAAAGATCAACTGTTGTATCCATATCACATTCAACGGGTGCAGGCTCTATTGCCAGCAGATTTTCCACAAAGATTAGCTTTTTGTCAATGGATGCAACACGAAGTCGTACAAAATCCTAACCATTTGGCTCAAATATTCTTCACCGACGAGGCTACTTTCTCTAGAAACGCGATTATTAATTTTCATAATAATCACATATGGACCGAAGAAAATCCGCGAGAAATAATGAATGCCCGTCATCAGCATCAATTCTCTGTCAATGTGTGGGCCGGAATTGTTGCAGATCACTTGTTAGGTCCACATTTTTTACCGATGCGGTTAAATGGCGAGGTATACCGCAATTTTCTTGAGGAGGAGTTACCACTACTGCTGGAAGAAGTTCCGTTGCAGTTAAGATTACAAATGTATTTTTATGCATGACGGTGCTCCAGCGCATTTTAGTTTACGTGCTCGCGAGTTTCTGGACAGTACGTATCCAAATCGGTGGATAGGACGAGGAGGTCCACAACCGTGGCCTCCTCGGTCTCCAGACTTAAATTCATTGGACTTTTTTCTCTGGGGCCACATTAAATCATTAGTTTACACGACTTCCATGGAAAATGTCGATGAACTAAGAAATCGTATTATAGCAGCTTTTGAAAGAATTCGAAATACCCCTGGTATTTTCGAACGGACTCGCCAGTCAATACGACGGAGGATAGCAGCTTTTAGTACAGTTGGGGGCGGTCAATTTCAACAGTTAATTTTGTTAATTTATAATAAAACCATTTATTATTTTAACTTTCTATTAAACATTGTATAACTTCTAAACTAAGCGGTTTTGGACATATGTTCTTATGAACTTTTATGATCAAAATAACCCCAGAAATCAGCTCCTAAAGTTTGTCGCATATATTAAGAATCACCCTGTATACCTCGTATAATATGAGGTGGTACCCAAAATATCCGGGAATTTCATTGTAGCGATCAAATCAGTAGCAGGTCAACATTCCGCCGCTAGATGTCTCGAAGTACAAAGTTGTCTCATCTTTGGCGCACGTAGTCAGTGTTGACAACCCTACCGATTTATCGGTAGATCTACCGATTTGGATGGTAATCTACCGATATACCGATTTGCCACTTCATCTACCAATTTTTAGGATTCTTTAAATTTCAGGCAGATATTTAAGAATAAAAGAGATCAAGGGAGGTATTTTTTTGTTAAATAGTAAATGGAGGAATTTTTACAAAATCACTTCTATTTAGAAAATTATTAATGATAAGATTTCAATACTGTAAATATGAACGGCTTACTTATTGTTATCTTATAGTGTAGATGATTTTGTTTAGATTTTTATAGAAACGTGTAGGCAAATTATTCAAAAATTTCCATTAAAAAGAAATATAATAAAATTATTTAATTTTATTGATCCTAGCATTTTAAAACATTGTTCAATAAGTTCAATTACTAAAGAAGCTCTTTTGTATCCTAACTCAATAAATGATAATTACAAGTACTTGATTCTGAGCGGCGGTTATTGAGAAATATTGACGAAATTCAGTCATTTCCAGATAATGCTGTAGAATTTTGGCGAGAAGTTAAGAAACTGAAGCTGGGTGATGAGTCATTAATGTTTAATGTTTTAAGTTCTTTTGCTTTTAACACACTAACTTCAGCACATTCTTCGGCTAATGTAGAAAGAGTATTCTCTTCCATACACTTAGTGAAAACCATGCAACGGAACAAATTAAACACAAAATCTAGCATTGATGAGCATTTTGAACTGTCCTGAGTTGGCCATACTGATTTTAATATAAACGAAAATGAATGAACTGATTTTAATATAGGAACACAGTGTAATTGGCAAGCCTCTTTTTATATATTTTTGTGATTAGGTTTTCTATTTAAAATTTTCCTGTGATAAAGGTCAATAGAATAGGGTTAGTTTTAAGTTGAATTATATGAAAGAATTTTCTAGAAACATAAGTAATTGCACTTTATTTTTTACATTTTGATTTCGACATTTGACATGTAAATTTAGTATGGACAATTCACGGAAGTAAATATTTCCTAGTTTTTGATAATACTGGGACTTTTTTAATGCCAACCCAGGACAGTTTAAAATGCTCGCGTAGTATAACAGGATTGTTACAAACTAAGCAATAGGTATATAGGAAATAATAGTTGCTACAATATTCCCGTTGATCAAAACTTATTGACTCATATGAACAAACAAAATTTGTTTACTTCATCAAGCAAAAAATAATTTATTTGGTGTTGATTTTTTTATTTTTTGCATTTGTTTTTTAATACAAATTATTATTTCTGTAACAATGTTTCCCTCTATATTTCCAACCTACCGATTTTTCCCGATATCTACCGATTTTTTACGGTCGGTCCCACCGACTTTTGGATTTATAGGTTGGCAACACTGCATGCAGTTGTGAGTTCAGTGTTGCCGTGTCTACCTATTTTTTGGTAGACACGGCAACACCGAAATGACTATGATATTTTATGATTTTTTCACATATCACATTACTCGTCATGAATAAATAATATATACCTATCTATACCTATATCAGTATTGTAAACTTTTTATGACTGTCTTTTGAAAAGAAGTTACATTCAAAATACACTATTAGAAACAATTGATTTTAAAAATACTAAACTATCTAGATATACGAGAAATGTCGTATCTTCTTGTTTAGATTTTTACGTTGAAAGTTGTTCCCAGATTTTATTCTAAAAGATAGTCCTCTAAAACTATTTGTGTTTTTGGACCCAGAAGTAGTCAAAAATGGAACAATTACTTCTATGACTAATATTGCAACAATATTTCCAAATTTAGTTAAAGACTCCGATCTACAACTTCATGATGAATGGCGGTTATTGGGAAGGGGAATGATTGAAATATTTTGGCAACAAGTCAAACAAATTCAATTAGGCAGTGGTGAAATAATGTTTCTTTTATTGACACATTATGCATTTTCCATAATGGCTTTACCTCATTCATCAGCAAACGTAGAAAGAATTTTCTCGTCGATTAATTTATTAAAAACGAAACAACGAAATTCTTTAACCACTGACACAATAACGGGGTTATTACAAACTATACAGTATTTGGGGAATAACAGTTGTTTTAATTTTCAAATATCAAATCATATATGAATGATAAAGTTTTGAGAAATGTTAAAGAATGAAACCAATAAGTCTATATGTTTTATTTATTGTATACCTGGAATATTAGTATTTATATGTTACTGAAACAGTGTTTTTTATATCTGTTTATATTATTGTGAAGCCTTTTTGTAATATTATTATCGTTTTAATAAAACGACCTCATTCCTTTCATACATAGCGCTTTTTATTTCAATTTTTGTAAATCTACCGAAATTTCATAAGTGAATATACCGATTTCTAAGTAGAGCAACGCGGCAGCATTATGTGAGTTGTAGTGCTGCGTGTCAGGACGCGTTTCAGTGCTTCTGCGAATTTTCAAATGGATAACGTGAAGGAGCAGCGGATTTGCATTAAATTCTGTTTCAAGTTACAGAAAACTGCAGCAGAAGTACACCGCATGCTGGCAGAGACATTTGATGAGAATGCAATGAGTCCAGCAAGAATATTTGAGTGGTTCAAGCGCTTCAAGGAAGGCCGAAAATCTGTCGATCTGGTCGACCGTCAACATGCACAACACCGGAAATGATCGCGCAAGTGCGTGAGATGATTCACGAAGACAGAAAGCAGACAATTCACGATGTTGTAACAAACTTGGGCTGCCGTCAACGAATTCTAGCCGATGAATTAAGTATGAGACGAATTGCAGCAGAGTTTATTCCTCGCCTTCTCAGCATCGATTAACAAGGCTTCAGGGTTCAGACGTGTACCGAGCTGCAACAAAGAGTGTCCAAAGTTCGTATCTAGAGTCATAACAGGTGATGAATCTTGGGTCTACGGTTATGACCATGAAACGAAGCAGCAATCATCACAATGGAAGACGCCATCTTCTCTAAGGTCGAAAAAAGCTTCGGCGCAAACGGCCAGCGTTGTGGAAAAAGGAAGATTGGTTAGTGCATCATGACAATGTACTCCCGCACACCTCACTCGTTGTGAAGGAATTTCTGGCCAAAAAACAACATGGCAACGTTCCCCCACCCTCCTTAATCGCCATACCTAGTCCCATGCGACTTCTACCTGTTCCAAAATATGAAAATTGCGTTGAAAGGGTGACGTTTTGACTCTATTGAAGACATTCAAGTGGAATCGCAACGGGTCCTGAACACCGTTCACCGTCAGGACTTCCAGGAATGCTTCCAAAAATGGGAACAATGCTGGGATCGTTGCATACGTGCCCAAGGTAATTGAAGCTGACGGACGACATTAGGACGTTAGCATAGTTTCCTGAGTTTTCCATTGAAATTGTCGGATATTTTGGGTACCACCGCGTATATGTATATGTAGTTTGTTGATTTATCAATATGAACATTGTAAACACAATAGTTTTTGTTTAAATTAAAAGTATTTATCAATGTCGTGACTGGAATAAACACAAACAACTTATAAACAACAATCAAGTCTTTTGGTATACGAGAATCATTCCTCTAACTGCGGACAAGTGTCAGATATTTTCATTATTCTTTTATACATGTACATACATTTTGAATGGGAATATGAGAGGAGATGGTTTCTATGTATTTTAACGCGGAGAACCATATATATAGTTGAACATCCATCATATAAAGTGCTCATTTTGTAAACAGAGAAAATCCGCAGGCAGCTTTTGAAAGCATTCCCAACCGCGGACGGGAGCTTTTAGGAAAATAAGCTTTCCGAATGCAACAGATTTAATGCCTGTCGGAGAGGCAGTCAACAAATTAATGTGTACTATACGTTGCGATCAAAGACTTTTCGAGTATGCAGCGTCAATTAAATTTATTTGCTTTTTCTGAACTGCAAAATAGGGGTTGCTAAGTACAGATATTTTAAGAAAGCACAGTGAAAAAAGAGCCAGACAAAAGTATGAGGTCATAGAAAGTAATTACTGGCATTAGCGAAAGTTATGTCAATTATTCTCGCTCTTACACACGCAGCCAAAAGTGTAACATAAAGAATTTTAACACCACTATAAAGTTTGTTTTAATATGTACTTGAATTTGAAAAATGTATATGAGTACTTTTCCAGTGAGTATGACAGAAAGACGGATATGAACAAAATCTTTTCACTTTTTGTAGTTATAAATTAATGACGAATATTATCTCAATTCTCACTGTCTTACTGTTTCAATAATAATAATAATAATAATATATCTTTATTGCCGAACAGACATACATCTAATTACAGGATCAAAAAAATGCAATGAATCGATAACTGAACAATATAAAATCAAAAAATATACATATACAGGGTTGCGATTATGTATGGAACCGGGTTCGTTATGCTACAACGGTTTGAGCTAGAATCCTGAAATTTGAAATAGACGTAGGACTCGATTAAAACTACTTATTAATTTTTTTTCTTTTGTTTTGTTCCATAAGTTTTTGAAATACAAAGCCTACTTGTTTTTTCTTTTAATGGGAACATGGGTTAAATGGAACATCGTTAAAATGATTATTTCCCCCGAATTAAATGGTATACTAGGTTTGGTGATTCGTTTGACAAAACTTTAGAAAAAATTATAACATTATTAAACAAAAACACTAAAACACCTTACCACACTAAAGCACAAAAATGGCTAAATACGTATTTCAACAACTAAGTTGTCATCATCAGTAGCACTGATCAAAAATCGCGCTGTCTACACACCGTAGCGTACAGAGCAACACTGATTTCCAATTTACGGGGATGGTTTATTCTTTTACCTAGGCTATTAACAACTTCATTAAAAATACCTGATCGTTGTACCGTTAAATACGTCATACTTACTATTCTAATCCTATCCTTTAATTCTAATATTATAAGAAAACCAACAATATAATTTCCTATTTACGGGGATGGTTTAAATATTTTTACCTAAACTATTAACTACGTCATTAACAGTACCTGATCGCTGTATCGTTAAATTAGTCATGCTTAATACTATAATTCTATCATTTAATTCTAATGTACTATGAAAAACTAACGGTATCTAAAAGGTATTGTTTACACCACAAACTTATATAAACAAGATTGGGGAATTGGCCCGTTATCTGAATTCATTAATTTATTTTTATTTTTCTGAATGTATATACTCTCGTAACTATCTAGTTCTCTATAATTGCGCACTTGTTTTATAAGTTTGAGGCCGCTTGCTGGAATATCATGACCTGTGTCCGAAATATGTCGAGCTACACTAGACTTCTCTGTCCTATTAAACCGAAAATGAGCAATGTGCTCTTTATAGCGAGTTGCAATCGAACGTCTAGTTTAGCCGATATATTTTTTCTCGCATTTATTACAATTAATTTCATAAATTCCAGATTTTTGTTCTACCTCAATTTTATCTTTAGTACTACTCAAAAGACTTTTCAACGAATTACATGATTTAAACGCGACTTGCAAACCAACATTTTTAAAAATATTATTTAAGTTTCTCGAAATATTATGAAAACGTAGGACAACAAATTTCTTATCTATATTACTTTGAGGTAGCAAAGTTGTGGAATTTAGAATTACATTCTTACGTTTCATTTTTCTTAAGATATTGTCAACTACGTCTGTCTGGAAACCATTGTATTCAGCGATACCTCTTATAAGGCGTAATTCTTTCTCGTATCTATCTCTTGTAAGTGGGAAGTTTAACAAGCGATGGATTAGAAAATTGAATGAAGACAATTTTTGTTGCAAACAATGATTAGAATCTGCTGTAATGAATCTGTTTACATTGGTTTCCTTTCTATAAATATCTATTTCTATATTGCAACCTGCTTTAATTACTAATGTATCTAGAAAAGCTAATTGTCCATTGTTTTCCTTCTCAAGAGTGAATTTAATCGTGGGGAATTTTGAGTTTAATTCATTAAGAAACATTTCGGTATCATACATTTTAGTGTCAAAAATCGCGAAAATATCGTCAACGTACCTTAACCACACTTTAGGGAAATATTTGGCGTTCTTTTTGAAATCCATTTTAAAATTACTCATGAATAAATCGGCAATAAATGGAGACAAGCAATTTCCCATGGCAGTCCCATGTCGTTGTTCATAGAATTTACCTTCTATTTGAAAACAGTTATGAGACATACAAAGAGATGTTAACTGCATGTATTCATCTATTATCGCCTTTTCGATATTATTGTTCTGAAGTAAACGTTCCAATTATTAAAATAAAATAAAACAGGCAAATCATGCAGCCTTTGCAAATCCGTCAAACATAAAATTCTTGACAGTTAATTGTCATCAGTTAAAGTTGTATTAGCAACTAACTAATAATTATGAATCACTTAACTGAAAGAGAAAGAATAGAAATTCTCATGATAATGATAACATGTGCAGTGTTTAACGACACCCATCCAGATAGGAATCCAATAAGTAAGTCAACAGTGACAAAAACATCAAGAAGATTTAATCAAACCGGTAGTGTGAAAAACCAACCTAAATAAGGACGGCCAAGAACATGCACCAACGAAGAAAATTCTTTTAATATTTTATTAGATGTCGCGGAGAACCCTAAAACGTCTGTACTACAAGTGGCTTTAAATCATGATATGTCTCGAAGATCTGTTCAAAATATTTTAAAACGAGCGAAGTACCACCCATACAAAATTCATCTAGTACACGAATTCAACGAGGATGATTTTGACAGAAGATTAGAATTCTGTGAAAGAATGATGACAATGATTGGCGGCGATGAAAATTTTGTTAAAAGGATTGTTTTCTCAGACGAAGCAACGTTCCAGTTAAATGGTATTGTAAATAGGCACAATTGTAGATATTGGTCTGATAGTAATCCTCATTGGATGGCGACGGTACATACCCAATATCCACAAAAAGTCAATATATGGGCCGGAATTATCGGCCATAATATCATAGGCCCGTTTTTCATAGACGGAAATCTAACTGCTGAAAAGTATTTACAATTATTGCGAGAAAATATTGTTCCACAAATTATACATCTTTTCCCAAACCACAACAATCAAATTTGGTTTCAACAGGACGGCGCTCCACCACACTATGGACGTGAAGTACGTTATTACTTAAATAATACATTTCCTCAAAGGTGGATAGGGAGGCGAGGAACTATTGAATGACCGGCTCGATCTCCTGATCTGAATCCCCTAGACTTTTCTTATGGGGATATTTAAAGTGCCGTGTGTACAACAACAAACCAGAATCTTTGAACGAATTAAAATTACGTATTCAGACAGAAATAAGAAATATTCCTGAAAATTGGTTAAATAATACAATAGACGGATTTATCCACAGACTTCATTAGTGCCAGGAAGTAAATGGAGAACACTTTGAACATCTTTTATAATCTAAATTCTGAAGCGAAATTTTGTTTATAAACTTCTTGTTTAAATATTAATTGAACCATTTTATTAAATTTTTGTTGCTTTGCCTAGTTTTGTTTATTTAGTTTAATTGCAAGCATTTGTTGGGGTTTCAATGGGAAATAATAGAGGCAATAATGACAACGGGACATTCTCTACTGCCATTGTTAAGTTCTTCTAATTTTTGACGAATGGGCAAAGGCTGCTTGATTTGCGTGTTTTATTTTAATTTAATTAAGTTTAATTTTTTTTCTAAAATTCTATCAAAAGAATCACCAAACCTATAATACCATTTAATTCGGGAAAAAATAACCTTTTTAACCATGTTACATTTAGCCAAAAAAAAAACAAGTAGGCTTTGTATTTCAAAAACTTATGGATTAAAACAAAAAGAAAAAGAAGCAATAAGTAGTTCTAATTGAGTCTTATATCTGTTTAAAATTTCAGTATTCTAGCTCAGACCGTCTTAGCATAACGAACCCGGTTCCATACATAATCGCAACCCTGTGTATATACACACATACATACACATATAACTCAATAATATGCACTAAAAGAAATAAGAAAAAGAGAAAAAAACTAGTCAGTGCAATGTATAAGTAAAGCGCAACACCATTGCAAGTGTCAACAGTCGCTACTAATTAGCTGGGATAATGGTGAGAAATTAATATTAAGATCATCCCCGCAAGTGGCATTGCAACAACTACAACCCCTATACAACGGGGATCCAAGTAAAATATTGGTTCTGGCCGTTGAAAAATAAAACACATTCTTTGTGCGACATGGGTACTGACGCTACCACAAACATGATCTTTACCAAAAAAGATTGAACATCTATATTATTGTGCAATACATCATAAATAAACTTAATATCCGTTTTATGCCTTCGCATCTCCAAAAATTAAAATTTAAATTGTTCAAGAAGGACACCATAGCATGTCCCGTGAACGGGGTACAAACTACGCCTCTTGAAGTACAGATATTTCAAGAAACGCCTGTGAAGCCTCTCGAACGCTTCTGAATAAGTTTTATATATTGGTGACCAAATGAATGAGGCATATTCGAGGCGAGAGCGAACAAAGGAAAAATAAAGGGTAGTAATGGCCTCTATGGATGCAAACTGCCTGGTATTTCTAATAACAAGCTTCTAATATTTTCAATGCCGATGAAACAGTGCTATTGATGTGATCAGAAAACGTTAATTTAGAGTCAAAAAGTACGCCTAAATCCCTTACCACTGTACAACGATGAATAGGGATCCCGTCAAAAGCGTAATTGAAACAGAGAGGTTCTTGCTTCCGACTGATAGTCAATACATGGTTTTTAGAAATATTCAGGGACGAATTATTCACAGTATACCACGCTCCTAAAACAATCCACCTGCCTCTGCAGAAACAAGCAATCCGTAATATCATTCATAAATATTGCAAATAATAGGGGACCTAGATTGCTACCCTGTGGAACTCCTGAGGTGCCAGTAAAGTAATATGATTTGTGACCAGCATAACTGACGTACTGCACCCTATTCATCAGGTAAGTGTTAAATAATGACTTCAATTGAGGTGAAAAACCAATAGCATCTATTTTACGTAGCAATATGGCGTGATCGATACGATCAAAAGCCTTAGAGAAGTCGGTGTAGGTGCTGTCAACATGCTCGTTATCATCCAGGTATTCCGAGACAAACTGGGTTAACACTGCAAGATTGGATGTCGTGGATCGTTTACTCATAAAACCTTGCTGGTCGTCCAAAAGTCTGCACCGAATCTGTGAGTAAACATTCGTGTAAAGGCACATTTCGAACACTTTGGCAAAATTGTTAAGAATAGCTATCGGTCGGTAATTCTCGATCAAGGCTGTCACCTTTTTTTTGAATTGGGAATTGTTTTGTTACTTTCCAGCACTCAGGGAAGGCAGAATGCTAAATTAAAAAGGAAAGTGAGAGGTTTAGCACAGATGTACGCACAATCACGAGCAAGAGAATTTGATATATTATTATTATTATTTTATTTCTGAATTACAAAACGTCGATTATAGAATGTTAGCTCACGCAATTAATAAATAATTCAAGTCACAATATTAGTGTTGTAAGTATCCATTAATTTCAAGCTCAGACGGTGTAATTCTCATTCCTACGGTCATTTATTATATTGCTCTGGACTTGCACGCACGAGAAAGTGTTTTTTCATAACAAGCTACGTAGTATTTCTTTATTTTTGGAGTGTGGAGAGCACCTGGGAAATGCGAAAGTTTATTGCAGACTTGAAAATGTACTGAAATTACGGTATTTTTTCATTTTATTTAGGAAAAAGAATGCATTTATGAACTGGAAGTTTTATTTAACGAGACGAGATACTGCAGATGTTATGTCGTCGTTTTTATTGCCAGTACTCATGCGGAGACAGTTCAAGAGCAATCACAGCGTGTCTCCAGCATCCGTATGGTAACGCCATCTGCCGTTTTGCGTCATCATACACGACATTTATCGATAAACAGTTTCTTGTGCCATCGCCTTTTTATTGATACACTAGACGATCTGGAACGAACATCACAAAGAAAACCTTTGATGTGTATGTTGAATAAGATTCGACTTTGTTTATTTTGTAGTAAGATACGTTTTTTTAGCAAACGAATGGAGAAGTTATATTATCCTTTTAAAAATATAACACTGCACTTAGAGAAAAACAAGATGTCCAAATATATAATTTCTTAAAAACGGAAAAAACCTCTTGGGATGCTTAAATTTGAAGTATGCACTAAAGTTGTAATTTATTAAGGGTATTAAAAACACATTAAGTAAGTTTTTGACAAAAATAATATCAAAATTGTGAAAGTAAAAGAACCACTCAAAAACAAACAGGAAAACTTTACATCCCACACCCCAGTGCTGTTGTCATCGTCATTGCCTAAATAACAAACAATAACAGCCCCATCACCAATCCTTGAGGTACTCCACGGTACTGCTTAGTAGTAAACTATTTGTTTCCTATTCTCCAAGGAACTTTTACATAGTTGAAATGATACACGACTAACACAGTAATAACACAGTTTATCTAAAAGAATTTGATGATCAACTGTATCCAAAGCTTTACTTAATTCCAACATTGTTATTTCTGTGTGTTTCTGTTCATCAAAAGATGTTTGTGTGCTCTCGACAATGTCAACAATTGCCGTTGTTATTTCTTTCTAATACCTTCGATAATGTAGCTAGGATCGATGTGGGCCTATAATTTCCATATTCATCTCTTGTGCTCTTCCTGAATATGGGATCAACCTTGGCTAGGTAGCTTCCAAGGCACCCGGAAAAGCCTCCGTCTTGATTTGTGACATATGTCAACGGCTCCACTAAGTCCACTGCAACCTCCCTCAAAAGAGCTGCTAGAAAACCCATATATTATATATATGTCAGTATTTTTACATTATAAGGATCGTGTAATCTTGCTAGTATCTTCTTGCTACTGAATTTAAATAAAGCGAGTTGGCATTATTTATTATAATTTTTTTGAAAGACGCATCTGGCGCTTCCTCAGATCTATAAATAGTATCAGGAAATACTTCTGCCCGAAAGAGCTGAAATATTTCTGACACAATCTAGTTCCTTTCCAATCATCTAAGTGTCTTCTGAGTTTTTCACCTCTTACTGGCAAGCTCCCGATAGTGCTTTCTGTTTATTGGCCAATAACATGACATGGTTTGGATTCACCTCCCTTATACTTATTTGCCTCGTCTTTCTATGTTTTTGCTTGACTATATTGTATGCATTTTTTGATTCTCTATCACCCCCTACTGTCTTTATTACTTTCAAAGCGACCACTGCATCTTTCATGTTACTAATAGCGCTATTTGTCCTAACATTTGTTGTTTGCTGAGGCTTTAGTGTAACATTCCTCATATGGGAATGGTTTCGTCTAAATGATACATTGTATTGTCATGAAAATGCCTTTAGAGCACCTTTATTTCACTGCTCATCAATGTTCAATTTTTGCAATTTACTCCTATAGTTAAATATATTTATTGTCAAACGTCAATAAAGGGATGCATTACCATAGCGCTTCATTTACGGAAGTAAACAAACACTTAATCGTACTGTAAAATAAAATATACCTGCCGCTAATATCTGTCAACGTAGCCATGACTGATGACTTTAAACATAAATCGTTTGTCGCTGTCATTATATCTTCATTTTTTAAACTACAACTTTTTTCAGTTGGCAATAAAATTTTGTATGCACCACGTCAGTAAAGTGCCTTTATCGAACTCGCCTGTTACTTGTCTCGCTCGCCTTGCTCATAAAGCAGACTCGTTCGATAAAGAATGATTTTACTAATTCCCTAAATAAGTATTATATAATACATTACCCTTTATATTAGTGTACATGTTATCAATGTAAGTAGATGATTTAGAGGCTATTCTTGAAACACATTTTGTAAATTATACGATGCGAAGACACGAATTAATCGTAACTATTTGTTCGTTTCTGATAATATATTTACACTGAAATCTCCAATCTGCTTGTTATTTTCGTTAACACCACGTCTAACCACTCCATAAAAATATCGCAATCTGCTGTTGGAGCCTTGTATACGCCAAGAATGACTAATTTCAAAACTGGTACTTCTATATCGGTAATGTCGAATGCCTTTCAATATTCATATATATCTTTTTAAAGGCAAATGCCTTTTTTTAAATCAGAATTAACACCCCTTCTCTTATATAAGTACTTCTAACAAAAATGGTTATGTATCTTAAAAAGTTATCTCTGGTTATTTGTTGTGTAACATCGTCAGTAGTCATGTTCCGGTTGTACAAAGCTATATCAACATGTCGGTATTTAATAATTCATCAATTTCGATGCTATCTGACATGTCTAGTAGAAATTAAAACTTAAAAAAAACTGTTTCGAAGCTTATTACAAAGTTATAATTTCTAATGTTAATGTTGGTCAAAGCACTTGTGGTAATGAAGGGCTAATTTAATTAATTATAAACTATTAAAATAAAAATTCAGTGCTTGTATGTATATGTATTCATTTCGAAGAGATAGATTTTACTTGGACGACTAACTATATTATGATGCTCTAATATATTCATGTTGATTCGTCAGATATATATGTTTGAATTTAATTCTATTTATTCCAAAAAGAGAAAGACGAAATTCTGAACAGACCCAAGAGAGAGTTATTTCTTATTAGCAGACAGCAAGCTGAAATAACATCATACTACCTTCGCTTTTGGTATCAGTTGTAAAATATTTTGACATCTTTGACATTGTTTCTTTTCTAGACAAATTTATTTACTTTCATGTGTTGTGATTACTTCATTTATCATACTGCATTAACTGCGGATTTATCTCTGAGGAATCTATATAGAATTTAATTTGGTACAGATTTCATATTTCAGACAGATATTTAAATTTTATTTTACCGCCTAAAATTTATTTCACCAGTTATAGGTTGTAATTTGGACTGGGGGTCTGTTCAGAATTTCGCCTCTCTCTTTTTGGAATAACGTATAGTTTTTATAACGTTTATTTATTTCACTTTAAACAATAAAATAACTTTATGTTGTACAGGGTGTGTCATTAACAAAAACAATTACAAAATAGGGGTAAGGGCAACTGTTAATCAAAATGAAAGAGACTTTTAAAGGAACAAAACACCATAATAAATTACCGGGTGTTCCATAAAAAAAAATAAGTTTTTGGTATATGAAAATTTCAGGAAGTATAGGCTTTGAAAAAGCAAAGTTTTCTGAGGTATTGTCGAGGGCAATTTATACCAAAGATGCAGAATTTTCTTGGTTATTGTTATTGCTTTTGACAACAATGCAAATATGATTTTTTTTCTGAACACGTGTTTTGGTCAAAAATTTCCGAAAAAAATAATAACTCAAAATATTATTTTTTTATCAGTTTTGAAAAAGAAAAAAACAGTTGAACAGGCAATTTAAAACCAAAAATCCAAAATTCATTAAAAAAAATTAAGTTCCATGTAGTTCCGGTAAACCAGAAGTGCGTCAGAGCTTAAAGTATTTTTAGAATATACGCCCCAAGCAACCATGAATCATCCACTGATCTTTTTTCCTCTTATTTAAAAACAAAGGAGCAATCGAAAAAGCGGCTACTAATGACACTGTATGTACATTATGTATTTGATAATTCCAGCGAAAATGCAGTTTATCGGTTAGGCCTTGTTAAACTTCTACAAAACTTTATTATAAAGTCTGACCACTATATCTGCTGACCGCAGTCTCGTATGCGAACCCTATTATATACAAACAATTTATGTGAAACTTATCAAGTGGAAACATTTAATAAATGTATGTATGTATAGGATACAGTATAGTTAAATTTACATAGCTATCACTAACAGTTGTGCGGTTTCTAAAGGAAAATTATTACGCGGTGCTTAATAGGCGCTTTTGTGAAGCTGACAGAAGAAACAAACCCGTTTTGTGTATTCGTTTGGGACAATGCAGTCAGTTGTACAAGGAATTCGCCAGAAGATTTTCTCAATAGCAAGTGAAACTTTGCGGTAAACATAGAAATTAGTTTTACTATTTGCGCTACCGTTCCCGTCAATAACAGGAATTGACTGTGATTTCCTTTAGTAACACAAACGATGCAGAATAATACGGACAATATTGTCGTTTTAGAAATGAAGAACTAAAACTAAAACTAAATATTCTAAACGAGTACTTCCATGTATAATTAACAGCACTCTTTATAGTTTCTCGCAATCTCTCTTAAAGTTCATCAGTTTTTCTGAAACTACTGATAAGGAAAGTAGTAGTATATACCCATCTTAAGCACAGGTTCAAAGCTCACCAAAACTTAGTAAATTCAACATATATCATAGCATATACCTATTGCAACATTGTTCAACAGTGTTCATTCTTTTGACTACACCAGTGCAATCTCAACAACAACAAACTCTTTTAAATGAGACTGAGAATGAAGTTCATCGTAGTACACAGATTCATAAACATTGTCGTTCTTTGTCGTATTCGTTCTTCTCTGCTCTTATTCCAAGCGCCTTTGCTTTGACCAATATCTCTCTCTATTTTCCAAAGAATTCGTCTGGTTTTTCATTTAGTTCTATTATGTTGAAAGTTTAATTCAACGCTTCACGTCTTTTTTGTTAAAGTTTTTTGAGACAGCTATTGGCGTCAGTGAAAATGTCTGAATACTTAGTTTCATTTGCTCTAATGATGTAAAAAACTAACAACTCTGAATCTAAAGTTACTTGTAACTCTTCTTCTGCCTGTTTGTTGATTGTTTTTTATATTTCAACTTTTCTTTCGCCTTCTACAATGTTTTATAATATCATTTCTCTGTTGGTAGCTTGGTCTCCTTTTTCTTATCCCTTTTTCATTTTCGCCTCCCATATTTTGCTTGACTGGTTGGTCTTTTTCTAAAAGACAGCTAGTACTCGACAAACTCTAGAATGTCTTATATTTATACAGGCCAGCCTTCTTGGATAATCGTATTTCGTATTTGATATTTTCTCGTCATTTTCTTCATTCCACAGCGATAGCATTTCCATCGCCTAAATTTTGCTTTTAATTCTCTTGGGTAAAGTCCAAGTTCAGTATTTATGAGTATTAGTCAAGTAATTTGGCTTTTCTTTTTATGCTTATGTAGATTTTAGTGCTTTAATGTTTTTATCTGAAATTATTACCAAGTGGCCAACATGAATATATTTCTCAATTTCGACTCTGAAAATTACCATGATGCGTAAAATAGTTTCCGATTACTCTTTAATTCCACTTCTTAATGTTATTGTTTGGAAATATATTTAGCAATAGGACAATAACTATTTTTCTCCGTGTCTTCTTTGAATGGGAAGTTACAACATTAGTATTTTTATTAATAATAGAGTTCTTACTAATGGTGTACAAATGTCTAATTGCACGTATTAATTTATTATTTACGCCTGCCTTACCTAGGTTTTCACATAGCTTGGATACATTAGAAGAAAAATTTCATCGGCAATGTCTCTTAATTTTAAGAGCACTGAAAATAAGAAGAGCCAATTGGAAATGTTTGGGAATATTTTCTTCCTTGCAAACTTATTTCTATATTTTCCTTAAAAATACTTCTCCCTAAAAATACCATTTCAGTAGTGATTCTATCATACCTTGGAAATTTGGCCATTTCCTATATATGTAGAACGATAATATAGCGACACAACGTATATTTCTTCTAATCTTCAGCTAGCAGCGTTTCTTCTTCTGATCCATCTATGACATTCGGGAATTCCGCATGAAATCTGTTCATAATTAGTCTTGTATATCTCCTCTTGACCCTATAGAGAAGCTAATCCTTTTAGAGTTGTTAGAAACAAGCTACTGGTTTCCCACGTACGATTTTCTAGTTTCTCAGTTAATTCCATCTATGTGTTTTCTTTGGCTGGATACATTACCATTCTAGGCTCCACTGATGTTTTTATATTCCTCGTAATTCTAAAAATAAAAATACAAACAAATCACAATGGGAAGGGCTAATATTTTTGGTATAGTTAAGTGATTTATAATAAGTAAGTTAAAAGTAAACTTATTCAAACTTGAGAAACTCACTTGGAGTCTGTGACTTAATACTAAACAAAAACACTAGCTACTAAATACTTGTAGGCAGGATACGCTTAAATTAGTTAAGTTTGAATAAACAAAAACACTAAAACACCTTTACCACACTAAAGTACAAAAAAGTAAATACTTATTGCGACAACTATGTTGTCATATTCAGTAGCACTGATTAAAAACCGCGTTGCATATACACTGTAGCGTATACAGTATACAGAACAACATTAATTTCAAATTTACAGAGATGGTTTATTTATACTTATACCTAAGCTATTAATTACATCATTAATCGTACCTGATCACTGTACTGTGTTAAATTCGTTACGCTTAAAACTATAATCCTATCCTTTAATTCTAATATTCTCTGAAAACTAAGGGTACCTAAAAGGAGGTAACGTTGTTCACACCACAAACTTATATAAACAAGATTGAGGAATTGGCCTTTTATCTGAATTAATTAATCTATTTCTATTTTTTGTGAATGTATACTATCTAGTTATCTATAACTATGCACTTGTTTGATACGTTTGAGGTATCAAAGTTGTGGAATTTAGAATTACATTATTACGTTTCATTTTTCTTAAGATATTGTCAACTACGTCTGATTGGAAACCATTATATTCAGCAATACATATCTGAATAGACATTTTTTGTAGAAAACAACAGTTTGAATACTTTTTACATATATACATTTATACGCAAAAGGTATATGTATATACCGCATGTGTCAAATTTCATTGGCTATAGGGATTCAATGGTTGCATGCGATCTATACGTATACATATAATACGTTGCAACATGGTGCCCCTACTGTCCGTCACCAGTGCCGACAACAACCGACATCACAACGATTTACTCCGATCTTTCCACTTCTCCCGACCAGATTTTACATTCAGTGTTTAGCTGCGAACACGTTGCAAAAGCCGTCTTATTACTGGAACGGGAAACATCAAATGTAGTAGTTTATTATTATTTTCAGAATCCTTTTTTATTTACCTTATTTTTAATTTTATTAGAATTACGCTTTTGTTTGTATCATGCAGCGTGAACGCAGCTTAATAATTCTCTGCATTTACTGAAAAGAAAAAGAAAAACAAATCCTTCCAAGGCATAAATATTATTTCTAAACGCATTACAAACACCCAACCCGGTGGTCGAATAGGTACTGCCGCTAACCACGCTAACTTCTATTTACGTGCATGCATCGGTCGTGCTTGCATTGGAAAGGAAGGAAGGGGTACTGTACTATGTTGCTACGTACTGTATGGATTTATCGCCTATGGCTAATGAAAATTGACACATGCTGTATACATGTTGCTGGGATACACACACACATGTACAAAGTCATTACAGGCAGTCGCACGTACACTGACGAGGCCTTAAAAGCCGAAACACGGTGTCTGTGCGTTAATTGGCGGTAATGACACTAGATGTGTGTATGTATCCCAAACACATGTATTTACATATACGTTTTGCGTATAAATGTATATATGTAAATAGCATTTACCTCTTCATATTAGTTCTAGCATCTAAGTATTTAACACTTTTCATTTTCATACAATAATTTGAATCTGCTGTAATGCATATTATTTCCTTTCTATGAAAATCTATTTCTATATTACAGCCTTCTTTAATTACTAATGTATCTAAAAAAGCTAATTGTCCATTGTTTTCCTTTTCAAGAGTGAATTTAATCGTGGGGAATTACGAGTTTAATTCATGAAGAAACACTTCGGTATCATACATGTTAATGTTGAAAATGGCGAAAATATCTCCAAGGTACCTTATCCATAGTTGAGCGAAATATTTGGCGTTATTTTTGAATTCTGTTTCAAAATTACTCATAAATAATTGGGCAATAAGAAACTTCCCATGAGAGTCCCATCTCGTTGTTCATAGAATTTGCCTTCTATTTGAAAACAGTTATGAGACATTCGAAGGGATGTTAACTGCATGTATTCATCTATTATTACAGCCTTTTCAATATTTTTGTTACGAAGCAAACGTTCTAAATATTTCAGGATTTCTGGAATCGGTACTGAAGAAAACAATGAACTGACATCAAGCGAAATCAAAATCTCACCTTCTTGCAACTTATAATGTTCGATTTTTTGAATAAATTCGAGTTTTCTACTCCAAAGTTAAATTTCTGAATTCATTTACTCCGACTTACTTACAGACAGTAAATAAGTCGGAGAGTTTAAGTTTGTGGTGTGAGGAACGATACCCCCCCATTTAGGTACCGTTAGTTTTCATAGAATATTAGAATTATAGAATAGGATTATAGTTTTAAGAATGACGAATTTAATGGTACAGTGATCAGGTACTGTTAAAGATGTAGTTAATAGCTTAGGTATATGTATAAATAAGCCACCCCTATAAATTTGAAATTTGTATAGACAAAGCGATTTTTAATCAGTGCTACTGAAGATGAGAATATAATTGTCGAAATACGTATTTAGTTTTTGCACTTTAGTGTGGTAAAAGTGTTTTAGTGTTTTTGTTTATTCAAACTTCACTAATTTAAGCATATCCTGCCTACAAGTATTTAATAGCTAGTGTTTTATGTTTTTTCGTATATAAATATTAGTCAATTTTTTGATAGGAATTACACGAATGCTCGTTAAAAATAGAGATATTAAATTGCGGGTACTTATTTTAAAAGAGATTGGTTAAGAGTTCAATATTTAATTTCATGTAATAATATGTATAATATACAGTAATACAACTGATGACAAATGATTCTGCACCGCTCTCTGCCATCGTTCTTTTTTCTGTATTGTAATTAATAATTACCGCTTCTCATCAGATATGAACTAACACAAATTTAATCAAGCGATGTTAGTAAATTTTTATATTTCATAAGAGAGTAAATCAGGAGGGATTTTACATAAAAGTTTCGAGATATCTAAGGCAATTCTTAAATAGTAAGGCAAAGATTGAACTTTTTCCTCGAAAACTTTCTGAATTTTAGAATGCATCAATCTCGGGATTAAAATATCGCCCTTCAGCGTTGGTCCTTACTTTGTTTGGATCCAATAATCTAATACCGTGATATATGTATTGTTGGAGGAACGGAATAATACTTTAATACCATGGATGGGTCCTTTGCCTTGCATAGCAGACGTGAACCAGTTTATATATTTACTTTGCAGAATGGAAACCGGACAAATGTTTGCACAGTTACTCGAAAGGGCAAGCATCACTCGTTTCGTAATACATTCGTAAATAGTAGTGAATGTGTTGTTATTTTTACGAGTAAATATTTACTAGTTGAGGTTTTCACATGCGCTTCTCTTTAGAAGTTCAAGTTTACATAAGCTTTATTTAATATGTTAGTTTTTTCAAATTATAATAAATTCCTTTAGTGTTCCGATACTGTAAATAAACAGTGTGTAAAGCGATGTGATTTCCTAAAGGGAAAAATATTTTAGTAAGAGTTAGTGGAGAAAAACGTATTCTATATAAAACATTTTGATTGTATCGAAACCCCTTTTGGTAAAAAAAACAGTAATCATTTAATTAATATAAGATAGAAAACTTGAAATTATGTCGAGTTGTTGATTTTAAATATGACTAAGTCTAAATGTTATACATCAGTATCGCATTACCCATGTATTAGTCATTAACCAACGACATTGCCTGACAATTCAGCTAGCTTTATTTGTGAAAAATATTGACGTTAAAGCAGCGAATCTACATGGTGAAATGTTATGGTATAGGGGAAGTCACGTATAAATATGCAATACAGCTATTTAATGGAAAAAAATGAGTTGAGGCCACCACACGACCAAACGTATGAGCGTTTCAAATAATACAATTTTAAAAATTATTTTATGCAAAAATTATTCAAAATCCTATTCTAAGTACTTCTACTCTCTTAATAAATCTCTACAGGATACATACTTTGTGAGATATTTGCAAAAAAATGGTACTCGCTAAGAGTAATAGTATTACTTCCGGTCCGGATTTTGAATTTTCGTTTATACAAAAAAATATTCCAAATCTAACTCTAAATACTTTTATACTCTTGACAAATATATATAGAATGCATAATTTACGAAATATTGGCAAAAATCGCTATTCGATAAGAGTAAAAGTGACACTTCCGGTTCGAATTTAGAAATTTATTTATACAAAAAACATTGCTAATTTCGCTCTAAATACTTTTGTACTCTTGTTAAATATATACTGAATGCATAATTTATGACATATTTGCAAAAAATCGCTATTCGGTAAGAGTAAAAGTGTTACTTCCGGTCCGAATTTTGAAATTTTTTTTACATAAAAGATATTGAAAATTAAGCTATAAATATTTTTATACTCGTAATGTACCCGTCTAAAAAGCATGACATGCGAAATATTTGCAAAAAACCGATCTTCGATAAGAGTAAAATACCCACTTCCGGTAGGAATTTCAAAAAAATTTTTCGCAAATTTAATTTTGAGTACATATGGATTCTTTATAAATTTGTTTAAGCTTAGTAGTTCACGAGGTATTGGCAAAATTCGATTTTTTCACTGAAGTAAACTTCTACTTCCGGTCTGGCGATTTTACTGAAAATCTAATCAAATCTCAAGAGGAAGATTATACTCGTAAATACAAAATTTGGAATTTATGCCTACAGCGGTTTGACCGATATCGTGGTCACACACACATACACAGACAGACACACACAGAGAGAGAGACATTTTTTAAAAACCACTTTTTTGGTATCATGGAACTTCAAAACGTGGACATTTGCAAAAATCTCGAGGTTGAAAATTTTCGTCATCACAATACTTCCTTATACTACGTATAAGAAAGTAATACCAGAATGTAAGTTTAAGCAAAACAGCATTGAAGAAATTAATTGGTAAGTTCGATGAAACAGGATCCATTTTCGAAGAAAAGAAGCTTTGCAAAGCACGAAATGATGATTATGATACTGCGACCATTACGGCTATCGAATCAGTTGCGGAACATCCTGGGAGTTCTTTACGCCAGCAAGCAAGTGAAGAACTCAATGTTAGTCATACATTATTGCATACAATTTATAAAGCGAACAAAATGTATCCATATAAACGTAGATTTAGGCGCACCCTAGAAAATGCTGATCAGGCTTTCAGACTCGAGTTTTGATTATGGGTTGGTGAGAACACTATGAACATCGTCTTTTTTTTATCAGAAATTAATGTTTAGTAATGAAGCAACGTTCTCGAAAAATGGTACTGCTTCTCCTCACAAAATTGTAGATATTGGTCGAAGGATAATCCAAATTTTAAAATTAATGTCCGAAATCAGCGATATCATAAAGTCAATGTTTGGAGCGGTATGTTATTAAATAGAATCATTGGATCCTATCTTTTTAATGGAAATTTAAATCAACAGAATTACTTGGAAATGCTTCAGACATTTTTATTGCCATCACTTGAGCAAGAGGAATTGCGACGCATCTACTTCCAACAGATGTCCAGCTCATGGTACCTTGATTGTAAGAAAATTCTTAAATTTACGCTTTCCTAATAAATAGATTGGATAACATGGATATACATACATTGGCTAGCTCGATCACCGGAATTAAACCCATCGATTTTTTTCTTTGGGGTTACCTAAAGCAAAAAGTGTACAGAGAAACGATCGGAAATTATTTAAATTATCTAAAATGCGGATTATGGAGGCTGTTCGAGAAATTAATGTTGAAATGTTGCACAAAGTTTACAAACAATTTAGAAAAAAGTTGAAGATAGCGCTTTGATGTGGAATAATGTTCGAGTTTAGTGGTTATCCTTGTTTTACAAACAGAAAAACAATAAAAGTTTTATCGAAATGAAATTCGCCCTTTGTGTAACAATAATAATGTAACATAACATTCGGACTTAGTCATATTTAAAATCAATAACAAGTCGACATAATTTCAAGTTTTTCATCTTATCTTAAACGATTACTGGTTTGTGTATTTACCAAAAGAGATTTCGATACAATTAAAATTTTTTATAAAGAACAAATTTTCCTCCTAAAAGTCAAATATTTTTCCTATAGGAAACCACATCATTTTACACACTGTATCTATTTGCTATAGCTCAATATTTTTGGACATTACATATAAATTCTCTGATACACTTGAATTACGAAACAGACGAATCACGTCATAAAACCGAAAATACAACTTTCCGCTTACCTGATTTTTTTTGCAATATTTTGTATTTCAAAAATTTTTTGATTCGCAGAGTAATTTGAGAATAATCAATAATATGGCGGCACATTACTACTTGTTCAAAGTAAAAAATTAAATATGTGACTAGGTGCCTAAATCAATTACCAAGAAGTGAAGCAAACGGCAGATAATCGCTCAATTTCTTGTCTGTAAAATAAGAAACCTCGTCAAAAGTTTCAAACACTAACTACGCTAATGACCGAAGATGAGCTTTTTGCACATTAGTTTCCGCTGATGCACCAGGGAGGAACTTCAATACGAATTTAATTAAATGTCCTGGTCGTCAATAGAAAAGTTTGGAAGAAAAGGGAAATTACAGACAGTTCTCCGCGTTGTAAAAAAGAAAGTTATGCAAACTCTTAATAGAAGTTTTAAAGATTATAAATACGTCCTATTTTAAAAATGATTAGGTATATTGAACTTGTCCGCACTCAGATATACAGGGTCATTATAAATATATGCGACAAATTTTATGGGCTGATTCCTGGGGTTATAGTGATCATAAAAGTTCATATGAATGTATGTCCGAAACGGCATAGTTTTAAAGTTATAGGATGTTTAATAGTAAATGTAATAGTTCATACAATAAAATGTACTAATACAACAAAATTAACTTTTAAAAATTGTTGGACGTGACGATCTTCAACTGCAATGCAAGATTTTTTCCTCCGTTACATTGATTGGTGAGTGCATTCAAGAATGCCGGGGGTGTTTCGAATTATATCAACTGTTGCAAGAGTACGATTTCAATGGAAGTTGGATAAACTAGTGATTTAAGGTGACCCGAGATAAATACAAAACTAGAGAATTTAAGTCTAAAGATCGCGGAGGCCACGGCTGTGGATCTCCTCGCCCTATCCACTGATTTGGAATCTGAATTGCAACGGGACTTCTTCCAACATTAGTGGTTGCTCATCTTCAAGAAACGGCCGTTTTCTTGAAGAGGATCTACTTCCCCATTTAACCTCATCGGTAAAAAATATGGACCAATCAAGTGATCTTCAACAATTCCAGCCCACACATTAACTGAGGATTGATGATGATGACGGGTTTTCAAAGCTTCGTGTGGGTTTTCTTCTGTCCATGTGTGATTATTATGAAAATTAATACTGGAATACTGACGATTTAGAGTGATTTTCTGTTGTTTCCACTGACGAAAAGCAATATTTGCGGGAAATCTGCTTGTGATATGGATACAACAGTTCATTGTTCAATATCCTCCAAACTGTGGAATGACTTATGTTTAAGGCAGATGCTCTTTTTCTGGTGCTTGTAGTACAATTTCTAGTAACTGTACGTGTGTGCCCGATATCAGCCGTGTGTTTTTTTTTAAATTTCCCATTTCGCTACGACGTTGGTGAAGACCAATAATCTAATATTTAGTTAGATAAGTAGACAAGCGAGAGGTATTGCGAACAACACTAGAGTGGGATGAGTATATGCGCCATCAGCTAGGTTCGGGCAAAACATGGTGAGCCGCTAATTTAAAATTGCAATACTGCAATAATGCTTTATTTTTTATGGTTTTAGCCTAAGTTTGACGTTATTTAACCTTTTTTTTTGACGATTAAATGATAAGAATTAACAAGGTGTTACAGTGAACAATTATTTCATACAATTAATGAATGTACAATGATCTTATATTAGGATAGATGCAGCGTTGACTAGACTGTTTTTAGGTTAGTTGTACTACAGACTAATACAATGATCGACGATTGCAAAAAATGAGGTGTGACCACCACACGGCTTTCTTATACGTATGAGCGTTTCAAACTATGCAATCTTAAAAAAATTTTTACACATAAATTATTCGAAATCCTGTTCTAAGTACTTCTATTCTATCAACAAATCGCTATAGAATGCATACTTTGCAATATATTCGAAAAAGAGTGCTACTCCCTAAAAGTAAAAATGTTACTTCCGGTCCGAATTTTAAAATTTCACTTATACAAAAAATATTGCAAATCAAGCACTAAATACTTATGTACTCTTAAAAAATATATATAGAATGCATAATTTACGACATATTTGCAAAAAATCGCTATTCGTTACGAGTAAAAGTGGTACTTCCGGTCTGAATTTTGAAATTTTTTTTATACAAAAGATATTGAAAACTATGTTTTAAATACTTTTATACCTGTAACGTACCTGTCTAAAAAGCATGACTTGGGAAATATTCGCAAAACCGAGTTTCGATAGGAGTAAAAGACCTACTTCCGGTAGGAATTTCGAAAAACTTTTTAAATAAAATTATTCTCAATTTTAATTTTAAGTACATATAAAGTCTTTATAAATTTGTTTAAAGTTAGTATTTGCCGAAATATTGGCAAAATTCGATTTCTTCACAGAAGTAAACTGCTACT
Organism: Amphimallon solstitiale; assembly: GCA_963170755.1. Lineage (NCBI taxonomy): Eukaryota > Metazoa > Arthropoda > Insecta > Coleoptera > Scarabaeidae > Amphimallon > Amphimallon solstitiale. The sequence goes on along the minus strand of OY720681.1, from coordinate 79,501,418 downwards.
TCCGGTCTACCGATTTTACTGAAAAACTAATCAGATCTCAAGAGGGAGATTACACACGTAAATACAAAATTTGGAATTGATATCTACAGCGGTTTGACCGCTATCGTTGTCACACACATACACACACAGAGAGAGAGACACACAGACATTTTTTAAAAACCACTTTTTCGGAATCAGGGGACTTTAAAACGTGGACATCTGCAAAAATCTGGAGGTCGAAAATTTTCATCATCACAATATAATATATTCGTATAAGAAAGTAAAAAAAAGTAGTATTTTAGTTATTTAATATTGTAGGTATATATACCTGCCGTTTTATCAATAGTTTTTATTTTGATTATTATAATAATTTAGGTACAACAAAATGGTTCAATTTTGTTGTGCTTATGAATGTACAAACCGCCACAACACGGGTACAAATACAGTGAAATCTCTGTTAACGGACACCTCCGCTGAACGGACGCTTCCTTTGGACGGACAATTTTCTCGGTCTCTTGAACTTCCAATAATATTTATTAACAATTTAAACTCTATTGGCCGGACACTCCCCTGAACGGACGCGGACAGTACTTTATAGAACATTATTCATCAAAACTCTCTCCTGTACGGACAGGGTGACATCATCGCTTACATTTGCGTCGTAGTTATTATTCCCTTACAGTTGTACGCACAGTAGTGTGTATGCACATGTAGTATTAATCAGTACAGTGCAGTGACAAGAGATATTAATGTAATCATTAAAATGTCAAATAAACGAAGAAATATTTTAACACTTAAACAAAAAGTGAATGTTATTAGTGTTTTTAGTAAAGCTTAGTGTACGTGATTTGGCAAAACGATTTAATACAGGGAAAACTCAAGCATCTGATATTATTAAAAAAAAGAACGAGTTAATGTTACAGTGGAGTTCATATGCCAATGTGAACCAAAAACGAACATTTTTGAAAACGGAAGGCTTATGTTATGAGTGGTTTTTGAAAGCAAGAAATAAAGGAATTCCTATATCGGGTACATTGGTAAGATCAAAGGCGAAAGAAATTGCTGAAAAATTAGGCCACATTAGTTTCAAGGCTTCTATTGGTTGGCTGCAAAAGTTTCGATTGCGTCACAATATTAGGTTTAAGGTAATTTCAGGTGAAGCTGCAAATGTTAATTTAAGTGATGTTAAAAATTTTATTGGAAAAGTCCCACTTCTTATAAAAGACTATCAACCTAAAGACATTTATAACGCCGACGAAACAGGACTATTTTTTCGAATGTTGCCAGACAAAACATTATCTTTAAAAGGCGAAAAGTGTATCGGTGGGAAATTAGCAAAAGAGCGGGTTACCATCTTACAATGTGCGAACATGCTCGGCGAAAAAGAGAAATTGCTTGTGATTGGGAAAACAAATAAGCCAAGGGCGTTCAAGAACCTGAATGTGAAATCTTTTCCTGTCACATGTAAAGCAAACAGGAAAGTTTGGATGACCTGTGATATCATGAAGGAATGGTTGCAGGAATTTGATCATAGAATGGGTGTACAAAAAAGAAAAATTATACTATTTCTGGATAACCCGGCATCTCATCCACGGGATGTCAAGTTCGAAAATATAGAAATAATATTTCTTCCGCCAAACACGACATCGGTCTCTCAACCCCTGGACCTGGGAATAATAAAATGTTTTAAAAGTTACTACAGGACAGCAATTTTAAAGCACATTTTGTCAAAAATTGATACTGTGGATTCCGCTTATCAATTAACAAAAACCATAGACATTTTAGATGCTATCTATTTTATTCACGATGCATGGATAACAAAAACCATAGACATTTTAGATGCTATCTATTTTATTCACGATGCATGGAATAGTTTCTTCATCTACGATACAAAATTGTTTTCGTAAGTCCGGAATTTCACTAGAACGCAATGACGACGATCATGAAAGCTATGATGTGGAAGATGAGTTGCCGCTATCAATGCTAGCAGAAATGCTTAAAGCAATAAGGGAATGTGGTTTTCATACTGATGCTAACGATTTCATTAATATGGATGACAATGTAGTAGTTGAGGATGATACAACGGAAATTTTAATTAATGCACTAACGCCTATGTCAGAACATGTCGAAACAGTAGACCAATCTGCGGAAGATTCAGAAACAGAAATTGACGATGAACCGATAAAATCATATCAAGAAGCGCTTAAGAAGACACAATCCTTAAAAGCATTTGCAAAAAGGAATGGTGATGCCGGAGCATTACAGCTCATAGCAAATTTGGAAATTTATTTAGAAAATGCATTAGTAAAGAAAAAAGTAAAACAAAGCAGTATATTAGACTTCTTAAAATAATTAGCTCTTGGTTATAAATTTGCAAATCTCTATAAGATATCTACCTACATATGTACATACATACATATTTAGCTTATTTGTTATTACATATTAGCATTATTATTTATTTCATATATGTATGTCATTTATGTGTAAGCCGCGATAATGTGTTATTACTTATAGTTTATGAATTATTGTATTTGAAGTTAAGTAAATGTTATTTTCTATGAGCAAACGTTATTTTAATCATTATAACTAAAACTTGAATTGATTGTCTTTGTTTTCTCTTGAGCGGACAACTCCCTTGAACGGACCAATTTGTTGGTTCCGAAGGTGTCCGGCCAAGGGAGATTTCACTGTATATCTTTTGACCGGTAAGATAACCATAGCAATTTGTTGTGCAAATCATTTAAAATTATGTATTAAGTATATTATGTAATTAGATAATTTGAAAAGTGTTTGAATTTTAATCTCATTAGACATTGTTTTTATAACCGAATAAAAATTTATATTAAATTTTTGATTTAAATTATGGGTTTTAGTTTCCCATCTGATGCGACATTGCGTCAAAAGTAGATAATTGCTCTGAAACGCGACAAATTTGTACCATCCAAATATTCAAAATTGTGTGAACATTAATACCCTTTTTCCCAGCTTAAATGATCATATTTTGGATCAGTTACCATTCGATAATCACCTTTTATAAACGTTAAATTCAATATTAAAATATTACTCTTCCGTTAGATTATTCCATAAAAATATGCAAATAAATGAGGTAAAAGAATTCGGCACAAATATTCTAATCTAATTTTATTTAAGAATCAATAATTATTTTTCATATGCTGAAAAAAAAATTCTTAAATAATTGTCTTTTGTAATTAAAGGAAGTGCAGTTCTCTTTATTTCTGCAAATTGACTGTCAAACTTGTCAAACCAGTTCATCCACAAAATAATACTCTAAATTATTTTTTTTTATTTTCTCTATATTTCTTTATATGTATTTTTATACATGTTGTAAGAAATTACTACATTATGAAATGACAAATATTTTCCCTTCAAAACGAATGTTTTCGCAGAAACAGCTGTGACATTAAATATTGTTAGTTGTACCATAACAAAATTTTAAATTTACTATTAAACATCCTATAACTTTAAAAATATGCCGTTTAAGACATGCATTCATATGAACTTTCGTGATCATAATAACCCTAGGAATCAGCCCATAAAATTTGTCGCATATATTTAGAATGATCCTGTAGATTAAATGAACTGCACATTGTTGTCTAATGAAATTTTTTGCATAATTTTAGTTTAAAAAGACAAGCGTATTTTTGAAAACCAAATGCGCTTTACTTAATTTCAGTAAATTAGAAATATATTAGGAAATAGATCTTTAACTGCGACGCCACCAACTATGACATGACATAAACCGGAGGGACATCAGACATTGTCAATAGGGTATCCGGACGGACAGTAGTTTCCCGTCTTGAGAACGATTCTCTTGTATCTATTTGTTGACAAAGTCGACAGATGGAACTGGAATGCTTCGACTAATATACAACTTCCAACAACAGAACTTTGCTTTTAATAGTTTTTTCTCCGGTTGTCGTGTCTTTGTTTCCTATTCGATTCCTGTCGCCGTGTCATTTGTCAAAATTAATCAAAGAAAAAGCATCGTCGTATTCATCCCATCGTTTTTGTCATTGCTATCGTTCCTTGGATTTTTATTACGTCCTCACACGTTTATAAATCATTTTCGCAGTACAACAAATGAACGAATACAAAATTCATATCTTGGGTTGCAATCGAAGTTTCTTATTTTTCAAATAGAAAATCGGTAATAAATGAAATTGATTATTGATATTTTAAATTTACACTATTAACTTGAAACTCTAATTTAAAAAGTATTTAATAATATTACCATATCAGTCATATAAATTTAGGGGGAACTTTCATGCAAGGTCCCTGTGGCGCAGAGGATAGCGCGTTGGACTTCTAATCCAAAGGTCGTGGGTTCGATCCCCACCAGGGATGCAGTTTTTTTTAAATTTGTTCGTAACAGAAGTAAAAATATCTACTTGAAATTTAATTGCCCATCACCAGCAATAATGGATTACTACTAAAAATGCAATAAAATTTCAAACATTCTAAGTATTAATTTCAATAAATGTGATTCCCTCTTTAACAGGTCCTAAATTACTTTTGGGAATAACGTCTAACAGACTCGTATAGATTTTGATGAAGTTCCTGTTGTGTGGAAGTACTTGCCATTTATAAATATCTCATTTCTCTACAGGGTTGTCAGATATATATCAAGTGATACCTATATATCGCGATATGTATTTTGATATATATCATCATATCATATATCATTTATTTGTTTCTAACGGAGCCAAAGACTCTGATATTTTGCGTAAAATTGAAAACGCAACAGCATGATACAATAATAGGTGGTACTGGTAAGTAAAACTCTATCTCGATTTATCAGCTGCGCTACCACCTTGCTTCCAAAATAAATCGGTACTGCCTCTTTGCAACATTTCTTTAAAATTTGGAAGAAGATTTTTAAATACTTGACCTAAAATACATCCCTTGAGTGGGAGTGTCAAATTTCCAAAACAGATACCTATAGCATATTTCATTATTGCATCATATGACAAGAGTGCGTTTCGTGTATTCAAGTTTCAACCCCAGTTAAATTCTATTTAAGAAGCCTTCATCTCGAGATAAAAGAGTCAGATTATCTTCACAAATTTGTCTTTTTGTTCGGGATTGAGCAGCCTGGGAATCTATCGTGCTTTTTGCTCATTTCCAAACCTTCGTGTAGAATTTTAGTAAAACACTCGTTTCTGATAATCCTATTTCTCTAGCAATAACTGAAACTTTTACTCGGCGATCAGTCAACAGCAAATCTTCAACTTTGTTGATGATTTCTTCAGTTCGTGCTTCTAGAGGTCTTCCACACTTTGGGTCATCATGAATGGATTCTCTGCCCCATTTGAACTGCTTACACTAAAATTTGACTTGGAAATAGGAACGGCTATTTTCTCCATACACTCTCACGATTCTCTCATGGATATTCTTCAGGCTACTGTCTTCTTTTGATAAAAATTCCATGACGCTTCTGTGTTCAAGTTTCAATTTGCTCATTTTCTCTTCTTTAAACGAGAGCAAAAGTAACAAATATGAAACGATTCGAACCAAATTTAGAGATGACACTATAACATGTCACAGAAACGTTATGTAAGAACATTGCCGTCGTAGCATGTTGTTTTCATAAGCTACGGAGATAATACAGAAAACTTCCCATCGCAGCTTGGTTCATAGAGGAATCACAAACTAGTCAGCGGCCAAAACTAGAATATGACTGACTTGACAACATTTGATTGGCTCTGTTTAGTTTATGATTTCTTTATGAGCAAGATTTATATTAGTCTTACTGATGATGCAATAAAACTATTGAGTGGCTTTATGTGCACTAGTTCTTTGATAATATTGATATAACGTCTGGGGTGCTTCAGGGCTCGATTTTAGGTCATCTCTTCTTCTCAATCTATACGAGTGCTATTTTTGATCACATTAAATAAACACTGCTCAATTCATATCTATGCTGATGACACCAAAGTTTAGCAATTTAACATTGTGTTTAATGTTCATGGTAACGGTCTGTCATCTTGGCCTTGTGGCGAGCTAGGGCATCTGTATAACAAACGGATGATCATGGATTCGAGCGGATTTTTGCACACATCAAAATTCCGTCTAATTAATTATCAGCCACCGAAAAAATATATACATATAAAATAATATACTTTTTTAAGTCATTGTGTTCTTGAGATATCATCTGGTAGAAGACTTGTACAGGACCTGTATATCAAACACCAGGAGAGAACGAGTAAATGTACATATAAGCTCTCTTTATACAATAATAAAACCTTTCCATGATTGTTTCTGGAAAGCTCATTTTGGATAAAGGGGAAAGGTAAAAACCTTCTTACCATTTTAAGAACTGTATTCCTAAGCGGCTTACTTTTATCCCGACATTCACAAGTCAACACCTCATAGTATTAAGTGTATATTTGTGTCTGCGCTTCCGTTTGTGACGATCCTGCTCCTTGCTATATTCGTCGCTCTTATTTCTTGAACGCCCAGAGCGACGAAGTATAAAATGAAACGGTTTCATCGCTTGTGTAATTCGATGCTGTCGCGCTTCTTGTATCGAGGGGGTTCGGATGCTATCTCGGGTATTAGAGGACCTTTTTGGTAATTTTATGCTTTTTGGATTATAACTAATATTTCCTGAGCGGCTTATTCTCAGGGACATGATATGCAAATGATAAAATGTGAAATCAGTCGGTATTCTTTTATATTATATACATACAGAAACTGTGGGCATTTTAATATACTCAGTGACATTAGAAGTGTTACATCTAGAAGGAATAGTTTGTTCAACTTTATTTTGGCATCAGAATGACTATATTTAAAGCATGCTATGGTAACAATGTGACTGTTTTTCTCTGATATTTTTTTGCGATATCTTTTCCAAGTCTGAATTGATAATATCAGCAACAGAGCTTTCGGAGCGCTTAAAACAGTAGTATAAGAGTATATCATCTGCATACATATTGTAATGGGCAATTACATAAATAATTATTATAAAGGATATAATCCCAGACTAGCTAGTATTTTTAATAATGTTATATCAATCTGATAAATCATGTAAATATACAGGGTGAGTCATCTAAGCGGGTAAGGCCGATTATGCCTTTATGAGTAAAGATATTTCTAAGCGGTTTTTTTCTTATGATAGCTGTTCATTAGGAGCACATTTTAAAAATATTTTGTATTATACAGAGTGTTCCATAACTTGGTGGCTAACCATAGTTATGGTTTTTTAAATGGAACACCCTATATATTATTGCATTTTTGAATTCCCCGTATAATTTTTAGTCAAAAAGTTATAAGATACTATAGGCCTAAAGTGTAAAGTGTTTGACTTATTCCCGTTTTTCTGAAAAATTCAGTGTTTGTATAACATTATATTTCTCGAAAACGACGGATTAGATGGACAACATTTCTTACAGTATTGTTTACAATAAGAGGTCCTAATAGAAGCATGTTTTATTTTTTTACAGTTACTAACTGCATGTGCAGGAAATTGGATTAAAATGACATGACACGTTTTTGTATAAAAGTCAATTTTTTTAAATGGAACACCCTGTATATCAGTTCATTTTTGACTTGTTTATTAAATTTCATGTCAGAAACATGTAAGACGTTAATACTTTAAAAGTGACTATTACTGAGCTATTGTCTCTTTTTGATATAATTTTGTCAGTACTATACTATAAAATATTAATTAAACCACAAAACTGACAAAATTATATTAAAAAGAGACAATAGCTCAGTAATAGTCACTTTTAAGTATTAACGTCTTACATGTTTTTGATGTGAAATTTAATAAGAAATTCAAAAATGAAATAATATACAGTGTTCCATTTGAAAAAATTGACTTTTTTGCAAAAACTAACAAAAGCATATCAAAAAACGACAGTAGCTCAGTAATAGTCACATTTAAAGTATTAACGTCTTACATGTTTTTGATATGAAATTTAATGAACAATTCAAAAATGAACTGATATACCATTCCATTTAAAAAAAATTGACTTTTATACAAAAACGTGTCATCTAATTTTAATTCAGTTTCCTGCACATGCAGTTAGTAACTGTAAAAAAATAAAACATGCTTCTATTAGGACCTCTTATTGTAAACAATACTGCAAAAAAAATTGTCCATCTAATACGGCGTTTTCGAGAAATATAATTTTATACAAACATTGAATTTTTCAGAAAAATGGGAAACAGGTCAAACACTTTACACTTTAGGCCTATACTATCTTATTACTTTTTGACTAAAAATTATACGGGGAATAGAAAAATGCAATAATATATAGGGTGTTCCATTTAAAAACCTATAACTATGGTTAGCCACCAAGTTATGGAACACTCTGTATAATACAAAATATTTTTAAAATGTGCTCCTAATGAACAACTATCAGAACGAAAAAACCGTTTCGAGATATCTTTACTCATAAAGGCATAATCGGCCTTACCCGCTTAGATGACTCACCCTGTATATACATATACATCTCAGGATAGTGAGTTCGTATACATTACACATATAAATTTATTATACTTACGATAAGTACTTACAAATCAATAAATTTAAATACTGTATTATATCATGATTTCATTTATAATCAAAATAAGTAATTTCTATTTATTATAAAAAAATAAAACGTCAGTCTTCAAAAATATCTATATTGACAATCTAATATCGTTGTTGACTAATACTTATTATATAAAAATATAATAAATACTTAATATCTTCTTTGTTTTCAATACTAATAGATGATTTTACAAATGTATATAAATATTTATATAAATATTTCACACTTTTGCACTTTTTAAGGCACGATGAAATCTCGTATCAATCAATCTTTTTTTTTCTTATCAATCCATTCATATTTTGATATCAATAAACAATCCCCTCTTGTCTCCAAGGTCGAAAAATCATGTCATCCATATTAATTTATAGTAATTCAAAACATACCAAACCATTATTTTCTGAATAATTTCTATAGTTACATTTTAATTCTATTATATCATATTTACAGATTTCAATGAGACAAGACTTTTATACTTTAAATTATCTAATACTATTTTGTCAGCATTTCACATCTAATTTGAACGTAATTACAATTTATAAAACATTTCTTCTTCTTTTTAATAACATTTCTTTCAAAAATTCAATCTTCCAATGCATATTCTACCCATTATTCAACTGTCATTTACTGTCAATGTCATTAACATTTTTTAATTGTCATTTCAAAATATTCAGACAAACATAAACCCTTATTATTATTATGAACTTTCGAAACAAAGAATACTCACATAAATTAAACCATTACAATATGTATCGAACAGAAATCAATCAATATTCTTTAAAAGTTGTGATGTATGAAAAGAGAAAAATAGCGGACCGAGAATGGATCCCTGTGGCACACCCATATCACAGGGACATATCCAGAATTATCGGGCCCCAATCATACCATTTGCTTTCTATCAGAAAGTTGTAAAGGATCAGTACGAAAGCCTATATAATCCACCGTGTCGAAAGCTTTACTAATATCTCAGGACCAAGCCGTTAATTATGCATATTATATCATCAGTAAATGAAAGTCAAACATTTCGATATTCGATATTTACTCATAATTTCTAGTTGGTTGTCTAATATCAAAAAATACAAATAAGCAATATAATTTCCAAATCGAAGATTTGCTACGTGTTTTTAACAGATGTTAAAAAATATAAGAATTCAAAATTAAGCAGTCCTACACCTACATCTAGCCAAGAAGAGGCATAAATTAGTGGTATCCTGTCTTGTAATTTACTCAGTATGACAAAGACCTTGACCTAAATGGAGTTCATCGCGTATACATGCTGCCGACTTATGTCTAATCTGATAATCATTTACGAGGTATGAATGTAGAATCTACAATGCAGATGATTAAAGTAAAATAGTGGAAGATTTAATATTGATTCTAAGCCAGATAGAAATCAATTCACATACAAAATTCCTGTTAGTAAATATTTAGAAATATATAAATCTTCTCTGAGGACTGTTCATTTAAATTGTTATATGTTGTATTAAAGTGTTTAGTTAAAATCGCTAAAGAAATATATGAATAAAAGGTAAGTACGCAAATGTTTGTTACCAAATTTAAAATAATTTTAATTTGCAGAATATATTTAATTATTAAAATCTGATTGAATATTCAATAACTTAAGAGGAAGCATTATATTACTTTGGGATGCCCAAAATGGAAGTTTATATTATTTTGACGCCCAACATGTGGTGCATTAAATTAAGAAAATAAATATAAATTATCCACATAACCACAGTCTAAACTTGATATTCACTAACTCGCACAAACTGATCTTGCATTGAGTTACAGTTCAAAATTTTCACTAGGTATTTATTTCGTTAGAGAGATGTGGTAATTTTCACGTTTTCTTAGGAAAAATAACTCGCTATTATAAAACTCTACAGCATCAAATATCGAATACGTTATTAAGTTTGGTCATTACAATTAGTTTCTACTCATCTTAGATAATTTAACAGGGAATATTCAGTTTAAATTAATATTATGTGTAATTCTTTATATTCGATATTCTCTTTTGGCGACCTTCTCGTTTTTTTTTGCCGTCAGCTGAGTAACATCTTCGTCAGGTAGACGTTTTAATATAAATCACGAAAGGGATAATTTTATTCTTACTTAATACCTTTGCCGTTTAGATTCACTTTTTCATGGATGTAACATCGTTATATTAAAGAATACACGGGGGGCAAATGAAAATACAATAAAGGCTGTTGAAATATAGCTACCTAACAGTACTATACATAAGTACAAGTTATTACTGATGATAATAAAAACAGTACAAACATAAACAACGAGGATTTAAAACAATATATCTCTCCCTTGCTTGAGAAAATATTTGATTTTGATGGGACATGATACTCAAATATTACCTGACAACTTATTTCTTTTTTAATTAACAATAAAGTCAGTGTATTGTGATTGGTACGCGATGTTCTATTTATTTACATTATCTATTCTTTTAATTCTGCAATTCTGCGTCGATATTGTTTGTGTGGTGTTAGTGAATGCCCGTATTTGGTAAATCAATATATCATTTGATGATACTACATGGATAATAGCTATGGGTTCTATGCTTAACTGTGCACATTATCACTTTTATACAATTCAATTTTCTTTGCATTACATCTTGTTAATCACTGACACTTTTTTTTAGATGACAGCTTGCTGTCACATTGTCTTTTTATAGTGGCTCTACGCTAAGATAGATATTCAATTTTAATACATTTCTTGTATATCTATGCATTAAGGAATATGATATATACAACTTAACTTTATTATTACACTTATGAATACATATATGTTAAAATGCAATCTAATACATTTTCATAGCTTACTTTAGTAATGTTAACTTTTCCATTGTACAGTAACTACGATATTTGACATTTAATAACTCATAAACGGTTAAATATACTGGTGATGTCATATGGTATATCTTTGAAATCAGAAAAAAAAGACTGTTATAAAAATTTAGAGTATTTCATTAAAAAAATTATATCATTGTATCTGCACGCCACTGTGTTTTTGTCACACAACTTTTATTTGAAAGATTTTTTTGTATATGCAATAGTGACGATGATAAAGAGTGGGTAATTATAATGAATAACCCTGTATATATTTTCTTCAGATTCATCATAGCGAAGTTTCAATATACGAGGATGATATAAACATTTCTGTATCTAAAACAATAAAAAAAATATGAATCCAACATTTTGTTTCACAATGTTTTAGTATCACTATCTAGCGCAATGAATATCTTTTGTCATTTCCAGTTGTTATTTATTGTTATTATACCATATTTTCAAAATGATAAGTACTGTTATAAACATTCTGCTTGTTTTCATTATTTATGGAAAAACTGTTTTGTAGCAATTATTTTTTTCTTATTGAACCCAACATTATATTTACATAACATGTCCTATCTTTATTCTTCAATAGCACAATATTTTTCACTGTAACAGTCACTTTTTACGATGATGTTAATTGTTCTCCAGTGAAATATTTCGCTAACTTCGTCGACCGGTCGTCTCCTGGAATGCAGCCAAATATACTTCTCATTCGTTTTCCCTCGAGTTTTCCTTTTCCTTTCTTTTTTTTTCATTTTCCATAGAGATGTAGTGGTACGTGAATTTAATAATAAACGTTCTATGAAAAACAGACCTTGTTATATTGTGAATTAATCCCGTTTATGTTTAAGATTACTTGACGCACGTAGTAATTTAATCTTCTCCCAAGCGTAGGAAGTGTCAAAGGGGAGAAATAAACGAAGCGATAAGAAGGGGTAATAGAAAATCGAAGGCGACCAAGAAAACCTTTTGACAATCGGAAATGTTACGGTCTCCGGTAATATCTCGATTTCTCAAAGATGATGACCGATTAATTGAAATATTATAGATGAGGATATCTCGTGAAATAAAATATTTGCAATATCTATTTGAGATAAAGAAAATTGCTTTTCCTTTCATATTTATTACAATTTTTGTCATACACTACATGAACAGATTATTTTGAGAGAGAATTAAATATAATAAATAATAGTGAACGGCCATTTTCTCATAATAAATGTATGCTTGAAATTCCTCTTCCATGTTTATAGTTCCGAAAACATTTTAATTAATATGGACATTAATTCCTTCGCCTAAAAGGCAAGTAATTCGCAAGGTACTACTTCGGAAAATGAGAATTGGTTATTCGAAATGTTGAATAAGGAAAATTATTGGTAAACAGCTATAATTTTTTGCATTTTAGTTTAAATTTACATCTTAATATTTGTAGATGTATAAAATTCTAATGGAAAAATTGCTGGCCTGAAATGAAGCAGCATTGCTAGTGTAACAGAACCCCTTTTTAATTGCCCCATATTGTTGGATGCCATATTGAAAAAGAACAACTATATAAAATGCCCTACCTACGTATTTTAATAATAATATGTTATAAAACAAAATATAGAAATTAATTTATTTACCTGATTAGCTCAGTCCTTATCTCAGGTCGATCCGGATAAAAGAGATGTTGATAATCAATAGTTTTTTAGAGCATTATTTGGTATAATTTAAGAAAATACTATTGTATAAGTTTAGATAATATTTACATTAGAAATCAATAGTGTTCATATTTTAGTACAAACACAGGATTCTCAGGATAATCGGACCGTTTTTGTTTAGGAGTTAAAAACTCATTTATACATTAACTCTGTATATTTCGTCACTGCTTTGTGGCTTCCTCAGGAGTGAATTTGAGTAATTTGAAGAACAAATACACTTTTTGCATAGCAGTAAAACTTATAATAACATTAGACAGTGAAACAACACGTTAAAAAAGACATCGACGAATAACTAACTAAATACATTTTTGAAGTTGTTTTTAGTTAGAGAAATGCCAGGGTGGATGTTGATACTCTTAACCAAATTGTCTGTGCAATTGTCATAAAATTAAAAAGATAATATCCCTCGTATTATTCCACAACTTTACATATAATAAAACAATCAAATTGGCAATATTATCATTAAGCAATTGAATTTAATTTAGTACAATTATTTTAATATTAAATGACAAACCGCACCTGCAAAGCGGATAAGACAAACCGATCAGCTATATTTATCACATATTTTAATAGACTATTCTAAACAAACACGTATTTCTTTTCAATTATTGATCGTTATGTATTGGCGATGCAAATTAGGTAATTTATGTATGTACAGATATGATTGATTTTAAGATAACTGAACAACAAAATAACTATTACTGTACGTAAGTCACGTTTATGGATAATAGCCGTGAAACAAAGGATAAATGTCTTAATGGGTATGCTTTGAATTCACAACAAACATTTATTAGAGGATATTGTTCGTAATAATTAATTTCAATTATTTTGATGTAAATTGCAACACACATTGAATAATATTAAAGGTAGACTGCGTGGTAACATTTGGTACTTCTGATAAATATGATTAAATTTATTAGATTACAACAACATATAAATATTTTCCCGGATATTGCCAAGTAATATTAATACCCTTATATTAATATTACTGCTTTTTGTTTGTCTTTCTTTAGGGTATCGTTGGATGTCTTATGTGCAATGTAAAACAATTCATGTAACTTTTTAGAATCAAATGATAGAGAAAAGCAAGGGCAAGGGAGTTGAAATTGTGAATATTCCTAAATACTGTGATTTATAAAATAGGCAAGCAACGATTTAGAGTGTATATATCCAAGTTATAAGGAAAACCTACACGAAAAGCTGGCTGTCGGTTTTTATATTTATTTATCTAAAACGTATAAAATATTAACAACTGACAAGACAACAGTACATATTTAGTTGTCGGAATGAATTCACTTAACTAAATATATCGTTATTGTGAACCAATTTTTTTCATTTAATAAAATCCCTTATAAATAAAAAAAAAATAAATAAAAACTGTTTTAAGTTAACCATCCATAATTTTACTCATATACTATATACACATAGATGATTAAAATTAAAATCAATTATTACCCAAGAAATAAAGATGTTTTATGTAATATGGTCTCTTTTAGTTTTACATTCGATTACCGGTTATTTACCTCCTTGTAATAGTAAGAGGAGAGTTTTTGTAGAGACTTAAATATCACTACACGTTCAGAACCGGTCCTTATTATTTTGGCTTGTCGTGATTTACCATGAACGAGGTGTGTGTATAGAAAACAGGTACGCTCGTTGACATTACAAAACATTGCAATGATGACCTTAATTTCTATTGGTATAAACAACTAACTGCTCATTCACTATTTACATTTGAAGAACACGTTTGCCGTTGATCGTTTCTAGTTATATGTATATGCACTCTGGTCCAGAAGACATACTCACCACTGATATCTCGAGAACGGTAAGATATGTAGTGTATCGATTTGAAGAAAGACGAAGCTATTGTATTTGGCAAGTGAACTTTGTTACATATGACTCCTATTCTAAGAGTATGTTTATTTACCTTATTCAACGTTTGTTGATTTTTTTATTCTCTAGAAGTTTTGGCAGTATTTAGAAAATGTATTTATGTAGCAGCTTTAATGTTAATTAATAAAATCTGGTTGCAGCCGTTTGACAAGCCCAAAATGAGATAGCTTTTTTCCTGAGCGGTTTTTATCAATCTATACTCTGGAAGTTCTAGTTTTTCAATGCTACGCATTTTCTTTAGCAAATGCGAATGACTTCTTACTGTGAAAATAGATTTTTACTTAATTTCACATGCATGCCATGCCCGACTACAAACTACTTATTTATGAATCTTTATGATTTACGATACGTTCTTTGCTGATGACCTTTGAACGTTTGATTATTTTTTCTTTCCTTTGCTTTTTCTTCTTCTCAAGGAACGAATCTAATTAGTGTCTGTTGTAATTTATAAGTTATAAAAGAAAGGGACAAAATAATAAATTACGGCTCAACTTCTTCAAATTCCAGCAAAAGTACGCAAGTCCGTAACATTTGCTCTCGTATGCGAACGTCCATTAATCACGTAAGCTCAACATGGGGTTGGGGGGAGGGGGGTCTGGGAAAAATCTCACCAAATCTCAATTAACGGGGCGAGGGCGAGCGGTCAATGAAAATCTTACGTCAACTTTTTAATTTAGAGAATATACTTACAGATATGGACGACATGTGGCCAATCATTACGACAGAGGAAACACATGAATCCCCCCCCCCTCCCACGAAGTGAGTAAAGAATTAAGGAAGGTGGTGTCGCAGCCTGTTTTTTGCTTTTACTAAATCTAATAAATTCCTTCTGGTGCATTTTTCTCCTCTTATTTCACAGAAAAAAAATAGTTCATAAAAGGCATTACGCTTAAGTATTTTCTGGTATGAAACAAAATGCATGAGCCGATCAAATATATTTTATTATTTAGAAATTATAAGGTAAATCTCACGTGAGGGGGGTCCTACCACATCTTACCAAATCTCACCAAGACGGAAGGAGGGGTCCAAATGTTAAAAAAAACACTTCACGTAATTAATGGTCGGCCCCTATAACTTCACTGATTCATTATCAGTAATAGCAAAGTTGTAGTAAATTTTCTGCAATTTAATAATAATACCTAAGAGATGAGAAATCCCGACTTACATCCCCACTGGAGATATAAATCGGGCAAGCCTGGGGTAAAATGTAGAAATGAGGTAATCAAGAGATCAAAACAGAGGGAGTAAGTAATATATTGAATATATTTGATCGAAAACAATACAATACAAAAAGGTCACAAAAATGCCTTGCAAATAATGAAGTCTGCTTGCTCAATAGGAACGAAACTAACTGCAAATTGTACTTAAGATAATAAATATTGCTTAAAAAGCAGTGAATATGTAGGAATAGGTCGGACAAGTGTCAATATCTAATTTGAATTGCGTTAAAACACAATTTCGATAATAACTGTCAAATTATAGAACTAAGTTTAAATTGTAGAGTTTCAATGTTTTCACTACAGGCTAACAATGTGTTAATAAATTTTGCTTAAAAACCTGTGAATATGTAGGAATAGAATGGACAAGTGTCAATATCAAATTTGAATTGTGTTAAAATACCACGCGATCATTTAAATTCTAAATTATAGCAGGCGGGATTTTTTTTATTAAGTTGTTCAGAATGTCAATTATTGATTAATTGAAATTTGCAGTTATATTATACTTTGTAACATTTGTGAATCTTATGTGTAATCGATTTAAATTTAATGGAAATGAAAGCATTACAAGATAAATTAGTTTCATGTGAATTACAAAAGGTGTTCAAAGTGTTCTCCCCCTGTTGCAATGCAACTGTTAACCCTCCGTTTCATATTTTCAAAAGCATTTGCCAACATCTGAACGGTTATAGCGTTACATGCATTAGAAATTGCCTCTTGTAGTTCTTCAAGATTTTGTGGGTTATTTTTGTAAACTGTGTTTTTCAGATACGGATAAATGAAATAATCAAGAATCGTTAAGTCCGGACTGCGAGGCGGAAATTCAATGACTCGATTATCATAAAACTCGCGAATTCGAGCCATACTTTCCCATGTTTTGTGAGCTGTTGCATTGTCCTGTTGGAAATACCCATGTAAAAGTTCGTCATCATGAAGATTTTGTAAAAACGGTTCAAGTATATTATTTCGATATCTCTCAGCATTTATCGTTCTTTCAAAAAACACAGGTCCAAATATACGCCTTCTAGAAACCGCTAGCCAAACACCAATTTCCTGCGGATGGAGAGGCGATTGAATAAACTCATGAAGATTCTCCGAAGACCAAATACGCATATTTTGTTTGTTTATATAGCCGAATAGGTGAAACCATGCTTCGTCAGAAAAAACTGTTAAATCCAAAGTGTTGTTGTTATTTAAATTATTCAAAAACCACAGTATTCTATTCGTACAGGAAAATCTCGAGGGAATAGCTCTTGAACGACGTTAATCTTATAGGGATAAAGATTTAAATTTTCTTTTAAAATTTTTTGACAAGTTCCATATGAAAGGTTTATTTCTTGGGCTAATCTGCGAAGAGATTTTTTGGGAGACTGTTCCATTCTTTCTGCAACATCTGCCACAATCTCAGGAGTCCTTTTCTTGGGCGCGCCACTACCAGCTTTCCTACCTGCAGTTCCAACATTACGAAATTTCGGCACACATGTGTAAATTTCTTGGACTAATTTTTGATAATCCGCAGGAAAATTAGGGAAGGCATTTTGAAAATCATTGATGCAGTGCGGTACTGAATATGTCCATTCACCATTCTCTTGTCGTTCGGCGTTTTTAAAATAACTTTCAGTAAGAAAAATCTTATGTTCTAAATCAAACATTTTGAAACGTCACTTTGACAATTCAAATTGTAAATTAGTACTTATATACCAACTTAATTTAAATTTCGCAAACTGCTCTAATTTAGAATTTAAATGATCGCGCGGTACTATTTCGATAATCGTAACTGTCAAATTATAGAACTAAGTTTAAATTGTAGAGTTTCAATGTTTTCACTACTGGCTAACAATGTGTTAATAAATTTTGCTTAAAAACCCGTAAATATGTAGGAATAGAACGGACAAGTGTCAATATCAAATTTGAATTGCGTTAAAATACTGTTTCGATAATCGTAACTGTCAAATTATAGAACTAAGTTTAAATTGTAGAGTTTCAATGTTTTCACTACAGGCTAACAATGTGTTAATAAATTTTGCTTAAAAACCTGTAAATATGTAGGAATAGAACGGACAAGTGTCAATATCAAATTTGAATTGCGTTAAAATAATATTTCGTTAATCGTAACTGTCAAATTATAGAACTAAGTTTAAATTGCAGATATTCAATGTTTTCACTACAGGCTCACAATGTTCAATTTTTAAAATGTTCCTTGTTTAGCAAAGAAATCTTGATGACACGTATATATAATCACTCGTAGAATTTTACTGGATTGTTTGGAACGAGCGCTTCCACAAGAAACTATATGGAGAAAATAAAAACAGTCCGCTATATTGCTGAAATCGATGAAAATGCGACAAGCGATGAGTACAGAATATTTTTATGTATTATTTTCCATTTAAAAATAGTTTTTTATATGTAACTTTGAAATACAAATTTTTTTTTCGATATTTGTTATTTATTTTTCAAACTAATAAGCGTATAAAACATATACAACTTCATTCCTTAAATATATTTTAATTGAAAACATATTTTGGATTGCAATATGATACAAACCAAGTTGGAAGCCGTCAAAAGCAGCTAATTACATATGATAGTTCCTAGTGACTGTTATTACGATTATTTTGCGATTCCTGAAACATTTGGATTTTGAAAGAAAGTCTTCCAATGTAAATATATTTTGTTAATCTAACTCTTATGCATTCGGATGATTCAGAATTCCAATTATTACGGATTAGTGAAGTTATGCTGTATTTAAAATTCACGAAATCTTTTCTCGAAAAGCCATCTGAAATATTAAAATACGATAAATTCGAAATGGGCATATCATTTGCTCACAATAAATAATATTCCCAAATAATTACTATTGAGTCATAGAGCCACTGTTAACTGAATAAATTATCCACGAGTACACTAATTCATTTCAACACTCTTAACTCCATTACAGGGGATATTAAAGTCGAATTTGCTAAAATTGGAGTGAGAAGAGAATAAGTGAAATAAAATACTGCAGACTACCGCAAACAGTTCGGAGAGTCCCATAGGCGGGGCCAAGAAGTAGGTAGGAGCTGAAGGCGTTGTTAAAATACAAATAATTCAGTACCGCACCATTCCGGAATTTCTTAATTTAATTATTCAAATTAAACTTTTTTCCGCAATTCAAAAAGCTGTATCTCACAAGAAAACATTGGTCTACACGGGAATTACATCCGTTTTGATCAATTTCATTTAATTATTTCAGATTTTGACCGAGAAACACACGTACATTTTACTCTAATTTGGAATAAAAAAAAAATAGATGGTTGTGACAAAAAATTACATAATCTGACAACCTTTCCGTCTACTCATATCTATATTGAAGTTGTACAAAAAATTTCACATTTCTATCTTGATCAATAGTAAAAAAAACTGATAAATTCAATACCTTGCTTTCTCGACAGCTTTAATATCCCCTTAATACATTATTGATATCTCATATAAACCAATATTTTCTGTGGTTAATTGTTGGAGTATGTAGTTTTTAATAAATTCTTACTGTAAAATAACCTATTTCCACAATAATAAATATACACTTTAAGATTGTATATGTAAAGCTTCCCCTGAAACATAATTCATAATTAACTATTTTACTTTCTTATACGTAGTATAAGGAAGTATTGTGATGATGAAAATTTTCGAACTCGAGATTTTTGCAGATGTCCACGTTTTGAGGTCCCCTGATACCAAAAAAGTGGTTTTTAAAAAAATGTCTGTGTGTGTGTGTGTCTGTGTGTCTGTCTGTGACCACGATAGCGGCCAAACCGCTGTAGATATCAATTCCAAATTTTGTATTTACGTGTATAATCTCCCTCTTGAGATCTGATTAGTTTTTCAGTAAAATCGGTAGACCGGAAGTAGCAGTTTACTTCAGCGAAAAAATCGAATTTTGCGAATATTTCGTCAACTACTAAGTTTAAACAAATTTATAAAGAATTCATATATACTTAAAATTAAAATTGAGAATAATTTTATTTAGAAAGTTTTTCGAAATTCCTACCGGAAGTAGGTCTTTTACTCTTATCGAAAATCAGTTTTTTGCGAATATTTCGCAAGTCATGCTTTTTAGACAAGTACGTTACGGGTATAAAAGTATTTAAAACATAATTTTCAATATCTTTTGTATAAAAAAAATTTCAAAATTCAGACCGGAAGTACCACTTTTACTCTTATCGAATAGCGATTTTTTGCAAATATGTCGTAAGTTATGCATTCTTTATATATTTATCAAGAGTACAAAAGTATTTAGAACTAGATTTGCAATATTTTTTGTATATATCAAATTGCAAAATTCGGACCGGAAGTAGCACTTTTACTCTTAGCGAGGAGCACTTTTTTGATAATATCTTGCAAAGTATGCATTCTATAGCAATTTATTAAGCGAATGAAAGTACCTAGAATAGGATTTTGAATAAGTTTTGTATAAAAAAAATTTTAAAATTGTATAGTTTGAAACGCTCATACGTATAAGAAAGTCGTGTGGTGGCCACACCTCATTTTTTTATTTCGTTATGCAAAAATAATCATTCGCGATGTTGTATAATACGAAATAAAAAACGAGACATGTGTTACGTACGCGAGAAATAGATTAAAACATGTCTAAAATCATGTATCGGTATTTGTTATCGGAACTAAACTCATTTCCTCTCACAACATTTCACTTCAAATGGGACATATTTACAATAACATCATCCCGTATTATTATACATCGTCGTACTCAATGTCGCAACGTCCACAATCTGGTAAAACACGGTGGTAGTGTGATTGCAGTGGAAGGGGATGTGCTTTATTTCTATACCCGTTGTAACAGCAGCAGGACCATAATTGAGTGACATCAATCGATATCGGTTTCAGACACAAACTAATCGATTTAGTATAGTGTATAGCGCATTGGCAATTATCTGTGTTGTCATCTGTTGCAAGTGTCTCTCTAGTAATATGTTAGAACATCTAAACGTCAAATATCGTTATTTATTACTACGTTAATAGAAGATGGATACTACTTACTAAAGAAATGGTTAATTTACTAGTCGTTACGTTAGATGTAACATTTGGATTATATCCGAAAAAAATTCTCAAAACCAGTAACGAATAAATGAAATATTCTATACTCAATGCATCTACAGGGTGTATATAAATAGTTGAGAGGCGTTTGAATTTCCCGCTTTCTATTTTTTTTGCTTTGAGTTGTTGCCAAGTGCTAGTCGAATCTCTGAGGCTGTAAATATTGTATATCGTAGCCTTAACATAAAAAAAATTAGAAAGGGAAGAATTTTAGTGAAATATACTAAATTATTAAAAGAGAATTAAAATAAAATTGTTTTCTAATTATGATATTTTAAATTGTACTCATCTTAATTTCAGATTAGACTAGTCAATCAAAATGATTACATAAGTATAACATTTATTCGATATATTTATCACTTAAAATTTTGAAAATTACTAAAGTGTTGCCCACGTAAATTGAAACACAAATTTACTCTTCATATTGCCTAACACATCATGTAATATTTCTGGTCTAATGCCATTTACAGCTTCAAAAATTGTACTTTGTAATTCCTCTAATGTATGGTTACGGTTAGAATGGTAATTTATTCTTTAAATAACCAAACATGAAATAATCCAAAGAAGTCAAATCTGGTAACCGGGCCTCCTGGAAAAAGTATTGCAGATAATCCAATGTTGTCTGCGCAGTGTGGACTGTATCATCATCCTGTTGGAAATAACCAAGTTACAAGTCATCATTGTGCTCAATAAAAGGATTTAAAATTAGATTTTGATAATTATTCGCATCAATGTTTTGATGAAAGAAAATAGGACCGATGATTCTTCTTCTTGACACCGGTAACCATACACCGATCTTTTGAGGATGTAACGAAGTCTCTGCGAAAACATGAGGATTTTCTGCAGATTAAATTCTATTGTTCTGTGAATTCACATATCCGTTGAGATGGAACCACCACCTTTCATCGCTGAAGAAAGTAATGTCCAAGATATCGTCACTGTTTAAAACTTCATTGAACCCTTCACGGTACTAGGGACGATAAGGAATATCTGGAGGTAACAATTCATGACTTACAGTTATTTTGTATGGAGGTCAATAAAAAACTTTATTGCAAGCCTTTTGGCAGGTATCAAGTGATTAATTTGTTTAGGACACGCATCTATTCTTTCATTAATATCCGCAACAACTTCTTCAGTTAGAATTGCAGGACCTGTAGATTTTCCTTTCGCAACATTCCATGTTCTGCGAAATCTATCTATTACACGAGGAACATGCTGTACAAAACAATCATGTGTAAATTCTACGTTGGGAAATTGTTCTTCAAATTGCTGGTGGCAATTTTGATAGGAATAAAGTAGATAGAATAGGAGAGTTCTAGATCACACACTCCACCCGAGGGCACGACTGCAAAATCCTTGGTTTTTACACCCACCATTTTTTGAGTTTGTCTGAACAGCTTTCAAACAGGTGTACCTGTTCAGATCAACAGCTTTGAACAGATATCAAACTGGTCTGAACTGCTTTCAAACAGGTGTACCTGTTCAGACCAACAGTTTTGAGCAGATATCAAACTGATCTGAACAGCTTTCAAACAGGTGTACCTGTTCAGAGCTGTTGGTCTGACAAACTCAAAAAATGGTGGGGGTAAAAACCAAGGATTTTGCAGTCGTGCCCTCGGGTGGAATGTGTGATCTAGAACTCTCCTATTCTATCTACTGAATAATCCCATCTTCCTTGATGATTGCGTATTCCTGAATGAAAATATGCCTCATCAATAAATTTGTTGTGCAGATCTGTGAAAACCATCATTGACTTAAAAAGAGAATGTTGATTATATTTGTAAGGATCTATTATGACTACTTCGTCGCTTACCGATGACTATAATATGTGGAAGGAAGTGGCTATAAGAAAAGCCTTTCTAATAATAGATAAGTAAAATAATATACAAAGTAGATGATAAAACGCAAATCAAAATAAAAACAATAGGATAGTTATCTTCTAGGAGCACCAACTTTCCGATATAAAAAAAAAACGCGGGCAATTCAATCATTGTTGAACACATCCTACAATCAAATTGCTTAGAACCAGTTTTGGGCAAATTATGACGCGAAATACTAGTTGAAAATAGACACGTGTGTAATGAATTATTTTATTTTATGAATAGTTTTTTCTGGGTAATAACCAATTTCACATATTGCGACTAACATATTTATATTAAAGTGAACGTTCATTACAAGAAATGTTCATTATAGTAGTACGGGATCTGTGCCATATCCGTGTAAGAAAAAACTTCACTTTAGTAATTGAAGGGATTTTTGATGTATTTTTCGGAAGCGCTCAGTTTTCCTACTTAAAGTCCACATTACTAAACCATAGTAGTGCTTCAGAAATATTTTCAACACATGCAAATAAAGTGACATAGATTCTAGTGTTTCTGTCTCATATTGGTTTACATAATTAAGCGCTCCCATGTTTGTTTCGCATATTAACGCCTCAGAATTGGAACATATTCGCACCGGAACACGATAAAAGTTGCCATTATGTAATAAAAACACACGAAATGTCAGCTAACATCAGCAGTACCCCTCGGCCAGCACAAATCTCACTACTACCGAGTCCGACTCCTACGACTGACAAATGCAACAGAGAGTTCGTTTACCCGACTGCAGTGAGCAGCCCAGCATCGACAATGCGCCGCATATATAAAAAATAGTCTGTGTGGTAAAAGTGAACGTCATTGAATTTGAATGAGTAATGATTAATGTTTAAATAAATATATTCGCGGCTAACGCCGGTGACCTGCCGTGAACCTCGCTATTCAATGCACTAGGATAACGACTCTTGGTTATTATCGAATACAAGGACATCTAATTTTACATGCTACGCCTCCTGACTACTTTTAAACTGCATCCTAGCATGCACGCACATCACAACTACTATAGGTGTAGTGTATTCTAGGTATCTAAACGTACGGATACTAAATTTGCCTGTGCATAAACTTCTATGCATTATGATACTTAATTTATCGACTGCTTAGGTTGAAATCGAGTAATTATTAATCCTATACTTTATACTGATACACGCCAAATTAAAATAATACTACGCAAAGCTACAAATCTAATCAATAGCGTAGCTACAAAGTAGCTAACATATTATTAGAAGTGTTATGTGTATATTAAAACGCACGAAATAATCCCATCTTCTTCACGAAAACCGATGACTTAATTTTTTTAGTATATTGAGTATTGCAATCAACGATTAAAATTTACGATTTGCCAGGTTATATTTCTAAATTTACTGCATTTTCTAAATGTAAATAAAGTACATTTTTATTAAAAACAATTTATTATAGGAATATAAAAATTAACTCTTAACTTTTTCATATTTGTAATAAATTATTATTCAGAACACATTTTTACATGACACAAAAATAAAACAAAAAAAAAAGTCAGAAATGATAACAGGCAAATAATAAATCTTTATATATAAGGTCAGCTGAGTTTGTCAAATGCTTTTCTTGTTTATATGTAGATATATAATATATATCTCTTATATTTTATAAAAGAAATAGGTACATATAGCGATCTACACATTGAAGTGAGAAATTTATTTCGTATACAAAGGCAGTGTAACATCTATGTAATACATACATAACTTAATTCAAAATTTCATGTCTATGTAAACAGTTATGTATACAGGGTGTAGATAAAGTCTGGAACAAAATTAATATTTCTGTTATCTTCGGTTTGATGGAAAAACCCTGAAACAGGTCGATTTTGTTTTTATCCCGTGCACTTTATAACATCGTGAATTTAATTCTGTCGTCATCTGGTTGCGCGCGGGCGTGACGTCATTAGTTTTTTCAAATGGTAACCCGCCACATTTATTACCCCTAGTCGTTAGGTATTCCATTGTGCATGCAACGGTATAAAAAGTTTGGTACCTTACATAACAATTTTTGGGAGAAAAATGCTTTCGAATTTCAAAAAATTAAAATTTTATTTCTAATGAAAAACTAATCAAAAACTATTTTAAAAAATCAGATAAATTATAATCCGAGGTTTATCTTGGATTGTCGTCAAACAAGACCCCAAAAAAATGTCAACGGAAGTGTTCAATTTGTCCGCCATTGGCCATTTGACACTGGCCGAGACGGACGTACACGCTTTCTACGACACGTCGTATTGTCTCTGCACCAATATTTCGCATTTCCTCGCGGATACGATGTTTCAGATCATCCAAGTTATTTGGCTTATTGGTGTACACATTTGATTTCACATGACCCCATAGAAAAAAATCAAGTGGTGTGAAATCTGGCGAACGGGCAGGCCATTCAATTGTTCCCCTTCGTCCGATCCATCTCCCGGAGAAAATTTCGTCGAGGTAACTCCGAACACGCCAGCCAAAATGTGGAGGTGCTCCATCTTGTTGAAACCAGATTCTGGGGTGAGGCTTGTCGGGGGTGTTTTCATCCGGAAATAATTCTACCAATGTTGGCACTAGCGTAAATCTTAGGAAATGTAAGTATGTTTCAGCGTTTAAATTTCTGTCCAGAAAGAAAGGCCCCACAATGCGATCTCCCACTATTCCCGCCCATACATTAACTTTTTGCCGGTGTTGGGTGTGCTCCTCTCGAACCCATCGAGGATTTTCGCCCGACCAGTACCTACAATTGTGGCGATTTACTTCACCGTTCAAGGTAAAAGTTGCTTCGTCACTAAAAACCACATTGTCGACAAATCCGGGATTCTCATCGCACCGTAGCATGATTTGTTCACAGAACTCGAGTCGGCGGTCGAAGTCATCTTCATTCAGTTCCTGAACCCGATTGATTTTGTACGGATGAAGTTTTTCCTTCTTCAGCAATTTGGCTACTGTGGTAAAATCGACTGCATGATCCCTGGCAATGTTCCTTGTTGAAGTGTGGGGGTTGTCCTGAAGTTCCAAGAGAATATTGACCCTTCTATCTTCCTCAATTCTTGGTCGACCTTGACGAGCCCTGTCTTTTACACTACCAGTTTCAGCAAATTTTGCGACAATTTTGCTCACCGTTGACCGCGAAATCGGTGCGCGGTTTGGATTTTCTGCATTGAAAAACTGACAGGCTTCTTCATGGCTACGTATTTTATCACCACAACCAACAATAATGAGAATTTGAATCCGCTCTTTTTCGCAATGCACGTTCAACACTACCAATGGAGCAAGTATTGTGTATGGATAAGTTCAAACACAAAGTAATGAACTGTCAATATGACGTGTCGTAGAAAGCGTGTACGTCCGTCTCGGCCAGTGTCAAATGGCCAATGGCGGACAATTTGAACACTTCCGTTGACATTTTTTTGGTGTCTTGTTTGACGACAATCCAAGATAAACCTCGGATTATAATTTATCTGATTTTTTAAAATAATTTTTGATTAGTTTTTCATTAGAAATAAAATTTTAATTTTTTGAAATTCGAAAGCATTTTTCTCCCAAAAGTTGTTATGTAAGGTGCCAAACTTTTTATACCGTTGCATGCACAATGGAATACCTAACGACAAGGGGTAATAAATGTGGCGGGTTACCATTTGAAAAAACTAATGACGTCACGCCCGCGCGCAACCAGATGACGACAGAATTAAATTCACGATGTTATAAAGTGCACGGGATAAAAACAAAATTGACCTGTTTCAGGGTTTTTCCATCAAACCGAAGATAACAGAAATATTAATTTTGTTCCAGACTTTATCTACACCCTGTATATGTATCCATGTGCTGAACATAATTCAAACAATTTTGTAAACTTATACGCTCAGGTGCATTGTGTAACTGCTTCATATAATTCATTTTCATTGTTGGATGTGTTTTTTTTAATTATCTGCTTCCACTGGTTGAATAACTCTTCTATTGCCATTTGCGGATTTAAAAATATGAGGTGTGGCCACCACACGACTTTTTTATACGTAATACGATTTTAAGAATTTCTTTACACAAAAATTATTCAAAATCCTACTCTTAAGAGTAAAAGTGTTACTTCCGGTCCGAAATTTGAAATTTTATTTGTATAAAAAATATTGTGAATCTAGCACTAAATACTTTCGTACTCTTGATAAATATATATGGAATGCATAATTTACGACATATTTGCAAAAAATCGCTATTCTATTAAAATATACTGAGAGCTCTATATTGTATAGTAACTACATATACCAAAGATATTTTACTTTTATAAAAAAGACAAAACTTACGTCTTTCACAATGCAAATTATTAATCTTCATTTTTTGCTGTGGCATTTTTGGTTACAAATTAATTATATGAATGTATACATATTTTATCTTAAAATGAGAATGCTTCTGTTACATTAGCAGGTTACAGTAGATTTTACAGAAATGCTTGTTCACTATCACTGTAATAGGCAAGCCGAAGATCAATTTCTCGTAACACTGCCGTTAACGTTTGGGGCTTAATTTGTTGTATTTCGGTTATAATTTCTCGATAACTGTTGAGTTTGGGTATAGGACATGGTACATGAAATATACTTAGAAATCGATGCAGAATTAATAAAATAAATAAAAAACATATGTTTCCATTTGAAAAAAAAAAATTGATGGTCGTAACTTATTTTTGGACCACTCTTTGTACATCAATTTACCATCAAAAAAACCGCAGCTAAAAATAAAAATCGACCTATCCGAGCGTTTTTCCATAAAACAAAACCTTTAAATGAATTTATTCCAACCCGCGCGTCCTCACTGTATATATATATATAAGTATTTGAATTAATATTATTAGAGGTGCAAAAGCATTGTAAATTTAAATTACAGTATCACGTCTTTCATAAAATAATTCTTAAGCAGTCTTCAATCTATGCATTTGTATATAGTGTTGATATATAAAACGTTTAAACTAGTATCCTACATAGAAATGACTATACATACGATACAAATAAATTCCGCACTGCCTACAAGTCAATATACTAATTGAAAAGTATTACATTATGTCACCAATATGTTCAATTTCATTGCGCAACTTCGCCATACCTGTTTATAATATTTAGTTGCATATAATGCAATTTCAATACTTAAAGGTATAAAAAGATATATCGTAAAAATAACCTTGTAATACATAAGTTACCATTAGCAGCGTATCAAATGTTTAAGTATGTGGTGAATGGATTCATATAATGTACCTACTGGTTGTTTCACTCAACATCACGATATTATGTTCCCCTCTTATTGCGTCAATTTGTATGTGGCATGTGATAGACATTTTAATTAATCCTATGACAAATTGATAGTACTTCAATAAGTTAGTAGTTTGGAATAAGACATTTGTAAATTTTCTAACTAAATGCAGTATTTATATTTGCTATATTGCTATTGACTTTCGGCATATAATAAGTCCAATATGTAAAGGCAGATCAGATTCTTATGAAACCTTTATTCAAACATGAATAAAAAAAAACGAAAGCATATAATAATCAATAAATTTAAAGCTATAAAGAACTTAAAAATACCTACATTTGCTACAGAATTAATACGACCTTTACGGTAATGATTTATGATAGAACATGTCAGCCTATCACGATTTTTTCGATAGTACACGTTAGAAAGCCATTAATTAACAATCTGATGGAAATGCAATTAGCGGCGTGCATTCTGCCTGCTCATTCAATGCATTCGTCGAATATGGCGAGTAAAATCTGCGCGCATCGTTCTTGTAGTTCAGAGAGACATCGCCTACGTAACGAAACGAATCTTCAACATATGCAGCGCGACCTAACTGTAACATTTGCTAAGGTATTGCAGATAATTCACGATGATTTTTACCCTCAAAACGTTTCGATAATATAGATTTTATCTTCATCAATTAATGACAAATATCTTGGCGGCAACATATTTGTCAAAATGATCTTTGTTAAATATTTTAATGTTTTATTTGGTCACTGTTTTTAGTTGATTGATAAAAACCTAATATCTGTATTATCGAAACGTTAAAACGTGTAATTAAACCAATCTGTCATCATGACGTAGGAGCTATATTGATTAAAAATAGTAAATTAATAACAAATAAGGAAAATTAGGAAGAAAAACAAGCCAAATAGTTTCTTTGCAGTTATATTGAATAATATCTGTAATGATAATCGAGCCAACTCAAATCTGAGCTTCCAATTATCAACTGGTTGACAGCCGTATATAAATTAACATCCCCAGGAAGCAATTCAAATTTTAGCAAAATACAATCGTAAATAAGTTAGTAAACGTTAATAATTGGATGATTTCTTACGTATTCAGTTAGTTTATTAAGTCACATATGAAATTAACATACCAATTCTAAGCATTAATATTGTACGTGGTGGTTGTAAATCAGTGATGCTCCATCCTATCACATCCCCACACGTGTTTTGGGTGATAATTCCTTTGAACAAGAAAGCCATGGCCGCTAATTATCATTAAAATTATCCTAAAACTCCTTGGTAAACCTTCACTGTATGTAGTTACGCATTTTCTTGATAGAATCACGTTTTAGAAGATATTAACAGCAAATATTCCTGAAATGAATACAAGAGATGTATGTGCTTCCAGTCGTGTGTCATTGGACAGGTAACAGCAAGCCTCCTGGAACGTTTTTTGAATATTCGACCATCATCATGAGCCAACAAACAAAATCGACAGTCGACACTGAAGACGAGTCAATTCCATTTCACTTTCCAGCACACAACATTTCATCACACCACTCTAGCCATGCAATGCCATGGCATGAGTTATGTGCTAAACAGAGAAACCGTCAGTAATATCTGAGCCCCAAAAATCGAATTATTTGATAAGTAGATCGCATAGAATTTGTTAATTAATTAAATCTTCTTACCTTGCTTTAGCAATTTCCCTTATTAACTCAAAATGATCACGAAGAATATCAAGCTATTGGCCGCGATCTTTATGATCCCCTGAATGTATTGGCAAGACTGGAAACGCTATCGCTCTTCATCATTTTCTATCTTCGTAAACACAAAGCATTTGTAGCGTCATTATACGTTTTTTGACTGCAGCATTACAAATGTAGAATCAGGCGCATCCCGTGAGCCTATTATTATCCTACAACATTCAAACTCAGTAAGTGACGAAGAATTGGGCATTGCCAAATAAGAAAAGTTCTTTTACACTCTACTCAAAAATATAGTGACATTTAAGTAAACAAAACGCCAACATCAAATCCAAATTTTTTTAGTTGAATGGGGAGGGTGGTATTCACTTTATTAGTAGATTGTATTTTGCTGAAACTTTCATTGTTCCTTGATACATATAAAATACATATTTTCTGAACATTTTACAAAACTGTGTTAAGGAAACTTCCTATTTTGAAAGTACCATAAATAAAACTCAATTTCAGTTCAAATACACATTTATTCATTTTCGGTGTGCGCCGATATTTCGGGGCCGCTCTGCATCGAACATAAGATATACAGCATATATACATGTGAATCGCTCGAGGAGCTATGTGGCCCTATGTATACGTACATGCCAGACACTGCCGTCCGTACGTATACATCGGAGGTCTTGAATCGCCTTCGGTGTACAGTCGTGCAGCCCTGCCGGCAGACAATAAACTCGGCCGCTGAGACTGTATATGCCCGAAGCCAGCTCCGCATCAGTATGCTCACAATATTTGTGTGTAAAAAATACATTAAGTGACAATATATTTTAAAAGTTAAAAAATAAAACATAGATTACAAAAATATAATAACACATAAAGATAAAGAAAACATTCATATATAAAGCAAGAAACAATAATATAAAATAAAATAAAAGATGTTAAGTTCTTAACAAACTGTATTGTTAAATTTCTATGTATCGTAGATGGTATAATTTTATATATATGTATTTATATATATTTATGTTATATATTTTCGGTGAACTTTCTAGGTTATAATAACAGCACTTGCTATAATAATCATATATCTTATCTAATCTGACCACAGACAATTTGTAATAATTACAAATATGAAGTGACATGAGAGTATAGCGTAAATATTCCTTTTACGGTAGTAAATGGCCTCATATAACTATTTTTCTTTGGCGAACTGATAATTTAATTGATATTTTACAACACAGAACAACAAATAATCCATAAATATACTAGCAGAAAATCTTTAGTGTTATTAGGCATTGTTTTCAATGAGTTACAGAGATAAATTGTTAGTTTTATGACATGTATGCTAGCAATCATGCATTCTCATACATACTGCTATGAATGTATATATATTAGGTTTAGGATAAGAATATTGAACTGATCAATAGCGTCAGCCAGATCAATATATATATACAGTATGGATATGGCCTAATACAAATATTCAGTAGCATGTTCTATAATATGTGTTAGTTTGACAACGTATTCTTCTTATTAACTTTCCAAAGTTGCCCATCTATGTATATAAAATTTAACTCTTTCTGCTCAGGGGTAGAATTTCCATTCTTTAAGATTTATGCTCTGAAGTTTGTGTAGGGTACGTGTATTAATGAAATATTAAAATAAAATTAACATAAATATTTATTTATATATATCATTTTACTTTCTTATACGTAGTATAAGGAAGTATTGTGATGATGAAAATTTTCGACCTCGAGATTTTTGCAGATGTCCACGTTTTGAGGTCCCCTGATACCAAAAAAGTGGTTTTTAAAAAATGTCTGTGTGTCTGTGTGTCTCTCTCTCTCTCTCTGTGTGTGTGTGTGACCACGGTAGCGGTCAAACCGTTATAGGTATCAATTTCAAATTATATATTTTCGAATAAAATCTCCCTCTTGAGAACTGACTAGATTTTGAACAAAATCGGCATACCGGAAGTAGTAGTTTACTTCAGTGAAAAAATCGAATTTTGCAAATATTTCGTCAATTACTAAGTTTAAACAAATTTATAAAGAATTCAAATGTACTTAAAATTAAATTTGAGAAAAATTGTATTAATAAAGTTTTTCGAAATTCCGACCGGAAGTAGGTCTTTTTCTCTTATCGAAAATCAGTTTTTTGCGAATATCTCGCAAGTCATGCTTTCTAGGCAGATACATTACCAGTATAAAAATATTTAGAACGTACTTCTAAATATCTCTTGTATAAAAAAAAATTCAAAATTCGGACCGGAAGTAACACTTTTACTCTTACCGAATAACGATTTTTTGCAAATATGTCGTAAATTATATATATTTATGAAGAGTACAAAAGTATTTAGAGTTGGATTTGGAATATTTTTTGTATAAATGAAATTTCAAAATTCGGACCGGAAGTAACACTTTCATACGTATAAGAAAGTCGTGTGGTGGCCACACCTCATTTTTTATTTTTATATGACCTTTGTAATATACAGTTAAAATAGACGAAATCGAATCTAATAATAATTTTTGTTCCTTCTTGTACAAATAGAAAAATTAATAAAACAAATTTTCGGGTATACCCACAAATACACTATTTTTTTAGTTAAGGTGAAATACAAAGTTTGAATATATTTTCTACAAAAGAAACAATTATGTCCTATAAATGTATTATTTCTGTTTATTCCATAAACACAATGTAAACTGTCACACGTTAATACCAACGTGAATCAAAGAAATTATTGTTAAAGCATTTGCACCTCTAAAACAGCTGGTATCATGTAATGCTCAAATAATATCAAAAATGATATATATTAGTGAACAGGCTGAACACTGCTTAAACATTTGCACATCTAAAACAATGTCTAACGTTTAAGACTATTAATAATGCAAATGTAAATTTTGTTAATATTTATAAAGAATACAGTATAGAAATTATAACTATATGCATAATTGACTAAATAAAATAAAATTATACCAATTTTGATAAACTCATTGCCTGCTTACTGATTTTCGTTATATAAATTTTGTAAATTATAAACTTTAAATTTCAGGAAACGTAAGCTTACTTTTTGATTTAATTTATAGGAATATGTTTCGAAAAATATCTGCATCATAATAATGAAAAAAAAAAGCCGATTCCCAAAAAGGGAAATTTTTGTTACTCTTTTGTCTTTTTGACTGAGTATTTTTATTAAGTATGTAGTGTATATTTCACACTAACTTGACACAAAATTTTTAATTTACAGGAATATGTTTCAAAAAATATCTGCATCATAATAATGAAAAAAAAGCTGATTCCAAAAAAGGGAACTTTTTGTTACTCTTTTGTCTTTTTGACTGAGTATTTTTATTAAGTATGTAATGTATATTTCACACTAACTTGACTCGAAATTTTTAATTTACAGGAATATGTTTCAAAAAATATCTGCATCATAATAATGAAAAAAAAAGCCGATTCCAAAAAAGGGAAATTTTTGTTACTCTTTTGTTTTATTGTCTGAGTATTTTTATTAAGTATGTAGTGTATATTTCACACTAACTTGACACAAAATTTTTAGTTTACAGGAATATGTTTCAAAAAATATCTGCATCATAATAATGAAAAAAAAGCCGATTCCAAAAAAGGGAACTTTTTGTTACTCTTTTGTCTTTTTGGCTGAGTATTTTTATTAAGTATGTAGTGTATATTTCACACTAACTTGACTCGAAATTTTTAATTTACAGGAATATGTTTCAAAAAATATCTGCATCATAATAATGAAAAAAAATCCGATTCCAAAAAAGGGAAATTTTTGTTACTCTTTTGTTTTATTGTCTGAGTATTTTGATTAAGTATGTAGTGTATATTTCACACTAACTTGACACAAAATTTTTAATTTACCGGAATAAGTTTCAAAAAATATCTGCATCATAATGATGAAAAAAAAGCCGATTCCAAAAAAGGGAAATTTTTGTTACTCTTTTGTTTTTTTGGCTGAGTATTTTTATTAAGTATGTAGTGTATATTTCACACTGACTTGACACAAAATTTGGTTCTTTCTTCTTTATAAATAAGAGCCATTTTGACTCTGGCGGTAAAACTTGGGTCACAAGCAAAGCTCAACAATAAAAAAATTATATGTGAACTAAAAACTCTCGTTTTTAGTTTTTACATTACGTCTTATCAGTGGCGCAACAATGGGAGGTTTAGAGGTTTTAACTCCATAGGCCGCCAGACACACACACAGATGATTTCCAAATTACGTATGTTAATCTTGGTTTTAAAAAAAATCTTGGCAACAGTGGTAAACAGTGATAATTGTTTTCAGAGCGCTACGCCCACAGCATGGCATTAGAACTAAGCGGATACAGATCACAGACTGTGTTGCTATAAGTACTGCATTTGTACGAATCAGGTACATTTTGCACCCTTCTGTAT
This sequence comes from Amphimallon solstitiale, assembly GCA_963170755.1. NCBI lineage: Eukaryota > Metazoa > Arthropoda > Insecta > Coleoptera > Scarabaeidae > Amphimallon > Amphimallon solstitiale. The sequence continues at coordinate 79,466,941 of OY720681.1, read as the reverse complement.
TCTGTACAAGTCTACAAGTTCAGATTTAGGGCTAGATGTAATAAATCTGGTTGGCCAAGTATACGATTGAGCTAGTGCAATGAGTGGTGCTCTTAGTGGGCCACAAGAAATTTTTCGGCAGAGCTATCCCAAAGCCTTTTACGTTCATTGTTCGTCACACTGCTTTAATTTGGCACTTTCTGATGGATGTTCAGTGGCAGAAGTACGAAATTGTATGAGTACTATCGAAACGATTTATAATTATTTAAACGCATACTGAAAAATTAGATTAGTAAATTAGTAGAAAAACCAACTAAAATATTATGATCCACCAGATGGATTCAGAGACATGACGCCGTGACTGCTTTCGTTTATTTTCTATACCAATAATAAATGCATTGTTTGATATTGCCATATGGACCGATAAAAAAACCGTCAACCGACGCTCAATTACTTGAGTCGGCAATTTGTTAAAGTAACTTTTTTTACGTGCTTTTGTGTTAAAGCTGTGTTTTCATTGACTTTACCACTGAGCAAGTACTTACAGACCTCAAACTTGGACCTGGCTTTAGCTCTTCAGTCAGCTGAAAATGTCAATGGATCTTTTTAAAAAATGAGACAAGACGACGAGAAGTCTTTTTTAGATATTTATCAGGAGACAAAAACGATTTGTGACGAGTTTCACATTACAATTTTACAACTAGAACCACCATTAATTGGCAAACTCGCAGAAAGAATGTTCCTGTATACCAATACAGGCAATAAATGCAAAATTCATTACACCAAAACTACTCTTTTGAACCTTTCTAAAAACTTTATGTAGTAATAATAGTTTAGATATTTTGGAATTCCACCCAACAGCTTTCGGAATTTTATCAATTCTATGGTTCTGGTGCTATGGGAGAAATTACACTTAGGTCTCCAGTTTATCACAGATAAAGCTGAAAAGCCACAAAGTGTAACTGAGGCTATGGAAAGATGCAATAAAAAATTGTATCCGACAATGTATGAACTTTTAGTTATAATAGCTACTTTACCAGTCATCACATGCTCTTGTAAAAGATCTTTTTCATCCCTTAAATATCTAAAAAAATATTTGCGGGATTCTACTGGGGACGACAGATTAAATTGCGTACGTAGCTTTGATGTATATACATCCTGTCCGTCTTTTATGTTCAAATAATCACGCAATTCTCCTCTTCCTGTTTCAAATTCGCCTTTTATTACCCATTTTTCAAAAAAAAATCGAAATTTAAAATAAATGACGGTTGTGCATACATATAGGTACATGTTTTATGTTTCTATTTTCTGGCCTGCATTTTAGATATTTATTTTTTTAAATTAATTTAAAACATAAGCGTCGGTTGTAGTATATATTATACAAACCGTAATAAAACTGCCGGACTTGAGATAATCCCTTTTAATCTATTAGATTTGCTGAAACGACACATGTTTCAAATGTTAATGTCAAAGCTCGTAAATAGATAAAGTAATGTGTAATTGCAAGGGAAGACGTAAGTAATTAAAACTTTCAAGTTATTAAAATAAGTGGATAGACAATTGTTATGTAAAATAAAACAAACAAATGTTTATGATTTACACTGTATTTAATATTTAATAACAACGACTGCTGTTTCGCAACACTGCAGCTTCTTCAGATTGACATATAATAACTACCTACATACACTTAAACTCTTATATATAGTTTTCTGTTATTCGGAATTTTTAGAACTAATATATCATCTAAGAATTCCGACTAACAGAAAACTATATATAAGAGTTTAAGTATATGTAGGTAGTTATTATATGTCAATCTGAAGAAGCTACAGTGTAGCGAAACAGCTGTCGTTGTTATTAAATATTAAATACAGTGTAAATCATAAACATTTGTTTGTTTTATTTCACATGAAATGGATTTACATCAAGTAAAGACCAACTCAATCCATGATTGTTATGTATCCTTTGTATCTGACTGTTAGTTATTTTAAAATGTTTGGAACAAGTCTTAAAAGACGTAATGGGAGTCTTTTGTGATTTCAAGTTAAAAAGAAAAAAATTCTTGTTAATTCAAATAATATTTAATATACGAGTTGTAAATGTCAGTGCGTATGTTACATCTTTAAGTACATCTGGTTAACGTTTCAGATCATCATAAAAAGGAATCGTAAACAAATTAGCAGCAGCTTCAAACAACTGGTACAGTTTTTTTTTCTTTTTGCCACTTAACAACATTGTAAAATATGTTTTTTCCCACTTACACCACTTGCTGAACAGACGATATCTGCGTACACGTCTAAAGATGAGACTGTGGAAAAAATAGGTCAAATCGAGGCTAACTACTACTACTACTGTCTCACTTTACGATTGCTGTTATTCAATGTGTCATAATAACGTCACTGTCTGGCTTGATGTTGCTAAAAATGGCAAAGAGTTGGTTGTTGTAGTGTTGAGAGGTCGATGGCCTGAGATGTGTGTCGGTGCATTGCAGTGGTGCTGGGTGCGACAGTATACTTCATACACGCCCTCAAAACTATTGAGTCTCACCTTACACCGATGCAATTAACATAATATTACAATATTTAAGCGCTTAACGAGAATAACCATCTGCACTTTCTTAAATGTTATTATTCAATTGTACTAAAGCATTCTTTGTCGTGCACAGTCATAAATAATGCCTCAAGAATTAGCTGTTAAATTTTATGAAATACTACATTTTTCAGTTGTTTCGTTTTTCAAAAAAATAAACAAAGACGATGACATTCCGTACTTCCAAAACGTATTTCAAAACATGTGTTGATTGTTATCCTAAAATTATAAAGTATTTTATGTAAGCACAGGTAGGTATAAAAGAGTAAATACAATTAAGATTGTAAATTATGTTCCTCATTATTTTACATCTGTATAGGTACAACATTCATTGAATAATTAAGAAATATGCGTGGACAGCTGCAGAATGAAAATACAGAACAGATTTGAAAACAAAGGTATAAAACATTAGGAATAATGGACTTCCCACCATAAAGTAGTTGATCCATGTAACAGGCAAGATAATTAATTAAGAATGAGTAAAAAATATATCATTTTTTATCCCTCTATTTTTTAAACTATACTTAGAACACTTGTAATATTGTTTATGTTTTACGAAGATTACTTATTCTGATGGAAGTAAATATCTCCAATATTAAACATATTTCGCATATGGGAAATAATATCATTTTCGAGTAATTTAGATATATTTTGTTCTTGTGTAAACAGTTGTTGTTTTTCTATTTCTCTAATGATTGCTTTCTTTGTCAGCTTACAAAATTACACACATTTATTTTATTATTCTACAGAAATAATAAATTTTGCAGCATCTTTTTGGAAAATGTTAATGGAGATCATGGCAAATAAGAACTGTGGTATATCTGAAATTATAACAACATACTTAACACAAAATTTAAGAATGTTTGTCTTGTTAGACTTGCACGAAATTCTTGGAACCCATGCAAAGTCACTTCTTCTATAGGATGGCCTTCCCATTGTTTTCGGGCCTGAAATTGCGTTTAACAACAAACAACAATCAATTATTACATATTATTGTAATAATTTATAGAATTTAAAGAATAAAATACAAGATGAATTTGATAATCTTTATCAAAAGAAATGACACGATCTATATGATTAACAAATATCAAATAAATATATAATACTACTTACATAAATCAGTAGAGATTGATAGAATTTCTATTCAAAGTATTATTTGTGTAGAACTAATATACTCTGTTCTCTAATGTGAGAATGTTTGGAATAGGTATATATGGTACTACATATTGGGTTTAATACTTATGAGTAGTTATGAGTTTATTTCATATATCGGTGACAGTTTAAAACAGTAAGATTGGCCTTTATTGTGATAATATTTGGGCAATTTGGAAGTTGCACGCTCCAAAAACTCTAAACCCACATATCACTGCGAACGTTGGAAAATAAAAATAGATGTACTCACAGGCCTTGCTCAACTACAAACTTGAAAGTTATACTTGCTTAATGTATTTGCGATTTCTAATCTGACATAATTAAATTTTTCAATTTTTTTTTATGATAACAAACTACATTCATCGAATGTACGATTTTTTATTAACAATGTCAATGACAAAGTGGGGCCAGCCAGAATGGGGCTAACGCGCGCAGCTGGAAGGTGAGGAAAATTCATGTCTAACCACGCAAAAATTGTAATCTTGATATTCGAGAAAATAAAGATCCATCCCGTAGGAAGTTCAATTCAACATCGGACATCAATTAACCAAATAAATCTCGACAAAGTTAACCCACAACGCAATATCTACCACAACTTTGGCAATTACATACGCGTGGAATCATGCCATGAACGATAATGGCATAACTCATTCATCCATTCATACTCCTGAAGCACTCAAGCGCAAGGTAATAATATGTCAATTAAACTGCAAATGAATTAAAACAACATGAGAAAAATACGCCGAACCTTAACCGCATTAGAAAATAACCAACAACAAAAGTTATTAATTAGTTGAAAACGAAAAACATTAATGTTGATTCACTAATTACGAAAACAAAAATCTCCTGATAAATGCCTTAAATTCGGACGATAAATTATCAGTAATTCATTCTCTAAGACGGAGATGGCGCAAAGTGAAATAATTAGGCGATAAATATGCAAATAGGGAAAACGAACCAACCACGGGCAGACTATCCATAAGACAAATTAAATAATAATAATTTTTTCAAAGTAACCAGTCAAGCTAACAAGTACTTGATGTGAAATAAAATACATCTCTATATTCATCAAATAAAATAAAAATATGTCTTCTAAAACTTATCTTGTAACTAGAGCAAGTAATTCCATATTTTACTTTTTCTTAATATGTAAAGAAAATCATTATAATAGTATTATAGCTTTTCTTAAATAATTTATAGTAACCATAGAATTTCAGAAATGTCATGTTTGACAGAAAGATTTAAAAAAATTAAATACAATACTATTAAAAGAAATCTAAACCTGTAATAGAGACTTTAAATGTTGTTGCAACAAAAAACGCATTAGTCTTATTTTACTCATTAGAGTTTAAATAGTATTATAAAACAACATTTACTGAAAACATGTCGAGAAATATGGAGAAGTGAGGTTTGATTTTGCGGTGAAAACTTCAGCAGATGCAAAATCAAACATTATTTGTATAACCTCAATAGGTACACCTAATGGACAGATTTTTGTTATACCGGCTGAATATCAACCTGCAAGTCTACACCAAGTAATTACATCTACTTCAAACTATAGCACGATAAAAAAAACACTAAATAAAAGATACCAGACAAGGAAAATATGGTTAACTCTAACAGATGAGATATCAAAGATATATTTGGATGAAGAACAAAATTTACATTTTAATGATTTATATCTGGAAGAAATTATGGAAAATACAAATGATTGTAAATCTTTACCAAGTGGCTCAAATCAAAACTTGGAAAAACTATTAGAGAAATTACTCGAGGAAAAACCATGTAAATCTGAAACTCAGAATTTAGGGAAAATTTCAAAGGATTTTATGATTGAGCAATTCACTGGTAGAAATGCAAATGCTCATCAATGGATTAAGGAGTTTAACAAAGAATGTGAACGTTTCCATATCAACGAAGACAAAAAGAAAATTGAAATATTAAATTTTTTTTTGCAATATTCCAGTATAGATTGGTACAGTTGTATGTTAATGAAAATTACAATTGAATCAGGGTAGAATAAATGGGAGAAAAATTTCTGTGATACATTTGCAAACAAAGGTGCCCATCAATATGCTCTTGCCTTTAAGTATCAAACGGGTTCACTGCTCGAGTATGCACTAAAAAAAGAAAAATTATTATTAGAAGTCAGGAAGTCGATCGATACTGGGACACTCATAGATCTTATAGCATCGGGTCTGCCTAACTATCTGATTGATAAAATTGACCGAGAGACTATACAATAAACCGAAGATCTTTACAATGAGTTAGGAAAATTGGAACATCTAGTCGGAAAGAATAAATATGATAAAAAATACAATACATATCTTGATACAAAAAACAGAAAAATTGAAGAGAAAAAACCATGTCAGATCTGTATAATTGAGAAAAAAGGGAAACGTTTTCATCCTGAGGAAAATTGCTGTTTTAAAGAAAAAAATCATAAAGCAGTTGTGAAAAGTATTAATAACTCTGAATTAGAAATTGAATTAAATTAGGAGAATCAAAAAAACTAGAGATGCCACCATTAATAAAGATAAAATTGCTATTAAATGATATTTTACAAGTTTCTGGAATTTATGATTCGGGTTCAAATGTGTCATTAATTAATGCTAAATTATTGAAAATCAAAGAAAGAGAGGATAATAGTAATAAACAACCAGGAAATTTGAAAACTATTAATGGTGAGAAGAAAGAATTATGGATATTTTTGTGTTAGATAGTGAAAATTTTCATTATGATTTTCTAATCGGTTTGGATTGTATAAAAAAGTTCAAATTAATGCAAAATGAAGAATTAAATATTATACAATGTAAAAATCGAAAAGAAGAAAAGAAGTTCCTAAACAAAGAGGATATGAAAACTAAAGATGTAAATACTAATATTTTAAATTTAACAGATGTCAAAATTCCTGATGTACTGGTGACAAAAGAGAAAAAGATGTTTCTTTATACTCTGAGGTATTGAAACAAGAAATTAATTATATAAACAGATGCGAAGTGAATTTCAACGAACATATAAATTTGGATAAATTTGAAATATCAATAAACCATCTGAATTAAGCAATTTTAAAATAAAAATCTTGAATTTAATACAAGAATATTATTCATAAATTTTCGTATTTCGTAATTTTCCTAAATTCAAAATAAAATAATCTAACCATAATGGCAAACAGCATCGTTACTGTTACAAAACAAATTGCACGTATGTAATGCTTGACTAGCTAAACATACATTCATATTCATCTTCTTCTTCTTCTTCTTCTTCTTCTTTACTGGTTTTATAAGCTAGGCCTCGGGCCTTTTACTTTAAATCTGGATGCGGGTGATCTTGTTGTTGAAGATTGAATGATATGCTCTTACAGAGGAATAATGATTAGCTGCTACTGCGAGCTGTAGAGTGTGTCAGATGTGGAATCGGATGATGGTAGAGGATAAGTAGAACTGTGGATTATTGTAGCACTTTATGTGTGTTTTAATTTTCGTTGTTTTTATTATTGAAGAGTTCAACTATTTTAGCAGTTTGTTTTATAAAATCAGCAATCTGATTGTGTGTTGCGTTGGTGTTATGTAGAGTGATGAGCATTTTCCCCAGAGTGAGTGCAAGCTCTTCGTTGTTATTTTGATTTGACGGTGTATTTAGATTTGGACGTGTGTACGTTTGTGTGTTCGTGTGTGTTTGATCTGCTGTTTGCTGTCGGTGTTGCGTCCATGGATTGTGTGTAGGCATCGGCGCTTCAACGTAGGTCGTGTTACCTTTCAGCTTATAGGAATTACTCAAAATAATGTTATTCGAATTACCTGAGCTCTTATAGCTGTAGTACTCTAATACGGGGAGACGTGGCGTCCTTCCTTCAGGATGGCACTACACTTATTCACTGGGTGTTCCAGGATAGGGCTTATATTAGTGTCGAAGGTTAATGAAAGAGTTGTATAAAACCACATGAATTTATTACCACAACTCGGTCACTAAAACAATAGCCACGCAGGACTATAAAGAAATGGCTTAAGGCAACACTAAATATTAAGAGATATTTACATAGATTGATATTATATACACTGGTTATGGAGACACCTTGACCAAAGGGCTAATGATCCCACACACAGGGGGATAAGACAAGGGGGGGTGGTCGCTAGATACTGGCAGTTTTAAAATAGAGAGGGATATTTGAGACACTCAGTTGGGGTTCTAGGGGATAAGGCTCCCTTCGGGGTACCTAGTCAATTAACGCCTAGAATGGGTAAGGCTGCCTTCGGGTACCAAACCAACTAACTACTTCTGAGTGACGTGACGGGGCTATCTTGAGATTGCCAACCGTGCAAGCTTAGGAATCAGTTCAGTACTTACGGTTGTAACAATGGGTACGACGTGAGGTCACTTTAGCCACACGTCACAAGTCACTGGGTGGTGTATCGGCACAGGACCTACACTTGGAAAACACTCCGTGGTCTGGATCTTTGTTGAAGCACTAAGTGGCACTCACAACTTCAACAACCTCTCGTATTTGGTTGGGTCACTTTGTTCAACAACCTCTCTTTTGGTTGGGTCACTTGTTCAACAACCTCTCTTTGGTTGGGTCACTTTGGTTCAACAACCTCTCTTTGGTTGGGTCACTTTGTTCACAGCCTCACTAACAGGTCACGAATGCTCCTTGGATGTTGGTGGAAGCACGCAACTGCTGTTGATTCGGACTCTCAGTCCTCCTCGTAAGTGTTCGGCTTATCCTTTTTAGGTCCTTCCTCGTCTTCGGGTATCTTCGGGTCACCTCGGAAACGTTCGGGTTTGCTTCGTCTCGTTCGTGGAAGCCTTCCTACGCCTTCGGGTATCTTCGGGTCACCTCGGAAACGTTCGGGTTTGCTTCGTCTCGTTCGTGGAAGCCTTCCTACGCCTTCGGGTATCTTCGGGTCACCTCGGAAACGTTCGGGTTTGCTTCGGCTGCGTTCGGCTTGCTCGTAGAAGTCGTCCTACGTCTTTAGTTCTCCTCGGGTATGTTCGGCTTCGCCTCGGAAACGCTCGGGATTGCTTCGAGTCGCTTCGGCTTGCTCGTAGAAGTCGTCCTACGTCTTTCGTTCTCCTCGGGTATGTTCGGCTTTGCCTCGGAAACGCTCGGGATTGCTTCGAGTCGCTTCGGCTTGCTCGTAGAAATCGTCCTACGTGTTTAGTTCTCCTCGGGTATGTTCGGCTTCGCCTCGGAAACGCTCGGGATTGCTTCGAGTCGCTTCGGCCTGCTCGTAGAAATCGTCCTACGTGTTTAGTTCTCCTCGGGTATGTTCGGCTTCGCCTCGGAAACGCTCGGGATTGCTTCGAGTCGCTTCGGCCTGCTCGTAGAAATCGTCGTATCAGCTCTGAAGTCGCTTGTCGCAAGTTGGGTTCTCTCCAGAGAAGGGGCTGTTGTCGCTTTAAGTCTTCAGAGCGACTCGATTCAGCAGCTAGAGCTGACTGACTGACTTGATATAAAATTTCTTAGCTTTTATAACATTTTTAACGACGTAAACAAATGACGCGCTTGCAGGTGGCCTTTCGAAAGACGTATTCTATTCGTTAGAATAACGACTCTTTTGATTGGTAGGAGCCCTTGTTTCTTGTGTAAAATATTTTTCACTTGATAAATTTTCGAAGAAATATATGGGAATTTATGGGAAATGTGCATCGTTTGTTATGTTTGTTTATAACAATTTCATCCACGGATCGAAATGATTTTTAAGTCCGCACAATCCTAGTCAATATTAATAACAACAATATGTAATGTTTATTAGCTCAAATTGATCGCAAGCACGTCGTTTAATTCGTCTCCAGGAGACGGCAAAGGTAACAATTCGACCGCTCCCGGGGAAGACGTTGCTTGAGGTTTGTTTGAGCACATTAAATTAACCTAAGTAAAGTCTCTATGGTCGCTTATATCTACACACGCGAAGGAGGGTTGTTTCGCGATGTGTTCTAAAAGGGAGGGGGAGGTATACGATACACAATGGTTTTGGGTTTTAACTCAGCCTTGAACACGTCACTAGTTCACACCCAGGTAACGGCGTATTAACAGTTTGGCCGCTCCCGGGGAAGACGCTGTTCGAAACCTGTTTAAGCACACACTAAATTACCTAAGTAAAGTCTCTACGGTCGCTTATAACTACACACGCGAAGGAGGGTGTTCGCGATTTGTTCTGGGGGAGGGGCGTACGGATGATTCACTGGGCGCTTCCAGTTGCTCCGGGTGGGCGGCCTGGGTCCTGTGTAGGAACCTTTTCGGGGGGCTCATTAGTTGGGGCTATGTCTCGTGGCCCGTGTGTTGGGGGAGCTATGTCTGGTGGCTCCTGGGGTGGGGCTATGTCTTGTGGCCCGTGTGTTGGGGGAGCTATGTCTGGTGGCTCCTGGGGTGGGGCTATGTCTTGTGGCCCGTGTGTTGGGGCCACGTTGGGTCGTCGCATGGGCCGTACCAGGTCTAAGTGATGCTTCACTCGGCGTGCGCCTGGACGCTCGACCCAAATAGCTGTAGGGCCGGCGTTTTCGACCACTGGGTACGGTCCCAACCAACGTGGTCCGAAAGGTTGGCCAGGGGGCAAGTGGGCTTTCACCATTACGAACTCGCCTGGCCTCAGTTCAAGTGGCATCGGGGCGTTGGCATTGGCATACCTTCGTTCCCGATACCTCAGTTCATTGGCGTGTATTCGACGGGTCCGCTCTGCGGCGGGTTCAGGTGGGTTTACCTGCGGATCTCGCCATTCTCCGGGTCGATGCATTTCGAAACCGAACAGGGCCTTTGCTGGGGAGTACCCTGTTGCGGCGTTTTGTCGGCATCGCAGGTTAAACAGTACCTGGTCCAGCCTGTCATCCCACTGCTCGGGATTCTCGCCTTCCATCAAGACGCGAAGGCCCTTCTTCAGCTCCTGATTCCTTCTCTCGACAGGATTGGCTCGGGGGTGGTAGATAGGGGTGGTCCAGTGTAAACACTGCCACTTTCTAAGTGCTGAGTCCCATGCCACCGAAGTGAATTGTGGGCCGTTATCGGACAAAATGGCCATTGGGTAACCAAACCTTTGGAACACCTGGGTCAGGAATTCGATGACGGCGGTACTGGAGGCGCTCTTCACTGCGCATGCTTCCGTCCATCGAGAGTACAAGTCCGTGATGACTATCCCGAACTTGTTTTTCCTTCGGGACTCGGTTAGTGGCCCCACAATGTCGACCGACACCACCTCAAACGGTTGTTTCGGTGAGTGTGGTCGCAACGGGGCTGGTGATTGGGGCGGTCCTCTCTTGAAGGCATTACAGATGCGGCAAGTCTTCACATGTTCTGCAACGTGGGTCTGGAGGTTATTCCAAAAGAAGCGCTCTCGGATCGCTCGATGTGTCTCCTCCGCTCCTGGGTGGCCGGCAGTGGGATGATCGTGGTATTGGTGCATCACCCTCTCGCGGGCGGTAGGTGGTACCCAGATCAACCACTTCTCTCCTAGTCGGTAGCGCAGTAGACCATCTCTGAAGGTTATGTTCGGGTGTTCCGGGGCGGCGGGGTCTCTGTTTAAGTTGGTCACCATCTCCAAGGCCTGTGGGTCCACTTGTTGTGCATCTCTAATGGTGTGCATCAACGGCTCGTCATCCTCGATGACGAATATTTCGTTCGTGGAGTGGGCTTCGGAATTTCCGGTGGTCTCGTAAGGGAGCATCCTCTCGATGTCACCCAGACCAGCGGGCGTTTCGTCATTTCCAGGGCATCGGGATAGTGCGTCCGGTAACTCGTTCTCCCTACCAGGAATATGTTCTATTCTGTAGGAAAACTCCTGTAGGAGTAAAGACCATCGCATTAGTTTAGACTTGGTCTCCTTAAATTGCTGGAGCCAAGTCAATGCCTTGTTGTCCGTTCGCAAGAGGAACGGCCTATCCTCCAGATAGGGACGGTAACGCTTAATGGCCCAAATAACTGCGAGGCACTCCTGCTCGTTAATGTGGTACCTCTGCTCGGCTTTATTAAATCGTAGGCTAGCATAGCTTACCACGTGTCTACGGTCATTATCCTCCTGGTAGAGGACGGCGGACGCACCTACTGCGCTGGCGTCGGTCTGCAGGCAGAACGGTCTTCCAAAATCTGGGCGGTAAAGTTTCAGAGGCTTTGATGCCGCCTCCTTCACGGCCCGGAAGGCACCCATTGCTTCCTGAGTCCATTTGTAGGGTCGGCTCGTGGATAGTAGGTCCGTGAGCGGGGCCATTATCCTCGAGCAATCCTGGATGTAGTCTCGCAACCAGTTTATCAACCCGAGGAACTTGCGTAGGCTTTTCCGGGTACGGGGCGGCTCGGCGGCCTGGATCGCCTCAATATGCCCGGTCTGTGGATGGTTTCCTTCCTCGGTCACTACGTGCCCTAGGTAATCCAGAGTGGGGCTGGCGAAGTGACATTTACCCAGGTTTAGCTTCAAGCCGTGTTGGGCCAATCTTTCAAAGACCAGCCGAAGGTGCCTTTGATGTTGCTCCACGTTTTCTGAATATACGATGATGTCGTCGAGGTAGGCTATGGCAAACTCACGGAGGTATCCCACAAGTACTTCTTGTACCATGAGTTTCTGGAAGGTGGTCGGTGCGCCTTTAAGACCAAACGGCATGACGTTAAACTCGTAAGCTGCTCCATCCGGAGTAGTGAACGCCGTATACCGCTTAGATTTCTCTTCCATTGCGATTTGCCAATAGCCATTCCGCATATCGAGCGTGGAGAACACCTTCGCTGTTCCCAAGTCTTTGAGTGACTCCTGGATGGGAGGCAGGGCACTGGTCTCATCCTTTGTCCTACTGTTCAGCTTGCGGAAATCCACGCAGAATCTCGGCTCCCCAGTTTTCTTACTAACGATGACAATCGGCGAACTGTAATTGCTATGGCTAGCGCGGATTACATCAGCTGCAAGCATTTTGTCAATCTGTTCGGCGATTACACGTTTCTTGGCTGGTGAGTATCGATATGTGGGTACTCTTACCGGTGTGTCATCGGAGAGCCGGATTTCATGTTTCGTGGTGGCGGTAGTTGTGACAGCCTCTCCTTCCTCGAAAAGTTCCCCGAAATCATTCAAGGTTTGTTGGAAGGTCTGCTTATCCGCTGCCGTCCACGTGGTGGTATCCGTCTCTGTATGTATGGTTCCGGTAGGGCGTTTCCGTGGACCTCTCGCAGTGAAGTGTAGGGTCTGTCTCCCTTCCTTGCCCACATGCATGCATCTCCTTGCTATATCAATGACTGCCTGGTGTTCCGTGAGCCAAGGGCTCCCCAGGATGATAGCGGCTCGCATGTTCGGCACCACTGTCGCAGTGCATGTGAACTTATACTGTCGGGAGGAGGCCTTCAGTGTGCCCTCGTGATGAGTCTGGAAGGTGGCTTCTTCGTGGATCCAATTAAATGTAACTGGTCGTGTCTCCCTAGCTCGACCCGTCATATATTCTGGCCTCATGAGATTCTTGGTGGCAGCTGTGTCTATCAGTGCCACCACCTCTTGGCCGTTGACTTGCAGTCTAATGGATGGCGTGGATCCTTCGCCATCCATTGTGGTGAGGGCCGTCCCCGTTACTGCTGTGGAGCGGCCCCTTTGTCTTCCCCCTGGTTCTGTTGGGGACGTGGGTGGCGTACGGCGAATTCTCTCGGCTGCTTTGGGCAGTCCCGATTCATATGCCTCCCCGGGCAGAACCAACACCTCGGAAGGGTTCGTTCCTCAACTACACGAGGCTCTTGGTTCCTGGACGCTGCCTCAGCTGGGCGCTGCGTCGTGGGTCGTGTGTTAGCCTCCTTTTTGGACGTGGGTGCTCTGGTGGCAAAATTGTTAAATATTTCTGCCCACCTTTCCATTGTCTCTCTCAGTTCACTAACTGTCCCAGGGTTTGTTTGTGTCGCCTGGATGCAGTACTTTTCGGTCAGCAACTGAATTATGTGCTGGGTGAGGCTGTCCTCTGGCCATTGGGGGTTGAGCCGCAGACATAAACGTCGCATTCTGGTGACGAAGGTAGCGGGGTCCTCATCTTCTTTCTGCCGAACTTCGCAGGCGCTTTGAAGCTTACGCCTGCGTTGTTGGCTGAGGAATTCTCGGCGGAAACGGTGGCAAAACTCATCGAGAGTGTCAAATCCTCCCTGATTTTTGCGCCCCCATGCGGCGGCCTCGTCCACCAAGAACGGTCGCACGGCGTCGTCAACATCCTCAGGGATTTCAAACCTGGTTGTCTCTAGGTGAGCCTGCAGTCGTGTCAGGAATACCTCAGGATCCTCTGTCAGCTGTCCTCCGTAAGGCCTTGGAGGTGCAGGGGTGACTGTCGTATGTGGACAGGTATAACAGCACCCTTGGGCATGCTGACTGTGCGTTGGTTGCGGTGGTTCCTGGGTGGCAACTACCTTTCTGATAGGTATGTCATTCAGCACGACGGCAACCTCAGGAGTAACTACTGTTGCGGGTTCTTCGGTGTTAACCGGCTTGATTGGCGTGAGTCCGGCTGCTTGGCCTAGATCCAAGTCGACGATGGCCTTCGGACTGGTGTCTTGTGCAACGGGTTTTCTCCCCTCCAAGACTTCCAGTCGAGTTCCCAGTAACTTGAACTCATTTAGCAAGCTGGCCATTTGACTTGTCGGGTTGTCAGTTTTGGGTAATGATTTTGTAGGGGAAGGTGATCGGTCAGATCCGCTAGACTGATTTCTGCGGGATTCCCTTCTCCTCAGAGATTTAGGGCCTCTTGGAGCCATTGTCTCCCCACGTTCGTCGGTGCTTTCTGCACCGAAAGTTTCCGTTTTTAGGTTACGAAACTTTGCCACTCACGTTGGCGCGCCAAAATGTTACCTTTCAGCTTATAGGAATTACTCAAAATAATGTTATTCGAATTACCTGAGCTCTTATAGCTGTAGTACTCTAATACGGGGAGACGTGGCGTCCTTCCTTCAGGATGGCACTACACTTATTCACTGGGTGTTCCAGGATAGGGCTTATATTAGTGTCGAAGGTTAATGAAAGAGTTGTATAAAACCACATGAATTTATTACCACAACTCGGTCACTAAAACAATAGCCACGCAGGACTATAAAGAAATGGCTTAAGGCAACACTAAATATTAAGAGATATTTACATAGATTGATATTATATACACTGGTTATGGAGACACCTTGACCAAAGGGCTAATGATCCCACACACAGGGGGATAAGACAAGGGGGGGTGGTCGCTAGATACTGGCAGTTTTAAAATAGAGAGGGATATTTGAGACACTCAGTTGGGGTTCTAGGGGATAAGGCTCCCTTCGGGGTACCTAGTCAATTAACGCCTAGAATGGGTAAGGCTGCCTTCGGGTACCAAACCAACTAACTACTTCTGAGTGACGTGACGGGGCTATCTTGAGATTGCCAACCGTGCAAGCTTAGGAATCAGTTCAGTACTTACGGTTGTAACAATGGGTACGACGTGAGGTCACTTTAGCCACACGTCACAAGTCACTGGGTGGTGTATCGGCACAGGACCTACACTTGGAAAACACTCCGTGGTCTGGATCTTTGTTGAAGCACTAAGTGGCACTCACAACTTCAACAACCTCTCGTATTTGGTTGGGTCACTTTGTTCAACAACCTCTCTTTTGGTTGGGTCACTTGTTCAACAACCTCTCTTTGGTTGGGTCACTTTGGTTCAACAACCTCTCTTTGGTTGGGTCACTTTGTTCACAGCCTCACTAACAGGTCACGAATGCTCCTTGGATGTTGGTGGAAGCACGCAACTGCTGTTGATTCGGACTCTCAGTCCTCCTCGTAAGTGTTCGGCTTATCCTTTTTAGGTCCTTCCTCGTCTTCGGGTATCTTCGGGTCACCTCGGAAACGTTCGGGTTTGCTTCGTCTCGTTCGTGGAAGCCTTCCTACGCCTTCGGGTATCTTCGGGTCACCTCGGAAACGTTCGGGTTTGCTTCGTCTCGTTCGTGGAAGCCTTCCTACGCCTTCGGGTATCTTCGGGTCACCTCGGAAACGTTCGGGTTTGCTTCGGCTGCGTTCGGCTTGCTCGTAGAAGTCGTCCTACGTCTTTAGTTCTCCTCGGGTATGTTCGGCTTCGCCTCGGAAACGCTCGGGATTGCTTCGAGTCGCTTCGGCTTGCTCGTAGAAGTCGTCCTACGTCTTTCGTTCTCCTCGGGTATGTTCGGCTTTGCCTCGGAAACGCTCGGGATTGCTTCGAGTCGCTTCGGCTTGCTCGTAGAAATCGTCCTACGTGTTTAGTTCTCCTCGGGTATGTTCGGCTTCGCCTCGGAAACGCTCGGGATTGCTTCGAGTCGCTTCGGCCTGCTCGTAGAAATCGTCCTACGTGTTTAGTTCTCCTCGGGTATGTTCGGCTTCGCCTCGGAAACGCTCGGGATTGCTTCGAGTCGCTTCGGCCTGCTCGTAGAAATCGTCGTATCAGCTCTGAAGTCGCTTGTCGCAAGTTGGGTTCTCTCCAGAGAAGGGGCTGTTGTCGCTTTAAGTCTTCAGAGCGACTCGATTCAGCAGCTAGAGCTGACTGACTGACTTGATATAAAATTTCTTAGCTTTTATAACATTTTTAACGACGTAAACAAATGACGCGCTTGCAGGTGGCCTTTCGAAAGACGTATTCTATTCGTTAGAATAACGACTCTTTTGATTGGTAGGAGCCCTTGTTTCTTGTGTAAAATATTTTTCACTTGATAAATTTTCGAAGAAATATATGGGAATTTATGGGAAATGTGCATCGTTTGTTATGTTTGTTTATAACAATTTCATCCACGGATCGAAATGATTTTTAAGTCCGCACAATCCTAGTCAATATTAATAACAACAATATGTAATGTTTATTAGCTCAAATTGATCGCAAGCACGTCGTTTAATTCGTCTCCAGGAGACGGCAAAGGTAACAGTCGTGTTACCCGGGAGCTTCGTGTTCTCGCACTAATTTCCGCACTTAGGTAAAATAAGAGAAAAGAAAGAAAAATGTACTTGCCTGGGCTAGCTCAGCCGCTCCCGGTAACGCTGTCCTTGGTTGTTATGTACACCACACTACACAATATATATACATATCCTGGGAACGCCTGCACTGTTTATACTATCCTGGGAACGCCTGCACTTTTTATACTATCCTGGGAACGCCTGCACTTTTTCACTTGTCACATGACTGGAGGTAGGTTACAGTGAAGGAAAAACCAACCAATGTGTTTTAATTGGTATATTGTGAGCACAAGTAATACAAAAAATAAAGAGGAATTCTCAACATAAAATAATAAAACAATTCCCAGACCAAACAAACAAAAGAACAATGTCTATAACAACAATGAAACTAAAAAAAAAGGGCACTCAGTATAATAACCAACAATAATATGTACAATAAGAATAAACACAGGAATAACTAAACGTACAGCGCTGAATATTGTCTATGCACTTTCCGGGTACCAGCGCACTGGGGAGAAATATACACACAACAAAGAATAAACGGGAAAATAGCGTCTCTGTCACAAGGGGGGGGGAGAACAATTGAGTAAGTGGTCCTGGCAAGAAAATATTAAGAGAACAGAAACAAAAGTATGCTGGGGAGGACCTTGTATTAGAGCGAGTCTAGTACGGGTCTGTCGAGAAACTGCCGGGTTAGAAACGAATTTCGGGCTATCGTATCTACGATACCCCTACGACAGTCGAGACGGTCAAAGAAAAATAGGTAAGCGGCCCGGCAGAACGGCTTACCGAATATGGCAGAAAATAAACAAGAATATTAATAGAGAAACACACTTACTCAATGTCTGGCGAAGAGAAATTCGGGGTCGCACTAAATGTTGTGGATAAGCTGGCGGAGAACTCGGTGTAGATCTTGTCGTATAGCTGTGGTCTATCGTGGTCTGCTGCTGGTTGAAGAAGATGCCAGGATGAGAAATGGTGCTTCTTTTATTCCGGCGACGTCGCAGCGGGAGGGCTTGTACTCGCTCGTGATTAGCCCAGGCGGAGTGGGAGATCGAGGGGGCGGAGCCGAGTAGCGACCGGTCGAACTGATAAATATTAGTGACGCGCGCTGCATAGCGTCACTAATAGCGGAGCGGTGGTGGAAGTCGGACAGCGCTAGTACCCTTACCGATGCACAAACAATCAGCCTGAACTTGTCTACGCTCAAACAACGTCGTAACTTCAAACCAGAGGGGACCGATGGTAACATCCGGCCGCCCTCCGGGAAGACGTTGTTTTAGAGGTAGACTAAGTTCCTTAAACTAACCTTACTTAACTTAATGTTCCTAATATCGTCCTACCCTAACACTTCACTGGCACTCGCGTGTCCAAGACAAAGAGCAACAACACTACACCAATCACTAATTAGTCTCTGCGCCAGCTGGGGCCGGGTGCTGGCTCTGGGGCTGGTTGAGGCTCTGGTGCTGGGGCTGGCGGTGGTCCTGGTGTTGGAGCTGGCGGTGGTCCTGGGGCTGGAGCTGGTCTCGTTGGTCGGATCTGGTCCACGTGGTATTTTGCCCGCTGGGCTCCAGGCCGCTCGACCCATACAGAGGTGGAGCCGGCCAATTCAACCACTGGGTAAGGGCCCAACCAGCGCGGTCCAAAGTGTTGACCGGGTGGAGGGTGTGCCTTTATCATGACCAGGTCTCCTACTCGAGGTCTTATCGGCATGGGAACGTCGGGTTGCGCATACCGTCGCTCTCGGTAGCGAAGCTCGTTGGCGTGTACCTTCCTGGTTCGCTGGTCTGCTGGCTCTGGTTCTTGCTGCTGTGGGTCACGCCATTCTCCCGGACGGTGTAGTTCATAACCGAATAGGGCCTTGGCGGGAGAGTAGCCTGTCGCGGCGTTCTGGCGACACCGTAGACACCTTTCAGGTGTCTCACCCTCGAGCTGGATGCGGAGGCCCTTCTTGATGTCCTGGTTTTTCCGTTCCACGGGATTGGCTCTCGGATGGTATATTGCCGTGGTCCAGTGTATGCACTGCCATTTTCGTAGCGCCGCATCCCATGCGACCGAAGTAAATTGTGGGCCGTTGTCCGTGAGGAGCGCCATGGGATATCCAAACCTCTGGAACATCTGATCCAGGAATTCGATTGTCGCAGTGGAGGTAGCGTTTTTGACGGCTCCCACCTCGATCCATCGGGAATACAAGTCTTGGGCAACAATCCCGTAACGGTTGCCTGATCGGGCCTCTGTCATTGGACCGATGATATCCACCGAGATCACTTCGAAGGGCCGTGCGGGTGCATGTGGTCTGAGAGGGGCTTGGGTCTGGTGGGCTCCCCTCTTGTAAGCGTTGCATATGCGACAGCTTCGCACATGATCAGCTATTTGCGGCTGCATATGGGGCCAGTAGTATCGTTCCCGGATTGCTCGAAGAGTTTCCTCAATCCCGGGATGGCCTGCGGTGTGGTGGTCATGGTACCGGTGAATGACCGACTGACGTGCTGCTGGTGGAATCAGGATCGGATACCGGTCACCAATCTTGTATCGGAGTATACCCTCACGGAACACTAAGGGTTGTTGTTCTCCCACTGGCTGCTCGTTGGCGGTTCGAACCATATCCGGGATTTGGGGGTCCTCTTGTTGGGCATCCTGAATGATATGCAGCAGAGGTTCCTCGTCGACGGTGACAAATATTTGGTCTTGGGGGGAATGTTTTCTTGGAGTCCAATACTCGTATGGTAGCAGGCGATCCACCTCGTCCAGATTTGGGCTGATTTCTTCTTCCCCGGGGTTTCGAGAAAGGGCGTCTGGGAGTTCGTTCTCTCGACCGGGAATGTGCTCCACCGTATACTGAAACTCCTGGAGGAGCAGAGACCACCTCATCAGTTTTGACTTCGCCTCTCGAAATTGATGGAGCCACGTAAGAGCTTTGCTGTCGGTACGTAAGACGAATGGCTGATCCTCGAGGTACGGACGGTAGCGTTTCACGGCCCATATCACTGCCAGACACTCCTGCTCGTTTATATGATAACGACTTTCCGTTCTGTTGAAGCGTACACTGGCGTAGCTCACGACCTCCCTTCTTCCGTTCGTCTCCTGAAAAAGTACGGCGGACCCTCCCAGGGCACTGGCATCCGTTTGTAAGATAAATGGACGGCGGAAGTCCGGGCGATGCAGGAACAGAGGTCGGGAGGCAGCTAACTTGATGGCTTGAAATGCTTCGGTAGCGCCATGGGTCCACTTGTAAGTTGCTTTTGTAGATAATAGGTCGGTCAGAGGGGCCAATATTTTCGAACAGTCTGGGATATAGTCCCTTAGCCAGTTAATCACTCCCAAGAAACGACGGAGAGACTTCCTCGTTCGCGGCACTTCACTGGCTTTGATGGCTTCTACGTGAGCTTCTTGAGGGTGATTTCCTGCTGCCGTGACCACGTGGCCCAGGTAATCTAGCCGCTCACTCGCGAACTTACACTTTTCAAGGTTTATCTTGAGCCCATGTTGTGCCAACCTTTCAAAGACCAATCTGAGATGGCGTTGATGATCCTCCAGGGTGTCCGAAAAGATTATGATGTCATCTAAGTATGCAATGGCGAAGTGGCGGAGGAATCCGACCAGGACATCCTGTACCATTAGTTTTTGAAATGTGGTAGGTGCTCCTTTAAGACCGAACGGCATTACATTGAACTCATAGGCCGCCCCGTCGGCGGTGGTGAAGGCGGTGAGTTTCTTGGATGCCTCGTCCAATTCGATCTGCCAGTAGCCATTCTTCAAATCCAAGGTGCTAAATATCCTGGCGGTACCCAAGTCTTTCAATGACTCCTGAATCGGCGGTAGCGGGCTGACCTCATCACATGTCTTCTCGTTCAGTTTCCGAAAGTCAACGCAGAAACGAGGTTCTCCACTTTTCTTGGCCACGATCACAATGGGAGAGTTATACTCACTGTGGCTCGGCCGAATGACGTTAGCAGCCAGCATTTTCTCGATCTGTTCTGCGATGACTCTCTTCTTCTGAGGTGGGTATCTGTACTGCGGCACTTTTACCGGTGCCTCGTCTTTCAGTCGGATGGTGTGTTTGGTGGTGGCCGTTGTTGTGACCACTCCGCCCTCGCAAAAGAGCTCATCAAACTCCTTCAAGGTGTCCATGAACACCTTTCGCTGACTGTCTGTCCATTCCTGGGTGTCCACTGGGATGTTCCTTGGATCGATGATGCCTCGTTGGTCTGGTGGTGGTGCTTGGGTGTGGAAATGGATAATCTGTCGCTGTTCAATGCCTATGTGCACGCATCCGCGTGCTATGTCAATCACCGCCCGATGCTGGATGAGCCAGGGGAGACCCAGAATAATATCAGCTTCTAAATTTTTCACGATGATTGCGGTACATTGGAAAGCGAAGTTCGGGGTGCTGGCGTCGATGGTACCGCGTTGATTGGCACTGAAGGCGAGGCCATTGGTTGCCAGGCGAAACTTCATTTGCGGAATGGTAATTGTCGATCCGGTCGTCCAACTGGGTCTAGCGAGGTTCTGGCTTGCTGCTGTGTCTATCAGAGCGATAACCATCCGGCCATTAACTTGAAGTCTGATAGACGGGGTGCCACAACCTTCCGTCGTGTTTAGGGCCGTTCCGATATCTGCCGGACGGCCCCTTTGGCTTCCCCCGAATCATTTTGACGGGGCTGCGGGTGTCTCTCTCGGAACGCCTGTGGTTGCTGCGGACAATCCTTGTTGAAGTGTTGGCCAGGGCAGAACCAACATTTCGGTAGTCTAGTACTGCTGCTTGTGTTGGCTTGTTGTTGAGTTGTCGGGCCGGTTTTCTTCGGGGCCTGGGCTGGTGGTGGGTTCTTTGTGGAGCTCACTGCTTTTGTTTGTACTGATCCAGAACCTCGCTTCTCTAACAGGTGGGTCCACTTCGCACACAAGCGGAGTAGTTCTTCTATGGTCTGCGGTTCGGCTTGTGCTATGTGGAAACAGTACTCATCCGCCATTCGCTCTATGATGTGGTTTACTAGGTCACTTTCCGTCCAGTGGGGATCATAACGTAAACATAGCCTCCGTAGGCGATTGACGAAAGCTGCTGCTGGTTCGCCGGTGGCCTGTTGTATTTCGGTGGCGTTGCGTAGTTCGCTTCTGCGCTTAGCGCTGAGAAATTCCGCTTTGAATCTCTGGGCAAACTCCTCCATCGACATGAAACTAGACTCGTGTTGTCGATACCATACTGCTGCATCGCCAACTAGGTGAGGCTGCACTGCATCATCTACGTCTTCTGGTATTTCAAACAGACGGCCGTGTAGGTGTGCCTTCAACCTGGTCAGAAAGACCATTGGGTCTTCCGTTAATTTGCCGCCGAATTGACGTGGTGCCTCCGGTCTTGGGGGCTGTGCGGCTTCCGCTAATACCCGCATAGCCTGTACCATCCTGTCCACTGTGGGCGGGTTTGTGGTTACGGTTGGCGCTGATACTTTGAGCTTGGCTTCCACGGTACGTTCGACAAATCGTTCGATGTTCTTGGACCGTCCCTCTTCCACGCCGAGATTGTATATCCTCAGCAGTCTAGTGGATAGATCACTATCATTGGTTGATTGAGTATCTGCGACTCTGTTTTGCACCACATTCTGTCCTCCTTCGTTGGATAGTCGGCTACGCGCTCGGTTACTGCGAAGGGTTAAATCGAAGAACCGCTGTATATTAGCGGTGTCCATCTCATGTCTCTGCTGGGTGGGCGCCACTGAGCTATTAGGCCCAGAATTTGGGTAGATAGCGTTGTCGTCGTGCTGAGCGATGTCATCGGGCTCAACGTTGTCGTTCTGCTGAGCGTTCTTGTCGTACTGATTGTTGTCGTCGTACTGATCATTGTCGTCGTACTGATCATTGTCGTCGTATTGTTCGTTGTCGTCGTGCTGAGCGTTGTCGTCGTGCTGAGCGTTGTCGTCGTGCTGAGCGTTGTCGTCGTGCTGAGCGTTGTCGTCGTGCTGAGCGTTGTCGTCGTTCTGAGCGTTGACGTGACAGGCCTCCGACTTTGCCTTTGTCGTGGATCTGGTGTCTGGCATGTTGCGGTAGGTACGTTACACACACTTGCGTAAGAATATCTTGACAAGATATTGCCCGAACGTTGGCGCGCCAAATTGTTACCCGGGAGCTTCGTGTTCTCGCACTAATTTCCGCACTTAGGTAAAATAAGAGAAAAGAAAGAAAAATGTACTTGCCTGGGCTAGCTCAGCCGCTCCCGGTAACGCTGTCCTTGGTTGTTATGTACACCACACTACACAATATATATACATATCCTGGGAACGCCTGCACTGTTTATACTATCCTGGGAACGCCTGCACTTTTTATACTATCCTGGGAACGCCTGCACTTTTTCACTTGTCACATGACTGGAGGTAGGTTACAGTGAAGGAAAAACCAACCAATGTGTTTTAATTGGTATATTGTGAGCACAAGTAATACAAAAAATAAAGAGGAATTCTCAACATAAAATAATAAAACAATTCCCAGACCAAACAAACAAAAGAACAATGTCTATAACAACAATGAAACTAAAAAAAAAGGGCACTCAGTATAATAACCAACAATAATATGTACAATAAGAATAAACACAGGAATAACTAAACGTACAGCGCTGAATATTGTCTATGCACTTTCCGGGTACCAGCGCACTGGGGAGAAATATACACACAACAAAGAATAAACGGGAAAATAGCGTCTCTGTCACAAGGGGGGGGGAGAACAATTGAGTAAGTGGTCCTGGCAAGAAAATATTAAGAGAACAGAAACAAAAGTATGCTGGGGAGGACCTTGTATTAGAGCGAGTCTAGTACGGGTCTGTCGAGAAACTGCCGGGTTAGAAACGAATTTCGGGCTATCGTATCTACGATACCCCTACGACAGTCGAGACGGTCAAAGAAAAATAGGTAAGCGGCCCGGCAGAACGGCTTACCGAATATGGCAGAAAATAAACAAGAATATTAATAGAGAAACACACTTACTCAATGTCTGGCGAAGAGAAATTCGGGGTCGCACTAAATGTTGTGGATAAGCTGGCGGAGAACTCGGTGTAGATCTTGTCGTATAGCTGTGGTCTATCGTGGTCTGCTGCTGGTTGAAGAAGATGCCAGGATGAGAAATGGTGCTTCTTTTATTCCGGCGACGTCGCAGCGGGAGGGCTTGTACTCGCTCGTGATTAGCCCAGGCGGAGTGGGAGATCGAGGGGGCGGAGCCGAGTAGCGACCGGTCGAACTGATAAATATTAGTGACGCGCGCTGCATAGCGTCACTAATAGCGGAGCGGTGGTGGAAGTCGGACAGCGCTAGTACCCTTACCGATGCACAAACAATCAGCCTGAACTTGTCTACGCTCAAACAACGTCGTAACTTCAAACCAGAGGGGACCGATGGTAACAGTCGGTCTATTTTGTTTTCGGTTCGGGTTTCTCGGACAGTCGATCCAGGCCGCCGTATGGTTCCCGGCGCAGTTAGCGCACTTTGCCGGTGTTTCTTTCGTTTTAGTGCAGATGTGGGTGGAGTGCCCCTCTCCACATTTCATACATATGTACGAAGTGTAGCAGTTTTCTTGTATGTGACCGAATCTTTGACATTTATGGCACTGAATAATGCGGGATCTTTTCTTCATCGGCTCTACGGTAATATGAATACCGCAGCATTCTGTTAGGTTAAAAATTGTTTTATATTCCCTGTTTAGACTGACCAGAACTAGGGGCACGGGGCGGCTGTATTTGCCCGTCATTCTGGTGATGTTCTGTGTCTGTATTCCTTTGGCTGTGAGGTCTGCTTTGACGTCGTCGGTAGTAAATTCGATCGGGACTCCTCGGAGGACTACTTTCAGCGGTTTCACATGGTTTAATTTAAACGTGTAGAATTCTGTTTTATTTTCTTGTAGGATTCTATGTAGTTTATGGTAATCGGTTTCGGTTGCAGGTGTGATGCGGATGCCCGCGCGTATTAGTTTGTTCTGTGTGGTTTGGATGTTGTGTTTTGCAATTGTTTCGCGTAGCTGTGGCCATTTGCTCGTATCCGTTGCGACGATAGGAGTTATGCGTTTTTTAGTAGTGTTTTTAGCTTGATTAGTGCTTCCACTTGGTAGAGCGGCTTCGATGGAGGTTTTGTTTTCTGTATTTTCTGGTGTTTGTTCTGTTTCCATGTTGCTAATCGTTTGTAGCGGGTCAAAACGATTGTTTGTTTCAATTTGTTTGATCGTGTGTTCCGTTTTGGGTCTTTTCAGCGGATTTCTCGGGGACATAAATCCCTCAATGTCCATTTTCTCCTTGAGCGGGAGTCCTTGCACTAGCATATCTTTCAGTTGCTTTAAAGGGGTTGCCGGTGGTGTAGCTACTGGCGCAGGTGGCCGAAAAACCATCTGTGCGAGATCCGTCTGCGTTGGTTGTTGGGACGTTTTTCCCGCTGCTGCTCGTTGCAGCACTATGCTGTTTATTGCATTAAGTAATATATGCAAATCTTCTTGCTTTGTGTTTGGGTTATTTATTTTTTCGATGTATTGTTCGACACGAACGTCGACCCGCGGTGTCGAAGCGGTTTCTCCATCGCTGCTATCGCTGTCGGACAGCATGATGTCGTTGTCACTTAACTATAAAATCGTCCTGTTACCTTTGCCGTATCCTGGATACGAATTAAACGACGTGCTTGCGATAAATTTGAGCTAATAAACATTCTATATTGTTGTTATTAATATTTACTAAGATTGTGCGGACTTAAAAATCATTTCGATCCGTGAATGAAATTGTTATAAACAATTTCCACAAACGATGCACATTTCCCATAAATTCCCATATATTTCTAACAGTATTAATAAATATAATAATACTGAAATCTTTAACCAACCAAAACAGTCGTTATTGTGACCAATGATGAACTTACCGATCACAGGCTCCACCTACCAATTTTTCACCAATGCACTAAGTGGAAATTACTTGAATACATCTCACAGGCTCCACCCACTAGTTTTGTTCGAAAAATTATCAAGTGGAAAATATTTTACACGAGAAGCAAGAGCTTCTGCCCAATCAAAAGAGCCGTTATTCTAACGAATAGAATGCGTCTTTGAAAGAACACCTGCATCAGCGTCATTTGTTTACGTCGTTGAAAATGTTATAAAAGCCAAGAATTTTAGTATTAAAAATCAGTCGCTCTGAAGACTTAAAGCGACAACAGCCCCTTCTCTGGAGAGAACCCAACTTGCGACAAGCGACTTCAGAGCTGATACGACGATTTCTACGAGCAGGCCGAAGCGACTCGAAGCAATCCCGAGCGTTTCCGAGGCGAAGCCGAACATACCCGAGGAGAACTAAACACGTAGGACGATTTCTACGAGCAGGCCGAAGCGACTCGAAGCAATCCCGAGCGTTTCCGAGGCGAAGCCGAACATACCCGAGGAGAACTAAACACGTAGGACGATTTCTACGAGCAAGCCGAAGCGACTCGAAGCAATCCCGAGCGTTTCCGAGGCAAAGCCGAACATACCCGAGGAGAACGAAAGACGTAGGACGACTTCTACGAGCAAGCCGAAGCGACTCGAAGCAATCCCGAGCGTTTCCGAGGCGAAGCCGAACATACCCGAGGAGAACTAAAGACGTAGGACGACTTCTACGAGCAAGCCGAACGCAGCCGAAGCAAACCCGAACGTTTCCGAGGTGACCCGAAGATACCCGAAGGCGTAGGAAGGCTTCCACGAACGAGACGAAGCAAACCCGAACGTTTCCGAGGTGACCCGAAGATACCCGAAGGCGTAGGAAGGCTTCCACGAACGAGACGAAGCAAACCCGAACGTTTCCGAGGTGACCCGAAGATACCCGAAGACGAGGAAGGACCTAAAAAGGATAAGCCGAACACTTACGAGGAGGACTGAGAGTCCGAATCAACAGCAGTTGCGTGCTTCCACCAACATCCAAGGAGCATTCGTGACCTGTTAGTGAGGCTGTGAACAAAGTGACCCAACCAAAGAGAGGTTGTTGAACCAAAGTGACCCAACCAAAGAGAGGTTGTTGAACAAGTGACCCAACCAAAAGAGAGGTTGTTGAACAAAGTGACCCAACCAAATACGAGAGGTTGTTGAAGTTGTGAGTGCCACTTAGTGCTTCAACAAAGATCCAGACCACGGAGTGTTTTCCAAGTGTAGGTCCTGTGCCGATACACCACCCAGTGACTTGTGACGTGTGGCTAAAGTGACCTCACGTCGTACCCATTGTTACAACCGTAAGTACTGAACTGATTCCTAAGCTTGCACGGTTGGCAATCTCAAGATAGCCCCGTCACGTCACTCAGAAGTAGTTAGTTGGTTTGGTACCCGAAGGCAGCCTTACCCATTCTAGGCGTTAATTGACTAGGTACCCCGAAGGGAGCCTTATCCCCTAGAACCCCAACTGAGTGTCTCAAATATCCCTCTCTATTTTAAAACTGCCAGTATCTAGCGACCACCCCCCCTTGTCTTATCCCCCTGTGTGTGGGATCATTAGCCCTTTGGTCAAGGTGTCTCCATAACCAGTGTATATAATATCAATCTATGTAAATATCTCTTAATATTTAGTGTTGCCTTAAGCCATTTCTTTATAGTCCTGCGTGGCTATTGTTTTAGTGACCGAGTTGTGGTAATAAATTCATGTGGTTTTATACAACTCTTTCATTAACCTTCGACACTAATATAAGCCCTATCCTGGAACACCCAGTGAATAAGTGTAGTGCCATCCTGAAGGAAGGACGCCACGTCTCCCCGTATTAGAGTACTACAGCTATAAGAGCTCAGGTAATTCGAATAACATTATTTTGAGTAATTCCTATAAGCTGAAAGGTAACATTTTGGCGCGCCAACGTGAGTGGCAAAGTTTCGTAACCTAAAAACGGAAACTTTCGGTGCAGAAAGCACCGACGAACGTGGGGAGACAATGGCTCCAAGAGGCCCTAAATCTCTGAGGAGAAGGGAATCCCGCAGAAATCAGTCTAGCGGATCTGACCGATCACCTTCCCCTACAAAATCATTACCCAAAACTGACAACCCGACAAGTCAAATGGCCAGCTTGCTAAATGAGTTCAAGTTACTGGGAACTCGACTGGAAGTCTTGGAGGGGAGAAAACCCGTTGCACAAGACACCAGTCCGAAGGCCATCGTCGACTTGGATCTAGGCCAAGCAGCCGGACTCACGCCAATCAAGCCGGTTAACACCGAAGAACCCGCAACAGTAGTTACTCCTGAGGTTGCCGTCGTGCTGAATGACATACCTATCAGAAAGGTAGTTGCCACCCAGGAACCACCGCAACCAACGCACAGTCAGCATGCCCAAGGGTGCTGTTATACCTGTCCACATACGACAGTCACCCCTGCACCTCCAAGGCCTTACGGAGGACAGCTGACAGAGGATCCTGAGGTATTCCTGACACGACTGCAGGCTCACCTAGAGACAACCAGGTTTGAAATCCCTGAGGATGTTGACGACGCCGTGCGACCGTTCTTGGTGGACGAGGCCGCCGCATGGGGGCGCAAAAATCAGGGAGGATTTGACACTCTCGATGAGTTTTGCCACCGTTTCCGCCGAGAATTCCTCAGCCAACAACGCAGGCGTAAGCTTCAAAGCGCCTGCGAAGTTCGGCAGAAAGAAGATGAGGACCCCGCTACCTTCGTCACCAGAATGCGACGTTTATGTCTGCGGCTCAACCCCCAATGGCCAGAGGACAGCCTCACCCAGCACATAATTCAGTTGCTGACCGAAAAGTACTGCATCCAGGCGACACAAACAAACCCTGGGACAGTTAGTGAACTGAGAGAGACAATGGAAAGGTGGGCAGAAATATTTAACAATTTTGCCACCAGAGCACCCACGTCCAAAAAGGAGGCTAACACACGACCCACGACGCAGCGCCCAGCTGAGGCAGCGTCCAGGAACCAAGAGCCTCGTGTAGTTGAGGAACGAACCCTTCCGAGGTGTTGGTTCTGCCCGGGGAGGCATATGAATCGGGACTGCCCAAAGCAGCCGAGAGAATTCGCCGTACGCCACCCACGTCCCCAACAGAACCAGGGGGAAGACAAAGGGGCCGCTCCACAGCAGTAACGGGGACGGCCCTCACCACAATGGATGGCGAAGGATCCACGCCATCCATTAGACTGCAAGTCAACGGCCAAGAGGTGGTGGCACTGATAAGACACAGCTGCCACCAAGAATCTCATGAGGCCAGAATATATGACGGGTCGAGCTAGGGAGACACGACCAGTTACATTTAATTGGATCCACGAAGAAGCCACCTTCCAGACTCATCACGAGGGCACACTGAAGGCCTCCTCCCGACAGTA
This sequence comes from Amphimallon solstitiale, assembly GCA_963170755.1. Taxonomy (NCBI): domain Eukaryota; kingdom Metazoa; phylum Arthropoda; class Insecta; order Coleoptera; family Scarabaeidae; genus Amphimallon; species Amphimallon solstitiale. The sequence goes on along the minus strand of OY720681.1, from coordinate 79,438,052 downwards.
TAAGTTCACATGCACTGCGACAGTGGTGCCGAACATGCGAGCCGCTATCATCCTGGGGAGCCCTTGGCTCACGGAACACCAGGCAGTCATTGATATAGCAAGGAGATGCATGCATGTGGGCAAGGAAGGGAGACAGACCCTACACTTCACTGCGAGAGGTCCACGGAAACGCCCTACCGGAACCATACATACAGAGACGGATACCACCACGTGGACGGCAGCGGATAAGCAGACCTTCCAACAAACCTTGAATGATTTCGGGGAACTTTTCGAGGAAGGAGAGGCTGTCACAACTACCGCCACCACGAAACATGAAATCCGGCTCTCCGATGACACACCGGTAAGAGTACCCACATATCGATACTCACCAGCCAAGAAACGTGTAATCGCCGAACAGATTGACAAAATGCTTGCAGCTGATGTAATCCGCGCTAGCCATAGCAATTACAGTTCGCCGATTGTCATCGTTAGTAAGAAAACTGGGGAGCCGAGATTCTGCGTGGATTTCCGCAAGCTGAACAGTAGGACAAAGGATGAGACCAGTGCCCTGCCTCCCATCCAGGAGTCACTCAAAGACTTGGGAACAGCGAAGGTGTTCTCCACGCTCGATATGCGGAATGGCTATTGGCAAATCGCAATGGAAGAGAAATCTAAGCGGTATACGGCGTTCACTACTCCGGATGGAGCAGCTTACGAGTTTAACGTCATGCCGTTTGGTCTTAAAGGCGCACCGACCACCTTCCAGAAACTCATGGTACAAGAAGTACTTGTGGGATACCTCCGTGAGTTTGCCATAGCCTACCTCGACGACATCATCGTATATTCAGAAAACGTGGAGCAACATCAAAGGCACCTTCGGCTGGTCTTTGAAAGATTGGCCCAACACGGCTTGAAGCTAAACCTGGGTAAATGTCACTTCGCCAGCCCCACTCTGGATTACCTAGGGCACGTAGTGACCGAGGAAGGAAACCATCCACAGACCGGGCATATTGAGGCGATCCAGGCCGCCGAGCCGCCCCGTACCCGGAAAAGCCTACGCAAGTTCCTCGGGTTGATAAACTGGTTGCGAGACTACATCCAGGATTGCTCGAGGATAATGGCCCCGCTCACGGACCTACTATCCACGAGCCGACCCTACAAATGGACTCAGGAAGCAATGGGTGCCTTCCGGGCCGTGAAGGAGGCGGCATCAAAGCCTCTGAAACTTTACCGCCCAGATTTTGGAAGACCGTTCTGCCTGCAGACCGACGCCAGCGCAGTAGGTGCGTCCGCCGTCCTCTACCAGGAGGATAATGACCGTAGACACGTGGTAAGCTATGCTAGCCTACGATTTAATAAAGCCGAGCAGAGGTACCACATTAACGAGCAGGAGTGCCTCGCAGTTATTTGGGCCATTAAGCGTTACCGTCCCTATCTGGAGGATAGGCCGTTCCTCTTGCGAACGGACAACAAGGCATTGACTTGGCTCCAGCAATTTAAGGAGACCAAGTCTAAACTAATGCGATGGTCTTTACTCCTACAGGAGTTTTCCTACAGAATAGAACATATTCCTGGTAGGGAGAACGAGTTACCGGACGCACTATCCCGATGCCCTGGAAATGACGAAACGCCCGCTGGTCTGGGTGACATCGAGAGGATGCTCCCTTACGAGACCACCGGAAATTCCGAAGCCCACTCCACGAACGAAATATTCGTCATCGAGGATGACGAGCCGTTGATGCACACCATTAGAGATGCACAACAAGTGGACCCACAGGCCTTGGAGATGGTGACCAACTTAAACAGAGACCCCGCCGCCCCGGAACACCCGAACATAACCTTCAGAGATGGTCTACTGCGCTACCGACTAGGAGAGAAGTGGTTGATCTGGGTACCACCTACCGCCCGCGAGAGGGTGATGCACCAATACCACGATCATCCCACTGCCGGCCACCCAGGAGCGGAGGAGACACATCGAGCGATCCGAGAGCGCTTCTTTTGGAATAACCTCCAGACCCACGTTGCAGAACATGTGAAGACTTGCCGCATCTGTAATGCCTTCAAGAGAGGACCGCCCCAATCACCAGCCCCGTTGCGACCACACTCACCGAAACAACCGTTTGAGGTGGTGTCGGTCGACATTGTGGGGCCACTAACCGAGTCCCGAAGGAAAAACAAGTTCGGGATAGTCATCACGGACTTGTACTCTCGATGGACGGAAGCATGCGCAGTGAAGAGCGCCTCCAGTACCGCCGTCATCGAATTCCTGACCCAGGTGTTCCAAAGGTTTGGTTACCCAATGGCCATTTTGTCCGATAACGGCCCACAATTCACTTCGGTGGCATGGGACTCAGCACTTAGAAAGTGGCAGTGTTTACACTGGACCACCCCTATCTACCACCCCCGAGCCAATCCTGTCGAGAGAAGGAATCAGGAGCTGAAGAAGGGCCTTCGCGTCTTGATGGAAGGCGAGAATCCCGAGCAGTGGGATGACAGGCTGGACCAGGTACTGTTTAACCTGCGATGCCGACAAAACGCCGCAACAGGGTACTCCCCAGCAAAGGCCCTGTTCGGTTTCGAAATGCATCGACCCGGAGAATGGCGAGATCCGCAGGTAAACCCACCTGAACCCGCCGCAGAGCGGACCCGTCGAATACACGCCAATGAACTGAGGTATCGGGAACGAAGGTATGCCAATGCCAACGCCCCGATGCCACTTGAACTGAGGCCAGGCGAGTTCGTAATGGTGAAAGCCCACTTGCCCCCTGGCCAACCTTTCGGACCACGTTGGTTGGGACCGTACCCAGTGGTCGAAAACGCCGGCCCTACAGCTATTTGGGTCGAGCGTCCAGGCGCACGCCTAGTGAAGTTTCACTTGGACCAGGTACGGCCCATGCGACGACCCAACGTGGCCCCAACACACGGGCCACAAGACATAGCCCCACCTCAGGAGCCACCAGACATAGCTCCCCCAACACACGGGCCACGAGACATAGCCCCACCTAATGAGCCCCCTGAAGAGGTTCCTACACAGGACCCAGGCCGCCCACCCGGAGCAACTGGAAGCGCCCAGTGAATCACCCGTACGCCCCCCCCCCCCCCCCCCCCAGAACAAATCGCGAACACCCTCCTTCGCGTGTGTAGTTATAAGCGACCGTAAAGACTTTATTTAGGTTAAGTTTAGTGTGTGCTTAAACAGGTTTCGAACAGCGTCTTCCCCGGGAGCGGTCGAATTGTTACTCTACCGTTACCTGGGTGTGAACTAGCGACGTGTTCAAGGCTGAGTTAAAGCCAAAACCATTGTGTATCGTATACCTCCCCCCCCCTTTTTAGAACAAATCGCGAAACAACCCTCCTTCGCGTGTGTAGATATAAGCGACCATAGAGACTTTATTTAAGGTTAGATTTTAATGTGCTCAAACACACCTCAAGCAACGTCTTCCCCGGGAGCGGTCGAATTGTTACCTTTGCCGTATCCTGGATACGAATTAAACGACGTGCTTGCGATAAATTTGAGCTAATAAACATTCTATATTGTTGTTATTAATATTTACTAAGATTGTGCGGACTTAAAAATCATTTCGATCCGTGAATGAAATTGTTATAAACAATTTCCACAAACGATGCACATTTCCCATAAATTCCCATATATTTCTAACAGTATTAATAAATATAATAATACTGAAATCTTTAACCAACCAAAACAGTCGTTATTGTGACCAATGATGAACTTACCGATCACAGGCTCCACCTACCAATTTTTCACCAATGCACTAAGTGGAAATTACTTGAATACATCTCACAGGCTCCACCCACTAGTTTTGTTCGAAAAATTATCAAGTGGAAAATATTTTACACGAGAAGCAAGAGCTTCTGCCCAATCAAAAGAGCCGTTATTCTAACGAATAGAATGCGTCTTTGAAAGAACACCTGCATCAGCGTCATTTGTTTACGTCGTTGAAAATGTTATAAAAGCCAAGAATTTTAGTATTAAAAATCAGTCGCTCTGAAGACTTAAAGCGACAACAGCCCCTTCTCTGGAGAGAACCCAACTTGCGACAAGCGACTTCAGAGCTGATACGACGATTTCTACGAGCAGGCCGAAGCGACTCGAAGCAATCCCGAGCGTTTCCGAGGCGAAGCCGAACATACCCGAGGAGAACTAAACACGTAGGACGATTTCTACGAGCAGGCCGAAGCGACTCGAAGCAATCCCGAGCGTTTCCGAGGCGAAGCCGAACATACCCGAGGAGAACTAAACACGTAGGACGATTTCTACGAGCAAGCCGAAGCGACTCGAAGCAATCCCGAGCGTTTCCGAGGCAAAGCCGAACATACCCGAGGAGAACGAAAGACGTAGGACGACTTCTACGAGCAAGCCGAAGCGACTCGAAGCAATCCCGAGCGTTTCCGAGGCGAAGCCGAACATACCCGAGGAGAACTAAAGACGTAGGACGACTTCTACGAGCAAGCCGAACGCAGCCGAAGCAAACCCGAACGTTTCCGAGGTGACCCGAAGATACCCGAAGGCGTAGGAAGGCTTCCACGAACGAGACGAAGCAAACCCGAACGTTTCCGAGGTGACCCGAAGATACCCGAAGGCGTAGGAAGGCTTCCACGAACGAGACGAAGCAAACCCGAACGTTTCCGAGGTGACCCGAAGATACCCGAAGACGAGGAAGGACCTAAAAAGGATAAGCCGAACACTTACGAGGAGGACTGAGAGTCCGAATCAACAGCAGTTGCGTGCTTCCACCAACATCCAAGGAGCATTCGTGACCTGTTAGTGAGGCTGTGAACAAAGTGACCCAACCAAAGAGAGGTTGTTGAACCAAAGTGACCCAACCAAAGAGAGGTTGTTGAACAAGTGACCCAACCAAAAGAGAGGTTGTTGAACAAAGTGACCCAACCAAATACGAGAGGTTGTTGAAGTTGTGAGTGCCACTTAGTGCTTCAACAAAGATCCAGACCACGGAGTGTTTTCCAAGTGTAGGTCCTGTGCCGATACACCACCCAGTGACTTGTGACGTGTGGCTAAAGTGACCTCACGTCGTACCCATTGTTACAACCGTAAGTACTGAACTGATTCCTAAGCTTGCACGGTTGGCAATCTCAAGATAGCCCCGTCACGTCACTCAGAAGTAGTTAGTTGGTTTGGTACCCGAAGGCAGCCTTACCCATTCTAGGCGTTAATTGACTAGGTACCCCGAAGGGAGCCTTATCCCCTAGAACCCCAACTGAGTGTCTCAAATATCCCTCTCTATTTTAAAACTGCCAGTATCTAGCGACCACCCCCCCTTGTCTTATCCCCCTGTGTGTGGGATCATTAGCCCTTTGGTCAAGGTGTCTCCATAACCAGTGTATATAATATCAATCTATGTAAATATCTCTTAATATTTAGTGTTGCCTTAAGCCATTTCTTTATAGTCCTGCGTGGCTATTGTTTTAGTGACCGAGTTGTGGTAATAAATTCATGTGGTTTTATACAACTCTTTCATTAACCTTCGACACTAATATAAGCCCTATCCTGGAACACCCAGTGAATAAGTGTAGTGCCATCCTGAAGGAAGGACGCCACGTCTCCCCGTATTAGAGTACTACAGCTATAAGAGCTCAGGTAATTCGAATAACATTATTTTGAGTAATTCCTATAAGCTGAAAGGTAACAGTCCTATCGTTCACGCAGCGGTGCGTGCATTCATCGTATATATGGGGGGACAGCCAGAGAGGCGTCACTTCACAAAGTGTTCAGGAGGGTTACGATCTCACACACGCACTGGGCTTAGGCGCATTATGCACTTTCGCAGTTTAAATGTATGTATGTATACACAAATATTCACTTTTGAGGCACAAATAAATAAAGAAAAAACACATCTATTCGCTTTCGATAAACTCAATCGACTGCATATTCATCTAATAAACAAAGTAACCTTTTAAGGAAATCTTAATAACTAAAGCTAATAATATTTCTTCATTAGTGTTTCCATTAAAGTGTGTGCTGAAGGAGTGTTAAGTTCCTCTCCTTGCTCCAGTTTAAATGAATGCAAACGTCCATCTCATTAGCACAACAAGGATTACTTTGTGTTTCGTTAATCTCTGTGTAAAATCTCACAAATCATATCGAGCGGAACACTTAATGTTTCCACTTAATGAAATTAATTGATCAATTTTATCAATTCAAAAGACGCCGAGTTTGAAATAAAAATATCCCACAAGCGATTTGTGATAAGCACTGACATAATAAAACAAACAATAGAATATATTTGACCCGTGCTGGTTTTTATCATGGATTTGCTATGTACAAACAGCTCACTTCAACACATCTCGCAATTATACACGATTAAATAAAGAAAAAGCCTTGCTACTGTTATCTGTTGCTGACCTGTACAATACAAAATTGAAAGATCACTACAGCGAAAACCATCCACATTTATGAGGTTTATTAGAATTTATGGTGTACATATACAGTGGTGGACAAAATTAAGTAACGTTATTATGCTAAAATACAAGAGTGTAGGTAAATCTATTTCCTTTGACTCTGGGATATTAACCCAGATAATCTATTGTCCTCTCAAAAGTACATATGCGTAACATATAAAAATTCGCGGCTAAGTTTGCTCTAAATATTGACACGCAGATGGCTCCACATAGAAATCGTGTACGAAGAGTCTAGAAAGCAATAGTAATGACACGTTTAGTCAGTGTTGCTAGGTCTACCGTTTTTGCTTATGGCTATCGATTTTCCTATTGTTATAAGTAGGGCGCGGGCTAGTCCCGCATATAGCGTAGCATAAGTAGTTTAGATATAGGTAGTTAGTTTTTGGGAATCAATTATAATTTCAGAATAGGAACCTGGGGTAGTGCCACTGGCGGAGCCTCGGGGAATAGGACACGTATTGTCAATTAATTAAGTTAATAATAAACAAATAGAGTGTATACTAGTCATCCAAGTGCCTTTTTTTTATTAATATATTATTGGATTTCAAACAAGTGTTTTACTTTTAGTATTTTGGACATTTCCTGAATTGGAACTTCAAACAGTAACGACCTACTCCACCATAACATAAGTACATATTGTAAAAATGTTATTTAAATCCTTTCCTCTACTGTTTTCAGTAAGTAGTTTTTATGTAAAAGACGTCAGAAGAAAACCAAAATTAATTTGAAATTTATTTAAATAGTTAAATGCTACGGCAGATGACAAGTCGTACAGCGAAATAATAAATATTCATTAATAAAACTTCATGACACCTTTCAGAACGAGAAGGTAGGACCAAGAGTTTAATTTTCTATTGAAACGACTGTCTCGGAACTGCATTGGGTTTGCACAATGTAAAATGGAATAGTAATTTCAGCAATTGAAGCTCTAAAAGTCGTCTGAAACGCTACAATAAAAATCTTTTTATCGCTCAATAAAACCCCAAAAAGAAAATAAACTCCCTTTACATCAGGAAGCCGAAATTAAATTACGTTTAGACGAAAAAAACGGTTACCTACCCCTAATCTAAATTCAGGCTGCGTCCGCTGTATTAGGTGATAAAGTATTAATTGATTATTGGCATTTTTAAGCTGAAGAGTACAACAAGCCGACTAAAACGAAGACTTTAATAGATGAGGAGAATCCTATTAAATATTTATCAATATTATAAGTATTTACATACTAATGCTTATAATATATTGTATGATGTGAAGTGTGTAGTAGTAACGGGTAATTGTAAGTGATTATCATGTCCACTTCTGTGATAAGTTTTAGGATTATATACAAACTTTTCATTGGCGTGCTGTTTAAAAATGTTTGGAACTAACCGTACATTAAGGAAATTGTTTACATAAATGTTAATATAACTTACATGCTAACGTATGAATGTAACGCGAAAGCTAATCACGTTTGTGTAAGCGATTGTGAAAATAATTAAGGTAAAGTGGTGAAAAACGCCCCAGTGGGGAAAATGCCCCACTACTTCAAAGTCCAACTTCTGTGACATAGATGGAAGCACTAGTTGTAAAAACTAAAGTAGACAGACACTACTAACGATGTATAAATGTTTCAAGCACATTGAATCTGTTTTCTGCTTTGGAAAAAGTTTTCAAGTGAAAATATAGTTTAGGAAGTCAGCAAACTTTGTGGGTAAGTTCCATTATTTATTAATTTCTCTTCAGCGAAATGTTTTTATCCAAAACCTAACTGTGTTGTGAGTAACTGGTAACATAACCTATCGAATACGCTGTGCATCGCATTGTTGGCGCGTTCTTCTTGTTTGGTGGACAGGTGGGGCATTTTTCACCAGCATTTTGTAAAAACGCCCCATCAAAACCTAGGGAAATAAGCCCCACTTTTTCAACATAGTTTTTCTACATTTTAGCAGACAAAATGGGGAAAAAATACGTGAGGAAAACAACAAGAGCCAACTGGAGCGAAGAAGCTTTGGAAGAGGCGATGAAGATGATATCTACTGGTCGAATGGGCACCAATGAGGCTAGCAGAGTCTATGGAATAGCTTCGCGTACTATCAGAAGGCATTTAACGAAAGCAGATGCAAAAGTACGTTTGGGGCGCTGTCCAGAGTTGGGGTTTCAGCATGAGCAAAGGCTTGTCAATTACATAAAAGAACTTGAAAAAGTGGGTTTTGCACCCGATGCTGCTGGAGTGAAAAAAATGGCTTTTGAATTTGCCGAGAAACTTGGAATTACCAACAGATTTTCAAGAGAAAAACGATCAGCTGGTGATGATTGGTTTCGAGCATTTCTGCGCCGCAATAAAGATCTTTCAATACGCAAGTCAGAAGGTCTGTCGGTAGCCAGAGCCAAAGGTATGAACAGAAATGATGTAAACAATTATTTTCAATTGTTATTGGAAATTCTGACTACAAATGATTTGCTTCATAAACCTGGAAAAATATTCAACGTCGACGAGACGGGAATTCAAGTCAATAATAAACCAGGAAAGGTGGTGGCAACAAAAGGTGCCAAAGATGTTTATTCGATAACCAGCACCGAAAGAGGTGAAAACATTTCTTTGATTGGTTGTTGCAACGCAGAAGGTTATTTCATGCCACCTGTTTTGATATTCAAGGGAAAAAACAGAAAAGAAGAGTTCTCAGACGGCCTTCCGCCTGGTTCCGACGTATTTATGAACCCTAAGTCGTCGTACATCAATAGTGAATTGTTCCTCAAATGGTTTAAAGATTATTTTTTGCCAAAAAAAGGCGAAGGAAAAGCTGTTCTGATTCTGGACGGACATGCTTCTCATTGTAATACAATCGAATTGTTGGATTTAGCTTCAGAAAACAACGTGGTGTTGTTATGTTTGCCTAGCCACACCACACAGGCACTACAACCACTTGACAGATCATTTTTTGGTCCCCTAAAAACCTACTTTTCCCAGGAGGCTAAAAACTGGATGATACAACACAAAAACAGAAAACTCTCTAGAATAGTGATTTCGTCATTGATTGGCAATGCGTGGGTTAGAGCAGCAACTGTAGCCAATGCAGTCTCTGGCTTTAAGGCTTGTGGAATTTTCCCCTACAATCCGCAAGCTATTCCAGACCATTTTTTCTCCATTTCTGACGCAGCAACAGCGGCGGTAAATAAAGAACATCCACAAACTGGTAGAGACTCACCAGTGGCATCCAGTTCTACAAACCAGATGAACCAGCAAATCTTGTCAACTCCAACCCCTAAGATCACTTCTGAAAATCGAAATAACCAACAAGCCTTATTAAATTCAAGTGCTGATGAGGAGGAAAAAGAAACACCTTCAAAATTTCTTCAAGAAAGTAATCCACTTCCTCTCATCCCATTAGACCCCCCAAAACGAAAACAGCATGCGTTAGAATTAACATCTCCAATAAATCGAGTAAAGAGACGCCTTCTTCAAGAGAAAAAGAAAGTTGGTCCTACGAAATCCGGCGCTAAAGCAAAAGGTGATGCCAAAGCTTCTACATCTGTAGTTGGTCGTAACAAGAAAGAAAGATCAAAGAAAAATGGAAAGAAGAGGAAAGGAAATTACAGCTCCTCTAGTTCCGAAAGTGAACCAGAAATGAGTCCATCTGGCTCTGATGAGCTTTCTGATGAAGCAGAAGACTGTTGCGTTCAATGTGGTGAATATTATTATTCGACCAAGTCTCGTGCTGACTGGATTCAGTGCACAAAATGCACAAAATGGCTCCACGAAACTTGTACGAGCTATGGAGATGTGTGCAATGGATGTGGACCATCCCCAAAAAAGAAAACCAAGCAATTAATTTAATTATTTGCATCGGGGCGTATTTCACATGATTACAGGCGAAAACGCCCCACCTTGACTTAAAAAAAAAATAATAATTTTAGAATATAGATGTTAAGTTTTCTAAAGATTTATTTTTTTACTAGAAGAGTACTTATGTTTTGTTATACTCATGAAATAATATATTAAAATATATTACTATTTTTGAAGTTACAATTTTTTTTCAAAATGTGGGGCATATTTAACCACTTTACCCTATTACAATTAACTTTTTTTAATTCAGTTTATTTTAGGCAAATTGCAGTTATCATTCTCCTTAGGAATTAAAAACTTCGCCTTTTTTTTGCAATATATGAAAGTAGGACTACCCTTTCTGACAAGACGATGTATGTAATTCGGAACATTATCTTGTGTTGCTGTTTGCTCAGTTGTAAAACATCACCATGGTTACATAAATAATACAAGTACAGACACTGTTCTATATGGTACCTATTACTAAAACGCCTTGTTTATGTTTGACAATAATTGATTTGACAAGAGCGCAGTGTTGCCAACTAAATATCTTGTTTGGGCGCTACCACTTGTATAAGATTCCGCTACGTGGCGCTACGAAATAAAGTTTTATGAGTAGATATGCCTTAATAAAACATTTTTTATTATACTGCAGCATTTTGTACATTTTAAGTTTACATTTTTAGCAATATTTGAATCTTTAAAATTAGATTTAGATATTTCAACAATGTGGTTTATAGAAGTAAAACTTAAATTATGTAGAGCTACTAATAAACTAAATCTATTTCAGCTATAACTGAACCTTTATCAGTTTTAACTAATGGGAATACATCAGAAATCTTTTTAATTGTTTTTTGGTTTGAATATTTTTTGTACGTCTTTGGCACAAGGAATGTCTCACAAGATCACTCTTTTTGCTTCCAAGAATTACGTCGCATAGCTTTCGACTTATCTTCTAATTGCTCCAACCATCCAGAAAATCGTTGATCATTCAACAAATTGTCCGAAAATAGTTGCTTTCGTGTTTTTTTTTTGGATATTTGCAATTCACCCTTATAAGCTCTTTTAGCTGTTGGTGTAGCTGCAGTACATGGACCTGCCATATCATCGCCACTTAATCCGCTTTCGCTGGCCATATTACCTTTAGAATGCAATGATTGCTTTATATTCCTATACTAAAGTAAATGTACAGAACATGCACATTATGAAGGACTTACTGTTTGCCGTATATTTGCACTTTTTCTTTTAATTATTACTACACGTCCTACACAACCGCACTAACTCAAGAATTTTTTGGTGAACTGGCCCTATTCTCTTCTTCACACACAGCGATATCGCTATATGTGCTTAATAAGGTTTATAAAGTTTTTGTATGATACGGGAATGGGTAAATCCCCAATTTAAAATACTTATATTGAGCGTATTAATTGATAGAAACCTATAATATTAATATCACTCTGTGAAATGTTACACCTAGTGGTCGACAGATGGCTCTATAATAACTTAATATTTGTATAAAATTTATCAGAGTTTATAAAATACTATTGACCAAAAGAAACACTAATTAATAATAAGAAAAAGTGCCACGGAAAAATCAATCGTCAATTCAGCTACATATTACGTATTTTTCTTACCGGGCCGCTTTGGCGCTACAGCAACCAAATTCCGCTACCGGCACCGGAATTCCGCTACGGTTGGCAACACTGCAAGAGCGTTTGACTGTGTAAATCACGAAATTTTATTGAACAAAATACATAGAGATACGGTATATGAGGCATAACCTTCACAATTATAAACAGCTATTTATCTAGTTGAACCCAAACAGTATAACGCATGTTTTACAACAAAAGAAATAAAGTTGGGAATACCATAGGGTTCCGTGTTAAGTCCTACGCTCTTCTGAATATTTGCTCTATACTTGTGATTATGTATGCCGATGACATATATTATTATCATTACATTAGAAATATGCATTTGATTTTAAAATAGATGGTTTTAAAATATACTAGTTAACACTGGCAAAACTTCTTGTATATTTTGTCAAAATACAAATAAATTTGACCTACAGAAGGTTTAGCTTAATAAAGTCTCTATTCAACAATTAATCGCAAAATAAACATTTTGTACTAACTTATCACGTAATTGATTTGCACTGAAACTCTTCAAAACATTTTGCAGTACCTCTATTTCGGAAACTTTTACGGTAAAATGCGTTATGGGTTTATTATACTTTACAAAAACGAGCATTAAAGATTATTCTAAGTTTGCCATACAAACAATTTTCAATGCAAAAAAAATATTACTGCGTTTGATTTGTATATTTTAGAATTTCTCCCCACAAATTTAAACAGAAATTCATTAACAATATAGAGCATGTCTATAACACTAGGCAAGTAAATAATCATTTGCCTCCTAAACATACACAAGTTGTTCAAAAAAGTGTTTTCAGTACCTGATATGTAGGTTATTCAACTCACTACCGAATGTTATAAAAATGCTGCTTCAAACATAGAGTTCAAAAGAAATGTTAAGGAATTATTATTAGAGAATAATTGTCATTCTTTGAATGAGTACTATACGTATAAATATTAATGTAATTTTTGTATAAGGTAATGAAATAAATATTATTATTACTACTGTTTGAAGTATTGAATATTTTCTGTAGTCAATGGCACACAATCGTAATACATATTCATAACACAATATTTATGCACGATGGTGCAATTACACATCGACAAATTATATATCGAATTAAGGAACGAGTTTTGTAAATAACTCCTCGATGGCTATCGACGGACTAAAAAATTGAAATTTACACAAATTATATAAATTTAAGAATACTAAATGGATCTGGTCTAAACGTCATGAAAGATGTCAAACTGGTGGACATATTTATCAAACGAGTTAGTGCAAAATAAGTATAAATTAGGGTTTCTTCTCTGTAAGGGTATTTAATAAATTATAGCCAATTTTAAAATTTTGTTATGCATAACCCTGTATGTTAATGGCTTGTCCTAATATACCTACTAGTGCAATTGAGAGACTGTAGCTTACTGTAATAATACATTTATGTTGTACATACATAGGTCATGCACATTTTATGCCTTTGTGCTAATAATATAGATGCCAATGAGTTAACAAATATGTATGCATTGTCTAGGCAGATAATTTGCTTTGTCTGATGTATGAACATGTCAAGAGTATAATAATGGTCAGGAAGTACGAATTAATATTCTGGTGTGAATTGGTATTACGTTGCATTTTCAACTATTTATGGAGACTAGATTCATAACCGCTCGGCTTCTTAAAAAAAATTGCATTTTTATTACAGATAATTAGAATTTTACAGGATGTCTTAGTAGGCAAACATATTGCTTTTCAAATGCAAGAATTTAATCACCACACGTATTCGGTAAAACAATGACATCGACTTACACAAACGACCATCAAACAACAACACAGCGTCCAAAATGGCTGAAATTTTCACAGGCATCTTTCAACGCATGCACAATTACATTATCAGAATGGTTTTGACTACTAACGCCATCTTCATGTTGAGGCTCAACACATTTCAGATTAACCTCGTATACCGTTTGACTGAAATAAAAGTAGATATAGGGAAACACAAACACGCACACAAGTGCATGCAAACATGAAATGGAGGGGTACGATAGTAGGGGAGTACAGGTTCATATCGGGCGTGATATCGGGACACCGGGGTACCGAGGCTTTAGTGCACAACGTGTCTTTTAGTATGCAGTGAATTAACACAACCTTCTGTACGAAATTGTTTCACAATCTTATGGATAGCTGGCACAGAGGGAGGTGGACGATTTTCATACGCCGCAACAAATAAATTTTGCACGTCTTTGTACGAATTATCCTTGGCATACCATAACACAATCTGTATTTTTTCCTCGACAGTTAAGGGCATTTTATTTTAATATTTGCGAGTCTGTTCAGATACAATGTACTTATGTACGTTCACGCTCTAAAGTTACGGAAAGAATGCCATGTCTGCGCGCGCTCTCGATCTCCCCACTATCTCCCCACACCACCGGTGTTGTATACATACATACATAGGTACATGTTTATGTGTGTGTATTTGAAGATGCATATTAACTTTTAACTACGACAATCTGTATAACATGCAGAGTATAATTTGTAATATCTCTATCATTACGCATTATCGTGTTTGGAAATGTAGTATGATCATTATTATTATTTTATTATTGTTATATGTTAATATTGGATAATATCAATACCGCTTATATGCGGATGATACAATTACTATCATAAACCACAAACACGTGGAGACAGCAAATAGTATGCAAGGTGAATTTAAGCAATTCCAGGAGTGGGCATATGACAGAGACTTAGTTATGAACTTGGAAAAGACAGTGTTGAGGCATATACGCTCCCCACATCTTGAGACACGGGTTCGGCTGGTAGTGATCATTCACTCTGACGACTGTTTAACTAACGATACTTCCACCTGCTGCTGCAGCAGAGATATTTAAACAGTATCAGAGCAGCAGAAATACCTAGGTGTTTGGATTGACAACGATGTTTTGTGGAAGACTCAAACTCTCATGTTATCCAAAAAACTGCGTTACTTGAGTGAAAGGTTCTTCTGGCCGAAGGAGTTTCTACCGCGACCTATTTAAAAGAAATACATAGTGCGCTATTCAAAACAATCTTGTCATACAGTATATCAGTATGGGGACAGGCTTCTGCAGTGTATATCAAAAACATTAAATCTATACAGGACAGACAGCGTTACGAGGTATGTGGCGTGCGACCTTGTTGGTGTAAACTCTGTAAACGAAATATATAAACATTTATATATTCTTCCGGTGGATAAATTTTTCTATACAGACTTGCAACTCACGCATTTGCCACAAAACAACTACCGAGGGTGAATCATGGCTATTCCACTAGGCTCAAGGAAGAGGAAGGTCTCGCCAGAGGTGGAGTTCAAACAAATAAGTATGAAGCCAGAAAGTGCAATGCGTTGCCGGAGTACTTGAGGAAGGAACATGCTCAAGGACTCTTTGAGCGGGGACTTAAGGAAATGGTAATTGGATCACGGAAGTATCCATATTTTGAACTTTAAATAGTATATATACTACTGCTGACTCTTTTATTCATGATAAAAATTTGCTTCACTTAACCAATATTTATTACTGAATGTTTTTTTTTTAAAGAATCGATACATATGCAACTGTCAAGCTCCTTGAGCTTAATGGCTTTCAATACCTCCATTTTCTACACTGCATCAGTTTAGTGTGTTTTATTTCCTTATCCATCAAACAAAACTTATCTTTACATTAAGTTATACTTCTTATAATTGTTTTTGAATTGTTATAATAAAAGGTGTTAAGGCAAAAAATAGTATTATTATTATTGTTGATCGTAATGATCTTAATCCATGTAATATATGTTCCCTACATAATATCTCGAATATTTATTACGGCTACGTCCAGTAATAAAGACTTAGAAATGTATGCCGCGAGACGTGACGAATGAATAAATTGACAAAATTAATAAATTTAATGATATTCATAGAATTACTTTTCTATAGTACAATTCGCAATATATTTTGATTTGTATTAAATAAATACACAAAGAAAAAAATGGGTGTGCTTAAGACCACACGGCAGAAGTGAAAACTTCATCAAGGCGAGGTTAATAATACGAAATACATATTTATTAATTTTTCGTTCTATATTTATTTACATTTACATTTTCCATTTTCGTTCTATATTACACTTAAAAAATATATATTTATTATTATTGTGTATACATTATTCTAGTACATTTCGCTCGGTCTGATCAAGTTTTCACTTCAAAAATTCATACGTACGCATGTATATATACAAATATTATAATTCTCACACAAGTACCCGCGCTGGTCTAATGGTAACGTGCCGGCCTTATACCCGGGCGGCTCGGGATCGCATCTACGCGCGGACAAGAATTTTTCAGAAAATAAAAATACAATATTTCGCGTATTTATTCTAAATTTCAATTTAATTGAAATTAAATAACGCCAGTTAGTGTTATAATAGAAAGCCGAGCGCGACTCGAGCCGACTTTACCCGAACGAGCGTTACATTCCGAGCTTAGTCTCTTTTAGTGCCCAACAATCAATGCATCAACGCGCCCATAGAAGTTTTCACTTCAAAAACTAATTATTTATTAAGATTTCGCTTTGCGTAAATTGATATTATTTATATGTAATTAAACGTCATAGTTTTCTGATAATAACAGTTTCTATGTTTCTTTTTTGTATAGAAATATAAACTGCTAAAAGAAATAAAGTTTCCCTTGACACACCTTTTCTTATTACCACCTAAAAAGTGCGTGCATCACCGCTATATCTCCACATATAATATTGCTTATATGTGCATCAACTTAGACATTCACTTCATATTTAAGAACTTATTTTAGAGTTAATTTATATGCCGCATTGGAATGATTTCAAAGCATATGGCAGATAATGTACATAGGTAGAAATGTCCTGCATTCTGAGTGACACTCTGATAAAGAGTAAATTTACAATCTGAATTTATTTCAGAACACGTTTAATTTAGTGGTTTTGTTTATATGGATGTGTTCTGCGGCCCAGCATCGCTAACACCATTTACGTACTCCTCGCTCGTCGACTTTCTTTTTAGGTTTCAAGAGTTGAATGTTGCAATTACCACGTGTGGCATGAAAACGCTCCCGATATACCCACATATTTTTGTTGTCAGGAGGAAAGGAAATCTAAAATTAATTGAAACCGCTCTTAGGTATTTAAAATATTTACGTGAATAATGAGTTTGGAGTCGGTAGTAAAATAAACGTAAAAGAAAATATTTATTTGAGAATGGACGAAAAAAACGAAGAAAGAAAGTGTATTTAACCCATTACTGGCCAAGATAAGAAAAAACACTTTAAATATTTTTTTTTATTAAAGTAAACTCAGAACACAGTAATTAAGATACATTTTTGGTACAAGAAAATTAGGTATTATTTTTAACAAAAAAATATATGGGTGCATGTACGCACCTTTGGCGAAAATCAGGTTATTATAAAATAAAATACTAGTCTCTTGTATGAAAAATATCAAAGCAATCAGGATGCAAATGCACATTACATTTCTTACACAAGTAAATTGTATACTTTAGCTAAGTCGACACTTTTTTCTTGCACTCTTAGCATTTCGAATTATAATGTGCCCGATATTGTCAAATCTTATGTCACCTGGTAAAGCTGATTTAGAAGGTCTTCCATAAGACGAGTTGGATTTTGCTGAAGTGGAAGCCTCATTGTGGGTGTCTTCTTTTTGTCCTTCGTATTTCAGCAGAGACAGCGCTAAACTTGAACGAAATTCCAGTTGGGAAATTTTGGTTTCATTTGCGATATTGAATATTTTCCAACTGTTTACAACCATAGTATTAACAACATTGGTTAATAATGGCCACCACCACTTTTTACCTCTAATAACAATGCGATAATTGGCAATACCATTGTCGTGAAGATCTACCCCACCCATGTGTTGGTTGTACTCATGCATTACTTTTGGTTGATTGATAAGTATTTCTTTATGCTTTTTGCGGTTGTAACTGTCAAAAGAGGCAAGAGAAGAGCCTAGCTGCCAGATATATTTTGAACTTCACACTAGTATTATACATAAACAAAAATGTCTTTCCTCATTTTGACTATAGATATCTAAAAACACAAATTCAAAACTCTAAAGCACTACTAAGAAGTACCGCTACGATTGCTGGCAACCAACTGAATGTATCACGTCCTTCAAAAATGCCATGCTGCAGTAACCAGTGCGGTCGAGCTTGGCACCGGATATAAAGATGTGTATATATTAAAGAAGACATATTTTAAATATACACTACGAGAAGAAATATATAACAAAAAATAATTAGTACTCAAAAAAATAATTATTTGAAGGTGTGCACAAAAACCAAAAATACAGATTTTTTTAATTAAAAAGAAAATTAAAAAAATTTAACTTTTTATTGGATCATAATTTAACATTAATTTTAGCCTGTTAAAAAAGCAACCCATGTAGCAAGGGTATGTATAAAAAAATATTTTTGATGCCAAAAAAAATGTTTTTAAAAGGTTGCGTTTACGCACCTTTGGCAAGTAATGGGTTAAATCACTGCATAACTCCCACCTCGTTCAGAAATATCAGTACGACTTGTATTACAATTATTATCTATACTTTAATTCAACAAAGATGATCCCGGAGTCATCATTTAATAATGCATGATGCAAGTCAATACCTCGCCGTCATGATAGATACTGTAAACTATAAAATGAACATGGAATTTCTCTGACAATCTACGATTTTCGGTTGGATTGACAATCAATCGATCTAGTTTTAGGTTATGTATAATTAGATAATCAACATTTATCATTATTCATTAAAAATATGTAATGTAAATTCATTATTCAGTCATAATAATTCTGAATTAAGACATATATTAACTAGTCCACTACTAACTCCAACATGACAACCGAATTTTAAATAGCAAAGGGCATTATTTCTATAATGCCCGAAGGTGTTATTTCTATAACTCGCACAAATGTGGAACACTTAATCTAAACTAAAATGAAGGAATAAAAAGTCTATTAAAGACTTAAGGAATCTTCTTATTTACCTTAACTCACGCACTGGAAAAAATGGTATTGTTCAGTCAATAGTTTTTAGACTTCTCACCTTTTACACATTGACTGAACAAATAATCTATTCAGACAACCAGAAGCAACTAATGAAACGATTACTTTAAATTTTTTATTGCCAGTATTGTTGATTCAATATTTTTGCTCATTGACTGAGATTCAATCATTCGCAACTATTGATCGAACACAGTAAATTGTAGTTCAAATAAATGGACAGTGTCGCATTAGCAACGCGAGACAATCTTTCAAAGTTCAAGTTCAAATAATATTCCATACAATATTATATCAAACACGCAAAATCATTGATTCAATAAGTTACTCTTGATAAACCATACGTTTTGATTCAAAATTCTGAAGTGATTGCTCACCGGGAACCAGTGAAAACTATTGACTCAACTAGGAATTGATTGAGTGAGAACATTTTATTTCTCTCAGTGTGATGATGATGATATGTAAACCAATAATCTAAGCAAATGAGTGACAAAATATGTAAACGTAATCTCTGTAATACTAATAACAATGTGTTACTTTTTTATCGAAGATTGGAACACATGATTGAATGGCACTCAAGAGGTGGCAAAAATTTCACTTGATTTTTCTAAATCAGTTGTTATTTTAAAATAAAATGTGCAGCCATATCTTACTTTTATAAATATACTAACATATATTTATATAAACATATATATTATTATATTACAGTAAATTATCATCTTCCCTTGACAAGATAAAATAGCTCTTTTTTTTGACCGGGCTACATTAGCTACATTCTCACTAAAAAAATTCAGTTGCTATTCGCTAAAAAAATATTTAATAGAGTCTATAAGAAGTGAAATCATTCATTCTTTACTTGTGCAGATGTAATGGATATTAGAGGACCCACCACTATCTTCTTCCTTTTCTTGGAAATATTGCAATAAAATTAAAACAAGTTCTTGAGATTGTGAACGTAATGTTCTACCACGTCGGGACATTGTAGTTTATTGCAGAGTATGTATACCTTGTCTCAGAATAAGAAGGAGTGATTCAAATATCGCGCCAAAATGGCGTATATTTTTAAGGTATTTCATTGGTTCTTGCGTAGGCAAGTTTAACATGGGAAAATAAGTTTGACAAAACGTCATTTTATGTTTATAGTCAAGCCATAACCTAGTCTCTTACATTTTTACTTCGGTTTATTATAGTTTATTGTGTTATTAAATAAAATCCGTACTTTT
Organism: Amphimallon solstitiale; assembly: GCA_963170755.1. Classification (NCBI taxonomy): domain Eukaryota; kingdom Metazoa; phylum Arthropoda; class Insecta; order Coleoptera; family Scarabaeidae; genus Amphimallon; species Amphimallon solstitiale. Next base: position 79,417,925 of record OY720681.1, on the reverse strand, counting down.
ATGTACAACACGAGCATGAGTTGATCAGACGGCTTAAGACCTAAGGAACAAGTGATCAGGCATTTAAAACTTTGAATTTGATGAATCTGTCAAAAATACTGTACGACAGTGCAAAAATCAAACGTCCAACAATTAATATCATTGCAAAAATAACTATAGATGAGTTCATACCATAAATGAACTGAACAACTCACATATATTCTAGAATTGACGCATTAATTTCAAGTAAGTGTTAATTAAATACTAATTATATTACCACATGTTCATATACATGTTATATTTCAGATATGTCAAACGTAAAGAAACCTGTCCTAATAGAAAAAGGTGAAAATATCTGGTGGAGAATATTTGGGAAAACGTTTGGATTGCCACAAGTATAATGAGTGCACGACAAGCTTTGTTGAAAACCTGTAGGATTAAAAAGCCATACCGATAAAGATAGGCAATTAAGAATACTTCATATACGTTCTGAATTGATACATAAGGTGAAGTTACTTCAAAAACATCCCCTTTCAGAATGTCAGTTATTCGAGAACTTTTGACAGAAGCAATTACAAATGTTATAATAAGTATTTGGAAAAATTGTGCCGACCATGTAAATTTTTAATCTTGTGAACACTAAATTATTGTTAATTTCCAATATATAATAGAAATAAAAATGTGTTATACTTTATATATTTTCAAAATACATCAATTTTAATAGAGAAGAATAATTAGTAATGTGTAGGTATATGTAATTATCTTTGCAGTTCGTGTAAACAACTTCAACCGATGTAAATTTTTCAATTTATTACTGTTCTATGTAAGCTTCACATTTCCAAGAGTAGTTGCTTGAATTTACCTCTTCAAGGTTTGTAGCAGTAATACGAATGATTTATCTGTACAAGTTCTTTATTGATATTTACAATAGAAACTAATAAGCATAAACTTTTTCTGCAAGTTATTAAGGACGTTTTGATAAAAGGTAAAAGGTTTGATTTATTCTTGCTTGCTGATACAAATATTTAATAATAAATATACTTGATTCACAATTTTCATGTTGATATAGCACATTCACTAAAATGTGCAGTAATTATATATTTATAATGGCAATCCTTCTCAAAACGCTCAGAACAAAGTCTACTCTTTTCATTTGTAAATTGGGTCTATATCTTTATCCATGGATTCTTCTAATGATTTTCTTTGAAAAACTAGAATGAACAGATTTGAATGTTAAGAGATTTATATTCATCAAATTATAGATGTATGCACCTACTTGTGTTTATAATTTTACTCTCACTTGTGTTTATAACTTTACTCTCCTCTTTCCAATTGCCGTGCACTCGTATTGCAGCTTTGACTAGTAGAATGAAAAGCGGCACATCCATCTATTTTGATGAAAGTAGTAAATGAAACACAAAACAGCTACATATTTAGTTAGTATTAATACAGTTCACCTAACCTCAATTGTCATGATGTCACATCAAATTGTCTACTAAATTTTAAGCTATGTGTTCCATGTTTTGGCGGGATATTTGAATCACTCCTTCTTATTCTGAGACAGGGTATAACAAATTGTGAAACTAATACAACATAGGTACTAATAGTTCAATCAAATCCTAACGCCAAAGCCTAATGTCAAAGAGACAAACGGTGTCAAAATGACGGCTAAACGGAAATGTATGAATTAATATATGGCGTATGTCATAACTCCGTCTTTGTCTTGCTCAAGTAAATTCTAGGAATCGTACGTTCATGCTAACAGCGCACTGGAAATACATGAATTCGCTCATGCTATTCTTGTTATACAGTGATATCATCAAGTTTCTAGGGCGAAGATGGCACTGAATAGAACTTAAGCCGTATTACAGTCCAAAACAATTGATTTTCCACTGTATTCATAAGTAATTCCGATATCATCAATAGAAAGTTCGGTTGTCAACATGACATTTCTAATCTTCAAATGAAAGTTCTATTATTCAAAAGAAAATCCGCTATGATCAAAAGAAAGGACGGTTACTGTCAGCTACAAAAAAAAAAACCTTAAGGCGCCAAGTAATAGAAGCTTAATCTTGTTATTTGGTAGAACATTTATATTTATTATTTATGTATTCTGTTATCTAAAACATATGGAAAATAAAGTGTTACTCAACAAATCAATTTTCTTATGTATTTAGGTAAACCGAACTTTCTTTTGATCATTGCAGACTTTCTTTTGAATAATAGAACTTTCATTTGAAGATTAGAAATAACCGAACTTTCTATTGACGATATCGGAATTACTTATGAATATAGCGGAAAATCAATTGATTTGGACTGTATCATACTCGTAACACAACCTTAACTTTTGAAAATTATTTTGACAGTTGTTATCGTGACATCAATAAATATGTCATTAGATTTAAAGATACAATGAAACAACAAGCTCAGTCGGTATTCAAGATTTTATTAATAAAAAAAGACGAAATTAAAGCATGTGTTGAAATTTTTGTCTATTACTTTCAATTCCCAAGTTACTATGCATTGCGGGCGTTATTAATGTGCATACATTCTTGAATAAATATTGGCTGCAGATGTTGCAAACGAGCAACAGGAGTTTTAAATATTCTGTTCTTTAGGTATGGGAACACGAGAAAGTCAATAATTGTCAAAACACAGTGATCGTGGTGGAAATTCAACTTCCCTATGTAAGCTTAAAAAAAAAACTTTCTCCGAAAAACTTTATATCACGGTACAAACAGATGCTATATCTTACTTTGATGTATTACTCTTTGATAGAACTATAATATTAGCGACACAGAGATCATCTTTCTTGCATTATAGTGTAGCAATATGTCATTAAAGAACATAACGGTAAACACTGAAAACTAAAAATATTCGTAATTTAATGTATATGTTATTCGCAATAGCCGAAATCGGCCACTGTCCGAATGTTTTGCCCACTACGCGTTTTGTGTATTGCAGTTTACCCACGAAGCGATTAAGAAGATTTTTATCGAGCAGTGAGCAAAACGAATTACCCAGAACGCGTTGTGGGTAAACTACGTTACTCAAAAAGCGAAATTATCTTTCGAGCGGCTTTGTTTCGCATTGTGGATCTTTTCGTTTACCCACGTCGCGTTGATGTGTGTTTTGTGTACCGGCAATTGTTTTAAACAAGATGAAGGCTGAATTTGAAGAAAGATTGCGGATCCTAATGTTGGAAAAGAAAGACAGGTCGTTTCTATTATCGGATGAACGTTACTTAGAAATAGTTCAAGAAACCAAAATTGCTCTACAAAAGAAACGGGATGGTCTTGAATTATCGTCAAAAGATTATCGTAGATTAAAACGATATGATTTATTGACAGTTGAAGAAAAGGATAAACTAGTCAGTAAAGAAAAATCAAGAATCCAATCAGGTTTAATTTTTTACTGTACAGCAAGTGAGATGTATGATATAATACACACAGCACATTTACAAATTGGACATAAAAAAGAGAAGGCAATGGAAAATGAATTGAAAAATAAATACTGCAATATAACTAGAGAAGTAATTTTGATATATTTAAGTCTGTGTCAATCATGTGCCTTGAAAAAGAAAGCAAAGAGTAAGGGATTAGTTGTTAAACCTTTAATTATGAGTGAAATGAATTCTCGATGCCAGGTAATATTTTTTTGTAATATTTTTTACTCTGTTTTATAGAAATATACTTTTATAGGTTGACCTCATCGATATGCAGAGTGAACCTGATGGAGAATATAAATTTATTCTTAATTATCAAGATCATCTAACGAAATATGTTATATTGCGACCACTTAAAACAAAAACGGCGGATGAAGTAGCAGAAGTTATTCTTGATATCTTCTGTTTGTTTGGTGCTCCGAACATATTACATAGTGACAATGGAAGAGAATTTTGTAATCAAGTAAGTGTAATGGCTTCACACAAGGGCTTTCCTTTATCTAAGTGCCTACTTTTTAGGTAATCGAAAAGTTAGCAGCAAATTGGTCTGCTCTCAAATTGGTCCATGGCAAACCTCGACACTCCCAAAGTCAGGGTTCCGTTGAACGAGCAAATCAAGATGTTCGTGATAGTCTTGTAGCCTGGATGTCAGACAATCAATGCCAGAACTGGGCAAAAGGTCTTCGCATTATTCAAAGCACAAAAAATCGCAGTTTCCATACGGGTATAAAGCGAACACCTTATGAGGCTATGTTTGGAAGTCCACAAAAAAATGGGCTATTGGATACATGTTTAGATACCTCTGTCATAAATACAATTAAGACTGAAGAACAACTAGAAGAACATTTAAAATTAATAAAAGAGTCTTTGGAAACAAATACCATAAATGAGGAACCTAATGCGACAACAACTGAGTCGGAATTAGAAACCGAAATGGAAATTGAAACAGAAAATGATAGCAGAGATGGAAACGTTAACGATGATAATAAGAATGACACTGACAGTATGACCAAATGTTTTATTTGTGATAATATGTATGTCCCTCGTATCCAAAATGTATGTATTGAATGCAATGAGTCACTTCATATCGAATGTGCTGCTAATTTGGATTTACCATTATGTCAATTATGTAGCAATAAAAGAGCAGCTGATACGGAGAGAAAAGGTTGCAAACGGGGGCTAGAAAAACAGGCTGATAAAATGCTTGCCCAATCACAACATAAATTCCCACCTGCCAATATAGGTGACAATGTTTTAGTAAATATACCAGAAGTAGATCGGGGACGTCTAGCTCCTAGGAATGTATTAGCAATCATTATAGACAAGACTGACCAAGGTTTTTATATTCTCGGTACTAAAAATGGAAAACTAAAACGATTATATAGCCGAAATGAGTTTCAATTGTCACCTTCAGTATTTTTATCATTATCTGAAGTGCCATCAGATTCTTCTGTTAACGTGCGAGAAGAAGCAAAATTATCTTCTGGGTCTAAGCAAGGTTTTATTCGGTGTAATTGTTGGAAAGGGTGCCACACAAAAGCATGTAAGTGCCTTAAATCAAATATTAAATGCAATTCAAAATGCCATAAAAGCACGTCTTGTAAAAATAAGTAACATATTTTTTTGCTTTTTTATTTCTGGTTTTTATATTTCCATATTGTTTTCTGTGTTTTTTTATTTTTATGTGTTTTTTATGTTTATTAACATATTATAATTATGTTATATATTTTAATGTTCCGCTAAAATAAATATTTTTGTTTAATTATTTGTTAATTTATTTACAACGCGTTTTGGGTAAAGTTCTATACCCAGAACGCGACGTGGGTAAACGAAAAGATCCACAATGCGAAACAAAGCCGCTCGAAAGATAATTTCGCTTTTTGAGTAACGTAGTTTACCCACAACGCGTTCTGGGTAATTCGTTTTGCTCACTGCTCGATAGAAATCTTCTTAATCGCTTCGTGGGTAAACTGCAATACACAAAACGCGTAGTGGGCAAAACATTCGGACAGTGGCCGATTGCGGCTATTGCGAATAACATATATATTCGGCAAGCAATTTTTGGATCCACTATAATTTAACTGTCTAGACAGGTATTACTTTTTCAATTTTCGAAAACTCATAAACCAATTGAAATCGGAAAAATAATTAGAAAGTAGTGTGCAAGCAGCTTACGAAAAATATAAAACAAGAAGAAAGAATAGAACATAAAACTTCGAATTTCATTTCATCGAATATCGCGGATTTTTGTTCCTTCCGCTTTAATCTGCAATCTCTATAAGCAAATTCAGATATCGAAAATTCGTTGTCGTTTTGTTCAAATAGTTCTTTGAAATCAATAATTTGTTTTCAATTGGAACTTGTGACAATCTAAATTAAAATATGGAATTTTATAAGCGGTACGACAAACTAATCCCGCAATTATGTGATTGAAAAATTTCTGTTATACGATGAACGAAAAGTTCGTAAAATTTTTCAATAATAGGACTTTTCGTGAAAACGCGCTGTGAAAATGCCCAATTTTTCATTGGGAACGCAAATGTTTGTTCGTTAAGTGTAGAATTTTCTCCAAGATTTAGTTCGGAAGCAGACGTAATGGTCTAGTGGAACTACGGTCATTATTTATCAAGTGACAAATAAGACACTTACAGGACTTAGAACTTTTGCAGTAATTCCACGTTAGATTTTCTTTTTTCTTCTTGAATCGGCAAATTTCGAATAGTTGTAATAATCATTTCCACAGATGTTATTCAGTCTGGCCAAACAAGTTAACTCAATACTGGTTTTCGTACATGACGTAATGAATACCTTCAGAGATAGAATTGCGATCATATTCTACACAAACTAAATTGAATACTTCAATCGTATCATAAATTTCATTAATTTTAAATCTTATAAAACCTGGCCCACTGGGGTCGATATAATCATATTGTATATTTTTTTAGCACGTGATTTTAAAGCTCCTCAGCGATTATACAAATTAGTTCATAATACTTTGGACAGATGGCGTAATAAAGTGATTTTAAAATATCCATTATTTTATTTCATAAGATATAAACTATTGAAATTTTGTTTTATTTCGACGTAATAGTACAGTCATTTTGTGTAATAAGTATTGCACTAAATTTACTAAAATTTATTATGATATAGTGCACCATTAGAATTAATTTTGAAATTATAAAAATACTAGCTGTTACGGCTTCCCTGCGTATGACATCACAGCACGATTTCAGTGAAAATTATGTGGGCAGGGGGCGGGGGATGAGAATTATGATTGGAAATTGGATCGCAAATAGTAAAGGGTTGAGAACCCATGGAGTAATGTATAAAATAATTGATATATACCAGTATAGTGTTGACGTTTGGAGAAAAAGGCGTTGATGTTTCGTATACATGCAGTGTATAAATATTTACAGGTATTTAGTTAGGTACTATATATATTTAATAATGTGATACGAAATAATTTTTCTCTTAAAAAACATATATCATACCTTTTCAAATACTTTACTCTCCTAAATTGTGTAACATATGGCAGTATTGTGTATTGATTGTGTATTGAAGTTGAGTTTTTAATTAGCAGCAATAAATGTAAGTTTTGTAACAATGTAACAATTCATTGAAGATTTTGACTTCAAAGAAACTCTGTAAATGGTTCTGAATATATAGAAGCAATATTTTGGCTCGGGTTGATAGACTTTTTTCTGACCTTATCTGTACATTACTCAATATTTCCGACGTATATGTACAATTCTACAAAATATCCCCTTTTATTACTTAACACACTCTCTCTAAATATGATGAACTCACCAACAATGATATTGTTCTGATGAGGACTATTAAATAAGAATGGTTTAAATTGTCTCGGTTTCATTTTAGAGGGATCTGCGTCAAAGTGCTTTGGAAATCTGCAGCGCATAGTCCCACATTAGCATATAAACGACTATAATATGGCACTTTATCTTGCCATTCAAACGTCTCGAACGTTACTACTAGTATCCCTGTTTTAAATAGAATTTCATTTTGGAAAAGTTTTCCGCCACATTTGCTCCTTTTATCTATTTAAGTTTGATAAAAAAATATATGAAAAATCAGTCTTTATTTAATATCATTCGTTAAAAACAGATGGCGACTATCCTTTTGAAAAATTTAACCCTTTATACTCCACTAAATTGTTTATCTTCCTTTTCTAAATTAAACATCTCACAAGGATACAATTATTTCTCTCTATATGACTTATGCATTTAATTAATTGAATTTCTTATCCTAAATTTTTTTTCGCAACTGTATATCGAAGCAATAACCGGTTTCGTATTTGTTAATGTTCCCCAAATGGTATTATAATACGTAAGTGATAATTGATAAGAGATATGTGGAAAGAAATCTATCGTTGTATCTCTCTTGTGCCTGTAAATTAAAATGGGGTAAAATCTTGTCCATATTTTATATCGAGATATAAGAATAAAACAACTTTTTCACAATCAAATGCAACCGATATTACAGGTAAGATACGATTTTGAAATTTCATGTCAAGTTATCTTTTAGACTTAAAATATGGTTCATATTTTATCTCGAGATATAACAATAATTGTATTTTGATTCTAAAGCTACACTAGGATCTTAATACCAAAACTTAAAAAATACTTAGAAATTAGTTTTGTACTGAAATCTATTGCAATAAACGGGTACAGTACATTCAGCGTTACTATTTTATTGCGAGGCAAAATGGTTATCACATGGGAAATTTTTAAAACGTGTTTATGAAGCAAGAAATGAAATCACCATGTTTTGAGCTACTTTGTCGAGATATCCGAGAAATTAAATACCTTGAATCTTCAATTCCAAGGCGCAAACACACATATTGCCGTGATCTTTATATTTCAAGAATTATAACATTTATTAAATAGTTAAGTTATAGAATAATAAGAACATTAATTTTTCGTTTAAAACGAAAATACTAATATAATAAGCATAGATTAAAAGTATTACAACAAGTAAAAATGGGTTGCCTTACCTTTAAGGGGAATGTCATTAAGAAAATAAATATATATAAATTAAGTTGAAATATTAAGAATTTAGGAATAAAAAAAAACAAACAAAAAAATAAATATATGCATTCTATATTTTTATAGAAAAGACAAGCACAAGGTATGGTTTGAATATAGAAAAACAGAGCCAAATTTCTCACAAAGCGTTAGGGTGGCACTAAATATTTTAAGAAATGCACCACTGTTCAAAAATAAGAATGTACTAAAAGCAAATAATAGAGAGAGAGAGTTATGTTAAAAGACGGAACAATAAAAAGAGAGAATCATTTAAATGCCATTAAATTGTATGAGCAAGGCCACATTCGGCATGCCCGAGACGAAAATACAAATTCAAATGTATAAAATGTAATCTCAGACATTGTACAATAATCTCAATTCATGAGAGAGTTTTATGATCACATTTAAACGTGTAGTAAATACCCGATTCTTATATCTAAAAACATTAAAAGAATATATACGGAAAAGTACTCTTCATTCGAGACGACACATTGATAAGTTTTATGTGTTAATGAATGCAGAAATCAAAATACATTTAAGAAGTTTTGTATGCATAAACACAAGGGCTTCAAAGATAGCAAGTCATGTGTAATTTTTAAAAACCTGCAAAGAAATAATAATAATATTGTTTGTAGTTGTCTGCAAGTCGACATACTAGAAGCAGAGAGGAATTGGATGGAGCTTGAAAGTAGCGCGGTGGATGCGAGTACTTTTTCATGAAGAAAATTCCAGTTGTACATAATGTGTTCCCGATAGTATCCAATAAAGGTATCTACAGAAAGAAGATAAGAATAACTTTAATGAATGGGAAAAGGAAATATATATATATATAACAATGAGAGAGGCAATACATTCGTATACAAGTATAATGAAGGACGGTATTAAGAAAAAACAAGAACATACCCACAGAAGGCGAAGAATAGCAAGGTGTGCGTGAACTTCCAATAGACAATTTTAAGTAACGACATTTGTAAATATATTAACTGTCAAATGTGGAATATGTGTTTATGTGATTGAGAAAACTTAAGGGAATCAAAAATGAACCCGACGATACCAACATAAATGTTAGTTGAAGAGACGTGGCGCTGTGAATAAGTAGCTATCTTTTGTTTTAAATTATATAAGGCCGCGGAATGGAGAGGGAGATGAATCCTGTCTTTTGAACTTGTTAGACGTACAAATTTTTGAGATCTTTTGCAATAGTAAAAAGAATAAGAGTAGGGGTTTTATACACTACTACAAATTCATTATTGGTTTTTCATATTAAGTTTTTGTTTTTGAATACAAGTTAAATTTTAGTTTTATTATTGTTAGTTAATTTTTTGCATTTAATAATTTCATTTTTATATTCTTTTATAAGATTTTTCAATATGGAGGACATGAATAAAATGGAGTTTACCAATTTGTATGATGAACTTAAGTAAGTTTTTCGAAATGAATATTCAATTTTAAATAATTGATGCTGTCTGTAAGACGTACTCTAAAAGTACTATGTGAAAATATTTGGTTTTAGAAAGGCGTTGAGCATCATTAATATAAAAAAATATTGTCTTGTTAAATTAGATTAAATTTTTTGTAATAGTGGGAAGATAGTTAATGGTTTTGAGGGCACTAGAAGTACTATGTGCGAATATTTGCTTTTAGTGAATCATTAGGCATCATTAACGATTATTTTAGTCAATCTTAATCAAAATTTTCAAATAAATAAATACGAATAGACAGGGATGTTTCTTGATGGACAAGCGCCAAGCCGTTAAATATACTATGTGCGAATATTTGCATTTAGCGATTGGTATGGGTCATTTTCAAGACATTCTCGTTGCGAAGTTTTAGATCATCAAAGGCACTATGTGCGAATGTATGTCTTTGTTGAAATAAAAATTAGCTTCGTGTGGGAAAGATTTTTTTTTGAATCAATAAATATTGTTATATTAAAGAAATAAAATAGCAAGATAATATTTTTCTCATATCAGTATAAAAAGTATATTTTTTATGTTATTTTATTGTAAAAGAAAAATATATAGCCACATGATAACATTTTGTGTTACTGTTTTTCTAAAAGAGAATAATAAATATTTTATGAAATCTAAAACTTTATTTTTATTATTGACCTTATCCAAATATAAACTAAATAAGAGAACACACCAGAGTAAAAGAAGTAAGATCACTGCAAGAACTCACAGGAATAAATGAAATGCTGTTAGGGAACAGACTTATAGATAAAGATACAATAATTTTTAATGCATTCTCAGCATTCATTAAAAATATTTATGCAATTCTGGTTACGTAAAGGTTACAGCATATATTTTTATGGCTATGCCCAATGTGGTTGCATTGTTGTAACCACATCAATATGTCGGATGCGAGTGAAAAAGTTAATGCTTCTTATAAAAAATTGGAATTATTGAGCAGAATTGTAAAGCAAAAAAGACTAAAAATGTTTGCAAATGTAGATGAATGTGTTAAAACTTAGAAGGCTGAAGAACAACATGTTGAAGTTGTTTTTGTAACCATTAAAAATCGTTTAACAATGCTGGCAAACAATTTTAAAAAGTATTTTTTTGCTGATTTCAACTTGATATGATATCAAGTTATGAGTGAGTTAGGGACCCATTTCAAAATACTTCCGAAGGTCTATCAACGGCCGAAGAAAAAATCTATAGACTTCACGGCAAGTGTAGAAATCAATAGATAATTTAGTAAGAAATCACTTTCGCATTTTGGGGCAGTGTTGAATGATGTGTTTTCTACCCTGCAAACAAGAGCATTTCGTATACTATTATCATTTTCAACATCCTACCTTTGCGAAACCGGATTTTCTGCGCTGGCTGCTTTGAAGACAAGATATAGATCTCAGCTAAATATAGAAAAAGAGCTTAGACTGTCAATTTCTAATATGAAACCTCCTCTCGAAAAATGTTGTTATGCAAGACAGGTCCAAGTGAGTTACCAATAGTTACTAAACTTGTTTTTAATTTAATATTGATAACTTAATTATTAAATACATTGTGCAGAACTGATACAATCCTATTTGTAAGTGTATTATATCAGTATACACGTGTATTTTATTTTTTGTTATGAGAAAATGTATTTTAGTTATTGCTTTATTTTCAGTAAATAAAATAAATTTTTTAGTTAACATTTTTCTCTGATCTTTTCTTGGTATATTCACGTCCCACAGGTTGAGAATCGCTGCATTACTTTATATATTTTGATGCAAGAATATTTGATGCAAAAATTCTTGATTGGTTATGAAACGATAACCTTTTCTTAAAACAAACAAACTTCAAATTTTAAGTTTTATTGACGGTCACTTATGCGTTTACACAAATATTTAAACAAACTCGTCGAAAATAACGGCATGCCAAGACACATTAAAATACCCAGACGTTCTATACCGTACAACCCGAAGCACGTAGAATTTCGGATATCAGCACAAAGTTAACAATTGAAAAACCAACGGTATGAACAGATTTTTTACGTCTGCCTGTTTAGACTTCGCGATAAAACATGAACAAAAAAAAGAAAAAGAAGAAAACCTGGACGATAAGGTTTAATGTACATAGTCGCGTTCGTAAACAAAGCGTTACATGATATAGAGAAAAATTTTATGTATGCTTATTAACACATTATTGCAGAGTTCAAGGAACTCTATATGCACTGCTCAAATAAAAGTGAAATTAATAAAGTCAGTCTTTACGGTAAACAGCATACATTGTACTATTCTTATCAAACAGATTTTGTTGCAAGCTTGCGCGCTGAAATGTTCGGTTTTTATTTCGTGTTCCAGGATTATTCTGTTTCTATTCAAAGGGATATTTGTTAGGGGTGTTTGGTATCGGCCGTTTACTGATCGTTATGTAGTACTTTTGTTCTTGTAAAAAGTTCATGGGCCCGCCGGTCTGCAATTCCTTGTTTGTTATCTCCGCAGTTCATTATATAAGCAGTGTAAATAGAAATACACGGCGACTGTTAATTAAAATATCTCACAAGCCGAAATAATAGTATTGAGGATAAAAAAATGTGTCTGACAGTTTTCATTTAGAATATTTTAGTACAATTCTACCGTTATAAAGTTTATAAATATACAGAGCGAATAGTAATTATGTGGAGTTTGGAAAATGATAGAAATATCGCTGATGGTGATGAACATCATATACATATTCTTAAAGAAATGCAAACAACACTCAATTTTAATGTTAATATGTAATAATAAACCTCTGGACAAAATTAACGCATTACTTGTAATTTAATTCGTGAAATCAAGTACCTAGGTAGCTTAGGAAGTCGTCGCTTATTGTTTAAAAAAAATTCAGTGATTTGACGTTTCTATGGTTATAAGATAAGTGTATGTGGCGTTGATTTCCTAAAAAACTGTTAAACAAAAATTGGTCAGTTTAATTTTGTTGATCATTAGTTTCATTTTAATTTGTTTAAAATAATAAAATACACTGTCTAGTATAGCTAGAATTGAACGTATGAATCGCCTATGCAATTTAAGTGAACATGAAACAGCGCAAGCAATAGCTCTGGTTAATAATAGTAATGGTCGTAGCCAGCGTTATATGGCTAATTTGTTAGGCGTTAAACAGTCAAGAATAAGTCAGACGGTTATACGTTTTAATGAACCTGAGACTTTCTCTAGAGCAAGAGGACAAGGTCGTAAAAGATCTACAAATGAATTAGATGATAGATTTCTTAGACAAGTTGCCTTAAGGACGGGATGATCGACCCGTTCCGAGTTACACAGAGCTCTAGTGGGAGTCTGAAACGTAGAGATTTCTGGAAGAACATACAGGAGAAGGCTTAATAAAGCAGGATTAAAGAGTAGAAGACGAGCAACTCTAGTGGGAGTCTGAAACGTAGAGATTTCTGGAAGAACAGAGAGGAGAAGGCTTAATAAAGCAGGATTAAAGAGTAGAAGACGAGCAATTACACCACTGCTCACCAGGCAACATAGAGTTGCTAGATTGCGTTTTGCTAGCGCTTAGACAAGTTGCCTTAAGGACGGGATGATCGACCCGTTCCGAGTTACACAGAGCTCTAGTGGGAGTCTGAAACGTAGAGATTTCTGGAAGAACATACAGGAGAAGGCTTAATAAAGCAGGATTAAAGAGTAGAAGACGAGCAACTCTAGTGGGATTCTGAAACGTAGAGATTTCTGGAAGAACAGACAGGAGAAGGCTTAATAAAGCAGGATTAAAGAGTAGAAGACGAGCAATTACACCACTGCTCACCAGGCAACATAGAGTTGCTAGATTGCGTTTTGCTAGCGCTCATGCAAACTGGACAATGACGACTGGAAACAAGTTTTGTTCTTGGATGAAACACGAGTCAGTCTGAAGTCACCAGACGTGAGCGTGTATGGAGAAGACCGCATGAGAGGTTTGCTGGCTGCAATATCTCTCCAAGAGTTCCATTTGGTGGTGGGTCAGTAATGTTATGCGGAGCAATTTGTTTTGACGCTGGCACGGAGTTGGTACCTATTCACAGGAGATCAATAAATACAAACGTTTGATATTGAGAATATTATAGAAGAGCACGTTGTCATTGATTTATCGGCGTCAACTTCTTCTTTATGCAAGATAATTCTCGAACACAAGTTGTTCTAGCCGTAATGGACGACACCTTCGAGAGGTGAATATCCAGGTTATGGACTGGCGACCTAAAAGCCATAAATCCCAATACAGCATCTGTGGGACGAATTTAAGCGGGTAGTTAAGACGCCACATACCTGCTCCAACAACTCTCAGGGAGCTTGAAGAAGCTGTTATTGCTGAATGGGACACCATTTGCAACATAATTAGTAGTATGCCTAGATGAATGGAAGCAGTTATAATATCCGGTATTAATTTTGAGTTAAATTTAATTTTAGAAGAACTATTTATAATTTCTAGATGTTCACTGTGCCTTCAAGTTTAGATATGACTGTAACATTTTTGTTAAATTAACATTGTATCACGTTGAAAATATTGTTAAAAGTTAGTTCAGTGTGTTTTGTTATAATTCATGGTCTATAATTTCAATAATAAAGGTTTCTAGCGAATTTTGTCACTTACTATAACTGATGCGTTTTGTCCATCAGGACATTATATATAGTTAATATGCCTTCTTAAAAATAATTAAGTTCATGTCATTCTAGCAATACACATTCGTAGAAAAATCCTTGATTTATTAATTAATATAGAAATTTGATTAAAAGGTGGGCAACAACATAAGTTGACAGGGGGTATAATTTCTACACAAACCCCTACGTTCACATTTTAAAAAAAATTGCTTATATTTTCGTAGTTCATGTTGAAAGCATATCAACCGATAGGCACTGGCAATAGCTTACACATTCCTTCACTATGGAATTCAAGGAAACAATATATTTCTCAAGAACAAGTGGGGTTAAAGGACTAATTTTGTTGATGCGTGAAGTATATATAATTAGGACTGTTGATAAAACTTAGCAAACTGTTATTAAATGATTTATACGTATTATATCAAATATAAATGTTCATAATTGTACAATATTATACATTGGCTTGTATTTCTTTTAATTAACCACAACAGGAAGGAAAGAACATTATAGAGATATGGAAATAACTGAAGCAAAATAAAAATTTTACGACAGTCATAAAATACTATTTAAGCCATCGATTTTATATGTACTCTACTTCCGTTCATATTTTGGTAATTGTACATTGGGCAAAATAAATAATTCACTTGATATTTATCCCTCCAGATATGTAAGGCTTTTATGAATATTTCGTTGTAAATGCTACTCTAGTTTAGTTTTCGTTGGCTTTTTTGATATCATAAATCTAGGAGTTGTAAACTTTTTGTTGCAGATATCCAACATCATCAAAAGCGTTAATACATCCATATAAGAGATGATCAAGAATATGGGAGATCTTGGAGTAGAGATGCTTTTGGAGATCTATAATAATAAGGCATGGAGGGAAGAAAGAGTACCTAGGAAGTGGACGATTAGCATTATAGTACCAATTTATAAGTGCGGAAACAAAAAAAAACAGATTGCAACAATTTAATATATTAAGTACAGTGGTATATGAATGGATTTTGGAAAGAATACTCAAGAAAATGGTAGAGTCAACACTTAATAAGTCACAAAGTGGGTTTAGAAAAGTGAGAAGTGCACACGAAGATATATTTACATATATTTACAATTAAAGAAAAAACGAGCAGTACCCTGACTAAAGTTAAAAAAACTTACATGGCTTTTATGAATATGGAAAAAGCTTTAGACAGCATACCTAGAGAAATTTATGGAGAAGCCTGGAAAAAAGAAACGTCACCAATAAACTAGTAAATGCAATCAAATGTTTATATGAGGATACCAATAATTATGTCATAATAAGAATAATCTCAAATCAGATTTCTTCAGAACAAAAGAAGGAGTGGCATGGTGGTGGACTCAAGCCATTACTGTTCATAACTTACATGGATGACATCATCAATCAGACCAGACAATGAACCAGACAGGGTAATGTTTATAAGCTATAGAGAAAATCAAGCGTAATGAGATCACAAACTGTGCCCTTGCCGGTGATTTGGCGTGATTATTTCAGATAGCAAGAAGAAATATGAAAGAAAATTTAAAGTTGGGAAAGATGTATTGGAGAAAAAAATTAAATAAGATGAAAACAAAAGTAATGATGGTAGCAAGTGAAAGAGGGAATATATGTATAGATGGGATAAAATGGAACAGGTGGACACATTCGAGTATTTAGACGCTCCAGTGGAAGACAATGGGAACAACGATATTGAGTATTCAACAAAATATAGTTAAGAATGAGAATATATTAATAAACGGCATTTTTAATGGAAAATAAAATATTATAGTTTGATGAACTTCTAGCAATGGCTATACCATATGTTAATAATTCATTATACTAAGCTACTTTGTTAGTGGGTGGCTGAGGTTGAGGAGCAACAGATGAGACATGTGACATGTGCATCCTCTGTACTATTAGAAAGGCAGAAGAGCATGTTACAGGTGGTAGAAGAAGAGACATGGGAATGACATGAAAGATAAAGACATGAAAGGACCAAAGCAGAGCTTAAAATCATATAAACGCATGAATTTATTGAGCCAAGGCAACTAAGTTGGTGCGGCCACTTGCAAAGAATGAAAAAAAAAGTGTTTCTGTAAAGACTGTATGTGAAACACGGCAGGCCGAGACAAACGTGTAACAATGTAATTGGAAACATTTCGTTTAAAAGTGGCAAGACATTGACAGAAGCAAGAATGATAGTGCAGTATTGAAAGAAATGCTGTTCAATTTGAGTATGAGCAATAAACATAATTAAAAAAATTACAAGCAGCATTTTGCCGATGCAGGTTAAGTTTTGTTAACAAGCATGATGATTTTTTAAGCATTGCGTTACATGTAATTATATCAGTTCCATGATATAAAATGTTATTTGCTATTTGACTAATGTTCCAGGAGTAGTAAGACCAATATGAACGAGGTAGCGTTCCTATGCTCACAGAATACTGGTAGTGAGAGAGCTCTTTCGTATCCTAACGTGTTCAGTGACTCCTTATTACTCCAAATACAACATGTTAACACAATCGTGCAAGCAGTTTTTAATGGTCAATCAAGCAACTTAATTGGAAGAAAGTATGAAATATGGAGTAAATCGAGTACCACGTCGTTATAAGGTTCCTTACAAAACATGGAAAGTTTGTTCATACCATACGGGACGACATGTTATCGGTTTACAGTGATTCTTACCCGCTTTAATAAGGTAGGGAATCACTTGAAGACAATCCACGACCGAGGCGGCTTGTCGGACTGACAATTCCAGAAGTCGAAAAATTAATATTGGAAGATACTCGACTAAAGAAAATACAACCCGCAACCCAACCCAACACAAACAAAGCCCAACCCAACTCAACTTAAACAAAACCCAACCCAAGCCAATTTTCAAGCTTTTCAAAAAAAAATTCCAGTTTTTCCAAAAAAAAAAAATTGGAAGAAATTTTCCAAAAAAAATGTTGCAAGAAATTTTTCAAGAAAATTTTCAAAAGTTTTTAAAAATAATTTGGCAGAAATTTTGCAAAAAAATATATATAAAAATACTTCTTAAAGAAAAGGTATAAAATTTTTAATATCCTTCCGCTATATTCTAAAAACAAATATTGTCTAATATATTTATGAAGTAGTTATATTAAATTAAAATAATGAAATAAGCGTTGCTTTGAGACTTACTTGCGCCTCTGTAAGTCTTGGAAGCTACCCTTTCAAGAGCGGAGCGCTTTTATCATTTTTATTATCCACGTTTGCTAAGCCATTCGAATTATAAAGAATTTAAAACGATAATTCAGTCTACATTTAATTCAGTGGTACTCATTGTTTAGTTTTTAAATACAGGAACATACATTTGTCAGCGATTGATCATATACCAGAAACGCGATAAAATACTTCCAAAAAGAAAATCACTAAAATTTCACTATAAGAAATATTGTCTCAATCCCTCGATGCAATGAGTAAATGCTTTAAAATCCAAAGTGGAACACAAGCGATCGATTGCAGACTGAATGAATATTTGATAAGGATATGACTGTGTCCCATAGTTTTTGTGCTGTAGGGTTTGATTTATAAATGTTAAATTAGACAGCACCAACACCACCGACTGTCTCTCTAATTGATAATAGAACAAGCAGTATATGAAGTAGCCCGTGCGCGAAATTCATAATGGAATTGGTAACAAACGTTCATTGACATTTCGAAAAACAATATAAATTGTGGATGTACTTACGATAAAATATTGGCGACGTATTGGGAAATGCGCAACGTACCTGCAATGAAAGTAAATTTTTAGTCGATTATACATCATGAATTTATGTAGTTTAATATAATAATAAACCATGTCAAAAATCGTTAGCCACCAGAAAAACATGAAATATAATATACAGTGGCATCATGAAGTTTCTAGGATAAAGATGGCATTGAAATAGAAAACATTGTCTGACTTAATTCAGGTATTACGACTTAACGATTTTGAAAATTATTGTGTCAAGACATTGACTGTCATCAATATAAAATATGGTTTAAGTTCAGACATACGCTTCAACTTATACAACAATTATTCTAAATTAACTTTTATCTTTTTAAAAGAATAAACCTGTAAGGCCTAGCGCACACGCAT
This sequence comes from Amphimallon solstitiale, assembly GCA_963170755.1. Lineage (NCBI taxonomy): Eukaryota > Metazoa > Arthropoda > Insecta > Coleoptera > Scarabaeidae > Amphimallon > Amphimallon solstitiale. Next base: position 79,399,295 of record OY720681.1, on the reverse strand, counting down.
CGATTTAGATCGTACGGAAAAATATCGTATGATCAAATTATTTTAGTGGAACAAAGAAGAGCATAGGATTTTCTTTGTTCCAATAAAAGAATTTGATCATACGATATTTTTCCGTACGATCAAAATTGATGCGTGTGTGCTAGGCCTACGTGTGTTACTTCAGGTTCGAATTTTGCATATTTTTTTGATACAAAAATTACTCAACATTTTAAGTGCTTCTATTTTCTTAATAGATCGCTATAGAATTCATACTAAAATTGCTACTCGATAAAAGTAGAAGTGTTACTTCCGGTCGGAATTTTGAAAATTTGTTTATATATAATATATTGAAAATCAAGTTTTAAACATTTTAATGTATCTGCCTAGGAAGTATAACTTACGACATAACTTACGACGCTAAAAACTGATCTTCGATAAGAGTGAAAGACCTCCTTCCGGTAGGACTTTCGAAGAACTATTTTAATATCATTTTTCTTTTGAGCACATTTGAATTCTTTATAAATTTGTTTGAACTTAGTATTGGTAAAATTCCAATTTTTCAATGAAGTAAACTAAAAAATCTATTCAGATTTCAAGAGGGAGATTATACTTGTAAATATAAAGTTTGGTATTGATAGAGTTAGCCGTTTTGACGCTATCGTGGGCACAGACAGACAGAGACATTTTAAAATCACTTCTTCGGTATCAAGGGACATCAAAACGAATATCTGTAAAAATCTCGAGGTCGAAAAATCTTAGATGTGCTCATATTGTAAAAAAGATGTTGTACTGAATTGCACCACAAATAGCAATTTTATCCATTTCAAAATTTGACTAAACACGTCTTCTTTAAGCAACTCTATTTGTCAAATTAAACATTAGACGGTAGTACAAATTTGAATATCCTCTTGTAGTCCGCATGGTCCAGTCATAACCGTCATTTTATTAAATCAATTCTCCACATATTTCACTACAATCGCTACCTACATCGCAACGGACTATTATTGTCAATACGCTGGTGCCGTCATAAGTTGTAATAGTGAACTCATTACTTCCTGTAAGTATTTACATCACCTTCCAAAATCAGAAAAAACTAAGGGCATAATATAGTACACCCATCGAGCTTTTTCGACATTTTATTATTTCAAAATCGAACTACTTGCTCTCGAATAATTACAAAATATGACATGCTGCGAATTCCTTAGCAGTCTAACTTAATTAGAAGTAAAAGTGATGCAGTCAAACTTGTTTGTGAAAAAATGTTTGGAAACATATGCAATACCTCACAGATCTACAATTATTCCACAAACCAAGATAATTTTTTTGAAATACTTTATATAATATACCAGTAAACAGGTCAGCCTTTCCTTGCTGAGTTTGCCTCCGTGGCACTTCTCATTTTTAAATGCTCACGTTTGATCTGGTGAACACTTAAAAAAGAGACCAGTTTCGTCTGCATTGAAGATGTCATTATCATCATCGGAGGCTAAAAGAGCTGGGCAAGGTGTTATGGATCCACGTATCACATTTTTCTTCATCAACTGCTGCACTTTCACCTTTTTTGTAGTACCAAAAATTATGTAGATATGTATGGATGTACTCTATGTTACATAGTATGATATCCGCAGTATAAGATAGCAAACGCACGCCTAGTTCTTACCTCTTTTCAAAATTTCAAGCCACCTTAAGTTAGCTTTAAAATTCTGATCTCCTAATTTTTCAGCACAACTTTGTGCTTCTTATTGCAATATCGGACCTGAAACACATACATTTATCTTCCTAGTAGATTCAAACTACTTCAATCAAGGCTATGTTAACAGTTTCTCCAGGCCTATTTTGCTTGAAAGTACCTCGACTTTTTATTTCTGCACCGAAATTTAATATACCTAGCAGACATTTTCCGCTCTTTTTTTAAATTCCAGACACGACAGTCGTCGATTACTATGCCATACTAATTAGAACAACTGTGCCGTGTTGGCAGCCTCGAATTATAAACGCTTTCGGGTTAGGAAAATTCGAGCTAAATAGAGAGATCAAAATGTACACGGAATTGTAGATAGAACAAGAGTAAATTTCGACTTGCAGAAAACGTCGATTTGTGGAGCTTCGACTTACGCAGGTTTGAATGTATTACTCTTCTATACCTATATTTTATTTAATACTTGGCTATTTTGTGTAGTAGGCAAGCACTGTTGACGATTTATATTGTTTGGATAACAATTATAACAAACGTCAAAAGGTATTTATGACAAATGTCAAAATAAAATGGCTTTTTAGGTTATGTTTTGCAACATCTCATATTTGACGCCATTTTAATTTAGAAGCGCATATCGGTTACCAAACCGATTTTATATCGTATTCATTGAATTTCGTTTTTTTTTCAAGGAAGTCACGTGAGGTTGGAAAGTATAAATCATCTGGTTGTTTATTTCTTCTATACAATCTATTAACACAAATGTCGCCTAAGATACATGAATCTTAATAACTTTAGGAGAATTTATTCGAAAAATAACTAATAGTTCTACTTTGTTTCATATTGAAATCCAAAATAAAAAATGAGGTGTGGCCACCACACGACTTTCTTATACGTATGAGCGTTTCAAATTATAGATTTTTCTCTTAATAAATCTCTATAGAATGCATACTTTGCAAGATATTATCAAAAAAGTGCTACTCGCTAAGAGTACTTCCGGTCCGAATTTTGAAATTTCATATATACAAAAAATATGGCAAATCCAGTTCTAAATACTTTTGTACTCTTGATAAATATATATAGAATGCATAACTTACGACATATTTGCAAAAAATCGTTATTCGATAAGAGTAAAAGTGGTACTTCCGGTCTGAATTTTGAAATTTCATATATACAAAAAATATGGCAAATCCAGTTCTAAATACTTTTGTACTCTTGATAAATATTGTTAAAGGTCTATTATTGACTCTAACAATATTTTTCTAAAAAAATCATTTATATAATAATTTAATTAGTTATTGAAGAAGTATATGATAATAATATGGACATATGTAATTGAATTAGACGTATAAATTTATTAATTTGTTGTACAAAAATATTTGTTAAGTATGGTACGTTACTTGGTGAACCGACCAGTATATTTTCTGAATGACTGTTTTCTTCTTTTCATTAGAATTTACCATATCTGTAAAGAAGAGATTTAAATGCTAATTATTGTACTATAAGAAATATTATTATTTTGTAAAAACTCATTTAAGTGACGTTTAAGGAGGTAAAAGATGATTAAAATTAAATATTGAAAGGTAAATAATTGATATTGAATTAAAAGTACAGTTTAAATATCGTACAACCGGATGGAGAGTAAAATGTCAAAAGTGACATCTGATATATAATTTTACTGAAAGTGTTTCATTTTTGAATATTAAAAGTATGGGAAGGTTTAATTAAAATTCAAAATGTTTTAAGATAATGAAATTTATAAAGTCAGTTAGTATAAAGAAATAGTCGAACAAATTTAAAAACTATATTGTCTGGACAAAATATGAAAAGAAATCGATTGGCTGATTTGAAAATTTAAAAAAGATCACTAAGGAGATTTGTTGAAACAGTAGATGAAGAGAATATAATAATTCTTAACAGACGCGTGTGCCTTTAGAAAGAATCATAGTTTTTATGAATATAAATGGTTAAAATAAACCAGAATTATTTCGTATAGTGTACGTATTAAATATTCATACATGCAAATAAATAGTGAATAAAATTAAAAGAAGGAGAATTGAAAATTTTATAAGAACTTAAGCTGGTTAAAATCATTAATAATTAAAGAATACTTACGATTTTGAAAGTCGTACATCGATAATAAGAGAATCCATTGCGAAGAGAAGTTACAGAAGTTCCTTTTAAATCCAGTATCCAGGAATTAGTGTTTTATTTCAGTAATATTTAAAAGTATACAAGAAGATAGAAATTAAATACGAGGTACAGAAGTTCCATTAGACGATCCAGTTCCTGATTTAGGATATTAATTGAAAATCCAAGGTTCATAAATCCAGTGAAGTCAGAGGAGTTCAAGAGAGTGTTTGTCCTGCGAGTAGTAGCAGTCATAAGCCTAAATTCCGTAGTGTGTGTCATTATTCCGAAGAGATTAGCCATTTTTTAACCGAAGTATTCAGTAGAATATCCAGTTTGAGAATACCATCCAGTATAAGAGAGTTCTAGGATCGAAAGGATTATATTAACATTATTGGAAAACAAGAAACATACATGCATTTATTTTGACCAAGGTTGTATATGTTATTGTATTAATACGAAATTTATTGAAGCTTATAGAAGCTCATAATTGATATTATAGTTATCTTGTTCATGTTTGAAATAAGGTTAGATTATTTTAAAAATATTAACATTTAAATTTCAACTTAATAGAGTCATTGAATTTTAATATACAAATCTTCCGTACTAAATAAATATTTATCATGCATAGATCTATCCAAAAACATTTATAACATTGTATATTTGGATACTTAAAGGTGTTTTATAAGTACAGTAAAATATTTACCTTTGTAATTGAGGAATTTCACTGACATAGAACCATATTATTATCATCTTAAACGTCAAGTAAATCTGTTTATGATCTTTACTAAATTGAAGCTTATTTTCCATGTTATATAAAGAAGAAATTTTTTTTATATTGATATCTATTCCATGTATTAAATTGTATCAGATTTGAATAGTTTCTTTTATTGGAGTTCATTAATAACATCTCATTATATCTATGGAGTTATAATCCATTGACACAGTCGATAACCTTGAAAGGACAAAAGTGACACGTAAAATTATTTAAGAATATTGGAAATTTATAGATTACTTACCCAATTCATATGTAGAAGATAGTGTTTGAATTTATTAAATATCATATTTTAATAAACGGACTACATTACATGACCTGAGAAATACTAACATTATTTAATTAAAAATAGTTTCTTAAAATTCAACATCAATGAGAATATCGAATAATAGAAGGTTATACCAACCGTAAATAAGAAATTACTAGAGTCAATGTATGACTGGTGGTATAAACTACAGGGAAATATTTGAAGTTGTTTTAAAAGAAAAGTCTCATGTTTTTAGTTATTAAAAATTTAAATTTGGAGTTAGCCGGAAGACTTATTTAAAAGGGATATCAATACAATCATTAGCGGTTGTATTTTATTAATTATTGGCGCCCAACGTGGGGCGATATTGGAGATAGCACATCTATCACGAATATTATAGTTATTAATACTTAAAAACGAAGGGTAATTATTTAAAAAAATTGTAAAAGGTATTTGTTAAAAAAAAAGTATAAAGGTATTAGTTTCTTTAGGTGATTGACAACATTTAACATAATTGTTGGGATAGTAGAGGGTAATCATACAAATAATAATAACTATACAGTGTGATTTCTTTATTTTGGTACAGTTTTATACATTTATGTGCCTTACATTATTAAAGAATGGTTAATAGTAAATAAGTGATATAATACAACACAGTATAAAAAGTGTGTAAGTTTTTATTTAAATACAGAGTGTTATTAGGGGTATTATTAAGAGACTTTTATAATGATGCAGACACGTAGCAGGAAAGGGGATAAAGGAGATGAGGAAGGTTCAGAGAGTGGAGATGAAACTTATCAGAGTGAACACAATCCAGTGATGGATTTGCTGTTAAAGATGAGAGAAGATATGAAAAATTCACAAGAGACACAGGATTTGAATATGAAAAATTTAAGAGAGGATATGAAGAAAGATTTGGAAGAAAATAGTAAGACTTCACAAGAAAAACAGGATACGAATATTAAGAATTTACAAGAGAAACATGATTTAAACATGAAAAATTTAAGAGATGATATAAGGAAAGATTCAGAAGAAGTTATCAAGAAGAATATGGATGATTTAGAGAAAAGGAATGTAGAGACAATTATTCAATTGAAAAATGAATTTAAAGAAATGGAAAGTAGATTAGTCTCTGACATAGTTAAGCAAACAGAAGAACAAATGTTACAAGCAAAAGCTGATATAAATAAAGAAGTTATTAATATAGTAAACACAAAATTAGATACTGTATACGAGGTGTTGAAAACAGATAAGAATAAATGCGAAAATGCAGGAAAAGTATTACAAGAGGCGATAACCAGGAATGAAGAGGTTTGTAAGAAAAGGAAGGAAGAGTTATTAGTTAATTGTGAAAAGGAATTAGAAAAGAAATTGGGAATTTATGAAAATACATTTATTAATGAAGTTGCAAATTTAAATCAACATAAGACAGAAGAGGTTAAAATGTTACAAGAGAATTTACAGCAACAGGAAGTTAAAAGAAAGTTATTAGAAGATGAAATTAAAAAGATGTCGGTTAACATGAAAAACATAGGATCAAGTTCTACAGTAGCACATCAATGTTCTAATTATACTAAAGTGGAGAACATAGCTCAATTTGGGGCAGATAAAACAGGGATACATCCGATGACGTATTTAAGGAATATTATGAAGTATTTAGAAGATATTCCATCTTTAAAACATCAAATGGAGGTAATAAGATCTACGTTGAATAATAGTGCGTTGGAATGGTTTCAGAGAATAGAGGATAACTGTCAAGATATAAATCAATTTGAAATTATGTTCAAGAAAAATTTCTGGAATGAGTCTCATCAGAATAAAGCGAAAATAAGATTATTAACAGCCAAATATAGACATGGTAATTTGACAAGAGAGGCTTATGCTTCTAGGATATATAATCAGTGCAAGTATGTTAGCGATCTTAATGAATACATGATTGCTAGTCAATTGTTAAATCACTTTATTTTTACTGATACACAAGCTATAATTTGCCAGAAGGTGAATGATATGGATTCCTTAATTGAAATATTACGTAGACTAGATGATTTTAATGATGTTAATGCGAATAGTTATTCTTCTTTACCTAGAAACAATTTCAATAATGGTAATCAACGCATAAATAATAATGGTAGGTCAAATTATTTTAATAATACTGATTTTAAAAATGGTAATCAACGAGATCAGAATAATTATAATGGAAATTATAGAAACCAAAATTATAATAGATCATCACCAAACACCTATAATCAGAATACCCAATTACGAGGAGGTTACAATAATTTTAGCTACAGGAATGGTAATAATTATCAATCAGATCCGAGGAATAATAATAATGATAAAAGATATACACCATTTCCTGGAAACGATTACAATACACAAAATAGACTAAACTATGGAAATAAATTTAAGGAAGGAGAAAATAGACCTAAACCAATACATAATATTAGGTGGGTAGATAGTGATAGGAATATTGCTAGAAATGAAAATGATGAGTTAAAAAAAACGCCGATTTTGAAGGAGGATGCCTATCTAAATTCAAAACCGAGCACGTCACAATTGTAAAAGAAGATATAATTAATCAACCCAATTTTATTACTTTACAAACAATTAAATTTTATCAAAGACCTGAGAGTATATTTAAAAATAATGAAGAAGTATCTATAGTACAAGATTTTGGTTTGCCATTTATTAAGATAGAAATTGAGAATATTGTTTTTACATGTTTGATAGATAGTGGTTCAGAGATTACATTAATACAAGAGAGTAAAGTTAAACAAGTCAAAGGGTATTTAAATAGTGTGGTTAAGATAAAAGGAACTGATATTATTACAGCGAATAGAAAGAAGATGGGAACAATAAAACAATGCTTTTATACAGAAGTGATTATAAGTAAAGAAAGTTATTTTATGCAATTTTATGTCCTGGAAAATTTATTTTATGATTGTATAATTGGTATAGATAATATTAGAAAGTTAGGAATGGTTATGAATTTTGAAGAAGGTAATATTTATATAAAAGAGAATATATGCAAAATAGTAAAAGAATTAAGTGAAGAAGAGAAAAATGTTTATAATGATTATAAGAAGAATATATTAAGTATAGAAATGAATAATTTAATAATTGAAAATGATAATGTACATGATAATATTGATAATGAAGAATGGAATGAGAATTATGATGAAGAGATGGAAGAGGAATGTATAAATGATACGATGAATAATTATGAAGATATTGAAAGAAAAATTAAATTACAGGACATAAAGAATAAAGTTATGGAGCATAAGTTAATAGAGATTTTATATAGGAATATATCGTTAATTAATGAAGAAATTGTTTTCGCAAGAAATTATGAACATAAACTAGTGGTTACTGATGATTCACCATTGACTTGTAAAAATTACCCTATACCGTACAACTATCAGAATCAAGTAAATAAGGAGTGGAAACGTTTAGAAGAATCTTGTATTAAATAATGGTCTTTCTGGTATTTCATGGGATAATCAAGAAACAATCGATTTAAGTGAAAGGTATGAATTGGTGAGAGAAAGATCAAAACGTAAGAAAAAAATATGGGAACAAAAACAAATGGAGAAACAGAAGAAGTTTAAAAGTTACGAAATAGGAGATTTAGTTATTGTGAAGAATTTGAGGGTTACTGATCGACAGAAAAACATTATGGGGAAGTTGTTAAGGCCCTATATTGGACCATATAAAGTTAATCTAAAGTTAGGAGAAAATACTTATGAATTAATAGAACCAAATACAAATTACATTAGAGGTAGATATCATATATCTATGCTACAAGATTATTTTAAAGATATAGACAATAGAAATGAATGAATAAAACTGGTACCAGGTACACACTTAAAGTATTATAAATAGGAATTTTGATTAGAATATTAATTTACAGAAATACATTGGGTTGATTAATTGAATGTATATAAGTTTTGAAAATACATAAATATAGTAATATCATTAAGTTATTTGGTTCGTCTTGTGAAAAGTAAATTTAAATAAGGTTTTGTTGTAATGAACTAGAATAATTGAAATTAGGTATAGTAACAGTTGAACGTATTTATGATAATTTAAAAAAAAATAGTTTTACATGGAATACTTTTATAAAGGTTGTTTAATAAATATAAATTTATATCGAAGTTGAAATTTATATTTATTAAAAAGGGGCAATTGTTAAAGGTCTATTATTGACTCTAACAATATTTTTCTAAAAAAATCATTTATATAATAATTTAATTAGTTATTGAAGAAGTATATGATAATAATATGGACATATGTAATTGAATTAGACGTATAAATTTATTAATTTGTTGTACAAAAATATTTGTTAAGTATGGTACGTTACTTGGTGAACCGACCAGTATATTTTCTGAATGACTGTTTTCTTCTTTTCATTAGAATTTACCATATCTGTAAAGAATAGATTTAAATGCTAATTATTGTACTATAAGAAATATTATTATTTTGTAAAAACTCATTTAAGTGACGTTTAAGGAGGTAAAAGATGATTAAAATTAAATATTGAAAGGTAAATAATTGATATTGAATTAAAAGTACAGTTTAAATATCGTACAACCGGATGGAGAGTAAAATGTCAAAAGTGACATCTGATATATAATTTTACTGAAAGTGTTTCATTTTTGAATATTAAAAGTATGGGAAGGTTTAATTAAAATTCAAAATGTTTTAAAATAATGAAATTTATAAAGTCAGTTAGTATAAAGAAATAGTCGAACAAATTTAAAAACTATATTGTCTGGACAAAATATGAAAAGAAATCGATTGGCTGATTTGAAAATTTAAAAAAGATCACTAAGGAGATTTGTTGAAACAGTAGATGAAGAGAATATAATAATTCTTAACAGACGCGTGTGCCTTTAGAAAGAATCATAGTTTTTATGAATATAAATGGTTAAAATAAACCAGAATTATTTCGTATAGTGTACGTATTAAATATTCATACATGCAAATAAATAGTGAATAAAATTAAAAGAAGGAGAATTGAAAATTTTATAAGAACTTAAGCTGGTTAAAATCATTAATAATTAAAGAATACTTACGATTTTGAAAGTCGTACATCGATAATAAGAGAATCCATTGCGAAGAGAAGTTACAGAAGTTCCTTTTAAATCCAGTATCCAGGAATTAGTGTTTTATTTCAGTAATATTTAAAAGTATACAAGAAGATAGAAATTAAATACGAGGTACAGAAGTTCCATTAGACGATCCAGTTCCTGATTTAGGATATTAATTGAAAATCCAAGGTTCATAAATCCAGTGAAGTCAGAGGAGTTCAAGAGAGTGTTTGTCCTGCGAGTAGTAGCAGTCATAAGCCTAAATTCCGTAGTGTGTGTCATTATTCCGAAGAGATTAGCCATTTTTTAACCGAAGTATTCAGTAGAATATCCAGTTTGAGAATACCATCCAGTATAAGAGAGTTCTAGGATCGAAAGGATTATATTAACATTATTGGAAAACAAGAAACATACATGCATTTATTTTGACCAAGGTTGTATATGTTATTGTATTAATACGAAATTTATTGAAGCTTATAGAAGCTCATAATTGATATTATAGTTATCTTGTTCATGTTTGAAATAAGGTTAGATTATTTTAAAAATATTAACATTTAAATTTCAACTTAATAGAGTCATTGAATTTTAATATACAAATCTTCCGTACTAAATAAATATTTATCATGCATAGATCTATCCAAAAACATTTATAACATTGTATATTTGGATACTTAAAGGTGTTTTATAAGTACAGTAAAATATTTACCTTTGTAATTGAGGAATTTCACTGACATAGAACCATATTATTATCATCTTAAACGTCAAGTAAATCTGTTTATGATCTTTACTAAATTGAAGCTTATTTTCCATGTTATATAAAGAAGACATTTTTTTTATATTGATATCTATTCCATGTATTAAATTGTATCAGATTTGAATAGTTTCTTTTATTGGAGTTCATTAATAACATCTCATTATATCTATGGAGTTATAATCCATTGACACAGTCGATAACCTTGAAAGGACAAAAGTGACACGTAAAATTATTTAAGAATATTGGAAATTTATAGATTACTTACCCAATTCATATGTAGAAGATAGTGTTTGAATTTATTAAATATCATATTTTAATAAACGGACTACATTACATGACCTGAGAAATACTAACATTATTTAATTAAAAATAGTTTCTTAAAATTCAACATCAATGAGAATATCGAATAATAGAAGGTTATACCAACCGTAAATAAGAAATTACTAGAGTCAATGTATGACTGGTGGTATAAACTACAGGGAAATATTTGAAGTTGTTTTAAAAGAAAAGTCTCATGTTTTTAGTTATTAAAAATTTAAATTTGGAGTTAGCAGGAAGACTTATTTAAAAGGGATATCAATACAATCATTAGCGGTTGTATTTTATTAATATATATAGAATGCATAACTTACGACATATTTGCAAAAAATCGTTATTCGATAAGAGTAAAAGTGGTACTTCCGGTCTGAATTTTGAAATTTCTTTGATACAAAAGATATTGAAAATTATGTTTTAAATACTTTTATACCCGTAACGTACTTGTCTAAAAAGCATGACTTGCGAAATATTCGCAAAAAACCGATTTTCGATAAGAGTAAAAGACCTACTTCCGGTAGGAATTTCGAAAAACTTTTTAAATAAAATTGTTCTCAATTTTAATTTTAAGTACATATGAATTCTTTATAAATTTGTATAAACTTAGTATTTGACGAAATATTGGCAAAATTCGATTTTTATACTGAAGTAAACTGCTACTTCCGGTCTACCGATTTTACTGAAAAACTAAACAGATCTCAAGAGGGAGATTATACACGTAAATACAAAATTTGGAATTGATATCTCCAGCGGTTTGAGCGCTATCGTGGTCACAGACAGACAGACACACAGACAGACAGACAGACACACACACAGACATTTTTTAAAAACCACTTTTTACTTTCTTATACGTAGTATAAGGAAGTATTGTGATGATGAAAATTTTCGACCTCGAGATTTTTGCAGATGTCCACGTTTTGAGGTCCCCTGATACCAAAAAAGTGGTTTTTAAAAAATGTCTGTGTGTGTGTGTGTGTGTGTGTCTGTCTGTCTGTCTGTCTGTGACCACGATAGCGGTCAAACCGCTGGATATATCAATTCCAAATTTTGTATTTACGTGTATAATCTCCCTCTTGAGATCTGATTAGTTTTTCAGTAAAATCGGTAGACCGGAAGTAGCAGTTTACTTCAGTATAAAAATCGAATTTCGCCAATATTTCGTCAAATACTAAGTTTATACAAATTTATAAAGAATTCATATGTACTTAAAATTAAAATTGAGAACAATTTTATTTAAAAAGTTTTTCGAAATTCCTACCGGAAGTAGGTCTTTTACTCTTATCGAAAATCGTTTTTTTGCGAATATCTCACAAGTCATGCTTTCTAGGCAGGTACATTACGAGTATAAAAGTATTTACATGAAAATTTTAAATATCTTTTGTATAAAAAAAATTTCAAAATTCGGACCGGAAGTACCACTTTTACTCTTACCGAATAGCGGTTTTTTGCAAATATGTCGTAAATTATGCATTCTATATATATTTATTAAGAGTACAAAAGTATTTAGAGTTGAATTTGCAATATTTTTTGTATACATGAAATTTCAAAATTCGGACCGGAAGTAGCACTTTTACTCTTAGCGAGTAGCACTTTTTTTCGAATATCTTGCAAAGGATGCATTCTATAGCGATTTATTAAGAGAATGAAAGTACTTATAATAGGATTTTGAATAATTTTTGTATAAAAAAATTCTAAAAATTGTATAGTTTGAAATGCTCATACGTATAAGAAAGTCGTGTGGTGGCCACACCTAATTTTTTGGTATCAGGGGACCTCAAAACGTGGACATCTGCAAAAATCTCGAGGTCGAAAATTTTCATCATCACAATACTTCCTTATACTACGTATAAGAAAGTAATAAGTATGATGTATGATCAGCGTATAGTTTAAAAAATTTGATTTCCATGTTGTTTATAGGAAAAACGCATACACATGCTAACTATGTGGAAGTTTCGGCAACATTCCAGAACAATGGATTATGATACGGAGGTTTGGCGTTTATGTGCTTGCCAGACCGAATATTGATAAGTTACCAAGAGTTCGGTTGAATATCGGAGCGCATATTAGGTATATCTCACCTTGGGTCTGGCTGTGCAGACTCGTACGTCTAGAAATACAAACATCCGAGTGAAAATATCTCTTCCCAAACAGAAGGAAGCGTAAAGTACTATACATCGCGAAAATAATCTCTCTTTCGGAAAAGAAGAAACGAAAGAGATACTACAACGAACACGAATTTGACGTATTTATAAGCTTACCCTTTTACTTTACAAGTAGGTATCTAATATCTGTATGTAACATGAACCTTCAGCCAAGAAATAACAGTTGCCCCTTTACATACAACAATATTACCAAGAAGATGTGCGCAGAGCTCTTTAAAGTTTATTTTACAAAGAGAAATCTGATGTGTTATTGTTGGTCTTATTGCATGTTTGCTTTGGAATATTGAATATCCTCATATACTAGGATATACCAAATGACTGTTAATGAGTATTCATTGCAATGCTTTACGTAATTTGAAGAAATAAGTATAAAGGAGACGAGAAATTATTCGAATTTGTAATTTTATATATGTTTGTCTGTTTCTTAAAACACATATAATATAACGCTAACGAGATATTTCGAAGTCTAGATGATTATGAGAGGTCTAAAATTACTTAGTAGTTATTTAAATTTAGTTGTTGGTAAACAGTAACTAAATAAATTATAAAATATCTTGTAATAGTTTTCTAGTCGAATGTGTTTTATATACCTGAATTAAAAGTAATTTATTATCGAAATTGACTGACATGATGTTATTCTATTTCCGTGGGCTTGATATTAAAGCCGGCGGAAAAAGAATAACATCATGTCAGTAGATATCAATCTACTTCCACTATTTAATGTGAAATTAGAATTTAAGAGAAAACACTTATTTTGTTATCTGTAGTTCAAATTTGTCATTGGCGTTCCCTGTCATGTTTATTATTTTCCATATAATTGTAATTTCTGAGAAAAGGCAAATTTGAAAATAATGGTATTTAAATCGAACTGTAAATAATAAAAGAATACTCAATAAAGCAATCAAAGAACTGAAGAAACTAATGCTAGAATACAAAAATAAAACAATACAAACCTACCTGGAACAATTAGCACCGACATTAGCAAAGCGACCAAGAAAATAAAAAGACCTCAAATGAAAATTCCACCAATTAACAAATCTAATGGAGAGTGGGTAAAAACAAATAAAGCAAAAGCTGATACATTTTCTGAATATTCTGAAAGGGCAATAAGGAATGTCTTGATGCGCCACACTAGATGACCTTACCTATAAAGTATATCGCCCAACAAGAAGTTAAACAAGCTATAAAAAACGAAATCAGCCCAAAAAGAGGACTCGGTTTCGACCTACCCTCTACCTTCGATTACAGGGAAGGTTTTACACGAATTGCCAGAAAGAACTATTAAAGCGATTACTCAGATATTTAATGGAATTATGAGAATCAGGCACATTCCAAGTCTGTGGAAATCTGCATAAATAATTCTGATTCTAAAACCTGAAAAACCGATGGAGCAAATGACGTCCTACAGCTTAGGCATAATTGGCAAAAGACTAATAGCTGTTGCCAATTATGTCTAACCTGCTCGAAAAAAATACTCTTACGAAACATGAACATTATCCTTGAAAATAATTCCTAATCACCAATTCGGTTTTAGAAGCTATTATGGAACTATAGAACAGATTCACAGGCCGGTAAATCAAGTAAACCAGAATTTGGGCAGACATAGATATTGCTCAGCTGTGTTTTTAGACTTTACATATGCATTTTATACAGTCTGGAGTGAGGGTCTGCGTTACAAACTTAAAAAAGTATTTCCGGATGAAGTCAAGTTAAAAACAAATTATATATTTATGGCCTAACATGACTCATATTCAAAATATATGTTGGTTTAGTGACAAAAAAGAAAATCACAAAATCTAGACACGATAGGTGGTGCTGTGCTCGAGTTATTACGTTATTCAATAACTTTTTAATCGATCAACCAATCTTCTTGATACTCTCAGACCACATTTATATTGTCAATGCGCGTAGAACAGGTTATCAAAACATTCGATAGGTGGCGCTGGGGTCATGTTATTAACAAATTCTATATTTATGAACCAACATGACTCACATTCAAATATATGTTGGTTTAGTGACTAAAAAATCTGTGCTGCCACTGTTGCTGTGCAGAAAGTTACTATTGCAGTGGATTGTAGAAGAAGCTTTGAGGAATAGCGCGAAATACAAATTTTTCACATAACTAACTTTATTTAGGTAGAAAAAATGGGAGGCATTCGAAATTGACTGACCCGTTGTACATTCAAGAAAATATCCAATTTAATCGAAATTTTGTAGTTCAACTATACATTCCAGACAATTTATTGGTTTCAAGGAAGTTTTCACAATACCAAATTGGGTGCTAAAACTGGGTTGAGTAATGTTACGCTACACACGTGCCAACAACACTCTGTGGAGAAATGAATCAACCTTAGAGAATATATGAACCTAAACTGATGCATTGGTTTCAGTCTCCTCAAGAAGTGTAAGGTAGAGGTGACTTTATACTTCATGAGAAGGTTGCAGCCATTATAGAAAAAAATCCTTGTCCCTTTTGAGCTATTAGAGAAGGTTCTTATACACAATCTCAGTGAAAAATTTTAGAAGTGTGAAACGATTCATAAAACTAAGGCAATGAATGTTTTTCTCTGGCAATTTTTTATTTTAGAACACCAACAAGCACCCAAGGTGACGAAACTTAAGAAGAATGATTGCAAGTGTTAGGATACACTTTGTGAAGAAACAATAAAAAATATGTATCTTTATAACGGAATAAAAAATGTTTGTTATTGGAACTGAGTAGGAACTGAAGTATATTAAACAATAAAATGTGCTCGTCTTCTAGTCCCTTATTTGCATGCGTAGTTGGGAATAAAAATAATGAGGTGTGGCCACCACACGACCTTTTTTATACGTATGAGTGTTTCAAAGTATACAAGTACTACTCGCTAAGAGTAAAAGTGGTACTTCCGGTCCAAATGTTAACATTTCATGTATACCAGAAATATGGTAAATCCAGCTCAAAATACTTTTGTACTCTTAATAAATATAATAATAATAATGCATAAATTTACGATATATTTTCAAAAAATCGCTATGCGATAATAGTAAAAATGTGACTTCCGGTCCGAATTTTAAATTTTTTTTTATACAAAAGGTATTGGAACTTATGCTTTAAATACTTTTATACTCGTAATATACCTGCCCAGAAAGCATAACTTGCGAAATATTCGCAAAAAACTGCTTTTTGATAAGAGTAAAAGACGTACTTCTGGTGGAAATTTCGAAAAATGTTTTTAATAAAAATTTTCTGAAATTTAATTTTGAGTACATTTAAATTCTTTATAAATTTGTTTAAACTTAGTAGTTGACAAAATATTGGCAAAATTCGGTTTTTCCACCGAAGTAAACTACTAACTTCCGGTCTACCGATTTTGCTGAAAATCTAATCAGATCTCAAGAGGGAGATTATACTAGCAAATACAAAATTTGGCATTGATAGATATAGCCGTTTGACCGCTATCGTGGTTATACACACTCTGACTGACAGACACACACAGAGAGAGAGAGACTTTTTTTAAAACCACTTTTTCGGTATCAGGAGACTTCAAAACTTGGACATCTGCAAAAATCTGGAAGTCGAAAATTTTCATCATCACAAATGTTTATATTATACCTCCATTATACAGGGTGAGTCATTAGTAGCCGCTTCTTCGATTGCTCTTTTGTGGTTTAAATAAAAGAAAAAGCAATTAGTGGGGGATCCATGGTTGCTTGTGGCGCATATTGTAAGAATACTTTAAGCTGTGGCGCACTTCCGGTTTCAGCGGAAATGCACGGAACATAATTTTTTTAAATGACTCACCCTATATATTTTTGGATTTTCTTGTACTGCTTTAAATTGCCTGTTCAACTGTTTTTTCTTTTTCAAAATTGAGCCAATAGTTTTTGAGTTATTATTTTTTTTGAAAATATTTGACCAAAACACGTGTTCAGAAAAAAATCATTTTCACATTGTTTTTAAAAGTAAAAACATTGACTTTGGTGGTGCTTGTAGCCAAGAAAATTCTGCATCATTTGGTAAAGTTGCACTCGACAATACCACAAGAAACTTTGTTTTTTCAAAGCCTACTTCCTGAAATTTTTTTAAATGGAACACCCAGTATTTTATTGAGTCAGTTTGTTCCTTTTATTAATCTCTTTCATTTTTGTTAATAATGTCCTATACCTATCTTTTCTCATTTTTGAGATAATCGCTATACGAGCAATTAGCGGTCAATTAAAGAACTACGGGCGCTGTTCTCTACACCCAAATATTGGTCCAATAAAGGCTGGAATGCGGTTGACTGCCTGAGTCAACTGTTAAAGAAAGTCGGTATACATTTATGTCAAACTTATAAAAGCATCGCTATTAGTTATCATCCAAATGAATTATTCCTATGAAGAGTTAATAGATATGATTGACATTTTGGGTGAATCTGAAAGAAACTCTTTGCTAGCATCCAGACTTTATGCACAGCGATCCCTGGTAGAAGTCAACCGAAGCCAGAAACCTTCGAAAATATAAAGTGGACGGTTTGAGTAAACAGAAAGCATATGAATATGAAAGAAAGAGCGGAAAAAGCAATAACTGGTGAGTATAAGACGTTTATGGTACTTGCGAGTGTAATTGAACACCCCCATACTAGTACTACGAAAATTAGTCGGCAGTTAGATCTAAGTCAAATTTGAGAATCCAGAATAATTAGGAAATACGAAATTCACCCGTAGCATATTCATACACAGGGTTACATGAAAGAAATTTTCAGAATCGCTTATATTTTTGTTAATTGGCAGCAGATAAATTAACCTGGCTTTCTCAATTTTTTGTTGTTTACCAACGAAATCTTCTATTCAAGTGAATACATTTATCGTCACAATTTCCGTTATTATAACATATAAAATCCCCTACTTTATCACCCCTGTAAACTTTCAAAATCGTTGGTCATTAAAACTGTGGGGAAGAATAGTGGGTAGTTACATAATTGGACCTTATTTCTGCTATGAAAATGTTAATGGAGGAGAGTATCTTCGCTATCTACGAACGGATTTTCAAAACTTTTTGAATACATCTTCAAATATGTCAGTAAACATAACCTTTATTTTATTTCGATGTTAACCAACAGTGTTAGAAATGAAATACTGCAACTGGACATTGCCGGAATTAAAAAATTGAAATGCGATGCTCTTCATTCTATAAAATTATTACTTTTGGGATAGTTGGATATAACATTTACTTTGTTTGACAGTTGACGAAGGAAGTCGGGCGCCATCCCTGCCTTCCATTGGTTGAACGAATATTTTGGTGCATAGAACAACAGCGCTTGTAGTTCTTTAATTGACCGCTAATTGCTCTTATAGTGATTATCTCAGAAATTACAAAAGATAGGTATAGGACATTGTTAACAAAAATGAAAGAGAATAAAAAAAGGAACAAAATGCTTCAATAAAATACTGGGTGTTCTATTTAAAAAAAATAAGTTTTTGGTATGTGAAAATTTCAGGAAGTAGGCTTTGAAAAAAAAAAGTCTATTGAGGTATTGTCGAGCGCAACTTTACCAAATGATGCAGAATTTTCTTGGCTACAAGCACCACCAAAGTTAATGTTTTTGCTTTTAAAAACAATGTGAAAATGATTTTTTTCTGAACACGTGTTTTGGTCAAATATTTTCAAAAAAAATTAATAACTAAAAAACTATTGGCTCAATTTTTAAAAAGAAAAAACAGTCGAATAGACAATTTAAAGCAGTACAAGAAAATCCAAAAATATATAGGGTGAGTCATTTAAAAAAATTTAGTTTCGTGCATTTCCGGTGAAACCGGAAGTGCGCCAGAGCTAAAAGTATTTTTACAATATGCGCCACTAGCAACCATGGATCTTCCACTAATTGTTTTTTCTTTTATTTAAAACACAAAAGAGCAATCGAAGAAGCGGCTACTAATGACTCACCCTGTACAACTAGTGCTAGCAAAGGGGAAAATCCACACTAAGACGAATAAATCCAAAGTTCGTTCATTCTAATGTCAACCCAGTAATATAATTTTAATTTAAAGTAACATGTCTGGTTAACGTAAGCCACGAAACAACATGTCATCAAGTGAAAGACAACAATCTACGTGGATGAAAATAAACCAAACCAAATGCACTTACCTCTCATTTCGGAAAATGAGTCGGTATAAAAAAGACAATTCGGCAGTATTATGTCTTACACTTTGATACTTTCATTCGTGGACTGGCATTATATGAAAAAAGCCGGCAGTCATTATTGTTATGATACAGTCAAGAAAATGAGGTATTCTCGACCGCCGTATTGTGCGGGAGTGGGCGCTGTATTTCCGGTAGCAGACATCGCAGAACAAATTGAAAAGGACTCTTCTCGTGTTTCATCAAAATAGATGTATTTTCGTGAATGTACGAACGTACTATATCACGTTACTTGGTTACGGTAGATAAGCTGCGACTAAAAAGTAAATAACAAGTCCATTTCGGTATGATTACATTGTGTTTTTGTCTTCAGGTTTAATTTCACGATCGTCACAAAAGTTAGAACGAATTATTACATGCCCCAAGAGATTTTACGAAGACATACAACGCTAGGCTAAAAACAAATTTATATAATTAAAATATGTTAATATATATATATAAGATATTATATACCGGGTGTCTCAGCGTAGCGGTAAAGTCAATTATTGGTATCTAATAAAGAAGATAGCGAATAATTTTCAGAGATTAAAAGTGTCACTAATATCTACAGAATGTACACAAAAGTGATGACGGATAAAGAAAACGTTACTAAATTCAAAGAATATTACCAGTAGCAAAAATAATTCTAACGTGATTACAGCATAGGAATCCACGTTCCAAAAAAAAGGCAAGTGTGTTAGATGTTAACGACTCAAAACCATTCCAGAAGAAGAACTGACTGAAAAATACAAAAACGATTACTTACATCATCAAAAGGAAAAAGACCACGTTCAGAATGTTTTTCTCAAAGAACAAGTTAGATCTTCACAAGGTGGTTTCGTTATTTTTACCATTACTAAAGATGTTTTGAACTGCAATGATATTTCTAGAAGATTATGCTCCAGATGCTACCATTCACAAAAATGATTAGTTAATTAGAAAAATTCCATCTCCTCATTAACTGTATTATTGATCGGAGTTTCTTCAAATGCCAGAGTTCGTAACGAGTTACCAGAAATTGACGTCAAAGATAACGCAGAATAGTTGAAATTGCATTTTACTTATTATTATTAAAAAATGTTATTATTAAAATAAACAATTTCTCAAGAATCTTTTTTCATTCAAGAATAGAACACTGATCTTGTTATTAAAAATGTTAAATTGTTTTCCTAATAATTATTAGTCCGAAATATTTATTTTTTTTTATCTAAACGCTTTATTAGTAAGATGAATGTCAAATTTATCTAACACACATGTGGGGCGTATGCAAAACGTAAACGCCTCGTTTAACCAAACTTTTTTTTTTGATAAAAGGCTTATGTGGTATGAAAGTGTCATTACCATTTGTTAAAATACAAAAGGCTTAAGCGATAAACTGCTAATAAAATGAAATGCAGAGGCTATTATTACGTAGAAGTTGATTAAGGAAGACGCAATTATTAATTTATTGATATAATTTCAAAAATATTGCTCTTTCGAAAGCCTATTGTAGATTGTATTCTAATGTCCGTCCCCCGTAAAAGTAAAAGCCGCTTACACCGTTGTGATTCAAGTAGAGATACTTTTTTCAATAGCCTTTTTTTGACAGATCACGTGTGAGTCTTGTCATGCTGTCATGTTATTTTTGTTTAGTATTGTTTGGCATTTCATAATGGAAAGACTTACGCCTGAACAACGTTTACAAATCGTTCCAACTTTATTACGAAAATTCACGTTCTGTGAGGAATGTGTTTCGTGCACTTCGCTCAACTTATGGTCAACATAATCGGCCTACTGAGCGTACTATTCGCAACACCATCAGCCATTTTGAGACCCAGCATTCATTATTGGATAATATTCGACCGAATAGAGCACGTCCAGCACGCTGTGAAGAAAATATAGCGGCCGTAGCTGAGAGTGTACACGAAGACCGTGGAGAGTCGATTCGGCGCCGTTCGCAGCAACTCGGACTGACGTATGGAACGACTTGGCGCATTTTACGTCGAGATCTTGAATTGAAAGCGTACAAAATACAGCTTGTGCAACAACTGAAGCCGCTCGACCTTCCCAAGCGACATCGCTTCGCTCTATGGGCTCTTGAAAAGTTCCAAGAAGACCCGACATTTTCGAGGCAAATTTTGTTTAGCGATGAGGCCCATTCCTGGCTCAATGGGTATGTAAACAAACAAAATTGCCGCATTTGGAACGAAGAGCAACCTGAAGAGATTCAAGAACTGCCACTTCATCCAGAAAAAACAACGGTTTGGTGTGGTTTGTGGGCCGGTAGAATCATCGGTCCATATTTCTTTAAAAATGATGCCGGTGCG
Organism: Amphimallon solstitiale; assembly: GCA_963170755.1. Classification (NCBI taxonomy): domain Eukaryota; kingdom Metazoa; phylum Arthropoda; class Insecta; order Coleoptera; family Scarabaeidae; genus Amphimallon; species Amphimallon solstitiale. The sequence goes on along the minus strand of OY720681.1, from coordinate 79,377,702 downwards.
AACGTAACCGTCAATGGCGACCGTTATCGTGCCATGATAACCGACTATTTGATGCCTGAAATTGAAGCTCGTGATCTCGGCGACATTTGGTTTCAGCAAGACGGCGCCACTTCCCACACATCGCATCAATCAATGGATTTATTGAGAGAACATTTCGGTGAGCACATAATTTCACGTTTTGGGCCGGTCGATTGGCCACCAATATCGTGTGATATCACACCGTTAGACTTTTTCCTGTGGGGATGTGTAAAGTCTAAAGTTTATGCGGACAAACCCGCTTCGATTCAGGCCTTGGAGGAAAACATCACGCGTGCCATTCGCCAGTTACCAGTCGAAATGCTCGAACGAGTCATCGAAAATTGGACTCAACGGATGGACCATCTGCGACGTAGCAACGGCCAACATTTGATAGACATAATCTTCAAAAAATAAATGCCAAAGAATGTTCTTTCAAATGATAATAAACATTCTCCATTAAATTTGAATTTTCTGCGTTTTTTTCTTTAAAAAAGTAGGGAACCTCGAAATGGATCACGTGTTATTTGTCCAACAGCAAACGTGCCAATTACAGGACAATTTACACTTGATACTATTTCCTATAACTATAAAACAAAATACAAAGCAACAATCTAAAAGAGAAAAAGAAAACTGAATATATTCATTAATGCGAAATTCACTGCAAAATTAAATCTCTAGCATGGAGATGTTAAGTTATAGAACACATCAAGCTGATATACGAAGGAAATACACGAACAACTTGAATAGAAAAGCTAATATTCAAAATCTAATACACACAAACAGTAGTGGTTCGTATTGTAGTGATGATAATAATAATAGCAATAGTAATAATGAACAAAAAGCTTAACATTAGACCGGGAACAGTGAATATTTAATAGTTAATACATAGTCAATGCATTTAAATTACAAATTAAAATGAACAGTATTACAGACATTTGCAGAGCAAATTAAATACAAGGTAAGAAGCCCAAAAAGAAAAAGAGTAATTGAATGGAATCGAGAGACATATCTATTCGTTGTTAGAGTGAGGTTTTTGATTAAAATGTAAGTGAAAAGGATCAGGGCATAGTTGGTTGGCGTTCCTAGCCATATGAGTGAGAGGTGCCTTAACAAAAACATTTGAGCTAGCTCGAGCTACCACAAAAGTATCACTCGAACGCGTACCGTATCTGAGAACCAAAAAATCCACAGCGGAGTTGATTGGGCGCATCAATTCTATTACTAACCAGCCCAACCAGAAAACTGGCACTTGCGATATCTCTACCTTCCACGAGAAAAGAAACGTCATGTTCAATAGTAGACTCTCATAGTCAACACCTGTAGGAGGATACGTGCCGCAAGACCTGTACGAAAAGTACTTAAAAATCTCTTCTGTACTCTCTCAATTAGTAGGTTTTGGTAAACGTAACAGGGATACCAGATTATAGATGTATACTCTAGTCTGGGTAGCACCAATGAGTAAAATAGTGTTTTCAATGTATCCAAATTCACGAACTCTCGGTACGACTTCACAACGAAGCTGAGTGCACCTGAGGCGGAGTTGCATATCGAATATATATGATCAGAAAATTGCAAATGTTGAACAAATAACAGTCCAAGATCTCCCAATTGTGTTTGCCTGGGAATACGATTTTGATTTATGTAGGGGAATACCAATGGTCCGTTTCTTGTGGTATAAGTAACTACCGCACATTTATTAACGCTGACTTTTATATTGCTCCGCTGGCACCAGTTGTTAATAACACGTAGATCGTTCTGTAGGGCTTCACAATCGCAGACTGACGAGATCCTTAAAAAAATCTTTAAGTCATCAGCATAAGCTAGGACGCGACAGCTGAGAATAGACAGTAGATCGTTAATGCAAACGTTGAAGAAGAGTCAGCCCAGGTTTGATCCCTGTGGGACACCTGAAGAAGCTGTGAAAGTGTTAGAATGAAATCCATTATAGTACACGTAAATGGAACGATTGCCCAGGTAAGAGGCAATCAGATTAGTGACAGGTGAATAAGACCCAGGGAACTCAACTTTGATAGAAGTTTTGTGAGATCGATAGTATCGAACGCCTTGGGGAAGTCTGTGTACAAAACATAAAGCTACTCTCGAGAGTTGATACCAGAACTGATACATAGTGTGTGTGGAGACTGTTGATCTGCCCGATGTAAACCCATGTTGCAGTGGAGAAATGTGTCACCTTATATATGCATAGAGCTTAGCATAGTAAAGTAAATGTTCAAATACCTTGGAACTACCTGACAATATACTAATTGGTCTGTAGTTCGAGATATACAAAAAAAATGGGCAATTCATCATGACCTGAGGTATAGTCAGCTTTAAGGTGTTGTTTCACAGCAGTCTGAGTTCCACTCGTAGAAAAGGGCTACATAACGAAGCTGCTAGAGCAAACATGGGCATCTGATGAGACAAAAATAGAACGTGGTTGATAGCTTCTACAATTTCTTCCGGAGAAGTAAGCTCCTCCTCACCATGTCTTAAAACGCCGGGAATTCTTGACTTTCCCGTTCTTTGACCAACAAAATGCCAGATCGTCTTAGGGTTTTAAATATGTTGATCTCCACATTGGCTAAGTAAGTATCATAAGCTCTACGGTGTTTCCAATTTTACCAATCTACGTAATCAATGACAAATTCACACAGGTAGCTTAATGTTCCCGAGGATTTCCATTTCTTGTGGTAAAAATTCTTGAGCTTTAATAATTTGATTAATGAGGAGTCATGTACTAACTAATTATATGAAATGTGTTATAAAACACCGTGGACAAACAAATAAACATTAAAAATATGCTAGGTCCCAAAATCGAGCCTTGAGGCACACCATTTTCAATACAATACATATTAAGAATGTACCAAAAAAACATTATTATTCAATCGTATTCTCGTATTCTCTTTTCTCCTTATTTTCCTTTAACGTTTGCAAAAAATGTAATTCTAAATTACCCTGCACAGTATTTCTAGATTGCAAGAAGTTACCGTCATACAAATCTTGCGCCAATAATGTTAACCATATTTGAAACGTCTCAATTCATTGCACCCGTTATTAATGACTTCATATGCCAGAAAACTAGATTGGGTGGTTTAATTGTACGATTTGAATGCAGTACTCGCGACACTGCACAATCGAACTAATTAAATACAAAACGCCGCCTGGAACGATTAACAGAATAACTAACTACGCCCCACGACTAAGATAATAGTTCCTCGGTACTTTGCCGTGCGCCGTGTAAATTCACCGAAGGCGATATACCTTTTACAAATGCAGTCTTATACGTCTGGAATAAAGATACTAATTAGCAGTTTAAACAATAGAAGTTAGAATCTTTCATGTAAACGTTACAAGTTTATAAAACTAACGAGGAGCTAAGTCAACCTAACAGGTTCAACGTAAACGAGAAATATTGTAGGTAGTTATCTTTAATAACGCGGCAAAGAACAAGAACGACAACGATGATGATGATGATGAGGACGATGATGAGAATGTTAAATAAACAGTGGGTTCTAAGAGATGTCGTTTTGCAGTAACCATTGTAAGGATAAGATTACGTAATAGAGATTGAGGTTGGCCAGACGGTAGTAAGCTTTATTAAAATTTATATTATGTAACAGTGTAAGAAGACGACGTTGGTAATTTTTGTACTTACACTTGGTTGTTATTTTCGCTGATAATACGAAACGCATAGGTTTCCTTGATTATGTCTATTTGTTGCATTACTATCTATTTCATGTTTCAAGAATTCAGAGTATAAAATCCTTATTATCTAAGGTGTTGTGCACCTAGTGATACGATGATGTTCGGGTATCTATTCGTGTTTCCTATTTTACAATATTGAATTACGATTATGTTAGAATATAAACTATGTGTATTAAATAATAGTAAGTATGGATCGACAGTTTGCATTGCAAAAATGCAATAAATGAATAATGTAATTTGAAATTTAGCAGTAATACTTAACAAGTTTTATATGATGTATGTAATATTCTAATGTACATATTACACGAATTTTTACAACTCGAGTTCGGCAACGTCAACGTGACGCAGGTGACTTCCCCCTCCTTGTCGTCAATAACAATCTTTACAACTTACGCTGCCTATTTATAAAAAAAAATTTCATAGATCGCGGCGAATATAGGCGACATTGCAGTGCGGGTTTTTGCGCCGATAGCATTTTAGTTAAATCGTATGCGCTATGTGTAGCGGGCCGATCTATTTATTAGGTACTTTTATTAGTCACATGTACTCTATGGCGTAAATATGTTCCGTTGAAAGGTAGATAAGAGATTTGCCTGCGCTAGAATTTAACGGTATTCAAGTCCGATGCAAAATTTGCAATGTAGGACTGTTGTGACATGCGAAGAGCCGCGTAATAAAACATTTGTCGTCGGGTACACACAAAGCACGTATTGCTGGCTCCGCAACTGCCTACGAATGGCAGAAAGCTCGTAACTCGGATTTACTTAAAGTGCTAGTAGCGTGTAATATTTCATGGATTACGGTGAATTACCCAGATTTTACTCATTTTTTACATAATTCTATTAACTATAAATGTAGTGATGACTTACGTATACCCTCCAGAAACCACAGTAATTGTCCACAAACCCATTAGTATAAGGCTGAAAATTAATAAGATGAAAATTTTCATGTGGGGTTTAATCTAGTTTGAAGAGACTAATATGTACGATTTTTTTTGTAAAGGAATTAAACTATTAAAAATATTTACTTTTTCTACAATGTTACTCGCTAAATGCATATAGTGTTTTACATATGTGAAAAAATAAAAGGTTTTTGTCAGTTACCAAAAATAGTTAGTACTAATTATCGTAGTGTTGGCTGTACTTTAAAACACGTCAAATATTGGTAGTCTGTCGCCGGATAGTCTCTCAGATTGTTATCTCTTCTATATCCAAGGTTTGGTACTGCGGATACTAAAAAAAAACTAGAATCATAATATTGGGTAAATTCCGCTGTACAGCAACTGTAGCCACGTGTTTCAGACTCGTTGGTCATCATCAGCATCGTGTAGACAAAGAACAAGATGGGATATCGTGTAAATGTATATACTTTAAGTTGAATTCAGTGATTAATAATATTTTATGATGGTTATGTCATTGGGTAATTAAAAAATTCAATTTCGTTCAGTAAGTTTAGGATGCAAGGAAGATAACCTGTATTTTATATGGAAACAGATACAAATTCCTGTTACTTCAATTGCGTCCCTCTTCTGCTTGTTAACATTTCAAAAGCATGCTCAGTACATTCACCGTATTTTATTCTGCCCGGAAGATTTATTCGAGCTCTTCTTTCTGTCTTATTTTTGGAGCCTGTTCGTACGTTTACGGTATGCATAAAACAACATATGAAAATATAAAAAGCTAACTTTACACTGTATTATGCACAGCATGTCAAATAGGTTTTAATTCAAATATAATACTAAAGATTTCAAAAAAAAAAAAAAGAAGATGTACTGTTATTCTATTTTGTTCTTATAATTAATCTGGTAATACAAATTAGTCCAATAATGGGTGGAGACGGTGGCTCAAAATCTGAAACAAAATGCAAAAGAAAAATTAAAAAGATATAAAAAAATTATATAAGTATTTCGGCAACTAAGTTGTCATCTTCACTATAAACCTGTAGAAAAACAAGAGTGTTACACGTAGTGCTTTTGGCTAAGGTGTAACCTTAGAAGATAATATGCTCTACACCAAATCGCAAGTGGGATAACACTGATTTCCTAACAAACAACATCCCTTTATATACTAGCTAAATGTAGAGGGACAATAACGAAACAATGAAATGTGAGAGATTAACACTTAAACTTACAATAATTCGTACAAACTGGACTCGGATATTGGTCAATTGTCAGAATTCATTAACATACATCCACTTCTATGTATATAAATACTTTCCTAACTATCTAATCCTCTAAAATTATTTAGTTTTTACTTATGTAAGACTATCGGTTGGCGTGCCGTGGCCTGTGCCGAAAATATGTCGAGCAACGCTTGATTTTCCGGTATGTTATATCTAAAATGTGCAATGTGTTCTTTGTAACGAGTTGAAATTGAACGCCTAGTTTGCCCAACATATTTTTGAGCTACCTCAATTTTATCTTCAGCGTTCCCTAAGAGTGATTTTAATGAACTGTACGATTTGAAGATTCCGTTTTCTAAAAATTCCATTCGCATTTCGAGGAAACAAACTTAATACCACGAGTTTTTTGAGGTAGGAAACATGTAGTATTAATAAGATTAGCTACTATTTCTGAATCGAAACCATTGTACTTTGCGATCTTTTTAATTAAACTAAGTTCTTTTTCATATCTACCTTTTGTAAGCGGAAAACTTAACCGATGCATAAGAAAATTAATTAAATTATAATAACGTGACATTTAACACTCTTTTCTGTTTTTCCACATGTTTCTATTGAAGATGACAACTTAGTTGCCGAAATACTTATATATATTTTTTTATAATATCTTTTTAATTTGTGGGATTTTCCTTTTGCATTTTGTTTCATAGAAGTTAGTATCAACATTTTACGAAAATAGCCAATAGAGAAGATTCCATTTCCAAAGTCAACTTCAGCAAAATAGTAAAAATCATTTTATAAGTATACTCAAATATAAAGGTTAGATAATACCGAGAGTGTGAGGGGACTGGAATAAAGTTACAATTTAGTTTCGTGAACGAGTACCTGACATTTTGCCGATACTGAAATAAAAAAAAAAATGTAAAACGTGAACATCGAAACTTTCCCTAAGTAATTATACAATCCCTTTCACGACAAAGTTAAAAGTTATTATTAACAAACCCATGTGTCCGTATGTTGATTGGCTTTGTTGTGTTTGTGCATGTTCAAGATGACAAAGGGGTGCGAAAATGACATGCGAACGTGTAGATGACATACTTTACCGCAGCACTTTGACAAAGGCAAGGTCGCTGAATGTTAACGCACGTTTAATTGACTCGTTCCGTTATGCATGCAAAGTGAAAAAATCAACCGTGTACTAATTGTATGTATAAACAGTCAATTTCACAGCACAAGGGAAATATTCGAAATTGTAAATTACGAAGCGCGTAAATTAAGTTTCGATATTTTGCTAACATGCAAACATGCTCATTAATACAGAGTGAGGGATTCAAGAGAGACATATACAGCGTTATTACCAATCACTTATAATTAAATTGAGTTTAATTTAAATAGTAAAAATAAATTTAAAGAACAAAAAAAAATTAAAAATGTATTATTTCACAATATCTAATACGTTTTTCCCAGACACAAATATATCAGGTTTATAATTCAAACAGTCTCTATATCTCAATGTATGTACGCATTTTCTCATTATACATAATAATAAACGTGAATTGCAGATGAAATTGATCTGACTGATGCAGCCGGTTGGCCAGAACATTAATTTCTCTGTAATATTGATACTCTATACAAGTCTCTCTCTTGTAGTCCAATATTCAACACCTGTATTCGTCAGATAGTGAGACGCACAAGTTATCTGCATGAAGAATTCCCGTCGGTGGAATAAGGATGTCTCGAGGACGCGTGGAAATGTAAATGTACACCCCAAGGAACCCATGTATCAATCACTTTATAATTAGTTTCCAAAGTTATCTCGCAGTTGGGTCTAGGCACTGTCGATGCTCATTCGAGACGAGTTTGCACTTCGTCAAGGAACACATACCTGATGGAATTCACCAGACTGCCTCGTGGTATAATATAATTAATTATTATCAATTTAATTCGGTACATGAAAGTGGAAAAGTTTGAACGTATTTGTACAGGTGAAACAGTAAAACCAATAACTTCAATTCATAATTCAAACTCTTTTTATGGGAATGAACATGTAGGATGAACTATTTAGTAGGGTCAATTTTAACAAAAGAACATATTATTTGTTATTTCATAAATACAAAAAAAAAAAAAAAACTTACTGATTGGAAATAAAATGCAAATACTGACATTTTTAGCTTCTGCATTATACTTTGTAAATTTAAAATTAAAAATAGGCGGCTGAACCCGATATGAATGAATGGAGTTCACGTCTGTCTAATATGTCTATCTGTTATAACAATTCGAAACGGCTATACGCACGAGTACCAGCAAAAAAATGAGGTGTGGCCACCGCACGACTTTCTTATACCTATTGCGCGTTTCAACTAATACAAATTTTGTTCTAAATTAAGTTTTAAATACTTTTATCTTCTTAAAAAAAAACTAAAACTGTAAGGGTGTAAATTTAAGTCTGAATTCTGAAAAAATTGTTATACATAAATTATTCAGAATTCTATTCTTAGTAGGTACTTCTTTTCTCTTATTGAACACCTGCTTTCTGAGATATTTGCAAAAAAAGGGCTACTTGATACGAGTGAAAGTGTTACTTCCGGTCCGAATTTCAAAATTTTCTTTTAATTTTTATTTTCAAATCTAGCTCTAAATCTATATAGAATGCATAATTTAGGAAATATTTGCAAAACATCGATAAGAGTAAAAATATTCTTGTTGTCAGCGAAAAATTAGAATACAAAAATTGTAGATAATCATTTAAAGATATTTTCATGTATACAGAGAGTTCGACAACGACGAACCAACACAAACTTATGTTTTTTTAAAGAAATGCTATGATTTTTGCTATTGTAAAACTATTAATGATGAAAGACTTACTATGGGCTCAATTTATAGTAACGATACCATTTTTGTGTGTGAATTTAATATTTATTTTGATATTTCAAAGCATGTTCCTTAGAATTACATACCATTTGCTGAACATAAAATTTCTTAAAAAAATTAAATGAAGCACTCTGTATATTTATATGGCTGTGACAAGTACTAATATGTACTATTTAAAAATACCGCGAGATCAAAAATTATATTGAGAAAGGTTTGCCATGGAATGTAAAACGTCTAAATTTTTGATTTTAATTTAGATGAATAGAGTCAAAATATATTTGCATCATAATAATAAAAAAAAAGAAGTCGATTCCAAAAATAATTTGTTAATGTTTTGATTTTTTGGCTGGCATTAATGTGTCAATGGCATGACTTTTTTTAATATTATAAGTATGCAGTGTACATTTCAATATAACTTCACACAAAATTTGATTATTTTGTGTGATTTTGTTGTTTATGTTTTGATGCTAAGCATCAGAATTAAAGCCAAATAATTTTTTTTAGATATCCTGTTTTTTTCATAATTTCAGAAATAAATAATAATCTAATGGTAATTTTTCAAACTTAGACATCATTATATTTGAGAATATAAATAACAATGATGCCTGATTGTTTTTGTTTATGTTAGTAACAAAGAACACGATCTATGTGGTATTACATACGATATATATGTGCCGGCCAGTTAAAATAATATTATTTAAATTATTCCTGTATTTTCTTGTGTAATAGGCCGCTTTTTTTGTTATACTTAAGTAATAAAAATATATGTTGTATACGTATATACCTCACAAATTATAATCTTCATCTCCATATCCACATAATTAATTTAAATATATTCCTATGTAACGAAAAAGCCATAAATTTTGTTGCCAGTCTTTCGGCGGACGGACGCCTTAATGACTTTCCGAGAGACAAAGACAGAGAGCGAGAGACTATTTAAATATTTTAAAGAACATTATTATGCATAAGTCATTTATAAAACGAGTGTAATATTAAGAAAAAACTCGCCGCGTTAGATATGTTAATTTTAAATCGATATTTTGTCGCGAACCTAGAGAACAAACTCCCCCCATCTGACGTTAGACACTCTCTCTTGTCAGTAAATGCCTGACATTATTCAGATCTTGATAATGAGGAGGCATCTCGCAATTTTCCTCGATTTCACGCCATACATCCTGGGGTCGGATGAAGAAGTAAGATGGCATATGATAAAAACCGACGAAATTGGCGGTAATTAAAGACCTAGGAGTCCTGATTTGCATACGAACTATATTCTCTACGAGAAGCGGCGAAGAACGTGATGAAACATTTTTATGTGTTATTTGTGTTTCTTAATGAAATGACCTTTTCGCCGTTTTCGGGCAATGTTCACCGGCGCGAGATGTTAACTGCCGGTGGTGGCCTGAGAAAAGCGCTTTATTGTCAAAAAGTCTTAACCTCCTTCTATTTGTTACAACCCGTACTTTACTCCTCACAAAAGTTCGGAGTTTATGACATCGTAATTAATCTTTTAGTATGCGTCGGCTTTTGGCCGAGCGTCGCTTCTCTTGGCTTAACGACTTAAGTAATTATAGTGAAGCAGTATGTATATAAATGACATTTTACATTGCAGTATATTTTCTCATTAATTTCGTTAGTTTGCTTTAGTGGAATATTGTGCTATTTTCATGTCATTTCAAAAATCACCTACGAAGACGGATTTACGTAAACCAAGAAAATGATGAATTAGAAATGACATTTGTAGATTTAAATGACAGCTCCAACTAACCGCTTTTGATGTTGTTGGTTTAGAAGACGCCAAGTGAAAATCAATTTTTATTAAAATGAGCGGAATATGTGTGTTATAAATTGAACTCTGCTTTTACGTGTGGTAACAACAACTAAAAATAAATTAGAAGTTGTGATCATACAAAAATCTATTATTTCCGGCTTCTCATTACTAGGGATCGGCATTCAGAGGTACGGTCATGTGCAATGATAAGTAAACGACTGGTAAGCTATAGTGTAAGTCAGGATGGAAGAGAATATAGTACTACTTATAGTGACTGCAACGTTGTTTTAAATAAAATAAATAGGATAGTTTTTATTACCATATGTAAATATTTATAAAACATGCAATAAATGGAGATGTTTATTTATTTTGCTCAGCCTGGTATTGGGTCTGTATCAATGCTTGTTATATACAAGGTAGGCGCCATTAATTCTCGGCCTGACAGGCTTATACAAGTTCAAACGTGTTCAAACTCCGTCACGTCATGCATGCACATAGGCGAGGTGTACACTATAAATATGACGAATCAAAGCCTAGTAGTTTTTAGTAACCAGCAAAAGAAGGGCAACAAAAGAAGGGCATACATCTTATCACATTAAACAAGGTTTAGATGGCATTTACGGTGATTCATCTCCTTCGTATTCAACTGTAAAGAGGTAGGCAAAATGTTTCCGTTTGGGACAAGAATCCCTGGAAAATGCTGATCAGTCGAGTCGGCCAATTGAAGTGATAACGCCTCAACAAATTTCAATTATTGAACATTTAGTGCCAGATAATCGCCGTTTGAAAGTGAAGGAATTGGCAGTGATAACATACATTTCCGAAACAAGTGTCGCCGAATTCTCCATGACCATTTGAGTATGAATAAAATTAGTGCTAGACGGGTACCGCGACTTGTTTCTGCTCTCCAACGTGAACGTCGTCGAGTCGAATGTTCGCAGTCGTTTTTAAACATGTGTGGAGACGATCCAAAACCAATTTTGGAGTCCATTGTCACAGGGGATGAAACAATGGTTCTGTTTTACGATCTTCTATTGAAAAGGGAGTCCATCGAATGGCGGCGACCTGCTGAACCCCGTTCCAAAAAGGCGAAACTCGTTCAATCAACGAAAAAGGTTATGGCCACAATATTCTGGGATTGTGAGGGCATTTTGCTAATTGACTTTAAAGAGCGCAATACAAGTGTGAACGGCACATTCTATACGTCTTTATTGCATAAATTAAGGGACAGTATTCTTGCAAAACGTTGTGGAAAATTGACAAAAGGTGTGCGATTATTGCACGACAATGCTCCCGTCCATACTGTCGCCATTTCAGAAGATGCCATTCGCGAATGCGGCATCCACCGTATGATCCGGATATGGCACCTTGTGATTTTGTTTGGTTTTCTAATTAAAAAAAAGACCTTAGGAGACGTAGTTTTAAGGACGACAGTGAGTTGCAAGCATCTGTTATAGAACATTTTGACGGAAAACTTCAGATTATTTTCACAAGGGTATCGAATTATTAATTAATCGTTGTAATAAACGTATAGAAGTTAGGGGAGAGTTGCAAGCATCTGTTATAGAACATTTTGACGGAAAACTTCAGATTATTTTCACAAGGGTATCGAATTATTAATTAATCGTTGTAATAAACGTATAGAAGTTAGGGGAGATTACATTGAAAAATATAAATTCTTATATTGTTCCAATTGTCTTTTTTGTATATCAGGCCGAGAATTTATGGCGCCTACCTCGTATAATACAGCTACTAGATCCGAATGATTTTGTTTCTATTTTAACATATACTTTTTGAACCCAACCATTCAGGTAGATTTATCCAATATGCACGGACGTTATTATAAAATACCTTTAGCCATGCGACAGAACTTAATACGACCAAACGCACGATCTTCTATAACTAACAGCATGAATATTGCAAGTGATCTTCGTCAATTCCTTTCCTAATTATCTGAAGCTGCTCTTGGTAATATCAAACCAAAATTTGAAGCAGTTCTAAATAACAATCCAGGAATTCGTCATTTGAACCCTTAACCATAACAGTGAACAGGTAGGATGTGATATGTTTTATAAATCCTGCAATATTGCTTCTGGAGAAGATGTATTTACTGTTATATGGTAAGTGCTTCTTTCTCTATTCTCTACGTATTTTGATTCGCATATGAAAAAATCAAATCGGGATGCATGCGTCCTTGGCACCTGTGCCTCTGAGTTCCGGTCCCTACTCAATAAACTGTAGATTCTATACCATTGATTTTACAATACTTCGTAAATGGACGCAGATGTAGTAGTGACAACATTGATTTTTGAAATTTTTTTGTTTTATTTCGTACCCTTTAACTTTCGATTGTCAAATAAATAAAATGTAAATATAATTTCTCATTTACAATATCAATTTATTTTAAAGTATAATCATAACAGATTAAAAAGCGCTGATATCAATATATACCTAAATCAAATTTATGTAAATAATAGCTATAACATTATAAACAATTTATAATAAATCATATTTTACATATTCGCGTAATTAGACGGACATTAGGTGCACTTATTATAATCACTTAATTAAATATTCAGCCGTGCTGGAATATCTAATTCGGAATTTTTAAAATTAATGCAATTTACTATTTAATTTCGTTTTGATATATTCTAAAAGCTAAGGCTTTTCAGCGTTAAGTGCATAACGTACTCTATTATTTAAAATAAACTTCAGCCATGGAACTTTCCAATTAGACAGAACATCATTTTCACATAACGAAAAACTAATGCAAGTAAAATTGCTTAATATTAGTAGGTAGACTGCAATGTTTTTGTTTGTGCAATTACGTCTGCATTATGTTTTAAAACAGTTTTACTAAATGCCAGCCTTATATTTAAAGCGAACTAATAATAGGGTACAACTCCACTTTGATGTCATATGTTTTAAAACGCCGAGCGAAATACTCCTCGTACTATACAATTTCTTGGTTGTAGACAGCAATAAGGAAGTTGGTATTTGTTTGCATCTTTAACGACAAGAACGTAAATTTAAAATATCTCTCTCCCTAGTTAATACTTATTTATTAACATTTATTTAAAGAATTTTCGTTTTAATTTATAGAGTAACTAATCGTCCAAATGTTTTAAAATAACTTTATGGACGGACTACCTTTAGGAATGTATTACAACATTTTTTATCACACAGGAAGTCTTATACTAATCTCACTTGTTTACTATTAACTTAAATATTTCCAGTTGAATCAAGGAAATCTAAAAGCAGTACAAATTTTATGATATTTCCAAATGATATTCTACATTCCAGATTAGATTTCAGCAGAAAGAATGAACTGTTATTTTTATTTCATTTAAGCTACGTAATATAAAAATATTATATATTACCTCGTATGTTGTTTATTAAACATAAATAAATTTAGGGAGTGCTGCATCTTATTATCTATTAATATACAGTATTTAAGGCGAATCGGGACGGCCAAGTGTGCGAGAGGGATGCAGATATCGGAAAAGTAATTAGCGATTTCTGAAGAAACGGTACAACCGATTTTCAAATTTTAAACAGCATACTTCTTAAAATATTGTTTGAAAATGCGCCAACGTTTTAGTTTTTTAATTTTTGGTTTGATAAAAAAAATAAAAAAAATATTTTTGTAATAAAAAAAATAATTAAAAATCGGCTCAACGGCGCATATGAAGACCAATTTTTTAATGACAAAACTTTTTTTTTTTTTTAATTTCGGCAAATAATAACGCCCGAAACGGAAAAATGCATTTTCCTTTGACAGTCATTATACCGACAGTCCGCTGGATCCTTTTACACAAAAAAAGTTTAGGTGGGACGTAACATTTTCTGTATTTTATTGATAGTAACGGAGTCAACGGAAGAGCGTGGAAATTTTGAAATCTCCATCCTCTAATTTGGTACTTATCCACACCATTTCTAATTGTAATTCAGAAAGCGTAAGTTGATATTCAGAAATCGTCAATTGTAATTTAAATTAATAGTTATTCAGGTATCAAATGTAATTCAGAAATCATCAGTTTTAATTTGGAACGCATAATTTTGGCAATGAATAATATGCGAGTAGGAATATAAGTGTTGATTTTGTTAATAATAAAACTGCCCTAGGTTGACCTTTTTGTATATTTTTATCGTTTGTACTGCGTGTTGAAATAAAATCCTGCATAATCTCTTTTAAATTACATTTGTGATATTCTCTGAATAATTAATTGATGATTTCTGAAATACAGTTTACTCTATCTGAATTTCAATTAGCTATTCTAATTACAATTCTTTTGTTCTGAATTTCATTTAACTAATCGGAATTACAAGTATTAGTTTCACAGTAAAAATGTCGTTTACACGACACCAGTGTCAAATGTCCCTCACTTTTAACGTTGGTGGCATAAAGTTACATTACAACAAACGCTAAAAGTCCCACTTTTTTTTCTACAACGGCATTAATTCAGAAATTAAAAAATATTAATAAAGAAGATTTTCCAGTTGTGAAAAAAAACATTGCAAACAATCGATTGTTTTTTTCATACAAATTTATTAATAATGAAGATCAAGGTGATCTACCCGCATAATTTATGTATTATGTTGTATCTTGAAAATGTTCGATAGGCTCTCTAATCTTCATACTCCTACATGTTCGTGGGTCTATGATTTCAGGTAAAACCGCTTTTTCGAAACAAAATTTCAACTTTGGAAACAATGTTTTGTTCCAAAATTCATAATCAGACAAAATCCGCTCGATGTAAATGTCTTTAGGGGTCCACACAATAAAATCATAATATTTCGTAAGGGTTACATGCAATTGTCCTGCACCTGATAATAATAATTATGTGATCTTTTTAATCGAGTACTTTTGTCCAAACAAAAACCTTTAATCGTTTCAGTTGTCTCAGCGATTGTCAAGTTTTCTGCTGCCTTTGGACATTTAACCTCGACAATACCTCCACTGTCGGTTAGTCCATCTGGAGAAGCGGCTAAGTAGCCATGGTCTAGATGAACAAATAAACCACAATTCGCAACTTTTTCTCCTGTTCGTTCAATATACGTTCTTATAGCGTTTTTCTCGTTAACATTGCCATACTGAACAGCGGCGTTTGTAAATGGTCTACCATACAAGAAGTTTTCAACCATCTTACACCATTTAGTATTTTTCTCCGTTTCGCTATTTGCCCGAACACTGATGAAGTTAGACGATTTTTTCTTTCCATGAACCAAATTTCATTATCACTCAGTCCTCTAGTCATGTTTTCTATCAAATCTCTTTGTTCGATGGATACCTATAGACTTTTTTTAAATTCATTTGCTTCTTTTGCGAGTTCTTCCGGGTCCAAGTCAAGCTTTTGGCACATTTCGCCATAGTCTTTTCTTCCTTCTACCTCATTGGTTTTTCCTTTTCTTGGCCTGTCAACTACAAATAAAGATTTTCTTGTCCTTAGTAATTTGTTTGTAATTTTCTGTTCTCGACGTTTTATTGCTACAGATGGGCTTTTTCCTACTGATGTTTTCATAGTTTCGTAGTGCCACTTGGGGCCCATTTGATAATCAAGTCCAGCACCCTGTACACGGATAGTGTACGATTCTCTTTTGCAGCGATTAACTTGTTTCCCCCCAGAAAATTTAGCAACTAAAGACATAAAATTCTCAGCATAATTGCTCGTTCTGTTGGTAACAAGTTGATGAGCTTTTCGGATAACAGGCTTGAGGCATTCTTGAATATATTTAAATGCTTGGAGCCTATCACCCTCTAGTACACTTTTATCAGACGTCGATGAACAAAAATATTTTTTACAATTCTTGTGCATGCCGAATACATGGATTGGCCCGTCTCTTAATATCCTCTCTGAGATCGACAGGGTTTTTACCATTTTTCGAATTATATATAATGGCTGCCCTGACACCTTTGACTATGCGTTTGATGACCGGACGCGTAAGAATATTTCTAACACTTCTAGAAACGCCTTGAACTTTCATCAAAGCTTTAGTGTAATTTTTCATCACATGGTTTGTACATTCAATTTTCTCAATTTTTCTACCGTACGAAACCATTTCTTGTAATTCTTTGTGGACATTAGAATCACCATCCCCCAATGAAGCATCGATATTCCAGTCCATGTAGAGTCTTACTCTGATTAAAAGCCTGAATGAGCATATCCGATTCCATTCCACAGGAAGTACCGGTCCAATTTTTAAAACAATGGTCGTGCACTTCATCTTTTCCGTTTGTTTTAAGATAAAGGCACATGGCACAATATTTATTTCTCACATCCAGATGCAGCAACTTTTTTGTTTTTACACCAATAACACAAGCTACACCAGAATTAGAAGAATATCTGTGACCATGGCTTCGATGTGACCAGCCTCCATCCACAACTACTGTGATAAATGGAGTCCCATCCTCCGTTATATGACCATTATTTACAGCTAAATCTTTTTCTTGCCTGCCAGCTTCAATCATGGATTCTTATAAAATTTCTTGCCAAACCTTTGTAAAACCACAAGTTACCAGTAAACTCTAGATGAAAATATTAACCTCTGCTTACCTTTCCTAGTTTCAGTTCTATCTTTTGAAATGACTTGCTGCCTATTGGTTTAACTCCCATGGTAGAGAACAATTCTTCCATGCTCGAATGTCCACCACCAATAGACATTACTTCCCATACAGCGCTATCAGCCACCGTAAGTTCTAATTTAGGAGTTGATATCCTTGGAGGTGTTCTCTCTCTATTTGTTTTAGGCTCCGGGTGGAATCTCTGTTTACACACATGAGGTTTTCTTGCAGAGTAATTGGTAACTATCAGAAACTGTACGACGCATGCGTATTTTATGATCAATGTTTGGAGAGTAGAATCACAAATTCGATTCGTTTCCAACTACTAGTTTAGTGTTCGGACTAATACAAATTTGCAATTGTAAACGATTTTCAAACTATCACAAGAGTTAGGTGTTTTATCTCTGACAAAAGTTCGCCCATGCGTGTGTACACATTTCAAGTAGATTTTTTTAAATTTCGTTGTGGTTGGTAGCAGTGGCGGCCCGTGATTTTTTGGGACGGGAGGGCACCGGGGGTCTGAGTGTTTAATATCAAAAATTAAGTACCTTACGATCAGCAAAATGATTAATAACTCATTTATTGAAGTTTGGTGTTGATGTTAGTAATTGTTTTTCAATGGAACACATTGCTAAGGCACATAGTCTGCTTTCCCGCATGGTATTTCTAGAAAATGGTTTTATTCTCTTCAAAGTAGAAAAACACCGTTCACTTGATTTTTTCTATTTTGCACGCCCCCAGACATTCGCAAAATAGCAGAAGACAATTTACAAAATCTTTCGCCAACATAGTCTCGACATATTATCAAAAACAAACTTTTATAACAGTTGTACTATTCAACCTTGGAAGTAAATTACAATAGTAGCATCAGAAAACTTATCATCCAACTCTGCTTAACAATTTATATTGTTAATTAGTAAATAAAATGTTAGCATGTGTGCTTTTTATTTTTTGTACAACTTCTATTGCACATGTTTGTTACACTAAAGGCTTACATGTTGACATTTGAATATAATTTGGTTCATTTTTTTGTTTGTTACCAACGTCAAAACAACAAAATTAGCGTGCGATAAAGAAATGCTTTTGCAACCAAAACGGATGTCGTAAAGTGAGTTTTATAGCACCGAAATAGAAAAAAGCATTTTGCACATTTCACCCACACAACCAGTCTGATAAACTGTAAGAGCTTCTGTTGAATTTTCTCGTCACGGTTTTATTAGTTTTCAAATTGAGATCTTCTAGTTTAATCAATAAATCTGGTCTAGGGAGACCTAGATTTTTTAATTCTGTCTTAATGTTACTAACGTAATTCATAGTTGCATTTGCACCGATAGAAATTACAACATACACTCACCGCTGTATATTACATACTGGACCGCCACCCGGACCCGGCACCATAGAGTAGTGCCCCGCCGCCTACATATATACGCGCGCTACCCGCGCCAGTTTCATCGCTCGATTTCTAATACAAACGGGGCAGTCGCGCGAGATGCCCCGGAGCCTACGTTAGACTGCGATTTTTAAACGTGCTGAAAAGACGGACTGTTACTTCCGAAAACATATTATTTGTCATCAAACAAATCAGAAAAATTACATACAAATTAGGTATTTATAATTAATTTATCTGTTAAAAGAAATTTGTCACGGGGGGGGGGGGGGCAGTGCCCCGTTGCCCTCCCTGCAGCAGCCGCCACTGGTTGGTAGGGTCAATTGCGTCGATGTGTTATCGATCACGATTCCTTTATTGTTGTACATAATGGAAATACATAACCTCCGTGTATATTCACATTTGTATATAAAAGGTAGCTAGGTATTGGAAGTATACAAACAAAGAGATTCTATAAAAGATCATCTTTAAAAACAGAAACGAATATTTACAATGAAGTGTATATAAACAGACATAATTTCTATAAATATTAATAATTTTGTATTATCGTGGGTCCATAATGTACATTCATTTTCAACAGATTGCCTCTCTAAATAGCGTTCGTACTGTCAAAATCTCAAACAAGTTTGATTTATATTAAATTTTGACCGGCGCATGCCCATTAGAAAAGTCGGAGATTGTCGAATAACTATCACAAAAACTCTCTACGAACAAGCCTATGATGTCATTGGAATTCCCGCAATTGCAAGTTCCACAGTGGCACTGTGTTTTAAATATTGTGTTTAGGAGATATAAGAATCAAATTTGTGGGTGAGTGGGGTGGCTTGTTTGATTTTTTATCGCCGTACGTGCAAAAAGTCAGTTTTCGGAAAACCAAACTCGGAAAGAATTAGGTACCCGTTCTACTTTTAAATGTATCAATAACTAGTATGAACATAGTACATATTATATTTTTTCAATTTTATATTAATAGTTTTGTTCATAAAGTAAGTAAATAATAATATAATTTATTGAATTGTTGCAGAAAATACGTAGGTACCTAAGCTACTTATTATCTTAAATCAGTAAATTCAATTGTTTTAACTATGCATGCTACTTGGCAGGACACTGGCAATGTCTTGAAAAGATCCTTCAGCTCGAATATAGGTATAATTTGTATGGCGCAGTCAATTAGACGCGTGGCAAAAAGATCGTCCGCATTTACGGTGCGGCGAGATCAAAGGAGAAAACGTATATTACTGTTTCGGACGCTATTTTCTGGCGAAAAAATAAAATAAAAATTGATTCAACATTAGTAGATATAGCTTGAACGTCGCTCTTGGCCACTTTTTCTATTTTCTTCTTTTTTCTTAAGTTATTACAAAAAAAAAATTTTAGAAAAAAAAAATTGAAAAAGTAAAACGTTAGCGCATTTTTGATTATTGCTTTCAAAACATTTATTCTTTCAAATTAAAAATATTTTGCTTGGTTTTTCTTAAAACAGCTAAATAATTTCAGCGCCATCTACCGCATCGGAAACACACTAAATGGTCGTCCTGATTCGCCTTAAAGTTTTATTTATATATGAATTTTGTGTTTGATATAACCCTGTGGTGCTGGCGGAATCTTTATGACTGTAGTAAAGCGTCCACCGTTAAAGCCAGTGTTTTGTGCAGATGCTGTGACATGGACGTATTACTTATGTATTTCTCATTTATGAGATAATTTTGCAATACTTTTACTACAAATTCTCTGTAAGATTTATACATTACATTAATTTGAAAGCTACAAGAATCGTATAGTAAGTAAAATAAAAAATATTTCAATTTTCTCTTTACTCACAGATTTATTAAGTTATTATTTTAAAATGTAGTATGGGACAATCTTTATATACCGTAGTCGACATATTTTAATTTCTGAAACGAAGGTAGAAAGAGGAAAAGAGCGCGACGAAGTAAACTAAAGATAAACATAAGCGAGGCTGCCAAGACAGTACACTCGCGTGAGGGTCCCCCGACATCGACACTGCGTTGCTCTCCCACCACTGTTAGCAAGCAGGCATCGCTGCATATTATAAGGTCATATTCTGCATGCGATAGAAGTGTAAACCGAAATTAAAATTTGACGACTACGGTATATAATTCTAAACACACATACCTACACGTATAAGAAAGTCATTCTTTGTCCGAGCTTGAAAAAGGAATGAAATACTATAAAAATGAAATACTACTATAAAAAAAACATGTTTGTAAATTTTTTTCAATATGATTATACATGTATTATGAAATATTCGTTTTATTACTTCACAATAAACAAATACTACTTATAACTTACTAAATACTGATCGGTTTCCTTTCTACAAAATACATAAAAATCATTATGCAAATAGATTTTAATAAATATATTTCCTATTACAGTACAGCAACACTTAATTTGATAATAAATAATATAATGAATAATTAAAACATAAAGAACACATATTTCATAGTTATTAATTACTAAAAAAATAATTTACAATACAATTGTTTATCAGTCTTTATTTGGGTATTTCAATAATAAATGAGGTGTGGCCACCACACGACTTTCTTATACGTATGAGCGTTTCAAATTACATAATTTTAAGAATTTTTTTTTACAAAAATTATTCAAAATCCTATTTTAAGTACTTTCATTCTCTTAATAAATCGCTATAGAATACATACTTTGCAAGATATTATAAGAAAGTGCTACTCGCTAAGAGTAAAAGTGCTACTTCCGGTCCGAATTTTGAAATTTCATTTATACAAAAAACATTGCAAATCCAACTCTAAATACTTTTTTTTACTCTTGATAAATATATACAAAATGCATAATTTACGACATATTTACAAAAAGTCGGTATTCGGTAAGAGTAAAAGTGTTACTTCCGATCCCAATATTGAAATTTTTCTTATACAAAAGATAAGAAATTATGTTTTAAATACTTTTATACTCGTAATGTACCTGCCTAGAAAACATGACTTCCGGGATATTCGTAAAAAACTGATTTTCGATAAGAGTAAAAGACCTACTTCCGGTAGTAATTTCGAAATTTTTTTTTTAATAGAATTTTTCTCGAATTTAAATTTGAGTACATCTAAATTCTTTATAAATTTGTTTAAACTTAGTAATTGACGAAATATTTGCAAAATTTGATTTTTGCATGACTTGCGGGATATTCTAAAAAACTGATTTTCGATAAGAGTAAAAGACCTACTTCCGGTAGTAATTTCGAAAATTTTTTTTTAATAGTATTTTTCTCGAATTTAAATTTGAGTATATCTGAATTCTTTATAAATTTGTTTAAACTTAGTAATTCACGAAATATTTGCAAAATTCGATTTTTTCATTGAAGTAAACTACTACGCCGGTCTACCGATTTTACTGAAAAACTAATCAGATCTCAAGATGGAGATTATACACTTTAATACAAAATTCGCAATAGATATCTACAGCGGTTTGACCGCTATCGTGGTCACATACATAGGACAGACATTTTTTAAAAAAATGAGTTGTGGCCACCACTCAACTTTCTTATACGTATGAGCGTTTCAAACTATACAATTTTTAATAAAATGTTATACAAAAGTTATTCAAAATCATATTCTAAGTACTTCCATTGTCTTAATAAATCTCTATTGAATGCATATTTTGCAAGATATTCGAAAAAAAGTGCTACTCGCTAAGAGTAAATGTTTTACTTCCGATACGAATTTTAAAATTTCATGTATACAAAGAATATTGCAAGTCCAGCTCTAAATACTTTTGTACTCTTGATAGATATATATATAGGTATAGAATGAATAATTTACCATATATTTGCAGAGGGAGATTTTCAAAAATCTCGAGGTCGAAAATTTTCGTCATCACAATACTTCCTTATACTACGTATAAAAAAGTAATATAATAATTATTCAAATTCAATTAAAACATAACGATTGAATTAGTGATACTAATACAAAGTACAAATTATGTCGTCTACATTTATCGATTTAATAAATAAGCAGATTCACACGCACATTAATAAATAAAACTAGGTTATGATCATGACCATTACGATAACGGCGGAATTTTCATGTAGTATATTGGTTGGCGGCATGCCAACCAGCGGAAATCGACAAAACAAATCCGCTCATTCCGCACTGTCTCTACAAAACACTGCCTCTATCGGCGGACACGTTCCTAGAATCGTATGGATTCCGCCAGCTTGGAATCAAACATTACTCCCAGATCCTTTAAAGAATCACATCTGTTTCGTGGCAGATCACCAAACCGGTATTCGTGATGTAGTGGATAATGCTTTCTTGTGAACGTCAAGATTTGGCATTTGTATATATTCACTCGCAGTCTATTAATGTCACACCAACGTTCTATAATTTGAATCTGTGACTGAAGAAATCGGCAGTCTTCCACGGAGTCTACTCTTAAGAAAAAAATTGTCTGCAAAGAACAACTTTGCAAACACTGCAACTGATAGTGATCACATAAATCATTAATAAAATTTAGAAAAGTAAGGGCCCCAGGTTACTTCCCTAAGAGACACCCATCGACGGCACAAATATATCCGAGAAATGGTTCAAACAAGCTCTTACGACTCGAGACAAACAAGCTCTTACGACTCGAGACAAACAAGCTCTTACGATTCGAGATATGATTCAAAAAATTGTACTAATTTGGGAACAAAGCCAATTGAAGATAGTTTACTAAGCAGCAACTGATGATCAATCCCGTCGAAAGCTTTGGAAAAGTCCATATACACAACATCCAACTGATTATTATCTATGTTCTCGCATAAATATTGATCAAAAGTAGTCAAGCTGGACAAAGTAGACTGCTGACTAACAAAATCATGTTGATGGACAGATATACAATAGCTAACTCCGTGAAACAGGCGTACATAAAGACACCTCTCAAGGGTCTTCGCAAAATTATTTATGATGGCTATAGGTCGATAATTGTCGATAACCCCTTTATTCCCCTTTTTAAAAACGCGTTATTCTACTAATTTTCCAGCACTGAGGGAAGACAGATGTACTGTACTCGATGCCAAATGAAATAAGAAGTCAAGTGGTTCAGCAAAAATATTGGCGTAATCTTTCACTAGTAAGTAGAGAATACAATCCCGGGATCCCGAATCCCAAATCCCGGGATCTCGGGATCCCGGTCGCTTTTTGATCCCGAATGACCGCTGAAATTTGTCTTCGTATATTAAAAGAACGTCTAAGTAAATTTAATATTTCCCTTGAAACTGATATCGTGGCTATTGTAACCGATGGACCGAACGTTATGATAAAGTGGGACGGCTTGTTTGCACTGAACAACAACTGTGTCTCGCACATGGTATCAATTTGGCCGTCTGCGATGTGCTTTACAAAAAAAAAGAGGCAAGACAGCCCTACCCCAGACTCAGATGATACTATAAATGAACCAGCTGTGACTGCTGATTATATGAACGACAGCGATGATGGTGACAATTTAGAAGACTTAGACTGTCCAGAATCAGGTTTAATCTTAATGTCACAAAATGAACTTGCGCGTGAACACATACCAGAGTAAACAAAAGATCAAACAATTAATGACCTGATAATGAAAATCTGCAAAGTTGTAGTGTATTTCAAAAGATCACCATTGAAAAATGAAACACTACTTCAAACATATGTGAAGATTGAACATGAATGAATTGGACTTCTTTTGGACTGTAAAACCATGTGGAATAATCTTTTAACCATGCTGAAACGATTTTCTCTTTTAAAAACCTGCATTCAGAAAGCTCTTATAGATCTCAATCATCCAATCCGTTTAGAAGATGCTGATTTTGATTTGGTAAATAAAATTGTTGATGTGCTGACCCCAATTAAATTAACAGTAGAAGCAATCTGTCGGCGAGATGATAATTTATGCACAGCTGATACCGCTTTGAAATTTATTATAAAACAATAGTCTAGCAAAAACTCAGCACTCGCCAATAAAATGAAAACATCCATAGTGGAACGTATAAAGCAACGACGAAGTGATGATTTAACTGGTATGTTGAATTGTTTACAAAATCCACGAAAAGATGATGAAAACCAGTTATTATCGGAATTGGAATGGCTTGACTTATTTCCAGTTCCTACACAGGCTTTAGTGAGGAAGCAAATAAAGAGTATTGTTAAAAGACTAAATAGTCGAGATGACACGGAAGAGGAAGAAAGGATCAAGATCACAAACAGATGATGAGCTAAGGCAACAAACTTCCCAACCCCAATTGACAATAAGAGCATGGAATTCCCAGATCCTGAAGTACAAAATGAATCGGGGTTGGTAAATAGTATTAAGACGCGAAATGAGCCTGTTCGAGAATGGAGAAGTTCGTGGATACCACTTAGAATTAGCATATAAATATCTATTGTTTATTCCTCCAACCAGTGTAGAACCTGAGCGAGCGGTTTCAGCTGCTGCTTATGTTAGCAATAAATTATGAAGCTGCCTTGGAAGTCAAACATTGGATGCTTTGATATTATTTTATTTAGTATATCGTGTATTGTGTTGTGCAACAATATTTTTATTAATAAATTACTTAAGGTTTCTTTTAAATTTGAGCCCAATTAGAAACCACACAGTCTAATCCCGGAATTGTATTCTCTACTAGTAAGAGATGGGTATGTTATCACATGCCATAGAATTAGAATTTTTAATTGATTTGAGTGATGTGGCTACATCGTCGTAAGACAAGCTTGTAACATTCATGGAATTATTAGATAATGAGCGACATATTATTATTATTAAGTTATGCGGCAGTTTCGTTAAAATTCTAGAATTTAGCAGAGATAGGATGAAAATAGAGTTTGAAACTATTATTGTCACAATTCTTATTTTATTGTTCTATTGTCGTTATAAAAGGATCAATCATCGCTAAACACTAAATATCGTATGCACTGTGTATTTACATGAAAACTACAACACTAGGGACGTTAATGTATAAAGTAGAATGCAAATTC
This sequence comes from Amphimallon solstitiale, assembly GCA_963170755.1. Taxonomy (NCBI): domain Eukaryota; kingdom Metazoa; phylum Arthropoda; class Insecta; order Coleoptera; family Scarabaeidae; genus Amphimallon; species Amphimallon solstitiale. The sequence continues at coordinate 79,352,293 of OY720681.1, read as the reverse complement.
GAGACCAATTTTTCTCAACGAAATATACTTTATTATTAAAATTTCGTTAAATTAGCATTGTTATACTCTAAAAAACATTATATTCAGGTAATGCAATGTTGATTTTGCTTTATTTTTCCGTGCATGAACCAATGTAAAAATTTTATAGTACTTACACAATATGAAGAAAAAACTTTATTTCATACTGTTTTTAATGTCTCCCAAGGTTATTGCTTTGGAAGTGTATTCTCTGTATAAAATATTCGCTTAGAAGCTATTACATTTCGCGTGAATATTTTATAAAGTCAGCGTCTGCCACATCTACATAGCGAGTTTTTTTAACACGTACCTCTCCGTGTAAGTTCTCATTATATTTTAACGTTTCGAGTGTTCCGAGCAGGCAGAAGAGGAAAATTTTACAGCACAACTCGGAATATTTCCAAAACATATTTCACTAATTTTCCGCTACGCTAAATACTTATATAAAAGTTTACACAATATTTGCAGAGTCCCTTTTTAGTTTCGTTTTTCGTCCATCGTCGGAAAGCAAAGAATGGCGAAAACTTTATTTTACTCTGCATCTACTAAAAAAGTTTTTCATTCTTGCCGTTCGGCAGACTATCGATACACGGGGATAACTTTAACCGATGGAAAAAGAGAGAGGAGCGAGATTAAAAAAGTTTCTGTATGGAGAAAGAGATCCGTCGCATAGAATTAAGATTGATCACAGAAAATATTATATTTCGTATACTTTACTCGCAAGAATCTATCGAGTTTATTTATTACAAATTAAGAATTAAAAATGTATCTAATAAATATCTGTTTTAACAAATTCTTGTCTTTCGTGATTGCTGGAAATAGGTTATTATTGTTCCTATAACTAAAATGTATGGAGCTCTATGGCTTTAGGCAAATTATTAATCTGGTGTTTAGTCAGGTCTCGTATAATTAATGATACTGTGGATACAAAGTCTACTACTTTGGGTTGACTGACTGATTAATTCTTTCGATACGCTTAATTACTCAGGCATGTTAGTCTTATAGTTTCAAAGATATAACCTTCCTTAGGCAGTGTCATTCAAGCAGGACACTGTGTAAAACTGAGTGGAAAGCTACCGAATCTACACTTTCATAATAATACTGGCGTTCCTCAGGGCAATATTTTTGGACCGCTGCTTTTCATTTATTTTCACGTCGATGTTTTCCTGCTATTTTAGATAACAGTATTGTAAAATTTTGTCGTAGACTGATGACTAGAGATCGGCAGTCAGGGGTATAGTGGCAGAATTTATATGTTTAGGATTTACTGTCGGGTTTTGGGATTTTGTCGTGATTCGTGGAACATTTATTTCTTTGTTTTTAATTGCCTGTAATATACAAGCTGTTCCACTGTAATTTTGTATTTACCAATGATATAAATTTACTTTTACACTTATTTTAATTCTTGTTAGTTTTCTTCTTTTTTTTTTTTTGGTGCCCCAATTTCTTTTATAAAATATAATATATGACGTGTCACAAAATTCGCGGAACACCTGGACGGTACGTTATTATGTGAGGGGGCCAAGGATCATCGGAAAAATATGGAAAAAATTCCATCGCTGTTAATTTCAAAGAAATGAATATTGACAGTTAAGCACTTCAGATATCGTTTGTCTAAATTACTGTAAAACTATAACCAGGTTTGTAATTAATCATTCTTCTAATTATACCATTTCCAGAAAATCATTTTACGCTAATTTTACCTGAAAAAACAGCAACATTGTCTTGCATTCTTGCAAATTCTAGTACCTTATCCATTATTAGTATAAATCAAATATGTTGCCAAATTACCTTTACAAAAAGGCCAATATCTTCTAGAATCAACAATATGGAATTTTTTTAAATATTTTTCCGTGTTTCTTTATCGCTCCTTCAAACCGTAGTGTTGGGCTGCTCCGCGAATTTTAGGATACGTTGTATATTAAGATAGGATATATTCCTACTTAATTTAGAACACCTATTAAAGGTTCCCCTGGAAGCCAATACTCTGTATATACTTCTGTAAACGAAAGGATCTGGGGTGCTATTTCTATCGAGCACCGCTTTACTCCTCTTTTGTAAACTTTTAGTTATAATTACTCTTATATACCTTAAATTATTTTTTCTGTTTAGTTTCTGAGATGAATATACAAAAACAACCCTAAAATTGGAAGTATGTTAGTGGATTATAACTTGAATCTTCAGTTCTGCATCGTTATTTATATGGGAGAAATAAATCTAAATGTGTCTACATTAATTTCGAAAAGGTTATAAATGTTGCTTTTTCTCGCTAAGTCGTCATTTCACATTTAATTGTTTATAAAACCTATTGATTTTTTTAATTATAGGGTGTGGTTAAACACTTTAACCTTCTTTCCTTCCTCTTGGGCAAGAGTACCTTTTGTAAGCTCGTCAAATATCTAAATAAGGGAAGTTGCACTAATCAAACCTAACCTAACCCTGACCCACCCCTTCTCCGCAACCGGCACAGCGGCGGCGATCTGCGTCAATAGAGTTCCAACCAAGAGAGAGTTAAGCATCTCCGCAATTAAAATATATAGAGATCGTGGCACAAAGATTTTGAATATAAAACCATCGAATAGCAAATGTTATCGTGGACCATTATGGTTTCCATTTAAAAAGCAAAAGGTTTATATCATATCATGAGAACGCTAAGAACAATAAAAAAAACTCGATGATATTAATTAGTTCTGCGTTAAAACTTTTTAATAGCGTTCATAATAATAAAGATATGATTTTTTTTCTTAAATATTGATTTTTCCTCGTTTTCTGTCCATAACCTGAAAACATCAATCGAAACTAAATGCTTCTACTTAGACTCGAATTGGGCAGGAAAAACGGTAATAAAACGAAGGTTTTAACTCCACAAATGAATGAACGGTTTTAAAAATTGTATGGAATTTGGCCCGCCTTGTACATACATAGCGACTTAAAATCCAGAAATATTTCATGGCGTTCAAAACTATTTGAATAAATACATAAATAATCACAAATCAAAATATGCCCTCCATATTAGAAGGACCATGTATGTACTGAGCATGTTTGTTGATTTATCTTACGCGTGCACGTGACTCTTAAAACGAAATTAATGTGTGCTATTTTTGAATATCTTATTCCGAGATTTCTTTTGACAAAGAGTTTAACCGGAATCCTAAAATAAAGCTGTGTTTAGATTCGGGATACGCCAGCCGGGGTTGCAGTAAAATTCACCGCTTGATATTTCACGTTTCTTGTGTGGTCTGACCCCGGGTGGGATATATTTTGGGTGCGCAAGACAAGGGTAATAAGAGGACTGCTACCACACTGCTGTTAACAAATCTCTATTGCATTACAGTGTATGTATATACACTAAAATGCCATATCTTGAATATAGTGGGTGAAAATATATCACAGTAAGCTAGACAATGGAATGCATTATACTGACAATGTTACTCTATGATAATTTCAAGGGCCTTTAATGTTACGAAGAGTTTTAATAGGTGTTTACTGCTATGCTAATGGTTGCTATATTTCACAGCGCTATTATTTTCTTTAATAAAATTTAGTGTTTAACAGATGGACAACTATATATTTAGAATGATTATTATCATCAAATTCCATAACCACAGCCACAGCTATGGAATTATCGAAACTAAAACCGAACAAAAAAATGAGGTGTGGCCACCACATGACTTTCTTATATGCATGAGCCGTCAAATTACACACAAATTGTTCTGAATGGTTTTAAATACTTTTATCTTAGAAAAATAAACCTGAAAGGTGTGTTACTTCAAGTCCAAACTTTTAAGAATTTTTTTATACAAAAAATATTCAAAATCCTATTCTAAATACATATTTACTTTATTCTCTTAATAAATCTCTATCGAAGGCATACTTTGCGAGATATTTGAAAAAAGGCTACTCGCTAAGAGTAGAAGTGTTACTTCCGGTCCAAATTTTGACATTTCATTTCTACAAAAAATATTCCAAATCCAGTTCTAAATACTTGCTATTCGATACGAGTAAGTGTTACTTCCGGTGCAAATTTTGAATTTTTTTAATACAAAAGGTATTGAAAATTAAGTTCTAAATACTTTTATACTCGTAACGTACCTGTCTAAAAAGCATGGTTTGCGAAATATTCACAAAAAACTGATTTTCGATAAAAGACCTATTTCCGGTAGGAATTTGGAAAAACTTTTTTAATAAAATTCTTCTCAAATATAATTCTGAGTACATATGAATTCTTTATAAATTTGTTTAAATTTAGTAGTTGACGAAATATTAGCAGAATTAAATTTTTTCACTGAAGTAAACTAATACTTCCGGTCAACCTATTTACTGAAAATCTAATCAGATCTCAAGAGGGAGATTATACCCGTAAATATAAAATTTGGAATTGATACCTATAGCGGTTTGACCGCTATCGTGGTCACAGACTGAAATTTTTTTAAAAACCACTTTTTCGGTATCAGGGGACTTCAAAACGTGGACATCTGCAAAAATCTCGAGGTCGAAAATTTTCATCCTTCGAAATTCTTCCTTATACTACGTATAAGAAAGTAAAACAACATTCCTAGAAAGATTTATTACCTGTTCATTTTTAAGAAAAACAGTTCTTATTTCCCTATATTTGAAATTATGTTTCAGTGTGAAATATATGGCTTATAGATACCCAAATTTTATTACAAGAATTCAGCCTTCAGGTCAAGCATAATTTTTTCGTTATCTGGGCGAAAATATCACCATTTAAACTATGGAGGTGCTGAATTTACGATTCTTAAAACATTCAATGAATTTCACCAAAAAAGAAGAGGTATAAAATATGTTTTTCGTAGTCAGACGTTTTAGTGCTCGCAATATTAGAAAAAATAAGTTATGAGCATCATATGAATTTCTTATATACGTTCCGAAATGTGTATTCATTCCCAAGTTGTTCTAGAGTAGAAAGATTAATTCTGGTTCGAATTTTGAAATTTATTTTATGCAGAAATTATCCCAAATACAGTTCAAAGTACTTTTCTTCTTTTAATAGATTTGTATAGAATGCATAATTTGAGAAATATTTGCAAAAAATAGCTATTCAGTAAGACTAAAGGTATTATTTTCGGTGGGAATTTTGAAATTACTTATTTTTATACAAAAATTATTCCAAATGCAACTCTAAATACTTTTGTATACTCAATAAATCTGTATAGCATGCAATATTTGCCGGATATTTGCAAAAACTGCTGTTAAATAACAGTAGTGTTACTAAAATTGTTCCAATTCGTGGTCTAAATACTTTTATATTCCGGATAAATCTGTATAGAATGCATAATTTCAGATATTTGTAAAAGACTGTTTTACGCTAAGCCACAAACACCTACTTCCGGTAGGTATTTTAAAAAACTTTATTAAATCTTTCTTTTTAGTGCTTTGGTAATTTTTAGAAATTTGTTTAACCTCAGTTTAACTACTCAACACGAGATAGTAAATTTTATTTTCCTTTACTGAAGTAGACTACTACTAAATTATAAGCGAATTGAGAGATCTGAAAAATGTGTCAGGGTTACGATTTAAAAGGCTCCCCCGTATTTGACATATTTCATATGAATAAATTAATATAATATGTTAGCTCTTTTTTCATTTTCCATAATACTTTTGCATTTATCAATAAGAGTAATCAATAAATTTGCGAGTGGTCGTCAATCGCCCAAGCGAATAATAGCCAGTAGTTGCGAGTCGAATACCTAACTGTGTCCACGACTGTTCCATTCAATTTTGATTTAGACTCGATGTTTTTTTATCTCTTTTGTATTTACGAATTCAACTAGTTGATCGTTTTTGCATTTCAGTGGAATTGCTAGAGATCGCGACGGAGAAAACTCAAGAGTTCAAATCTCTTTCAGATCAAGATTTTTATTGGAAGAACTATGGAAAACGATTAATCATTCTACTTGATGAAACAAAAGTATAATGAATACATTTAACAACAGCACTGGACAAATATTTGTACGTTTATACATATTCATATAATGTACATAATAATATTACAGAAATGAGACACAAGACAGCTTTAAAAACTATTTAATAATAATAAAAATAACAATTATAAATAACACTGCAATATTAGTCGCTTTACATAAAATTTGATTTATATTTCATTATTTTTTTTTTTTGGAAACATAATCCTCCAGTAAATCTGATCGTTCGATTGTTCACATTTTTTTGAATATGTTTCGCTTAATTTTGCAGCTTTTCTTTTGCAACATAGTTTAGGCTGTTTCGATTATTCTTTGCTACATTTGCTTCAACTCTATTGTTGTTTTCTAGAGCAACTGACAGTTTTGGTTGTGCTTTCATCTAAAAGTTCTTTGGCAGTTCTGTTCTTTGTAGTTTTCTTATCTCGTATCGCTTTTAGGTTTTTTTCTAAGCCACGCAATCTATATATCTCTTTTTCCTTAATTATAAATTCTTTTTCATCAGCTTACTTCTCTGTTTATTTTCCGAAGCCTGTCTTTTTCGAACGTTCCTTTTCATTCATTTTTTGTTCCAAATATGCTTTATATGATGAATGATCATGTTCTGCTAACGAATAAAGCTCCGCTGGAATGTGTATATTTTTTTCTTTACTATTATACACTAATTTTAGGGCATCTTTAACTACTAGAATTAAATTAAATGCTTTTCTTGTAGAGAATTTATTTCTCGCGTTAGAATTTGGGATTTCATTGATTTTTATATTGAATATTTTATTCCAAAAGTTATCATTTCGTATATTATAAATATAAAGGAATATATTTAATCGGATTTGGAAATCCCGGTCCTAAAAGTATGTTCTTAATTATTACGTAAATGACATTAGACATCCTTTACAGAATAATCATTAATTCAATTTCCTGTAAATTAGTTATAGTGTAAGTAGAAAATCAGATTGTTAATTACAACTCGGCAGTAAAATACGCCAAAACATGTGATTGCACATCTTAAACGCGTCTATTGTATTAATAAATTACCGTCTAGAAGAGGAGAAAGACATTTGCAAGTTCTAATCTGGCTGAGAAGTTTTTTGTCTTGAACAAGCCTACAATCTTCTTCCCACTACGGTCTATACAGCAATCTGCCACCGACAAAACTTTATCCGTCGCGGAGATTCGCAGATGGGAGTTTAGGATTATCTGTTGTGAATTTAACTTAAATTAAAGTTAATCCCTTGACTCTGAAATGTTGTGCCGCGTTCTTTTTAACTTCTGCAAGTTTAGTTTTGCGTTAATGTCCGTCATGTTTTCTTAAGAAAATTTAATTCAAGGCAGACATAGTAAATTGAATTTCCTGTTGTGGCAGCGCAAAAAGTTCAAACTTATATACGTTTTTAAACACTACAATAACTCCGCGAAACTGAACTAGAACTAAAAGTTTCAATAAAAGCACAAATAATATTTAAGTCAAAAAGTCTAACTTTAATTGCACAATTTTAATTTCTACACTCTTTTCTAATGAAACATCATTGTTGGGAAGTTAAACTGGTCAATAATGAAATTTTTTTACAATCTATTAAGTATGTTTATGACCAATCTGAAACTATTTTTAAAACTATTTCACCAACAAGCACATATTGTGCAAAAGATCCTAATGACAAGTATGAGATATTTTTGTTTAATTTTGCGTTTCGCTTTGCTTTGAATAAAACTAGATAAATAATAATAAGTCGATTAAAGCACTGGCCGGATATTTTGGGTTTGTATGATCTGCATAGAATTACTAATACTTCTGAATTACTTACACTCGTCGACATAGCTGGTTTATCAAAAACGTGTTCAGTCAAACAAAAACAATATTATGACAATTTAATAAAGAGATCGAATAATAAAACTAAAACCTAGAAAACAGTAAGATGCATTACGGAAGATCCGCGTTCAGATGAGAATAAGGTTTATGATTCAGCAGGTAGATTCATCATAATCTTCGAATGGTTGCTGATTTATTTATAGAATATTTTTCTTCAGATGATAAACCTAACGTAACTCGAGCCTCACTTAATCAGTTCATTGGTTAATAACAGTTTTTATTCAAGGCCTGTTGATAATGATGAACTAAAAGACAATGTAAGTGAAGTTAGTATCAAACATTCAGCTGGGCCCGATGGCTTCCTTGCTTCATAATAAACTATGTGTCTGATTGTATATCCCCGCCTCTTGCTGATTATAGTGAATGCGTGTTTTTGTGTGGACGTATTTTCAGATTCTTTAAAGATATCCAAAATAACACCTGTGTATAAGGAAGGCGATCGTCTCTGTGGAAAACTACAGACCAATTTTCTTTAACATCTGCTTTCACAAAGATTTTTGAAGAGGCTGTTAACGGAAAATTAGTTCAGTATTTGACAGATAACAATCTGCTTTCCTCAACTTGGATATGTTCCAGGTGGGTCCACCCAAAATGCTTTACATCTGAGTTTAAACTATGCCTATGAACAACTAGACAAAAAAAAACGAAGGTTGGAGGTATTTTCTTTGGGCAGATACAGTTTCGTCCGATAATCTTCACTTAATCCTTTTCTAATAACGCTAACTACTTTACTATGTTACAGTTTCGTCCGGACCGAATTTATCGGTAATTAGGGGTAGGTACAGTTTCGTCCGATAATCTCCAAGTCATTAATGCTTTTATGGTCCATACAAGTCTTGAATTTTATAATAAAAATATGTTGAACACAAACAAGTAGAATGAATTATATGTTAAAAAAAAAAAAATCAAAATGCAACAATTTATTGAATTACAAAAATATACAAAATTACAAAAGAGAAAACAAAAAAAGTCTTGAATTTTATAATAAAAATATGTTGAACACAAACAAGTAGAATGAATTATATGTTAAAAAAAAAATAAATCAAAATGCAACAATTTATTGAATTACAAAAATATACAAAATTACAAAAGAGAAAACAAAAAAAGTCTTGAATTTTATAATAAAAATATGTTGAACACAAACAAGTAGAATGAATTATATGTTAAAAAAAAAAAAAATCAAAATGCAACAATTTATTGAATTACAAAAATATACAAAATTACAAAAGAGAAAACAAAAAAAACTGAAATAATATAATAGATACAGTTACATACTACAACCAATATGTTTAAAAAAATACTTAAAAGAAATAATAATGTGAAACTAATTTAATATATTCCAGTGTTGTCAGTTCTTTATTATCATATTGTTCGATTTTCTCTTTGAGAAAATTAACACGTTTGTTTGTGTAGGTGTTAACTTTTCTATGTTTATTTACACTTTGTATTTGTACGTAAATTTCAGCTTGATACTGGCGCAAAACCTCAAGAAAAATGAAGATATTTGGATGATAGAAATTAAAACTCTTATTTAGGTGTGAATGAAAGGATTCGCATGCGTTGGTTGTTCTGGAGCTACTAGCACATATAGCCGCCCAAATTTCGGGAGGAAATATTGAATCCTCTTCTATATAAGTTTCGATTAGGTACTCTATAAATGCTTGTAGGTTGTCATGTTCTGGTGCTATAGGAAGTAGATCAAATACTAAACAGTCGCCAACATCCTCTGGTTCTAAGAAAAGCAGGCCAAAACAATATCCAATCCATTTGCCAATATCTGTTTTCTCTTTATAATGTTTTAATTCAGGATGCGGATGGTTCAAATTACAACGGGATATCAAATTCTCCTCACCCATAGTGTAAACAGTAGCAGTGCATTTTGGTGCGCGACATCTCCACTTTTTTTCGCCACTTGACAGTTGTTCCGCAAAACAGTATCTGAAGTTGTTCACAAGCAATAATTCTTTGCCGCGCTTACTAACGCTTTTGATCACATTTAAATTTTCCATGTTGGACTTGTAACTTGTAATATTTAACTGTGTAATGTTAACTGTTAAGTGTAATGGGACAGCCGGTGTAATATATGTATTATTCCCTTAATTAGGGGTGGGGTAGCGATAGGAAATAATGATAGAGTAAGTTTAAAATGGAATATACTTTAAATGGGTCCGTAATGCATAATCTTGTATTTAAGGATTAAAATTTAAGGATTAAAATCAAACTTTCCACAATCCTAAGCTTAATCCCCCACTTTACCTGCCGGACGAAAGTGTATATGCTAAATTTGACCCTCAGATAATGGTCAGACGAAACTGTATATTATAATTTATGCAAATCTGCTAATCGGACGAAACTGTAATCGCCGTTTTCTTTGACTTGAGTAAGACCTTCGACATTCAGGTAAACAGGTAGATAATGTTGGAGGGCCATTAAGTTCATCGTGTATGAACTTGTTGTGTGGAGTACCTCAGGGTTCCTTCCTCGGCCCAACTCTCTTTATAATATATGTAAATGATTTGTGTGAATCAATGAAACATGGTATGGTTTCCAAATATGCCGACGATACATGCTGCATTATCTTTCAGTGTATGCTTGATGACATGTCCATGGTGCAACGGCATGGGTCTTCTTTGGTTAAAAAAAATGAGTCCACATTTTTGGATATTTAAAGAGAAAATCCGTTAGATATCAAGCAAAAATAGACATTTTCGCGATCGAAAATTGAGCAATTTCTGAAACAAACTCCCGATAAGGGTCTCCTGATGATGAAGGTAAATAAAATATGTACCGAGTTAATTTAATTTAATTATCTGATTTATAATGATGGTTGTGAAAATATTCGGGCTAGCAGGGGCTTGTCGGTGTGAAGAACTAATAAAAATGTCTACTGATGACATTGACAACAAAGGTGACATTTTAGTTGTTAATATTCCTGATTCAAAAACACGCAAATCTCGACGATTTATCGTTGTCGATGAATAAGAGGGCCTTAATATTGCTCTATACAGAACGTATTTGGCACTATGATCAACTCAAACCGCACACCGTCGTTATTTGTAAGCTACAAGACACAGTTTGATATATCTTTAAAATCATGTTAGTCTGGTTTTTACTGTCGTGGGTCAGAAAAATATTACATTGATTACTTGAATGTCTACGTGACGTATCATATTATGTATTTAAAGCACGATATAAAAGTTACATAGAATCCAACGCCATCTCTAAGTCAAAACATGAACAAATTGACAAAACACGTTTTGCATGTCTGCTCCTAAAGTGTAGAATTATATAATCATAAATTAAATAATACTGGGGAATGTTATTGCCCAAGTATGGCTGTTAAGCAATACATTAACAAACAAAGAACAAAATTAATATACACACATCTCTGTAATTTAAAATTTTAATTTAAAAACATGCATTAACACAAGCTACATAATTACAGATATAACTGTAAAGTTATACAGCACGTAAATAGAATTAAAGAAAATAAAGTTTCGGAGAAAAGTCGTCTTCCTTACATAACAGAATTGAAATTGCTGTGTATAATAATAAAAAAGAAACTGGACTATTCACGAACACATAACGTGGATTCGACGTCGTACGAAAAGTAAAGGTAAATGGGAATTGAGCTAATTTATACCGATTCAAATTCCAGGCACGAGCTGTTGAGGCGAATATGGATAAGCTCGTATCCAATCTCAGTCGCTCGAGTTCCAGACTAAATTATAAACAGTAAAATGTAAATCTCGAATGGAATGCAAAGATGTTGAACAGAAAAAAAAAAAAGGAAATTGTAAAAGATAGGAAATAAAAGGAGGTTCTCTTTGTATTTCACTCGTTAGGATTGCAGACGTCCTTTATTTGTGAAGCTATTAAGGTAGTAATAGTAAATGAAGTATGTACGCCTGAAATTAGTTTTTTATAAAAACATTCGGTGTGTATAAAAAGTATATAAATGTACGAAATTACAGGTAGAATTTGAGTAACCTTTTCATTTATTTTGTTGAACGTCTACTGGAATGAAAACATGCGAATGGAAATCCAAATGTAATCTAATAAATGTGCAAACAACCTGTTCCAATTTTATTACCGGAAAATGCAGAATTATTAATAACGCTATTCTTATATTATAAATTAACCATATTTTTTCCGATAAATCGTGCCAGGCAAACCATGCCGAAGGAGTATATTAGGCCACTAAATCACCAATAAGAAGGTAGGAGTAGTGTTATAATAATTACTGTTATAAAATCGTTTTCTATTCAATGGTAAAAGCCATTTTTAGTGTTGTTAATTCTTTAAAGTTTGATGTAAGGAGGAGTGGGGGCTAGATGTGACAGGTGCTTGAATTAATTAAACAGCAAACACAATTGTCTAATACGATTTTTTAGCTTTGCACTGAGTAATTAATTGGGTAAATTTTAATTGGAAAAATTTACCCAGGGTGAGATTCGAATCCACTCTTCCCAATTGCTAGTCAGGTGCGCTACCATTACGCTACCTGGGTGCAGTGAGTGCGAGTGTTCTTAATCGTCTTGAAACATCTCAAGAAACAGATGTAATTAAAAAATTATTTAAAATTAAAAAAAAACACTATTGTCAGTTCCACCTACCGTAAAATAGTCTAGGTAGTGTTAGCATAAGATTGAACCCAAAAAAGTTCACTTTTACAGAGTCTGAAACCCGCTTTACGTAGTGAGTTGGACATTTTAGGAAATTTGATCGCCCACCATGCATTTCTTTAAAAAATCGCAATGAACGCAGTTTAATAGGTAATTTTGAAATTTGTCATCCATTTATTTTAATAACATGTCTATCTAGCACACATGATATGATTTCAAAATATCATTTTCCCCGCCATTTACCACCCATCATTTCTACTATTGGTCATGAGCGGGGCCAGTTGTTATTGTCTAAGTTAATAATCTCATAGAAGGTAATTAATACTTATTCTTTATAAGTTAGTTATAAATTATACATGTTTTAATTACATTATTCAATTCTTACGTATTTATTTAATTCCCTTGCGTCACTAATCGACGATAATTACATTTCAAATCAAAAACGAAAGGAAAGCATCCATCACTTTTGTTATATTTTTCGCACATTACCTAAATTAAATTTAATTTAACAGATTAAAATACTTGCACATTAATTACATAGAGAATGTAAGTATAATTGATTTCAATTTAGATAATATAATTTTACCTTCGCGATAATTCCGAAGTGTGCCACTGGATAAAAAGTAGTAAATGATGAGAAACCTTCAGTGACGTGATACATGTTAAAACAAAAGATAAAACTGCTATAAGAACTTTTTATGAGCAGAGACAGATAAAGGTTGATGAACTTTCACGGTTAGATATATCTGCAGAAGTAATACAATGACCATAAAAGTGCAATAAATTAAATAAACAAGAAAATAAGGTCGTCGCTTTTAAATGAATGGATATTTGCACCTATCGAATAATTGCCTTTTTTTCCATTATTCAATAATTATCTTTGTCGTCGGACTAATAAAAGTTCGAAGATATTAAAATTGAAATGGAAATAATTAAAAATTAACTTAAGAAAGGAGTTATTCTTCGAAAGGTAAGTGAATTTAGTGCTACGTGTAAATAATGGGGTTTAATTAAATGAAGCTTTCTATGTTTTTACATTTTAAAAAAGTTTTGTTATAATACATTAAGTAATTATGTTTCTCCTAAATGTTATTTTAATCACTTAAAGATTGTAAAACATCCAATAGGTTTTGCGACTGATGCCACACACTGAATTATGAATTTTATCTGATATTTGATGGATTATTCAATTTTTCAGAATAACTTTGTTCTTGATTTTCGTGCATTACACTTATCTGTTTAAGATTTTACAGAAAACGAAAACGGAAATATCAACTATCAGAACTAACATGCTGTAAAACTGGACTGAATATTAGCTTTATATTGTTTTCTTTTATTACATTTGAGTAAATCTTTAGTCCCTCACTACGTTCTAGCCGCACGTTCTTTTCGATTTCGTTAATAAACTTTTATAATCCTACTCTTTCTAGTCTTTTCCCTGATTCTACTGTAGGATATGACTGCTGAGGTTATGTTGTTGAAATATGCCGAGTATTTCGAAAGGTGTTTTTTAAGGTATTCTAACCTTGATAATTTTAACTTAAAAAGCAAATACAAAGAGACTCGCTTTCACCAAAGAAGTTATAATTGCAATGAGAAAAACATTTTTTTCAAAAAGAAGATAACTTTTCACAGGATACTAGGGCGCGGACATGACCGGTTTAAACTACGACGAAGATACAACGGAGCAAAGACTTAATGTAAACAACACACGTTTACTAAATAGCGCTAATTCATATGGTGAACTTGCAACTTCTGTTTACGCCCGAGAATGAGAGCAAAAATGCCCATAAAATAAGGAATTTATGAGTAAAATCCTCTTTTCATCAGCGTAGATAGGAGCGTGAGGGGTTTTTAAAATTTATTATATTTAACTTATATAATAAATAATAAAAAAAATTTCATTCATACTTAGTTTCGTTTTTTCATGGTTTTGACTGTTAATTACGTACTTCGTAATTTTTGTAATAGTCTGTTTAATACCGGTTTATTGAATCGACTTCTCCCAATTATCTAGACGTAAGTGTGCACTGGATTTCGTTTAGTTTCAATAACATACGCGTACATTTTTAGTTATCATTTATTTAGATCTAGAACGTTGTTTATGTTACTTTTTCTGATATGAAAATGAATTGTCAGTGATTCCGAAATTTATTACAAAGTCTGTAAAGTATCGTTACATAATGCCAAAATATGGCACGTTCGTCACTTAGCTTTGCTAAAACATACACAGAAATAGTTTTTATGCAGAGAATTTCGATAGTTTACATAATTTCGTTACATGTTTAAATGACGATTCTCGATGTATTTCTGAGTGCAAGGAACTAACAAAAATCCCAAATTTAAAAAATCAATTGTTATTCCTTCAGGAACACTTTGGAAATTTGCCTAAACTAATCACATATTTTGAAAATCGAAATCTTAAATTAAAAGATGGATTAACCACATTAGAGGTGGGCTATTAATAATTCGGCAAAAGTGAGACGCAGTTTTTAATAGAAATCCAGATTTAATAACATTGCGGCAATTGTGTATGCTAAATACGCTGAAATAAAAGAATATTTCCAGTACGCACCTATAACCAGTTGCGATGTAGACTAGAAAGGCCGTTTTCTATCCACAAGGATGTACTTAATTCAAAGAGAACAAGCCTTACAGAAGAGAAAATGAAAAATAATAAGGTATTTTGTATTTTATAGATCATCAGCCACTTGTTATCCAATTATATAAATAAAATTAAAACCTCTTTAAAAATATATTTCAATAGTGCGGCCATGGGCGATGAGTCATCAACCGTACGTGTCCGCGCCCTAAGGATAACAAATAAGCCAATTTATTAACTGTAAGCGATCCTAAACAAAAAGAGCCCAAAACGTGGATGGCAAATCTCATACGTTTTCTGTGGTGTACCACGTACGTTAAATTTTATACCTGCAGTGCAAGTACCTACCTACCTTAATTTTTCTGGATGTTTTCGATAATAATTATTTATGGCTATTTATAGTACGATGGGCCGACCAGATTTCGCAGAATTTGTACAATACTACTGAAAGCGGAAGTAGTTATAGAAAAAAGGGGAGGGGATAAACGTTTTTTCACATTCAAAGATTAACAGCAGAGGTAAAAAAAACTTCATTAGTAATTTAAATGGAAAAGAAAGTCACTATGGACGGAGTAAACCGAGAATTTACTCGGGTCAGAGTACAATATTCAAATTCTTCGGATGTTTTTACAATAAGAAGGACGAATAATGTTTAAAATTAAACTATATATTTTCTTTTAAGAGTAATAGTCTTCATTTTAATACTGGTTTTGGAAATCGCGCCATAGATGTGTACTCATGGCGCCAATTTGTAATACCTCATTTTTCAGTTCTCTGAACTTTTCAATTTCTTGTACTTCCGTTATGGCTTGATATGAAACTACTCCTTGTTGTCTTAATTGAACCTCTACTACCATTGCCTCATAAAGATGGTAATTTTATAATTAATATATCAGCTGCAACGATTTCTCTGCCCAGGAATATACCTAGGAATAAAATAGTGTATCAAAGGCATACAATTTGATGTGATGAATTTTAGAATGTGAGATGTAGTTTGGGGAAAGGTTTTAGAAAATTATTATTATCATATTATGTAATAAAAATTATAAAAATTAGGACATGTTTTAAAAATATTTAATTGCAATTTTTAAACATATACTTTGAATATCTAAATTCAAAAGATCGAATTTATAGTTTAATTTAGTAGGTGTATTTAATACATTGGATAAAAAAAAACAATTATTATTATTGAAAAGAGATTTTTGAACGTCCTAGAATTAAGAAGATATCAATTTTCACTCTGAACTTTTGGTGATACATATATTAAAACCAGAGTTTTTAGTGTGAAATAAATCCAACGCGTAAGTGAGGTTTAGTTAGCTGTTATTTAAAGTAGTCAACTGAGGAATATTTAATTTCCACGTATCTTGAGATTTATTTTATTACCTTGCCAAAGTTTCAGTTAAGCCATCACTATACGAACTGACTAATGTAAATGAATTTACAAGCGGAAGTACATTTGATAAAAATTCTTGCTTTTGATAACGCTTACGATGGCGTATCTTTTTTTACATTCTTTCATAATAAAATTTTGATTAACATAAATTCTTTTATAGATATTATAAACTACCTTTTAGCTTTTACAGTTTTTTAACGAAGGCGATCAATAATAGAGATATTTTAACGAGTGAGCGTCTAGGGAGTGCGCTAATTATAGAGATTATTAATCGCATTTTAAGATACATGTTAGTTACAATATTTTGCCGTCGATTGTATTTTTAATAAAATAAGTAGATATAGAATCAGTTTTTTAATTTTTCATGTAACGAATAAACTAAATACAAATTCAACTATCTGCTTATTAATAGTAGAATATAGAAATAGTAGAGTTATAAAAATTTAAATAGGGCACACAGTAGAATTATAGAATCATTAAAAATTACATACTTGTATTTAAACAACTTTGTATACTTATCGATACCACACACAATACACGGGTGATATGCGGGCTGCTGCTAAAAATGTTTTCACATTCGCACTTTATTTCAAACATAGTGTACATCAATACAGCATCTAAATACACGGTCGACGGAAAAAGACTTGTTTTTACACCATATAGCTACTTCAGAGTGTAGAGAAAGCATTCACAATTTTATATGTACAAAATACCGAGAGAGGAGGAATTTGAATTGCATTCTCTTCTATTAAAATCAAGTATTAACGTAAGCGGTTTTAAGCGAATACATAATGACCCACCAGCAATGCTGTATATAAATGGAAGTGACAAAGAATTAAATCCTTAAGTAAACAGTTATCAATGCCGGATTAGCATAATTCGGCATTTCGTTGTAAAGATACGTAACGGGTGGTAATGTTCTTAAATTCTACCTGTTTTAAATGCAAAATCATCTTGGATTTACATACAATTTGAACACTACATACAACTAAGACTATAATATACACCATCTACTCTTAGGCGGATTTCCTATTTTACTCTTATAGGAATGAATTTTAAAAGACAAGCTTAAAAACATGTGCATGTAAAAAATATAAAGAAACATGATTTTTAACACTTAAGTACTATACCAGAGAGTTTTGGCCTTCCAGACATTAGTTTTTGCCTCGTATCTTTCAAACTATTTTTTTACATTTATACAAGCACCAGAAATTTTATGAATAGATAATCCAAATTCAAAATAAAGGTTAGTTGATTTTTTCGAGTATGTGCACTTTTTTAGCGCTTGTAAGGTAATCTTTATTTCATAGCTTTTAATAAATTCAGCTTTTTACTTTACCCAGTAGTTTAAATAAATGCATATGCTTGCTTTTTAAAACGTAAAACAATATATTATAAAAATGTGGAGTGCCAAAAATACCATCATAGTGTAAGCTTTCGTAAAGGAACCCTTATAAATGCCCTACGTTGTTGAGCCATAATGAAAAAGAACAACTAAATTTATTAATAACAGCTCTAAAATTATGCCCGTTTATACTTTAATGATTTTTTAAAATAAAATAAAATAATTGAATCGTTTTACCTGACTAGCTCATTTTTTCCCAGGTCGATCAAGGTTAAGAGATACTAACAATAACTAGTCTTAGGGCATTATTTGGCACAATTCAATAAAACACAACTGTATCAATTTAAATACAATTTAAATAATAATTGTATTAGAAACCAAGAGTTCTTTCATATATTAATACAAACACAAGAAAAAAAACATTCATAAAATAACCTCAATTTTAATTCGAACAAACATATTAATAAAATAACATTCTAGCGCCTTTAATGCTGAAATATTCAATGAGATGTATTACTTTTGTCATTTCTATGAAATAATATATGACATAGAGTGTTTGCTCTCTACCGCCGTACAGTATTTATATTAATACTAACAACGTAAGCAATAACAGAACAAACTACGCCAAGATTGATACATATTTACAATGCAAATAATATTTTAAAACAACACTGGCAAACAATTTACAAATGCCGGATTATTATTATTTCTAAAACAATTTATTAAATATGTTTCCAATCTTAGACTATTATATTGATTTGTTGACGCCTTTATATTAAGACAAATTTTTATATTTAATTTTTTATGTAACACTCACATAATAACAGGTTCTAAATAACTTTCGTATAGTCCCTTCTTTCTTCAGATGAAGATAATCCTTCCTGTTGACGGTGTGCTTAGTTGGGATTTTCCTTCGATGCTAAAGACGCCTGTAGTTTCCACAAACTGCTATTCGCACAACAATGACTTTTTATTGGAAGATATTGTTAAACTGAACAACTTTAACACTTCGTTAGAGGTCGATCTTTTATAAACAAGAATCTATTTATTTACTTTTAAGGTTCTAACATCGACAATTTAATATATTATCGGCCGCTATGTTTGAGTCGACTTACTATTATATGCGGTTCAGGACAGCTTTAAAAATGATGTTAATCGTTCCGAGGTCCCCAATCGACTTCTTCTTATTTGAAGTCTCATTGTCACTTCTTCTCGTTCAAGTCTCGGGGTTCCCCTTTTTTCTAGAACGCCAATATATTCTAGTTATAGTTTTCACACGATGACGTCACGTTTAACTCGCGATAACGTAAACACAACATCACTAATATTATAATTAATACAAACATTCGGTGCCATGATTCTTACAAATACCTGCTTATCAATCTAGTGCTCATTTTATACATAGCTAAACATATAGGAAAATAGTTCCAAGAAATATAACTTTTGGTTTCTAAAACATAATTTTAAAAATACAATTCATATACATATTTGCGATTTATAAAATCATTAAAAATAATAAATTATGCCGTACCGTTACACCTTACTTTAAAGGACTATAGCACTCGAAGCTTAAGAAGATTCAAGCAAGATTTGTTTTTTATTTAAAATAATAATTAAAAATTAAATGTAAATTACAACTTTCCACGTTGTACCAAAAAAGTAATAGTTCCGAATTACTATACGGAATTACCAGAATCTCAATTTGAGAAACATAAGCTGCGGCATGTAGTATTTATTAGCAAATTTGGTGGATTTATGCAGCCGCATTATTAAAATTGCAAGCATGTTATTTCTCCTCAGAATATATAGAAACGTTGTTGCATTAAGGTAATAAGATTCTGTCAGGCATGTATCACCGATGACATATAGCCTCTTTCGTTGTATACTAGACAATATCGCGTTCCTTTTAGCTCCTCAACTTAAAATGATGATGTCAATCACACTATTATGTCTCGTCCTATTTGATAATATTTCACGGAATTTTACAAAGAAAGATAATGGAGTATAACAGTATTTTAGAAATACATCTACTGAAATACAAAAATCTATAAAATTATATTGTTTATATACCGGTTACCCACCGTAGCGGTAAAGTCCATTATTGGTATCTAATAATGTAGATAGCGAATAATTTTTAATATAAAAATTGTAGATAATCATAAGCTCTACAATTTAAAAATATTTTCATTTATACAGAGTGTTCGACAACAACGAACCAACACAAACTTATGTTTTTTTTAATGGAATGCTATGCATTTTTTTACATTTTATGATAGCCCTTGAAGGGGGCTGATTAAACTGACATCAATTTGTATTTGTCGATTTTCAACTGTTTCTGAGATATTGCAATTTTTCTTTAAAAATTGTACAACATTTGAGAAAAGTTGCTATGTGAAATAACGATTGATGATGATATGCCTATTATGGGCTCAATTAGTAGAGATATCTTTTCAGTACGTGAAATTAATGATTATTTACACATATCTACGCATGTTCTTTAGAATTACATACCATTCGTTAAAAATTCTAAAAAAAATTAAATGGAACACCCTGTATATTTATATGCCGTCATTGAAAAGTACATAAAATTTACTAACTAAAAATATATACTTTCTTCCACCTGTGGGCGATATTGCAAAAGTTATAGTATATTATATCTGAATAAACCCGATTACGAGTTAAAAATATGAGTTGCCATGACTTGCACTGCAACTATAACTAAAATTAATCGAAAAGAGTTACTTTTATTTACTTTTTACAAATAATAAATTTTTATTACACTTTTAAAACACATGAGAAGTTTGGAAGTTCATGAATTAGCAATGTATGTAAATGAACTTACGTTAAGTGCGAAATAAAATATTTAAAATTGAAATTAATAAATATGTTTTATAGAAAGTGCTTGTTTGCCAGCACAAAGATATACAACCAAAAATATCCAACTATGGAACTGCCATCGATGAGTGCTTTTCAAAAATTGTTAACGATTTGAAGAAACTGGCAGTATTCCGTATGAAAAAGGAGCCGTGTTACTGCTGCCGTAGAAAACGCAGATGCACAAAAGGTTCTTTGGTTATGCGTTCAAGAAAATCCTCATACAAGTGTACGTAAACTTTCAAGAGTCCTTAATGTTAGCAAAAACTTTATTAAAAGAAGCTTCAAGGTTAATTTGTTATATGATAACTTATAATTACTGTGATGCTTGAAAATAGTAACTTTTTTATGACATTGCGGAAGTTATAGAAGTTTTCAATAACATACATTTAAATACTTGTATTGACGGTTTGCTTTTCAAGTCAAGTTAAAAATATAAGTGTGATTTCTTTAATTTTAAAGTAATTTAAATGTTAGTCTAAGTATGACGATGAACAATTTTAAGCGACTGCGATATTTTAACTATTATTAATTCATGAACTTCCAGACTTTTCATAATATGAGTTTTAAAATTTTAATAAAAATTACTTATTTGTAAAATGAAAATATTAGATATATTATAGATTAGAAGTAATTCTTTTCGATTAATTTTAATTATGCTATGTGTAATTAAGTCATGGCAACTCATACTTTTAAGTCGTAAACGGGTTTATTCAGATATAATATCCTATAACTTTTGCAATATCGCCCACAGGCACTAGAAAGTATATATTTTTAATTGGTAAATTTCATGCACTTTTCAATGACATATGAATGTACGTTCTATTTACTTTTTTGGGGGAATTTTTAACTTTAGCGAATGGTATGTAATTCTAAGGAACATGCGTAGTAGATATGTCGATATAAACATTAATTTCACGTACTGAAAAAATATCTATGCTAATTGAGCCCATAACATCCCCATCATCAATCGTTATATCATTAGCAATTTTTCAAATTTTGTATAAATTTTAATGAAAAATCGTCATATCTCAGAAACAGTTGAAAATCGACAAATACAAATTGATGGCAGTTTAATCAGCCCTTCAAGGGCTATCATAAAATTCCATTTAAAAAAGCGTAAGTTTGTGTTGGTTCGTCGTTGTCGAACACTTTATATAAATTAAAATATTTTTAAATTGTAGACCTTATGATTATCTACAATTTTTATATTAAAACTTATTCGCTATCTAGGTACATTATTAGATATCAATAATGGACTTTACCGCTATGCTGGAACACCCGGTATAATAAATATTATATTTATATAAAAAGAGTCAGTGCCTTGCCTTTTAGGTATAGCATTTCCTGAATAAGGTGGAATGGGGTAAATCCAGTGACTGAGGAAAACTGATTTTAAACTAAGTTAAAATTTAATAAATTCCCATGTTAGGAAGTGTCACACCAGGTTATACATTTGAATAAATAATCTCAAAATGTGGGAAAAAATAAATTTGTCAATTATTTATATTAACGATTATGCTTTCTTAATATACCTACAACCACTTCTATAAATATTTCTCAAAAGTTTCTTTCGTAAAAAAGCTAATTATGTATTGAACAGTTCTTATAATTAAAATGATTAGTATGTTAATTTTAAATGTTAACAACAAAGATAATCTGTCACAATCTATTTTACCTTTTAATTTTAACTCTAAAATTAGTTTTGAGAAGTATGCTACTTACATATTAATAATTTTCGGAAAATAGTAATAACAAATATACACAGAAAGTATTCCGAACAATAAAAAAATGTAAAAATTGTAACGCCAAGAGAAAAATATAACTGAAATTTAGGTGATAAAATGCTACACACGTCGAAAATTATTGCACATTTAAAAACAAAAAATTTTCGGAATTTTATATACATTAGATGGTGTGAAATACAGGCATCCCCTTCGGGACCATTCAATTTGCATATGAGACGTATCAATTAATATACGAACCACATACATACATAAATAAAATAACCATTCCCTGCTTCGTTTGTAGCTCGTTGTGTGTATGTGACACACCTTGCTAGGAAAAGATGGGCGTGGAACTAAATCACAGATCTATTTGAATAACGCATTATGCGTACACTCTAGTCTGCAGATCGCATCAGATTGTAGCACATACGACAGGGTTAGTGGACTGTGAAACTTTATATTCATGGAAGTGTCTGCGAGATACATGTGGTATGATGATATTTTATGCGGAATTAGTGCAGTTGTGATACAGAATGCGAGTTGCGTGTTTTATACAGAGCCTGCGGTTTAGTTTGAAACAAATGGACACTCTATTATTGAATTTACCTACAATTCAATTGCGAAGATTATAAATTTCAATAATACAACAAGTGATTCGTACTTACATCCCATTGTGGTGCGGTTGGTAGCACTCATGTCCGGGCATACCTTTGAGACGTAAGTTCGAATCTTACCAAGGGCGAAATTTTAATTTAATTTCGCTAATTAACAGTAATGAGAAAATTGATCTTTATTTTTGCATCAACATGTACAGGTGTTACCTATTTCAATTATATAAGCAAAAAAACTTGTTGTTAAGGCAATTACAGCAAATTCGTTTAATTTTAGGCCAATACACCGCTTGTTAAAAATACATATATCGATAAGTAAATATGTTACATAGATATATAACATGATATCTAAGCAAACATCACTTTATTACTCTGCAGCATAATCTTAGAACATTGTTCAGTGTACTTAACTAATACAGAATAACTCCAGCAATTTCGTGAAACAAAATAAAATCCATGCACCGTTTATATTTTATCTTGCGCAAAAATTAATAAACAATAAAATTAAAGAGAAAACAAAAGAATTGAAAATTGAAGAATGTCGACATAGAAGAATTATTGAAATAAATTTTAGAAACAAATCTGAGCCATGAGAAAACTATTAAGGAAGTACAAATGTAACACAGAAATATGTCGATAAGAAGAAAGAGATCAACTAATAGGCATGGGCCAGAGAGGGGAAGTCGTTCCGATTTCAATCAGACTAGACCGACTCGTGTTTTGTCGGCTCTCGGGTACCGTATTACCTACCGGTTTCCCCGAGAGCCGACAAAACACGAGTGGGTCGAGTCAGAGTGAAATCGGAACGACTTCCCCTCTCTGGCCCATCTCTATCAACTAAAGGGTATCACCGGACTCCTATAATAGGTACATATATTATAAAATAACTATATTAAACTGTCTTATTTTCATAGTAAGTAGGGCATACTCTTGCCTACAAAATCTTATCCTACAACTTCTTCTGGCATAAGAATAATTAGCATATTGCCCGTTCTTTCAAAAATATTAAAGACAGTTCTTTATTAACCAGATTACCACGTCTTTGCCGCCAATAACTGTCTATCTAATTATCAAGCTTGTTTTCGGTAGGACTTCAGAAGAGCTACTTTTGAAAATCGATTGATTTGCGAGCTTATTCTTTTGGACTATTCAAGGGCATTTGATACGATTTGTCATTAGTTGCTTATTTCTAAGCTCAAATATTACGGATGGTGCCCTAGTTTTGCTAGTATCTTACATAACTCGAAGAACACAAGTTATTTTATCTGGAGTTCCACAAGGTTCTATCTTCAGTCCGCTATTTTTTTTAATTTACACAAAACGACATTTTATTAATTGTTAAGAAGAGTAACACATATGCTTGCTGATGACACACAGTTATTTCATTAATTTTCATTTCATAAGTACCAATGAGCGGCTGATAATATTAATAAAAACTTGTTTGTACTGAATAAACTATCTATTGAATGTAATTTAATTCTTAATTTGCAGGAGATAAATGTCATTGTTGGGTCGAAGTGACGTGTTTAATTTTTAAAATCCAATTCACAGCTACATATTTCAAATAATCGCTAACTACCTGCTGATGTTGTGAAAGATATTGATGTTCGATTTCATTTCGGTGAACGTGTTTCCCATTTATTAAAAAAATCCTACGGAGCATTGAGAAAGTGTTACCATGCTAATAGGCATATTTTAAATTCTACTTTGAGGCTACGACTTTGTGAATCTCTTATGTTATCTTTGTTCAGCTATTGTGATTTTAATTATGGTCCATGTTTGATTGCTCGGAATAAGTTGCGATTTCAAAACTTCAAAGCTCTTGCTGTAGACTTATTTGCAGTTTTAGAAAGTATAATCACATTTCAAGTATTAAATCTATTGGTGTTAAATTTCGAAAATAGCCGTAAAATTAAATTTGCTTAATTTTGTCCATACATCAACATCCTCGTCCATTCTTCTTCTTAGAGGCTTTCTGATTCCGCGGCATTTCATCCACGTTCTCAACACGCCCTACATATAAGTATCTTGCATTTGGCATCATTCTACACCTCTATTAGAGATATGTTCTCGTTATTCTGTCGTTCGAGTAATATAATTCATACAATACAATTCAAACGTATTGATGGATTCCATTACTATGTTTATTTACATAACATCTGTTATGCGTTCATATAAGCACAAAATACTTTTCTTCAATTTATAACTATAGAAAATGACCTGAGATAATATCAAATGCATTATACGTACAATTAATTAATCACCACACGTATCCAAAGTACCAAATAAATCTCAATTTTCCATATTTTATAACGGTAAATAATATATATACATATCATTTAAATTTTGTGATATAAAACACTTGAAGTATAGGTATTCATTGAAAAAACTGGTCTAGAACGGAAATTAACTAATCTGTTTATGTATCTATCACGTATATATTACATTATTTTTTACATATACATGCACGTTATGGATTTTAATTGTTGAAATATATGTTTTAATCAATTTATTTTGTCAGTGTTTTATTAAAACTACAGTACCAACGAAATTAAGTAACATTAATTTCAATCGAAAGAATTATTAATTAAAGCGGTCAATTTATAAAGTTTGTACTGCAATTTGGAGCGCTGTGATAAAACAATTTTCTCGTTCATTGGATAATTGGCGGCTGGTAGTTGAGTCAGTAATTCTAGACGAAAAAAAATATTAATCAAAAAAACTTTTATTGGGGTGACCTCCAAGTTAAGTAATATTTTTATTTGAAAGGGTGCCTTTTACATTCTTTAATAACATTTATTGCTACTATCTTTTATTCTTCAAGTAGGAATCCAAAATCAACTTTTATCTATCATTACTCATTCATTTAACATACAGTTACATAAGAAATTGTAACACATGATTAATATTAGAACATAATTTATTTAATGATGTATAATATGCATATATTCACAAAAACAAAAAAATTAGGTGTGGCCACTACACGATACGTATGAGCGTTTCAAACTATACAATTTTAAGAATTTTTTTACTCAAAAATTGTTCAAAATCCTATTCTAAATATGTACTTCTATTCTCTTAATAAATCGCTATAGAATACATACTTTGCAAGATATTCGAAAAAAAGTGCTAAGAGTAAAAGTGTTACTTCCGGTCCTAATTTGAAATTTTATATACCTACAAAAAATATTGCAAATACAGCACTAAATACTTTTGTACTCTTAATAAATATATTATATATAATGCATAACTTACGACATATTTGAAAAAAATCGCTTTTCGATAAGAGAAAAAGTGGTACTTCGAATTTTGAAATTTTTTTTATACAAAAGGTATTGAAAATTATGTTTTAAATACTTTTATACCCGTAACGTACCTGTCTAAAAAGCATGATTTGCGAAATATTCGCAAAAAACTGATTTTCGATAGGAGTAAAAGACCTACTTCCGGTAGAAATTTCGAAAAACCTTTTAAATAAAATTGTTCTCAATTTTAATTTTAAGTACATATGAGTTCCTTATAAATTTGTTTAAACTTAGTAGTTGACGAAATATTGGCAAAATTCGAGGTTTTCACTGAAGTAAACTGCTACTTCCGGTCTACCGATTTTACTGAAAAACTAGTCAGATCTCAAGAGGGAGATTATACACGTAAATACAAAATTTGGCATTGATACCTACAGCGGTTTGACCGCTATCGTGGTCACACACAGACATTTTTTAAAAACCACTTTTTCGGTATCAGGGGACTTCAAAACGTGGACATCTGCAAAAATCTCGAGGTCAAAAATTTTCATCATCACAATGCTATGCTTCCTTATACTACGTATAAGAAAGTAAAAACGTTAAATTACATGGTGATGTATTTAAGCCACAAGACTTGGGGCACTGTATAAATACAAGTGAAAATTCTTATATCCTCATATTTATATTAAACACGGGTAATAATTCTTAGGAAAGTCACATATGTGTGATATTGAGTAACAGTATTTGTATGGGATCACTTATAGTTGTGGCTAACTTTGTAGATATATGTATATTCATATTTCATTTCCATATTAATTTGAAAATATAAAATGTTTCCAAGATGAGGGACAAACTTATTTTTAACAAATATAAATAATATATATAAATATGTATATTAAAATTCTTTGCCGAAATATACCAGAAATGTATTAAAAGTAATTAGTTATCTTGGCGCAGCGGCAATGTTAGGACAATTAATAACAAAATGACAAATATGACAGCAAGCTGCCATCTAAAAAGTTTTAATGACCAACAAGATAAAATGCAAACGAGAAATGCGTGTAAAAATGTGAACAATTAAGCGCAGAACCATCGCTACATCTATGCAATTTTATCAAAAGGTATTGATCTATCAAAGACATGCATTTCATTCTACTACGCAAATAATATCAACGCAAATTGTAGAATTAAAAGAGTAATCATAAGAATTAGCGCTATATACCATTCATGTGGGTCAATCAGAAGGTCTTGGTTTACCTACTCTTTTAATTGTTCAATTTGCGTCGATATAATTTGTGTGGTGTTATTGAATACACGTCTTTGATAAATCAAGACCGTTTGATAAAACTGCAAAGACAGTAGTGATGGTTCTACGCTTAATTGTTCACATTTGCAGTCTTCTGTCCAAATGACACCTTTTGAATTTCGAATAATCCTAAATCCTCGTCTATAGTACTGTTGCCAACATTGATGCTATGTTATCTATAAATATTATTAGTTTTGACTGGATGACTTTCCATTAAATAAACTCGGAAAGATTAATAATTAAAGCTTATAATATATAATTTATAAATAGGATAAAATCGACTTATTCAAGAAGCTATATATGTATTTGGATAATAACAGTTGTGACATAACACTATACCATCAGCAGATATTCACATTTGTATTCTTTACTTTCAGCATCTTATCTATTTACATATAAAATTAGATGTATTAGTAGTAATTGGCGCTGTTATTGATAATTAATTTTGGTTTTGCTGGAGGACGTAATTAAGTCCTTAAAATAGATAGGATAATAAAATTTAAGTAGAGACATCTGTCCGCAGTGAAAACTTTAAATTACTTTCTCATACTTAGAACTTTCGGAGCTTTAATTGGATATTCATAGTTCATTTAGAAGAAAAAAAAGCTTACCAGTAAAACGTTATTTGGCGTTATTGCGTCTGAATCTTTTAAACTCCACATATACTAGCCTGTTAATTTATTACTGTACTCAATTTTATATTACGTTTACCGTTAGGCATCACTCTTTTGAGAAAGGAATATAATTTTAATATTCGTTAACTAGTCATATTGATGGTAAACGTTATTTAAATTAGTCGGACATACACGAAATATTGAGGCGATTAATATGATGAATAGTGAAGATGAAACTGATTTCGTGTGTTGCATAAAGAAAAATTGAAAAAATCGCCCGATAAATTAAAAAATTCGGGAAAAACTAGCGGGCACAAATAACTCATATTCATAATATACATTGCTTTAGCGCCAAAAAAAGCAACATCGTCGGGCTAATTTTAGTCAAAATACAATATTTATTTTCATCGTATATTGAGTAAAATTTTAGGATTTCGAAAGTTTTGCCATTTACTTGGCTATAAGAAACGAAAAAAGAAGAAGGATGTTTTTCCTTAAAGTTTTAATTTTCAGTGGCATAAGAGATGCCATTTACAAGTCAAACGTTTTGAGTGTTTTCTGATAAATTGAAATGGTCAGGACACCAAGTACATACAAGAATCGTCAATATGTCGTTTTGAATGTCAAAACTGTTTTTCTAGCTTTTATTGAAGAAACTAATATGCATAAATATAAAATAATGAAACACGCCGTAAAATGTCGAATTTCGTTGTTTATAAAAGCTCTTCACAGCTTTAATCGATTACTTGAGGGGAAAAAATAAGAAAAGATGATTTTATTCGGCCAGAAATTCTTTAAAAGTAATATTGATTTTGCAAACATTAATATTTTGTGTAATAACCGCTTCCTCCTACGATTTTTCTAATCGACGCGACATAGAATTAAAAAATAATTTTTTTCGGTAGATCCTGCTATATTTTATGGTTATAATCCTCAATGAATTAATATTGCCAAATTAATTTCGTCATTGTGATCATTTCAACAATGAACAATAGGAGATATCGAATGCTCAATGTGGTTAAGGTGTGGAGATGAGAGGACCAAGGAACTACCTGAATTTCAGAATGTTCTTCAAACCATCGTTGAATACCTCTGGCTTTGTTAACTTGACTGTTATCATGAAGAAAGACCAACCGACAATAGTTTGCATAGTGAAGTTGGTTCATAGGAGAAATCGAAGATTATGGCTTGTGGTAAATTTTAGAGAATTCTTAAGAGGCTATAAATAAGGAATTTACGTCCGAGATGTTTCTCTACAATTACTAATTAACTGACTGAAATACTAAACCTATTCGTTTACTTTCTTATCCGCAGTATAAGGAAGTATTGTGTTGACGAAAATTTCGTGCGCTAATCACGTTGGTTGGCTGGTTACTAAAAAACTATACTTCGAACCATCATATTTATAGTGTACACTTCGCGTATCTGCATGCATGACGTGACGGAGTTTGAACCTGTATAAGCCTGTCAGGACGAGAATTTATGGCGCATACCTCGTAAATGTACTGAAATTGAACTCGATATTAAATATTTTCAGAAATTATAAGCATTTCATTCTTCCCCTTATTTATTAACTAACGGCTCTTAAATATTTCATGTAAATTTACACTTGTCTGCCCCAAAACGATTTGTTATAGCAGTAACACGAAATATATCTTTCAAAACAAGACAGTTACACAAAAGGTCGCTGCCTGATATATTTTCATGTATATATGGTGTAAGTACAAAAACCGATTTCTCTCCAAGAGTTGAGATGAAGCCGACAATGAAATTAAGTTCAAAACTTAGCATAACTCTCCTGATTTACGAGATCATCGCGAATAAATATGTTGTAAGCCCGTCGGAGGAATCAGAGCGTGAATGTATCTGTTTCCGTTGAAGGGGCCGAAATTTTAACTTCGATATGCAGAAACCACAAGCTGTGAGGCTTATGCAACGGAATATATTCGGCGTTCATAATATGACGTAGATTTACAGTAGAAATTTATGTACGATTCGTGTATTGTTTAAAAGAGAGAATCCCATAAATTTTCACATCTTGGCAACTTTACGTTTCCGTTTATTTTTATCGAAATAAGTTATTTACACTATATCTTTTTTTATATACAATTGTAGAGAAACGATTGAGTAAACAACTTGAAACATGTTACGGGGTTAAACTTCGACCAGTGTATTTCATTAGTTTTCTTATTATTTAGTTAAATTTCTTCTGAGCATGCACTGTATATTGTGATGTCAACGGCAAATATAGCTGCTGTTGTTTCTGTACCCTTTACAATTTTCCTCTTTATTAATTATTCCTTGTTGTGCCTCTCTTATATATTTAGCAGAATATTATATCATTCTAGTTGAGGATTGTTTTTCTTAATGTCTAATTGCATTTTAGACGTAACAGAGTTTTTAGTATTATCAGATGACACACATTTCGTTTGTTACTCCTATAAACTCTGAATTCTTATATTTTAATTTTTAAAATCTATACTGTAATTAGTCAAAATGTTGAATAATAAATTATTAGCATTTGAATTGAAAATGCATAATACATAATATTTTAAATAAACATAACCGATTCAAATTTCAACAAACCGTGTCTTGTGAATATTTTTCTTGATAAAACTAACTCTTGTTGTTAGTAAGTTAAATAGTTATTACTGTTATTTACTAACACGCATTATCCGAATTACTTTCAAATATCAGTTTCAGCTTGTAGTGAATTGCGAACAGCATGACACTTTGATTTTGTAAAAAAACTTCAGATAATATAGAAAGCAGTTCATACAGTTCAAATTTTCAAAATATGATATTTGACTTGTTTTTCCTCCGCATAGTAAAGATTTTTGGATAATTGATGGAGGACCTTCTATTGATATAATCAATATTTATAGTATGTGATGAAGAACATATAGACTAATGTTTATATTTTCCAAAAATATCTCAATAGTACGAACCGCAAGCTTGAGCATTGACGTAATGCGCAATTTTCCTTATATATTATAATTATAAGAATCCGCTTTCAAGTGAATAGTAAACGTAAAGGTTCATTTTTTAACATATTTTATACACGGAACAATAGGCGGATGTGGTACAGAAATTTTAATGGATCCATTTTTAAAGTGACTATAACAAAATATACAAAAGGAAGGATTACAATTTCACAAATTATATCGTCTTTCTAAAATTAATATAGTAAAATTTTGTTTTCATCTAATAAAAGTTTATAAATTTAAAATTGTTTTCTTTTCTAGTTTAATTTCAAATATTAGCTAATCATTCTTGCTTTTAGTAAACAGAAGATCATCCGATTAGCAGAAAAATTATAATACAAACATTCGTACGACAGGTAGATAAAGGTAAAGTAATTATGGTGAAAGAAGACATTCCGGAATTTGCCCAAAAATATAAAAGTGCTTGAAATTTTAAAAACATGTAATTAGAAATTAGTACCAACGAACAGTATAGTGATATTCTACTGTAAGTCAAACATTTGTGTAATTGCAAAAATGAGGTGTGGCCACCACACGACTTTCTTATACGTATGGGTGTTTCAAATTACATATACAATTTTAAGAATATTTTTATACAAAAATTATTCAAAATCTTATTCCAAGTACTACTATTCTCTTAATAAATCACTATAGAATGCATACTTTGCAAGATATTCGATAAAAAGTGCGCAAGAGTAAAAGATTTACTTCCGGTCCGAATTTTGATATTACATGTACTTATACAAAAATATTGCAAACCCAGTTCTAATGTACTCTTGATAAATATATATAGAATGCATAATTTACAACATATTTGCAAAAAATCGCTATTCGATAAGAGTAAAAAGTGCGCTAAGAGTAAAAGATTTACTTCCGGTCCGAATTTTGAAATTTATTTTATACAAAATGTACGGAAACTTATGTTTTAAATACTTTTGTAATCGTAATATACCTGCCTAGAAAGCATGACTTGCGAGATATTTGCAAAATACTGATTTTTTGATAAGAGTAATAGACTTACTTCCGGTAGGAATTTTTTATTAAAATTTTTCTCAGATTTAATTTTGAGTACATTTGAATTCTTTATAAATTCATTTAAACTTAGTAGTCGCCGAGATATTGGAAAAATTCGATTCTTTTACCGAAGAAGACTACTACTTCCGGTCTACCGATTTTAATGAAAATCTAATCAGATCTCAAGAGGGAGATTATACTCGTAAATACCAAATTTAGAATTGATAGCTATAGCTGCTTGACCGCTATTGTGGTCACACACACACACACACCAAGGGGGACGGAGAGGGGGAGAGAGAGGGGGGGAGACTTTTTTTAAAACCACATATTCGGTATCAGGAGACTTCAAAACGTGGACATCTGCAAAAATATCGAGGTGGAAAATCATCACTAGGGGCGGACATGACCGGTTTAAACTACGACGAAGTTACAACGGAGCAAAGAAATAATGTAAACAACACCCACTTACTGAATAGTACTAATTCATATGGTGAACTGCAACATCTGTTTACGCCCGAGAATGAGAGCAAAAAATGCCCATAAAATAAGGAATTTATGAGTAAAATCCTTTCTACATCGGCGTAGATAGGAGCGTGAGGGTTTTTCAAATTTAACCTTATATTTCGCAAGAGAAATAATGTAATATACACGGTGGCCAGAAAAATGCGGACAAACGCCACGCAGGCCAAATCTTTTTTTAATTCTGAGTTGACAATCTTAATTGAAAAAAGTAGTACAGTGCTTTTTTTTTTTTTTCTTTTTTGTAAACCATTGGTATTAATCGATTAGTTACATCAATGCATTTGAGATAATTCCATTTCTAAATTTCACCACAATGATTTTACATAGATAAATTTGACGAATTTTGCTAAATTTTAGCCGTACAACTTAATGTTTGATGGTCTCGTATGCCGTAAGGAAGGACCGTATAACTTTTTTGGATTAAGATTATCGCCTCAGAATTGAACAAAGAATCGTTCTACCTGGCGTTTGTCCGCATTTTTCTGGCCACCGTGTATATACTTACTGTTATTTAGTTTCTATAACATACGCGTACATTTTTAGTTATCATTTATTTAGATCTAGAACGTTGTTTATACTTTTTCAAATATGAAAATGAATTGTCAGTGATTCCGAAATTTAATGTCTGTAAAATATTGTTACAGAAGGCCAAAATATCGCACGTTCATCCTTAGTTTTGCTAAAACATACACAGATATAGTTTTTATGCAGAGAATTTCGATAGTTTACAAAATTTCGTTACATGTTTAAATGACGATGTTCAAAGTATTTCTGAGTGCAAGGAACTAACACAAATCCCAAATTTAAAAAATCAGTTGTTATTCCTTCAGGAACACTTTGGAAATTTGCCTAAACTAATCACATATTTTGAAAATCGAATCTCAAATTAAAAAATGGATTAACCACATTAGATGTGGCTATTAATAATTCCAAGTAACTTCGGATGTGGCCTTCGGCAAAAGTTAGACGCAGTTTTTAATACTCCAGATTTAATAACATAGCAATTGTGTATGCTAAGTACGCTGAAATAAAAGAATATTTCCAGTACGCACCTATAACCAGTTGCGATATAGAAAGGACGTTTTCTATCTACAAGGATGTATTTAATTCAAAGAGAACAAGTCTTACAAAAGAGAAAATGAACAAATAATAAGGTATTGTGTATTTTATAGATCACCAGCCACTTGTCTTGTTATCCAATTATAAAAATAAAATTGACCTCTTTAAAAATACAATATTTCAATAGTGCGCCCATGGGCGATGAGTCATCAGCCGGTCGGGTCCGCCCCCTAATCATCACAATACTTCCTAATATTAAGTATAAGAAAGTAAAAAGATATTTATGGACGGAACATTTAAATTTAGTTCAAAACATTTTGTACAGTTATTTAGCATCTGTATTATTTTTACAGATTAACGATTATATAAGTTATGTAACTATCATTTCAATGTTTTCTTTTCTCTTTTGTAATTTTAGATATTTTTGTAATTCAAGAAATTCTTACATATATTACATATATATATATATATAATATTATAATAAAGTACAGAATTTAATGGGGTAACTCCGCTGAAAATGCAACTGCGGACACGTGTTTCGAATTACTTGGTTCTCGTCAGCGCAGTGTAGCCAAAGAATAGGATGGGATAAACTTGGAGCTGAAAAACATCAATCAGAGACATACACAGGGGACAGCCTACCAATTGAGGCTTCAGCTAGAGTGTCCTCGATATTGAGGAAGAATCTAACGTCGCCGCGAGGTAGACATTGTCCACCTGCGCGGCATCTGAACCCACAGTATAAAAGTAAAGAAAAGAAATATTGCGGATCATAGAATAATAAAGTACAGAATTTATTCGGGTAACTCCGCTGAAAATGCAACTGCGGACATGTGTTTCGAACTACTTGGTTCTCGCCAGCGCAGTGTAGCCAAGGAATAGGATGGGTTAACCTTGGAGCTAAAAAACATCAATCAGAGACATACACAGGGTTCAGATGGGGCGCAGGTGGACAATGTCTATCTCCCGGCGACGTTAGATTCTTCCACAATATCGAGGACACTCTAGCTGAAGCCTCAATTGGTAGGCTGTCCCCTGTTTATGTCTCTGATTGATGTTTTTCAGCTCCAAGGTTATCCCATCCTATTCCTTGGCTACACTGCGCTGACGAGAACCAAGTACTTCGAAACACGTGTCCGCAGTTGCATTTTCAGCGGAGTTACCCCATTAAATTCTGTACTTTATTATTCGATGATCCGCAATATTTCTTTTCTTTACTTTTATAATATTATATATAATATATAATTAAAAATTCGACCCCCCGCGAAACTGTATGTGCCCTAAATAGAAACCAACAAAGCTTTTCTACTTACATTTACATAATAATGGCAGGGAAAAAACTGCTTACCTGTAACAAAGAAAAAATTTTTGTGAAAGTAACAAACAGATTGTATATGAGAATAAAGTAAATAAATTACAGAAATGTCTAGTGTCCTAGGTTATGATTGTAAATAACATTGTGGGTTTGGTTTTTAAATTTTTATTTATATTCAAAGCCACAGCCGCAGATTTATTTGCAAGATAATCTGCTGAAGCTCAGTGGAAATTGTGATAGTATAGGTATGTGTCATTTATTGTTTTCCTTTTTGGTTGGAACAATGGTTGTTAAAACTATATAGTTAGTGCATATAATTATTTATCATTTATATTTTCTCCACACGTTCTTAAAAAATGACGTTATATCAGTACAGATTTTAATTTTAATTTATTTAAAAAATATATCATAATATATCAAGTTTTAATGAACTTATTATAATCATTAAAACATGTATTTGTAAATAAATTAAATTAATAGTTTTATACACAAAACAAAAAGACTAATTTGTGCAAAATCTTATAGAGATAGCAAAAAAGTATTAAATATTCGCAACACATTTATTTAAGTATTCTTTAAATCAAAACATCTTGTGAAATTACTGAACTATTTTAGAAAGCAATGTATTATTTATATTCGGTTGCTAAATAAGGTAACTGTTTCTTTTCTATCTCCTTATTTATGGATTGACCATATCTGTGTGTTTCATATTATACATGGAAATATTTGAAATATCTTTTCCAGATCAAAGACGGAGTCTCTGTATCAATCTTAAATTTCATGTAATCTTTCATTTAGTATAAATGCAGATAATAATTCGCATAGGTTTCATACGTGTCCAAATAAAAGTATGAAAGCATGACTAAAGAAGATTTAGTAGTAACGTTCAAAACAAATTCTGTATTATTAACAAAGATATTAAAATTTTATTATATGTAGGTATACATATATGCTACTCAATACACGGTATTTACTTCCCGCCAATTTCCTAGATTGCGACATATTAAGAAATTATTCTACCAATATTTATTTTATCAGTATATCGTATAAGTATACAGCTGCGACGTATCACGTGCGCAAATATAAAAGTGTATATCTAATACATACATGTATTTATGTCCCCTGTAAATGTCTTCTAATATAGCGATCTTTAGATACACTAACCTACATACATATATATAATTATGTACTTCAACCGCATTTACTTACAGGAAAAGAAGTTAAATATGAGGGTATGGAGACCACAACGAAAAAAAAAGCTGCACGTATTTGCAGGTGTACGGTATACTCACTCAGATGACCCATATATGAACAGATGTATGCTAATTTAACAATATAAGACATTTATGGCTTCAAATAATAGAAGTTATAAACACCTTTTAATTTTCGCAGATATAAACGCATTTTATGAGTTTTATAACCACAAAGTATGCTTCAGTAGTCTTTATTAATAATAATCTTGTTAACATATGGTATACCGTATGTGTCAATTTTCATTAGGTATATGGATTCAATGTTTACATGCGATTTATACGTATACAAATAATATGTGGCAACGTGTGTCACCCCTACTATCCGTCACCAATCCCGACAACAATCGACATCACAACGACTTTCTCCGATCTTCCCACTTCTACATAAAATGTTTAGCTGCGAACACGTTGCGATCTAGTCTGCAATAAAAGCCGTCATCATCAAATGGCCGCCGCGATCTAGTAGTTTATTATTATTTTCAGAATCCTTTTTTATTTACCTTATTTTTAATTTTATTAGAATTGCGCTTCTGTTTGTGACATGCAGCGTGAACGCAGCTTAATAATTCTCTGCATTTACTGAAAGGAAAAATCCTTGCAATGCGTAAATATTATTTCTGAGCGCAGTACAAACACCCTAGTCAATAGTCCAACAGCACTGCTAACTTGAGCTTGCATCGGTCTCGCGCTCGCATTGAAGAGGAAAGGTGGGGTGACATGTTGTCTGTCACGTATTGCATGAATTAATCGCCTATGACTAATGAAATTTTTTGGTATATATATATATATACCAAAAAATTATATAGGACCTTTCTCATTTGAAATTATGGCATCTCGCTTTAGCACTAATGTCAAATCATGATGGTAATTCACCGACTTATATTCAATGTAAAAGCTACAGAGACAACGCTACGAAGAACGAACATCTACTCGAAATAATTATATTACAAGGTTGTTAAATTACTAACAAACAAATTTCCACTTTTGGTTTTGCCATAATTATCACATCATAACATTAATTTATAAAATTGCAATCGGCGGTCTGGATCATTTCCGTTTAACTCGTGAATTAGGTGCACTTTATATGGGACAATACTTTTCTTTTTTAAATAATTTTCAAACAAAACTGTGGTTCACGTTGTTATCTAGGGCAAGTTGCCTTGTAGAAATATGATGATGTTTCCCTGCTTCAAGATAAAAGTTTTGATCTTGTATCATCACTTATTCGTGGTCACTCTATATACTATATATTTAGTAAGAAAGTTCCAAAGATTTTGAGCAACATTTGATTAAAAAAACTGATGAAAAACCGTATACCGCATGTGTCAAGTAACATTAGCCATAGAGGTTCTGTGTATAGGTATTGCTATGATATTAGTACAATTATTATAGGGTTGCCACGATCTAGCTCATAAAACAAAATTCTCTCTCTCTCAGGTTCCCTCGGCGAGACTGTACAATGTTCACGTCAGGAATCGTGATCTTAGGAAACAGTATAAAAAAACAACAAATTACTTGAAGACAAAAAAATGAAATAAATAATTAATTATCTTTTCTAAAATCTTTAATAAAAGTGAAAACAGATCAGATATAATTTATTTATTACAAAAAAACAAAAAAAAAAAAACTTTAATTAACAAATACTCAAGAAAAAATCCTACCCACTAAATGACCAGATAGGATAAAAAAAACTTGTACTGACAAACGCGACAAAATTTACCTAATTAATTACTTAAAATAAATAATTTAAATACCTATAATTAAAATACATCAAATTATAGCAAACTGATATAGTAACGAAAATTATCTAATTTAATAGCTTCTCAATAAATATAAAATATTTTCAAACACGTGCAGGAAAACAAAATGACGGATATGAGTCTACTTTTACAATATTAAAAATTTTCTCTTATTATTATAAAGAATGCATTCTCTTTTCTTAAAAGTAAATACTTAACTTATATAACAGCAATAAAACTAATTCACTAACTTGATTAAATCTTGGCTCCGTAAAATAATGAAACTATAACAAATTTTATTCAAACATCATATATCTAATAAAAGAACTGCATTTAACGGGAGACCAAAATTTAATAATCAATATTCACACGGCAGGACAAGTCAAAGTCCATACATCCCTACCACGTCTCATAAACTTCGCACATGTATAGGATATTAAAATCAAGTTGAAAAGCGTAAATAATCTTCAGGCATCTTTTCTTTTAAATTTAAATAACAAAATAAATATAAATATACACAGATTACCAAAACATTTGCCCCACAGAAAAATAAATTTGAAGTAAATCAATTTATTTAATTTTACTTATCCATGATATAAAAAAAACCATAGCATATCTCCAAAATAACAATTTATTAAATCTGTGCAAAGCAAAGATTTCAGAAATTTTTATTTTCCGCACACAACATCTTACTATCACTAATGTTTTCCCCAAATACAATATAATATAAAAATTAAAACCCTTCTCCGCACACAGAATATAATTGTATAGTACCTCACAATCTTCTTAAGGATTGTTCAAATATGGATGCAGCATACTAATGTGATATCGTCCCTTCTTAATGCGTCCATCCATTGAATAGAGCTCATATGTGACGTTATTAAATATTCTTGTTACAATATACGGACCACAATACGGAAGATCCAATTTAGCACACTTTTGTTGATTTCTTCTGGCAACCCTATATCTTCTAACAATAACTGTATCACCAATATTAAACCTAGTTCTTTCTTTGATTTTTTCATTTTCTCGGCGCACATACATCTCCCCTTGCCTTTGTAGTCTTCCTCGAACCAAATTATTTCTCTCTTCTAGATTATGAACAACTTCTCCATGCAAATCCCAGGGCCGACTAGGAGTAATTCCATTCATCAAAGTCGCTGGACACTCTTCAGTAAGGGTATTGGGCGAATTGTTCATGGAATCTTCTATCTGTTGGACATACTGGACCCAGCCTACATGGTGTTCATGGGTTTTCATCCTCAAAAATTTGATTACCTCTTGAATATACCGCTCACATGGATTGGCACATGGATGGCGTATCGAAGAAAAACATACATTAATATTTTGTTCATTCAAAGCATTTATA
Source organism: Amphimallon solstitiale (assembly GCA_963170755.1). Classification (NCBI taxonomy): domain Eukaryota; kingdom Metazoa; phylum Arthropoda; class Insecta; order Coleoptera; family Scarabaeidae; genus Amphimallon; species Amphimallon solstitiale. The sequence goes on along the minus strand of OY720681.1, from coordinate 79,312,866 downwards.
AATCTATCATTAGTAAAATAACTAGCATTATCTGCTAAAATGCGTCTCATTTTTCCTTGATTTTGTACGAAGTTATTAATACATAAAAGTGCAATCTCAGAATTGTATTTTGTAGTGGGAAACAGCCTAACAAATTTAGTAAAAATATCCACCATAACAAATATATTTCTATACCCATAATCTCCTGGTATTAAATTTCCTAAGAAATCAATCGCTACTAAATCCAATTTATTATTCACTATTATACTTTTTATATCATGTTGCAATGTACGATTTTTATGCTTTCCAAAATAACATTCATTACAATTCCTTACCACCCTTTTCGCAATACTTCTATCCTTAACAGCATAAAAAGCTTCTCTAAAAGTTAACCAAACTTTCCTAGTCCCAATATGTCCCAGTTCATTATGAATAATAGACATTGCTTGACGAGCATACATTTCATTTACAACCACATTATACTGGTCACGAATCTGTTTTTTAATAAGCCCATCATGAAAAATATAATCTTTATAATTTCCCACATTTCGCAATTCCTCTTTAATATGATCAAAACATTCATCCTGCTGGACCTGATGGATCTCAACATAATCAAACATTCCCTCAGCTGCATATCTATTATAAGCATTTAACTCTACATGACTGAAGTTACTTTTTATATTATACATTCTTGTTAAAGCATCAGCGGTAACATTTAGAACACCTCTGATATGTCTAATTTGAAATGAATATTCTGATAACAACAATGACCATCTATATATTCGATTATTTGAAAATCTCGTTGACAAAAGTGACGTCAACGCCGCATGATCTGAATCTACAATAAATTTTTTAGCCAACAAATAAAAACGTAATTTATTTACAGTATGCACTACAGCAAGTAACTCTTTTTCTCCCACTGTATATCTTAATTCATATTTTTTTTATAGCCTTGAAATGAAACAAATAGGCTCTTCATTTCCCTCATCATCTAACTGAATTAAAACTCCACTTATAGCAGAATCACTAGCATCAACTCTTAATAAAAATTCTTTAGAAAAATCAGGCAGTACTAATAACAAACTATTATAAAATTCATTCTTAACCTTTTCAAAAGCATCTATTCTTTCTTTAGACCAAATAAATTTTTCATTCTTTCTTAATAATTCATACAATGGTGCACATAATTTTGCCAAATACGGAACAAATCTTTTATAATAACCCACAATACCAAGAAAACCTCTCAACATTTTCACATTCTTAGGTCTAGGATAATTTTTTATAACCTCCAGCCTAGAATCATCCACACTGACATATTTTAAACTTAAATTATATCCAAGGAATTTAATTTCCTTTTTAATAAACTCACATTTCTTAATATTAATTTTTAAACCATTATTTGCTAATACCTCTATAACCTTCCTTAAATGTTCCATGTGTTCTTCAATTGTCTTGCTAAATATTAATATATCATCTATATAATGGGATACAAACGATTCATAAGGTTCTAAAATTTGTTGCATTGCTCTAATTAAAGCAGCAGACGAGCTACTTAGTCCATATGGTACCACTTTAAATTGGTATACAGCTCCATCTACCATAAAACCACAATATTTTCTACTCTTTCTTTCTAAAGGCACCAACCAAAAAGAACTTTTTAGATCCAACTTAGTATAAATCATAGCGTCGTTGCACTTAGATAATAACGTTTCCACAGTTACAGGAGTCTCAAATTGCATCTTGGTACGATCATTCAACCTTCTCACATCCAAAGATAAGCGAATATCTCCACACTTCTTTTGAACCACCACCAGCGGATTGACATACCTCGTGACACCTCTCTCAATAACACCATCTCGCAACATCTTTCTTACTTCTTCTCTCACCTTCTCTTGCATATTTTTGGGAATTGGATAATTTTTAATTTTAAATGGTCTCGACTCATCTACTTCTAATGAATGTACATAATTGTTAGCAATACAGGGAAATTTATCTACCAAGGAAATATTCTTCTTTATCATATCTTTGACATTTTCTTTATATTTTTCTTCAACATTAATTTCAAGTAAATCTACATCTTCAGGCACCTCGATACACATATTATTGGACTCTATTTCTTTAACCTCTTCAACCTCTTCATAATTTTCACCATTTATACCATTTATAACTTCTTTTACTTCATATACCATTTCCATATTATTTATAACCTTTTCATTTTCTTCATCTACTTCATCCTGCTGGAACCAGGAAACTACTTGATTCTCCACCACCATACATTTTCTCTCAATGTCTATTACTGCCTTTATTTTCTCTAACAGGTCCATTCCAATAATACCATCTCTTTGTAAACCTTTGACTGACATAAATTCTCCCAAAAACTTATTATCTTCTACCATAAATTCAACTACATAAATCTTATTTACCATTGCTATTATCTTTTTCGTCGCAGACACAATTGTAATTTTTCTTGTAGGTATATATTTACCTGCATTCATACTTTCTAATTTTTTTATTATTTGATCATCCAAGATTGAAATTTCACTCCCCGTATCAACTAAACAATTTATTTTCACTCCTCCCATAGTAACTTTTATATGTGGCAACATCTTATTATCTAAACTATCTGAATCATTATCTCTCATTGCATTCATACTAATTATCTCTTTGGTTGGCCTATCTAAAAATCCTGACACTTTGCCTTTTCCTCTCTCTCTACATTTTCTCTACTATTTTCTTTTTTAGTACCATTATATGAAAAATTTTTATTTACTCTTTCATTCTGTATATAATTACGATTTATATTTTCCTCTCTTAATTGACATGCTCTATCATTCTCTCTATTCCAATTTACATTTTTATTTTCTACCTGTGGTCTCACAAATCTATTTGTCATGTTATAATTGTGTGAATTTTTTTCTCTATCATTAAAATTTCTTTGCTCTCTATATCTTATACCATTTCTATCATATTTTAACATATTAAAACTTTGAAATCTATTTCCATACTCAGCATCATCTAATCTCCTCAATAATTCTATAAATTGACTAATGGTCTTTATATTTTGTATGGCCACTGCCTGACTTACTTCAACATCAAAATGACATGCTAATTGTGTAACCAAATCAATTTCTAGCATAGCAGGAGTTAAATATTTTAAAATTGAATATTTTTTTATTATATATGTCTCACGATTATCTGAACCTCCTTTCTTAAAATTACCAAATAATAAATCTTTTCTCACCCTCATTTGTGCCATCTGTCCCCAATACTGCTGTGTGAATCTCTTTTCAAAATCCTCGAACGTCATCACCTCGTCAGAAATCATGTCCCACCAGATAAGAGCATCGTCCTTCAAACAACTTCTCACCATCTGCAGCTTTCTACCATCTCCTGGAACATTCTCCAAACACGCCTTCAAATTCTTCAGAAAACCCATCGGATTTATTGATGTTGATCCATAAAACTTAGGCAAAGCATCATCTGCTACTGGCATCGGAATATATTTTATTATTTCACCATTTCCACAAATTTGTTCATTTTTTATTGCTGTTATCTTCTCTTCCACCTTTTCCATTTCTTTTCCATTTAATACATCTCTCTGTAGCACTTTTATGCATTTACCTTCAATAATATTCATTCTTTCTAACATTTCTTCTTTCATTACATCAACTTTAATTTTTAATTCTTCAATATCTTGTTTATTTTCTTCTATTTTCTTTATTTGACCATCCACCTGTCCAAACTTTGCCATAATTACCTCAAAACTTCTTTGCATCCTTTCTTCCATCTTGTCCATTCTTTCTCCCATTTTCAATATCATTTCCATCAACATTTTATTTTCTCCTTCTTCTTTTTTCTTTAAGATAGACTCCATACCCTGGCTCTGCTCCTGCGACTCATCACTCTCATACCCTGCTGGTTGTCTCCATTCCATTTTCTTTTCTCCCTCCATTTTGTTTAACACATCCAAATTTTGTTGAGCGCCTTGTAAATTTCCACTTCCTTCCATTTTCAAACCACGTTGTATCAGCCAAAATAATTGCTTTTCTGCCACACTTTGGTTGCCGCCAAAATAATTGCTTTTCTGCTCCACGTTGGTTCAGCCAATTTAATTGCTTTTCTGCCCCACGTTGGTTCAGCCAATTTAATTGTGCTATGATATTAGTACAATTATTATAGGGTTGCCACGATCTAGCTCATAAAACAAAATTCTCTCTCTCTCAGGTTCCCTCGGCGAGACTGTACAACGTTCACGTCAGGAATCGTGATCTTAGGAAACAGTATAAAAAAACAACAAATTACTTGAAGACAAAAAAATGAAATAAATAATTAATTATCTTTTCTAAAATCTTTAATAAAAGTGAAAACAGATCAGATATAATTTATTTATTACAAAACAAAAAAAAAAAAAAACTTTAATTAACAAATACTCAAAAAAAAATCCTACCCACTAAATGACCAGATAGGATAAAAAAAACTTGTACTGACAAACGCGACAAAATTTACCTAATTAATTACTTAAAATAAATAATTTAAATACCTATAATTAAAATACATCAAATTATAGCAAACTGATATAGTAACGAAAATTATCTAATTTAATAGCTTCTCAATAAATATAAAATATTTTCAAACACGTGCATGAAAACAAAATGACGGATATGAGTCTACTTTTACAATATTAAAAATTTTCTCTTATTATTATAAAGAATGCATTCTCTTTTCTTAAAAGTAAATACTTAACTTATATAACAGCAATAAAACTAATTCACTAACTTGATTAAATCTTGGCTCCGTAAAATAATGAAACTATAACAAATTTTATTCAAACATCATATATCTAATAAAAGAACTGCATTTAACGGGAGACCAAAATTTAATAATCAATATTCAAACGGCAGGACAAGTCAAAGTCCATACATCCCTACCACGTCTCATAAACTTCGCACATGTATAGGATATTAAAATCAAGTTGAAAAGCGTAAATAATCTTCAGGCATCTTTTCTTTTAAATTTAAATAACAAAATAAATATAAATATACACAGATTACCAAAACATTTGCCCCACAGAAAAATAAATTTGAAGTAAATCAATTTATTTAATTTTACTTATCCATGATATAAAAAAAACCATAGCAGTATGTATGTATGTACGATGTATAGACACCGCGCTGCGACGTAGTACACACATACGTATAAACTGATTCCCTATGGATAATGATAGTCGACACAACCGGTATATCGGGTGTTCGAGCAATTAAAAGGCGGAATAACAGAAATCGATAGCTGTAATGTAAAAAAAATATTCCCAAAATATAAAGTCTTTATTCGTACACATACGACAGAAAAAAAATAAAAAACTCAATTGGTCTTATGCCGAGCCTGGACGACCGCGATATAAACAAATGAACAGCGTGCGCATGCATATATCATATCTAGGTATTTAATACAAACAGATAGATGATAGAAGAACAGCTATTGGATATGGTAGATGCGAATTCAGTATATAAGCACGCGAACTGCAGCAACGCGACTTGGAATATTCCGATCGACGCGACGGTTCATCAGACTCTCCGCGAGAACTTCGATGGATCGGACGCGAAGGACTTACCATGGCCGGTGTGCAGCCCAAATTTAAATTCATTAATTTCTTTTTCTGGGGTTACATGAAAACACTGGTGTATCATGGGGATGAAATTGTCTTCGCACAAAGTTACTAAAGTATTTACACTTTCAAAAGCTAAATAATAATTACACACGATTTTCCGTATCAGCTGTTTAATAAGCCCTAGTTTTTTTTTTTACAAAAAACACACGTACTCTGTTATCGTTATGTGCTGGACACAATAGTAAATAATGTGTTTAGAGAATAAAAACATTAGAAAAATTCTAGTGTGACTGAACGTTTTTGGTATTTGTATGTGTTTATTTATGTGCATACGAATTACGAATGTATGTGCCAGGACCGTAATGTCAATTACCAAAAATTTCACAAAGAAAATATATTTTTCATTTCTTCGTTATTACGATAACATACAGGTTTGTTTTTGGTAGCACTTTACATTCCTACTAGTCAGTCTTTTTATTGCCCGGACAGCCTGTATAATAGAATATTTGACCAATTAGAACATTAAATTGCCTACATAAACTTCAATGTCATAATCATAATAGCATCCTGAATGTCTATAAGATACAGGAATGAATATAAGCATATTTGCTTTACTAAAATTGTTCCAGCAACCATTGTACACCATCGATTATGATTTATGAATATTTTCTGATGGTGAATCAGAAAATACTATTACCACATGTAAATACATCGTTATACACACTGATAAAAACACGTGGACAACGTAAACAATAAAATAAACTACGAAGACTCGTTTCTTATGTGTAGGCCCGGCTTTCCAATGATTAAGTCCGTGATTCATCAAAATACATACATCCCACAGAACTGACCATAATGTAGGTTAACATATAACATACACATGAGTGTGTATATTTTGTTTTTCTCCCATCTATTGTTCTCTGCAAACTCATTTTTTATTTTTGACGTGCACGTGCGATATATCTCTGACACATCGGCCTACTTCTTTATACCTTCACGTACTCCCATTACCTGATTAAAGAGTGCATTGCATTAGAAGAGCAGCAAGGAAGGGTCTTCTGTAAAACACTGACGTACGCTATACATTTCCAAGTATCTGCGTTACCCAGACACGATTGCGTTCTCGAAATGAGAAAGGCAGAATTCCCCACTTGCTAAAGGGAGGGTTGGGTAGAGTGCGTATCCAAGTGCCGTGGGGAACTCAATGTAGAGCAATGTGTCGTTGGTTAGTGTACGCCGAGGGAGCCGTACGAATCAATAACGCATTTCCCCATGCATCACCCTCGGTCGGAACATTGGAGTCGGTTTGTTGAGTCACTACGAACTACAGGGTAGTAACACGCGTATTTATTTAAATATTCATCGCATGAAATATTTCGGTTTGTTAATTTCTGGCTGCTATAGTAATTGTTTCATTATGGGAGGGGATGTAGAAAAAATAAGGACTTTCAGATGCTCTAATTTATACACATTTATATGACATTTAATAATTCAGTATATTAAAAATTAAAAAATGGTTGTCTATTGAACAAACATTATATTTCTAAATAATACTGCTAGAACTAATTGTAAAATAGCAAAGGTAGAATACATTTTTTTGACTCGCTTAACAAAACATGTCATTTCGCCGAAATTGACTTTCCCACAAAAGTACGGGAAATAGAAATGCATTAAAGAAATAAATCATCATTACAGTAATAAAGTTAATTGTGAAAATGTCCATTTCAACTAAATTTTAGAATTTTATCACTTGTAGATTTCATCAAGTTAATTAAAAACTATAAAAAAGTCAATGGAGCCATTCTATTAGATACCCATACTATTAACTACTGATTCTCAATTTTCCATAATAACACTGATCAGTAATCAGTGATCACTGATCAAAATACATTAACTTATAGCATTTATTAAAAGACAAACGGAACATTTACAATCAAAAAAAAATCAAAGGTTTTCTCCGATGAGGAAGCAAATTTATCGAAGAAGCTCCTGATTCACTATTTCTCTTAATGAAGAAATATTCACTGACTCCTCATTTATTAATGTTTTATATAACACAACAAATTTCAGGCTGATTCTCAATATTCTTAAACTAAAGAATAATGTTCTGTACGTGCCTATGGTCTTCAGTAGCGTACATATGATAAATATTATGCTATCGTCACTGTCGTCGAGTCAATTTCTACCTTACAGTATAATATAATAACCAGCGCAAATTAATAAATGAAGTAACAGCGGTTTGACCGCTGTCGTGGTCACACACACAGAGAGAGACACATAGACACACAGACATACAGACATTTTTTAAAAACTATTTTTTTGGTATCAGGGGACTTCAAAACGTGGACATCTTCAAATATCTCGGGGTCGAAAATTTTCGTCATCACAATACTTCCTTATACTACGTACAAGAAAGTAAAAAGGCGATTCCAAAAATAAAAAATGTTGTTTGTTAACTTTACATTTAATTTGATTATTTTTTCTTTATATATAAGGCCCACTTTGATGGTTGCGGTAAAACTTGGGCCACTCGAAACAGAGGAACTAAAAGTAAGGAATAGCCAAAATACCTGAACTACTAAAATAAATTCATATTAGAAACATAAATGATTTTTTAAGGCGTACAGTCAATTAATTTATAAAATTATCGAAACAGGTCAAATATTTTTTATATAGAAACTAATATGCATCCAATTAAAATGAGTGTTTGATGTACAATGTCACGTAGAAGAATAATGAGCCCAGTTTTCTTCCAGGATACAATTATTATTAAGACGCAACATTACACAAAATTAAGGATATATAACATCCTCCATTATCACATATATCAAATTATATTTCTAATTGTTTCTGCAGAAGGTTCTTGGTGAAACATTGTAAATATTTAAAAGTGTTGCTTCAACAGATTACACTGTCAACTGTCAACCTGTCAATTAAACTCGACTTTAGTTATTTCCATATTTTATTAGATTTCATCTCTTTGATAATGGTAAGTGGTCCTACTGTAACATATGTTAGAGAAATCTAATAAAATTGTGAAATAATTAAAAGTCAAGTTTGATCTTTCAGTTTAACAGTGATAGTATGATCCGTTAATTAGAACTTTTAAATAATCCAATCATAGTCCTTTATTTTAAATTTTAGTATACTTATTATTAATGTATTGCTGAAAATCATAAATGTGTGCTTTTCATAAAATTGCATCTCTCATTTTCATACTGCGGTAATTAAATTTTGTTGATCTTTGGTGTCATCGTGAATGATCACGTACATCTTATTTTTTAGTTTCAATAATTATCTCCACGACTGTTGAATAATGTATGCCTTCCTATTGAATATTAAATTGAAGAATGACATCAGTTCCACGTCCCGTGGATTCGAAAGTGGAATCCACGCCATCTCGACCAATCACGCCCCTCGTATTTAGGAAATCCATGGGCAGATCATCGAATCCGATTCCCTTGCAAAAAAAAGTCCTTATATTTTAAAACGACAAGTAATTCTTGTTGACATTTCGCATTGTGTTTTAAAATAGTATCTTATTAGGCAAATTTTATAGTCGTGGAAAAAGTATAGTCTTCTACTCGCGCATAATAGCTATTATTCACGAGGATGTTGCGACACTCGCCTCGTGAATAATAGCTGTCATTATACGCTCGTTGAAGAATATACTATTACACTTTCATAAAAAGGTTGAAGAATATATTATATTGTTTATCTATCACGCACATTTTTAATGAATTTTGTTAATTATCATATGCAAATTGATTAAAATACACTCGAATAATTCGAGAACAGCTTCAAATTAACACTATCAAAATAGTGGTATTACGAATATACAATATGTGTTCTGCATATGGTGTGAATATGTCGAAATCGAATCCTGTAAATGCTGAGAGTATAATTGAAATTACAAAGTTTAAATTTTGATTCTACCTTGTTAGTAATTCGTAGACAAATTTAATGTTAATACACATGTTCTATTAATTTTAAACAGTTCGAGAATTGGCTTATTACTTGTTCACTGAACTGTAGGATGGTTCAATCTACAACGTCTCTTCCATCTAGTTATACTTTAATTAAAGGTTGTTACCTTAATTCGATTCTCGTAATACAAGGCTACTAACTTATAAAATAAATTTCAAGAACGTGTATTAAATCGTAGATTAATTATGAAGACAAAATACACACAAAATATTTAGTAATATTATCTAGTAACATTCGTTATGAATAACCATGTTATTGTCTACAGCGTTTCTAATTGCGTACTGTTAAGTAAAATGTATTTCCAATTCAATAATATCCGCCATCTTATTATTTGTATTTTAATTTCTTAAAGTAATAAATTTCAGATCAATATCTCAGTGCAAATTTGCATTCCTAAAATTATAGGAGCGTTTAATATCCATAAGGACGTGGGCACGATTCTTTTCGCACATACTGGCTAAGAATTATCACGTATAAATCAAAATCATGGACGTTCAAATGTGCACTTGCTATTATTAATAACTTGAAGTGCTATTTTGGCTTGAATAACAAAGAATTCTCTAATAGTCTGAGAATGCAGTGCAGTATTGTATTACAGTAAATGCATTGAATATTTGACGTGTTTGGATGTTATATACTGGATATTGAACTACTATATACGAGTCTTTAGTGACCCATGCGCGATATATGTATGTAGTTGCGCCGTTACCCGTTCATGTTTAGAAAGCTGAATGTAAAAATGAATATATGAGTTGCTTTTATTGACCTTGCTTATTACCTAAAACACTAAATTACATTTTAAAAAGTCGTCATATAAAAAAAAAGTTAGAAAAGAGAACTTAATTTTATATACAGGCTGTGTCATTTAAAACTCCCAGGTCAAATATCTCGGAAACGGATAAAGATATTTGAATTTTGTAAAAAGTAGTTACTAAAGAATGTGATCAACACTAGTTTGCTTTCACAATTGCGTTTTATTATGTCAAGATGTAGATGGCGCTGCGATGAAAATAATTTTTTGATCGCCACAATCTTCATTTATTTTTTATTTGAAACAGTATTAAAATTAATGTAAATTTTATTACTTGTGTTAGTTTCCAAAATTTAACGGATTCATAGATATTCGTGTTTAAAGAAAGTAAGAGTAATTTTAAAGTTTTGTCTTTATTTTGTTTAAATATTTAATTTGTACGGAAAAATAGCAGTAAACATATTCACAATTCTTGCTATTATAGTTACTTACTTCACAATTTAAATTTTATAGTTAGTTCCTTTTTATAAATTCCGCTTCATAGGCACATATGTATGTAGGCAGAAAAGCATTTATATATGTGTATGCTTGCTTTGATTATTTAGGAAATATTTTGACATTAGCACACATTAGTGACATTTGCTTGATTATTAATTGTCTTTATAATTAGCTTCATTCAAACATTTACTCACTTTGCGTTGAGATTGTATTAAAAATATGGTTTTACACACATATGAAGACAAACTGAATATGATTTTAATTTATGGAGAATCCCGTAGAAATGCATCTGAAGCAATGCCATTATATGCTCTACCCTTTCCAAACAGGCCTTTTTACCAGATCACAAAACATTTATAAGTCTGCGTACAAATCTCAGAAATTACGATAGCGTAATTTTAGCGGAAAACAATAACCTTAGGAATCAGATCATGTGGAGTGACGAATGTCGTTTTCACAACAATGATGGTACTTTAATTAAGCATAATGCTCGATGATATTGGTCAGAAGATATTCCTAGGTGGATAAGGCAAACAAGAAATCAAAAATTAAAAAGAATTCGAGTTTATTTTTTGCATAGTATTTTAAATTTGAGATCATCGTTGCAATAAAACTTAAAGAACTTATTATGAAATGCTTGACGAATTTATTAATTGTTAAAAGACTGAATATAGTTGTGATTAGTATAGGTGATTAGTGAGAGATCGGTGGCATTCTTATTTGAGTACTGATATTAGTTTTAATTATATTTTATATTTTCCTATGTATTCAGAAATCAAAAATCCGTAAATACACCACACTAGCGATGCTCTTATAAAATTATCATAGATAAGTTTAAATATACCAATTTTCAACAATAAAATTTAGGATGTGGTACTATGCTATTATGAGGTATTCTGTGTAAAGCTATTCTAAGTAAGTCGATAAACAATCGCCATTCTGCCGGGCTATATTCAATACTCATTTCATACGAAAGTTGATTTGCATCAGTACAGTAACAGAACTTTATTTCAACTTCGTACAATAAATGCATTTTTAATGACGATTGTTCAATACAAAGATTCTTGTAGTGAAATGCACAAGATTCCATTCTTTTAATCGAGATGCCAAAATTTGCGTTTTTTCTTTGGTTAAACACAAATCCCGTATCAAATAATTCAGATTTGATTGAGTAATGAGATGTGGTTTGTCGGAAGGAACATACGTTAGATCTCTTATAAATGACACATTCAAAACATCGTCCGTGGAATTTGCAGAAGAATTTGAACGCATTGGAGTTGGAAGCTCACAATCAGTTCCTTTCAACGGTTTGCTTAGAGATCGAATGTCTGGATACATTACTTTGTGTTTATTTCTTTTTGAAAACACTTCAATTTTTAGAGGACAGAAGTAACAGTCCGTGACGCGATCTGCAAGTTCATTCCAAATCATTGGCCTTTCTGACAGGATTTCAGGAGAATTCTTGACTTTGTTCCACTGAGTTAATTTGACATAACACAAAATACAGCAAATATGCAGTGTGGCATCCATGTTTTGTCCTGATTTTTAATTTTGAATCCAAAATATTGTTTTTAGTATGCATGCATCATAAACCAATCAAAACACACCCATAAGCGTGCATAATCGGGCCTTTATCGCACGGCGTGCGTATAAAGGTTGCTTGGTAACAGCCAATCCCAAGCGTTTAATAGTCCATTGAAATGTCAGGAAATGTCAAATGACATATAGGTACATGTCACTCGATAATATGTATTGGAATGATTGATTTATTATTGTTGCATTTATACTAAAAAATATCGTATGACACAGTGCATAATTAGCTTTTAAAGCACTCGTAACGTTAAAGCCACTCCGCTTCGCGTCGTGGCTTTAAACTCGTTACTCGTGCTTTAAAAGCTTGATTATGCACTAGTGTCATAATATACTATTATAACATCTTTGAATTAATTCACTTATGCCCATTTGCTTCACATGAATAAAGTAACTGATAGCTATTTTCAAGATAAATATATCTGATTCATAACATGCATTTGAATTTCTTCACTACAACTTTTGGTTACTTATCCCTTAGATCGAAATCTCGTACATAACAGAATCGTGTGAAACGACAACCTAGCAAATAGTCGGTGTTCCTAACTTCAAGTGCATATGAAGTGCACCATTCGCTCTGATTCGTTTGACGTGTGAGGTTATGTTTTATATTGTGTTTATAAACATAAACATACTGCGTTTGTATTATTTAATATTAACAATATTATTTGGTAAATTGTATTTTACTTCAATTCTAAATATTATTTGGGCCTGTGACTTCTTTGGAGGTAAGATATAACTGTAACATAACATCTGTGATGTATACTCATTGCATTTATGGAGATTTCTCCAGTAATCGTCGTCCTTCTTGATTTAACCTTCGCGTAAACCTCATACATATATTTTATAATGTTATTATTCGCAAGAAGTATCCTGATATCTTAAACGTGCTCATTCTTTAGATTTCAGACATTATTTACTTAGAAACATGTAACAATTTAACTTTTGTTCAATCCTGCCTTTGAAACATGTTGTTTCTCCACTGGTTGCTAAGCCCGAAAGCGTCTATTTACCTCACTCGGAGCGAGGTAATGGATTTTCGCTCACTCATATGTCAAATTTGACAATTTAGTTTTCAATATTTTTAGATAAGAAGTGCAAGAGTAGTATTGAATGAAAGGTACATTAGAATAGAATTCGTATAATTTATTCAAAACATACAATTAACTAGTAAGAAATATTGAAATTAACAGTACAATTATTAAAAATATTATTAGATGCAATGGCTGTATGGGTATCTTTCACAAAATCAGTTTTATTTGTTTGTGCTTGAATGTTTTTAGTCGTGCCCTCTTCACCAGTAATTAATTTTCTTGCAATTTTAGTTTTATTGCTCTCTGACTCTTCTACATAACCTTCTGCCACAGACGTCGATCGCCAACCTCCGTGCCGTTTAAGCGTTAAAATATCACCTGAAACGTGGGCTAGTAATGTTGCTGAGGTTCGTCGAAAGGAATGTCCTGTATATAAATGAGCATCATTCATCCCCAAATATTCTGCCACTAGTCTAGGTATCTTTGATATCGTGTTTATACCTACAGGTTGCACTGTACATTTACCATAATAGTAACTCAGGAAAAATCTTCCCTCACCAAGCATTATTGAAGAACGTAACGCAGCATACTTTCTATAATATATTTCTAAACCATTAAAACCTCCTCCTTCAACATCGGTAATAACAAAAGAGCGAGGTTTATAATTTTTGGTTTTCAAAATATTAACCACCACTATAGATTGTTTATTTACTATATCCGTCATTTTGAGATTAACTAGCTCATCGCACCTACAAGCGCCCATAATTCCCATAACAACAACAATTTTCATCAGCAAGTACTTCTCATCGGGGGCTTCGTTTAAGAACTTCTGTACATCTTCATACTCAAACACTTTGGCCTTCTTAGGTTGATATCCTTTAGATTTACTTTTCAAAATCGAAAACAATGTCTTATACCTATAAATTATTACAAATTTAGATCAAATAAATCAAAAAATATGATACTATAAACTTACTTACTGATATCTATCTTCTCAAAAACAAATAAGGTAGATTTCAACATAGAATATGTGGACCACAAAGAAGACGGTGCATACTTCTCTAATAATCCGTTAAAATACGCTAGGAGTACTTGCTCCGTTATAAGAGTAACACTTTTTATATTCATCCACTCATGAAATTTTCTTAACTCATTTATATACCTTTCTTTAGATTTTGACGGCAATAAATTGAATAGAACAGCATTCGCTTCATTTACAACATCTCTTGGTACAGCTTCTTGTTCCATATTTTTGTTAAATATTGAAATTAATGACAAATTTACTCTAAACAAAGCAAAAATAAAATTTTGTTGACAAAATAGCTAATTTTTATTTTATCGTAACCAGGTAACTATACCAACGGTAAAACCCGCTATCTATGCTATATTATTTGATCACAATTAATATTGACATGAATCAACATGAATGCAATATGAATGATATTATAACTGTCAGACAAATTGAAATTTTTAATCTTTGACACCTTTAGATAGGTAATTTAGCAGGATTGAACAAAACGCTATACAGCACTCGTGAAGAAACTACATTCGCTCACTTGTGCGTCTTGACGCACGCGTGAGCGAAACGAGTACTTTCTTCACTTGTACTGTAATATACTAATTATTTTTTTTCAAACTGACAACTGTCAACATTTATACCGTGTCAACAAAATGCGCGCGCAACCAAATATCTGTAAGATAATGTTTATCGAGTACTTCAACTGCTTGACAAATTTATATTCAAGATACAGTCTATCTAGAAGTGAAGACATCTATTTCTATCCGTTTCTCAGAGATATCTATCAGGTAAGTTTATCAAGAATTTATATAGAAGTGAAGAAAATGGGCATGAAAGGCTTCTTTTGCAATTTTGTAACTATAATCCCCAAACAACGAAAACTATTCAGAGAATTTTTACCGCCTCTTGAACGGTTTTTCATTCTTGAAAATCACAACACGCAACACTTGTGGAACATTGCGTCAAACTTTCAAATTCAGTAACATTTTGTTTGTCTCTTTCTAGACGGCGTCAACAACTAAACACTACTTACTACTGCAGCCTTCATATATATGCATGTATTGATTCCAGAAGTTTTCATTTTAGTATATTCCGCGATGACTAATATATTAGAATTCTCCACCTCTGTGGAACGCGTTGCCGCTGCCCTTCACGGTATAGCCGCGAACATGATTGGACTTATTACAATACTTTTAAAATTTTAAATTTTACGTTAATCTTAGTGAAAACAGATAAAAATTTTATTCTGAAAATGTGACGTGATATACCCTATGTTAGAATACAGTTTTAATTTTGAAAACAATGTAAAATACTAAAATTTTATACTGCTAAGTCTAAAAATCGTATCCAATATTTCCAGTATTTTTATTTTTAATTTTCCTCTTAGTATTACTTCCTGGAAACTACAGTCGAATACGACTATTGTTTAATAGAATTCACTGATTTCTGGGATGTTGTAAAACAATATAACAGAGATTACGTAAATTTATTTTACAAAGCCCAGGAATGTTTATGAACTGTTACCCCTAGCGAAAGCACTCTTCGCAGTAGTGATTGTGTTGTAAAAATAGTACATTTTTCATTACAGGACTTCTAGCTAAAGCGTTTGTAAGTGTGTTTGGCATTCCCTTATATGTGTGAAATATTAAAGCCGTGACTATTTCACTTTTAAAAAAATAATGTTATCGTACAATTGCAATGTTATATCCACGCGTAAATATAAGCAAGTTGAACGACACGACAATATGCATTTGATACCAAATATCAAAAGAACAATTTCCGCTAGAATCTAGATTGTCCTAATCACTAATATTCACATTAAGCCATTACTTCTTACGGAACAGTATGATGAATCACTTACGTATGTTGATGTAAATACACAAGAGTTATACAAGCCCACGCAAAGAATACGTTTCAAAAATAGACGTTTAATCAAATCTGTGTTAAAAACACGTATTATGAACGGCATAACAAGCCGGATGCTTTTTCAATATGAACTTTTAGTTTCACGGGCCGTAAAATCCTTTATTGGGTACGTCAACCGCAATATGATGTTTTGCACATTCCGAACTAAAGCAGCTTTTATAAATCGGATGGTGAACATGTATTTTACGATTAGTTTTGTCTAACTGTTTTAAGTGTTATTAATTCCATTTTAATTTGTGTGAACGGCAATAAAATATTAATGTATTTATTAGTTTCTGTTAAAAATAGAAATTGTTAAAAGGTCGTGTACATACGCATTCATTTCGACATGTCATTGTATATTATGCACAATAATCACGTGATTGCCTTTTGATTTATTTTGCAAAATTTTATTCTATTGCATGTATACACTGCTTGGTGTGTCATTTACCGAAACAGAAGAGTTACGTCAGTTATAGTTGAATTACAAAAATAACTAATACTTCTTTCTAGTAATACTTTCGATAACACTGACAATATTACGTCACCAGAACTGTGTGTAGTTGGAATATATTTAATTTATTTTCGTGATTAGTTGTTTACAACGAACTCTTTTTCGTATTTACTAGTTTCATTTTGACTGTATTCATACATTGATATTTTATATTTTATATACAAAAAGATCAGTTTTCATAAATTAATCACGCGTAAACAGTCAGTTAACAAGGAAAAGAAATCATTCATATATAATAGGTATTTTCTATTATTTATATTATAAACGATTTAACACTAATATTTTTTATTATACAGTATAGCAAGTGCTTTTAATTGTTCATACTATAAAAAAGTAAGTTATGAAAAAATAGAACAATGAATTTTATTGTGTTAAAATGACGCATTGTCAAAATAATAAATAACGTAAGTTTTTCATTGAGGCCATTTGCTTGTTTGTTCTTTCACTGAGATGAGTTTAACGAATGAAGGGGCATTCGCGATATGATTGGTGTTTAGTTGAAAACGGATTAAATTTTATATCGAGTATCATTTTTATGAGGCCTTTGTTAGATTTGCCTTCATCTGTGGTTTATTTAAATTGTTTAATGAATGAGTTGCCCCTTCTACTAGAAGCAAGCAAGTTCTTAGATTAGATATATCCTGACAGATGGTTCGGATGGGGAAGTATATTTCTCTGGCCAGTTAGGTTACCAGATCGCACCGTCTCAGAGTTTTAATTATGGAGAAGGGTTAAGATATTGTTTTTGCAAACTGGTCTTCAACCAGAGAAAATATCATGGAGAGAATTACAGCAGCAGTTGTTACGCCATATCGGTTGGCGGAAATCCAAACTACTGTTTTATCCACGTGGTAGAGGTTGCAGGCTTACATTAGCAATGATTGGGCGGCATTTTGAACAATTAGACAGTCATTAATAATTTTACCAACCATCTTACCCACCAATCTTTAAAGTTGTGTATAGTATTTATAAAGTTTTGATAGTATCAGTATCAGTTGTTGGTATAGAAAATTCTGTTTTTAAAAATTTTGCATTAAATTTCAAAATACTGTCATCCTTATTAATATTTGTTTCATTCTTAGTAATTCATTATTAATACAGATTAAAATTATTCAAGAAATAAAACAAAATGCCCGCCAAACAGAAGAATTTGTTTATGTAATTTATTTTAGCCAATATCTCGTGTTCTAAAAAATACAAAAAGATACAACATTAAGGTTTGTTACCGAAATGTTGAGGCCCCTATTCTGTATTATGTCATGCAAAAAGAAAGTTGTATATCATTGCAAATTTTTTCGAGAAAAAGCTTAATATTTGCTTACATTTTAGTTAACGCTATCTGGCGGCAATGGCAAAACTAGAGGACACAAAAACAAAAGCTCAATTTGTAGTGCAAATAACAACACGCTCTTTTAAATGAGAGTAAGCTTGTTAAAATCGGTTATGCTAAACCGGAGTAATCGTAGTTATTGTCTACTTTATTATTACTTTCTTATAGGTAGTATAAATAAGAAGTATTGTGATGATAAAAATGTTCGACCTCGAGATTTTTGCAGACGTTCACCTTTTAAAGACCCCTGATACCGAAAAAGAGGTTTTTAAAAAACGTCTCTCTCTCTGTGTGTGTGTGTCAGTGTGTGTATCCATTCCAAATTTTGTATTTCCGAGTATAATCTCCCTCTTGAGATCTGATTAGACTTTCAGTAAAATCGGCAGACCGGAAGTAGTAGTTTACTTCGGTGAAAAGATTGAGTTTTTTGTCAATATTTCTCAATTATTAAGTTAAACAAATTTATAAAAAACTGATATGTACACAAAATTAAATTTCAGACAATTTCGAAATTCCTACCGGAAGAGTTGGTCTTTTACTCTTATCAAAATCAGTTTTTTGCGAATATGTCGCAAGTCATGCTTTCGAGGCATGTACAATACTAGTATTTAAAGCATAATTTTCAATACCTTTTATATAAAAAATTTTCAAAATTCGGAAGTGCTACTCTCGGCGAGAAGGACTTCCTTTCGAATATCTCACAAAGTATGGCATTCTAGAGATTTATTAAGAGAAGTACTTATATTACAATAGAATTTTAAATAATTTGTATATAAAAAAATTCTTAAAATTTGGACGAAGTTACACACTTTCTTATTTTTCTAAGGAGATAGAACTATTTAAAACAATTTTGAACAGTTCTGTAAATTTGAAACGCTCATACGTAAAGGAAGTCGTGTGCTGGCAACACCTTATTATTTTATTAGATAGTAAAAAATGCGTATGATAAAAAATGGGTGTGCTTAAGACCACACAGCAGAAGTGAAAACTTCATCAAGGCGAGGTTAATAATACGAAATACAACTTTTTTTTCGTTCTATATTCATTTACATTTCCATTTTCCATTTTCGTTCTATATTACATTTAAAAATTATATATTTATTATTATTGCGTATTCATTTCTAGTAGATTTCGCTCGGTCTGATCAAGTTTTCACTTCAAAAATTCATACGTACGCATGTATATATACAAATAGACGATATGATAATTCTCATACGAGTACCCGCGCTGGTCTAATGGTAACGTGCCGGCCTTACACCCGGGCTGCTCGGGATCGCATCTGCATGCAGACAAGAATTTTTCAGAAAATAAAAATTCAATATTTCGCGTATTTATTCTAAACTTCTATGTAATTGAAATTAAATACCGCTAGTTAGTGTTATAATACAAAGCGTGAAACGGTTGCCGAGGGAGTATAGCAGAGACGCGTTAACTAATCTCTCTCGCTCCCTTAGTCGACTCGACTCGAGCTGACTTTACCCGAACGAGCGTTACTTTCCGAGCGTGACGGCCCAGTCTCGTTCAGTGCCCAACAGTCAATGCATCAACGTGCCCATAGAAGTTTTCACTTCAAAAATATTAAAAAAATTATAGGAAATGAAATGCATATGTTTGCCATACCTCTCAAACAATCAAAAGACGAAGAAATTCTGAATTTTAACATTCAGAATACGTGGTCCGCCTACTATCGGATACTTTACAAACTCAAAAATAATTTCCAACATTTCACCTTGGGCACTTTTACTTAAACAAATTTTACCCGAAAGCAATATAACTACAAGTTTCTGACATATACCCGGCCGGCCATTCATAGGTGGCCACCCGGTACATGTGTTTCATTTAAAAATATAGAATAACATACAACACCTAATTAGTAATTTAATGATTGGATCACGAAATACCATTAAGAAAAATAATCTACAACATTAATAAAAAAAAAAAAATATTTAATATAACATATTACAAAAAGCCGGAGCGTTTATCAGCCAAGAAATCAATCAAGGCAAACATTAATAACGAAACGCACAGTAACACGCGTGCATTGGAATTTGTAATGAAAAAAGGTGTAGTCAAACTGCCTATAGATTCAATATTGGGTAAGGGGTCATTGACTGTTACGTTACTTGTAGGTACATTTATTTATAGTGCTCGAGTTGATTAGGCAATGCGAAAATTAAAATACCGCTGTGTTTATTATTCTCAGCTAGCTGGAGGCTAATGCAGGTGAAACTCAATGTGGTGTGGCATATATCTGACGTCACATGTATAAATTCAAATTATCATGCGGCTTGACTTTAACGTGGAAAATCACTTTATAATTATGTTTGTTATCTTATAAAAATATTCGAGTCAGAATGTTTAAAATAAATAAAATACTTAATCTTTTCTTAAGCGTGTTAAATGAATAGTTGATTTCAAAATGTATATATCACGCATTAATTCACATTATACATAACATGGAGTGCGATACAGTGAATAAGTCTGCAAGGTGCATCGTAATTTATTTGAACGATATCTGTATATACTCCCTCTCTCTGAATGAGACATATGTGTGCATTAGTGGGCAGGACCATTAACAAAATTTGGCAAAGCAGATGCTCAGATTGCAAGGCGCCAATTTATCGTCAAAATAATAACAGGAGAGCAGATGCATATTATGATTCTCACCTGCTTACTGAACGGAAGAACTAAGTAGTAGACAATAAAATTATAATACAGGGTCAGTCGCATAGTGTTCAAAATCGACAAAAACGTGATCGTAAATAAAAAAGTTTAAAATTTTTGATAATGCTCTAACTTATGTACTTGTCATCATACAACTTGACACCAAGAATTGCTGTTGTATATTTGTCAGAACCAGAGATGTCATTATCAAAATCTGCAAAATTAACAATATTTCTATAGGGTATATCTTAGTACCCGAAACATATTGCAGTGATCTTGAGTTAAATTTAAGTTGTATATAAATATTCACAAGATCACAATTAGATTTAATTAATTTAATTTTTATCTTTAATCTTTTATATTAGTTTTAGTTTAAATTTAAATAATACACATTGTATATATAAATATCTATTGTAAAATTATAGGTTAGGATTTAGTAAATTTATATTAGTTTAACTAAAACAATGTAACAATGTCATTGTAACTTTTATTTATAAAATTAATATTGGAATAATGACTGCATGACAGGTGAATTTTTATTTTATTTAGTATGGTCTGTCAGTCGCCCAATACGGTCCAGTGGGTGGATTCACGTTATGAGGCCGAAGTACACAATGTTTCTTCTTCAGGGGCCGTGCAAATCATGTATGAACCAAACTTCATTAGAAAACACATTCCGACAATCATAAACGTGTTTCCTCTATTTCCCATGCAAAGGAAGACAAAGAAAATTAGAATTAATTATCCGAACAACATGCGGAAATGGTTTAAATATCTTGAAAACGGTAACAAGGAAATTTAAACTTTTTTGTCGTTCTTGAGATATTCAGGTTTACCTGTCTGAAAGTAGAGCATTTTTAATAAAAAAAAATCAGTAATTCATAACTCATCTAGAAATCCATGACTTTTTTTTAAATCTTCATTCACAGCTATACCATTACTAAGTTTCATCAAAACCAGGAAGAGGGTCCATCCTAAAATGATGGAAAATTATCATGATTTAACATGAAATGACCCAGTGGTATTTTCCAATAATTTTACCCATTACACCTTTGGAAATGTGTGATTAAGACGAGTGACTTCTTCATCAAAAAAAAAAATAAAGGAACTTTAGATCAATTAAGCTTCAGAAGGAGAATAGCAACGACACTGTTGCCTCAGAATTAGATAATTTTTAGTATCTTATTTGAGTGACATCCTAAATATAGAACGGCATTTTTTTCTAATTTCAAAAGAAACTTCTGCAAAAAACACCTTATGTATATGTATAGTATTTTTATTTGAGAGAGAGAGGTATATTACATAAAAATTCATACAAAAACTAACACCACTTTCATGTAGCCATATCTGGATTAATTCATTTTAACTTAATGTAGATACCACCTATTTCTTCAAATTTAAATATTTTCCAAATTATTTTACTTTACGTGCCTCGTGTTAAATTTGTTTAAATTGAGTTCTATTTCAAGGCAAGGATATTTAATTCTCAAAATATTTGAAGTAAGTATTGGATCACATTAAGTCTGCTGAAATTCTATGCCGGTAGAATGGAAACTTCCTAGTGAAAATTGCAATTCAACTGAAGTATTATGATTGCTTTATAACAGAAGCTACAAAGAGTATTTGTGGCGTATGATTTTATATGTTAGTAAATTGCAAATGTAATTAAAAAAAATCTTTCTTTATGTCGGTAAAGTACGTATATGTTTTCTATAAAAATGTATATAATAACAATACGGTAGGATAATAATATTAAGTAGTCTTGCAGTAACAGTAACAATTAGCAGATAAGCAATTAACCCATTTCTATCATTTTTATCTTGTTAGAGGAGAAACAGCGGTAACGATTGTCGAAGAAAGTCCGTTAATAGGTAAAATTCGAAGCCAGTTTAGGAAAAACGATAATAAATTTCAACTATCCCAAAGTCTCGTATTTTTCGTTATTGCTTTTAAGACTCCTCAAAAATGAATGACATAACTGTAATTTCCACTATGCTTTCGCAATTATACAGTTCTATAGTTTAAACTAAACAAAATAAAAATTTACAGTTAATATTCTCTTCTTATATCAACATTCATTTCTTCCACGTTATTTTAATGTATTAATAACGAAGTTACGCTAAACTGAACACGTAAAATGCACAACGATGTAAATGTGATAACATTCATGATTGACGTTTAAAAATAATATAAACGGATTAGATATATTTGACATATAAAATAATTCTTTTTTTGCAAATTAAAAAAAAAAATTAAATTTATATTTGAGATTGTCTTCTATATTTAGTGCGAAGAAGTTTATGGACTGATCCGGGTTACTTTTCTTTAAAAAGTTCTTGATGTGTTTTAGCTCTGTCGTCATAACCTATCATTATTATCACTTCAGTTCTCTGTCTCTCGCTACCATTTTTATGAATAAAATTGTTTGCAAAAGGTGAATTATTCTAATTTAGAAAAGGGAAATAACACTTACTTTAATGTCACATTTACAAACTATTTTATTCTGACAGCCGTAACAGATGTTTTTTGTTTTATGCACCGGTAACTAAATTCGTTTAACCAATATAGTAAATTTTCAATATTTGAGCTTTAAGACTATTTTTCTCATTTTTTTCCAAATATAAAAGATTAAAAAATTTTATACCGTTGGATAGCACTAACGAAATCAATTAAAAAAATTATAGATGGTCATTTAAAAGGCGGTGACGTCATAACATAAAAAACAAATTACATGAGACACTGAAAATGTCATGATATTTAACCCCTCCCCCCCAAGATCTTTTCAAAAAATTAATATTAACGAAAGTTACCTTATTTTCACACTGTATGTAATAACTTTATTATAAATCGGTTGCAAATGGCCATTATTATTAACACTCGTATTTACAGTAAATTTTAGTGACCGCTATTTAGAGGTTCTACTGTATAATCACTTCGTTTAGAAATTTAAAATGTGTAAAAGAAATAATATTATACCATGTATAGACTCTACATATTGTTATTATGTTTCAAGTAGTGATTCGGTTACTTTTCAGTAGTTGTAACTATCCGTTACTTTCGAATTCAATACCCGTTATTTTCTATTCGTTACTGTTACCGAGTATTCGTTCAAGTGTGCGGTGCGGGAATATGTATAGTTAATATATGGTACAAACAAAATGTTCACTTATATATTAATTTTAATATATATTACGTTAAATAAATAAAATTCGTTAAAAGTACACCCTAAAACATTCCAACTCAAAATTAGAAGTAAAATGCGAAAAGCTAAAGTATTTTTTAAGGAGTACCCAATTTATTTACGATAGGCGAGATATTCTATCATAAAACCGTAAAAATCCCGGACTCCCATATTAACTCACACAAATAAATGTAAAATGTGGAACATGGCACAAATTTATTTTAGATTGCATCAATACAATAAGTTCAAACAAAATGAAATAGACCTAAGCAAATACAAGTAATACTAATAATTGCTTTTATAAAACAAACCTCAAAACAGATTTCGAAAACACACGAAAGCACAGCATTTGAGAGAATTTGATTACGAATGTAATTTATGTGAATTTAAAACAAACTACAGAAATAAATTAGAGAAGCATATAAAAACGATACACCTTAAAGAATTTGATTATAATTGTGGCTCATGTACATTTAAAACAAATCATAAACTTTGTTTTGAGACACATGTAAAAACAAGGCATTTGAAAGAACTTGATTATAAATGTGATTCATGTGAATACAGAACAAACTTTAAGCAATATTTTAAAAATCATATGAAAAAGAAACATTTAATGTTAGTTAATTAGGTATGGAGTTTTTTGTGGTAATCAAACTGTAAATTGGATTTTGGAAGACACAAAAAAGCTTCAAGTTTTGTCAGCTGCTGATTGCCTTTTTCATCGAACTCACTCAATATGTAAATCTTTTATATTAATTATAATAATTCAAATACACTGCTCAACAATTGAAGTGGATATTGCAATAATTCCTAAAATGTTAATATTTAAATGATGCTACAAATATACAGTTTGCATAGTTTGTTTATTATGACACAATGATATCAAATTTACAACCACGGCAATGATAATAGTAATTAATACAATAAAATATCTCAAATTTACCAAAAAAAAAAGAACTAAAGAAATAAACTAGCAATAGTAAAATAACTGTCCTGTCGGCTATTGAAAACTAATTTTAGTGTCTTGTTGGATCACCTCTGCCTCGCGTTAGTGTCCTTACACTAGTAGGCATACTTCTTATTAAATTATCGATAAAGGGCTGAGGTATGTTACGCCAAAAACGACGCAAAGGAGTAGCTAGTTGTTCTAACGACTGTGGCGTCTGTGCAAGTAAGTTTATTTATCTTGACATCTCTGCCCAGACATGTTCGATGCAGGTCATATCTGGTGAACAGACTGGCCAACACTTTCTCTGAACACCATGAAGTTCCGTCCGTTTATTTACAATCCTAGCACGGTCAGGGCGAGCATTGTCATCAATTAGAACAAATCTTTTACCAATTGCACCAGCAAATGGGAGAATGATTGACACTACAACCATGTCGCGAAACCTTACGGATGTCATTGATTCATTCATTAATACCAATAAGTCAGTCCTCTCACACAAACATATTTCACCCCAGACACAAACAGCCTTTCCGCCGAAGGTCGCTGGGACCATCAAATTTTTATTTCATCGCTGTTCTCTTTTTCTCCAGACCAACCTTCGCCCATCTATAGTATGCAGTCAAACTCTCGACTTATCCGTGAAAAGACAACGACGCCAGCTTACCAGATTCCAGGCTCTGTGATCAATCACCCATTGATTTATGCGTGCACGCTGCTCCCTTGTCAACTGGGGATGTTTAGCACATGTTAAATTACGTGTATGCAACCTTCTTCTAACCGTTTGTCCAAAAATAACACGTTCTGTGGCTTCTGGGAAAAAGCTGTTAATCCTTGAAGCCATGTACGTCAGCTTTCTTCTTTTGCAATGAGTATCATTAAACGGTCTTCAGCTGGAGTTGTAGGTCGTTCTCGCCCTCCACAGTGCGTGTATGCTGCGGACCTAGTAGGTACCTATTCCATGCATGACTTATGACTAAGGGCCAGATTTATATGCATTTGCATATTTTTGCTGAACGTATTCGGATTAATTTAAAGTTTTCTTAGCGTTTCAGATAATTCTAAATAAAATAACATCATTTTTATTGCGCATATTATTGCATATTTATCCATAAATGCATATATCTTAAAATAAATGCATATATTTTGCAATAAATGCATATAATTTGCATAATTGTGTACATTTCGTTCTTTTTTAAATTTCAATAATTTCGCCGACGGCAGTTCGGCTGTTGGGTTCCTGGAAGCGCACATCTGGTCTAGCCGCTGATAGATAAGAAATGCCGCCTTTGAAATTAGAACACGTGTCGACATGTCGACATGACCAATCAAAAATATAATTTATGCACTGGCATGCAACAACAGTAACGACCACAGTTACTTAAAATATTATAGTTTTACTCACAACATCAGTGTCTTTCGTAGAGCCAACAGCTACATTTCTACTTTCCAGTGGTACAACTTTCTATTGTTAGTGCAGTGAAATCTGTTATTCTAAATATGCCTAAAGTAAAGATGTGCAAAAGTCAACAAATCCGTGAATGGATATCAAAATCGGAACATCTTACTACTGACGGGAAAGCCATTTTGTGCCAAATCTGTTGCAAACACGTAAGTTAAATAAATAATTCAATATCTGTTGTAAGATTAGATTAGATAGTAAATTATTATTTTGATTAATTTTTTTTAAGGTATCAAGCGAAAGAAAATATCTTGTCGACCAGCACCTAAACACAAATTCCCATAAAGAAAATGCAAAAAAGCAGAAGATGCCTTTAAGACAATTATTTTTAGATGAAAGTCAACAACAAGTGCAAGATGATTTTACTTTAGAGATGTGTGATGCATTTTTGGCAGCGAATATACCGTGGACGAAAATAGAAAATCCCAAGTTTAATTCATTTTTGGAAAAATATTGCAAACGGAAAATTCCAAATGAGTCTACGTTACGTAAAAATTATTTAAACAAATGCTATGATTTAGTAAGTTTCATTAATTTGAAGCGGTATACCAGTATTAAAATTTTCTTTTCCAGCAAATACGAAAGATCCGGAACGATATTGGTACAAGTGATATTTGGATATCAGTTGACGAAACAACTGATGTACGGGGAAATGCCGTAGCAAATTTGATTGTTGGAACTCTTAAAGCAAGTCAATTTTGCAAACCACATCATCTTACATCAAAAGTTTTAGAGAGAACTAATTCTAACACCATAGCAAGATTTGTTAATGATTCGTTGCGTAAGTTAACACATTTAATTTCTATTTTTTCCCCGTTTTGAATAAGTATACACAACTGCCTAACATAAGCACTTAAATTAAAGATAAGTTAATATTTCAATGTGTTCTAAATTATCATAATTATCAACTCAATTAACTGCGTGCGTTTCATGGTTGTGACTGTTACTAAGCTTTTAGAAATATTGCGTTATTTTTATTTAGGCGTACTATGGCCTACAGCTAGTAATGATTATGAGCGAAAAGTTAAAATTCTTTACACGGATGGAGTTGCCTACATGTTAAAAGCTGCTAACAATTTAAAGGTGTTTTATCCAGATTTACTGCACGTTACTTGTCTTGCACATGGGTTAAATTTAGTCGCAGAAGTGGTGAGAAATGAATATCCCATTGTAAATAAATTGATATCAAACACGAAAAAGGTATTTTTAAAAGCACCACTTCGAAGAGAAGTGTACGCAGTAAAGTGTCCAAATCTTAAACTACCACCAGAACCAGTTCTAACGCGTTGGGGCACATGGCTAGAGGCAGCAATCTTTTATCAAGAAAATTTCACAGCCATAAAGGATGTACGTATACCTACATGGAAATATAAACATATATATATATATATATATATATATATATATATATATATATATATATATTTTATGCCACTACTACCAAGAAGATTTTCAATTTTTCAATACATTTGTATAATTGGCAAAGAATTGTAATATATTTTATTAACTGCCTGGTTGAAATAAGGCATTACACAGTATTAGGTATTTTCACAGTTGTTTTACACTTGGACATTTTGGATTGACATTTTAAGGTAATACTATATTTTTTATTCACATATTAATGCTTTAACATACACTTTCTTTGTTATGCTGCACTGACGAAACCAAACTAGGTAGAAACATATATGTCTGTAGCTACAAATACATCTTAACACATACATAGTTGCATCGTTAATTGTTTGTGTATTTCAATCAAAATTGTACATGTTTAGGTGAACCTAGGCCATTTTGATAGGATTACATGAGTAATTATCGATTGTCCTATGCTTATTTGCTTTCATTTACATTTATACTTGACTATTTTACATTCCATATTGTTATATTATCAACAGTTCTACTCTTAATTTTTCTTTACATAGTTGCGTCGTTGTTATTTGTATATTTGGATTGACTGAACAGTTTGTGGTAGACCCCAAGCCTTTTAATGTGATTATAGAAATAATCTCGACTGTCCTATGCTTATTGATTACATTTTCATTTATACATTTTGATTTACATTTTATATTTGTCATTGTTTTCTAATTGACAACCAGTTGTCATATTGTTATTACTTTTAATTCATTTTATGCCACTACTACCAAGAAGATTTTCAATTTTTCAATACATTTGTATAATTGGCAAAGAATTGTAATATATTTTATATATATATATATATATTATGTTTTAGGTTGTTGATGGTTTTAACGGTTCGGATTCGGTCGCAATACAAGAATCACAATCTGCATGAGGATCTTTTATAAATGCACCAGGTGTGGTTGGTAAAAAAGCCTATACCAAACTTGAAGCTATTTTAACCAAGAATCCGGGATTTTCCCTTTTGTACGAAATATCCCAAGTATTGAATGGCTCTGCTTCGAATGACTGCACTACAGCAGTAGAAAAGTTACCAGACTACGAATACGCACCAGTAACAAGTTGTGATGTCGAACGATCGTTTTCACAGTACAAAAATATTCTGTCTGACAGGAGACAAAACTTTACTCCAGAAAATTTAGAAAAATATCTTGTTTGCCATTTTAATAATAATTAAATCAAAACTGTGTTTATTTTATCAACATTAAAAACATTTTAGAGCTCATTGCTGTATTCATTTTTTCCTGACATCAGTTTAAGGGAGTGATTTGTTAATGCATATTTTCCATATTCAAATGCATATTTTGCATATTTAAATGCATATTTTATATTCTTAGAAGCATATCTTACATGCATATTTTGATATTTTTAGTGCATATAAATCCGGCCCTTACTTATGACACTTTGTACGGTTTTTAACCGTCTTAAAGGCATTGTAGTAATGCTCTTACGTGATGTTTCCCTAACAACTACGAGGACAGAAACTAATACGAGCACGTTTATTTGTTTCAGACAATCGCTTATTGATACCCCGTTTATCAAAATCCTACTCATACAGACACAGACACGTTGACAAGCATGGGAGTAAACAAAAAATTGTCACTAAGCATTATAGCAGTTCATATGTTCTAGAACATACATATACAGTAAAATTGTGTTCATATGTACATTTGCGAAATTATTATGATATCCACTTCAATTGTTGAGCAGTGTACAAGTTATTTACTCGAAATTATATTTTTGAATAAAATATTTCAGACAAGAATGTATTCTAAAAGTTATATATTATGAGAGGAACTATTTGAAAAAGTAACGATTATTTGAAACCAGTATTCGTCACTTCTGATCTTATCCAGTAACATTTGCAAAACCACTAGTTTCAAGTAGGTAATATTTAAAGTTATAATTATTTTTCTACTACTTAACTTCCAGAGCTAGTTCATGGTTAAATAGTACATTATCAAAGTAATATCGACACTTCAAATAATGAACGAGTAGCTAACTTGTCAATTTGTGTATTTTCACAAACTTCCCTGACAATTTTAACTACAACACGCGTTGCTCCTAATGCATCTGATTTAACGCAAGTCGGAACTATTATAAAAATAAGCTCCTGTTTACAATACGAAACGCTAGGATGTAAACTTTCTAGTTCGAAAATAACCTAGACCTACGATGTTAACGTTCTATATTATAAACGTATCTGCATATATGTATAAATACACTAACCAACTAACAGAGGAAAAGCACATTTTTACTTGTATTTTTCCAGCGTTACTGCAGTGAGAACATCGAGAACAACAAATTTTAACATGCTGTTATGTATATCTATCTATCTATGTTTATATTACACCATACACCACTAGACACATATTCATTCGTAAAATTGTTATATAATTGTTATACATACATGGGCGTGTGTGTAAGGGAGAGAGAGAGAGAGTGATACAGAGAAAGAAAGATAGTAAATGTGTACACGCGCGTGTCCGTTTTTAATATACATGAATGGATGTAGAACCTGCGGTCAATATCCTATGGATGACTTTTGCTGCCGTTATATCAGCTGTGCGGAAGACATTCTTCAAAATGATCTACCAGCTTCTGTATATACAATATCGATATTATCGAAGTATATGATCAATCGCGCAGCACATCCGTGCAATATTTATTATACTCCAATATAAATCATAAGCAACCCGGGTCAAAATAATATATTCAAAGGAAAACCAGAATAACTTAAAATTTTGTCAATATACATCAAGAATATTATAGGTGCGAGGAGATGGAGAAATAACTAAATTCTCCGGGCGACGCGGACGTCTAAAAGTTGTTGCGGGAATTAAATTACCGCAGGAATTTCCTGGACTTTGAAACAAAATAAGAATAAGTAAGTAATTACATAGTAGTGATTTGGTTCACGTAAATTTACATTTGCAATTAAGCTGGCTGCGGAACAACTTTTTTTTGGAACACATCCAATAAAAGTGCTGTAAATAACTTGAAAATGTGGAATATACTAAAAATGTTTAAGATGTGGGTATAAATAAACAAGTTCGGTCGAGAAACTATTTCAAATTATCATTCCCAAACACAATAAATACTGAAAAAGAAACTATTCCAACCAAATCGTAATACTAGTGAAGTAATAAAATATAAATTTAAATACAATACAGATGAAATCTTTTTGTGGGTAAAGTAAAATAAAAAACCGGGATTTTACCAAAAAAAATAAAGATGAGCAAAAAAACGGAACAGAAATGACTACAATGACTATCCATCACTGTTGTTTAATGCAGTTCTTAAATTATTTTTAATATTATATTTTCTTCAGTTGTTGAATATAATGTACAATTTCGGTGACAAGCATGAAAAATATGTTCTCGATACAGAGTAAACAACTTTTTATTCATTCCATAAACAAACTTTAAGTGTTCAACAGTTTGGGCGGAGAACAACGTACAACAAGAAGCGACAGTGTTGTCGGATGCGTGGATATTTCGTGTCCCACTTTCGGCGTCGTCGTATTTGAATGATAAAAAACTACCACGTATACTCAGAAAACGCATTTATCTTTACACTAAAAGAATGTTTGTGTCAATGCCATATTCATAAATATCATAAACAATATTTTTCTATTCCCATTTAAAATGCTATTTATCGTATATCTTTTCAACTTGACAAGTTGTGACTTCATGCGCTTTAGTTACGTGGTGAATTTAGTCACTGACTGAAGTAGAAAAAGTGTACTATAGTTGGCAATCGACATGGTCAAAGTATGAACTCAAGAAGACGATTCAATGCCACTACAAATTCTCATCGATCACAACAATTTCAGAACAATGAAGTTAAACTAATTAATTATATACATGGGTGCCCATTTTCTTAACAATTTTTACGTAGAATTTAATAACCTTAATTTTGCAATATGTCGAATTTTACGCCATTTTATATTATTGATGCATGTAGGTTACCAAAGTGACTGAACCATATGAAAACTCGTTTTATGTTTTACTGAACACGAGGGGATAAAATAGCACTGGTAATTACTTTGATTAGTTTATATTTTGTAGAAGAAATCGTTTTTCAATTGTCCAGTGGGTGGCTACAGATTCAAATTTATGTTTGGAAGATAATAATTCTCGAAAACTGTTGGTTTTAAGTACCTTAGTGTGGGTAACCTAATTTTTTTTTCTCATCCTTTATGTATAGGGTTCTTCGTATTTTTTTGTACAGGTGCAGAACACCTTTTAGGTACGTTCCTGCATGTCTCTAGAAGCTCGTTGCTGATAACTAACCTAACTGCGATTCCGTGTCGTCAGTGATCACCATTTTGGACCGACGTTGTTCGCATGCGCCATGTCAAGAAGGTTAAGCAAGCAGTCGACAGTTATCAGTCAACTAATCCATATCAGGGGTGCGTTCAGAAATGTTGGATAGGATACTGGAATGGTCGGATCATATTTTATGACGTCATCCACTTGGTAAACTTGGAGCGCTTTACAATTCTGAGCGCCGTAGAGTGAGTCGAGTTAGTTTGTGGCAAAACTCAAAGGTCAAAGCTAAGCATTGCAGAGTTAGAGGTTATGTATGAAGAAATAAAGTCATCAAAGAAATAAGTCGAAAATTAAAACTAATTAGAACAATGGATCATAACGAAAGATGACATGAAATTATAGCCTTAGAAAACACTCAGAACCGCGCTTTAAATACCCCAACACGAATGCGCATGAATGGCCTGCTATTAACCATCACAAATAGGTGGTGGGTGATAGAAGGAACACAATCATTTCTGACCGGCAATGACGTCATAATTTTGGAATATCTTTTTGTTTCTGAACGGCAAGTGTCAAATTGGAGTGACACTTTGATAACATTCTTTCCTCTTCTGAATGCACCCCAGTAGTTACATCGTCAGAATTTTCACGGCAAAGTAGTGAATGTAAAATATTCCATGTATTAAATTGTAAATGTAATATCGTTAGATTTTTATATATTAACTTGTAATTTGTTAGAATTCTCACGTTACATGAAATTAGTTTTCAATATATCCATGTCAACATCAATATTAATTTGTGATGCAAACAAAGGTCACTGTAATTTACAATACGATACATACTATAACTTGTATCTTGTAGAGCATAGGTACGTTCTTTTGCAGAGAGATATATACCGTGCTAGTTAGAATTTAGTCATTTAGTCTTTTCTTAAGCTTGAGTTTAATTTATAAAAAGTGAGACATGTTAAATATAGGTGAGTGTAAAAGAACATTCGTTCCTGGAAATTGCAAAATGAAAGTCACTGTAGAGCGTGAAGAGGTTCTAAGAATAAAAAAAGTTAAGGCGAGGATATGGTAGCATAAGGCTTTCAATTTTGCTGTACTGATATTCAAACAAAATGTATTGAAAAATAAGTTTAAAACAAATGCGTGGTTATTTAATCCGACAGATGTACCTATAAATGCTTTTGAAGGAAAACTTGCTCAACCCACTCAATCTTCTCGTAGTGATTAACAAGGTTTCAACGTGGCTGGCACAAATGAACTCGGTTTTCTTCATAATCAACTTTACACGATCGCTACAAGAACCGTCCCGTATAATTATAGAGATTTGTCTCTAGATAAATCATGTATGTTCTCACATGGGCGTACTTAACAACTTCCAATTGCATAATGGCAATACATATTTCAATTATCAAAAGCTCAGACGATGTGCTCTGTACTTATACTAAAGCAATATTATTACTTGATTAATTGTATTTATTTACTAGCAAAAAGCAGTATTATTAATTTTGCTTTTCCATGATGAGTTAGTGTTTACTTAATGACCACTTAATTTTCTACAAAAACATTAAATGTGATCAATTTATTTCTATCTAAAATATATCTGTCTCATCCTGAATTACTCTGTCTTTTAGGTATAGAGGCGGGCTCAATTCTTTAATGCTTTATTGGACAAGGAACTACATTTAACCAATATATATATAGCAAATCTTCAAAGCTTTGCCAAATAACTTATTTAAATTTACTCCAACTTCTTCCAACTTGTGTTTGCGTTTTCACTACATCAAATGTATTATAGGTTGTTTGAAGGTCGTTTCCAAGATTGTCTCCAGGTTGTTCTAGATTTGTTCTAAATTGATTCAAAGTAGGTATGTATTTAAAAAAGATTAAAACTCATTTTCACTCGACTACTCCTTTTTTGAAAATCTAAATTCTGAAAGTTGTTTTAGTAGTTCTAACGGTTGTTCCAAAGAATCTAAAAAAAAATTAAATATTGACCGAGATAATCGGAAAAGAACGAGTTTTTCCCAGCCCCTTTTTTTAAAAACAGAAATTCTGATTGTTCTAGATTTTGGTAGGTTTATTCTAAATTGTTCCAAAGTATTTGAAAGAAGAAATCAAAATCAGTCGAAAAAATGGGGTTGCTCTAGGTTTGTCGTAATTTGTTCCAAAGTATTACAAAAAAAAATCATAATCGAGAAAAAGGAAAAATTTGCTCGACTGTTTTAGATTTTATTTCTTTAAATTACTTTGGAACAATTTAGAACAACTCCACCATAATGTTTCTTAGAGGTTTGAATGTGACAAATATTTTGCCATTACAGCCAAGAGAATAAAAGAGCTGACGCAAACTACCAATATTATCGAAGTCATGATAGAATATTGTGCAAATGAACACAAAAACAAAGTATTTCAAAGAAGAAATCAAAATCAGTCGAAAAATGGGGAAGAACGTAAGCGAAAAGTATGAAGCCCAGACCTTGATTTTGCAAAAATTAAAATTTTAATGGGTTTTCCAGATTATTTTCTACGCGTCTTCTATATACAGTTTAAATCCATACATAAAAACCTTATCTAGTTCCCCTTTCTTCCAAATCGATATTTTAACAGCTGTTCCAGGTTGTTCTAGGTTTGTTGTAATCCAAAGTATTTCCAAGAAATCATAATCTAGCAACAGGGAGAAATGTTCTCAACTGATTCAGATTTTTTCTGTGAAATACTTTGGAACAATGGAAATCATTCAGCAGTTTGATTTTCGAAAATAGGAGCCGTGTGAGAAGGTAATTTTTTCAATACCTCAGCCAATTTTGACTTCTTTTTTTAATACGTATTTTGGCACAGTTTAGATAAAATCTAGAACATCTTTTTATTTCACACAGTCTACCTTCTTGTTCTTTTCCTGTAGAGAGGTTTTGCAGAAGTTTATTTTTAAATGTTATAAAGCCAGCGGCAGACAAGGTACAAAGTATACAATAGAATTTGTGGAAGAAAATATCATAGTTCTGCACAGTACCTTTAATACAAATTAAATGTATGTCCAAAATTCGATTAAAAACATAATTGATTACAAAATAAATTGTCATACCGCCTTTTACGACAGTTAGACAAGATAACAATGATATTATTAATAACCATTTATGTATGTAACTATACATGTATGTATGCAATGCTTTTAATATTCATGTTCTATTAGAATTCAAGTGTCATACAGAAATATATTTTCCAGATTTCCAATCATATATACACAAAGGCATATCGGAAAATTTATAGAACTTCCCGAACAGACAACATCCATCACAATATTACTAATATTAACATACAATGCAACATTGTGAACGGTTACATCTCGAGACACATTTATTTTGTATTTTCGCGTCGTTGTTGGTCGTTACGTTCTTGATTTTCTTTTTTCGGAACATCAGAAAAATTTGTTCTTTCCCTAGATAAATCAACGGTAGATTTATCGGTGGAATACGAAAAGCCGTATGAAAAACTTTCGCCAATTGCCGAACTACTATATACATTATATACTATTTTTAAAGCAAGGAGATCGTGCATTAAGATGGAACGGCAAAAACATCTATCAAAGAGAGCCCTTACAATCGGTAAAAAAAGGATGGAAAATGTATTTTGTAACGAAGTTTGAATGCGATGAAGAAGACAGACCAGTCTGCGTTATTTTGCCGTTACAATGCATTTGGTCGAATTGTAGTATGAGAAGTTACCTCTCTACCTATTGCACTCTCTCATGATTTTACTCATTGTTACATTACTCCGATTGTACGATCATGGTTATTGCCGAGACAGAATTCTATTTAGATTGATATCATTACTCGCCGTCATTGTCAAAATGTGTCTAACAATGCCCCTGCCTGGAATTCGAAACATACGTAATAGTATATCTTCTGCGGTAAACAAGTAAGAATTGCTCATATTTTAGATTAATTTTATTGTACAGAAGCTCACAGTGGACCCAACATTTATCTGCACAATGACGTATATTACACAAAGGTAAATTTATTGAACTCTTGTGTTAGATGGGAAGCCTTGTTGAGACAATAAAAAAAATGAGGTGTGGCCACCACACGACTTTCTTATACGTATGAGCGTTTCAAACTATACAATCTTAAGGATTTTTTTATACAAAACTTATTCAAAATCCTATTCTAAGTACTTTCATTCTCTTAATAAATCGCTATAGAATGCATACTTTGCAAGATATTCGAAAAAAAGTGCTACTCGCTAAGAGTAAAAGTGCTACTTCCGGTCCGAATTTTGAAATTTCATGTATACAAAAAATATTGCAAATATAACTCTAAATACTTTTGTACTCTTAATAAATATATATAGAATGCATAATTTACGACATATTTGCCAAAAATCGCTATTCGGTGAGAGTAAAAGTGTTACTTCCGGTCCGAATTTTGAAATTTTTTTTATACAAAAGATATTGAAAACTATGTTTTAAATACTTTTATACACGTAACGTACCTGTCTAAAAAGCTTGACTTGCGAAATATTCGCAAAAAACCGAGAGTAAGACCTACTTCCGGTAGGAATTTCGAAAAACTTTTTAAATAAAATTGTTCTCAATTTTAATTTTAAGTACATATGAATTCTTTATAAATTTCTATAAACCTAGTATTTGACGAAATATTGGCAAAATTCGATTTTTTCACTGAAGTAAACTGCTACTTCCGGTCTACCGATTTTACTGAAAAACTAATCAGATCTCAGGAGGGAGATTATACACGTAAATACAAAATTTGGAATTGATATCTCCAGCGGTTTTACCGCTATCGTGGTCACACACAGACAGACAGACAGACAGACAGACACACACACACACACAGAGACATTTTTTAAAAACCACTTTTTTGGTATCGGGGGACCTCAAAACGTGGACATCTGCAAAAATCTCGAGGTCGAAAATTTTCATTATCACAATACTTCCTTATACTACGTATAAGAAAGTAAAAGGCGCAATAAATCGATGTTGTACAGTAAAGTCAGAAAATGTGTGTTTTTGGATAAAAATAAGGGAGACTATTTTATTTCATAAAAGTGGGGTGTGCGACGAACAAAAAAGTTGGGACCCCCCTTGAGGGTTTTTGGTACTACCAAAAAGCGTTTTGAATCGAGGACAATATTCTCTTCAAATTATCGCATGTACTCAGTGCACAGCGGCCAAAAGGGCAAAAAGGAGGAGGTGCCGAAGTTTCCAAAAACGAGTTTTAATATCTTTCGATGCGAAAATTTTTTTAGCGTTTTGATGCAAATGTAAAAGTTGCTGAAAGAAGTAACTACCTATACCACAATGGCTACAAATCGAGGATGTATGTTTCCGCCTCTGGAGTGCCACAGGGGTCCCATCTTGGCCCTTATTATTTAACATCTTTGTTAATGATTCAATAACTTCCATCAATTGTAATGTTTTGGCCTATGCGGATGATTTCAAAATTTTTGATCGAACAGATGGAGATCAAGATGCTTGCTGCCTTTCTTCAAGAGAACCTAGATCGAGTCACAAATTGGTGCTCTTTAAATAAATTGAAGTTAAACATCGACAAATCCTGTTTTATATCGTTTATCAGCAAACCCAGTAGATATTGATACAATTATTCTATTGACTATATTGCAATCAACCGCAAAACGCATGTCAATGATCTCGCTGTTACATTTGATGAAAAGCTTACCTTCGCTGATCATGTTTCCCTAGTTATTGAGTTCGCATTTCGAGCACTGGGTTTCATTATCCGCACGTGCAGAGATTTTGACAACAATAGCTACACTCAAGTCACTTTATTATGCACTGGTTGTTAGCAAGTTGGAATATGGCGTTGTCGTGTGGTGTCCTATAGGTATACCTATGATTGCTATATTAATGCAATTGAATCAATACAGCCAAGTTCCAAAAGTATTTGTGTTATAGACTAGATGGATCGTACCGTCCTCGTGGATTAAACTATAAAGTTGCTCCTGGATCGAATAGGTTGCGTACGTCCAACTTGCGTACAAGGATTATTTCTTCCAACTTGCGTACACGGGTCGGATCGCCTCACGAGTCAGATAAAAGTGTTACGATACATATTCCAACTTGGGTACACAAACTATCTTGAGGACGTATATCTCTGAATTTTGAAATTTCTGTTATATAAAAATTATTCCAAATTTAGATCTAAATACTTTTGTGTATTCTTGATAAATCTACATAGAATGCATTATTTACGAGATATTTGCAAAATATGGCTACTATAATGTACACTAAATGTATTCTTAACGACATAAGGCTTTAACGGTACAAATTTAATAACGGAGAATTACTGAGATCTAACTGGTCATTTAACAATATATCCAAATGTCTAAGTTTATTTATTTCCAAGGCTTCAAGTAAATTTAATTTTAAACCTCTTTGTTGTGAATCTAGTATCTCAAATTTGTTGTTGAAATTATGATTATTTTGTAACAAATGAATTGTATAATTTGAATGTCTTTTTATTAATAAAACTCTTAAAATGTTCGTCTATTCTTTTGTTGAAGCACCTCACTGTTTGGCCTATATATGTTTTAGGGCAGTCCAAACATGTTAATTTATAGACTCCTTATTTTCTACCCTTGTTTAACTTTGATTTGTTGCTTTTTATATATTTCCCTAAAGAATTATTAGATTTATGCTATATTTATATCCAATTTTTGTAAAAAAAAAATATTTTCTTTCCTAAAACAAAAACTTTTAATCACGCCAGAAAATGGCTGCCAGTCCTAAGCTTGGAAAAAGTGTGAAGGAAAGAAAGTTTAAATAAATAAAATATAATAAATAAAATAAAATTTAAACAAAATTCTAAAGAATACAAAAGTACTCAAAAGTGTATTTGGAAATTTAGTAGTAGCCATATTTTGCAAATATCATAGTGCATTCTATGTAGATTTATCAAAAATACACACAAGCATTTAGATCCGAATTTGGAATAATTTTTATATAACAGAAATTTCAAAATTCAGAGATATACGTCCTCAAGATAGTTTGTGTGCAAGTTGGAATATGTATCGTAACACTTTTACCTGACTCGTGAGGCGATCCGACCCGTGTACGCAAGTTGGAAGAAATAATCCTTGTAAGCAAGTTGGACG
Source organism: Amphimallon solstitiale (assembly GCA_963170755.1). NCBI lineage: Eukaryota > Metazoa > Arthropoda > Insecta > Coleoptera > Scarabaeidae > Amphimallon > Amphimallon solstitiale. The sequence continues at coordinate 79,273,576 of OY720681.1, read as the reverse complement.
TACGCAAGTTGGAAGATACCCCTGGATCGACATGAGGTTAAATCGCTTAAAGCAAGACGACACCTAATTAGTGCTAATTTTGTAAAAAAATGTCATTTTGTTTAATATTTACTCTCCTGATTTGCTAGCAGAAGTTAATTTTCGAGTGCTCAAGGGTGAATGAAGCGCTTTTACTTCCCCCTGCCAGAACGAATATTTTGCTGAGGGCTCCTATGGTGCATTCTGCCAAGAATTTTAATAACTTTGCTGGAGATGTTTTTCATTACTTGATTATAATTTAATGTTTTTCATATTTTCACTTATTTTTCTGAATTGTTTGTTAATTAATTTTTACACATATGTATTATCTTTATTACTTGTTTATATTAGTGTGTTCTGGGGTGACCTGTTGGACAATCAATAAATATTATTATTATTATTATTATTATACAGGGTCACCGCTAAATAGGTACCAGGCTACGCAAATCTGAAGAATACGTATAAATGTCTAACTGAAAATCAAAAAAGAGATTTATTTGTAACTCATCAAAAATTTCTACATTTTTAGTGCCAAAATGTAGTTAAAGTCGGTCCATAACTTTGTTTAACCTATACGCACTTACGTAAATACCACTAGTAATTCTAGTTTAAGGTTCTTCCAAAAAAAAACGATAAAATGCAAATAGTTGAGAATGAATGGCAATTGAAAAGATTTTCTATGGCGATGTTCTTTAATGTGAAAGAGGTCGACAACCTCGGTGCATTACCATGTTTTTTTTGCGTTAAATAGAAGTATATTATTTTGAAACTTTAATTCCTATATATGAAAATTATTATGTTTGTATATTAACTGCGACAGGCTCGTTTGTATATTAATTCGAGGAAAGAAAAATCAATTTCTCGTCACTGCGTGCACATTGGACCGCGATTTTTTTTTGTACGGGCATTACTCATATTTTCCTCTCACATCCTTTTTTTAATGACGCTATTTAAAACTAACCCTGTATACTTCATATTTTAATATGAGAATATTGCATTAGCAACTTCTGCACCAATAATTGACTTCATGGATTGCTTCACTTTATATGCCCTCGATTTAAATTTCCCTTTCATAGCATACTTATTTGTTTATTTCAGATATTCCAATGCAAGACATTATTTTCACTTACTTACATAATTATTATTTTATGTTTACAATATTTGCGTTTCCATCTACTAACAGTTATGTTATTTAATTTTTCTTATTTGCACATTGTCACTATCTATAATGAATCTTTACTAAATTTAACATTTTATTTTAAAATCAATGTTTAAATGATCCTAGAAGAATCTAGTTTCAAACTATAGCAACCTTCCTTTTAACTTTGATTAAAAAAAAGTTAATAGTGAGTGGTTAATTTAACCAGTAATTAACCACTCACTATAATATTAACCAAACGCAAATTTCTTTTTTTACAATCACAAAATGCACTAGAGGCAACTGTTTCAATTTACTTCATTATTATCATACATCAAATGATCTTTCAATAGATTTTAACAGTTGTTCTGGTGCAATATAAAATGTGCAAGCTCTTAAGGAAGTATACTTACACCGCAAGTGTACCGTTAGATTATTGTAAGAACTAACAGGAATCTATAGCTATAGTCATCACGTGTCTCTTATTGACATCTGTACGATCTTTCTTACAAACAGTAAAAAATGATCCAACAATTAATCTTCCATTCTGCTTTTAACGTTTAGCGTTTAACTAACACAAAAACGATTCATTTTAAATTTAAATTAATTCGAACAATGAAAACAGTTTATTCACGCGCAGTGTATGTCTGCTTGAATGTAATATCAAGACGAATTTAATTTTTAACCGTATTCATTACAAAATGCCTAATGGAATAAAATCAATGAAATGTGAAAGAGATGTGTACAATATGTGCGTATTCATTGCTGCAATAGTTCACTATAGAACAAGTTAAAATAATCCTCTAAATACCTGATCTAATTGAATATTCTGTTCTATCAGATTGTTCTATTACAGGAGAAAGGCAGATCGGATTGGCGTGTCTCGTAAAAAGTAGTTTTATATTTTGCATCTGACATGACCTTCTACTTAGTGGTATAAAATCCAATTTGAGAGTCACTTTAAATTCAAAAAAGGTTTTTTTCTATAAAATAAAATCGTCTACCGTAAATGTAAAGTATTATTTATTCCAGACAAAGAATAAAATACACTGGCATCAAAAAATAGAGGATATTATCATTCTAAAAGATCAGATTAAAATGAATATATGGACGTTTTATAGCATTAATACATTACACACAAAACAAATTAAATTAGTCGAGTATGCTATGTTTTGATTAATATGACTATTATGCCCGACTAAAAATATGGCATCGACACAGTTTCGAGTATTGCGAATATTAAGGATATGACATTTATAATACACATATTATTCATTCAACGCTTATTAGCGATACCGTACTGATGAGGAATAACGAGTCTGAAACACGTGTCTACGGTTGCAGAACACCAGAAATTTTCGATAATTTATTTCAATGTTTTGTCAATTCTGACACTGTCTACTACTATGTGGTGAAGTTGGTATATAAATCAACATATGAAAGATATTAATCAAATTCTCTTGCTGAAAAGATCTAAAAAAAGCTTTAATCCAGCAACACTAGTTTAGCTTTTTATAAAATATGCCGATATGTACAATTGCTTTATTTTGAAGTGACCGGTCTTCTGCATTTAAAAACGCTGCGCATATCTGTCGATTGTCACATTCTAATTGTATGGATGTTTGGTCGCCACACACTAAATATACAAAATAATATATCTCCAGAATATTTATTATCGCTGGTGCGTCTGTGAGTGATAACATAACTTCTAAACGACGTTGGTCGTTTAAAATTATATTCACACAATATATTTGTTTTGTCAAGACGATAGTTAACAGTTATGCTAGGATCCGATAGGTGGCGCTGTAGTCAAGTTATTAACAAATTCTATACCAAAATGTCTCTTATTCACAATATATCTATGATGATTCAGTATCAAAAAGGAGAATCACAAAATATGGGCCCGATAGGTGGCGCTGTGGTCGAGCTATTAATAAATTTTACTAAAGCGAAATAATTTATATACACAATAAGTTCGCGTTGTCAATAAAACTGTTTTGGTATATCCTACCGTCCAATACGTATATCGCGCCATCTAACGGAGAGGGCAGCACAACGTCTGCCGAGCGAATTAGTTTGTTATAAACCTTCAGTGTCCAGTAGTTGATTAATCGCTGGAGCTTTTACTGTTTTATACGTAGTATATATAAGGAAGTATTGTGACGACAAAAATTTTCGACCTCGAGATTTTTGCAGATGTTCACGTTTTGAAGTCTCCTGATACCAAAAAAGTGGTTTTAAAAAAATGTCTGTCTCTCTCTCTGTGTCACCACGATAGCGGTCAAACCGCAATTCCAAATTTTGTATTTACGTGTATAATCTCCCTCTTGAGATCTGGTAGTTTTTCAGCAAAATCGCTAGACCGGAAGTAGTGGTTTACTTAAGTGAAAAAATTGAATTTTGTCAATACTTCGTCAATTACTAAGTTTAAACAAATTTATAAAGAATTCAAATGTACTCAAAATTAAATGTGAGAAAAATTGTATTAAAAAAGTTTTACAAAATTCCTACCGGAAGTAGGTCTTTTACTCTTATTGAAAAGTATTTAAAACATAATTTTAAATATCTTTTGTATAAAAAAAATGTCAAAATTCGAAACGGAAGTACTTACACTTTTACTTTTATCAAATAGCGATTTTTTGCAAATATATCGTAAATTATGTATTCTATATATATATTTATCAAGAGTACAAAAGTATTTAGAATTAGATTTGCAATGTCTGTTGTATACATGAAATTTCAAAATTCGGACCGGAAGTACTTAACACTTTTACTCCTATCGAGTAGCACCTTTTTTTCGAATATCTTGCAAAGTATGCATTTTTTAGAAGTTATTAAGAGAATGGAAGTATTTATAATAGAATTTTGAATAATTTTTGTATAAAAAATTCAATAATTTGAAACGCTCATACGTATAAGAAAGACGTGTGGTGGCCGCACTTCATTTTTTTACTTTATGCTATAAAATGCTCGCACTGCTAACTATGTAAATGGATGATAATATGAGTGTATTTATCAAATCTGAATAGTGACTTACAGCTAATTAAATAAAACAGCTGTAAAGACTGAAAAATAAGTACTAAAATTATAAAAGAGATATACCCGCTGAAACATATTAAATTTAGTTACTGCAATCAGTTGAGAAAGATTAGTATTTAGTTTTACCTTGTGTTACGGCAATGAAGCTATAAATTAAACAATTCTGAGATTTTAACAAATGCATTAAAATTTAACATCCAAATTATTAACCTTTTTATGAACACGTGCAACAGTACCATTTCGAAATCCATTAATTATAATTTATCTGAAGGAAATTAAACAATTTCCGGTAACCTAATTTGAGCACACTTCATTCATTTCGTGCCGCAATCATTACATCAAATTCTGTTTGCATATGATATTTCTTTCCGATAGTAATTGGAGTATTCCAACTCGAATTAAAATAATTACCATTTTGCGCACACCCACACCACTAACTATAATATATCTGGCAACAAAGCGTGTAGCAAAACATGGAATATGTATTAGTAGAAACGCTTGTGTATTTGCAGCGCAAAACCAATAAATTCTCTTAACAGTCTGTGCATAGTGAAAAGTTCACTATAAATACAACAAAGTTTATTAACAAATATTTCAATAAACATGAATGTGATGACCTAAATTACAAATCACTTTTGCATTTTTTTTTTTCCTGTTGAAAATGCATACATACATTTCGCGTATAAATATTTATCAAGCGTTAAACGTGTTATTTAATAATTAGTTCATCGATATTTTGTATCGGAAATATAAAGAAATGTAAATCGTTTTATGTTTGTAATATAACATTTGCTTGCTTTTCTTGTAATGACTACTTCTTTACACAATATGATAATGTGGTATTCAAAATAGTGATTCTAGTTACAACGATCTATGCCAACGTTTATGTTTTAATAAGTTTGTAGCGGCACTTATTTTACGTAGGAAAATGAATCGATTACTTTTTTTTAGCTTTATTTATGTCATGTGCCAAGGATAAGCTGAATTTATTGAGAATAAGAAAATCTAGTAACCTTTTATTTCTTAAATAATGGCGGGGACCAATTTTTTTCCAAAATTGTGACAGGCAACAAAACTTATATTCCCTTTTTCAACCTTCCTACCCGCCAAGAGAGTAGTGTATGGATTCCCGAAGATGAGGAAACTCCTAATGAGTAAGAAGCAGCGAGCTATGTAAAAGGTTATTATAAGGTATTCTTCAGAAGTACGTGCAATTGAACTGGATGGACAAAAAACAGTTACAGCTAGATTTTACATAGTATGACACATCATCCATATTATTTTTTAATTGAACACATTTAGTTTTAAAAATTGATAAGTCAACGGTCATTTTGACAGTCATTTCAATCATATTTTTTAATGTTTTGCTTGAACAAATGAAAAAAATAACTGACGACTAACAACAAAAGTAATTTACAGTAAATGTTCAAATTCTAATACTCCCTGCCAATGGCGGTTCATTTAACCCAAATTCAGGGTTAAGCACCCACCAATTTAGGCTCATGATCCTCATGTTCATTGTATCAGGTCAATTCAACTCGAATAATCCTGTGTCCCTCTACAAATTGCACATTCCACTATTGTATTGTATTGACATCGGCTACCCATTAAATAATATCTTCTTTGTCGAGTAATCAAAATCAGAACTGCAAGTTTAACAATCAACTTTTTATTAAAAGAAGTTTCAAGCTGACTTTTTCAGATTGCTGAAGATAAATCAATAGCAGTCCTCTACGTTTAGTGTTTTTGTAGTACTGCTGCTAAGGGCGTATAAAGCTGCGATTCCTGAGTCAGTAAGCCAAGCGTTGTCGCTAATGAAGGTTCCGTTCGGCTTGTGTGAATTTTTAGCGAGTTTAGTTTAGTAGTTTGCATTGACTGATTCAAGTGACCTGAGCGCGGCCGTAAAGTTTTGCATCTTGCTCAGAAAAGTTGGCACAGAAACTGTTGAAAATGACTGCAAGTATAATGTTATTGCTCAAGTGCTGAGTGGTTTTCCTGTTTCAAAAAACAGGGTGAAATGTCAATTGATAACAAACTTCGCTTTGGTGTCGTCCATCCACGGCCGGAACCGATGAAAATGTTGAAAAAAGTCGCGATATCATCTCAGAATATACACCATAAATTCTCGGCCTGATATACATAAAATAAACTTGGAACAATATAAGAATTCTTATTTTTAAATGTAATCACCCCTAACTTCTATACATTTATTACAACGATTAACTAATAATTCGATACCCTTGTAAAAATAATCTGAAGTTTTTCCATCAACATGTTCTATAACAGCTTGTTGCGGAAATGGTTGTAATCACTGCTAATTTCTCCACTTTCAAACGGCGATCTTCTACCACTAAATGTTCAATAATTGAAATTTGTTGAGGCGTTATCACTTCAATTGGTCAACCCGACCGATCACCATCTTCCAGGGATTCTTGTCCCAAACGGAAACATGTTGCCCACTTTTTTACAGTTGAATACGAAGGAGATGAATCACCGTAAACGACGTCTAAACGTTGTTTAATGTGATAAGGTGTATGCCCTTCTTTTGTTAAAAATTTAATGACCGCGCGGTACTTAATTTTCGTTACTTCAGACATTTTCGTGAGCTAGTCACGTTGGTTGGCTGGTTACTAAAAACTACTAGGCTTCGTACCGTCATATTTATAGTGCACACCTCGCGTATGGGCATGCATGACGTGACGGAGTTTGAACACGTTTGAACCTGTATAAGCCTGTCAGGCCGAGAATTTATGGCGCCTACCGCGTAGATGACGGACATTTTAGAAGCTGATGAGCTATTTGGAATAATCTAGAGTTCAGTTCATCGAATTTTAACGGAAGATTGGAAGATGAAACAGGTGGCCTCGTGCTGCTGAATAAAGACAGGTTTGCATGGAAGCAAGCTATGTTTTGAAAAAAAAGTTACGAAATGATCCAATCTTTTTTTTCCAAAGTTATCACAGGTGACGAATCATGGTGTTACAATACGAGCCAAAAAAGAAACAAAAATCAAGCCACTGGAACACTTAAGTTCCCGTCCAGCGAAAAAGTCTCATCAAGTGAAATCCAATTTCAAAGCAATGCTTATTTGTTTTTCCGATAAGCGCAAAGTCGTCCACTTACGAGTTTATGCCACAGAGCCAAACAGTGAGCCCCAGGCGCTTAACCTGGAAGATGTTTAGTTTGTGGCAGAACGGGGGACTGGTTTAACAACCACGATAATGCCCCTACTCACCTCACAGCCCCCTCCTCCCCCCGACCTCCATTACCCCAATATTAACCCCGCGACACTTTTTTTAAGATACGAAAGACAAATGTTTTACAGGTGTTGCTGAGGTGCGGTCAAAATCACGGAAACGCTGTCCAGTATCACAGTAGATTTAAAAAATAATTGGAGCAATGGAATAAAATATTGGACAAGTATATTGGTGCCAGTGGAAGTACTTTGTTTAAAAAAATTAAATAAATAAATTTAAAAAAAATTGGGTAGCCCCCCACCCATCGTAAATTTAAAATTTGAGGATCACTTCTATATGGTAGGAAGTAAAATATCAACCTGTATATTAATATTTCTTCACCTGTATTTGTAAAATACATGACAAAATCTTGAATTTGAACAAAAAATCCACTTCATCCCAGTGCACAATATAATAATAATAATGTAATAATATCGGTATACCGCATCATATTTCCAATTTAAAATAAGTTTATTTAATCGTCCAGCAGCGTAACAAATTCTTTTATCTGAGCTATGGATTAGTAACGGTAAAACTGCCTTGCAAAGTATACAGTTATAGAAGACCATTATGCAAATATAAATATTTATAAGAATTTGCGCAACGAAAGCACTATGCAGTGAGTAGAAGCTGAGTTGTGTGTTATTTTATATTGATGGCAATCGTTGCAAATGCAATTAAATATACACGCCAGCCTGAACTCGATTAAAAGCGGTCAATGCTATCTTATTCTAATGGCATAAATAAACATTTTCCCTATCTTATCTGTCCATTCATTTATTTATTAGAGAAATGAAATCTATATCAGTGAATGTATATATGTGTATATTTGGTGCGGCGAAAATTAACAAACATTAGAACAAACATGACAATAACGTTTTAAGATTAAGCAAAAAATTATACGAGTACCACACGACTTGCCCAACTGTAGCTTTCCGGTCTATTACAAAGTAATTTTTATAAAAGTTGTGTATATACATAGATTGATCTTTTTGTGTTAGGTATGATATTTGAAATGTATTCGAACAATTCATTATAGTTCAACACATAAAATACTTGTATTTTTAGATCTATAGACAATTTGTGTTTACAACAAACAGTTACTGTTTTTTCTTCATTACTCTATTGAAAATACTTATGATCTTGCAAGTTTAACTATATCAATAATACAAAAAGCAATATACTTCAAGGAAAGAAACAATATTTAAATTGTATCCAGCATAGAAAGTTATTTTAATAAAGGTTTGGCATGTACAAGTTCAGTAAAATTCTTTGATAATAATTAGAATTTCCTGTTTTTTTGAAGAATCTAAATGTGAAAAGATTAAATTACTTACGAGGTAAGTATAAATAATATCTTTCAGAAAAAACAGCCACAATTTGTTCCAAACAATGTTGTATTTATTGTCTATAAATCTGAAAATACAAGTATTTTCTGTGTTAAACTATAGTAAATCATTAGAACAGATTTCACACATCATATCTATTACTAAATAAATCAATTTATGTAGGCATTCTTTATTAAAATACTTATAAATACTCGCTTATTTCACACCATATAATTTACACGTAAACCCAACAGTACCGGTTATTTCAGTAGTCATTGGGTTATAGTTAAAAGCGCTTGCGCATCTGAAAACGATAAATTCATATTTTGTTATATTTTGTTGTTTGAGGTTATGTACAAACATTGCTTCTCGAAAAACCGCACTTGTCTATTTTTGGGGGTATCTGTATTCATGCAGCATCTATTAGAAAACATTGTAATCTATTAGTTCGCGACCTCGCTTCGAAATAAACTAATGTAGACGACCACGTTCGACGATTCTGTAAAAACCGCACATGTCGCTTAGTTTCTTATAAAAACCGCAAAAGTCCGGCAACATCTACTCTTTTTACGTATTTCAATTTTCGAAATTTTCGGAAAAAAAACATTTTTCTTTTCAATTATAAGTAAACACTTTGCTTTAGTGTGGTGAAGTGTTTAGTGTTTTTGTTTATAACTATCAGAATTTCAAATTTCGAAAAATGGCATTTGAAGCAGAGAGTTAAGTTCTTCTCACGAATTAAATTCATTTCTGTTATTGTTAAAGTATGATCTTGCAGGTTCACTACACCATTTTTTGTTAGAATGGACGTTTCGTGACAAGCCCACTCGTCAAATATTAAATAAAAATTCAGAACGAAAATGAAAAGTGTGAACACATGGATGTTAAAACTAACATTAAGCAGTAAATAATTACTGTGTCTTACATATATACCTTTATACGTAAAACGTATATGTATATATGCATGTGTTTGAGATACACACATACATTAAGTGCCATTGTCGATAATCGAACGCACAGACACCGGTGTTTCGACCTATGAGGTCTCATCAGTGTACGTGGAGATTCTCGACAATAGCTTCAAGACTTAAATCGCTGCCTATGTCATTTTTGCATGTGAAATGCAGCTAACACCCAAAAGATGACACGGAATGGCACTTAATGTATGTGTGTATCTCAAACACATGCATATATACATATACGTTTTTGTAAGACACAGTAAAAAAATTAGGTGTGGCCACCACACGACTTTCTTATACGTATGAGCGTTTGAAACTATACAATTTTAAGATTTTTTTAAACAAAACTTATTCAAAATCCTATTCTAAGTACTTTCATTCTCTTAATAAATCGCTATAGAATGCATACTTTGCAAGATATTATCAAGAAAGTGCTACTCGCTAAGAGTAAAAGTGCTACTTCCGGTCCGAATTTTGAAATTTCACATATACAAAAAATATTGAAAATCCAGTTCTAAATACTTTTGTACTCTTGATAAATATATATAGAATGCATAATTTACGACATATTTGCAAAAAATCGCTATTCGATAAGAGTAAAAGTGGTACTTCCGGTCTGAATTTTGAAATTTTTTTATACAAAAGATATTGAAAATTATGTTCTAAATACTTTTATACTCGGAACATACTTCTCTAAAAAGCATGACTTGCGAGATATTCGCAAAAAACTGATTTTCGATAAGAGTAAAAGACCTACTTCCGGTTGGAATTTCGAAAAACTTTTTTAAGACAATTTGTCTCAAACTTAATTTTAAGTACATATGGATTCTTTATAAATTTGTTTAAACTTAGTAGTTGACGAATAATTGGCGAAATTCGATTTTTTCACTGAAGTAAACTACTACTTCCGGTCTGCCGATTTTACTGAAAATCTAATCAGATCTCAAGAGGGAGATTATATTTGTAAATATAAAATTTGGAATTGATACCTATAGCGGTTTGAGCGCTATCGTGGTCACACACGCACACGCACACACACACACAGACACACACACACACACAGACATACACACACACAGACATACACACACACAGACACACAGACATTTTTTAAAAACCACTTTTTCGGTATCAGGGGACATCAAAACGTGGACATCTGCAAAAATCTCGAGGTCGAAAATTTTCATCATCACAATACTTCCTTATACTACGTATAAGAAAGTAAAATTCAGATGTTACCCAAACTATTACATTAATTTTACAATCAACTTCTAAGTTTCTAGCTTCTACAAATTACTAACACATCAGATTTAGGTACTTGGGCTAGACATTAAGTCAAACTGACATAACATTAAAAATGGCGAGAATTAGACTCCTGCAGAGGCCAACTTTTTAGACCCGGGCATGCTAGTCTTTAATCTAATAAACCCCCTCTATTATAAAAATAAACATTCTGATCAATACGCATGTTTATGACATGGATAGTAGGAAATAAAATAATTTGCAACAAAATAAACGGTGTTATTTGATTAACATTATATTTTAAAAGAACCAAAAGAAACTAACCTAAGAAAATGATATTTACACAAAAAAATTAGCCCCATAAAATGTACCCAAGTAAGCCAAAGTTTTCCGGATATATTTGTTATTTCTGAAACACGTACGATGTCTATTTATACCACGCTTAAAAACCCATATCAATCTACGCAAGGTAAAAACCTTTTGACTGCCTTGATAACATATGGATACGTAAGAAAATTATGAAATAATATGTAATGTTCAATAATGTGTTCAAGTAAAATTATGTCTGTTTTATTTAATTATCTAAAAAATAGAAACAATAAGTAAATAATATTCTTCTTCTTTAGGATTCTACTCAATATCTAAAGCAATTTATTCTTAACTTGAGCTTTTTCAGGTTATTGTATAGATATATTTATAAAAGATAATTATTTAGTACACTCATATAGCAAGATTTGTATATAATATATAATTTATATAATATATAATTTATATAATATACTCCCTTCTTAATTCGCACTGCTAAGGGGTTTGTCAGAGATAAATACGAACTGTTATTTAGTGTTCATTGCGTATATTACTGCTATGTAAATTGAAATAACTAAAAGTAAAATTGTTTTATTTTACAATACACGAGAATGATATATAAATTCCTAACTTGCAAAGGATTAATACTTCAGATGGAAGCTGGAAAAGGTTAATATTAAAAGATATTGTCCAGTGTAAATACATACGTACATATTAGATGGATCCAATCTAAACATTTATACAGCTCTCACTTCGCCTCCTAAAGATTGCGTGGAACATACGCGTTTGCTTAAATGGAAGACTGTGCGTGTCTACATACATGAGCGTACGCACGCTTTGATTTATTAAACGTGATGTTATTAATAGTGGCCTAAACAAGAGACCTTTTACTTTCACATCACATAGGTATATGTATGTATATACAGTTATCGTTAATTGCAGTGGGGTCAACAGAATTTGCATGTTTCCATATGTTCTTAACATAATTGTTCAGTATACCGTAAAATCGATTAGAATAATTAGAATTTGTATACTAAGCACACCAAATGGGTACATTTTTATGTTAGCGCATGGCCTAGTGAAGTATTCAGGTGCATTTAGTCCTTATTTACTTGATTTAATTAATCTTCTCTTACTAATAAAGGTTGGCCTAAAATCCTTACCGCTTAAGGAACATACTGTTGCGTTTTCGGGTTCGCAATAAACAACTCGTGCAAATGTTTTAAAACTGTCCGTATACACTTTAAACTAATCGCAATATAAAAATATAAAATAAATGTAACGCACTTAAAACTACTACGAATAAATTAACACACATATTTATTTCTATCTGTAATATTTATGTAATAAAACTGCACCTCTTATATTTATTTTAACTGTTCAGTAAACACCGGGCGCGACTACTATTGAATGAATGAATTACTCATCCCAGCTGTTTTTATATCTGCATGCGAAGATCTCGAATATACGGGAAAAACACTGGCTTTCTTCGGGAATTGTACGAGAGACATTCCAGTCCTTTTTATGCGCTTACGTCGTACTGCGTGGAGATGATTTATGGCTATTTACATTTCGTTTTTATATCGACGCGTTTTTGCTTCCTTTTTCTGGACTTGTTTCGTTACAATACGTTTTAAGAAATTTTATGTTATACAGTTTAAAACACTGCTTTTATTTAATTATATTTCCATATACATTGTATTGAAGCTTTTTTTTCTTCATATCATACTCGAAATAAAAAAGATACTACAAAATACTATATATATATAATAATATTAAGTAGTTTCACCAAATAAATAATTAAAAGAGACCCACTTTCGTAAATACTGGAAGTGGACTTAAGCCTGAAGTAACACTTCTTTATTTCTTAGGTCATTAGAAAATATCGATTTTGAAACAATAATATGAAATCTGGTAACTGCAAATCGAAATAAATTACATCTAAAATGGTGGCACTTTCCGAAATATCGAAAATAAACGCCATATCTGTTTTTACAAATTGAAACACACTATTTCGATTTTATATTTGGATTCTGGATTGAATTGTGAATTCAGAAAACCCTAGTTGTCAACAACACGTAATAGGCTTCAGAATTGTGTATTCGAAATTTATCCAAAAATCAATATGTCTGTCAAAATATGCCAGTAACTCAAGAACACCTCTAGATAAATATTACATTTTTCGCTAATAGAAATGGTAGATGTGATCTGAAAAAAATATTTTTTTTTGACATTTGTAATAATAATAAATGCTACCCTTAGTCTTAAATATGTGCCTAGGTTGTGGAAGTCACTATGATTCTCAAATCAGAAAAACCTCCACATGAAGTGTCTTCTACAAAGCAATGTCATTACTACCTTTAATATCGAAATTATTTGATAAACTTGTGCTGAAGAGAGTTAAGCCGCTGATAAAAACAATAAGTTCCAGCACACCAGTTCGAATTTAGGAATTAACGTTGACAGAATAACGAATGTCATAGAGAGAGAGCTTTAGAAGAACAAAGTCTGCTCTGAAATCCTTCTTCTGTACGTAGCACAGTCTGGCATAATGGTTTGAATCATAAACTACGATTGAGCCTCTCAAAGTAATATTCTCAAATTCTTCAGTCTTGTATCTGGGGCAGACGCTTCAGAATAAAAAAAGAAAATGTTTATTCATAATTAAAAGAAATTAAAGAGGGAGTACCACAGGGGAGTGTGCTGGGTCCGGTACTCTACCTACTATACACTTGTGACATATCTAACTTAGATAACGATACAATAACTACATTTGCTGATGATGCTGCAATCCTAACAATGGGGAGAAATAATATAGAGTTAACTCCAAAACTACAAGCAGCCGCGAATCAGATAAACAACTGGGCCAAAATATGTATACAAAACTAAACGAATGCAAGCTAATACACAATGATTTTACAAATAACGAATTGAGTCTATTTCAGTTAAATAATGTTTCGGTTACATACTCAAATATGCTTAGTTATTACACTTGATGCAAAGCTAGGTTTGAAGGCCCATGTCAAGAAAAAATTGTACATAATAAGCTGTTGCTCTATAAGCAAATTTTAAAGTCTGTATGGACATAGGGAATACAGTTATAGGGTTGTACTAAACAGAATAATATACAAATCATTCAGAGATTTCAAAATAAATTATGAAGAAACATGATTGAAGCACCTTGATATTGCAGAAACAGTGACTTACATCGGGACCTGAACGTGAATACTATAACCATTACAATTAAGAAGTTTGCCAAAATACCACGAGGAGAGGCTTCATCAACATGTAAATGTCGAGGCAATCCAGCTACTGGAACACCACAAATTTAGTGAGAAGACTCAGAAAGACCAAACCCTATGACTTGATGTAAGTGTGTGCGGCAGTGTGCACTTTCACAATTAGTGCACCTACGGATTAGAAAAAATAAGGGCTTCTATTGGGTAAAAACTTAGATTAAGATTAAACACTATTAAATTAGGCTAGAATTAAACTGCTTATTGGTCAGCTATGACCAGGTTGGATTTAAAAAGCTCCACGAGTAATATAAAAAAAATCATTTAGTGTTCTCTTACATTTAGCAGAATATTAAACACTTTTAGTTGGAGTATTTTTTCTGTATTTCTTAAGGTTTAATTTGTATCTCTCGTTAATCTTTTGGCTTCAGATAAAATATACTTCAGAATTACCCAGCTAGCGACGCAAGGATCTTCCCCTTGCGGTTGTTCAAAAGTATAATTATTGCATCAGAAAACTTCTATAAGCTGTCCATCACTTGACAGTTATATGTTAGTTAATTAAGAGTAACATCTTAGTGTATGAGAATCTTCTGTGCCTAGCTATATTATCTATTGCTACCACAGGTCAATACCTGACACAGTATGAATCAGATCTTTTGTGAAGACTTAGATGGATTATTGCTTTATCGAAATATGAGGTTTATCTTAGATGAATTTTTATCATACACATAGTCCTGAATGATTTAGTACAGAATAAGCAACTTGTTAATGGCTGATCTTAAATTTGGGTTCATCTACTGAAGTTTCTCTGGCATACAGGTACATTTTTAAAATATGAATAAAAGTCGATTATTTGAAGATGATCGATACCATGTGTTATTTTACCTTAATACCAAATGTTTATCCAATTATGCAAGCATTACTTAAAAATTTTAATATAAGCTTTTAAAATTAAAATAAAATAATTATCTGACAGAATATGATACATATCTTTCATAGAATTATTTGGCACTCACTTACTATGAATATACTGAAAACTTGAGATAATGTATGTGCAGTATGATGATATCTTTTAAATCTGTTCGATTTTCTTTCTTCCTCGTCTAATTGTAATGGTTGAGTTTCAGCATAAATTAGCCATAAAATAATTGCATGTAGCGGAGAGAGAGCTTAATCTCGCAGATACTTTGCGTGCGAATTGACTCTTCTCGCAAGCAGAATCCTTAATCCGTCCACCCTATAGAAGAGGAGAAGTGGCGGTACAGTATCAGTCACAATCCGGTTCTTCCAACCGAGCCCATTTACATAGTCGATTAAAAGGCTTAGTGCGATATAAAACAGATGCAGAGAGTAGGCTTAACGCTACTTCTTATTGCCGCAATTTACGAGGACCAGTTGTGAATGAGGCACGGGAGGGACGTGCCGCGGCTCTTGAATTACCTTATAAAACAGACAGGTTGGATTTCATAAAACACAAGCGCAGATACATACAACAGATTCACACTATACTACTCATTCATTTTGCAATCCATGTCGTTACTAGATGCTATTACGCATTTCGATTCTTGTATAACTAGTTTTTTTATACGTTAGATATACATATACTCTGTCTGGAGGTAGCAGAAACCGATGACTCCTACTTTAAATTTTACAACTTATGAGACTTTCTGGTAATGTAATAAAACGTAGAAAACTTACTCCAAAGATTTTATTTCGATACATAATTCAAAATAGTACTAAGAAACTCACTTCAAGTTTATAACAAGTTCTGTGAATATTTTCTTATTACATATACTGTATTCCTTTTGAATTTCTTTTGTATGAAGTACCGACATTACTAGTAAAGCGAAGGTGGTAGTGTTAAAAGAAAGTGTTGAAGAGTTTATTCTATTGATTGAGCAATTTACATAAACGTTAAAATAACATTCTGTGCACAATATCTACAAATGGTTTTATACCTTATAAATGATATTAAATGATGCTACCATTTATCAATTTGATATTTTATGGGAAATATTTATTTTATATAAAAGTCAAGAAAACTTACTCTGAGTCAGGTAAAGGCACTTTCTTTACATGTACTGTACACTATTTTTAAATTAAAATAATAACACTACAGCTGTTTCGCTGCACCGTAGCTTCCTCAGGTGATATTTTTAAACTAAAATATTAACTACAATATACAACATTATATCAGGTATCTAATTTGTGAGAGTACATATTTAACAATTTAACATAACTACATGGGAAAACCCTACTCAGATACTAAACTTATTTAATAATGGTGCTACCGGATCTACGTCGCAGTAAGATAACGGCAGATTAAGATATGAAACGGGGAGTCGCAATAGGGGGTTGTTAAACAGGATAACGCAGGGCCGAGCTAACTCTGTCGCAGACGGCGTGACGGTTCAGGTAAAAGAGAACACCTATAGTAGAGCGTCGGTCGGCAACGACGCTTGCGACGATTGTCCGGGCACCAGGACACTATGCTATCTACAGATAACCTACCTGCGCCTCCTACGATCTACCACTGGCTGTGTCCCTCCAGCGGGTTACCTATTGAACACCCTGTATATATGAAGCACCCACACTCATGTGCGTACTTGTCACAATAATAAATAAATATGCAGAGGTAAAAGAAATAATAGATAAGGTATTCGTAATATAACAAAATTTAATTGAATTTGACGTGTGATTCGGTTATTAGTATAATATAAAAACTAAATTGTGAAATCTGAAATTAAGCAATGCGTTGAATGAAAGTTACATCGTAGTTAAGTTAGACAGATGGTAAATAATAAAAAAACAAGCGTAGGTGACATTTGCAAAAATTAGTAAGAATATAAATGATAAAAAAAAACCTTAAAGATTAGACATAAACTCTGCGCATCAGCGGGAGTTGGTCGGTTGCCGAAACGTTTCTTTCACCTCACAATTAGGTGTACAAAAGTTATCAATTACATGCCATTTGGCAATGTCAATACAAAGGTGAAATAATATTTATAAATTTAATAAGCGCAAGAAAGTTTAATGTATTAAAATGAAGTCTTAGCCTAAAGTGTGTAAAATTCGCTAACTTATAAAACAAATAAAACGTCAGGTTTGCCTACATGAACTACGTTAAATGAATTTGAAAGTTAATAATTGATAAGACAAGAGTTAAAGGCAAAATCTTACAAGATTTCAGCGAAATTTAAACGTACTAAATTATTAACAAATTATAAATTCCAAAATTGCAATACTTCAAGTAACCTACAGTCATTGTAACGGCAGAGTAATCACTAGGTATATTACTGATCGTCTAACATCTACCCAAAAGAAAATAATGAGATAAAATTTATGAATTTTCTAGATTGAGTTTAAATTAAATAATTGCCTCAAAATAAGGCTACAATAATTACGGTAGTGACAAATACAAAATTTCAGATCAATCTGATTATTACAAAAAATTAATAAAATTAAAACGGTAAATTAATCAGGATTATATTGTGACCTCGCAGTTGTCTAAGAGGTGCGATGGGTAATAAACCACTCAAAAATTCTTGGTTCATAACTAGGCGAAATAAGTCTTGCACTCAAACGTTAAGTCGTCGAAAATCGGTCGAAAATATATAAGGTAAAAATTTACAACCTTATTTGGCAAGATGGCTGACGGGAAGGACGCTGCAGTTGTTCAAGATGGCGACGTCTCCCTTGTTGGAGAAATTCCACTCAACAGGTGGGCTGGATGTTGGATGAAACCCCTGTTGTGGGCGATAACCCCAAAAATAAGACTTCGGAGGGCTTAAATGGTCGTCAGAGGCATCCTAACAGCCTTTGAGGGCTTTAGTGCCCGACAAAAGAATCCTATTAAAATTAAAAAAAAAAACCCAAAGATAAAATCCCGAAAATTTAACACAGAGCTCTGAAAACTTACCCCAATTATGAGGAAATAATATGGAGATCCCACGGTAAGGACTCAGAAGTCACACATAGCACGAAAACGATTCAAAATCCACCTCGTGGCATTCGTAAATTAGATAACGGTATTGCGATAAAAATTAATTCACGATAAATCACCTAATAAAGGTATCGATAACTCACACTTATTTCATTAAAGCCGCCTAAGCGTTAGTCTAACTTTTAGACAAAGTGATAAAATTCACCAAAAGACAATAAGCATATCGTGCCCATGCACTTGTAACAAGTTCGACTTCTAAAGTGACCTAACCGTGACCTATACGGTAGATACGTTACAATCCAAGATCGCGCACGCTCAAAGCGCCGTACTGGAAAAAGGACTCAAACTAAAGGCGGGAATCTCCCAATAAACATCACAAGCTCGCAACTAAATTGAAAATAATGGGAAACGACATCGAGACTTAAACACAATTAACCGCGACCCCACACATAATTTTGACGGAAGAACATGAGCGAAATACTCAACAATTGTAAAATAGGAGATTTAAAGTCGACCGCACGAGAGGGAACTTTATGCCGGACGTTGGCAATACTGCGTGTGCAGACAACCTAAGCAGTATGGACGATAGATTTGACAGACATCAACAAACATTCTTCCACCTGTAATTTCTATTTTTATTAGGCGAAAGGACAGAATTTCTGCAGGTAAATAACGAAATACTAAAGCTTATATATATCAAAACGCTGCAAAAGACGGTGGAAAAACCGATCAAAACTTATGTTACAGCGAAATTACGATCCTAACCCCCACAATGGTCCTGAGGAGGAACGAATTAACAGAAGTCCCTAATACCAGAATATCGAAGATAGAGCAGCAAGGGGGATCGGCAACAGTTAATAGTATGCCCTACAATCCAGCATTTCTTTAATTAATTCTCCTTACCTTTTTTTTTTAGAGAGACGACTGCGAAGGAAAAGGAAAATAACAATAATACTCGGGACCTGCTCGAGATTCTGTGTTTGGCAAAACGCAAAATATATGACACAGTTAGCACAATATCTTGATTATCGTTTCAAAACGTTTACAAGCTACAATAAATGCATTAGGTAGGGATCGGTCGTAATATATATAAGAAGATATTTTATATACTTAAGCAAGGCGTAGAAATAATTGCAAATGCGTAAAATATGAAACTACAGGTAGGTTAGATTAAGCTAGAGCTAAGATAATTAAAGTTAGTTATTCAGATAAAGAGGCTTTCACAAAAATAGAGTGTAAATGCCCGATCTTACACAAATTGTATCTGTCATGTTCGCGGTATGTGATTTAGAGCGGTGAGGGCTCAATAGTAGGTTTAGTACCCACGGAGGCATACTGCAGGCAGTCTTAGCGACCGGTGAAATAGATAATATACAGGGTACGCTCAAAAAGTCATGAACTTTATACGAAATTCCACGTATTTAGACAATAGGTACACAATCTTTTGCGAACTATAGACAAAGTAAATTTACAACGTAACAAATTCCCCCCTTTCCAGCGAAAAGAAATTGAACGCAGAGCAATTTCTTGCACCGAGAACTTAGGCTGACGGGATAAAGATAGTGAAAAGGGTAAGCGAGAGCTCTAAAACGGACGTTGTCTACTAACAAACGCACACATCCACACTCAGTCACAGCAACACCAGACAGCTTGGCCATAACCACCACGTGGCCCTTCGGCATTCGGCCGGTACGGGAAAGTAACGAAAAAGAAACAAAAGAAAATGGTGCAACTGCTCAGAGGTACAGATATGCCGTTTCGACATCCATAACATCCGGTAACAACAAAACGAGAAAAGATCGCCAAACAAACATAGAAATTAGAGAGCAAAAGTTTAAAGTCTGGACCGGCGTTGTCCCGACTAAAATGCTGAAGGCAACGATAAACCATAAGGCTGAAGTCATATCCGATTCCTGGAAGTAACATTTTGAACGTAAGGAAACAAAAGGTCGCCAGGACACGACCTTTAGAAGGCTGAGGATTATCACACAGAAGGGACCATCACTCTTTATACCTTCTCAGATACGAAAGTCAAATCCGGTAGTTAAGCAACATTAGTTAGCTTAAAAGGTAGTCATGTCAGAGAGGGTAAACGAAATATAGTGTGGACTCCCCTAGCAAGGCTGCCACTCCAAACATGCAAAGACACGGGAGATCCGAAACATACGGAAGCGATAAAGGCACGGGAAGATAAATGCATAGTCGGAGTCACAGATACGAGCTGTGCAATGGGGCCGGTAATCACACTAACAGAAGTCGATATAAGGAAAATGTTTGCCCTGAAGCGATAGCTCCTTGATGTATCAAAGCTATTTAATTAGTAATTGCGGGTTATGAAATAAATCTTCCAAGATGGAACAGCAACCGCGCGGAAAAGGTCGTGCACTCAGCCGCGGGAGGAGACAAGATCCCACACGGAAAACCCGACAACACGAGAGGGAAGGAAATTCATTGCTCCGGGGTGTTAGGGAACAATCGACACACGAGAGGGAAGGAAATTGATTGCTCCGGGGTGTTAGGGAACAATCGACACGCGAGAGGGAAGGAAATTGATTGCTCCGGGGTGTTAGGGAACAAAGAGGTCCGAGTCCCTTTAGAAGCCTTTTACTTCACGCAGGATCACGGTAGGAGAATTCTTTCAGCCCTCACTACAGGCCGTAATGCCTCTTTAGATGCCTCCTACATCACGCGAGGTACACGGTAGAGAAATTCTGGTGTTACGGCTGCAAGCCAAGGCACTCTCTACAGGCCATGATGGAAGGAGTTAGCGATAAGATAAGGCACGAAGCAACACATAGCGAAAACGTAAGCGAGATAGGAGACAAACTAATTTATTTAACAAACGAATGTCGATGTTTATCGTCTGAAGTCTGTTTCGCAAATCGTCAGGTAACATTGACCAATTGGCGGAAGAAGGTAGATTAACAAGGTACCACTGCAAAACGTAACCCACAAACAAGACCATAGCCGGGCTAAGATAAACAGACGGAGTCCGAGAAATTTTCATTTTAGAGATACGCTCTCGATAGATGTTCAGAGAAACAACTTTAACAACTTTAAGAGATCCCATGCCCAACGAAATGAATGGATCCGCTTCACTCGTCGGAACAGAGAAATCCAAAGCTGAAGAAGCAACAGCGTTTTTATCATAAGACAAATCAGATATATTCAGATTTAAAGATACGCATGGAGTTGTGACATCTGTAGGTTCGAAAAGCTCCAAGTTCAGAGAGACTTCGAAATCGGCGGTATTTGCGCATACAAGAAGCTTAAAATCGAAAGAAGCTTCAGAAGCGGTATCATTGGCGCATACAAGAACCTCTAAATCGGTAGAAGTGACAGAATCGGTATTATTAGGACGTACAAAAAGCTCCAAGTCAGATGAGGAAACAGAATCTGTATTATAGCTAAGTACGAAGTCGGAAGAGACATCAGAAATTGAATCATGAGTAAGCCCTAAGTCGGGAGGTACATCAGAAATCATATTATAGGTAAACTTTACGTCAAGAGATACATCAGAAACTGAAGCATAGGTAAGCTGTAAGTCAGGAGATACATCAGAATCTGGATCATAGGTAAGATCTAAGACGGGAGATATATCAGAAATTATATTATCAATGAGCTCGGGAGTTTCCAAAACGGGAGAGACTTCTGACTCAGATCTGATTGGGTCCTCGGAAGAATTCAACTCATCGAAGGCAACTGAGTCTATCGGAGGTGGGGAGGTAGCAGTTGGAGAAAGAGTCGGATCCGGCATGACACTAGCTGACGGAGAAGGTTGGCCAATATCTTCATCGTCACCCATGTCAACCTCGTCGTCACTCCTATAATCCTCGTAGTCACTCACATACTCTCCGGCCTTCCATGCCTTATATTTCTCCATTATGGCACGAGAAGTGGTATCGGTAAGGTCACGAGGCGAGACGTTTCCGATAGTTCGCATTTTTGAGAGAAACTTAGCTGCCAATTCACAACTACGTACCGAAAACCAGATACGTTCGTCCTTCTCTTCGGCAGTTTGCGGCTGCGCATTCTGAATGCGGTCCGCGACAAAAGCCAGATCGGAAGTTATTCCCCGGTATTCAGAAACTGTAGTCCTACTATCAAGTTCAGCGATAAGATATTCCAAGAGAGAGAACTTTGACCAAATTGCCTCAGCGTCCTCCGCATAAGGAAAAGGGTAGTCAGAAGGAGGGCAGACAGCTTCCTTAAAGCCTGGGTGCTCTTCCTCGAATCTTAGAAGGTCATAGTAATACACCTGCGCATCGTCCCGCTCCATACCTGGTGACCGTTTGGCACCAAAAGTAGCGAGTAAATAATCCAAATCCTCATAAGAAAGATGTTCCATAAGAATGTCAAAACGCATAGTCTCCATCGTATAGAAAAAATTATTCGAGAAGATTACAGAGATAAGCCAGGTCTTGAAATGGTCACAAGACACAAATGTGTACCTGTCGATTTCTTAAATGGTTCGTACCAGGTAACAAAAGAAGAAATCTTGATTGATTGCGAAACTATGTAAAGTCAAAACGCACGCTAAGACTTGCCTAGAAGGTAATCGGAAAAAAAATATATAGGTATAGGCAAGACCAAAGAAAACAGTGCGATAAGAGTGCTCCACTCAGTAGCCACTCACACAAGTCGAGAAAAAGCCCAAATCGAGAAAATTCAAAATTTATTCCGGGAGATGGTCAGGACCGAAACGTTGATACAAAACAAGTAGTTTCTCCAAAGTATAGCACCACTGTGCGGTACGACGAAATGTTAGTGGCTGAAATACTTAAAGGCAAAGAAAATATTCCGGAAGATGGAGAAACTTGTCCAAACCGTTAGGTAACAACACGTTGTCACGTCAAAGCAACCAAAACCAAGGAAAATTAGAAAAGACGAGAAATTTCCCTGAAGATGGTAAAAACCAGGTCGAAGCGTTCGGTGTCAACTTATGAGTTGATAGATGACACACAAAAGGAAAAGGAAATTTGAGGGCGGCGAAAACTTAGTCGAAACGTAGGTGCGAACTGTTGTACGTTAGGCCCACAACGAACGCATGAAATTGTTGTGAAGGTAGCGGAAACTTCGTTGGAGCGTTGGGTAGCGAAAGGAAAAAAGAATTTTGTTCCGGAAGGTGGAGAAAAGATGGCGGAAACGCTGGGGTGTCAATTCGTACGGGAGGGAGAAGAAAAGTTGTCTGAAATTCTGAAAATGGCGGAAAATAGGCCGAAACTTGGTTGACACACACAAAAATAATAATAAAGAAAAATTGAAGATGGCGGAAAGTTGGTCGAAACGTTGGTGCCAAATTTTTCCCCTATCACCAAAAAAAAAATCCAGACGCTAGGGCACCAAATTTTCCTTATTACTGAAAGAAAGGCCCCAAAAAGATTATCGAAACGTTGGCTGTTAAAGACAGGGAGATAATTTGCAAAATTCAAGAAAATGTTCCGGAAGATGGTCAAAATTTTTCCGAAACGTGGTCCACCAAGGACAAGGCGATAAATTTGAAAATTTAAAAAAAATTCCGGAAGATGGTCAAAATTGGCCGAAACGTTGGGCGCCAAATTTTTGCTACCGGATCTACGTCGCAGTAAGATAACGGCAGATTAAGATATGAAACGGGGAGTCGCAATAGGGGGTTGTTAAACAGGATAACGCAGGGCCGAGCTAACTCTGTCGCAGACGGCGTGACGGTTCAGGTAAAAGAGAACACCTATAGTAGAGCGTCGGTCGGCAACGACGCTTGCGACGATTGTCCGGGCACCAGGACACTATGCTATCTACAGATAACCTACCTGCGCCTCCTACGATCTACCACTGGCTGTGTCCCTCCAGCGGGTTACCTATTGAACACCCTGTATATATGAAGCACCCACACTCATGTGCGTACTTGTCACAATAATAAATAAATATGCAGAGGTAAAAGAAATAATAGATAAGGTATTCGTAATATAACAAAATTTAATTGAATTTGACGTGTGATTCGGTTATTAGTATAATATAAAAACTAAATTGTGAAATCTGAAATTAAGCAATGCGTTGAATGAAAGTTACATCGTAGCTAAGTTAGACAGATGGTAAATAATAAAAAAACAAGCGTAGGTGACATTTGCAAAAATTAGTAAGAATATAAATGATAAAAAAAAACCTTAAAGATTAGACATAAACTCTGCGCATCAGCGGGAGTTGGTCGGTTGCCGAAACGTTTCTTTCACCTCACAATTAGGTGTACAAAAGTTATCAATTACATGCCATTTGGCAATGTCAATACAAAGGTGAAATAATATTTATAAATTTAATAAGCGCAAGAAAGTTTAATGTATTAAAATGAAGTCTTAGCCTAAAGTGTGTAAAATTCGCTAACTTATAAAACAAATAAAACGTCAGGTTTGCCTACATGAACTACGTTAAATGAATTTGAAAGTTAATAATTGATAAGACAAGAGTTAAAGGCAAAATCTTACAAGATTTCAGCGAAATTTAAACGTACTAAATTATTAACAAATTATAAATTCCAAAATTGCAATACTTCAAGTAACCTACAGTCATTGTAACGGCAGAGTAATCACTAGGTATATTACTGATCGTCTAACATCTACCCAAAAGAAAATAATGAGATAAAATTTATGAATTTTCTAGATTGAGTTTAAATTAAATAATTGCCTCAAAATAAGGCTACAATAATTACGGTAGTGACAAATACAAAATTTCAGATCAATCTGATTATTACAAAAAATTAATAAAATTAAAACGGTAAATTAATCAGGATTATATTGTGACCTCGCAGTTGTCTAAGAGGTGCGATGGGTAATAAACCACTCAAAAATTCTTGGTTCATAACTAGGCGAAATAAGTCTTGCACTCAAACGTTAAGTCGTCGAAAATCGGTCGAAAATATATAAGGTAAAAATTTACAACCTTATTTGGCAAGATGGCTGACGGGAAGGACGCTGCAGTTGTTCAAGATGGCGACGTCTCCCTTGTTGGAGAAATTCCACTCAACAGGTGGGCTGGATGTTGGATGAAACCCCTGTTGTGGGCGATAACCCCAAAAATAAGACTTCGGAGGGCTTAAATGGTCGTCAGAGGCATCCTAACAGCCTTTGAGGGCTTTAGTGCCCGACAAAAGAATCCTATTAAAATTAAAAAAAAAAACCCAAAGATAAAATCCCGAAAATTTAACACAGAGCTCTGAAAACTTACCCCAATTATGAGGAAATAATATGGAGATCCCACGGTAAGGACTCAGAAGTCACACATAGCACGAAAACGATTCAAAATCCACCTCGTGGCATTCGTAAATTAGATAACGGTATTGCGATAAAAATTAATTCACGATAAATCACCTAATAAAGGTATCGATAACTCACACTTATTTCATTAAAGCCGCCTAAGCGTTAGTCTAACTTTTAGACAAAGTGATAAAATTCACCAAAAGACAATAAGCATATCGTGCCCATGCACTTGTAACAAGTTCGACTTCTAAAGTGACCTAACCGTGACCTATACGGTAGATACGTTACAATCCAAGATCGCGCACGCTCAAAGCGCCGTACTGGAAAAAGGACTCAAACTAAAGGCGGGAATCTCCCAATAAACATCACAAGCTCGCAACTAAATTGAAAATAATGGGAAACGACATCGAGACTTAAACACAATTAACCGCGACCCCACACATAATTTTGACGGAAGAACATGAGCGAAATACTCAACAATTGTAAAATAGGAGATTTAAAGTCGACCGCACGAGAGGGAACTTTATGCCGGACGTTGGCAATACTGCGTGTGCAGACAACCTAAGCAGTATGGACGATAGATTTGACAGACATCAACAAACATTCTTCCACCTGTAATTTCTATTTTTATTAGGCGAAAGGACAGAATTTCTGCAGGTAAATAACGAAATACTAAAGCTTATATATATCAAAACGCTGCAAAAGACGGTGGAAAAACCGATCAAAACTTATGTTACAGCGAAATTACGATCCTAACCCCCACAATGGTCCTGAGGAGGAACGAATTAACAGAAGTCCCTAATACCAGAATATCGAAGATAGAGCAGCAAGGGGGATCGGCAACAGTTAATAGTATGCCCTACAATCCAGCATTTCTTTAATTAATTCTCCTTACCTTTTTTTTTTAGAGAGACGACTGCGAAGGAAAAGGAAAATAACAATAATACTCGGGACCTGCTCGAGATTCTGTGTTTGGCAAAACGCAAAATATATGACACAGTTAGCACAATATCTTGATTATCGTTTCAAAACGTTTACAAGCTACAATAAATGCATTAGGTAGGGATCGGTCGTAATATATATAAGAAGATATTTTATATACTTAAGCAAGGCGTAGAAATAATTGCAAATGCGTAAAATATGAAACTACAGGTAGGTTAGATTAAGCTAGAGCTAAGATAATTAAAGTTAGTTATTCAGATAAAGAGGCTTTCACAAAAATAGAGTGTAAATGCCCGATCTTACACAAATTGTATCTGTCATGTTCGCGGTATGTGATTTAGAGCGGTGAGGGCTCAATAGTAGGTTTAGTACCCACGGAGGCATACTGCAGGCAGTCTTAGCGACCGGTGAAATAGATAATATACAGGGTACGCTCAAAAAGTCATGAACTTTATACGAAATTCCACGTATTTAGACAATAGGTACACAATCTTTTGCGAACTATAGACAAAGTAAATTTACAACGTAACAATGGGGACGAATTAAGGTCTAATTTGTCATTTAATATTATTTCTGAATTTTTGAGTTTGTTAATTTCTAGTGACTCTAACTGATTTAGAGGCTCTTCAAGGCGACTTTTAAACACAAACAAAACTGAGCCGTGGATAGATAGGATTTTTTGACAAAGGAATTACACATATGGACTCGAAGCTAAATGTAACTTAAATTTAAAATTTTTCGCCAGAATTTCTGAATTTTTTTATAATACAGTCTAATATCTCTTTCCTCTTCAAGGTTAGCACATGAAATAGATTAAAAGGCCGTTCCACCTTTAGTGCAGCTATATCATCATAAATTTCCCGACAAGTCTGGTAATTTTTATTTTACAATCAAACATTATGTGGTCCAGGTCGCCTTCGGTGTTGCAAGTATCACATTTATTGTCTTCAATAATCTGTAGCTTTGCTAAATGTGCTGGATAGCATCCATTCCCAAACTTAAGTCTACGAATTGTCGATATATATTTTCGTGGGATACTAAAGCTAGTAAACCACACGCTACTAGGTAGTTCCGAGTGAATTGTTGCGTATCTGGATGAAGTGGTTTTTGTGTATTCTTTCCATTGGTGTTTCCACCTTGTTCTTTCCCTTTCTTTGGCAACACCTATGGCATCTTCCAATGTTATTTTTTCCTCGGCTAAATGACTCAATTTACAGCTATCTTTGGCTAATCTGTCTGCGGTTTCTTTATACTCGATGCCCACATGAGCCTTGACCCACACAAAGTTCATCGCTATCTTTTTCTCCGAGAGCATAACTAATTTGGTTTTTATCTGTTGAATAATATTATTCCATCTTTGTCCTGGTTGACATGATGACTCCAATCCCTGCAGTACAGAACGCGTGTCTGACAAAATCGTAACAGCTTTTAGTTTATGAGTACAAATGTATTCCAGGGCATACAGAATAGGGTAAGCTTCAGCTGAAAAAACACTAGTATCATCGGGTAACTTATATTGACGTGTATCTTTCTTAACTGCATCAATAAAAGTACAGCCAACCAGCCAACCCCGTCCGGTGTTTTGGATGCGTCACAGTATACCATAGTCGTCAAATTTTAATTTCGGTTTGTACTTTTATACCATGCAGAAGATGACCTTATAATATGCAGCGATGCCTGCTTGCTAACAGGGGTGGGAGAGCAACGCAGTGTCGCGGGGACCCTCACGCCTTACATTTCATAGGAAAGGTTTGTCGAGTGTACTGTCTTGGCAGCCTCGCTTATGTTTATCTTTAGTTTATTTCGTCGCGCTCTTTTCTTCTTTCTACTTTCGTATCAGAAATTAAAATATGTCGACTACGGTATGTGTGTATTGAGCGGATTCAACAACAATCTTAATGCGTTGTTGTTTATTGTCGGTATCTCTATAAACGTAGGGTAGATAATGTCAATTTTATTGAAGAGATCAAAGTAAGATTTTGTGGTATGTGTTATTTGACAAACCCGATCATGCAATTCAGAGGTATCTCTGAATGCCTCACACAAAGGTGGAGACATCTTTTTATTCCAATATTTATGTGTTAAATCGTAAATATTGAGTTTTGCTATACTAGACGTAATTTTATCAGCCTCTTTAGTGGCAGGATAAATCTAATAATTTACTGTGTGATCTCTTTGAGGTTAATTTGTCTATTAGGTTTGGTTCATAGCCGTTGTTATAAGCGATTTGTTTAGTGGTGTTGTTTTCTTTGTTAAAGTCTTCGTTGGACATCGGAATACTAATTAATCTATGATGGGTCATTAGGTGCCACTAAAGAGGAGTCAGGCAAGAAAAATACAGATCATTACTATTTCTATATTAATCATAAAATGATTCTACCTATGTTAACCATTTAATAGAGACTGACCATGAATACAATTCAAAACTTGATGTTATCCACGTAGAAAATAAAGGTAAAAATCTAAATCACTTAGAGTCACTAGAAATTAACTCAAAAATTCAGAAATAATATTAAATGACAAATTAGACCGTAATTCGTCCACATTATTAAAAAATATGTTTAGTACCTGAGAAGGGTTTTCCCATGTTATGTTCAATTGTACTTGTACCCCCATAAATCAGATCCAGTTATGTTTACAAATAGCAATTAAGTTAATAGTTCTGATACCTGATATAAATGTTGTATATTGTAGTTAATATTTTAGTTTAAAGATATCACCTGAAGAAGCTACTGTGTAGCGAAACAGTTGTAGTGCCTTATTGTAGTAAATATAGTGTAAATTTTCAAACATCCTAGTGTAATTTATTTTAATTTGAACATGGATTTACATTCAGCAAAGGTCGAAACCATTCAAGAACTATAATATTTTTTTGTGAAATCGAATAATTAAATTTCAGAAAAATAATTATATTTATAATAAAAATGATCAGAAAAATCAAATCGGTTCTGTTTCTGTTGTTTCCTTAGTGACTAAGTCAACAAAAATTTATAACAATAAAACTTCATCACTGTTTGCAAATATCCCTGAGTCTGATGACGGTATGATAAATATGAGTGCCTTTGAAGCTGCCAGTGCCGCAATGCAAAATTTACTGTCACACAATTCCAATGACGTATATAAAGATTGATGCATTTCTAAAGAAGTCACAGTAGTTATAGAAGTTCTCTTCGTTTATTTCGCAGAGAATACGAATAAATTATAAATACCCTACTTTTTGAAGCATTGTCTCCATGTTAAAATACACACTGTTACTGAAAGAAAACGTTGATTAAAAAGTTTTCTAATTTAACTGCATATTTAAAGAGAAAATCCATTGGATATCAAGCAAAATTATCAAAAACATTTTCGCGATTAGTAATTGGGCAATTTCTTAAAGACGCTCCCGATAAAGGTTTCCTGATGATGAAGGCAAATAAAAGATTTTATCTGATTTTTGTTGGTGGTGATAATATTCGGGCTAGCAGGAGGAGCTTTTGTCGGTGTGGCGAGCTAATATAAATATCTTTTGATGACACTGATGAAAAAAGAGAATTTTAGTGGTTAAAATTCCTGATTTCAACACACAGAAACCTCAGCGTTTTATTGTTGTTTATAGAGGAGAAGGAAACTTTAATATTAGTCTATACGTAAGTACTTGGAGCAAACCACTCATGGTTGCTTATTTGGAAGCTACAGACAAGGGAAATGCACTGTTCAGTGTGTAGGTCTTCATACCTTTGGAAGAATTCCAAGTAAGGTAGCTGCTTACCTTCGCTTAGCAGATCCTAAGGATTATACTGGAAATTGTCTACGGCCCAGTTCAGCAACACTGCAATTTGAAACGCACAGAAGGTGACAGTCTACAAGTGCAGAAAAAGGTTACAATGCAGATTCACTTCAAAATAAGCTTCAAGCGAGTAATCAAATACAAGAAAAGAAAACAACCGATTCTGCTAGTGCTTCTAGTTCAAAGCTCAAATTAATCTTTCAAAATTGAGTGTTTCATCATATTCCAGTGAAAATGTGGATTCTAGTGGAGTTCCAAAATTATTACCTAATATAAAATATTTCAAATCTTCAACACGCAACTATTAATTTTAATATTATGCATTGAAGTTCAGAAAATTTCGCATTTTACAATATTTCTTTCAAGGATAACATAAAATGACGTTGCAGTAAAATTATACCAATCATACTGTTCTGGTGTTTACTGTCGTGGATGGGTCAGGAAAATTCTACGATTAAATACCTTTTATTATATATATATATATATATACACATATATATATATATGTGTAAATTAGAATTTTAATTATTTTTAAAATTCTGTTTTTCTCAGCGTAGAAATATCTAAATTGATTTTTCTGCTTCGCGCTGAGTAAATTAATTAGGAAATTTTATCACAAAAATTTGCGCAGTTGGTAGCGCATCTTATCGACAGTAAGAAGGTCATGAGTTCAAATCTCATCGTGGGCAAATTTTTGTGATAAAATTTCCTAATTAATTTACTCAGCGCGAAGCAGAAAAATCAATTTAGATATATATATATATATATTATAGAGCATGTTGGTTCCATTTTGGAATTTAATACAAACACTAAATAGAGAAAACTAATTTGAATACCTTTTTTTAACTTTTTCTCTTGCACTGCAGTTATATTAGATGGGTTAAACGACGTTTGTATATTATAGTTACATAAATTAATGGAAAAAAGACAAAAAAAAAACTGGAGCGACGTTGTATACCTATATAACATTATACTGATTACTCTGAGGATATATTTCATAGTGTAGAATATTTACTGTACATGTTCCATATTCAAACCATTTCCAATATTTTTTTTCGAACTTTCCTCTGATCTAGTTGCCCATTACAACTGCGACTATTACTTTGCGAACGTTATCGCAAGCTGCGCGCTTTTATGATTATGAACGTCTACTACAGCTTCCAGTTTATTCGATCCGTAAATTTGCGAAACGACGTGCTTCTGTTTAATAACAGTACATACCGACTTTTTCTGCGTTTAATAATCAGGCACATC
This sequence comes from Amphimallon solstitiale, assembly GCA_963170755.1. Lineage (NCBI taxonomy): Eukaryota > Metazoa > Arthropoda > Insecta > Coleoptera > Scarabaeidae > Amphimallon > Amphimallon solstitiale. The sequence continues at coordinate 79,241,934 of OY720681.1, read as the reverse complement.
GATACTAATTGATAATACATCGAAAGTAATCGTTGTATATATGACAGTATCATATAATGGCAGGCGAAAGAAGTCGCATCAATAAAATACCACGTACTCGAATTATTTTTTACTGAAAGTGCTATGTAAATAAATCATTTTGCTTAGGATTTTATAAAAAATATTATTTTCCAGACTGGGCAATAAAAATTGACAGGATAGACTGGACAATCCAAAACTATATCACTGCTAAAAAAAATAAATGAATCGTTTCTCGCGATTGAAAATATCAAAATATTTTTTTTAATAGCAAGTTATTTGTATTTAATTTTTTAAACATTGGCGTTTAAGATGATTGACTGCCAAAGATTTTAGTTGGAGTTCATAAATTTAGGAGACTAAATGGAATTTAAGTGCTTTCCACTAAATTTCAAATTTAAGGAAAACTAAGCTAAATTTCTGATTTTAATTTAGATGAATATGTTTCAAAAAATACTTGCATCATGAGAATGAAAAAAAAGTCGATTTCAAAAATGAAAAGTTTTGTTCAGATTTTGTTTGTTTGACTGTAATTGACACATTTTAAAAATTTGCAGTTTTTTTTAATCTATCTTACACAAAATTTTATTCTTTTTCTTTAATAAAGAGAGCTCCATTTTGGCACTGGCGGTAAAACTTGGATCACCCGGTACAATATAATCGTTATTAAAGAATCGGCCCTGCCTAGTTTTGATGTAATTCTATTGAAAACATAATTAAACATAGTTGATCCCATTGAAATAAATATGTGGTGTTAAGTTAGTGGTTTAGGCAATCTTTTATTACCATACGTAAGTCTAGCACAAGATAGACTTTAAATATGATAATTATATCACTTTTATGGCTCTGATGAATACAGTTGCATATAAATACGTTAAAACTAGGGATCAGCAGTCTGCGGTAGATTACAGGACTGGACATAACAATAGTGATGGTATTATTACTGTAATGAAACAAGCCCACAAAAAAAAAGAAGACATCCGGGCGACGACAAAAAACGTACCGGTAAATAAGTCGTAAATCAACTGCACTCATATACAACGTCAGCGACTCTGGAATATTGTAGAAGAGAGCCAGAATTTACTAGACCTTTTGTCTACAGATATAAATGCCGCCGGTGGGATAAGGAATTCATTCATTGAATAGTAGTTGTGCGGTATTTACTGAACAGTTTAAAATAAATACAGTGAGCGGTGCAGTTTTATTACAGTTCAAGAGAGACATAAATATTACAGATATAAATAAGTAGTGAGAGAGATAAATACGTGTGTTAATTTATTTGTAGTAGTTTTAAGTGTGAACATTTATTTTATATTTTTATATCGTGATTAATTTTAAGTGTGTACAGACTGTTTTAAAACATTTGCACCAGTTGTTTATTTCGAACCCGAAAACGCTACATTACTATGCCCAATTTTGAATTACGTTATTATAAAATGATGATTCTGTAAATTAAATATAGGCACGACTTTGGCCGTAGAACAAATAAGTAAGACGTTTAAAAGTTACTGATTGAATGAGATGAAAATTACTAAATCGCAATGAAGTCAACTACAGAAACTCGTTACGTACTATAAGTTATTATGTATTTTTGCACACAGTTACAACACTCACTAAGTGCCTAATTATTTGGGGATATTTCTGAGTAATGTTCTCTATTTATAACAGAAAAGCACGTTTCAATATTGACCATTATATTTAGCTTTCAAAAACCCCAAAACGTGAAGAGTGCTTTCGAAAATACGCAGGAGAATTATTTATTGGCAAATGGTAAAAGAACAAAAGGAATTGTAAATTTTCCCTTTCGAACAAACCGGTTTATTTGTACATAATTTATTCGTCCGTGATGCGATAATGGCTCTCATTATCAACGAAAAATGAAAGGCTATGGTAGGGAAGATTTGTTTTAAATAAATGATGAGACTAATTAAAAGCATTAAAGAAATGGGAAAGCTGGCTTTTGTTCAGGAGAACACATCATCTGCAGAGCAGAAGGATGGGACAGAATGTAAATTTAGAATAATGTGTGGATTTTTAATTCCATAATTTAGAGTATAATTGCCCTTTATGATTATGTATATACGTACCTCAAAAGAATAATGTTGTTTTAGTAGTGTTTTTTTAATTAATTTAATATATAGAAGAATCGAATATCGCAATTTAAAAGCAATATAAACCTAAAATGATCGATTCTTTCACGGATTGTTCCTCTCACAATGCAACTATTTTAAATACGACAGGACTTTTTGAGAAGCATATAACCTAGAAATGTTATCATTTTAATGTTAACTAAGCGATTATCTTGAATTTCAAATTAAATTGGCTGAAATGATAATATTGCAAATATTACATACATAACTACACGGAAAAAAAGACTTTGTTGGGTCATTTGCATATTTGTCGAATGAAATAGATATGTGCAAACAAGTATTTGCTGACCACAACCAAGAAAAATGTCAGAATTTCATGTTCCTTTTCTTACTTCAACAAGCCCTTTCTTTCCGACAACACAAACAAATATGCGTAGTTAAGAGGTTTGCCTTTCAATCAAGCAAAATCCTATTTGATTTTGACGTTTTACATTGTTTGAAGCAAGAAAATAAACACGAAATTCTGACATTTTTCTTGGTTGTGGTCACAAATACTTGTTTGCACATATATATGTTATTCGACAAATATGCAATTAACCCAACAAAGTCTTTCTTTCCGTGTAGAGTGGCTTAGAGATTGATGGAATTAATGTTAGAATGTGTCGTATATTCCGCGTATGTCAAATACCATTAGGCATAGGAAATAAAGGTATACGTATACGTATGTACTATGTATACGTCACCGGCATTGGGGCGGACAGTAGCTACACGCTTACCATACATAGGTATACGTATACATTGGTCCCTATGCCTAATGATATTTGACACAAGCGGTATATATTACTTCTATAGTACACTACTGTGTGTCTTTTATCATGAACCCATGCAGGTGTAATACGGCTGCTTAATGTTAAAATCCCGACGAATCAAGTCTTTTACTTGTAATTATCTTATATTTTAGAAAAGGTAATTCTTATACCGGGTGCCCCAGCGTAGCGGTAAAGTCCATTGGTATTTAATAATGTAGATAGCGAATAATTTTTAATACAAAAATTGTAGATAATCATAAGCTAGAAGTAGAAGGGCAGAATTTCGAACATTTATTGTAAATTTTTGTAAACGTATTTGTTTCCATATTTTATTACTAAATAATAAGAAGATACTATAAAACCAAACGCATTTTCTAATGTGTTAGTTGATAGCTTATAATAGCTGTGATGCTTGAAAATAGTAGCTTACGCCATGTTCTTCAAGATAGCTGTTTTTAATAAAGTAAATTTAAATGCTCTTTTCAACGCAAGTTATATCTCTAAGTTTGAAGTTTTACATTTTTTGAGACGTAACGACTGCGATATTTTTTAAAATATCGCTAATCCATGAATTTCCAAACTTTTCATTTCACGAGTTTTAAAATTTTAATAAAAATTACTTATTTGTAAAAAGAAAATATTAGAAGTATTTTTTCTCGTCTACTTTTAGTTATGCTATGCATATTTTTAAGTCGTAACTGGGTTTATTCAGATATAACACCCTATAACTTTTGCAATATCGCCCACAGGCGGAAAAAAGTAGATATTTTTGAATAATAAATTGTAAGAACTTTTCAATGCACATTAACATACAGGGTGTTCCATTTATTTTTTTTTAGAATATTTAACTTTTGCGAATGGCATGTAATTCTAAAGAACATGCGTAAATATGTCAAAATAAACATTACTTTCACGTACTGAAAAGGTATCTCTACTAATTGAGTCCATAAAAAGTATTTCATCATCAGCCGTTATTTCATAGCAACTTTTCAAATGTTGCACAATTTTTAACGAAAAATCGCCATATCAGAAAAAGTTGAAAATCGGCAAATACAAGTTCATGTCAGTTTAATCAATCCTTTAAGGGCTATCATAAAATGTAAAAAAAATCATAGCATTCCATTTAAAAAAACATAAGTTTGTGTTGGTTCGTCGTTGTCGAACACCCTGTATAAATAAAAAAAAATATTTTTAAATTGTAGAGCTTCTGAATATCTACATTATTAGATACCAATAATGGACTTAACCGATACGCTGGGACACCCGGTATATGTAGTTGAAAATATTTAAGTCTTATAATTTTTCTGAAACACAATCAGGCTTTAGGACGGGCTACAGTCATGAGACTTCATGAGACTGCGTTTCTCGGATTTACTGATTATCTTTTGGCTGCCACTGACAACTTTTTTCCCAGGCCTGTCTGACTTAGTCCCTAGTATGCACTGCAGACAATAAGGCTTACTGTTCTGAACCTCCATAGCTCTTATGATATCCACTCCAATACTTTTGTGTCGTGTACAAGGCAGATTCTTTCTTGGGTGTTTCTTGAGCATCGCTGGGTCTATAATCGGTTGCCCAAAAATGCGTTGACCAGTTTAATTTTATCTTACACAAATATATATTAGGGTGGCCCAAAATGTGGGGAAGTTTGTAATTTTGAAACGCATACCCCCTAATTTGTTTCATTAGGACCTAAAAACATGCGACAATAAATTTCAGCCAAATTCGAGGACATTAACCCATGCCGGGTGTGGACTTAAACATTTACCATTCCGAACATTCAATTTCAGGTGTTTTTGCGTACAAAATTATGTACCGTTTTTTATCAAATTATTTTTTTACTAATCTTGCATGTTGGGTGAAGCAAATGATCCTAATTTTATTATATTTCCCTCCAGGTTATAAAAAGTAAGTGGTCAACATATTTAAGAAAATTTTTTTTTGGATGTACTTTAACAAAAGTGTATTTTCTTCATCTTTTTAGCGCAATCGAGAAACAGCTCATATAAATTGTTCTTGTTCTTCATTTTCAGTAAGAAGTTCATTATATCCTTCCATGAATTTAACTGCCCTCTCAGCAGTGTCGTTAATACAAACCAATATCCCCACGATCTTTTTGGCCTGAACTCTTGATTTTCATCTCATTTTGAGAGATCTATTAGAAGAAACCCCGTATCATTTCCCAAAAGCTTCAATAAATTGATACCTTTTGGGCCCACGAAAGAGCGTATTGGTTATCTACAAGAAGAGTAAATGACAAAGAAATTATTACTATTTGCAACCAAATGAATACAAGATGAAATTGGTCAATATCATATCTGTTCCAGCTAGAACCTAACACGCCCCCCGGTTTTCCTTGATTAATTAAAAATGTCTTATCGTCTTCGATCTTGATTTTCATTGGGTCTGCATGCGCGATGTCAAGAAGATTTAACAACCTCCGTCCTTTGCCGAATTTCTTTAAAGTTCTCTCCATTCTGTATGCATGTCCATTAATTTCTTTACGTAATACGCGGAACAGCTCTAGACGGAACTCGATCTTTCTCCCAAAAAAATAAGCATAATTGCTAAATTGACGCTTTCACCAATTTTCAACTGAACTTGAAGCGAATTATAAAATAACACTTAAAACTTGTCCATTTTCTGGCAATCTTGAGCCTAGAATTTGACGAGCATTCTATCCCACAAGAAAAATATTCACGTCTCAATTTCGAAATATTTTTCTCAAAATGACATGTTTAAACGTGTTACCAACAAGCGGAGTGCTCGTCGCAAGGGTAACATCCGACTTTATGCTAAGATGCACCACATTTTAATCAATTTTAGAATAATTATATTCACTTATAGCATTGTTTCAAGCGCAAAACCGCATAAACACGTGTAATTGAATGTTCGGAATGGTAAATGTTTAGTACTTAATTCCTCGTTGCAACAATCTTGGGCACAATATTAATTAAAAATGTCATTACATCAATGAAATACTTTCTTAACTTCGACAATTCTTTTATTAATTTAGATGTAGGTACAAACAACCAGATATTAATTCAAATCTTTAATTCAATTTTTCTACGTGCAGATTCTTAAATAAGCCAATTTAAATTCCATTCTGTGCGTAATTATTGGATGTAAAATATCAACAACGCCCGACTTTTGCAGACGACGTCTACTTAAAAGGTTATAAACTTTGGAGGCTGGCGGTCTCATAGCAATAAACATTTATTTCTGCCAAGAGTCTTTTCAATGACAATTCAATTACGAATCATGCGCGGAGTCGTCCGACGGGCGGGCATGCCAGGTGAATCCATACGATAAAAGAACTTCTGCGAATTGTTTCAGGAATTACATCTAAATGCCCGGGTGCCGGCGGACGCAGAGCGAGCAGCAATTACGATAAAACTGCTGCCTTTATCTCCGTGATAATGCAGAGACACTGGTGGGCTTCATTTGAAAATAAACCACAATAGTAATCTCGCTGCATGTCCCATCTAGACAATTCCTCACACCAGAAGTCCTCGTGTACGCTCGCTTCCACGAAATTATGTAATTACTCCTCCTGCATCCTTTGTTACGTGTCAGTCTTACATTTATATTTAAATGCCGAAATAGTTGCAGAGTATTCAGATTGTATTTTCTCTTTCGAATTCGCAACGTTAGAAACTGCATATATAGGATGGATTACGGTGGTTTGAGTATATCTGACTTACCTTGTTGTACTTCACAATGATTTAGAATACGAAACTATTCGAGGGATTAATGTTATATAAACTTATTGGCGAGTTCTTACTTTTGATGTAATTTTCATTATAATCTCATATGCCTTCTTAACATAACAATTACTACGGCCTGTTTATCAAAGTGAATGAACTTGTATACAAGACGTATAACGTACGCTCTCTAATATAAGGCTCTTAGCTCAAGTCACGGTACCTACCTCTCCTTTGAGGTTATTTTTCTGTTGATTTCCACACTATCGGCCACTGACGAGAAACTGTTACGCCCTTAAACTAATTTGTAGAAAGGCAAGTAACAAATCGCGCAACTGAACCGACTATCCATCTGTCTCAGTTTATATTTCTTGGGCGCAACTTTTGGTATTTGTTGCTAGAGAACAAGTTACTAATAACCAAACCTCTTGTTTAAAATGCTATACTTCATAAAATCAAGCACTTCTCTACACGCTGCTTTCCTTCCGTCGTTTATAACGAAGAAAATTGGTACATAGAAATTACATACATGCAAATTTGGAACGCTAAGAAGGAAATAGCAATAATAATATGACGCTGGGTAAATTAAAATTACAAATACAAAATATTTATAATAATACTTCCAAATGACTCACAACCTCTATGCCCACCTACCTGCTATTCTTGTCATTTAGGCTGCCGCTTTACTCAGTGAAGATGGTATGGGTCGAAACGACGTGAAGCTAATTTAATAGGGCGCCACCGCGTTTTTAAGGCCTATCGAAGATAACGAACGCAGATCGTATATGGTAAGAAAATCAGATGGAAATATGTAAAAGCAACTCATCAATAAAACAAACCACATTCAAACCACAAGTCTTAAATTTAATTCCCACTATATGATATAGAAATTTAAATATAATAAAATAAAAGTTATATATGAGATAATTAAAAAAAAAGTCAAATATGAAATGATTGAATATTAATGATGTGAAATTTTAAAGAGAAAAATAAAACAAAATTTAAATTATTCCTCTAAAGCATACAGCTGATCGTGATGGTATATCAAAAATTAACATAAGCGACCATCCATAAGGGTTTTAAAAAGACAAGGGTTGGGTCCACACTGTATGTTAAAAGAGAAAAAAAAGATTAAATATCTAAATTTGAAATGCAATAATAAAAAAAAACGTATAATACTAAATGGTTAGCAAAAATGATTGAGATAACAATTACAAACAATCAGAGCACTCCTAAATTTAGAGAAAACACAATCGGTGAAATATTCCTGTTGGTCTCGAAAAATTTGCAAATTGATCGCTTACAATTAAGGTTATAATGCAGGTCAAGCGACCACTTAAACAACTAAAAATATTAGCCAATTACATAAAATCAGAATCACAATAAGCTATTCATGCTTATTGTGATACAAAGATTATTTAAGTACTCCCTGTATAATGGGCTCTTATGCAATAAATTCTCAGAATGAAAATCAAAATGACAGCAATTAATTTAAAACACCTTGTAGGGTAGGCTTATATGCAATAAATTTACTAAGTTAAACAAAAGCTTTACAAAAGTCTCCGATCTGAAGGAATCGACAGACTTTATTCCTAAAATTACTAATTATAAATACAAAATCCCAATTCATGATGATCTGTACTAATATGGTCTTCATTAGCTGGTACAAACATCGGAGCAACAGGAAAACTCAGATGACTGCCAAGATTAATTGGTTTACGTTTCCAACGGAACAAAAAATAACGGAATCCTTCTCGATGGGGCTTTATAGTTAAGTCCAACATATAATCGTGGATCTATGCTTCGCAATTAAGTCTCACATTTCCAACAACAATTTTCCTAAATAGAGATAATAATTAGCTCTAACTAAAAATGTCAAAAGAGAAAATAAAACAATAAGGCTAAAAAAATGACTCATTAACAATTTCAAATTAATTGACAAATAAATACCTGAATGATGTTCATATATTCTTCCAATGCTTTGGTATTGTCCGTGCAATCGAAAACTAACGAAGCCACATGTAGATCAACCAAAAATTCCAGCAATGGCCGATATAGGAAAATTGCGGTTCTAACTAATCCAAAAACAAATGCAAAATTTCCATAATCAGAATTCCAAAGTCCGTCGGAACGGCGATGACGACAGATTTAAAAGCTACCCCAAATAATAGAATGATAATTCAAAAGCTAATCACACAATGCTGGTTTCAACGGCGGTCAGAACAAAATGAATGCCATGACCTGGGCTACGATGTCTGAAACAAGTGCGCGCCGGTAAAGAAGAACAACCAACTTAAATAACATATTAATAAAACGGAAATAATTAAATTATGATTTCAATCTAAAATTTTATTACATTATCATGACGGAAAATAAGAATCAAATTAAATTAAATTCCAAAATTATCTGATTTAAATTACAAATACCTACAACAACTCTAGACGAGAAGCTATGCCGACTTAATAGAATCATACACAGATGTCGCTAATATACCGAACAAACAAATGATCTTATTAATAATTTTTAAACGAGTCAAACTTGTACTAATTAAATTACGAACAATGATAATTGTTAATTAAAAATAGAAATAATTAAGCCTATGATTTTTGAACCGTTACACAATAATTAGCAAGGGAATTCCAACGGTACCCATGTGCAATGTATTCAACAAAAACCCAACTCAAGGAAAATTAATCTTCAATATAAACTTACAAGTAAATTCACCATCATCCGATCTAGTAACAGAACCAAATTAAACAGGGCGCTTTTGTATCTTATTTCAAGCCATAGAATAAAACTGCAGAAGTATTGCACACTCTCACGATTCTATATGATAATTAATAACCTAAAGTTCTAGATAGACAGCTACGGGGAAAATCAAATACACGAAATATCCGTCACAAGCGCTTTCGGTAATGGGATGAAAACTCCCATAACTTTGTCACACATGAGTGACGATGCAGGTACGTTATTGTATTAAACGGATACATAAAATGTTCAAAATACAAAAAATAAAGATTACCAAACCAATTAAGCACATCGTTAACTGGAAACGTTACGACATCAATGATAATGGAGAAAGACGTGGAACAATCTTATCGGCACCTGTAACTCCATATATGTAAAGCACACTTACGAATCAACAAGTGCCACCTATGTTGCAAAAATAAATAATATCCGAATTCTTGATCAAGAAAGCAAATTCCAGTAACATATAGGGCTACCCAAAAATAAAGAAGCCAAAATATCTGAAAATTGACAAATAAATAGGAATTCTGTAACGGAAGGCACTTAACTAAAAATACGTATTACAGGCAAATTAAATTTTGAGACGTACTAAGGCGTGAATAATTTATTATTAATAATATATTTTCTCTACTACGTAAAATTTCTTTCAAATTTTCATGTGTATCTCTGAGATCTAAGAATAAGGTAAATTTCCTCCACTTTAAATAACATTAGGTATTTAATGGTCTTAAATTTTTATTCTGAATGTGTAATTTGAGTAGGTATTGTTAATCAAATTTTTCGTTCCTGGAGGTGATTTAATTTTAATTTGATTGAGGTAATTGCCAATATCTAAAGAGTGCCTATTGATGATACAGTCATTCACGCAATATCAAAAAATTTTTTTATAAATAAGGGTTATTATCCCGGTGGCGGTAAAACTTGGGTTGCGGCCGAAGATCGGCTTAGGTCCTAGGAAGTGGATCGCTGGAGTATCAGTGGAGAGTGCCGGTATCTCCCCCAAAGATCGTTTTCCGCCATTTGCGCAGTCGATTATGATTTTTTTTCTTCAAAATACTTTGGAACAATTTAGAACAAATTTAGAACAACCGTGATAATTTCGATTTTCGAAGAAAGGGGGCTGAGCAAAAAGGTTTTTTTTTTTAATTATCTCGGCCAATTATGACTTTTGCTTGAAATACTATGAAACAATTTAGAACAATCTAGAACTGTCAGATTTTCGATTTCGAGTCTAAAAACTAGAAAGAATCAAATACTTCTAACAAAATCTAACATAAAATTTTATATATCTGTCCTCTAACTTTTATTTCCTCTCCGGTATATAAGTCAATCTAATCTATGAGCGAAGGTATGATTTTTTTAAGTAATCTCCTTTTTTACCGCACGTAATAACAAAAAACAGTAAGTAAAAGGTTCGCCTATTTTTCAGTCACAAAATGCATTAATTTATTTTTTACTCTCTTTTTACTGCTTGTTCTACTACATCAAATTGAAATTTTGGTCCTGGTCGTAGACGCAGAAGAATTAAATATGAAAGAAAACGTGCTCCTGACAGATTATAATTGTAGTCTCGACGGTAACGTAAAATTCGATACCTTCGTTCGATTTCATGTCTACGTTTTCTCTTAATATCATTCCTAACGAAGTGGATATTTCGCTTGGTCTCTCTCTCCGGAGACCACGTTTAATTTTTCTATCGTCGTATACATACTTTTTTGCTCGTATTCATGGACGATTTATTTCAATTTGAGCGGCGCTGTGGAATGCTAAATCGGATTGTGGTGAAAATTAAATTTTATTGGAATCGAGAGCCTAGGCATCTATCTTATAAGAGATTTCAGACAGCACGATTATATTTCCTCAGATTGTGTGCTAATTGTAATAGGAAGGGTGCAACTTTTAACATATTGCGACATTTAAATAAAATATACCGGATATAATAATAATAATAATAATAATAATACTCTTTATTGCCCAACAGAATATTACAAATTCCAATTACTGGACAATTCTTAAAATAACATAAGGTAATGAGTACAGGTACAAAAAAAAACTATTATAACAAAAATTAAAGTACAAGTGACGAATCCAAAAAAATATTTAGTATTACGAAAATTGAAATTTGAAGAAGCAGCACTTTTCACAGCATTAATAGATCAGTGAAAGATCTCACAATGCGAGAAAATCGCATTGAAATAAGAACATATCATGTAAATGGGAGACTTCAATAACACATTTGTGCGCACAAATGGTAAATAGAAGGTGCTGGAATAACAAGCAATCTAGAGCATTTTGAGTAAAATTGGAGAGTCAATGTGGTTGTGATATAGCTTGAATAAAAGTAATAAACTGAAACAAATGCGTTTTAAATTTAATAGAATGCAAGCAAATACACGGTAACAGAATGTAATTTTAGTTGTATATGTACATAAAATAATCAATGGCAAGATATCACAGAAAAGTAAAATTCTCTAGATGTATTACTAGAGTTTTGTCAATTTTGTAGCATTTTTTAAAAATCTCCCCCCCCCCCCCGCATGAATATCGTATACACATGATTAAAAGATACTATTGTTTGCCTTCTAGTGTTACGGCAAAATATGTTAAAAAAAAATCAAAGCTGAGTATCGTCAGCGTACGCATATGCATTGTAATGCAGAAGACCTGAAAAGAAATTCGAAGTATATATTGAAAACAAAATCGGACCTCGAACAGATCCCTGAGGAACCCCGTGCGTGACAGCGAGTCAAACAATTGTTTTTTCTCGTCGACCAATACTATGTCGTTTTCGAAGAATTTCACACTAGACATTTTATATATGATCAATCTATTGTGTAGTGAGTTGCATAACAACAATTATATCATTAAATTACTGGTTGATTTCTACTACAGCTTTAAAATTAGTGATTTGAATGCGAATTAAGAGTTTACATTTCAGCTGCGGTTTCTTCTCATATCTTAAATTTTTAAATTAAATATAATCATAATATATATCTATAGTCATTAATAAATAGTAGATTCTACACTAAAACAATAAAATAATACTTTTATTTATTGACCAAAATATCAATGGCTTCCGTAATTAGGAAAAATCTCAAGTGATAAGAAAATGAAAATCTAATGCGTAAAAAAATTTCATAGAAAAATATCAGGTCATTAACCAGGTTGGCTTATCATTTCCTGTCAGGCAGGAAACAAGAAACATTTTTTACGGCGGTGCAAGATTATAATTGTTTTATTGGCAAGTGTTAAATTTATCAATGGAGAAAGTATACATCAAATTTCTTTTACTTACGTAAATTCTGACCTGCTGACATACCTGAAAATAAAAAATAAAGAATATTATTGCAATACATGGATAGGTAATCGAATAGTATATCTTATCAGATTTCTAGGATAGCAAAACCTGTAAAATACTTTATATTTATCCAAGCAAGAAATTCTAAAATGGAAAGCGGCTTAATTGGAGAAATTAAAAATAGCACCAAACAATAAATTAAACAACCAGCGCATGCAGCAAATTATTGCTTCTAAGGCAGCATGATAATAAATATTTTATTCGAAGATATTGCTTCCAATTGAGAATCTAATTTTTACCTTTCCGGATTAAGAATGTCTTCGTAGAACTTAAAGAAACAGCATGTATATTTATCACGCGTCACTTAGATAAAAATGTATAAGGTTATTCTAAAGCAAGTTCCCAGTTTAAAATGGCCATAAAGTTGGCAAAATTTTAATACATATTCCCGTGATCTTCATATTTTAAGAATTATAACATTTACTAAATAGTTAAGTTATAGAATAAGAACATTAATTTTTCGTTTAAAACGAAAATACTAATATAATAAGCATAGGTTGAAAGTATTACAACAAGTAAAAATGGGTTGCCAAACCTTTAAGGGGCAATGTCATTAAGAAAATAAATATATATAAAGTTTAAATATTAAAAATTTAGGAATAAAAAAACAAACAAAAAAATAAATATATGCATTCTATATTTTATAGAAAGACAAGCACCAAGGTATGGTTTGAATATAGGAAAACAGAGCAAAATTTTTCATAAAGCGTTAGGGTGTCACTGAACATTTTGCGAAATGGACCACTGACCAAAAATAAGAATGTACTAAAAGTAAATAATAGAGAGAGAGAGAGAGAGAGAGAGAGAGAGAGAGAGAGAGAGAGAGAGAGAGAGAGAGAGAGAGAGAGTTATGTTAAAAGACGGAACAATAAAAAGAGTGAATCATTTGAATGCCATTAAATTGTATGAGCAAGGCCACATTCGGCATGCCCGAGAGGAAAATACAAATTCAAATGTATAAAAATGTAATCTCAGTCTTATGTGTTAATGAATGCAGAAATCAAAAATACATTTAAGAAGTTTTGTATGCATAGACACAAGGGCTTCAAAGATAGTAGATCATGTGTAGTTTCTAAAAACCATGTGTAGTTTCTAAAAACATTAATATTGTTTGTAGTTGTCTGCAAATCGACATACTAGAAGCAGAGAAAAACTGGATAGAATTTGAATATAATGCGGTGGATGCGAGTACTCTTTATAATACAGTTTTCATGAAGAAAATTCCAGTTGTACATAACGTGTTCCCGATTATATCCAACAAAGGTATCTACAAAAAGAAGATAAGAATAACTTTAATCAATGGGAAAAGGAAATATATATATAACAATGAGAGAGGCAATACATTCGTATAAAAGTATAATGAAGGATGGCATTAAGAAAAAAGAAGAACATACCCACAGAAGGCGAAGAATAGCAGGTATGCGTGAACTTTCAATAGACAATTTTAAGTAACGACATTTGTAGATACATTAACTGTCAAATGTGGAATATGTGTTTATATGACTGAGAAAACTTAAGGAAAGCAAAAATGAACCAGAAGATACCAACATAAATGTTAGTTGAAGAGACATGGCGCTGTGAATAAGTAGCTATCTTTTGTTTTAAATTATATAAGGCCGCGAAAATGAATGAAGAGGGAGATGAATCCTGCCTTTTGAACTTGTAAGACGTACAAATTTTTGAGATATTTTGCAATAGTAAAAAGAATAAGAGTAGAGGTTTTATACACTACTACAAATTCGTTATTAGTTTTCAATGTATTAAGTTTTTGTTTTTGAATTCAAGATAAATTTTAGTTTTATTATTGTTAGTTAATTTTATGCGTTTGATAATTTCATTTTTATATTCTATTATAAGATTTTTCAATATGGAGGACATAAATGAAATGGAATTTAACAAATTGTATGATGAACTTAAGTAAAGTTATTGAAATGAATGTTCAAATTTAAATAATTGATGGTGTAAGACGTACTCTAAAAGTACTATGTGAGAATATTTGCTTTTAGAAATGCATTGTGCATCATTAATTTAAATAAATATTGTCTTGTTAAATTCCATTAATTTTTTTGTAATAGTGGGAAAATGGTGTTGAGGGCACTAAAAGTACTATGTGCGAATATTTGCTTTCAGTGAATCATTAGGCATCATTAACGATTATTTTAGTCAATTCTTATCAAAATAAATACGAATAGACAGGGATGTTTCTTGATGGACAAGCGCCAAGCCGTTAAATGTACTATGTGCGAATATTTGCATTTAGCGGTTGGTATGGGTCATTTTCAAGACATTCTCGTTGCGAAGTTTTAGATCATCAAAGGCACTATGTGCGAATGTATGTCTTTGTTGAAATAAAAATTAGTTTCGTATGGGAAAGATTTTTTTTTTTGAATCAATAAATACTGTTATATTAAAGAAATAAAATAGCAAGATAATATTTTTGTCATATCAGTATAAAAAGTATATTTTTTTATGTTCTTTTATTGCAAAAGAAAAATACTTGATATAGCCACATGATAACAATTTTTTTTGTGTTACTGTTTTTCAAAAAGAGAATTATAAATATTTTATGAAATCTAAAATTTTATTTTCATTATTGATCCTTATCCAAATATAAACTAAATAAGAGACACACCAGAGTAAAAGAAGAAAGATCACTGCTAGAACTCACATGAATAAATTAAATGCTGTTAGGGAATAGACTTAAGTAAAGATATAATAAATTTTAATGCATTCTCAGCATTCATTAAAAATATTTATGCAATTGTGGTAACGTAAAAGTTACAGTATATATATTTTTATGGCTATGCCCAATTTGTGGCAATGCTACGACTATTCTAATATCAACGTTACAATTGTGGTTGCATTGTTGTAACCACAGCAATATGTACAAAAATAAAAGCACTAATTTGTTCAAGAAGAAACGGGATTTTATTATAACAATAAAACATAAGTTGGCACTAGCAATCTCACTACGTGTGTCCAGTAGAACAAAATTATGCTCTTCCAACAAAACTGCACGGTCAGTATTTCTACAGGGATAAACTCCACTGGCCTTAAAGCTCAAGAACTTCAAAAATCGTCTCTGGATATTCTCCAATTTCAAGTTATAGCAGATATAAATTGGATGCCAAAGAACAGCAGCATTAGCAAAAAACCTACTATTTCTTAGAATAAAACCAAGTGTACCAGAGGCAGAAGTGCATATATTAGTAATATGCTTGGCGAAGGATAAATTTCAATCAAATAGCACTCCCAAATCCCTTACCCCGTGCACGCAGGCCAATACCTGCCCCCCCCCCCCCCCCCCCCAATGTTCTATCCTTCTAGAATACTTCATGACATTTATTGATATTATATGTCAGGATCATTGTGCTGACACCATTCACAGGGGTATCTAAATCACACTGCAGACGCAGAGCATCTGAGATAGTATCAATACGACGACAGATTTCCAAGTCGTCAGCGTACGCCATCCCATCACAAGAAAGCAATAACAAGAGGTGATTAATAAATAGTATAAAAAGCACAAAGCCGAAATTAGCCCATGTGGAAACGGAAAATGGACAAATAAAAACAGCAACGGTAAACGGGCAGCGATATGTTGCAAGACTTCGTAATACCAGTATCACAGAATCATGATTATGCTAATTACACATATAAAATAGCTATATCGCAGACATGTATATAGGTACATAATAACTAATATAAAAGTATATTTATATAAATAGGAACACATACTCATAATTTTTTCTATATTATTTATGAACATTTATTATTCATATAATTTGCGCAATTTAAATGTTAATCTTACGCTTCTTGCCTTCTTTAAATAAGGTCAAGAGCATATATATGTTATGTGCAAAGCAGCAGCATTTAAAGAAATAAATATTTGTTAGTACACAGCAAAAAATAACTTTTCAGATTGGCATTTCTCCAACTAATAAAAATAGATTGGATTTTTGTCTGACCAACGTTTCTCTTTTGTCGGACGATATAATTGCAATATAGCAAGAATAGATGATAATATTTATGGGCGTGTACTTTTCAAATACCGTTTTTTTTTTTGCTTTCTTAAATTAACAAATAGGAAAATATTACAGGCTCTTTGTAATTTCTTAGAAATCACACAAACATTTTTGTGGGTATGACTCAGTGCGTTCATTCATTTTCGATGATAATTTGTTTATTACTGTGGTTAGTATTGACCGCCGCATTGTCCTCGTTTTTCTGTATATACATTACAATGGAAATTATTAATAATGTCTATTTTTGGCTTGTTAAATAATCATCAATAACTGTTTTGCATACAATGTTTGGCTTTTGTTGAATATATGATTAAAAATGTTGAAAATGCTAATGAATTTTTGAAAAACAAGCAGTGGCACGCTTTCCCATTTTGATTATATCTTATTATATCTTTAACCTTACGTTAGGCCCGAGTTTGTGAGTAACGAGAATGGGCGTGGTCTATCAAAATAAACATGCCACTAAAATGTTAGTTTACTGGTAGGATTTTCTTAATAAATTATCTAATTAAATTGAGAAGTTAATAATATCACGAAAACATTGGCAGAAAATGCATCAAAACATAAAAAACGCGAAAATAAATAACATAATCTTAATAATTCCTGCCAATAAAACAATTCAAAATAAACTAAATAAAATTATAAAAACCATAAATGGATGATATGAAGACAAAATTATATTGTTTTCAGCTTCATTGCACTGCTGTAAATTCCTTAAAAATTCGCTGTATTTTGAACAGAAAAACGTTCAAAATGCATCAATAAAAGTATTGTTCCGCGATTTTCATCCTGCACGTTGTCCTCTTCGACATCAGATAAATGTAGCTTCCTGTGTTACAGTTCTTCGAACGATATGGGGGGTAAAACTAGCTAGTGAAACAATTTTTTCAAAAAAAATCCTTCACCTTCGTTGTCATTGAGACATGTTATGTCAGAATTATCAATCTTGATTTGTCGCGGCCCTTTCAAGGTTAAGTTAAAAGAAGTATGGGACAGCATACCGAGGTAAGACATAAAACTTGCAATAGGAGATTTTAACGCGAAGGTAGGCAGAGAGAAAGTATATAAGAAAATAACAGGAGGGAAAAGTTTACATGCTGACAGCAATGAAAACGGCGGGAAAGTATAGAAGTAACAGAGGGCCGGACTGATACTGACCATTTTCTGATCATTTCTAATTTAAACTAAGAAGTACCTACAGAAGAAAAAAAGGAAAATAGACACAAGCATATGAATTAAAGAAGCTTTGGGAGGATGGAGTGGCAAGGGAGTTAGATGACGAAATAACAGATCAAGTCTACTAGAATGAAACCTAGAAAGTCAAACAATAGAAGAGAACTTGGGTAAAATACAGGCTCAACATAAAGGAAGAGAGGTATGGTATGATATGGAATGTAAAGAATCGATAATGGATGGAAATAAAGCAAAACTGGAAGGTGAACGAAACAGAACAGTAGGGACAATGAGAAATTACGAAGAAAAAAGAAAAACAAATATGCAGGTAGAAAAAAAGAAGAAACAGTAGAAAGCAATATAGAGAAACACTACCTACGTAAACAGGACGATCATAAATGTCTTCTACCAAGAAATCAGGAGAGCAAGGCAGAGCAAGAACACTAAAACGATAAAGTCTAGAGATGATAATGAGCTACTGCTCAACAACTGGTAAATGAAGAGGTAGAAAGACAACATCAAACAACAATCCCAACAAAACGATACCAACAAGACTTTAGCAGACAGGAGAAAAACCAAGAGAACAGAAGTCAGACAATATGATGAAGTAAATAAAAATAACCGATGTTCAGGTAAGAGTGGCAAACAAGCAGAAATCGTAAAACAAGTAGGAGTGAAACGACGTAAAGCTTGCATCACTTAGTCTAGTCGTAGTACTAGTTAGTATAGAGAGAAGAGAAAATGCTATAACAATGGAGTAACATAGTCATATGTCCGATCAAGAAAGGGGACAACAAAACAGTTTGTCAAAATTACAGGGGGATAGCCTTACCTGAAGTAGTTTACAAAGTCGTAGCAAAAAAATAGTTGATCTCATGTCTATGATGGGCAGAGATGAAACATTCGTAGTGGGGATATTATGGAAATAGTTATTAATTAAACTTATTTGCTCTATCTCTTAAATATTAGAATAATATCTTATCATAAGATTTGCTGTATCCAGTACATTCTTTCACTACTGACTGCATGTAATTGATCATGTTAGCAGCATTAAATAGTCTAGATCTTTTTTGTATTACTTACTAAATGAAGGTGTTGTTTTTAAGCAACTAAGTACATTTTGTGCAATGCCAAATACTTTTTCTGTAAAATAAATAAATCTTTTCGTGCATTACCGCAGGTGTAATCCACGACTTGTGTAGGGAGTTATTCTTGTTGTGTTCAGAAAAGCGTCAATTTTATCATGAAACATTATTATTCATTTTGTAGCAGTTTATCACTCTGTTTGTATTCTCACTATCAAATATTCGTCTGCTAATGACAAAAGGGGAATTATTGTTTTGTCACCCTAAACCCATGCATATCTTATATAATAAACAATAATCAAATAATTAAACGAAGTGATGGATTTCTCATGATCAAACATTTTAACAATAAATTGCAAAGAAAGAATGCTCCAAAACTGTATGGGTTACCAAAGCTTCACAAAGAAGGCATGCCTTTAAGTCCAGCTGTTAGTTATGTCCAGGCCTCGGCATACAATTTACCTATGTAAATTAAACCAGAAAAACTAAATTAAAAGACATTAGACACTTAATTCAACTTGTTTCATTGGATGTAAAAAGTCCATTTACTTCTTATTCCTGAATTAAAATCTATTTTAAAATACAGAATTTATAATGGAAAAATTATTAGAAATAGAGGAAATGTTAAATTTGTGCTTGAATCAATATTATTCTTAATGACCAAACAGATGTAATCAGAGTATTGTCAAGTCGGTTTTACTCATTTCTAAATGGTGTGTTGTTTATTGCTTTAATTGTACCATTAAGATGTAATGGTCCATTTTTGAAAATAGTAGAATAAAATGTTGATTTTAGAACTTTACACTTTTAGTTTCAGTTGAACTCATGAAGAAGCCGCAAGGAGAAATGTACATAGAGTTTTGATAAAGATTTGTGAAATAATTAATACCAAGTGCTTTATTTATGCTATTTGCAATTTATTATAAACAATAATCTCATAATCCAAGCTATTTTACGTGTTTTTCAGAAGCGGCATTGATTTCAAATTCTCTTGTTATTCCATTTTGTGCTAACAAATGCCTTCTTAAAATAACTATAATTGAATGAGAAAGCTTACTACTAAATGACAAAACAAAAATGATATACAGCTAAGTTTATTTTTGTACATCAATTTTGCTTTTAATTTTCCTAACGAATTTTATTGTAAAACTGCGTCTTTATGTGGAATTAGCAGCCATAACCTGTTGCTGTCCGAAAGAGCACTCTCCCACTGCTAATAAAAACTAGATGTGCGAATTCCAACTGTACAACGCTCCAAATTACAATAGAGGAACAAACAAACAAACACGTGTCTGTAACTGCGCAACATTTCATAAAAAGCTGTAATATTCTATTCAATATTGTAGTAAACACGTTAAATTCTGCATAAATATGCAAGTCGAAACAACTAGGGCCTATATACATATATGCATCCGTTTTACTTCATAAATGGTTGCTTTCTGAAATAGCATGCTAACGGGTTCTTAAATTAGTGAGTTAGATAAAGCGTGGTTTAACATTCTGAACGCAAGGTATTGATATTCAAATGATCTACATAGGTCATAGAGTAAACAGATAGTTTACGAGCAGATTATATATATATATATATATATATATATTTATTTATATAATATATATGTAATATATGTATCACTAAACAATAATAGCAAAAATTAACTTAATTTGATAGCTGACCGCATTGCGTATCCTTCATATTGTGTGTGCCCCACTGTAAGAAATTTGTGAGTGATTGATTTTATACTACTTTAGTGACTGCGTAGAGATATATGGTTACCACAAATTATTTTTTTTGCCCGACGCAGTTATCACTAAAATATGACTTCCTTTTCAATGCAGTATTTTGAAAGGTAATCCAGTAAGCATATTGCTCTAGCAATGGTTTCGTGCCAAAAAAAAAAGAGGGGTCCATTTCTAAACTATCCCAAAACCGTGAAATTGAAGCACTTTAGTCTGCATTTATAATAAAAAGTTTATATATTTCCACAGGCTGTGGGAAAGAGCACTTTAATTTCAGGATCATGTCGCCTTTTCTACGTCTAATGCTTCTTCTTCTCTACTTTTATTTAATTGTTGTAACGGTTCAAAATTATAGGCTTAATTATTTTTATATTAATTACTTATTTCTATTATTTTCAATACTATTGGTATATTTTCGGATATCGTAGCGTCATCTGTCTTGATTCATTTAAATCGATCATCTAGTCGGTAAGCTGTTGTTGCAGATACCTGTTGTAAATTAATATTCTTTAAATGGAATAATTTTAATTATTATTTTAAGTTACTTGTGTTTTCCTTTTTAATAGTTTAGTAGCAATTTTAGATTGAAATTCTAACTTAATTAATTCCGTCTTATTCAAATTTTATTGAAGTTGATACTGTTCTATCTTATCGGCTTTTTCTCTTTCCCTTCGGATAAGTTTCAACTGTCATTTTTAATACCTCGTATATAAGTCATAAGCACATTTTCAGTTTTTTTGATCAACTAACATCGTGTGAATAGAATATCTCAATCAATATTCAGGAAGTTTGATAGATTAATATATTTATACGCAACGTGCATTGCGGAATATTTTGCTCCGATTGGCTTATTTAAGGAGAAAATTTGCTATTAGAATTTTGGATTGTTGAAGAAGCAATTTTCCTCATCTAACGAAATTTTGGTCGGATTTAAATTGGGATTTTTAAGTCACATGGTGTTGTGACGGAATATTTGATTATTAGAATGCCCGTCTGGACAATATAGGAGCTTGAGTCAGGTAAATAATTATCTTTTAATTAATTTGGCATTGTTAATATAGCATTTTCATAACCTATACATATCTCTCGTGTCGTTCGATTTTCTTGTGATCTTTAGAGCTAATTATTCTTTCTAATTAGGGAAATTTTCGACGTAGAATCTGTAGACGTTAATTTTGGACGTTTAAACTTTGGAAGTAAATCTTGGAGGCGTTAAACTTTGATGACGTATGAAATTTTGGACGTTAGAATTTTGCTGATGCGAATTGTGGATTAACCTGTTTTTTTTGTTCCTTTTGAATTTGAACCATTTCCTCTGGACCACGGGTTGAGCCTGCCTTTTTACCGCTGATACCAGCTAACGAGGACTTCGTTGGACCCAGCTAAATAATTTTTAAATTAAATTAAGTTGTTTTGGTTGGAGGAAGTATGCTGCTAGTACTACCTTCAACTAGTTTTCTGTATTTTGTAGTAAGTTTTTTCACATGAGAAGTAGCAAATTGCCTTTGTAGATCATTATCTTCAAGTTCCAAAAACGAGAATGAAGTCTGCTCTGGCCGCATGGCTAAATGTTTTAATGCACTTTGATCGACATTTTTTATCTTCACAAGAAGGTTTGAAGTCCTTCCTCGTTTTTCTCTTTCCCTTCTGTTGTACAGTGAAACTTCCCTTAACGGGCACTTCTATTATCCGGGCACTTCCCTTAAACGGGCATTTTGTCCGGTCCCGAATTTAAGAGTAGGGAATTCCTAATAAATTGGTTTCTCTTATGCGGGCACTCTCTTGAACGGGCGCGGACAGTTATTCAGCTGCTTTTTGACCGTAAAGTTTCCATTAAACGGACGGATTTGTATTTGAATACATTCATTACCGCATGATATCTGGCGAAGCCATTAGCGTAAATCAAAAAAATGTCGAAGCTTTCATAAATAGGTTGCCGTTAATAATTAAAAGGTACAAACTCTGCGATATTTATAATTTGGACGAAACAGGGTTATTTTTTCAGGCACTACCAACAAAGACGATGGCATTAAGAGGCGAAAGATATATGGGCGACATGGGTGTGAATATGGCAGGGGAGAAAGAAAAACCGTTGGTTATCGGAAAATCAGCACGTCCTCGCGCATTTAAAAATCTTCGCGTTGCTTTAATAGTAAAACACATGTTATCGCAGCTTGAGAGTTCTGATTCTGTACATAATTTAACCAATTATATTAGCGTATTAGATGCGATTTATTTTATTAAAAAAGCATGGGATGATGTTTCAAAAAAACATGATTTCAAGAAGTAAATGAGGAGTTTGAAAGTGATCAATATGATCCTGAATATGAAATTCCTTTATCTAAAGTAGCCGAAATGTGTACTCTAATGGGAAAATTAGGAAGTAATGATGTACAGGAATATATAAATATTGACGCCAATTTGTATACAGAAGACAGACGATAATCCAGACTATATTTTGCCCGATAATTTAGAAAACGAAAGTCAAAACAGTGATGATGAAGAACATGAAATAGAAATTCCTAGAACTAATGATTATGAGAAAAGAATAGTATCGTATAAAGATGGTCAACTGGAAATAAAAAAAACTAAAACAATTTTGTCTTGAAAAAGATGATGTACAAGCGTTTGGTATGCTTAGTGAGCTATCATTACATTTTGAAGCAAAATTGGCATGTAATACACACAAGCAAACTTACATTTTAGATTATTTTGTAAGATAGTATATAAATTGTATATGTACCTTACCTACCTGTTTCTATCATATGTATGTATATATAAATGTGCACATAACCGTTTGAGTTATATTTACCAAATAAAGTTATAAGTATATAATTTTACACTGTGTGTTCAAATGAAAGTTTAGCTTTGCGTTTCTACTTAATTTTTCTGTCTTCTCTGATAGACGGGCACTTCTCTTAAACGGGCAGTTTTGTCGGAACGAACAGTGTCCGCCTATGGGAAGTTTCACTGTATATGCAAGTCTAAAATTAACTTTTAATTTCTTCTGATTTCTCTTCCATTGTTTTGGTCTGCGTACTCTTTTTCTACGAATATTTTTCCAGTACACTTTTACCAGTTATGGCCATACAGAATTATTGTTTATTTTTAAGCAATATCGCCGTAACTGGCAGTTCTTGCTATATTGCAACCAAAAACTCATTCAGTGTTATAGGGATGTATCCAACTTACTGCTTATTAAAGTAATGGAGATAAAGTTCTGGCTCTATTTCAGTATCTGGGGACACAAATAAGGTACATTTATATCACCATAACTCAATTCAATTTTTTTTTCACTTGTGGCCCTATTGAACTGATGTACGAAATGTAAACAGATGTGTATAAATTTTGCCGGTAAACCTACATTTTACCGGGGGTGTTTATGTCCGAGACTTTTAATGCGAATAAGGATAGATATGTGTTCCATCTTTTAATTATTGGTATAATATCTTTTAACTATATAATCTTTGCTTTTGGCAGTCAGCGATTGGTAAAATGTCAGCTACTACTGTATATGTGTATATACATACAAAACCTTATTCAGTTAAAAATATGTATCAATTTTGAAGGGTTGTGTATTTATCCAAAAATAATACACGAGACTCGGAGTTCGTTGTGTATCGAAAACATTCCTGCATTTCTTTCCACAAGAGTCCATAATGGGTACTACTTTTAGCGCACTTCAACTTTACAAAACTTAGTTTGTGTCATTCATATTTTTAGGACACCTGATCCTCTTGTGCACTTTATGCCATTCGCGTGTCTTAATAGTAAAAATATTCTTACTTCATTTTAAATTATTCAATAGAATTTCTTCATCGTTAAGTCCTTCATAGTTTTATGCATGCTGTTGTTGCGTTGTCGCTTCTGCTACGAAAATGTATTCATGAAAACATGATATATTTACATATCAGTTGAGATTTCGCAACCAGTTCTTTTATGTGCATATAACTGGCGTATGTATTTTTCTCGAATGCAAAATGAAACCGGTTAGGACTACAAGATACATGAAATTATTTAAGTAATTGCACCTTTGTAAATGTCGAGCTGTACCTCCGCAAATTATGCCGTCGATATTCGACGAATGGCAATACTCTCTGTATGGAATATTTCTTTTTGAGTAATAATTCAAATCATGTAACGAAGTAAAATGGGCATACATGTCTGCGTTACGCAAACTTCGAGTTAGTCAAGTCGAGTTCTCCAAATGAGAAAAGTTAACATTGCAGGTATTAATAAAATTTTCTACTACGATAATAAACTTCAGTAAATTTATATATTTTTAAACCTAATTTGGCGAAACTTTCACACAAATGAGGTATAACAATTCAGTAAGTAATATTGTAAAGTTAGTTTACGTAAATAATTACATTGCGTCTTTTTCAAGCAGTTTGCCTAGTAACTAACTTAACTAACTTAACTCTTAACTTCTTAACTTTAGGCCAAGGTCATTATCAATTTTAGTTCATTCCTCCACCTGTAGTGGCGCTATCCTCATAGGTATGTTTTCTTTTCGAATTTGGTGCACATTCTTATAGCACTTTAGTTGGCAGTAGTCCTATTAATCGACATCTGACATCAATGTTTTTATTTTGGTTGTGTTTACGCCATTTAATAACAAATATTGAATTTAACACATTAACTATGTGAATTATATGTATTTATCTATGTTTATCTTGTATATATTAGTTATTTTATTGTATTTTTGGTCTAAGGTGTATGTATGTAGTTGTTATTTGTGCGTTTGATATTTCTGTATAAAAATACTATTTTATGTATGAATAATTTTCAAACAACTTTGGGTGCGAGGTATACACACTTTTGCATCATGGTAAACTACTGCTGTGTGACAACTTGTACGAATAAAAGTAATGAGGCGCCTATGCATCGTTTTCCGCACTTGAATCACGAAGTATTTCTATACCGTAGTCGACAAATTTTAATTTCGGTTTGTACTTCTATCCCATGCAGAAGATGACCTTATAATATGCACGGATGCCTGCTTGCTAACAGTGGTGGGAGAGCAACACAGTGTCGGGGGATCCTCACTCCTTACATTTCGTTTGTCGAGTGTACTGTCTTGGCAGCCTCGCTATATGTTTATCTTTAGTTTATTTCGTCGCGCTCTTTTCCTCTTTCTACTTTCGTATCACAAATTAAAATATGTCGACTACGGTATATTAAGAATAAGAATAAGAATATTTATTTACATCAAGTTAAATATACAAATGAAGTATACATATATGATGTGTCATTTAAGAAGTTCGAATGAGTAATAAGTAAATCTGACTTTTTCCAAATAAACAAATAAACATACAAGTAATTTAAGAACCAGAAACCAGATAAACTGTTCTCCGCACTGAACGTCAAGGCGTTTTCCTCAAATTAAAAAATTCTTCCAGGCTGTAGAGAGGATATTGGTAAGGTACTCCCTGCACAATTTCCGAAAGCACTTGATTCTGGTCTCTGATCGTATATGCGGTGGCAGCGCATTATACACCTTCGCGCACATATAACTTACTCCCGTCTGACATCCGGAAAGTCTCTGATAATCGGCTCGAATTAGGTCGCCGGCCCTAGTCGGATACCTATGATGTTCATTATTCGTCTGTAGTATCAAGTGTTGGGAGAACACCAGTAAGTTGTATATGTACAGTGAGAACACCGTCATAATTTGATATTTCACAAACAAGTGTCTGCAGTGTGCCCTATACGCAGATCCCTCCATTAATCGTAGCACTTTCTTCTGCAACTTCAGGACCTGATCGACGCGGCCGCTGGAACCCCAGAAAACCAGTCCATACGACATCACCGACTGGAAAAGTCCGTAGTACATCTCGCGCACTACTTCCCCCGACACAGTACCTCCGATTGCGAAGAACATGTACACGACCGAACTCAACTTGGCGCATACCCAATCTATGTGTGTTTCCCATGTAAGTGTTGGTTGAATGTACAATCCAAGATATTTGACACAGTCTACCTGTTCGATGGCTTTACCCCCAAGCCTTACAAGAAGGCTTGTATCGACTGATTTCGTCTTTGGGTAAAATTGGATCAACCTCGTTTTGCTAGTATTGAGGAGTATGCCATTTGAAGTGCACCAATTTAGAATGCTGCATGCCGCTGTTGTGCCTCTTTTCACCAATTCCTGTTCATTTTCGTGAGCAACCGTGATGGTGGTATCGTCCGCATAGATATTAATGCTGGTTGCTGCAGGACATCCCTCTGGCAGATCGTTGATCATGATGCTGAAAAGGATGGGTCCCAGAATGGAATTATTAACAAATATATCAAACTTATGTGATTTTTTTCTGTTGTTTTAACCAGGTCTACAGTACATGGATCTAAATGATAAACAATGAAAGATTAAAAAAGTTAAATCCTGATCAGGTGAATAGTAATTATCTCGTGTGTCATGCACACATTAGTAATTATTGCAAACTTCCATCTGAACATGCAACTAATCGAAGACTTTTAAAGAATCGCAGCTTACCAACAATAAATTTACCAGGTATGTAATATGTATTCACATTATATATTTAAGCTCAGTGCTCTGTCAGTAATTATTTAAAGTATCGAAAGTGTAGCATAACAGATAGGGAAGCATGAAGACATTGCACATTGCAATACATATATTAAGAATGTATTTTAAGAATCATGGAAGACTTGTTTTTTGTAATTACTGAAACTGTTAAATTATTATAAATGTTACTGTATTCTGTATTAGGTTTTCAAGGAGGATCTAACGCTTGTGAAGAATAATTATTACCATGGTAATCTCCAATCTACTCTACAAAAAATTTTGGTGCAGCCAGCACTTCTAAACGTAATATAATGACTAGACCAACATAAAACAAGAAATTTTTATAAACGATTAAGGCTTATGGCATGAAATAAATCTATTAAAAAATATTAGAAAAGTTAGTAAGTTGTAATCAGAGTAGGTTACAATTTTAGTTTTAAATAAAGTACTACATCATTACAAAAACCAAACCAGTCCTACTCATGGTCACTTATCTATTCCAAGGGACAACACAAATGAATTTATTTAAGTCTTACTTCTCCTGTAAGTGGAAAAATGTTTCTGTTGGAAAGATTATTATTATTATTATTATTATTATTATCATTGAAGTTTTATTTGCCAAATTAAGCTTTCTTGACTAATAACTTCGACATTTTAATTTATGTATTATCCACGTCATATCTTTACATTTACGACGCATAAGTTAAATTATAAAATACCTGAAATCTAAATAAATTTTGAAAATAAAGCCGCGCAAATTTAAAACACGTTTACTTCATTCCCCCACCTGCAAGTGGCGCTACACGAGTCGACGAAAATTAATATTGCCGTGTCATTTCTATATATGTACTTTATCAATGCTTATGGGTATGTATATTATTTACCAAATATACAAACGAGAGAAATGTTATGCTTCATCCACCGCCAAGAAATTTCAAGTGTTTACGAATGTTTTTAATTACCATCGTAATAGAGTATCATCGAAAAACATAAAAATCAATGCATTACTCCTGTAGCTACACAATCTAGTGTTTTCTTACAGAACTTACATATTTTGCGAAAGTCCAAAATACAAATGCTGGTGGCGGACTCTATCTTTAATCAAATCACAGAGTGAACCCCACCACTCAATATTTCTATGCACATAACCTAATCTTGACACGTCGTCTATATAATGATTAATTTATTTTACTCAAGTAATTGAAGCTTGAGGTTGCTCTTTGATTTTCCAAGTAAGTCATATTATTATTTTTATTTTTCCTTCTTCACGTTAGAATGTTAATAAAATAACAGAGAGGTTAGATACTCTATTTTATTCACATGTACATTACAAGTTGTTAAAATATAAAATTGCGTTTTTTCGAACGTCCTAGCTAAACTAAAAAACATAATTAACGGATTTATTCCGATTCTTATTTACAAATGTCTCATCAAGTTTATGTTACAAAATCTCACGCAAATCGATATTCTCTTCTGGCAGACGTCCTGATTAAAAAAAAATTAAAACGGAACAAGAGAATTTTTACAAATTAGTTAACAGGAAGTTGGAAGAATTACAGAAGACGAAGATTTCTTGTTGTTAACATAAATTAATATAACATGTCGGAGTGTTGTCGGAGCAGATTAACTCAGATGGACTAACCAGCAAGTCATTGAGACAGCTGATTACGCGAATTAACAGACAAATCTAGAGATAATTAATACAGCTGAATAAGGTGCAACACCCGTAAAGCAGGCAAGAAGGCAGCATTTAAAGCTTCTTGTGAACTGTGAAGCAAGCTGGACAGCACCGTTCATAGTTCCATTCAAAATCCGTCGCTTTTTATACCTACGGCGGGATTTTGCGCATATGAACAAATCGTGGTTCTAGGCCACAAACATGTATTGATCACGTGAACAACTTGTATTACCGGTTATCAATCATATACTTATTACGTGTTAATATTTTTAATTAACCTTAACTGTTTCATTAGAAGTTACACTAGGAAATAGATTGTTGACATCGAAATATAATAATTTAGCAAGATAATAATTTAGCATTGTGATTTAACTGGATACCTTTAATTTCATCGATTAATTCACGCAAGCCTTCCGACACTACGTTTTCGTTGGACATTAGTGTGCTTGATCAATATATTATTCAACATTATAGAAAATTTAGTAATTGGTGCGTGCAATTTTCGTATAATTAATAGCATTTAATAGAAGCTAATGAAATTCTATGTATTATGTCTACTGTAGAAATCAATAACAATGTCTGTTGTACGCACCTTAAATCGACCTGATATCAAACTAAATAAAACGCAACACTCGTAAATGTTTCAGTTTACGATACTATTTCTGTGTTCTTTTCTGTAGTTGCTTATTTGTGTGAGTATAAAAGACATCCGGGGGGAGACACACAAACACCCCCGAGACCAAGCTGTAACACGCCTCACGCTTATTTATAAATGTTCAGCGTCAGACCCTGGCGTAGGTTCCTTCTCCGAGGACATTATTGAATAAAATTGTGGTAGGTCGTTTGATGCGTGATAGGTCACGTTTCTAATCGCATTTCGTTATATCGTGTCTATTTCAATTGCAAACACATACTTTAAAATGATAATTAATTGGATGGTACATTAATTTATCGACAGTAGGAGTTTTAAAAAAATAATTAAAAATGATAACGAAGAACATGGAAGAATTAGCAACTGACATTTGTTATAAAAGATCAGTTTACTAGTTATTAATTTAATACCAACATATGTCTTCTGGACAACGCGTTGTACATAGGATGATTGGATTTAAAATGAAATACTTTAAATTACGGCAACGATTTTTCTAATTTTTCAACATATTCTTATTTAACATTTATAATATATTTGGACCAGTGAACTGTAATTATATCAGTTTGATAATGATCACTATAAACCGCACGTACCAGGCCAAAATTACAACGGACAAAAGAAATAGTGTATAACATCGCGTAGTTACTGAATAGCAGTATGCATATGGTGAACACATCTGTTTTCGTCTAGAAAACGAACAGCAAAAACAGTCGATTTTACTGTTAAATTCCTTTCTTCATCGGCGTAGGTAGAAGCGTGAGGAGTTTTTAAAATTTATTCTATTTACCTTATACATATTTCGTAAGATGAATAAAGTACGAAGAGTTTACTCGATTTGAACTACAAAATGAACAGATAATAATGTATTTTGTATTTTATAGATCATCACACACTTGTTATCCAATTATATAAATAAAATTAAAAACACAAAATTTCAATAGTGCGCCTATGGGTAATGAATCATCGGCCACTTGTGTCCGGTCTCTGATCATCACAATAAAGGTCGTTAACACAAGGTTTGAACTGAATAATTCAATGAACTTCTGCACAGATGTGAATGGTTTGATGGATTCGCTAGATATTCCGAATAATCCTCAAGATTGGAGAGTCTAAAATCAGCCTGGAAGAAGTTCCGCTACATAATGGCTAAAAATAAGATCCCCTCAGTGCTTATGGCTCATACAGTGGACGTGCAAGAAACATAGCTTTGCTTCTGGAACTATAAACATCCTGAGTGGCACGTTTGCTGTGTATTAGAAGTTATTGCACTGCTGACTGATTTATCGGGTGGTTACACAAAAATCTGCTGTATTTCTGTACTTTATCACTGCTCTCAAGTTAGTTTATTCCATTATTACAAAATCGAGCCGTTCGTTTTGGCGTACTGTCAAAAACAGAAATGTCAATACTACAGCATCACTACCTGACCATAAAAAATTTTAAAAATGGTTGTATCAGATACTTCAGTCATTCCTGCGAGTTGTGCCTTTCTTGTCCAATCATCTTCCATTATTAATTTTTCAACTTTGATAAGAAGTTCTGGAGTGGCCACTTCGCCGTGCTTACTTTCAAGTGATTCCCTTAGTTAAAGCGATTGTGCCACTTAAAAACCATAATTTCTCCCGAGGAAAAATCCCCGTAAACCGATGACATGTCTTCCAGTATGGTGTGAACAGATTTTTCTTGTTTTTTAAGGAATTTGATAATGGGGCGGTACTTAAGTTTCTCGTATTTCACACTTTCTTCCCGACGAGGCTGCATGATCGACGATAGTTTGAAGACTACTAACGCGACTGTGTTAAAACCTTATATTTACAAACCCACTAATTCCGCGACCTTAGAAACTCGTACATTCATTGCCTTTTTTCGTTACCCATTCTTCAATATAAGTCTACCCAATGTCTTTCTTTGACTAATGTGATTTGTCGCCATGTTTCGATAACTTGAAGATCGCATACATAAGAAATTCGATTATTTACGATAGATGAAAAACTATTTGATCAAAATTAGTTTGTTAACGAGGTTACTAACACAATTGTGCAATAAATAATAGATATCCACCATTAATGGAAAAATGTAATACTTGTGATTAAAAATAGCTGAGACCATTACCAACAAGAATACGTTCGTCTTGTCTGTCTTGTTAATTAAAACATATTTTCTACTTTATTAACACTCTATCTAATATATGTGCAATTACTAAACTATTAGGTATAAAAAATAGTCTGACCTGGATTTAAAAAAAATCATTACTTGTTGTATGTGCACACCCACATGGCACTCACACACACCCGCCAAAAGTTCTGATCGCGAAATGTTTACGTATATATCCACAAAAGGTTACGTTTTATCAGATTCAAATGTCATCCGCTGGAAAATCTAATCTTTTCACGTATGAATTGAAACGAAATAGAAAAACGAGAAGGTTTAAAGAGCGGTATTTTCACAATAAAGTCATCTGTCAATACCAGACATGTCTCATTTTTTCCTTAGGTTGATTGTAAAAAGTAGCTATTGTGTACGATTGATAACGCAGGAACCTTTTTATCCGGCTTGATGTTTCCCCAGATAGACAATCTTTTTGTCGGGCGACTGCGAAATAAAAGAACCACTGTGGGTGGAAGCAAAACCAACAAGTTATAATGTCACGATGGTTATAGGCAATTACTAATTTCGATAAACTTTATTGAATAGGTCTTAAATATAAGGTTTTAACACAGTCGCGTTAGTAGTCTTCAAACTATCGTCGATCAAGCAGCTTCGTCGGGAAGAAAGTGTGAAACACGAGAAAATCAAGTACCGTCCCGTTATCAAATTCCTTAAAAAACAAGAAAAACCTGTTCACACCATACTGGAAGACATGTCATCGGTTTACGCGGATTTTTGCTTGGGAGAAATTCAATATAAATTTCTTATAAATATGTTCACACTAATTACACCTATAATAATTAATTAGGTGGAACTTTAATAAATGATACTGATGTTAGTTTTTTTTTTTAAATCAGCTAGATTGTTTGATATTAACTTGTGTAAAAGTTTTACAAACATTTCCACAATTGTTACCGCTACTAAAGCTCAGCTTGTTTTGTTATTATAAAATATGTGAAAAACAAAAATATCATTCCAGATGTTGTTCTTGAACCAACTGTTTGATTGTAGAGGATGCAAAATTGGGGATGGGTTAATTAGCAATTTAAGCAGCCATGGTTTTCATAATTAAACAAACGTTTTCTCAATTCCAAATATATAGGGGTGACATTAGTGTAAAAACACGAGTTGACAAATTTCAATACTTTTTTTGCAACTGGTTAGTAAATGTGTGAGCCTACTTTACTAATATCGACGTATTGAATTCAGTGGAATAATAAAAAATATTATATACAGAATATAACACAATTTTTTTATTAAGAATAAAAAGACCTTTAAACAGCAAAATAATCACAAACTCTACAATGTTAATATGTACAAAGCTTAATTAATATCTATTTGATTTGCATAAAGAAAATAGAGTTAAAGCTTTTCTTTTGTATGGTAATCTCATCAGCCTCCCTAAACAGAAAGCAACAGTATTTGCTCGCCAATCATTACAGCGCCCTTGGTACCTCTGCTCCTTGTTATCCAATTATATAAATAAAATTAAAACCTCTTTACAAATACAACACTTCCATAGTGCGCCCATGGGCGATGTGGCATTAACAGGTCGTGTCCGGTCTACAGTGATCATATTCGCTTTATTCAATGCTTGCAGCTCCCAAATTGTTTGGAAAAAGCCTAGGTGTGAATGCAAAAAGTGAATTTTAATGACATTCTGTAACCCATGATTTTATAGATAATAAATCATTTACTACAGCAACACAAAATCGTCATCTCTACGTTACCCAAAAATCCGTGAACTATATAGCTAGAATGATGACCAAGCACTTAACTCAAGATTTGTAATCCTAGCATCATATATTGGATTTTTCAACAACTTTCTGATTTGGGGCCCAATAAAAATGTGGTTTTGAACTTTGCTTGACCCAATTTGGAAAGAATTTCCCTCATACGTCTAAACCCTTGGCATTCTTTATTAAAAGCTTCGACAAAGTTCTTCATCAGACTTAATTTAATATGAAATGGGCTCAAATGATTTTACCGTTACCCAAAAATCCGTGAACTATATAGCTAGAATGATGACCAAGCACCTAATTCAAGATTTGTAATCTTAGCATCACATGTTGGATTTTTCAACAATTTTCTGATTTGGAGCCCAATAAAAATGTGTTTTTCAACTTTGCTTGACTCAATTTGGAAAAAAATCCCTCATATGTCTAAACCCTTGGCATTCTTTATTAAAAGCGTTGACAAAGTTCTTCATCAGACATAATTTAATAAGAAATGGGCTCAAATGATTTTACCGTTACCCAAAAATCCGTGAACTATATAGCTAGAATGACGACCAAGCACCTAACTCAAGATTTGTAATCTTAGCATCATATGTTGGATTTTTCAACAATTTTTTGTTTTGGGGCCCAATAAAAATGTGTTTTTCAACTTTCCTTGACTCAATTTGGAAAAAAAATCCCTCATGTGTCTAAACCCCTGGCATTCCTTATTAAAAGCTTTGACAAAGTTCTTCATCAGACTTAATTTAATAAGAAATGGGCTCAAATGATTTTACCGTTACCCAAAAATCCGTAAACTATATAGCTAGAATGACGACCAAGCACCTAACTCAAGATTTGTAATCTTAGCATCATATGTTGGATTTTTCAACAATTTTTTGATTTGGGGCCCAATAAAAATGTGTTTTTCAACTTTCCTTGACTCAATTTGGAAAAAAATTCCCTCATGTGTCTAAACTCTTGGCATTCTTTATTAAAAGCTTTGACAAAGTTCTTCATCAGACTTAATTTAACATGAAATGGGCTCAAATGATTTTACTCCACTCAACTAATGGAAAATTTAGCATGTTTTCCTTTCGGGTCACATTTGTTTCTTCACAGGTTAGTTCTTGATTTTGTAGTGGATTTTAATATCCGGACTGTTACCAAACACTTTTATTCGAAAGGCTTACACAAACCGAAATCAAAGCAAAACTAGATTGTCGAATTTAAGCGTGGTCGTATCAGCACAAATGATGAATCCCGTAGTGAACGTCCAAAAACTGTTGGTGATTAAAATAGTCCACCAACCTTATCGTCTTGAATGAGCGTCGAATAAAAATTTGCGAGATAGCACACATTTTAGGTATCTCAAATGACAGTGTATAGAATTTTAAGCGGCGAATTGTTTATGAAAAAATATACGCCACGTTGGTTGCCACTGTTAATCACACCGGAGCAAGAACTGAATCGTTTCGAGTATTCTCGCAAACTTTTCGCACGTTTTCACGCAAACAGAAGGACTTTATACGCCATTTCATTACCGTCGATGAAGCCTGGATTCACTATTACACTCCGAAAACCAAAGAACAATCCAAACAATGAACAAGAAAAAGTTCTCCGCCACCAAAGAAGGCAAACACGTTTTTGTCAGCATTGAAAGGATATAGTAACTGTTTTTTAAAATTCTCATGGTATTATCTTGGTCGACTACTTAGAAAAAGTGAAAATAAATGGGGAGTATTATACCAATTTGTTGCTCCAATTAAGCGACAAAATCAAAGAGAAACGCCCTAATTTGACTTTTCCATCAGGAAAACGCACTTGCTCACAAGTCTGCAACTGCAATGGCAAAAATTCATAATTGGGATTTGAGTTAGTGCCTCATTCGCACTATTCCCCAGATTTGGCTCCCAGTTATTATCTTGCAAAATGGGTTGGCGTAAGATATTTTCGTCTAATTCCGAGGTAATCGCTGCTGTAAATAGCTATTTCAAAGACTTGGTAACATCGACCTAAAATGAAGACACTACTATGTAATTTAGAATATCGTTGGAGTAAGAGTGTTCAGTGAAAAGGAAACTGACTATATTGAAACATAAAATGTATTTGTTAAAAAAAATTGTGTTTTGTTTGTTAGGACATGTAGTTTCTGATTCACCCGCGTATTTTCATAAAATCGATTATACATTCTCAGTTTCTGAATTGAAATTGTGTGGTCATCTCTGCTTTTACTGCCGACGTTTCTTCATTACTTCTGCTTCAGTCTGTTTTCAGAAAATTCATCTGGATGTGTTTTGATAAGTACATTAAAAATTTTAAATCGATGTATCATCATGTTTTATATAAATTTCTCTGTAAATTCTACTTGATGAGGAATTCTACAAGCTCTGATAAGTTAGGAGCACAAAAATTGCAATGTACTAGGTAAGGTTATGTATGAAATTTCGAATAACAATCGCTTAAATTACACCTAAAAGGAAGTACATCCTCCGTAGCTTGAACATAAATTGATAGACGCGGCAGTTTGAAGAGTATGTTGTTTTGAAAAAAGATAATTCATGAGCTAACAGAGTTTCGAGTATACGCAAAGGAGATCTGATGGCATGTCTAGTGATTTGAATATTCACAGAAACACAAAAGCAAAGAAAAATACACTTTATTATTATTCGCCCCTTGAAATAACAAACGAAACAATAACAGCCACCGAAATTGTAGACGAGTACTGGATGGCAAAAACAATGCCGTAATCAGTCTGTAGTGTTATTAAGAGCCAACATTACTCATAATTATGCCAGACAAAACACTGGCAAATGTCACGAACTCTGACAAACGAAGCACTTGTACTGGAGGCACTGGAATTATAATTCATCTGAAATTACAGAATATTTCTACATTTATTAACGGAGACGTTAATGATCCGTCGCCTGCCTTTCATATTGATATGCAATTCTCGCATTTTTACATTTTGATTGAATTGTAAATTCATCTTTCGCATTTCATGTGCACGTTACATTCTGATCTTATCGATCCTGTTAAAGACAATCTGTAGAAATACAATTTAGTAAAGACCGGTATTTTTATTTACAGTTTTAATAAAAATTTTGTACTGTATTTATTATTATTAGGGCGCGGACACGAACGGTTGATGACTCATCGCCCATGGGCGCACTATTGAAATGCTGTATTTTAAAAGAGGTTTTAATTTTATTTATATAATTCATTTATATAAGTGGCTGGTGATCTATAAAATACAAAATACCTTATTACTTGTTCATTTTCTCTTCTGTAAGACTTGTTCTCTCTGAATTAAGTTTATCCTTATAAATAGAAAACGTCCTTTCTACGTCGCAACTGGTTATATGTGCGTACTGGAAATAATCTTTTATTTCAGCGTATTTCGCATACACAATAGACCCAATGTTATTAAATCTGGATTTCTATTAAAAACTGCGTCTAACTTTTGCCGAAGGCCACATCCGAAATCACTTGGAATACTTTTGAAATCATTAATAGCCCACGTCTAATGTGGTTAATCCATCTTTTAATTTGAGATTTCCATTTTCAACATATGTGATTAGTTTAGGCAAATTTCCAAAGTGTTCCTGAAGGAATAACAACTGATTTTTTAAATTTGGGATTTGTGTTAGTTCCTTGCGCTCAGAAATACTTCGAGCATCGTCATTTAAACAAGTAACGAAATTTTGTAAACTATCGAAATTCTCTGCATAAAAACTATTTCTGTGTATGTTTTAGCAAAGCTAAGTGACGAACGTGCGATATTTTGGCATTCTGTAACGATATTTTACAGACTTTGTAATAAATTTCGGAATCACTGACAATTCATTTTCATATCAGAAAAAGTAACATAAACAACGTTCTAGATCTAAATGAATGTCAACTAAAAATGTACGCGTATGTTATTGAAACTAAACGAAATCCAGTGCACACTTACGTCTAGATAATTGGGAGAAGTCGATTCAATAAACCGGTACTAAACAGACTATTACAAAAATTACGAAGTATGTAATTAACAGTCAAAACAATGAAAAAACGAAACTAACGTAAGTATGAATGAAAATTTTATTTCTCTTGCGAAATATAAGGTACATATAATAAATTTTAAAAACCCCTCCAGCTCCTATCTACGCCGATGAAAAAAGGATTTAACTCATAAATTCCTTATTTTATGGGCATTTTTTTGCTCTCATTCTCGGGCACTTCTCGGGCGTAAACAGGTGTTGCAGTTCACCATATGAATTAGCGCTATTCAGTAAGCGTGTGTTGTTTACATTATTCCTTTGCTCCGTTGTAACTTCGTCGTAGTTTAAACCGGTCATGTCCGCGCCCTAGTAATAACATATGGCCAACCACCACAAAAATTACTAGATATTGAAATTTTTTTTCATGTTCCAGCAAGGATTTTTCGTATAATTTTTTGATTTTGAATATAATAATTATTATTTATCAAAAAAACATAAAAATCTAGAAAGAAATTCAATATACCAGACGATATTTTTGGGATTGCTTAATTAAATATATTTCTAACATTTCATTTAAACAAGGAATTTTATATATTTTTATAAATAACAACATTAATATATATTTATTTACCCCAAAAAATAGAAATTTATGTATCATAAAATGTTTATTTCGTCAAATACTAACACTGGGATGTATAATAAACTTCTTATGCATCTTATGTTTAAAATTAAAAATATATTTCAACAAAATACAGTTGATAATAAAAAGAAATTTTAAAAAAATACGGTCGGTTACTTTTATTTTAATTTATGCACAGGAACGTATAAATTATCACAAAGTATTTAGATGATCATTAACGGAGCCTCCATATAATGTATATTTAAAAGAATTAAAGATCAAAGGCTGAATCAGCATACATCCTCGTATATTTTACGAGCGACTCGTCTCCCTTCTTTTCAGCACTGAAAAACATCGACGCTAATTCCTGCATCGCATCGATGTTGTCCCTAACGAGGTATAACGCGCGCACGCATTTCAGTTTGTCGAAGCTCCGGCGGACTACCACCGCACCACGTTCATTATTTTGCAACTCATACTACTGTCTGTCCTACCCTACAGCGTAATGAGTTACGCGTTGCCCTGGAACCGCCGCCGCCGTTGCGTGGCACCCTTGCACGCTGCAAAACTTCAACCCTCCTGCTACGACTTTGTGTTCTCCCTTCTCATCGCATTCCTGTCGAATCGCTTTATCCTGCTTTCGTACGCACCCTACGCGCATATACAATTTGCTGTTGAAAGAAACGCAATTCGGATCTAGTGGAATGAGAGATATGAAATCTAGTTATTGTGCGGGTTTTCGATAAAATCCAAAAATTATTCACACTCATATTCATTAACTAACCACAATTAAAGTAATAATAATAATAAGGTAATAGAAATTAGGACGGTATGTCGAGTACTTTTATTTATTACTTTTTCTTTCAATAATTCAATCATTTATTTATTGATATATATACTAGCTAAACTCGACTACAAAGAAAACACATCATTTAATTCAATACCCTGGCCTTGCGTTGCTGTGACTATGTTGAATGAAAGGAAAGGAGGAAGAAAGATCTTTTTCACAAAAACATATTTTTTATTGTTTCGCTTATACCGAAAGATGGCGTCACTTATGTCGAAGTGCATCGAATATTTCACATGTGCGGGAAGTTTTGTGTCGCACGTATTCGAATGCAACTTTGTGTCAAAATTTCAAATCAACCGACACTTCGAGTTTTGCATATTCTTCTTCTTTTATAGCGTGAATTAAGAAGGAATGAACGTAGTTCTTTCTGCTTCTTTGCAACTTCGTAGTGAATGTAGTGAACATTGAAGGACCATTGTAAGCAAACACGGAAGGGAGGTAATCTTTTCTTTGCGACCGGACTGACACAGCCACATCTCCCAGACAAGATGGTTCGTCAGAGTTGGCTGAAGAATGAAGGGGGATGGCGGCGCAACAGGAGATGCTGCGGTCTCCAGTGCTTACCTTCGAGAACGTTAAATGATAGAATTGATGTTACTAATTGTAGGGTTATCATTAGGTGCAGAGAGTCAAAGTATTTATTTGCTAGGTTTCATAAGGAATCATCGTCAATGTAAGGAATGTTTAGATCGTTGTCTAGTGTGGAGTTTTAGACGAACCAAGGAGCCCCCACCATAAAGTTGAGGACTTTCAAGTTTAATTTGCTCGATCTTATGTAAGAAAGGATAAAGTTGAACTATTGATGCAGAAACACGATTGCCAATTTCTTTGCTATGTTCTTTCCAAGTTAATTTTCTGTCCAAAATCAGCCCCAAATATGTGGTAGATGTTCGCCATGAAATCGGCAATCCGAACATCACAATTTCGTCTATATCTTTGTGAGGTCTTGGTTTCTTAGAAAACAATACTGCAGCACTTTTCCTCGGATTCACTTCCACTCTCCAAGCGGACAACCAATTTTCCATCTGATCTGCAGCTTCCTGGATACGTCTCACTGCAAGCGAAGAAGCTCTGGACCCCGCATAAATCAGAGAGTGTCATCGGCGAAGAGAGCCAAGTGGGTGTGGGTATCTTCGGCATATCACTGGTAAATACAGTGTACAAAGTAGGAGACCGCAGAGCTCCCTGAGATACTCCAGCACGAAGAAATTGCATCAACACAATTTCTATACGAGACAATTTGAAAGATGTAAAGAAAGAACCAAGAAAAACATGGAATTTAATATCACAGCAATTAAACACAAGCTAAAACATGACCATAGAACAAATCTGAAAAAGTACGGAATCAAAACAAGCGAAAGCAGGAAAATAGCAGAAGAAATAAACTGTACAAAAAAAAACATATCAAATATCCAAATAATAATGATATATTGAAGAGACAGCATCAGCAAAATTTCTATACGATACAATGGGAAAGACGTAAAAAAGAACAATTAAATACAAGCTACAAAAAAAACCCATAAAACATATTCTAAAAAAAATCATAACAAGCAAAAACAGGGAAATAGTGGAAGGAATGAACAAGTACTTTTTGCTAACACAGGAAAAGAATTCGCGGAAGACCAATTAAAACACCATGAAAAAAACCAGTAACAACAGCCTACAATAAAATGGTACCATCATCTAAAACGTGATGAAAATTTTTTGCAGGTACCCCTTTTTAAGCATATTGGAGGAGTGAGATTGAAATAGTTAAAGTTCATTTGGAGAAGGAGTGCAGAAAGATAAAATGTATATATAATATGTGTTACAAATACATTAAATTATTAATTAAATGAAAAGGTCGAATTTTCACCACTGGGCGACCACTAGTTTATATTAAAAGATATATATTTATAGACGACTTGAAAAGCATAGCCTCTGGATATGATAAAATACCATGCAGAATACTCAAACACAACAAACATTATATTATATATTAAAATCATGTGTTTCACACTGACACTTTTACACATTCCTACTTGTTTTTTAAATATGAAGAAGTTTCGCAGTATCAAACATACAGGTTCGGCATGTTTTTGCCTTGCATGCGAGCTAAAAGTCCATGTATTGAAACGAACGTTGTTGCCAATATTTATACACATGTGAGGAAGTACTGTTCGAGAAAAGATGTGGGGACGCTAGACGACAGACCGACGCCGATACGATCATTACGATCATAAGATACGGCAAACCACTAATCTAGATCTCATCCTTACACACATGCAGCTTATGACATTCGCTGAAGGTCTACTTGTCGGCTCTCGTATGTATATTTGTTAGGTTGGTACGGTTTGGCAACTCCTTTCGTGTTATGTACGGGAAGCCGCATCGAAGATAATCGTAGGCCAACCGTGTATAAACACATATTTTTGTTTCCATATATGTAGTACTTTAACATGTAAAGAACTATTTAAATTCCTTGCAATTACATATACAGTGATGTGCAAATGTATGGAACCAAGTAAATATCTCTGGAGTTTCTAGAGATGTAGAAATTAAATTTGGTGGGTAGATATTACACTATATTTTGTATTTAGTTCGAATGTTTTTATCGCAATTCAACTTCCAGTTTAACCGGAAGTAATGTCAGCTTGAAATTTTTAAATAGAACACCCTGTATATTATTTTAGTTTTGAATAGAACACTTTATTGCGAGTACAAAAATAATGGGTTCGATATGTTTTATTTCATGGCCAACCGTGATATTAACAAAAAAAAAATTATTTTTGAATGAAAATGTAATAATATCTGGTAGTCCATGTAATAATTGTAGCAGTGACAGTTATTGTCAAAATAAGTAGTATTTTAGTTTTAACGCAAAAATGGCTCATTTAAGCGAAAGAGAAAGAATTGAAATACTAATGATGATTGGATTTGGCGACAGAAGAAGAACGCATCAAGAAGTTTGTGACCTTTTTAACAATATTCATCCGAATAGGCAAATAACACGTTAAATGGTGCTCAGTTTGAACATTTAATACACTAACGGTATCCTAACGCTTTGTCGTAGTCATGTTTTATTTTACTATGTTTAGCGCCCTTTTCAGTAATTTAAGTACTGTTGTACTCAATTTCAGTTTTGGTATTTAATGTTATTGTTACATTTGTGATTTACACTCGCAAAATACTAGATCTTAGCATTGTAACAAAAATCACTCTTTTGTTAATATCACGGTTGGCCATGAAATAAAACATATCGAACCCATTATTTTTGTACTCGCAATAAAGTGTTCTATTCAAAACTAAAATAATATACAGGGTGTTCTATTTAACAATTTCAAGCTGACATTACTTCCGGTTAAACTGGAAGTTGAATTGCGATAAAAACATTCGAACTAAATACAAAATATAGTGTAATATCTACCCACCAAATTTAATTTCTACATCTCTAGAAACTTCAGAGATATTTACTTGGTTCCATACATTTGCACATCACTGTATAAATACAAAATTTTAAATAGAAGTTGTCGTTTTTAACTATGTTATTAGATTTATTTAAATGTGTTCCTTGGTTGTATCGTGCTTCATGATAGTATTTAATATCGTTAACAGTTTAGTGTACAAATTTATCTCTTTAATTTTCTGACCAAGACTATAAACACAATCGAAACGTCACATTACATAAAATTGTGTACTAATTCTGTCTAGAGCATTAAAAAATGTCTTTTAAAATCTACATAAATGAATTTTAAATATTCGAATAATTGTAACGTTTGTGTAATTCATACATCAATCAATTGCTTATTATTTGGGTCGAATCACATTTCACCTGTCAACTTTGATATTGATAGTTGATAATTACAAACGTATTTTTTTTATTATACTTGAATCAAAATATAAATGTGAACAACAGATACATTGCTAGATATATTAGAAAACCAGTCCAACTCCTCTTATTCGTTTTAAAATCAATACCGCCAGAAGTAGCACGCACATTCGCATGCAATTCGTATTTGAATATACGCCGTTTGAGAACTCCATTTATGGACTTCGGTATTCGCGCTTCGTACACTGAAATGTGCACATACATCAGAGACTTTTTCGTCCTTAAATTTATGAAAAACGAGAATTACAGGCCGACACGGAATATGAAATACCTAACGTCATACCGAATCTTTTGCGCAACACTTTTACGGATTCTTACCATTGCAATTCAGATTTCAGTGTGCAGAATATAAAAGTAGATATGTGCATATACAGTAAATTGACGCTTGTTAATCTCCATTTCTATTGTATATTGAAGGACGTATTTGCGCGCAGAATTTTTTATACAATAGTTTTAGTGACTTAACGCTCAACGCTTTTATACGACTAATAAATAGAGTCCGGATTTTAGGTAAAATGCCTTTTCTTTTAGATTTAAGGTCCATGAACGAGAGTCATCCCTGAATATATTTTCAACAAAATAAGACATTTTGAAGAAACTTTTTTAAGTCCTAAAATCCTAAAGTGCGCTTATATGTCCTAAAACTGAGGTAGCGTCCTAATTTATCCTGTTTTCAAGATTTTATCTCCATTTCAGATAAAATGTTAATATCAAAATACAAAATGTATTTTTCAATTTTTATGTCAATTCGTCACGTTCCGAGTTGTACTGGTCACCGACGATTGCAAGTGGTTGCGCGAACAAAGTCGGTTTGGTTTGTACCACCAGCCAGTGAGGGTTTAGCTCAATATACTTGGCACCAGCTTTGAAACTGGATGCTATGAAATATGTGATTCCAAAAAGGAAATGTTGTTTTGTAAATCTTGCGTGAAAAGTGTAAGAATGGACATATTAAATTAAAACTAGGGGTGCTTTTGATACCTATATTTCTTTTCTGTGTATTGTTTATTTAGTTATTTATATTGTAGTTCCTCTGTAAAAAAATATCACAGCTGGAGCATGAAAAATCGAGTGTCCACCAACGTTCTGTTAAGCTGTCTGAAAAACAAACCTAAATTATTAATACTCTTATTCAAACAATGAGAGAAATCAATTTAATGCTAATCTATGTAATGCTCTTGTAGCTTCCAATATTTCATGGAACAAGTTGAACTGTCCACCATTTAAGCAATTTTGTGCAAAATATTGTGGTAGGCACATACTCAAAGAAAGCACATTACGTAAAAATTATTTGCTCCTGTTACTTACAATGAGGTAGGGACATCAAACACTTGGTAGTACCAAATTTTAACAAAATATGAATATGATTTACGCTATTGACATCATAAGAAAAGCTATCGGACAAAATGACATATGTATAGTTGTTGATGAAACGACAGACACTACTGGGCGATATATGACAAATATTATAGTCAGTAAATTAACATGTCATGGAGCAAGTACTCCATATTTGTTAGCTCCAAAATCATTGGTAAAAACAAATCATTTAACTGTCACCCGTTTCATAAATGAATCATTGGGTAACATTGACTGGACAGTTTTTCTATTTTTTGATGTATTTTACGTTAATATAATTATTGTGATGGGTAAATCTAAAAATATTCTATGATGAATTAACTCATCATGCATTGAACTTGTGTGAGACT
Organism: Amphimallon solstitiale; assembly: GCA_963170755.1. Classification (NCBI taxonomy): domain Eukaryota; kingdom Metazoa; phylum Arthropoda; class Insecta; order Coleoptera; family Scarabaeidae; genus Amphimallon; species Amphimallon solstitiale. The sequence goes on along the minus strand of OY720681.1, from coordinate 79,197,442 downwards.
ATTAGACGTAAGTACAAAAATGTCAATAGTCTGATACCTAGTGTAAAATCCCCTTTAAGGTCAGAAGTATATAAAGATGGATTGTTACATCTTCCTTTACTCCCCGAACGCATTTTAACTCGATTGGGCCCTTGGCTCGATGTTGCGATTTTTTCCGTCCATAACTTTGCAAACATAAAAAAGATATAAGTCCTTATTGTGATATACACATACCGGTTGTGTCAACTACCATTAGCCATAGGGAATCAGTTTATACGTATGTATGTATGTACGATGTATACGTATGTATGTAATACGTCGCAGCGCAGTGTCTATACATCGTACGAATACACAGATCCCCTATGGCTAATGTTACTTGACACATGCGGTATACTATAGACTGTAATGCATTTTACAAATTTTACGTCGTAATGGAATTTTCAGCCCATCAGTCGGAAGGAATTGCAAAAGCGCAAGATATATTGTAAATGAACTACAATATATAAAAGCACATTTTGCAATATTACCTTCCAGCATAAAGAAATTAGAAACAGTGGGATTACCACTCACAGAATCCTTACAGATATTTGAAAACGTAAAGCAATCATTGAACAATGCCCCAAGAGAAGTAGCAAAAGCTGCTTATGAAAAATTACAGGCTACTATTTTAAAAAACCCTGGATATGAAAAACTTACAGAAATATATGATGTGCTAAGCGGATATGCTGTAGATACTAATGTAAATATATCAGTTTTTAAATATGCACCCATCACCAGCTGTGATGTGGAGAGATCATTTTCGGCATTTCACAGTAGAAAATTCAGAAAAACATTTAGTTTGATATGCAAATGCAAAATATTCATAAATGTTTTGTTTAAGTATATATTCTATTATTTTAAAGTTTTAAATTTGGTTAACGAAAATTTCACTAAAATATCTATACTAACCAATACTTTTTAATAGGTATGTGGAATTTATTAATTTTGCAATTTCCACGCTATGTTATTAACGCTTTATTTTTTTTTTTACCATAGTTTAACCAATTAATTGTGCATATTTTTTAGAATTAGTTTTACAGAAATAAAGTTTTATTTTTAGATATTTTATTTATTAATTTACTTATGTTTCAGACTTTCTCCTATTTTGAGTTTTTTCGATCCTATTACAGGATCCTATTTTTCAACTTTTAAATTCCTAGCAATCCGAACTCTACTAATAAATCTGTATAAGATGGCAAGTTGCAAATTTGTTTGCAAAAATGAGTTTTCGATAAGAGCAAAAGTATTACTGTCTGTCCGAATTTTCAATCTTCTTTCTCAAAAATCGTTATATATGTATCTATCATTCTCAGCTTTTGTGTTCTTAATAAATCTGCACTGCATATAACGCACTGTTTAAGTGATATTTGCAGAAAAATGCTTTCCAATAAGAGTATAGAAGATTAGGAGTGCTATCTTCGGTCCAAATTTTGAAAGTTGTTCCAAACTGGGTTCTAAATATTTTCATACTCCCAACAACTCTTGTGTATATGAAATGTATAATTTGTGAGATATTATCAAAAATATATTTTTCAACAAGAGTAAAGGACCTGCTTCCGCTGAAAGATTTTACTTTTTTTTTTAGAGAAAGAGAGAGCACAGGAAGGGGAGGGGAGCGCTGAAAAGAGAGAAGATAAAAATAGAGGGCAAGGTTGAAAGAGACATGTTTCCAAATACTAATTTTCATATTCAGAAGACTCCGAAACGTGGATATCTGCAAAAATATCTAGGACGAAAATCATCACAATACTATCCTTATACCACGTATAAGAAAATAAAAGAATATTTCTAAAATAAAGTGCCTACGTATTTCCTTATATAGAACGTGCCTTCAGAAAGAATTTTAAAAACAAGAGCGAATAAAATTGAATTATTTTTAATTTGAAATAATGAAGCTCGTAAAATTTTGTGGTCTGTTTAATTATGATTACAGACATAGACTCTAAATTCAAGTTTATTTTGGAATTGGCCACTTAAGCAGTTAATTGATAGAAGCTGATGATAAAATTGCTTTATTAATGATTCATTTATTAGAGATATATTATGTTTGTGTAATACCAATTACATAATTGAGGTAAACATATACCGAGTGTCCCAGAATCTTGTTATACGTTATTTAAGTAGATACAATGATGAAATAAAAACTGTTTTAAATGGCATCAAACATTTTTCCAAATTTAACCAAATTCTACCTGCCTTTGAAATGTTAACTTCAATCGTTTCCAGCAAAAAGTTAGGGTGTACTTTTAAAAGAAAAAGGAGTTTTTGATGTCTTTTAAATTATTTAAAAAAGTAATTTACTATTGTTTGTGCATTCATCTACAAGGAAATGTAATTACAACGGCTGGGTGAGAAATAATATCAGTTCATATAGAAATACCGAATCCAAGAATTTAATTGAATCTAAGACCAGAGACAAACTAACACAAAGAACAGTTTTTTACCAAGTTTATTCTAAAATACTGAAAAGTACCTTTCTTAAACACTAGATATTGTTACTGTGCAAAGTAATCATAAAAATGTTAAACAACAGTGGATGGATGAATTAAGTAAATATTCTCAAATGGTGTATATGCTAATCGAAATCCTTTAGAACACCATATCGGTCATTCCCCAAAGTTAGAAATAACATATGGTACCATAAATTTTCAGTTTATACCTGTAAAACTAATCTGATACAACAATGAACTCATATGGTTGCTAACAATATATTTGTCGTTTATCAACGATATCACACTATCGAGATTAGCTGACAATTTAGAAAAAATCTACTCTGATGACTCCCTAGAAACATGACCGCCGATTTAGAAGAATTTATATGTATATAGTGAATGTTGTGAGCAAGCGAGCAAAATATTATCATTATTATTAAGTATTTCTGCACGTGATTCTAATGCCAATATAGAAGATTCTTTAGGAAAGAAGTAGTAAGCTTGGGTGTCATCAGCTTACATATGAATTGAGTAGTTTTTAATGCAATCAAAAACAGCACAGGTATAGAGAGAGAAAAACAGAAGACCCAAAATCGAACCCTGAGGCACCCGACACGTTAGAGGAACGTTAACAGAGAAGTCATTATTTAACCTCAGAGACTGTGATCAATTCCACAAAAATCCGCTCAGTAATTTTATTGCATTATCAAAAAGACCAATATAGTAAAATATATTTACTAGTAGTAGTAGTGTGGTAAATTCAAGAAATATTAAAACCAAAACATGTCCTTATCACACATACGTGGGGTCGTTTTTATACATTTTTCAATTTTAATATAATTTTTCATTATAATGGTTTATTATCATATATGCCTAGTCCGGGAATATAAAAACGACTAAATGTGTGCGACTGAATTACTGAGAAACAATTAATCTCATAGTAGTCCAGTAGTAATTTTGTAAAATTCAGAAATTTTGTTGTTTATTTACCTATATTAAATATTATAAATTATATATGAAACATTATATATATCGTGTTATTTCATATTCTATAAATCATTTACCAATGATTTAATTGAATGAGATACTAAAGTTGAATGCTTAAACATGTTTTATTAAATTTAATGTATAACTTGTGATCTTCAACCTATACTATCGCAGAAGGAAATAATAAACTCCTGTGTTTTATATAAATTTCTTTCACATGAACAACTCCCACGGATAACTATTGAGTATTGATCCGCTTATTTTATTTCTTTTCTTTACGAGCCCCGTTCCTTTATTTTTCGTAGACTCGTCATTTCTCGAAGCAAGCAAGCAGGCATCTTTAATTTGCTACGATCGGTTACTCTTTTGTATGTTCTTGTAGGTATATATGTGTGTAACTGTACAACAACTTCTATACTCGTAACTTGTCTGGTCTCATTATGTCCGTTTTCACTTCATATATGGCTCGCACGAGCGAACCCGCGCTGGAGTCTCTTCTACCTCCGCCGTTCGCCTCGCACAAAAATTACAACTGACATAAACCACGTTAAACCGCATTTATACGTTACAGCTGAGCTATTTGCTCTTTAGCGTCTCACTTTTAAAGGTAGTATTTTTGCTCGATTGCAGAAAATAACGACAGCACTTCTTACACTAAATTAGTTCCATTATGGTAAACATCGTAAATATATTATACTATTCTTTAAGGTAGTATGAAATATACTCGTATAATTAGTTATTACTATTTTATTTTATTTTAACCGCATGATTTAATCTTTAAAAGAGTTTAAACTTATTTTTAAACTAATTCTGAGTTTGTTCAATAACTACTTTACCACACTGTATCTCAAAATATCTGGGATATGATTATACCTAATTTCATCGTACTTAAACAGAATTAGGTGGGAAATTTGTGAACTGCAAACACCTAAAAGTTGGGTTACGTATTTTTACCGGCAAAATTAATTATTAAGAATTATGTGCTCAGTCTAAAATTACTTATAGGAATATTATGAAACTCATCTCAGGGTGTTATGATTCTTAGTTTGTGGAAAATTACCTTCGTTTAAAGAAATAACTGCGAACAATAGTAAATAAATATATTGGAAATTATGTACACTGAACTGACCTACATAATTAGGTTATAATCAAATCATCATCCTACAACTAAACTGTTAGTGAAAATGTTAATTATTTGAATTGTTTACAAATAAACAACAGGAACAAATAATCATAAAGGTATGTATACACAATTTCAATTAATTCAAATAACTTTGATTCTTGATTAATAATAATATTCTCTAATTCTTGCTTTTTATGTATCCGTGATAATTCCTGTTTTGATTATCCTCCCTGGGTTCGGATGGCACGCAGGTTGACAATGTCTTCCTCGCGGCGATGTTAGTTGTTGTCTTCAAAACCGAAGATCTTCTAACTCAAGCTGCAAATGGCGGTCTGTCACCTGATGGTCTTCCGTGTATGCTTACATCTCCAAGGTTATCCCACCTTATTCCTTGGCTACACTGTACTGATGACGACCAATGAGTCAGAAACACGTGCCTACGGTTGCTCTACAGCGGAATTTACCCAATATTCTCTAATTCTTGATATATATATGAAATAGAGTTGGTGCCTTAACATGAATACAAAGTGGAAAAAAGCATCCAGAACAGCTAAAATACGAACATATGAGAAAATAATCCGGTCAGCTGTTCTATACGCAAATGAAACATGGACAATTACAAAACAAGAAGAAGGAAAGCTGAAGGGAGGGTACTGAGTAAAAGTTCTGTAGGAGTTAAGATGGAGAATAACAAGAGGCGACGAAGAACAAACACATAGTTAGAAGCAATGTATAGAAAAGCGAATATAACTCAAAAAATTCGATCACGAAGAGCTAGTTGGTTGGGACATATCTCTCGGATGCCGGGACAGAGAATTGTGAAGACAGTGTTGCACGAAGGATAGGGGGGGGATAAACGAGGAAGAAGTCGTCCAAGAAAAAAGTGGTTACAGACATTGTTAAAGGATATAGAGGAGGAAGGAACTGATGACTCGAGAGAAAAAGTGAGGGACCGGAAGAAGTGGAAGAAAGTAGTGAGAAAAATAAAACCCAAAGGGCGCCGAATGTCTGTAGAGCTGCTATTTATAAATAATCTATCTCTAATCCAGTCTAATTGAGATCTGATTAAATTTTCAGTAAAATTGGCAGTCCAAAACTAGTAGTTTAATTCGGTGAATAAATCGAATTTTACCAATATTTCGTCAACTACTAAATTTAAACCAATTTATAAGGAATTCAAATATACTCAAAAGTGAATATGAGAAAAATCTTATTAAAAAAGTTTTTCGAAACTCCTGTCGGAAGTAAGCCTTTTGCTCTTATCGAAAATCAGTTTTATGCTCATAATGCATTATGAGCATAAAACTATATGAAGTTTGATTTTCAATACTCTTTGTATACAAAAATTTCAAAATTCGGACTGGAAGTAAGACTTATCTGCATAGCGATATTTTGCAATTATCTCGTAAAATTATTGCATTCTATATAGATTTATCAAGAGTACAGAAGTATTTAGAGCTAGATTTGATAACGTGGCCTTGATACGAACTGTCTTCTAAAACTAAACAACTATAGTTAACAGTAATAGAATTACTCTGGCTATAATTTTATAAAGATCACCATACCAAACCTTATATCTATGAAATCAAAAAAGAAATAAGCATTTTTATGAAGTCATGTCCAACTATAATTGCCATTAAAAAAAAAGTTGTCATAATTTGATAATTAAGTGTGCCATGTGAAGCTTTAACTAAGAATATTAAATTTTTCGTAAAAATTACTACCAGGCACCATTAATATATTAGTACTACTATCAACTGTTTCGAAGATATGTATGCATAATTGAAAATTTCGGAATTTTCAAGTACCGTAGTATTCATTTTACTAAAACAATAGGTGAATGGAAGCCATCACTTTAATTAATGAGAAAAACAAATTTACAATCAAATACAGTATTGTGAAAATAATTTGGATTTTTTTTAAAAGCATTTTTATTTTGAAGTAAGGAAAATCGTTTCAATATGTTTGGAGTAATACAAGATATAATTTAAAATTCCAACATCAGCTTGTGTGCGCCAAACTGTGTAAACGCGAAAAAAAAGATAAATAAACGTTCAGTACAAAAATAGCTGGCGTAGGCAGACGGTAGTCGGATATTTTTTTCGATCCCAAACGTACAATTGAAAATTTCAGGGTTATTATTGATCATAATGGCAGCGAACGCTCCGTAGAACAACTCGCGTGGGTTGAAATATATGGGTGGGGTTGCATAACTGCATTCTCGGGATTGAATTGAACCTCTCTTCGTTTACACAATCACCTACTAAAATACGGTCTTATAGTTCGGTTCTTTTTTTTTCCGTCTTATGCAAATGCAACTTTAATTAATACGTGGGTGAATTTATTTGTGTCTATATATTTAATGTTCAAATGTCTGCATTAATGTTCTTGTAAGCTTCTATTGTTTGATAAATGTAAAATGTGTAATAGTAATAACTATATGACATATCAGATACCCCAATAAAATATTCTTTACTTTATTTATTTCTAAAATCCTGAAATAATAAATACTAAAGCATAAGTTTGAATTTCGAAAATGCTTCACAGCTAACATTCCTTTATAATGTTAACTTCAAAAATAAACACGAAATAGTAGAAAGATGCCCTTCCATATAGAAAATTATATTCGTCACTGGGAGAAATTCTAGGGTTATAAAGCCAACAGAACTTATCTATTTAAACATAAATCTATATAAAAAAGTATTCACAAAAAAACTAGGGACAGTTCACATGAAACCAAAAATAATAAAAGCCCAATCAATTAAAGGTCTCTGATAGTAATAAATTGACGCAATACAAAGTGTACTCCAATACAGTAATGTGGCCAATGTCCACTTGCATGTAATAGGGTAGAAACAACCCGCTCTTATTCCCAATAAACAAGCAATACAAACCTTCTAAAGATTACCGAAGAATTATTACTCCAATGTTTAAAAAAAGGAACAAGAGGTAAAGTCGTCACAACTACAGGTTTAGCGAAAGTATCTTAGAAGCTGCTTTCAAAGATACATTACAGCACAAGCAAATTGACAAAATCACATATTTGGAAGCAACTATATAAGAAGATATAAAGGTTACGTTATGGTGTTTTGATGAGTTGCTGGGAAAATATATAAAAGTATATACAACTTTTGCATGAAATAAAAAAACAATGACTTTTAGCAAGCGACACGAAAGAAATCAAATAGGGCATTCCTCGGGGTTCTATTCCTGGTCCTTTCCTGTTTCTGATTTTTATAAATAATCTAAATAAATCGTTGCAAAATATGTCAAAGAAAGCATTCGATTTCGTTGTCGTACAGAAGCTATGGATTACTTTAGAAGAAACTGATATAAATAAAAGTCGTAAAAGCACCGTGCAAGCAATATCAAGCTGTCATAAAATCTCCTCGCCATTCATGCCATCGAAAGGAGTAAAACAAGGCTGCTACCTTTCCTATACCCCTTTTTAAATTTCACGTGTTTGCGGTCTTAAAACATTGGACTAGGAAATGTAGCCCCCCATAGTGAGAGCCCGATACGCAGGAGTCTCTTTGCAGCTAATGAAATAGTGGTTCCAGAAGATCAGCAAAGCATGACATATGTGTTGAATAAGATTATAGAGGAATACAGCAAGTGAGGCTTAGATGAGGTAAATACGGTAAAAACACAGTATATGGTCATTGGACAAAAAGGACAGGATATACTAGACAGCAAAACAATAAAAAAAAACGTTAGCCAGTACGAATACCTGGGTGTCATAATATGGGAGAGACGAAAAGGACATGATTAAGAAGATAGGCAGAGGAAAGAATATGTCAAGAGCACAACAACCAACACTGTGGAATAAAACCCTGACAAAAAACAAAGGAAACATATTTAAAACAGTAATAGATCCAGTAATGACATAAGGGTCAGAGATGTGGGTGATCGAGAAAAAAATTAAAGAGTACTATCAATGGAAATGATATATTGGAGAAAATGCTGCGGCAGAGCCATGTACGACCATGTCAGTTGCGATGGTACTATCATGTACGAAGAATGAGGTAAGAAAGAATATCGCTCCAGCACAAAGAAATACACGAGAAGACCTTGAAATAAATGGAGAAACAACACAGAAAGTTAAATAAAAATGGGAGGTCTTTTAGAGGACGACTGGAACGACAAGAATAAATGGCGTTTGGGATGCGAGAAGCGCCAATAGCTGCGAAAACTCATATACAATATTCTTACTACTTATGTTTTTAAGAAGTATCTGTTCCATACTAACCAACGGTACAAAATCATAAGTAACTAGAGAAGCTCAGAGCAAGACAATACAAAAAGTCAATGCTACCGAGAAAGACTGAATACAAAACCTGTGCAATCATAACAGAAAAAAGCCAAAAATGTTTTTCTACTGCAGAACAATAATTGAGGGAGGGAGGGGGAGGCATCCTCTCCAAAAATTCCCAATGCTATTATGATCATATTTAACAAATCGACCGTGTTATGTATTTTACAATGTATATCATCTGGACATTTCACCCCAACATCTGGTGTGCCACAGGGATCCAACCTCGGTCCGCTGCTTTTTAATATATTTTTAAATAATTTCTGAATTTCGTTCACCTGTGGTGTTTTGCCATATGATGATATTATATTATTGTAAATTAATAATTTGAATAAAAGTTGTATACTACACAGTATCTACACAGTGCTCTGGTGATCCTTTAAATATTGGTAAATGGCCGTTTGTTACTTTTGCAAAGATCATCAATCCCACACTCTTCTCGTGCAATGCTAACAACATTACGATAACTAGTCAAAAACACATTAAAGACCTCGGTGTTTTATATGACTCAGACCTTCAGTTCTCGGATCATATTTATGGTCCGTTCTTGTGCGAGTTTTACTAATCAGCAAACTATAGCACAAACTACGTTTAAATCCACGATTACTAAGAATAATATAGGAACACTCCCAAGAAGTAGGTACGTGGCAAAAGCAATGGGATAAATATTGCAATGAAATTTGCAATTACCTCTAAACGTTGGAGATACTCCCTTTGAAGGGTGTACAGACTCTAAAATAAAATAAATAAAATACGTAAATATGAGTTATTACTTATTAATAATACTTTTATAATCCTAAGTAATTACACAATTATTTATTTAATAGCATATTTTTGATATCTTGATATTCAAGGTTATAAATCGGCAAGAACTTTTTTTAACAAGTTTATCGCGTTACGATACATTTCCCGTACAACAACTTATATTGCTGCTTCAGCACTTACGCGTCATTTTCACATAGTAAAGAAATTAGGGCTTAGATATACAGGAGATTCCATATTTTCCTCAGACGATTACTTTACAGCCAGACCACACCTTCACCGCTCACCACAAACCAGTTACTTAGCTAGGTCAGGGCCATTTCTTCTCTTGTTGCTCTCTCCGTTTCGGTCTGACTGGTTTTCACAAACGGCCGACCAGCCGAGCGCAGCGTTCCATAAAAAAACATTACTTGTCTGTACAACTGCGAGACATACACTGAAGATCCCGTGGAAGCAGGGACACGAATAATATGTAATTACAGCAGTTGAAATGCATCAATCGCAGATACAAATCTTCATAGAGTCTGTATATCTCGTATTGTATGTAATTATGAGATTAGATAACGTGATTGAGTTAATTAAACGTCGTACCGTCTGTATTTGTACAAATAAGAGGCATTTTATTAATTTGTGCCTGTTGTATATGATTTCTTTAGATCTGTGTTAACAGACAGTTCTAAAAAAAAAGACCGTTATAAGATTCTATCGTAATAAACAAGCAAAACAAACTGTTTGTACATCCTATCACAAAATAAGTTAATAAGACATTTTCATTCCATTAATGGAGACTAGTGGAAGCCTAGCGTCATTACTGTAGTTATTATTATTGATAATAATAATAATGTCTTTATTTTCTTCTTCTTTCTTGTTATATAAATATTAAGGTGGCCCAAAATTTTGAAAAGTTTAAAATTTGGGCCTAAAAACATCGTACAAAAAATTTCAGCCAAATTCGAGCACATTAACCCATGCCGAACATGTGGAACATTTTCCTTTTTAAATAACATTCAATTTCGCGGGTCTTTTGCGGTTTTGCGCTATAAGTGAATATAATTATTCTAAAAAATGTTTAACCTGTGGTGCATCTTAGTATAAAGCCGAATGTTACCCTTGCGACAAGAACTCCGCTTGTTGTTAACACGTTTAGACATGTCAATTTGAGACGCGCGTATCGACAGACCTTCACAATATCCATCGATATATCTTTTCAGTCGACCATAAGGTTACGTTCGAATAGCAGAGAAATTCACTTCCTCAATAATTTTATAGAGCGCTTACAGGTACGTGCTTTATATTTTGCTGAAAAATGTTTCGAAAATTGAGAAGTGATGAGAATATTTATCTTGTGGGAAAGATTATTCATCAAATTCTAGGTGCACGATTGCCATCAAATGGACAAGTTTTAAATGTGTTATTTTATAATAAGCGTCAAGTAAAGTTGAAAATTAGTGAAAGCGCCAATTTAGCGATTCGGAAATGCTTAATTTTTTGGGAGAAAGCTGGGTAAAGAAATTAATTGAGTTGCACCCAGAATGAAGAGGACTTCAAAGAAATTCGACAAAGGAAGGAGAAATGTATCGGAAACGGGAGAGGCACTTTTAACTGAAATTGTTAAACCTTGTTGACATAGGGTATGTAGACGCAATGAAAATGACCAAGATCGAAGATAAGACGTTTTTAATTAATCAAAGAAAACCAGGTTGTGTTGGGCGCTTAGCTGGAACAGATATTATGAAGAAACCAATTTTTTATCTTGCATTCATTTGGTTGCAAATAGTAATAATTTACCAAAATCAAATGATACTAGAATAGACAGTTATTCAATACAATACTGAAGTATTGTATGGGTGATATGAGTAAAAAAGTTCCTAATTTAAAAGTGATTTTCTCAAGTATGTAAAATTTTATAAACAATTCATCATTTAAAAAGAAAAAGAATACAATAACCTATTTATTCTGCAATCAAAAAATAAAAATAAAGAAGTATGGGCGCTGATAAACAATAAACGCCCAACACATCGAGATGAAACAGTACTTCCGGATTATTGTATTTATCGTTTCACAATTATTAAATTGACACACATACGTATTAAATTAACTTATTAAACAACAAAGTAAGGAATTACTACTAATATTAAATTGCTTACATGTGAGGACTTCCTGAACATGTAATGGTGTTTCTAGCCTATATTTTTGTTTTAATTTTAACATTTTCACACATTATGTTGTTCTTTGCTTACTCGTCACTGAAATAAATAAATTATTATTATTATTTAATCAGTGATTAATTTATCATAAATAATTATTCTATTGTACTTAAGTAAATCCTTTTTTTTTTAATATCATTATAGTTACATATTTTGCCTTGGAGAAAATAACTGTCTAGTTTTTGATTCGTTAAGTGGATAAACAGTTTATAATCTGACGTAATTGAAAAATAGGTCTTGAATTGATATTAATTTAACATAAACGAAATCCTGTAGTCATAACATAACTGTAAACAACGAACAGTATCTTCGCGGGTTGTTATTTTGGCGAAAGCAATATAAATGGACAAATAATGCTAAATTAAAAAGTGATTTTTTAACCGCGTGGTATAAAATTAACATTTTAAATTAATAATCCACGAAGGAAATACATGTTGAAACACCATTATATATATATATATATATAATAAAACACAATTGTTTAGTTTCATAAAATTATAATGTTCACACACTACATATGTTTTGCCACACTGTGGCTTCATCAGGTGGATGAAAATGTACATACACTAAGTCATGTTTTAAAAAGATCTTAACAAGATGTGACTCGTGCACTTTAGTCGCGGACTAAACTTAGGTTCATTATAAATTGTTACAAAGTATTTTAAATCAAAAATCATAATCAGCCGAGATAACAGAAAAAAAAAATTCATAGCCCACCTTTTTACGAAAATTTAAATTCTAACGCTGATTTCAAGTTGTTCTAGATGTTTTCTAATACATCAAAACTGGATCTGTTAGGTATCCAAAGATATTGCAATAAAAAAAAATTCTAAGTGCGTGAAATTGGCCCCTCCCTTTTTCCAAAAATCGATATTCTGACAGTTGTTCTAAATTGTTCCAAAGTATTTTAAAGAAAAAGTTATAATCGACTGATACAATAGCAAAAACACTATTTTTCCTACTCCTGTTAAAATACCGTTTATTGTACATGTTTCCATGATGCTGTCATCTTCTAAAAACACCTAGACAAGCTATGACTTCGCGCGTTTTAGTCACGGGATAAGCTTAGCAACAGGCACCTTTTTTTTTACGAATCTATAATGACAATAGAGGAGAGTAGTGATTTAAATCTGTTTGTTCGTTTAGTGTCAAACCTATTTTTCCTATATCTATTAATTAATTTATAAAGCTTCAAATAAATTAATTTTTTTTCCTTTATCTTGTACATGCAAGATTTTAAATACTTTATTAAATTTGTGGTTTAGTTCTATGCAATGGTTGGCAAATGTTGAATCAGTCTTTTATATATATTTATAAAATGCCAATGTTCTAACTCTAGTTTGTAAGTGTTGTGAATTTTTATATTAGTTTCAAATGTTAAATAACCTTAATTACAGTTTCCTCCTGATGATGTTATTAAATTTATAACGAAATATTGAGGATTAAACAAAAGAGCACATAATAGCTTTTTATTGACCAATATAACCTGTAATCACATTCTCATATATACATACATATCTTCTATTAATTTCTAAAGCTTCAAACAAATTAAGTTTTTTCCCTAAGTAAAAAAAACCTAATTTCTTTGGATCTTTAGAAATTAATAAGATATAGAAAGATGGATTTGACACTAAAAACAAACAAACAGATTACCTCTACTGTTTTTATAAATTTGTAAAAAAACACCCGACACTTATGTAATATACCTATATATAACGCTGTAATTTTGCAAGCAATACTCTGTGTTATGGCCTGATGAAGCCAAAGTTTGGATAAACAATATTGTATTAATTATTATTTGAAACGTAAGTCACTTGTTTTATTAATCGCCCGCTACTTCATACAGCCTAACATTGTTGGAGCACCATTTTACCGATAGTTTCACCTTTTTTCCGTATAAATATTTTATTTCTAAGAACGTTATTATAGCATTATTCGAGCCTATAACGTTCTATGAGCTTCAGGACACAAAATACATATACAACGCGTATATAAATACTTATTCTGTCGACGATACTACAGCAATAAATTGCGGACCATCTCTACTTAACTAATGAAATGAGTACAGTGTATCGGAGACAATTTCAATTATGCGTTTTAATTTTGGAATGACCTAAACGCTACCCCTAATTATACACCAATAAAAATACAAACGACCGGTTAATCTTTTCACTTTTTCATTATTCGCCCTGAATGCAAAACGAACACGGACAAAATCACCCCCCAAATTCTGTTTTGGAATTGCCCGAACAACGAGCACAGACTAATTGATGAATTTTCGCGTAATAAAAAGCTATACGGCTTTTGCTTTAAATATATCGGCATGTCCCTTTGTCGTCGCACTGTGAGTTCACGAATTCTCTCCTTTTTTTCGCGCGTCTCTGATTCCACCAATCAATCTTGATCCGCTTTCGAAACGAAGCGACTAATCCGTGAAATGATAGATTGTCACGAGCAATTGAAAATACGGCAGACATGTAGATTTAAATTAAAATTGAAATTACTACGGGCTTGAATCGCAAATACCTGAACGTTTCTGGAAGGTACTCACCTTTATTTGATAGGAGTTCAATTTGTTCTTGGGTAAAGCGTTGAACGAACTGAAGTCCAGTCGGCGAGTAAAAATTCCATTTGCACCACCGGCGACGCTACTGAAATAAAACAAAAAAAATATAAGTAAAGGTCAGTGCAAATTCAGGAATGTTTGAATTTGTATTAAAATATTCGGGTTTTCATGAAAGAAGTTAAAGCTTCTTCTTATTTTAACGACATTGCGTAAGACATATTAAATTGCTAGCAGGACCCGCAAAACATGTTTATTATTTATTACGTCTGTTCTCGGACTATCCAAAATAACACAAATAATATAAATTAAAAAATGTCTATATTAAATTTTATTTCTCTATTAAATTTTAAAATTCGGACTTGGAGGTGCATTGAGCCACCATTACGACTACCTGTATGACACTGAAATAATTCAATTCTAAAAAAAAGGCCGGGAACAGAATATAGGAATAATTCAAATATTCCAATATTCAACTCTGAATAACCTCAAAACGAAATTATTGAATATTTGAAATTAAATCGTATCCAGTTTCCTAATGTAACAAATAGGTATTAATTTATACCAGTATTGTATAATGAAAATTTTCGACCACGAGATTTGGGTAGGTTTCCAAATTTTTATAAAAAGCATTTTTCGAAATTACTACCAGAATTAACTCTTAACGAAAATAATTTTTCACGAATGTCTCGCAAGTCATACGATCTATACAGAACATACTAGGCCTAATTTAGAGTATGACCGTGTTTAGAGATATATTTTGAATAATTTTTGTATGAAAAAATTTTCGAAATTTATGCAGTAAGTTAGGACTTTCAGTTTTATCGAGTAACAGTTTTGCAAATATATCGCAAACTAAACATTCTCTACAGATTTGTCAAGTGCACAAAAGTATTTATTCTACTTAGAGCTTGATTTTATCACAAACACATTAGCTGGTAGGCTTTGAATTGACAACAACTTTAATGAATAGAATATCAACCGACGACTTCAGTGGTGATGCCCATCGTGCAATCGTTGATGGGAATTTCATTTCAAAGATTGACAAAAGAAATTATATCGTTTTGCAAGACAAATTTCAATGATGGTTCACAAATGTCTTCTAGTAATGTTTCCTTACCGATGCTTCATCAATTGAAATGTTTGACATTAATACACTTATAGATCCAAGGTTTAAAAGAGGGACAGATTTTTTGGATCTCTGCTTCAAACAAAAAGGCACCCAAAAGATATCTTGAAAAACAAAGGAGAATCATCAGTTGAATTTGATGAAAGTAACATGAATCAAGTACAAAAGAACAGCTTTAGATATTTTGCAGGTAGATTGTGCCGATGAAGTCGATATGTATTCTTGGAATGTTGTATAACAACAAAAACAAATAAATCGAATATTTAAATATTTATCAAAATAAATATTTGAATACTGAAATTTGGAAAATTCACGGCCTGTGGCGTTCCTTTTCTCAAATCATTTAAAAATAATTAACTAAAAGACACAGTGGCGAACAATAAATTCTGGTCGTCAATGCCATACAAAATTCTGTCATATTTTAACAACTCAGAAATTCCATCTGATTGTTTGTATCGTTTTTTGTCAATAATTACCGACAAATATATTTATTTAAGTAGGTAACATCAGAATGTTTGTAACCTATTAATACTTTATAGCACACCATTTGCCGCGACTGCACTTTCAAGTCTACGTCTTGTAGACAAAATTAAGGAAGGTATTATTGTAAGTGTTTTGTAAATTTTGACATGTCTCTTGTATACATCCCCACAAATCTTCGGCATTTCTGGACAGGAAATTTCGATTATTAATTTTTTTAACAAGATCGCCCCCCCCCCCCAAGTTTTCAATTGAATGCAAATCCGGACTTATTGGCACCCATGTAAAGAGCTCAATATCATTCTCCGCCATCCATTCTTGCACAACATATGCAATGTGTACACAATTATCCTGTAAGTTATTAAATTATGCATTATTTATTATACTCTAATAGTTAAAAATTAATAACCTATTGATAAGCATTTCGTCCTCTAAATATTTGTAAATAGTTTTGGGAGTTAAAACTCTCGTTAATTCTGCATCATTTACACTTATCCATGCCCACACATTAACAGAAAACCGACCGCTTTGCATTGCCAGTCCAATACAGTTTTCGGAAAATCACTGATTTCTGGATCGATATATTCGTAACCTACCATATTGCAAGACTGCAAAGAACTACAGATTCCCAATATTCACCGTCTTCATTTAACTGCGGAACAACTCAATTCTGACGTTCTCACCCTACGGCGAGGACTGATCACAGGACTAGGAAAATTTGATTCCTCTTTTGCTCTTATTGTCGTCGTATCGAAAAGATTTGCTTAATTTTATTTTAATTCAGAACAACTTTTTTATAATTTTAAACGCATATACATATAAGAAAGTGTAGCGTGGTGGCCACACCTCATTTTTTTTCTGTTATTCTTATAATTTATTACAACTATAAAAAAAATGTATTTCATGTATATTCATTTATGTGCTTAAGTATAAGTAGTAAACACCTTTTTTAATGACAGTAAATAGTTTTTACAATAAAAAAATTTTCCGGCCATTAATTATAATAAAGTATGTGTATTTAAAGCTGTGTGACGTTTTCGTTCAGAGCTATACTGAACTGCATGAATTTCATAATAATGCATTGGCGAATTGAATGCTCGCTTCTTAGTCCGGCCCCCAATGTGAGTGTTCCTCTATCTATGGTTTTACAGAAACTAAGACAAATGCGGAGAGGCCACACAGCCACAGGTGTCATAATAACTTATATTCATCGAAGCACATTATAATTGACTTAAAGTTGTTGGGATATGTTAAAGTAAGAATTATTTTTAGTGTATAATGCAGACAATTCCCACCCACCGAAATTCAAGGTTATATTTATTATTATAATTATTGAAATGACTCAGATACACACAGTTATAAATTCACATAACGTTAGGTAATTAAACATAATTAATTCAAGAAACAATCATATGAAATATTTATGTTAAATAAAACTATTAAAACATTGTATATTTGTTACTCCATCTAAAATACGGTGCTGTGATATTAATACGTGTATGTAATTAATACAGCTTACGGCTTACATGTTAGATCTGTATATCTATGAAGGCGTCCATTATAATTGCACCAAAACATCAATAAGAAAATAAGACGCTTTCAATATTTATGCGTCTGTTTACTATTAGCTTTAAAAGTGAGTCATTAAAAGCCATTAAAACTTATTTCTAAAAGATTCCACATGCAATTTGCTAGATAGAGTTCGTTGAACGGTGGATTCTCTTAATGTACAGTCGCTCACATAAGTATTCATACAATTGGAATTATTATATATTTGTCTCCCAAATTTATTTCAGACATTTTATTTCAGTAATTCTCCGTTCTTTTACGTAAATCATGATTAGTGCAAACTATAAAAAAAAAGTAATGTTAGGTTATTTGGCCGGCAGTTCGATTGGGATTGAAATTTTGGTTAAGAGCAAGTAGACTTTATAATAACCTAAAATCAATAAAATCGATCAATAAATAAAAATAGCGTAAAATTTGAGATGTTGCAAAATCTTACCTGTCAAGTAATATAACCTACAAGTTCTATTTCCGGACTGCCATAAATAATAATATTCATACACTTTTGACATTTGCCATAATTATATTTTTACGTTTGTTGTAATTGCAATCCGAACAAGATAAATTTGTCAACAGTGCATGCGTTCGACACGGAACAGCCAAGTATTAAATAAAATGTAGGGTATGTCTGCAACTGCATTCACAATGTATTTTTTGTCAAGTACTTAAATGGCATGAACACTTGTATTAAGGTTCTTTTATGCCGTGTATGCCAGAGAATATCTAGAGGGGTAAGAAGGCAATTTTATATATAATAATTAATTTAAGTATTGGTTCGCGTGCAAAGTTGTAATAGATATTTTGTTGACTAATAATATAACCTAGAAGGGTACGTGTTAATAATTCTCGTTTTGCTTTTAGAAAATTTTGGTGATAGTTTGGTACAATTCATGAAAATCTCATTTCTGTTAATCTTTTTAAAAAGCAAGTACTAAAATGCACCACAAATAGCGATTTTATCTATTTTACAATTTTCACTAAACACGTCTTCTTTAAGTGACTGTATCTGTTCAAAGTAAACGTTCAGCAATATTGAAAACGTAGATATCCTCCTACTCGAAATTCATACTAATATCTTTGGCTGTAATTTAGGCTGTGCACTATACCGATAGGTCCAGCTCGGAACGGGCCATAGTCAGCAATGAGTGGCAACACCGAAACCCCTCTACCCGCAGCAGCAGCACATTGCAGTTAAGAATTTAGTAAAACTTAAACCGCGCAAGGATATAGTAGTTTGCGTATTCGTTCTGTATACGTAATTTGCCCATTTGTTTCAGACATAATAAGGTCCAATTTATTATTATTATTGTATTCTTAGCTGCTACGGAAAAGTAATTTTAAGTAATAAAAAAACAATAACGTTTTCTAAAAGATAAAAGTAAAAAAATCAATAATTCTACAAAATAAATTCAAATTTTAAGAAAGTCACTCAAAATAGGAGCACGCGGAGTGGTATCGTACACACGTTGCCACATAGCACGTTCCATACGTATATTGTTGCCTATGTATGGCCCGTCGCGGGCTGGACCTATCGGTATATTACAGAAAAGATAACTAAATAAATAAAACAAATTAAACCGAACTAAATACTAAATTACCACAATTTTTCTGATATCTATTAGTAATACTATCTATGAATGTAAATACGGAAAAAAAGCAAAGCAATTTATCTATCTAGTAAGCATTGAAAATAAAACGTAAGACGTAGACATTTCCATTTACGAACATAGAACAACTACATTCTACATAAATCATTGACAATACGGAAAATATTTTCGTAATTGTCATATATAAATAGCAGTATTCGCGATTTATTACTTATACAAACCAATAATACTCAATTCAGTTCAACTGCATCACTAATCTTATACGAAGCTCTGGAGTAAAATGGAAATAAAATTCCTTTAATGTATCAAGTTACTTAATCGGGAAAGAGTTGGCATTACTTAATAAATCAAAATATCAAATTAGACCGCCACAGCATACCAGTGAATATGACCATATGCTATTAAAGAAACATGTGAAAAAGTAATACGATACTTGACATTTGTCAGAAAGCCGGCTAGCGAGAAAATGAAGCCGAAGTAATGGGAACAGATTGAGTGAAATAAGCAATACGTCTCCTGTACGAAGAGATGTCAAGTCAATTAATAATTTTCTATAAATTAACAATAATTAATAATTAATCTTCAAATTAACATTTCCGTAAAAGAGACACGTTGTCAAGTCAGTAAGTAAAGATTGATATAATTCAAAGATTATGTCTTTCTTTTTTAATAAGGGGCCAATGTAAATAAAAAATAAACGTCAAGGCTGATTGGTAAAACACAACGAACTTTATTTATTATAAAGCAGGCTATAAAGCATTAATATAAAATAATCCTTTAAATTCTTACTGTATTGTATTATATTGTGATGAAAACATTCGACCTCGAGATTTCTGCAGATATCCAGGCTTTTAAACCTCCTGATAACGAAAGAGTGGTTTTTGCAAGTGTGCCCGTGCCGTGTATGTGTTTCTGTGTATTATCAGTTATTACTAGGGCGCGGACACGAACGGTTGATGACTCATCGCCCATGGGCGTACTATTGAAATTTTGTATTTTTAAAGAGGTTTTAATTTTATTTATATAATTGGATAACAAGTGGCTGGTGATCTATAAAATACAAAATACCTTATTATTTGTTCATTTTCTCTTCTGTAGACTTGTTTCCTTTGAATTAAGTACATCCTTGAAGATAGAAAACGTCCTTTCTACATCGCAACTGGTTATAGGTGCGTACTGGAAATATTCTTTTATTTCAACGTATTTAACATACACAATTGCTGCAATGTTATTAAGTCTGGATTTCTATTAAAAA
Source organism: Amphimallon solstitiale (assembly GCA_963170755.1). Taxonomy (NCBI): domain Eukaryota; kingdom Metazoa; phylum Arthropoda; class Insecta; order Coleoptera; family Scarabaeidae; genus Amphimallon; species Amphimallon solstitiale. The sequence continues at coordinate 79,177,001 of OY720681.1, read as the reverse complement.
CTGTGTCTAACTTTTGCCGAAGGGCACATCCGAAGTCACTTGGAATACTTTTGAAATTATTAATAGCCACATCTAATGTGGTTAATGCATCTTTTTATTTGAGATTTCGATTATCAAAATATGTGATTAGTTTAGGCAAATTTCCAAAGTGTTCCTGAAGGAATAACAACTGATTTTTTAAATTTGTGATTTGTGTTAGTTCCTTGCACTCAGAAATACTTCGAGCATCGTCATTTAAACATGTAACGAAATTTTGTAAACTATCGACATTCTCTACATAAAAGCTATTTCTGTGTATGTTTTAGTAAAGCTAAGCGACGAACGTGCGATATTTTGGCATTCTGTAACGATATTTTATAGACTTTGTAATAAATTTCGGAATCACTGACAATTCATTTTCATATCAGAAAAAGTAACATAAACAACGTTCTAGATCTAAATGAATGTCAACTAAATTACATTTTTTTTAACATCTCGTTTTTTATTAAATTTAGTCAAATTTATATAAAAGAAAGAGGTATGGCCCCCACACGACCTTTTTATACGTATGAGTGTTTCAAATTATAAAATTTTAAGAATGTTTGTGTTCAAAAATTATTCCAAAACCTATTCTTAGAACTTCTATTCCCTTAATTAACCTCTATAGAATGCATACTTTGCAAGAAAAGAAGTGCTACTCGCGTCGCGCAAAAGTTACTTACGGTCCAAACTAAGGCATTTCACGTATACCAAAAATCCAGTTCTAAAGACTTTTGTGTTCTTGATAAATATATATAGAATTTAGGTCTCTTACTTTTATCGAAAAACAGTTTTTTTTGCGAATACATATCTCACAAATGACAAAAGTACTGAAACTGAAATTTGGAAACAACTTTATCAAAAAAAAAGGATTTAAATTTTCTATCAGAATTAGATCTTCGAAAAGCAGTTCTTTGGTAATATCCCCCAAATTCTACGTTCAAGACACATTTACTAGGAATATGAAAGACCGGCTCTGGGGATATCAAAAAATTATGACCCGAAGCCATCCCAAAGACAGGGAATATAAAAAAACAAGCATTGCACTGGCCGACAATTTCCAAGCAAAACCATGCTAAGGAATCATTATATATACATTACAGATGAACTTAGAACGGGAAACATAGTCATGTTCGGTTTTGTGGACTTCTGACTGTGTTTCTCATAGTATTTTGCTTGACACATTGAAATACTATGGCGTTAAAGAACATCCCCCCCCCCTCTCCTTTAATTTCACGGTAGCTCTTTGGAAAATAGACATCAATATGTTGACACCGGTTACGAGTCATCATCTTCAACGATGTCGTGTAGGGGGGGGGAGTTCCTCAGGGCTCGGTACAGGTCCCATACTTTTTAATATTTATATTAATGAACACATTAAATTTAAAAATGTCGAGTACGCTGATGACCACAATTTTATGTATAGCAAGAAAAATCTTATACATCTTATGGAACTTAACATGTGAGATTGATTTGGCGGCGGTGTTAATGACATATTATGCTTCATGTCTTCCACTCCGTCATGAGCTGGAATTTTTTTGTCGGGAAGGTTCGTTACACGGAGAAGAGATTTTAGTTTTTCAAAAGAAGTTACTAAGAATAATTTCCAGCGGTATGAAAACCGATTCATGTCGACCCATTTAAAAAAAATTGATATATTAATATGTATGTACCAAACAATATATATTTAAATGTTTGATATTTTGCAAAGACAATATAAATTCGCACCATTGTGTTTCGCAATACAACGCAAGACATAAACACTTAGAACATCCATAGTTTATACTGTAAAAGAACTTTAATTCAATAAGGTATAAAGTTGTAAAACATGTTGCCCAAAATAATTGGAACATACGATGAAATTGCAATGTAATTTTACTTTATTATACGTAGTATAAAGAAGTATTGTGATGAAGATTTTCGACTTCGAGATTTTTGCAGATGTCCACGTTTTGAATTCCCATGATACCGAATAAGTGGTTTCTCTGTGTTTGTGTGTGTCAGTGTGTGGGTGACCACGGTAGCGGTCAAACGGCTGACGATATCAATTCCGAATTTTATATTTACGGGTATAATCTCAAATTAATGTTTCTATAGAGATTTATTAAGAGAATAAAAGTACTTTGCGCTTGATTTGGTATAATTTCTATACACAAAATTTTTCAAAATTTGGGCCGAACGTAATACTTCTACTACTACCAAATAACAGTTTTTTGCTAATATGTGGAAATTTTGCTATTTATACATATTTATTAAGAACCCAAAAGTAGACATTTAATAGAATAGCAGTTTTTGCAAATATTTCTTAAATTATGTTTCTGTAGAGATTTATTAAGAGAATTGAATTGTGCTTTGAGCTCGATGTGGTATAATTTTTGTATACAAAATTATTCAAAATTTCGGACCGGATGTAATACTTCTAGTCCTATCAAATAATAGTTTTTGGCAAATATGTCGCAAATGTTGCTATCTATACAGATTTATAAGTATGTATTTAGAGTTCAAGTTAGAAAAATTTTTATAAATTAAAAATTTCAAAATTCGGACCGGAAATAACATTTTTACTCTTATCGATAAGCAGTTTTTTGCAAATATTTCTCAAATTATGTTTCTGTAGATTTTTATAGGGAATAGGTATTAAAACGAAAGAGTATGCTCGAATATGTGTGTATTCAATATAAACGTATCTGTACAACTAAACTAAACAGAAATAACATCGCACATGTATATCGTATTTCCCTAGCTGCACTATATAAACAAATAGAGTACTATAAAGATGAATATGCTCATACGTAACAGAGACTTGCATTCTGATGAGTATAATAAACACACACAATTCTCGAACGTTAAGCACCACAGAAGTAATTTTTATTTATAATTTTGTACAGGAAATACTCATGACGCAAGATTTATTAAGAAAATTGTACTTTGAGCTTGTTTTGATATAATTTCTGTGTACGAAATTTTTCAAAATTCGTAACGGAAATAACATTTTTAATCAGAGGTTTATTTCATTTAGGGATATAGAATTTAAAGTTTAATTCTGAACAACTTTTTATACACACTTCGGAACGCACATACGTATAAAAAAGTCGTGTGGTGCCCACATCACATTTTATTTTCTTAGACGTAGTATAAGGAAGTATTGTGATGATGAAATTTTTCGACCACGTTTTGAAATCCCCTGATACCGTAAAAGTGGTTTTTAAAAAATGTCTGTGTGTGTGTGTCTGTCTCTCTGTGTGTGACCACGATAGCGGTCAAACCGCTATAGGTATCAGTTCCAAATTTTATATTTACGAGTATAATCTCCCTCTTGACATCTGATTAGATTTTCAGTAAAATCGGCTAACCGGAAGTAGTAGTTTACTTCAGTGAAAAAATTAAATTTTGCCAATATTTCAACTACCAAGTTTAAACAAATTTATAAAGAATTCATATGTACTCAAAATTGAATTTGAGAAGAATTTTATTATGAAAGCTTTTCGAAATTGATACCGGAAGTAGGTTTTTCACTCTTATCAAAAATAAGTATTTTGCAAATATGTCACATGTCATGCTTTTTAGACAGATACGCTACGAATATAAAAGTATTTAGAACTTTATTTTCAATATCTTCTGCATAAAAAAAATTTCAAAAGTCGGACCGGAACTATCACTTTTCCTCTTATCGAATAGCGATTTCTTGCCAATATGTCGTAAATAATGCATTCTATAAATATTTGTCAAGAGTACAAAAGTATTTAGAGTTGGGTTTTGAAATATTTTTTGTATAAATGAAATTAAAAAATTCGGACAGGAAGTAACACTTTTACTCTTAGCGAGTAGCACTTTCTATCGAATATCTCCCAAGGTATGCATTCTATAGAGATTTATTAAGAGAATAGATGTACATATAATAGGATTTTAAATAATTTTTATATAAAAAAATTTAAAACTCTAGAATTTGAAACGCACATACGTATAAGAAAGTCGTGCGGTGGCCACATCTCATTTTTTTTGTATTTTGTGTAATTACTGGATGGAGATGTTACCTGCAAAATTTTTTTAATGTAATATTTTATTTATATTATATTGACATATGCGTACATTTCGTAAAAATCACTGTCCCCCACTAATAAAGTTATCGATCTATCTAAAAAAAAATGTTTCTCCAATATACGCCGGCAATCAGTTAGGGAAGCACCGTATTCAATCTTGAAATATTATTCATTTTTCAAAATTGAATTTGATCCATAATTTGAGTGTCTCTAATAACATCGCAGATTGCGTAAAATAAGGATGAAGTGGGGGGGAAACATAAACGGAAATTAAACGTTCCGTTTTGGTAAACAGGAAGTCGACTATCGACTTCTGACAGCCCCGCACTTCTATTTTTAGAAATCGAACGCCCGAGATAACTCTCAGAAAGAAAACTTATCGGTAGTCCACCACAGAAATAAGTGTCGACTTTTGTTCCTACCCATTTAAAATTGATACAAAAAATCGTAGAATGTCCCCCAAGAACCAGTTCTGAACCTACTAATGGTGCAGGTAGGGAGGGACGACAAGTCTATGTGCACTAGAAAAAGGACGCACATATATATTACATTACATGCTGTTGACACGTCATCGACGTAATAGAAGCGTAGAAGGCCACGGTCAAGGTGAGTTTTACGTTAAATACGCAAATAGTTTATCATTGTTGGGATTCAGTGCTATATACATAGGTATCTCGTTTATCGTGACACTTGCAATTACATATTCTTTAATATGTGTGCGCTTGGATTCTAAAAATAAAGTGTTTCCTTGAGGTAATAGGAAATTGCCGTAGCAATTACCCAGAATTAAAAACTTATGAGTAATAGACTAATATGGCTAAGAAAACATGTTTGTTATTTTTAATTTTCAAATAGCTTACGACTTAATACGAAGTTTTCGGAAGCTTCAATACATAAATATTTTACATAAACATATTAGGTCACATTTGTTTAGAATTGCAACTAATGTGGATATTTTCAAGGAAGTATGAGACTTGTTTTTTACGAAGAAATAGTGTAACATCAGGCGTGATTTGTCATTCATCTCTTGACCCAAATTTGGATGGTAAATTGAATTTGGAAGCACTGTTGCCACACTGCAGACAATTTCCCCTTAAGGCGGCTTAAGCAGAGGTGCCGACTAACTGCCGGGAGGTAGGACGTAAGGTGGTGGCGCCATATGCGCTAATGTAAATTCCGCTGATGTAAGGTATTCGTTAAAATAAAACAAACACCAGAAATTTTTGTGTTTCTCATTATGTTTTTGCATTAAATTGAATACAAAGGATTAATTAAGGCTTCGTTGGAAGTACTTTCTTATAATTCAAATTATTTACTCTTCCTACATTTCACTCTTCAAGTTGGCAAAATTTACATCATGAAACGCATACGCGTATAAGAAAGTCGTGTGGTGGCCACATGGGAAAATCTAATATATTACAGTCTATACATCTATCATTAACTTTGTTTGCAACAACGCAATACTTAAGCATGACAGTTTTCAATGTCCCCTAAAGAATAAAACCCCAAAATTACTCCCTCGTTTCAAAAAAAAGCCCCTAAATCTAGAGGGAAACACCCAAGTTGGCAACGCTGCTGAGAGGCACACGTAAACTCTCGTGCTGAGTCTTTCTAACCCCTTCGCTCAGCTTGTACTACCTGTAATATGATTTTTTTTTAATTTACCAGCTATTTTATTAATATTTTCGACATTTTGTGACATCTGTAGAATAGTATAAATTCTAATCTCAGACTCAAGCCAACATTCTCTTTGGCAAATGCATTTTGATAATATAATAAACATTGAAGAAAATTCTATAGTACCGACCGATCTATCAACTTTCGTACAGAGTTCTGTTATTACATTTTTATTTGCTGAGATTTTGGTCAGGAGGCGTTGGAACTTTTTTCTGGCCTTCTACATATGTTTACAGTGCTGGAATTGTTTTGGTTTATTTTGCATTTCCTTGTGAAAAAACGTTTGCTCTACCTAGCAATTACAGCTTGATCAAAAGGTTGTGAAATTCGCTGGGAAAGGTAACAAAAAGCTTTTCTGTGTTTTGCTATTTTTCAAGTATTTATTACTTTTTCCAAGCGAAAATGGCTAGAAGTAAACCACTTTCTGAAAAGGAACTACATGATTGATTGAGAGCGGCCTAATCTGATCTAGAATACCTAAGTAATGAGGATGCTGAGGGATGCGAAGCTGCCTACGACCCCTCCCCCTCCCGGGTGGGACATATTTTACACATTTCTAATATCCACATTAACTGTTTATCAAGTTCTAAAAATGAGAATGGTGCAAGTGATGTGGGAGCAGAGGAAATGAACATAGGGCCAGTAGCTGGAACCTCTTCGTAGGCAAAATCCTTATGAGGAGTCGTGTTTCGTCGTGTGAAACACCTCCTACGTCTAGCAGCTCAGTGTCTCCAGCAACCTCTTTAACTAGTAGACGTCGATCAGAAAATACCCCGTTCAAAGAAGTGAGGCTGGGCAACATTGGGCACTTCCCAGTTTCTGATGACAAGCCAACGCACTCACAAGCACAGTGTAAATATCCTGAATGCACAGAAAAGACACGTGTGAAATGCCAAGAGCACCTATGTGTGCAAAAAAACAAATTGTTTCATGTTGTACCATTCAAAATAAATACTTTTTTGTATTTCTTTTTTTTTTGTAATAAACAGTGAGTCGTAGTGTACTTACCAGTAGTACTTTCATTTTTCGAACATTTATTTACGCCAATTAGAGTAACCTTAAAAATTATTGTAAAAGATTCATTTTCTGTTCCCGAAATATGAAAACTTTATATTGAAGAAAGTGAAAGTCATCTATATGTTAAGATGCTTAACACTGTGAATCAATGTTGTTTCTTTGCTTATGGTTCACCATGCTCTATTACATATGGTCATGAGATACGGAATCCTCCTTTGAGGATGTAAGGCGGGGGTGGGGGTTAGCACGAGTAAAGAGACTCATTTTGCAAATGAAAGCAGCAAAATAATTACGCGTACGAAACATCATAATAGCATATTAAAAAACCATTTTCGTAAGACATGATTTTTGGAAATGCGTTTGTTTAGAAAACGAGCCCTTCGCGGCATGTTTTCAAAAGAACAAGTGGGAAAAATGCCTTATACATTTTTTTAAAATTTAGTTATACTATTTTTTTCTTTTTCGTGTATTAACAGTGCAAAAAAAAGTTAAAAATAAAGTTTAGTTTTTTTGAAGTTGTTACACCGAATTTTAAATATTTGAATATCGGCGATGTTGAGAAATAAATTTCAATACTAATATTACAGATTTTATAAACAATATGGCCTCAAGTCAATACCTCGTAAGTCCAAAATTTTACAATTTCGGATTTCGCGCCATTCTAATCGTGAAGGCGTTCTATACCATCACGCATCATAATCAACGCTCAGTAAAAATCGTTGGCGGGATTACGCGGCCAGATACAATAACACGTATCTCAATGGTGAAAAAAACGTGGACAATACCAAGCAAATCTGCACATTCTGCATACAAAAACTTGAGCGTCAGTGTTTGGTTCAGGTAAACGATTTGTTATGAAAATACTATTCCTTATAAACAGTCGTTTAAATTAATCAACTAATATTTAGAAATGTTTAGGCATATTATATTCAAATATTTTGATAATTTCATGCTGTTTGTAACTGCCGGACTTACAGGTTGTTAAAATTTCATTCTAACCCGGTTTACGTGGAATTGTTTACAACGTTTCAAAATTAAAGATATTCATGAACCAAAAAATGCTTGTGATCTGCAATAACCAAGAATCTCTCCAAAGAAAAGACTAGAGTACCTGATTTATTTTAACTGAAGACTTAGGTGATAAGAAGAATTATTATGGATCTGCTTTGAATTTATTGATCATGACAGTTGACATTTTGAATGATGATAATGCTTTAAATTACGAAGAAGACCAGACTGTCAATAGCATACTACTACTACGGCCAAATTTAAGTTATCAATGCGAAGCTGATACTGAGGTTAATTTGTTTCAACCCAGCTCTTCTGATTATCAAAAGTCATTGAAAAAATCAACACTTGCAGTGAAAGTCGAACCGAATTGGCCACAATTCTGTAAGAGGCTCTTTGGAGATATAATGAACAGCAAAAGAAGGAAACGGAGAAAATATTTAAGGCCAAACTGTAGAGTTAAGAAGATCATAAGAAGTACCTAAGCAAAAGTGGAAGCAAAAGCATCAATAATATTAATATTCTTAGATTTGCCTATCCAAGTATCATTATAAAACATTCTTATGTATTGATATTATTCTCTTTGTATATTATATGCTATATTGTTATTTATACGAAATACTTCTATCTGGAATCTTTAACGCATGAACAAACCTAATTATATAAATTATTATTTTTATACTACCAGATTACCATTATAAATTGCAGCACTTCCACAAATTCCGTAAATAGTATTATAATTAATAATTCTCTAATTATGGTTACGCAAGTACTCATGTTATGTGTGCGTAGATTAGCCGTCATGAAAATCCACACGACAGAAAATTCCCGCAATTGCGCAGCGTAATTAAAAGGGACCCCACTTGCATTTAGATCAGGGGGAGAATGCTTCTCTCGTATAAAATGTAATGCAAGCGTGTAATTCTAAAATCAATGAGTGGACATACGCAATGCAGTAGTCAATATCGGGTCCGGACGAATCCACCGTGCACCCCAAAATACCAAACCCCAAGGTCAGTCAAGGTCAACCCAAACAAAACCTCTCCTGAATTAATAATAATATACGTACATGCACAAGGTTTACAATGTTGGTGGTGTTTATCCTCTGACAATGAAATAACAATTTCAACTATACGTGTGCATGGTGTTGACGGTACTAGCTAAATACGTACCCTTAATGCACGATATGGATTGGATGAAATGTATATTTGCATTCGACATCATCCCTCGTAACGTTTTGACGTAAACAAATATCATTCCGTCTCTATTATAAAATAGTAATAGTGTTAGTAGCAAACACAATATATGTATTTTGAAAATAATAGCCGTGCCCCAGAAAGATATATTTTTAAGTTAAATAAAAATATTTTCTCAACAAATATTCATGCATTAAAAATGTTGTAAAATTGGTATATTATTTGCGATTATAAAATGCTTTTTAATTGTAAAATTAAAACAAACACAAACACAACTGCGTATCGAAATGTATTATTGGCAATGAAACTAGAAATTCTATATTTTGCAAACTTATTGGATGGCCGAGGAAGTTATAGAAGAGTTTCAGTCTTGATTGAAAATCCATGGCAACGGAATATTTAATTGAAAAGAGTAGTAACAAATTTTATGTACATATTTGAAAATGACTTCGATAAGATAAAACAAAAAAATGCAATTATAGTTTGGGAATGAAAGTAAAGTAAATTTAATGAATTGTGTGATAATAAATTATAAATATAAAAACTGAAATAAATAAACTGGAAACGTAAAAAAATAGTTTGAAAAGGAAGAAGAAAATTATGACAAATTTAAAGACCAGATTATCGGAAAAAAATAGAATATAATAGAAAGCTTTCCATATTTTATGTATATTTTATATAATTGTTAAAAATATAAAGCTATAATTAGAGAATATAATCCCGGGATTCCGGGATTAGACTATGTGGTTTCTAATTGGGCTCAAATGGGGAAAAAATGAAGTAATTTCTTAAAAATTATTTATTAATATTGTTGCACAACACAATACACAATATAATAAAATAAGGAACAAAAAAAGGTAATACAAAAAAACTATTTAGAATGTCGAAAATACAATCGACTAAATATCAAAGCATCCAATGTTTGACTTCCAAGCCTGCGTCGTAGTTTATTGCCAACATAAGCAGCAGCTGAAATAGCTCGCTCAGATTCTACATTGGTTGGATGAATAGACAATAGATACTTATATGCTAATTCTCAGTGATATCCACGAACTCCTCCATTTTCGAACAGGCTCATTTCGCATCTAATACTATTTACCAACCCCGATTCATTTTGTACTTCAGGATCTGGGGATTCCATGTTCTTATTAATTTCTAGCTGTAACTTCTCCTTTAGTGTCAATTGGGGTTGGGATGTTTGTTGCCTTGGCTCATCATCTGTTTGTGATCCTGACATTTCTTCCTCTTCCCTGTCATCTCGACTATTTAGTCTTTTAACAATACTCTTTATTTGCTTCCTCACTAAAGCTTGTGTAGGAACTGGAAGTAAGTCAAGCCATTCCAAATCCGATAATAACTGATTTTCATCATCTTTTCGTGGATTTTGTAAATAATTCAACACACCAGTTAAATCATCGCTTCGTCGTTGCTTTATACGTTCGACTAAGGATGTTTTCATTTTATTGGCGAGTGCTGAGTTTTTGCTAGACAAATTATTTTATAAGAAATTTCAAACCGGCATCAGCTGTACATAAATTAACATCTCGCCGACAGATTGCTTCTACTGTTAATTTAATTGGGGTCACCACATCGATCTATCTACAAGAGTTTTCTGAATGCAGGTTTTTAAATGAGAAAATCGTTCCAGCATGGTTAAAAGGCTATTCCACCTGGTTTTACAGTCCAAAAAAAGTGACAGCTCTTTTTCATGTTCAATCTTCACATATTTTTGAAGAACTGTTTCATTTTTCAAATGTGATCTTTTGAAATACACTACAACTTTACGGATTTTCGTTATCAGCTCATTAATGTTAACATCTTTTGTTAACTCTGGTATGTGTTCTCGGTCGGGATCAAAAAACGGCGGGGATCCCGAGATCCCGGGGCTCGGAATCCCGGGATTGTATTCCCTAGCTATAATAAATGCTTATATAGAATTAAAACAAACTATTTCATCAACAAACCATATTATCCACGTCGATAATTTTTTTAAAACAAACAATCAATATACTTCTTTAAAAAAAAATGTTATGATACAGTTAATTGATGAGGCTGATACATGTTGAAACTCCATATTTAACTGAATAAATAAAATACGTAAACTTGGTTTCAAAAAATTATTTAATAATATCACTACAATATCGTTTCACCAAACTTTGGCTTCATCAGGTGATGGGTAACTGAATATACACAAAAGCATGGGATATGAGTGGGGGTATTTTATAAACTCAATGGAGAATAATTGAACTGAGTCTGATCGTTTAAAGCACGACCTAATTTACTGTATCTATATTTATTTATAAGGTTTCTAATAAATTAAGTTTCTGTCCTTTGCCTTATATATGTAAAACTTTGAAATCTCTATTGAATTCGTGTTTTTCATCTATACAATGCGTTGCGAAAGTAGAGTCCGTTTTTTTACCCATATAACTTTTTTCATGTTCCCCGATCCTCTGTTCAAAAGTACGGCCTGTCTGACCCACATATACCTTATCACTATCACACTCACAAGTCAACATATAGACCCCCGATTTCAACCTTTTATCCGTTTTATCTTTATCGTTTCTAATATATTTTTGAACTGAATTATTAGTTTTAAATGCTATTGACTCATTTTTAACGTTTTTAATTAGTTTACCTATTTTTATTGATGTATGTCCTATATAGGTTGAAAGCATTATATTTGTTATCTGAATTTTCTTGTATTTTTGGATAAATTAACGATAAAGCCTCCTTTTTTCGTTACCCTTAGAAATAAATAGATACAGTAAATTAGGTCGTGCTTTAAACGATCAGACTCAGTTCAATTATTCCTCGTTGTTACAATGCTATAATTTATAAAATACCCCCACTCATATCCCATGCTTTTGTGACACTATACATACATTATATTGTTATAATTTTGTATATTCAGTTACTCATCACCTGATGAAGCCAAAGTTTGGCGAAACGATATTGTAGTGATATTATTAAATAATTTCTTGAAGCCAAGTTGACGTATTTTATTTATTCAGTTAATGTTATGATAATTTAAGAATTTCCTAATGTATTAGTCTTTTTGCATGCGTGATAGCAATTATGTAAATAAAATATTATTATTATTGTAACAGCTTAGCTATGTAACAAACAGTCTATTTACAAAAAGTAACTGTGAATAAGTATTTAATTACTGAATTATTTAAAATGAAATCAATGTTTGCGAATAAAAATATCTTGAGTATAACTTCACTCTTATATCTAAATTCTCACAATTAGTGTTAAAATGTGACAGCAGGGATAAAAGAAGAAACGAAGAATATATATGCTAAAAATCACGTAAGTAGGTTTATGTTTAAACTCCTAAAAAGCCTGTAAATAAAATTACACTGAAGTTTTGTTAAATATGTACGCATCAAATTGGTCGATTTTTAGAGAAAATATTCAGGCATCCAAATTGACAAGGAGGTTTCCTGAAATTAGAGACAAAATTTTCAACTGTATGGGATTAAACAGTATGGTAGTCTCTTCAGCTACTATTTACAGTTTTCCTACTAAGCTATAAGACTTATTCAAGGCTATTCCTTTTTCTGCATCCATATATTCAATATGTATGGATGTAAGAACCACACGACTTTTTTATACGCATGTGTGTTTTCAATTTTTTTTACTTAAGTTACTATATAAATTAAGTTTTCAATACTTAATCTTCCTAATAAAATAAACCTGTGAATAAAAAAAGACTTGTTAAAATAACCTTTATAGAATGCATAATTTGCTAGATATTTCAACGCAACTGCTATTAGATAAACCTACAAGTGCTACTAAAGCTTGACTTTTATATTTTCAATACTTCCGTTTAGAAAGCATAACTTGCGAGACATTCGCAAAAAAATTTGCTTTCCGTTTTTTATAAAAATTTTCTCAAATTCGGTTGTGACTATTTTTCATTAAAAATCTTATCAGAACTCACGAGGAAGATTATGCTCGTAAAAAAGAAGATGAATGAGAAAGAATGGAGATATAGAGTGAGAGAGAGAAAGAGAACACAAACATTCAAAGACCACTTTTTTTGGTATCAGGGCCGTTCGCAAGACCTGGACGTCTGCAAAAATCTCGAGGTCGAAGTTTTCGTCATCACAATACTTCCTCATACTACGTATTAGAAAGTAAAAAACGTGAAAATTGCTATCCCTATAAAGAAACAAATGGCATTAATTTTAAACTATAACCTAATACAGCACATATTTATATAAAGTACTGGATGTATCAGGTATACAATGTGGTTATGTAGATCAGTTTCCATGTATATCTTGATGAAATTACTTTCTTATAAGTAGGTATAAGAAAGTATTGTGATAATAACATTTTTCGTCCTCGAACTTTTCGAATGTACAGGTTTTGTAGACCTCTGATACTGAAAAAGATGTTTTTAAAAAATTCTCTTTCACTCTCTCTCTCTCGCTTTGTATGTGTATGTGCCCCCACCATGGGGGCCAAACGCCGAAAGCTTACTTCATATTTATGATATACAGCATGTGTCAATTTTCATTAGCCATAGGCGATTAATCCATACAGTACGTGGCAACATAGTACCCCTTCTTTCCTTTCCAATGCCAACACGACCGATGCATGTTCGTAAATGCAAGTTAGCGTGGTTAGCAGTAGCTATTCGACCACCGGCTTGGGTGTTTGTAATGCGTTCAGAAATAATATTTACGAGTTGCAAGGATTTGTTTTTCTTTTTCCTTTCAGTAAATGCAGAGAATTATTAAGCTGCGTTCACACTGCATGACACAAACAAAAGCGAAATTCTAATAAAATTAAAAATAAGGTAAATAAAAAAGGATTCTGAAAATAATAATAAAAAACTACTAGATCAAGAGATCGCGGCGGTCATTTGATGTTTCCCGTTCCAGTAATAAGACGGCTTTTATTGCAGACTAGATCGCAACGTGTTCGCAGCTAAACATTGAATGTAGAAGTGGGAGGATCGGAGAAAATCGTTGTGATGTCGATTGTTGCCGGGATTGGTGACGGACAGTAGGGGTGCCATGTTGCCACGCATTACTTGTATACGTATAAATCGCACGTAAACATTGAATCCCAATACCTAATGAAAATTGACACATGCGGTATATCATCACAATACTGGAAAAGTATTGATATACTAATTGTCTTGACATAGGTTAAAAGACATTTTTCTTTTATTTTCACATTTACAGTGCTTTTATGAAGACACATTTAGAGGAAACATAATAAAACGACATTCCGAAGTATGATTCAATATTTATCGAGTATTTATTGCAAGTATTATAACACAAAATTCTTGGAAATAATTACATACGTGTCTATCTATGCATGAGCACGCTCCAAATTCTAGTGCACATAAATAATTACATAAATATTATTACCAAGAAAACGTACACATTAAGAAAAAAAAGATATTACATACATGTACATAATCACGTATGAATATTTGTATTCGTCCGTAATCATATTATTATTCACTTGGCAAAAACTATAAAATTTAATAACTGAGATTATGGAATATCAACAATGACAATATTGCAGAGCTTAAATAATATTGCAAGTAATGAACCCATAAACTATGAATCATTGAATAACAAATATAAATGCATTATACTTCTATGTTGCAATACTTTCTTACTCGTCGGTCTTTAATAAATCTAGCCGGGGGCAATGGGGGAGGGGGTAAGTTTAACATCCACTATAAATGTATTCTTCAAAATTTTAAAATCGTGTGACAGCTTTCATATAAATTATAGTAATAAATGCAATACAAAGGGCTTAACACTTAAGATTAATTATGCACAAACTTCAACAATTAGAAATGCACTCACTTTTAATTTCGGTTTTCAAGTTGTCTATTAATCACAGAGTTAGATAAATAATGTTCTTTTCGTTATTTATATAGTCTTTTAATTTGTTTCCATTTTGTTCGTATATTATGCGTTTTTGTTCAATTCGCTTTTTATGCTAAGCGTAATCAATATAATCTTTAAGCAATAAGAGTTGATGGAGAGTTCCTGATTGATTATTTTCTAATTTGGGGCGATCTTTACAAATATCCGAATAAATGTTTGGCAATTTTGTTCTTCACGGTATTTACTACTTTGATATGCACCTAGGCATAGAAGCTGTCATTATTAAACCTTACATGCAGAGAGGGTGGAGTTAAACATTAACTGATCTGGCAGTGGATACCTGGAGAATATATTATATACGCAATTTTTTTCATGTAACATATACACTCGGATTCAAGATAGTCCTTGCGTTACTAATATATAATTCTATCAAAGAATTATGTCTACATCCAAATAAGAAATAGTATCTACTTGTACAACAAGGATAGAGTAAGCGAATGCAAGTAGATACTATTTCTTATTTAGATGTAGCCATAATTCTCTGATAGAATTATATATTAGTGACGCAGGGTGTTAAGAACTTAAGATCTTTTATTTTATTTTATTTTTATTTTTGCTTTTATATATGAATGTTTTTCTTTACTTTTACGTATTATTAGGTATATTTTTGCAATGTATGTCTTACATATTTTTTAACTTTTATTTATATTATCATATTTAAACGTAAAACAACGCCCAAAGAAAAGCTGCTTTCTGAAATCATTTTTAGGGTCCAAAAAAAAGTTGGATGACAGAAGAATTGGTATTAGACTGGTTGAATGTGGTATGGGGGAAACGACTAGCTTCTCTGAGAAACCCTCCCTCTATGATAGCCCTTGATGGATTTTGAGGCCACCTCACGTCAGGTGTTACGGAAAAAATTGAAACAGTCAATTCCGATATGGTAATAATACAGACATCCCAGCTGCAAGTCTTGGATAAACATTGGCTATTAACAGGCAGGCAATCCCTCCATTCCTTTACCATCAGGAAAAATAAAAAAAACTCAGTTTTACTTGTAGGAAAATGTACTGTGACCGCCTGGCAGAAGATCGAACCTAAATCGATAGTTAATAGGTTTGTTCGGGTTTAATATTACGAACGGTTCTAACACAGTTCTGTTACTGCGCAGAACTGTGTGCGTCATAGTACACCGTTCGGAACGGTCTGGGAACGGTTCCGAACGATTCGATGCCTTTATCCCGAATTAGTTCTGCAGTCCTAGAACGGTTCCAGAACTGACAATCAGAAACCAAAACACGAAATTTTTAGTTCCAGAACAGTTCCGGAAACCCGAACACTTAACATATTTCTGCGCATGACGTGAACTGTTCTGGAATCGTTCTTAGCGAAACAAAAACAAACCTAATGTTTCAAGAAATGCAGCATTTCCAATAATTTAAACGGGTCTGAAAATAACATTTTGTGGGAGACTGAATGCGTGAACGAATGTACTGACGCCACCGATGCGTGATCAAAGAGTTCTGATTATAAAAACAATTCAGATTTTGAATAAACATTTCCTTTTTTATTTTCCTTTCTCTTAAGTATGTTGTTACCTACCAAATATTAATTTTGTTTTATATTATTTAATTTTATTGGCACGAATGGAGCTTGCGTCATTACTTATTATTAAATAATAAATATGTACTTATGTGATTATTTTTTTCTAAATATGTTATCAAAACTGTTGGTTTCGTACTATATTCGAGCTAACACGGTAGACTTGAAATGAAGTTAAAATAATATGTATAAACACTGCTTACAAATTTGCATTATAAACAGTTGGTATACACATGATCCTACGTAATGACGTTTTCTGCCAAAATTGCAATTAATTTTTTTTTTAATGGAAAACAAAGTTAAAACATGACAGATAACATCACAATAAGTGCAATAATGAAAGCACTATAGAATAACGTTGTTATTATTTCTTCCTCTTCCTGTTCTTACATACATTTCATTAGTATATTAGGTATGCGGTTTTTGTAAACAAGTAAATCATGGGAACAGTCTTTGCATAGAATATTGGATATAAACTGGCAAATATCAGAGTGGGCAGTAAAATAGTTAAGATTCACACCATGTTCCACATTATTTACAATAAAACCTTGAGACTTAAAACTTATAATGATAGGCAAATACGAGATAGTCATACGTGCAATCAAACACACACATCTGCCTGTTTACTGTTCTCGCTTCACAGAATATAAACAATCGTGATATTGTTGGTCGTATTGGTAATTATTCATGAGATGAACATGTGGTCTGAAAATTAAAATCAACTTTTCATAGTGTAAATTTCATACTTGACGTGTCAACAATTTTTTTACTTTTATAATGTTTTATAATTAAGTTTTTATTTATTTAATTATTTGTTGATTTGTCCGACGGTATTAACCAGAGAAAAAAACATAGTAAGAAGAAACATATTACAGTAATAGAATTTCAATTAATTCTAATAATTACTAGCATGTAAATTATATAAATTTACACATAAACATATCGGCGATTTAATTAATAAATTACCTTGGGCAATATTCGCATAAAAAGTATTCATTCGTGTTTAGATACTACGTGAAAATACTCAGGGAACTACGAAATTTAATTTCCCTAAAGCCTGTTACATTTGTCTACTAATTCATGAATTCATCCATGAATTAGTCATGAACAAAAATTGATGAGTGTCATACAAAAATCGGCGTCAATTCCAGTTCATGAATTAATTGGTGAACTAATTCCTAAAATATCGTCAACTTTCTAGTAATTTTTAGAAACTTTTATATTTTTATGTTAGATGTCAACCAGCACTTATTTACGTCCTAAGTGATTTAAAATTTACCGTTACAGGTGATTACGGTCGGCATGAAAGAGGGGAAAGCCCCTGGAATCTATGGTATACCCCTGGAAGCAATTAAAATAGCAGTCAGAACAATACCAAACTAGATACTGAATCGAATAAATCGACTTCTAAGAGACCAGGTATTGCCAAGTTAGTAGAAGCTTGCTAAAATAGTCTTACTACCAAAAGTAGCCAAGGGCATCGAGGATACTCCAAGATACAGACCTCTGTGCTTGCTTAATACGATAAGTAAACTCTTAGAAGCAATTATCAGGGAGGGACTAAACGGAGAAATCGAAAGAAAGGGAGGATTGCATGATAATCAATACGGTTTTCGCAAGGGTAGGTACACTATTCAGGCTCTGGAAATAGTAGTAAACACACTTGATGCATGTGATAGGCGGTGGTGCATTTTAGTGACCTTAGATGTAAAGAATGCATTCAACACAGCAAATCACAATCTCTCATAATGGAAAAACTTCGTGAGGGGAGGTGTCTGAGTATCTGAGAAACCTGATATCAAATTATCTGGAAAACCGAAGGATACTGTTGAGTGAGGATGAGATGATGGAAGTAACTGCGGGGTACCACTGGGATCACTCTTGGGTCCTACATTGTGAAATATTCTATATGATGGTGTACTTGGTGTAGAACTTACGGAAATGGCGACGTCCATTGGGTTTGCTGATGATTTTTAGCGATCGTAGTAACAGCAGATAATGAAATCGATCTAATGAGACACACAAATGAGTGCCTGAGGAGAATCAACGTCTAGATGGACAGACATAAATTAGAACTGGAACCAACA
This sequence comes from Amphimallon solstitiale, assembly GCA_963170755.1. Classification (NCBI taxonomy): domain Eukaryota; kingdom Metazoa; phylum Arthropoda; class Insecta; order Coleoptera; family Scarabaeidae; genus Amphimallon; species Amphimallon solstitiale. The sequence goes on along the minus strand of OY720681.1, from coordinate 79,158,492 downwards.
AAAACTGAAATAGTTATTCTAAAAGGGAAAAGGAAAAGAGACAACATTGTGTTTAGGATAGGGAATGAGGAAGTAGTGCCTTCAAAAGAAGTAAAATACCTAGGTGTAAATTTTGATGGAAAGGGTTCATTCGGTAAGCATGTCGAGAAGGTTGCTGCAAAGACAGAGGAACGGGCATCAAGCCTCGCGAGACTTATGCCCAATATCAACGGACCAAGCAGTCTGAAGAGAAGTTTCCTGTGTTCGGTTGTCCATAGCATCCTCTTATATGGGGCTCCAATATGGTACAGAGCGATGAATATTAAAAAAAAAACGTGAATACAATAACCGAAATTCAAAGAAAAATGATGCTGCGTGTAGCATCGGCATATATGACTGTTTCAACTGTTGCGCTGCAAGTGTTCATGAGAGATGGTATATATACAATCGCAGAGATGAAGGAAGAGACATAGTGAAGAAACTCGCAAGGCGAATAAGCATGAGCAACTGGCAATAAGAATGGAATGATAATGTTGATATGACCCAGTGGACCAAGAGACTCATCCCACATATATAGAGGAATGGGTCAGTTGCAAACATCGTAGTATTGATTATTATTTACACAGGCTTTAAACCTTGTTGGAAAGGCGATCTAAAGAACGGTTAACACAGACATTTTCAGGCCAAGTATCTGGATTTTTTTATTCTATCTAAGGATTTTGATGTTACAGAAAATTTCAAAGACGAATATCGATCCGGGTGTTTACTCTGCATGGGAGTATAGATGGCATCTTCTATATTTTTAGATTTAAGAAATTCCATGAATTTATCGATTGATAAATTTGGTTGAAGATTGTAAATATGAAAATGGTAATACCTTGTAGCTCCTTTAATTGAAGAGGCTCCAACAACACTCCCACAAATAACTTCCATTTTTCATGATTTCTTAGGTCCCTACTGTTCTCCATTCTAAGGAATTTATTTCATTATTTTGTGTAGCCGCAATCTTTATATCAGCATCATTTATTTTCAGTTTATTCATTCCAACTTTTTGTTTGGTGGATTTCGTAGTAGGTACATATTTACAATATCTTTTTCTTGTACATTTTTATCATAAGTACTTTTTTCTTGACTATTTGTAACGTTTTGTATATTCCCTGCATTCATATTTGTAAGCAGATGAATTAAATGAATATTAGAATCCTTCAAGATCTGTACTTGTTTCTTAAAAGGCAAATTTCATTTTTCATTTCTATTAGTACCTTATGGTTTTTGTCCAGTTCTTTTTGTACAATTATTGACACTATTTCAGCAAACTCACTGCTTTCAAAAAACTGCACAACTTTTTCCATTTTTCCATACCAGAACCGAGTTTCTGGCGGAATTAGTATTATTTACAGTTTATTAAATATTTGTATTAACAAATAATCACCATATAAAATTTAAACACAAACTGCCAAACACGGCAGACACGTCTGTTCCGTGGCATACGCAAATATACACGACATAGACGTAACATTCAATTTGCACATTTTTTGAAATTTCGCTCACACATTATAGCTTCATTATAATTTTTGCATTTTTCATTTATTTTTTCTAGTTCATCTTCCGAAGATGTCAAATCTTTCCACAAAGTTTAAAATTGTAATACTAGTGAATTTCTGGTCTTTATTGATTAATCTAATTGAGAAGGTCTTTCTTCAAATTAGTCCATTCAACGCGGAGTTTTACGTAAAACTTTTTCAGTGATAATATAATGTTTATTTTTTATTCACTGTCACAGAATTTCATTCTTCATCAAGTTAACAATATTAAAATTTATATTTATGGTATTGTATATGAGGGTTTCCGACTCCCTTTCTTCGTTCTGTACGTCTATAAAAAAAATATTTAACGTTGGTGGTTAATTACAAACACAAAGTAACTTCATTAATCAACAATTTTTAAAAATTATATAATTTCTTCGAATATTGGCTTATAAAACGTAATCATCTAAAGAACCTAAATTTCAACTACATAACCTCTAAATTATTCAAAAACGAAAACTACTTTACAAATTGTTTTAATCAGAATTTGATTTCTTTTTCTCTTAAAATGAATCGGATGTGTTGCTTCAATCCAAGGCCATCAGGTCTCGGCGATCCACTGACTTCTATTTAAATATACACTTATACTCTTGAAGGTCATAGTTAAACAGTCGTGTGTTCAGCCGTCTCTATTCAATAAGCACAAGTGTAAGGATGGACGTGTTCACACACATACAATGTAAATAAAAAGCTAAGGAACTGGTTACATGTTATTTGTAAAACTCGTAAATCCAGCGGAGTAATGTCATAGGTCGATAAAACGCAAGATGGCATGTCAACCGATAATATTATACTAAAGGTACCGGTACCGGTAATAATTACTAAACCTACCTATTTGAAAATACAAGCCATTTTATTTGAAATGCGATTTCTTGTTTTTCGAAAAATTTAAGGAGAGAAGGAGTGTTGAATAATAAAAGCTTTACATATAAATTACTACATACACTAGTATATTTCTTGTGTATTTCAATTTTTTACCAGTAAAGTGTTTTTACATTATTAAATATTATCATATTTATCTAATTAAAATGTCACAAGAATTATTCATTTGCGTTCAGTTATTCATTGTATACTGTGTGTAGAAACACATTCAAAGATAAATGATTATTTTCAACATTCAACTCTACTGTTATGGGCATTCTATTCTAACCTCACTTTCCAATATTTTATAACTCGTCAGCAGAAGCTTTTAACGCTGAACGCACACAAGTTATACAAGCAAGTTGTTAAACAACAGTTGCGATCGGCAATACACTCTTTTTCATCACTTATGTCAAAACTGTTCGGCAATGACAAATCAAGCTGTTTCTGACACGTCAGAAGCGGTCGGTAATGAAGGGATGGATCGAAAACATGGAGCTAGCTCAGCGATATATGAATATTTGTGTAGGTGATGGTTATGTGTCACGCATTGATTTGTTATACTTGGAATTTAACTGGAAGTTTTTATATAAACGTTGTATGTGTTATATTCTTGTGTGAGTCCCTCAAAGTGAAGTGAAAAATAATCTATGAAGACGTGTCGAATAAATTACATATTATTCCTTGTATACTTCACTTTTCGTCCAGTAAAGTATTATTGCATTGTTAAATATTACATATCATAATTATTTAATTGACATGTCACAAAAATTATTGATTTGTGTTCAGAAATCATTGTATATTGCGTGTAGAAACACATTTATATCAAAGATAAATGATTATTTGCAACATTAAACTCTTAACTACTATTATGGGCATTCTATTCTAACCTCACTTTCCAATATTTTATCTCTTCAGCAGATGCTTTTAACGCTGAACGCATACAAGTTATACAAAGCAATTTGATAAACAATATAAAAGTATACCAGAGTCCAGTGGGAGGGATAGCAAGGTAATTTAGCTAGAAGTTCTTATATAAACGTTGTATGACTTGTATGTGTTACATTCTTGTCTAAGTCTATCAACGCGTTAATGTAATAATATTTACTGCACACATATAATTGATTTAACGTCATTTGCATTCAGGAATGTTTACGTTTTAGAATTTCCACTCCCGCGTCAATTCAAATTAATTGTCAAATTTTACATTAGAATCCCATAAGCGCCGTCTAAAGAATTTTCAACAGTGATTTTAAAAATTATGGAAATAAACGAATCAACATTGTTAACAATGGCATTGATTCACCTGCTCTTTTTCATCAAGTTAATTTCTTAGTACCCAGGTATGCTGCCAGATTAGCTGATATATTCTACGTATCACAGCTGGGACAAATGTTTTATTGAAATCCCCCCTCTATCATATGTGTATGAATGCTAACCGTTCTTTGCATAGAGTACAATCTAATTTTTTTATTCATTTTATTTTGGCATAGTATATTTTTTATTATTGTACCGTATTATCAATTATTGTTAATTATTGTTACATTTTGTATTTTACCCTGTAAATAGATGTTTCTGTTGGGTAATAAAGATTATTATTATTATCCTTATTCTAACTTAATCTAATCTTACCTATAAAGCTTAATTAATTGACATTAAATTCAATGTGATCTCGGTTGACACTAATTATAAATTATATACAGGGTTGAAACCACAACAATATGTATCTTTTTTAAATAATATTATAGACGTGTGAGCTTTGTAAAGAATGTAAGTATTTGTGATGAAAATAAAACAACCGAAATTCGTTGGTGTCCATATTCACATGGACACACCTACTTGGCTTAGTTTTAATTTTAGGTGTAAAAGAAAATCAAAAATACAATAACAGAATTGTTTACCATCAAAATAAAGCAAACACAAGCCAAGAGGTTATTTTGAACGTGCTCGGGAAGAAAAATACTTTATAGAAATCTAGCTTGGCATGGTGATCAGCACCAACAAATAAAGTTACGTAACATGCTAAAATTAAAATGTTTTTTATGCCCGCGTGTTGCTTTCATTAAGGCAATAGATTAGAATATAGATTTTTCATATTTTAAGGAGATCATTGCGGTATTTATACATATACATATTAAAAATATTATTTATTTACACTGCTACCTTATAGTGCAAGTTAGAAAATATACTCCACGTAAATAATTCCGTTTATAAATTTAGATTTCGCATGCATGTTTAAGCTCACCTGTCAATATGAAAAAACGCAAAAACGAAGAACAATTTGAAACGCCTGCGCGCTAAAACTGAACATGTTTATTACTCGGTCTGCTGAAGTGGAAAGTTTTATTAAATAATAAAACCTCGCATAGAGAATATTTCAGTTGAAAAACAGGGAAATAGATGTAAATTGAACATTTTGCGGATGAATTTTAGAATTGTACAAGTCGGAACAGGATTAACCATGTGAGAGAAGGAAAGGTGTCGGATACATATATTCTAGAAAGCTCGTAATTCTGTCCCGGAGGAACAACAAACCCATAAACTATCGGGTGTTGGCGCAGACAGTGTGATTCCAGTATATAGAGAGAACCCTTCACGTTATATCATACATTTGTCATGTTAGGAAATTGAAATAAAATGTGTACTGCTGCAAATGGAGACCGGTTTTATTAATACATTATCGACCTACCACACGAACATGTAACAGAAGTGTATTGGCACGTGATTACGTTAATACCTTATGTGTTTTTGTTTATTTAAAATATTTCAGTTGGCAGACGACTAAATATCTCTTATTAAGGCATGAAATCGATCAGTATTGTGGGAAGGAAAACTTGCAACGAAAACTATCGATGCTTATAAAAAATATGGGAGAAAGAAACTGTTTGTAAAACTACGCATACCTAAATAAAAATTTGTTTATAATGTACTAACAAATAATGTTGATGTTACAGTGCTTTTTTACCATTTGCTTTCCCCTTTTTCTTAGTCAAACAAGATTTCCATTTTACCAAAATATTGAAATAAACTTCTTATACCTATAGCATTTCAAATGAAATATTGGAAAATGTTCGTGAGCTCCTTTAGTTGTAAGATTTCTTGGGTTCGATGGAATCTAACATTATCCACGACGAAATGAGCGCTTTGGATATCATCTTCATGTAAATGATTTATTAAATTACTTAAAAAATTTCCAAAATGTTCTGCATTATACGGTATGTCCTGTATTTAAAATAAGTATCGTGTGAAGAAATTAGTCATTGCAGCAGCAATAGAAAAAGTACTTCCTCTTATCTGGTCTTTGACTTCCGTTGCTCTGGTATTTTTCTGTGATCCACCATATACCGTAGTCGACATATTTTAATTTCTGATACGAAAGTAGAAAGAGGAAAAAAGCGCGACGAAATAAACTAAAGATAAACATAAGCGAGGCCGCCAAGACAGTACACTCGACAAATGTTTCCTATGAAATGTAAGGCGTGAGGGTCCACCGACACTGCGTTGCTCTCCCACCACTGTTAGCAAGCAGGCATCGCTGCATATTATACGGTCATCTTCTGCATGGGATAGAAGTAAAAACCGAAATTAAAATTTGACGACTACGGTATGTCATTCGCGTAAATACTCCACATTCATGAATAAAAATATTTCTTCTCTTTCAACCATTATTCTATTTTACTGAACAGCATAATCAAATCTTGCTTGAATAGTTGCCGGTACGTTGCGTCTTTCTGGTACAAATCAAATTCGTTTCATGGAATAATGAAATTTCCTGAAAGCCCTACTTATGGTGGATATGCTAATTTGCAATTGAGGATTTTCTTCTAATAATTTAGTTCTGAACTTTTGAGGTGTTACCGAGCAATCTTCAACAATCAATTGCAAAAAGCTTCCTTTAGCTCTAAGTTAATTTTTTTGACCGATGACCGCCACATTTCTTTTCTAAACTGTTGTCCTATGATGATGGTTCACGGATGCCCACTATTTCATATCTATAATAATAAGAGAACAGACCTCATCACTTATACATCTGTCCTTCGTCTATCACCATTCATGTCATTTTCAGCTAAACGTGCGAATCTGAATTGACAAAAAGTGATATATATTTGACATAGGAGAAAATTATTTGATATGCATAGCAACTACTAATAGGAATGAGGGAAACTCATTTGAAAAATAGTGAAACACAGTTGACATAAGAGGAAAACCAAATGAAAAGCACTGAAGCCCTAGGTTTGGAAACTAATCTAAAGTTCTTATCAACGCTAAATCATGCTAACGAAGTTAACACAATATTGTTGTTTGACGTTCCATGTCAGTCGAACTCCGGACTGTAACTGTAAAGCAATGGATAAATTTCAGAATAACTTTGTAAACTTAAATTTATGTCGTAATACATTAATTAAAGCACCTGTATTTATCGACTTTGTATCTTAGTGATATCAATCAAAAAGTCTTGTTATTGGTCTACTTAGTAAAAACATATCGATTAATACCTGCCATACACAATGTACAACAAGGTTATTCAAATTATGCAACATTTATAAGAAAATCAAGCAATAAATATGCAGATAATGACACAGCACCCAAACAAATACATATATGCTAATAGCTAATCCTACACATTCCACTTTGAACAAACAAAAATAATAAATACAGAGAAGATAAATTAAAAATTCGACTTAGAGCAAGTTCAAATAATAAAACATGAACATATATATCCCTATAAGTTAAAAAGTGAAATTGAAAAATCTGTCTATAATATCATCTATATATTTTCGTTTATCATTAAAGGTAGTAAGTAACCCCACCCCATCTCTTTATGAAATACATGACTAGTAATAAATCAATCCAGTTTAATTTATGAAAACCATTTAGTCTGTAAAGTGTAGCAATGCATGCCAATTTTTTAGTTGTTGCCAAGTTACAACTTTTTGCTTAAAAATGTCAAATTTGATTTTTTCGTTGTTGGATGAAATTCATTACACTGTTGTAGTTCAAAGTTAGTATTAGAATGTGTTTGCAACGATTTGCATTTTAGCAATTTTTACGTTCTACAATTTCCACCACTGCTTGAATTCAAATTAATTGTCAAATTTGACATTAGAATCTCATTGCCGCAGTTTTAAAAGTGATTTCAAAAATTATCCGCATAAACTAATCAACTTTAACAGAACATGAATTAGAAATTACAGATTGCACGTAAGAATATCATGTGATTGTAAAATGATGTTTGTTGATTAAATATTTAGGGACCACTCTGACGCTAAAACTAATGAAAGGAGACGTTTTCATATTCCCAATTTAATAACATGAAAATTACTAAATCGCAAGGCGCAAGTCTATTATAATAGGTAGTATATTATGCAATGAGCATTTAATGATGGCTATTAAGACACGAGTATGAAAATTACGATACGAGCCGAAGGCGAGTGTTGTAATGAATACGAATGATGTTTCTAGTCTCCGACCAGTTTAGTATTAGTTGTTAAGGGTCCTCGCTAGTGAATCGGAAATGTAATATTGGTTGCATAGCACATAATTTAATAATAATTTGAAATAATAACTCAATATCTAAGCGAATAAAAATTCATTTATGACCAAATACTTACACATTTGTAACCGTGGGAAAGATTTTTACCAGAATAACAATTCATTGTAATGTGGGTTGCCTAATTTTAATTATTTTTATATTCATTTAAAAGAAAGTAAAGAATAGTTGAACGAAAAATAAGTGCAGAGCGGGGTAGCTTTTTATTCAATTTATAACGTGAACTAAAGCAAAAAAAATGAGGTGTGGCCACCACACGACTTTCTTATACGTATGAGCGTTTCAAACTATACGATTTTATGAATTTTTTTATACAAAAATTATTCAAAATCCTAGTCTAAGTACTTTCATTCTCTTAATAAATCGCTATAGAATGCATACTTTGCAAGATATTCGAAAAAAAGTGCTACTCGATAAGAGCAAAAGTGCTACTTCCGGTCCGAATTTTGAAATTTCATGTATACAAAAAATATTGCAAATCCAACTCTAAATACTTTTGTACTCTTAATAAATATATATAGAATGCATAATTTACGACATATTTGCAAGAAATCGCTATTCGGTAAGAGTAAAAGTGGTACATCCGGTCCGAATTTTGAAATTTCTTTTATACAAAAGATATTTAAAATTATCATTTAAATACTTTTATACTCGTAATGTACCCGCCTAGAAAGCATGACTTGCGAGATATTCGCAAAAAACTGATTTTCGATAAGAGTAAAAGACCTACTTCCGGTAGGAATTTCAAAAAACTTTTTTTAAGACAATTTATCTCAAATTTAATTTTGAGTACATTTGAATTCTTTATAAATTTGTTTAAACTTAGTAACTGACGAAATATTTGCAAAATTCGATTTTTTCACAGAAGTAAACTACTACTTCCGGTCTACCGATTTTACTGAAAAACTAATCTGATCTCAAGAGGGAGATTATATACGTAAATACAAAATTTGGAACAGATATCTACAACGGTTTGACCGCTATCGTGGTCACACACACAGACACACACAGACATTTTTTAAAACCACTTTTTTGGTATCAGGGGACTACAAAACGTGGACATCTGCAAAAATCTCGAGGTCGAAAATTTTCGTCATCACAATACTTCCTTATACTACGTATAAGAAAGTAAAATCTGCTACAAAGGATTTTTGAGAAAACTTGTTTTTAATATTTTGGCATATTAAATAATTTACTTTAATCAGATAATTTTTTTCTATATTTGATTATTCAGCGGGGTAGATTACTAAATTCTTCATAAGTTGACGTTGAAAGGTTTTCTCCACATTTAAAATCAATAAAAATATCTTGCATCAAAGTCTCCTATTTTTCAACTATTCATATATCGATAAAGGACCCTTAATGCCTATATGGTTATGAAAATAACAGACAGTAATAAATTATTCATTACTGGAAGGATGTCATTTCATACTTAGAATTGAGAGAAGACTTACACTAAAATATAAGACAACTGGAGTTAACAATTCATTCGATGGTTAAAGCTTTATTTGAATACTTCTCTAACACCATTGAGTGCCATTAAAGATCCTTCATTATCCCGTTCTGCCTCAACATAATTAATAACGGAAGTAATTTCTTTTTTATTCTTTTTTTTATTTAATTGTATAAAGCTTACATCTTTATCATGTTGCGCAAATGTTTCCAAAATTTGAATATCTTTTTGTTCGAAAGCTCTGGGAACAAACACGGCAGAAATCCGTTGGAAACCAATACAAATTATTAATAAAGTGTTGAAACATACTCTTCGTAATCTGTTCTAACGAATAATAATACGTGTATAATACAGACAACATAATAAACGTCAGCCACCAGATTTTCGTTCCACTAGTATATCTTTACATTACATTCAGAAACACATGTTTTAGAAACACCAACAAAAAACGACTTCAAGATGAAAACACGAATGTAAACAGTTAAATAAAACTGTAAATTCCGGTGTGAGCTCCCTTAATATTTGTGCAGATTAGATTTCAACCCCTTATATGCTTGTGTTTATAGGATTTTTACCAAAACGAGGTCTTTTCGTTCGACGTGATTCCCTAATGGAAGCAGACTCCACAATTTTATTAATCCTGAAGTACGTTTAGCCATGTTAATTCCCATTCACGCCTCTTATACGTACACGAAGTTCGTTTAAACGCCCCATGAGTTTAGTTTGTTCACACTTTATATGAATTTATCAAGCTATCATGTTTTCGTGCAGAAGCGAAGTGTGCACTTTTGGTGAGGTAATTATACTGTTAAATTAAAAAAAGAAAACATACATTTACTTCATTAAATAATTGTGTTAAGACTATTTTTAATGTCATGATTCATTTGCAACTATATATGAATTAGGCAATATAAGTTCTACAGATAGATAGATAGATAGATATCTTTTGTTTTTGGTTTTTATAACTGAAAAAGCAATTTTCTGTTTGTTATGTAAGTAATTATTCTATATGTATTAATAATAATAGATATTACGTCTCTTTTTAAGAATTGTTTATATAACTTTTTAAAGTTGGTATATATTTTCTTATAATCGTGCAACAGCGACTGCTCTCCTTGAAGGTCCTAATTTCATTCCAGTTCTTGACTTTGGTTTCTTTGCCTGTCACATATATCAAAGAAAAGAAAATGTTCCTGCAATAATCGATATTATTCTTTTCGTTAAGTTCATTAATTAATAGATATAAAACAAGTAATTTGCATTTTTATATATAAACGCCGCTACTTTCAGGAAATATATGTATATGACTTTTAAGTGGTACACCTGTATATACAATATATATATATTATCAATAAATTACAGAATTTATTTAAATTACTTTTACAATGTCACTTAAAATAAGAAAACCATACAAAACAATAATAATAAGAAGATAAAGTGATATAACATAAATAGACAATTGACATTCATGCATAACTTCAAAAAAAAAAAAAAAAAAATTCCATACACACAGAAGTCAATACTTTTATAGGTAAGATTATGAAACAATTTCCAATGTTGTTTAGAAAAGCTGCTGAAGTGTATCATCAACCTCGAATAGACTCAGGGGGAGGTGTCGATCCCCTTGCAAACAAAGCTTTTTTTTATTATTAAAATTGCCTTTTGTGACATTAGAACATGCTTATAACTATAGAACATCAAATATTTTTAAGTAAATAAAGAAAATTTTATTTCAAAGAGTTTGCAATAGCGTTTATCTCTCGGGTATAAAGTCATTAGTGGTAGCCTTCAATTCTTTCTACATAATAAAATGAAAATAGTAAAATTAAATTGAACTCTAATAAGTAAATCAAATGTCAAGAAATTTCTTTTGCTGCTTTAATATGTACCAAATAACTTTAAACACCCATGCTGTCTGTATATTCCTCAAAAACAGAAAAGATAAAAAAAAAATTAATGAAACCTGATTATCTTTTGCTAATATTCTTTAACAGCAAAAATTTAGAAATTTAAATTCTAAACTGTTTTAATATAATGCCAGCTTTATAGAATCCTTGAACCAAATGAAGTTTTATTTATTTTACATACTAAATCAGTCAATGATGAATAAAAAAGTTCCTCCTTCAGGGCTTGGGATCCTTATTTTAAAAATTACGATTTCGTTTTATCTTAATTATTATTATATGAATAAGTATTACTTGAAATAGACCAAGATTTTAATGTTGTAATACGATTTTAAAATTTTCGAAATAACATAAATTCTAGAATAACGTTTTAATTGAACTACTATTTAATATAAACACACGTCTTGCAAATGAAAGTAAGTATATTCAAAAAAATTTATAGTTTAAATCAAATATTAGTGAATCATAATAGTTTTAAAGTGTTCATCCAACATACAGTTGAGTAAATCCCTAATTTCTAGTTAAACAACAATTAGGAAAAAATTCAAAACAAAGGTTAGCCAAATTCAATTTTAATACATGAACTTAATAAAAAGTGAAAATAATCGTTATCTTGCCGAATTCATTGAGAATTAACATTAATTATAATCAAATTATCAAGAACTAAAGAAAATAAATAATTTTGTAACTTATCTTCTAGATTGAAATATAATAATTCTTTCTGTAACAAAAAATAGAGTATCTTGCAGTATAAATGGTCAGTTGTATTATAAGAATATCTTGAACATAAATATAAATCAGACTAAAAAAATCAACGTTGCCTTTGATCTGTCGAAACGACACTAGATCCTAAAACCCTATCTATGCGTCTCTGTTAGTTCGCAGAACCGATAAATCTCGTATGGTGAAACTCCGCCTGTTAGCCGAAACTGCACCATGTTCCACTTTAAAATTTCTCTAAAAATAAGACTTGCAGTATTTATTTTATTTTCCAAATCACAGGTTTAAATGTGAAAATGTTTTTTCGACTTTTTCAACGACGTAGTCAGAATATATTTTAAATTATGGTAATGTCGTTAATTTTCGGATATTTTACTAATTTCATTTTTTATTTTTTGTTTCTACATATATTTTCGGAAAAAAAATCACGTTATCATATTTCTTTTATTTTCTTCATAATGTAAAAAAATAACTGTTTAAATATTTTAACGAATAATGTCAAGGTTTGGAAGAAACTGATTGAGGTACTAGGCACACACCCTTAAATTGCATGGTTATTCGTATAATGTTTACTTTCTTCCGATTTCAACATCAAACCTCGGTATGATGTAGGTCAAGTAACTTCAAAACCTCCAAAACAAAATTATTTTTTTCCAAAAATTTCTCACGTAAATACTTAAACTTGAGAGTTAGAAGTATAATTCAGGTATTTTATTGCACTTTTATTTTATTTTGTTAATAAAAATCATTTTTAATTCGTTGCGTCTGAACAATTGTTTTTCCTCGTCGACTAAACTATGTGGTAATCGAATAATGACATCCTAGTTATTTTATATCTAATCAATCTATTATGTATTGAATTGCGTAACTACAATTATGATTATGCTTATTGACATCTATTACAAATAGTTTTTAAATTTGTGATTTTACAATTTCATTCATTAAGTTATTTATAATTATCATTGTTATATACTTTATTCATTTAATAACCACATAAAATAAAATCATTCAATACAATTGCATATTATTTCAGTTCAATGCGATTTGGAGTTCTTGTATTCTAGCTTGGGTTTGTTTTTATGTCTAGATTAGGTTGACCATTTTTATCGTAACATAATGCGGAAGAGAGAGAGAGGGCTTTCATTGCATACGAAACACACGTAAATATGTGGGCATGGAAATTTGTTCGAAAAAAAAATTTAAAGGGTCATTTTAAAACTAAAATTTATGAAAAAACATTCATTTTATATAATATTTATATAAATAAACATTGATAAATATAAATATAAAATACAAAAAAAAATGAATACAAAGTGATAAAAAAAAGCTATAGGAATGATGAACCAAACGAAATATTTACTCACAGAGTGAATTATGTAATTCGGGACATTTTCCGGGACATATATTAATACGGAACACGAGGCCTTAATGCGGGAATCCCGGAAAAATCGGGACGAATGGTCACCCTGGTCTAGATTTTAAATTAAATGTAATCATCGTACTATATCTGATGCCTCATAATACGTACGCTTAAGAATGCAGTAATTTCAGAAAATACTTATGATAATAACAACTTCGAATAAAATTGTACTAATAAAGTATGCCAAGCCTAGGCACTTAATACAAGTTTAATTGTAAAGTGAACATATCAAGACTTCGAATACCTTCGTATTATTAAGTTTATTGCTTGCCAGAGAAACATTGCTACAATAAACATTGTTTCGCTGTACTCTGGTAATGAGTTATTACTCATTTGTTTGTTTTCCGTTCATATAATCATAATTCCACAGAGTGCACTGACAAGAGAATGTTGACCAACCGGCAAATAGCAAAATAGGTATATTCGACCTCGTCTATAATGCGATAACGCATACAAACTAACCTATCTTAATGTTCAGCCGGTTGCGTGAGTATGCCATATCACATTTTCAAGCACGTTGAAGGATGCTCGTATTGAGACTGGTTAACAAACCTCGTTTAATAATAATTCAAGGTTTCCTACACTTAACGCAGGTTATTTCTCGCGCCTGGCATAATACGGCAGACCCAGACAAACCAAGGCGATCGGTAAACCCGACAGACGGGATGTGCGTACGAGTAAGAGATAGAATGAGAAATAACAATGTGGAATGGAAAGAAATACCAAAACTGTGCGTTAATGAGAATAACGTCAGTTCATAAACTGCTGCTGATGTTTATACAATGTGGAACTACGATGGAATGGCAAAAAACAACAAAATTTAAGTAGTTGGTCGTTTGGAGTGCTTATAAACGCGCGACTTTTTTTTATTTCTGAATTTATGTACAAGATACATAAATGTTCACGTGATATAAATGTAATAACATCTGTCACAAATGATATTTCTTAGCAATACTCATGGTACAAATATATACGGTATACAACTTTGACTCAAATTCGTCTATTTCCGCGCTGGACACAGCTACGTCTTCAATGTTGCGTCACCCATCATATGTTTGTAGTTTCTGTTTTATTTATATTTAGATATCGAAGAAGTTATATAGTATTTTGTGTAATTATAGTTATTATTTCATGTACTTAGTGCAGTTATTACGTTTTGTAGCCTATCTCGGCAGTGGATACAAACCTGTGGTAGAATAATAAAAAAAAAACACAAGAAACTGTAAGTTTTGTATTTGGATGTATTTGTATACCTTTGAATGATGTTATTATTTACAGATGTTATATGTTCAGGTCATTTTGCAAGAGATGCATATGAGAATTGGTATACTTAAAATCTACCCGAATACTTTATAAAACAGCTGTTAATATTCATTAGATGATAATACACAAATTGAAACACCAGAAAGCAATTGAATTGCATTAATTTCCAGAGGGTGTCTACGTCAACCTAATGCTATGATTCAAAAAAATTGCAGAAGACGTTGAACAACTTTTTAATGTTTTCCATAAAAATTCAATAAACAAAAAAACAAACATACTAAAGCGATTGGCAAAAAAGATACAGACGGACTTGCCACAATAAGTTGTAGAATCATATACATACCTATTATAATACGAACCTACAGGCTTATAAAAGAGATGAATAAAAATAATTATCAACAAAAAGGAAAATTACAAAAAAAAAACAATAAAATTTACCAATAAAAACATAACCATATCTGTTGTTTTATTTAATACCTGTAAATTAAGAATTAATAAACAAAAATCCAATATTAAACCAATAGTTTCCTTACTATTATACTTTCAACTTTTGCAATATTCATTGGTATAAATTTAAAGCAATATACTTACTAGAAAAATTGCACATTTTCAAGTCATAAATTTATTTTTGTGATAAATTACTTTTTCAGTAAACTAATTACAAATTGTATTATTAAACGACATAAAACACGTTTCGTAAACCAAAGTGTCACATAATATCCAGTGGGAGCTTTTTCTTTAATACAGTTTCATTATTTTGCTTTATGTGTTTTTAAACAGGAAATTTGTAAAGAAAGTTTTATTTTAGTTACACATTCGTAAACAACTGTGCTATGCATTATGTTTATTTTATTATTCTTTATATAGCCTTTTTATTTAATTAATTATAAAAATTTGAGTGCTTTCAAATTTTGAAATATACTGAAAAAGACGATATTCTACAATGAAAAGGAATAGCTACAGAAAAATAAAACCCCAAAAATTGCTTTAACACTAACAGTGACGGTTCGGACACAGCTCTTTTTGTTGTTGAAAGTTTGGATATAACAATCGAAATATGATGTGGTGCACCTTGTAGTTTCCTAAATTGTTTTATTTTGTGGATGACCACTCAATATTAGTTTATTTTGTATACCATAAGACCGCGTGCGTCTGCATTATCGCGATACCTGTAGAGTAAGCGAAACAGATAGAGATGTCTGTGTATTAGAACGGTAAACAAGTAGACGCAGTGTTATACTGGATTACAACAGAGCTAGTATTTCGCATATGCCTATGATGCACTCGTATTTGTCCAAAAAATCAACATTTATACGGTGTAGTCGGGCAGTTTCATTCGCCGTCGCTTCCACATATGGGCGTCAGTTCGAGTTTTATTATTGCTTAAGAATAACATTTTTTTAGCTAATTACAGGTTAATTGCAATGTTGAATTACAATTCTGTTTTAAGAAGTAAATATTTTATGTTTCAGTATTTTATTATAGTTGAGTTTTTAGATTATAATATTTGTTGAAAAATATTATTTTAATTAAGAAGTTTTTTTTATTTTAAAGTCTAGGAGTTATTTATTATTTATTTTTGCTCTTTTATGTTGTTTATGAAGCTGTGATGAGTTACTTCACTGACATATTATCAGTGATTATCTGATGCTTCAAAGAACTACAAATAATTACTTATACAACGGGAACGCAATACCTATTACACTGCTCTTCACTTGATTTGCCTACGAATACATTTATACGTATAACTTATACGCCCGCTGTCGGTGTGGCAATTCAAGTTGGCACGCCCATTTATAGTCGACCAGTAGTTACTAATACATGCATCGCGCTATGAACGGCGGCCACACGGTATATATACACAACTTTGCTGATGTTAGCACGATGGCGATTAAATCAAACTGCAGAGGAAAACGGCGTAATTAAAGAAAATCGGGTAATTTTTTTAAATATTGTGAAATAATTTTTTGTATAGACTGAACCAATCGAGACAACTATACAGGCTGTGCTAATTATCTTCCTTCCTGTTAATTTAATTGAAAAATATTTCAAGTTAAAAAGAAGACAAATAATTAATTAATAGTATTATACGTTATAATAATCTGTATTCACAGATACCTATTAAATTTGTATAATATTTTTTTGATGTCACTATACGTAATACAAAATTTAATACCTACTATTATATTTCTAATAGCCTGTATTATACAGTTTTCTCTGTGTAGAAGAACCATGCAGTTCAAAATGCCGGAAGGCGTGCCTAACTGTGTATTAATGAAGATGGCCAGATAATTGAATATTTACTGTAATTGTTTACTGTTTGATTTTCTATGTACTTTTATTAATGTTTTTGTTACTATTATTTCTTCTTTACAAATGAAGTGTAAAAATTATTTCAATAAATATGGATTTATCATTTTTAATTTAATGTGTTTTTGTTTTGCAAAAACACGCCCTAAATTTACCATTTGTAAAATATGCTGTCGATTTTCATTCAAATTCCTGTTGACATGAAATTACGCGGCTTCGTAGACGATCCATTCTCGACCAAATTTCTATCAAGATCTAGATAGAAAGTGTAAATGTCTTGTACTCGCTAATGTTGAATTTCGGTTCGAAGAATAAAAAATGAGGTGTGGCCACCACACGACTTTCTTATACGTGTGAGCGTTTCAAACTATACAATTTCAAGAATTTTTGTATACAAAACTTATTCAAAATCCTATTCTAAGTACTTTCATTCTCTTAATAAATCGCTATAGAATGCATACTTTGCAAGATATTCGAAAAAAAAGTGCTACTCGAAAAGAGTAAAAGTGCCACTTCCGGTCCGAATTTTGAAATTTCATGTACACATAAAATATTGCAAATTCAACTATAAATACTTTTGTACTCTTAATATATATATATAGAATGCATAATTTACGACATATCTACAAAAAATCGATATTCGGTAAGAGTAAAAGTGGTACTTCCGGTCCGAATTTTGAAATATTTTTTACACAAAAGATATTTAAAATTATAATTTAAATACTTTTATACTCGTAATGTACCTGCCTAGAAAGCATGACTTGCGAGATATTCGCAAAAAACTGATTTTCGATAAGAGTAAAAGACCAACTTCCGGTTGGAATTTCGAAAAACATTTTTAAGATAATTTGTTTCAAATTTAATTTTGAGTACATTTCAATTCTTTATAAATTTATTTAAACTTAGTAATTGACGAAATATTGGCAAAATTCGATTTTTTCACTGAAGTAAACTACTACTTCCGGTCTACCAATTTTACTGAAAAACTAATCAGATCTCAAAGGGAGATTATACACGTAAATACAAAATTTGGAATCGATATCTCCAGCGGTTTGACCGCTATCGTGGTCACACACACACACACAGACAGACAGACACACACACACACAGACATTTTTTAAAAACCACTTTTTTGGTATCAGGGGACCTCAAAACGTGGACATCTGCAAAAATCTCGAGGTCGAAAATTTTCATCATCACAATACTTCCTTATACTACGTATAAGAAAGTAAAAATACTTGACATATCTCGTCTCTCATCGTTGGTGTATGACATTGTTGTATTACTAATGAACGTAAATGAAATGTTTGACGGATTAAAAGTTCATGGCTACCTAATTTAATCTTAAAATTTATTCTTTCAATTAAAGCATAATAACAAAAACTTTTGTCAATATGTAGTACATGGTTGAAATTAGAAAAAAAGACTCTTTCTGAAGGTGTGTAAATCGAATATGGCGCCTATAAAAAATTAGATAGTTGATGATGGCTAGGTAGAAACAAAACGTCATATAAAAAACTTCGAGTACACCATTGGATAGGGGTTTAGATGTGTTTTTATTTTTTCTCTACAAGGCCAAATGTAGATACTAAAAGTTAAAAAAAAGGGGTTTTTAGCGTCTTTTTTTTAAAGAACGAACGTCATATGTCACCAGTCCATTTTCTGTACGGATTCATAACAAACACCAAATTTAAACCAATACTCTATATCCAATAACAAGCGAGATCCTCATGGTGAGGACCGAAAATGAATCAGCCTGTATACTCGTATAAATTCCTTAGAGGCCATCTCTACTCTGTGCGACTGTTAGACCACAGACTAATGTGATTCACATTAACGCATTTTGTATTTTTTTTCTTCACGTATTAATATATGGATGTTTATTTTATTTAATTTAATGTATTTGTAACATATATTATAGGTACGTAAATTTTATAATTCTGCATTCCTTCTCCATATGAACTTTAACTATACCTAATCTCATAATCCTCCGTGAGCGCAATTTGCTTAAAAAAAAGGTACAAAGGCTTTTCTTCACGTATTAATATACTTATAGATTATGGACTAACAGTTTCATCAAATAAGCATAGCGAGCATTGATATAGACGAAAGAGTGCGGTAGTACTACTGGCTGCACAACTCGTGGAAGGCAGAGCGATAGATTCTGACCACGTGACGTATGCCAAAATCCGGAGTTTACCATTAGTTTAAATGCATAAAATATGTCTTTCGATAGTATTTTCATTTTATATAAGTTAATAATAAGAAAATGTGATAAAAAAATAAAATAAATTAAATTTATATTTTTATATAATAATATTGTATACACTCTGAACATTAAATAGGGATTTAATTAATTTTGGACGTGTAACAAAGAAATTTGGTTGAATTAAAAAATGTTTATTAAATTTTTAAAAACACGTAGGTATACAGAATATATCAGAATTTTAATAATTTATTTTGTTAAAAAGTAATATTCTAATACCATTTTTCTCCAAAAAATTAACCATATCTCAATATATTTTATTAGGGAAATGCTAATAGCCAAACACATTTCAAGTTCTAAACATATTTTCATTTCTAACAAGGATTTTGAATATTTAAACATAGGTATCTTGTGGGATGTTTTAATGCTAAGTGTGTAATTCAAAAATCATAATATTAGGAGATTAACAGAGCCAAGAAGAAAAATATTGGTAAAATTGAAACAAACACTAAATAGGTATTGAAATATTGTTTCTTACACCTACTTTATCTAAAGGAATGATTCAAACTTTTGTGCCGTGATATGATGCAAGAACATTTCTTGATTGTTTAAATTGTCAATTACAAGCAATTTTGATAATGTTCATATGTAATATGGATGCTTTCTTCATTAAATGATATGGAAAACACTTCTTTACAACGCATTTTTTATATTGGAATTGATAATCAGTTGAGAAAATGCTGTCCACACAATTTTGCACTTGTATATGGACAATAGTTCTTTTTAGGCATTGCTTCAATCTATTTTCGTCTTATATCTTGATCTTTAGGAAAACTAAAAATTGATTTCCCTTTAGACAATATGTAAATACCACAATCAAGATAACATCCACTTGTGAAACATCAAATCCTTTCTATATCTTGCTGTACACGACATAACTTTTTAAACTGTTATTAGGGTTGTGTTACTGTCCGTTTGCTATAGGATTTTTAATTGCAAAAATCAATTAAAACTCAATCATGCTAGGTGACACACATCATCAACCTGTCAAAAGTACCCGACGTGACGCAACAAAAGATAATAAACATTATTTTTTTTATTGCTGTCATAGTAGGAAAAATATAATATTAAACGCGTTTACTGAACACTCGCTCCGCTCCGCTTCGCTCGTGATTAATAAAACTAATGACTAGAATCAGGCTTACAAAACTTGATATACAATATGCAGTATTATGATCATATCTTTTATATATATAAATAAACTATTATATCAGTACATATATCTAGGAATATCCAATGATAAATTAATATTTTACGAGCAGTAAACTCCGAACTCTACGATGGACAAAAGATCCAGCAATTCAATTTCAAAGAGAATCTTTCCAATATACCGGCAATTTCAGATATTTATGAAGGGAGTTGCAAGAATTCATTCAATGGCAAAAATTACCTCCTGCCGTACAATCGGCATAAAGATATTGACATATTTCGTCAAGAATTTCCAATTCCTTTAAGGTGTACACTCGCATGTGTATAGATATTCACAAGGAAACATGCCATTGTTATGCAGTCGATGCCGTTATACAGGATGAAAAAGGTTACTGCACATGAAGAAGCATATTCAGAATTTCTTATATCTCCGCTATTGAATGGGCTAGACTTTTCCAGCAGATATTCGTAGCGAGAATATACTTTGTGAAGTTTCCTCTTTTATACATTTCTGTACAGATGTGATTTTGTAAATATTACAAACATAAAATACATTTTTGGTTATTTCATATTCTGTATATGTGCTCAAGACTCGTTTAGGATTTTTAGTAAAATATTTCATTATATAAAGTGTATTACATTATTATCTACAATAATACTTACTATTATTCCAAGCTATATTTCCGAAATTTCGTTGCATGAGAAGACAGTCTTATTACATACAATCAGGGTTATTAAGTATAGAATGTCTTTTAGTGTGTATAAAGTTGAAAGTAAACTTCACCCTTGTGTAAATTTGGACAAAAGGTATGATTTTATGTACAACTAGCCGGTCCCTCAGACGTTGTTCCGCCCTTTCCAGTAGGTGGCGCTAGGAGTCGACCACAGCGCCACCTATCAGGTCCAGATTTTGTGATTTTCTTGGATTTCTGGATCATTTTAGTCCATAAATGTGGAATTTGTTAATAACTTGATTACAGCGCCACCTATCGGATCCTAGCATAGCTATGAACAATAGTCTCGTCACTACAAATATATGGTGGCTTGATGACATTTTATTTTATTTGGGCTGGAATGGGTTTTTCCAGATTTTTGTCCAGATCTTCCAGATTTCTTAGTCAACTGAAAACATTCAGTTGTTACTTCCATCCCGGGAGCATAGGGAATAAAATTAAGTTATGATCCAGAGTTCATACAAAAATTATGATTTTTGTAGTTTGTCCGAATTTTCTGACTTTCCTTTCTAATTGTCTTGAATTTTTTGCGTGAAAAATTTTTCAGAACCATAACCAACAAAACGAAAAAATAATTAGGTATATCCATCGTTCGAATCGTTCATACATATATCCTACAGAAAAAAAGCACTTTCAGTTTCTCCCGAATTTTTCTATATTCCGGGCAACTTTTCCAATTTTTCTTTCTCTAAAAACCGTATTCGGGCTATTAGGAACATTAAAAAAAAATATCCAAATCGGACAAGCTGCCCTCAAGGGATGCTCTTACCAACAAACAACATTTATTTTTATTTATATAGATAATTACAGTTATGACTACACGCTACTAAAAGCTGTCAAAGGAACATTAACTTACTTACTCTAACCTCTAAACATGCACGTAGCCCTATCATTCGCGTAATAATGTTGCTTGTTTTAGGTTGCATTATAAGATTTGTGGTTCTTTTCTGCAACAATAGATGATATATGGATATTGCAATAGAAATTTAACGGAATTAATTTTACTGTCTGATCATTAGCTAACCTGACGCAAAGGCAGATAGAAGATATTTCGAAAAGTGCAGTGAACAAGGAAGTTAAAATGTTCCAATTTTGCGGCAAAGGGTTGGAAAATGCAGCCGGAAAAGAAAAATCACCAAGCAAGAATATGCTCGATTGTTGCGGATCAGATCAGTAAAGTAAATCGCAGACTAGAGACGACTTACAGAAGGACCTAGCTCTTGCTGGAACAGGTGTGCATGCCTCCACAGTGTGCCGCCGTCGCACATAGGGGTATTTGTTAAATTTAGCTGGCCAAAAGTCGAATTTTCAGAATTGCACTCAGGTAAAAACGAAAAGGTTTCTAGAATAACAGGGTAGTGGGGCAACCCAGCCGCAATGTTTTCATTTCACCCTTCCCAACTTACAGGGGATAGGGTCAGTCGAAAGTCAGGTATTGTTCACAGTGGTTGTGTGTTCTCGATATTCGTGCTTTAAAACTCTATATTTCATTAATTATTATTTTGTGTTCTCTTGTGAAAAAATAAATTTTAGTTATGGATTCTGAAACTGCTGGTAAGTGACTTTTTTTTATAGCCACAATATTATAAAATGTCTACCCCATTTATTTCTTTTTTGCATTTTTAAGAAGGGATTTCAATTCCGTAATTTTTCGCGAAAATAATAGTCTTGGGAGTCTTTTTGTTTTAGTGCCAGGCATTGCCCGGGTATGATTCTTATATATTCTTAAAATATAATACTTCTACTTTCTAAAAATGTGAAAATTGGTTCCAACTAATTCCTACTCCTCAATTTAGAGCGATTTTAAATTTCTGACATGAAAATGTGAAAATATTATAACTTTCGATAAATTATGTTTTTATTATTTCAGGGCCTTCTGGAGTAGTATGATGACTCGTAGGAAAATATTTGACCTAATGAGATCACAAAATGATCTCGATTTTAACGGTCAATTAAAATGCATCGAAGATTACTTGATTTCACATAAACCTTATACCGAAGAGCAAGTAACGGAACTAAAGCGTAATTTTTCAAAATTGGGATCCGAAATGAAACATCGCTGGGTGGCAACAAAATATAGAGGTGATTTATTTGTGAAAAATAATGAAAAGTGATTAATTGGAATGTTTCAATTACCTATATTAGCGATAAGACCGGGCAGACCAACGAAATCTTTTGAAGATGTTAGTGAGAGGAGCAAAAGACGCAAGACTGAGAATATACGTTTGTCTGATAGCGTGCAAAATTTGTCTGCCAAATCTAAAGCAGACAAACTCTTAATACAAAGAAACAAAGAGAGAATTCAAGACGAATTTAAAAGCAAGCTAGGTCTCCCTGTAAGTTTTCCTAAAGCTGGATTCGGAAACACTAATGACGGGAATACGAGCCGAAGGTTATTGAAGATCTTGAGTTGGCAGCTGAAATAACAGGACTGGATGTTACTTTGATAAAAAAAATCAAAGTGATTATTGAATGCATTTCAAGTGGGTACATAATAGATGTACAAAAATTTCGGACATTTACCAGTGATACTGCTGAACTGTTGCGGTGTATGGTAGGCATACTTTGACGCCTACCATGCATAAAATTTGAATACATGGTTCTATAATAATAGAGAATGCCCTTTTGCCAATAGGACAAATGTCTGAAGAAGCGGCAGAAGCCAGAAATAAACATTTCCGTTTATATAGGCAAAATTTCGCACGAAAATTTAACAGAGTAGACTGTAATAGAGATGTTTTAAATAGGCTCTTGTTAAGGCGAATAATTATGAAGAAAAAACGAAATTCTTTTATGAAGGAAACACTTGCAATGTTAATGTGAAGAAAACTAACTGTTTTTGCATTTAATATTAAATTTTCTAGTTTTATAATATAATTATGATAGTTACTTATTTTTTATTTAGTTAGTAGATATATATTTCACAACTGCAATTTTTAAATAAATGTTACTTATAAGAACTATGTTTTTCTTTCGCCTTTTGCTTTTGCCCTTTGCTGCATTGCTGAAAATTAGAAGTGAAGGTACGTTTGCATACTTTTATTGTGTTACCGATTAATTTCCAAACGATTAAGAACGATAAATAATTTTGTCCGGCTAGATTGGTCAAATACCCCTATGTGCGTCGTTTACTAAAAGTTGTACGGAAGGCTTGGAGAAGTTAAGAAAGTCTTGACTGCCGCAGTGAGCAGGAGAATGGTTTGGGTAAAGAAATTCAAGGGACGGACACAAGACGTCTGGAAAAACGTGTTTTCAGACGAAAGCTATTTTCACCAACTCGTCAAACATCTAATGAAGCATAACTTTTGGGACTGCTTCTACTTTTTCTTGTCCTGGATCATCAGTTCTCATAAATATTTCGAGGTTTAGCAAGATTGAATGGTCCTAGAGCTATCGGGGATGAATGTGGAAACCCCGATTTTTCAGCATGATTTGGCACCTTGATAGTGAAGCAATTCTTCATTGATAATAGGATAACCATTTGGAATTGGCAAGGCAATTCACATAACACCAATCCTATAGAGGAATTTGTGGTCTATCATTAAGATTAGACTGAGTAAGATGGATTAGACAAGCAAAATCAAGTCGATGGAGTCTATCAGTAAATGTGGCACCGAGATACCAAAATCCGCAAAACTTGCAAGTCATTGGCCGAAAGTATGGCTAAAGGCTTGAAGATGGTGCTGCACGACAGGGGGTATTATTTTATTTTAACTTTTGTATGAATACAACCTATTGTTGAACAAAAAATGTCTTGTCCATATTAATTTGCGAAAGAGTGTAATAATATATGCGATATGTTTTTATATAGATCAGTATTTGAATACCAGAAAAAAAATATATTCGCAGCAAAGTATGAGTATGTTTTATTCTAAACTCTAAATTATTATTGGTAATGAATACTAACAACTTGGGTTTTTGGATGAAACTTTTATTATAAATATAAAATTGCTGGCAAATTCAGTTTTGAGTAGTTTTTTTATTCCTTAGAAGAAAAAATCTGTCTAAACTTAGTAGATGATGATGTATTATTAAAATTTTAGTTTTAAAGAGAAGTAAAGTACTACCGCCAATCAACTGATTTGATTAAAAAATCTACTCAAAACTATAGCGTTAAATTATATTCCTAAATATAAAGATTCGTATTGGTAGCTTTAGCCGGTTTGCCGCTATCGTGGTCACACGAAAAGACATACATACATACATACACACAGACATGTTTAAAAATATCTTCTTCATTATCAGGAACCACTTCAAACCGTGGACATCTGCAAAAGTCTCGAGGTTCAAGATTTTCATCAGGCAATATATATACAAGCTAGTAATATGCTTAATGTTATACGCTTTACGTTGACCATCCGATATATACAGGGTGGCACATTAGTGTGTGGAGCCCGATTTGACATTATAAACGTTATAAAAAAAATTATTAAGGAAAGGTGTAAGTATTCTTAATCTTCATGTTTTAAAATTAGGTACACATATACAGGGTGTTTTATAACGCAGTTGTAGACTAAGCTTAAATTTTTTTAAATTAAATGCTATACTTTTTTGCGTATTTTAAACCTGCTTTCTTTTGCGAGCCTCCTCACATAGGGTTTGCCTGATCTATTTCGTGTGTTTAAAAAGCTATGACCATTTTTTTACGTCTAAGTTAAGGAGTTTTAAGAGGGTTAGTTCTGGTAAAAAAAAACTGTACAACCTTTTTCGCACCGTTACTTGCTTTGGGCATGTTTTCTATTTTTGCTCGTTCGTGAAGATAATAAAAAAGAAATCTTGTATACAGGATGAGTCAAAACTCGGATCCTTAATTTTTTCATTAAACTTAAATAGAACAGCCTTTATTTTTTATGATGCTTCGATAGATATTTATCGGCTCTTTAATTTTTGTTAACCATTTCCAATTCCTAATATAAACATTTTTTTTTAAATTTTATTAAGCAATAAGTTATCGATAAAAGAAAAAAAATATATTAGGCTAAAGAATAGTATATTAAACTGATGTTTTCGTGGGGTCTAGGTAATAATCCTGTGAAGTAAGCCATACATGTTGCATCAATATGCAGAGATTCGTACAGTTATTGATCGGCTTGTACCTGCTACTTTTTCCTGAAAAAAATTAAGTTTAATTGTAAAAATGTAGTAATTTAACCCCCGTTTGTGCGGTAATAAAGCAATTTTTCATTTTTAATTCGAAATATCTACTAAACCCTAAGAGTTAAGAATAGGGAATTGTTAACAAAAATAGAAAAGCCGATAAATATGTATTGAAATATCATAAAAAATAAAGATACAAGATATTTCTTTTTGATTAACTTCACAAAGCAGCGAAAACCTACCCAAAGCAAGTAACGGTGCGAAAAAAGTCGAAAATTTTTTTCCTTACCAGAACTACCCTTTTAAAACACCTTAATTTAGACGTAAAAATGGTCATAACCCTTTTAAACACAAGAAATAGGTCAGGCAAACCCTATATGATGAGGCTTGCAAAAGTACGCAGGTTTTAAATACGCAAAAAAAGCACAGCATTCCATTTAAAAAATATAAGCCAAGTCTACAACTGTGTTATAAAACAACCTGTATATGTGTATCTAATTTTAAACTATGAAGCTTGAATACCTACACCATTTTTTTTCATAACGTTCATAATGTCAAAATGACTTCCACACACTAATGCGCCACCTGTATATACATATATCAATAAATATATGGTATCATGATGATATTTTTATGCCCTGAGTACAATTACGTAATATGCATTAGAAAATACACAGTCTAACTATATGAATGTGGCATGACTACCATTTAAATAACGTTCTTATCCATAAAGTCTATAAACCTCTTAGAAATCAGAAGTTAGGGATATTGCGGAAACCCATAAAGGAATCGTTACAAAGATTAGAATTCCATAGATAATAACGACGACGTACTGGTTCCCCTATAAATTTCTTTATGATCCTTCTTTAATCCAACTGAGTGTCAGAATATCAAAAGATAAAAAGTTAAATAAATACTAAGTTGTTATATCGTATTCGAGTGTTCGAATATTGTAACTACTTTAAGTGGATTAACAGGAACAAGAGATTTTCTTATATGAAGATGTTTTGTATATACATATATTACGTATTTTATTTTGCTTTTCTTGCCCTGTATATTTTGAATAATAATATCCAAAAAAAAAAATTAGGCTTTCTGCTTTAGCGGACGTTTTTTCAAGAATATTTTTTGCTTTTGTACTACATAGTCAGTTTTGTCAAAATTGGAAGTGTGGTTTGCATTTAGTGTTTGGATTTTCAAAGTTGTGAACTTTTTAGAGCGTATTTGTGTCTCTTCAGCCTTTCGTGCAACTGTTTTGTTTGTCCAAGGTATTTTATTGCATGTTTCACATATAAGGGGTGGAATCGGATATTTATGTTTGGTGTATAAAACTTAAGATTATTATTGTTTGGGTGACCTATTTTTGAAACTGTATGGTTTCACTATTCTCAGATAATTTAATGCATGTGTAAAAAAAACTCATAAGTCGGGGTTGTCTTGACACTTTGACAGCGGAAAATTTTTACTTTAACTTTTAAACCGGCAAAGAAGTTTACCTTTGGTTGATCTGACATCAACTTGTTTTCTTGTTATGTCATAAAAGCAAAATGAAATGTCAAAGTTGATACAATAATAAGCTGTAAATGGTGTTTTTAATAACAGTATTTTTGAATAATATAATTACTATGCAAATAATTGTTTCAAGAAGCTTTCTTGTTATTTCCGAATAAATTTTTCATTTTCAAACTCAAATTTAGTTGAAGAAAAACACAAATATAATGATGGATCCTCTTTATTCTTTACAATAGTTTCTAATAGACTGTATTTGTCCACCATGTCACGTGGCTTGTGTTTGTTGATTTTTTACGTTTGAATTTTATCTAAATTTTATCTATCATCATCTTATTTTAACATGAAAACTACCCATCGAATATTTTTGAATGATACTATAAAACCAATATTTGTATCTGCATACATCTACTTATGACACGAGATACTTTGAAAAATCATTTGACTATTCTAGGTTGATGATGGCATAATGTCGAAACTAGTCCCTTAGAGTATATTAGAAACTATTGTAAATAATAAAGAGGATCCATCATTATATTTGTGTTTTTCTTCAATTACAACTTTACAAATGGACATTTATTACTCAAATTTAGTTGCTAAATGGTAACTGAACTCAACAAATTGTCGTTTTATCGAGGAGGCAATTTGTTTCATACAGTTTCCCAGCAACTTGAATTATCGCTAAGAATTGCAAATTTATCCGAAAAAAAGAAAACTCTTCTATAATTATCAGTGATAATTTTTTTATGTATGGTATAGGAATGTTCAGCATATTCTTCTATTTGTATCTTTACACTTTTATTTTTTATCTTTTCTGTAAATATTTATTCGAATTTTGTTTAATGATTTTTTGCATGAAATTAGCTGGGTATTCGTTATTTTTTGATATATTCTTAATTGTTTTGATTACAAGCGGACAATATTCCAGTAAACGGCTTTGTCTCCTGAAGATTTAACTACATTTTTTATGCCATGTAAGTTGTATAGATTTGTAGTTTAACTATCCGCCGGAGGAAATAGATTTTTATATACAATATAGTTCGAATCTTATTTTTTGTTTTATTGTCATAAATTTATGGAAATATTTTTTTCTACTTCAACTGCAAAACGTAATTTTTCCCGGAATTGATTATATTTATTTTGGATATATGGTATTTTATGGCCTGGAACGAACGCTATTCAGTCGTCAATTCAACATATCTTTTAAATTATATAAGTTTGAAATCCAATTTTTTTATTGTTTGGTGCTCAATAATATGTTCTCAATCCATTTGGGCAACAACACTTGACATGGGTCTTCCATCCCATAGCTAAACCCTCAATTTGTTGGTAATATTTTGTGTTATATTGAAAATGTGTAACAATTAATGTTATATCTGTTTACTTCCTAAGAAATCGTAAAGGGGTATTTGAGTAAAACTTAATTTTGTTCAATTTTTTTTTTTTTTATTTCATCTATACATTGATTCTACATTTAATGATATTAATTTATGATTGTCTTTATTTACGGTGTCTTCTAGTACATCTTTGAGACAGAAAGACTTTTGAATATTATTAATACTCATTGCTACCAACTTCATTTGATAGTGTGCCCACAAGAGATACTTTGATAAATTATAAAAAGGTCTTTTTTGTATGCATGATACAATGGGGAGGGGGATAATATCTTTGTGTAATTTAACACAATCATATATTTAATTTTTAAAAGGGTTGCAGGATTTGGTGAAAATAAATGTTTGTTTTCTAATTTTCTAATTTTTTAGTTAATAAGTTATTAGCTTTTTGGTAGTTTGTTCTTGTCATTTCGCAGAACTGTAGTATTTGTAGTTTGTTCAGTTAATAACTTATGCCTATGTTGTTCGTAGTCCTCTCTATTTATAATACTGTTACCGCTAAACTAGGAAACATTTTCAAAATTTATTATACGTTTTGTATTATAAATTATATTTTTTTTTGATTTTTATAATTATTGATTACAAATATACAGATCGTTGCATCGCAAGTGCCGTCAAGCGCTCGCTCCGATTGACGTGTTACTTCGTTGAGCAGGTCTTAGCGTTGTAGTATGTATGTACAATTGGTTTCTTTAGGAATGGCCGATGTGAGTTTAAAAATGCTGCGCGTATCTGTCGATAGTCACATTCTAATTGTATGGATGTCTGGTCTTGAAAACACACTAAATAAATATCTCCAGAGAGTATTTATATTTGTTGAATGCTGCTCATTGTATAATTTCTTATTTACATTCCTTTCCTCTACTTCCATAATAATATATTCTGGATTATAAAACGAACCGGTTAAGCTTCCTAAAATAATTTATATAACAGGTGGCCCTGATTTACTAAATTTATTTCTATTTGCTTAGTTCAACAGATAATATACCCAAATGCTTTTGAAAAATATCTTTAGTTTTGTTATTATAACTCATACCTTATTTTTAAATTAATTCAAATAAAAAAAATGAGGTGTGGCCACCACACGACTTTCTTATACGTATGAGCGTTTCAAATCATACAATTTTAAAAATTATTTTATACAAAAATTATTCAAAATCCTATTCTAAGAACTTCCAGTCTCTTAGTAAATCTCTACAGGATACATACTTTGTGAGATATTTGCAAAAAAATGCTACTCGCCAAGAGTAAACGTATTATTTCCGGTCGGAATTTTGAATTTTCTTTTATACAAAAAATATTCCAAATCCAACTCTAAATACTTTTATGCTCTTGATAAATATATATAGAATGCATAATTTACGAAATATTTGCAATAATCGCTATTCGATAAGAGTAAAAGTGTTACTTCCGGTCCGAATTTAAAATTTTTTTTTATACAAAAGGTATTGAAAATTAAGTTCTAAATACTTTTATACTAGTAACGTACCTGTCTAAAAAGCATGACTTGCGAAATATTCGCAAAAAACTGATTTTCGATAAGAGTAAAAGACCTACTTCCGGTAGGAATTTCGAAAAACTTTTTTAATAAAATTCTTCTCAAATTTAATTTTGAGTATATATGAATTCTTTATAAATTTGTTTAAACTTAGTAATTTACAAAATATTGGTAAGAGTGGATTTTTTCACTGAAGTAAACTACTACTTCCGGTCTGCCGATTTTACTGAAAATCTAATCAGATCTCAAGAGGGAGATAATATTGAAATTTTCATCATCACAATACTTCCTTATCCTACGTATAAGAAAATAAAAATAATGAGTTTAACCGTTGATTGAAGGAATACATAAAGATGCGCCACTATAGCACTGAGCGTAGCCAAAACTGGAACCGAGATCTATACGACTGCATCAGTCGTTTGGATCCGAGATTCGAAACAGCCCGAGACAGCGATGATGTTTCTCGGCAAGGGGTTTGTGGGACGACTTAACGGAAAGACGCGCTGTTTTACTATAGCGTTGCGCATCTTTTATATTCCTTCAATCAACGATTTAACACCTTGTCTTGTGGTTTATTAATTAAAGCAATATTTGCCTTTATACTTTCTTATACGTAGTAAGGAATTATGATGCAGATGTCCACGTTTTAAGGTCGCCTGATACCGAAAAAGTGGCTTTTGGCAAACGTCTCTCTCTCGCCCTCCTTCCCTCTCTCTCTCTCTCGCCTTCTCTCACTCTCTCTCCCTCTCTCTCTCTCTCTCCCTCTCTCTCTCTCTCTCTGTCTGTCTGTCTGTCTGTCTGTCTGTGTCTCAGTGTCCAAACGGCTACAGCTATCAATACCAAACTTTAATAATCTTCCTCTTGAGATCAGATTAGATTTTGAGTAAAATCGGTAGACCGGAAGCAGTAGCTTACTTCACTAAAAAAATCAAAATTTACTAATACGTCGTCACGTTTAAACTAATTTCTAAAGAATACAAAAGTACTAAGATGTGAATTTTAGAAAGACTTTTTTGGGCATTTCTAGTGGTAGGTAGAAAGACCTATAGGTCTTTCTACCTACCGCGAAAAGCGGTTTTTAGCAAATTTCTTACAAATTATTCATTTTGTACAGACTTACTTAGAATACAAAAATATTTAGAACCCGAATTGGAACAATTTTTGTATAAAAGAAATTTCAAAATTCGGACCGGAAGTAACACTCTTGCTTTTATCGAATAGCAGTATTTTGCAAATATTTCGCAATTATGCATTCTATAGAGATTTATTAAGAGAATAAAAATATTTTGAGTTGGATTTGCAATAATTTCTGTATAAAAAAATTGTCCAAAATTCGGACCGGAAGATACACTTTTAATCAGAGGTTTATTTTATAAAGAGGCAACTTAAAATTTGATTTGGAACAAATTTTGTATACACATTTCGGATGTCACATACGTATAAAAAAGTCGTATGGTGACTACACCTCATTTTTAGATATAGCTCTCTAAAAAAATTAAAACATATTCTAAAACAGCAAAATTTTGCATTTCGTATTAATTATTACATTATAACATAATTTAATTGTATGTAGTGATATTATAAACTTATTCTTACAAGTTTATAACAAAAAATAATACATATATACATACAAGGTCCCATATTTGAACTTCTGTGCAATTAATGGGTAATCATGTAATAAAATTTAATTAGGATTGTAAAATTAATTTCTCTAACCTTTACCAGAATAAATTAAAACAAAAATTGTAGCAGATATCAAGTTTTTAGTAATTAATATACAGGGTGAGTCATTAGTAACCGCTTCTTCGATTGCTCTTTTGTGTTTTAAATAAGAGAAAAACAATTAGTGGAAGATCCATGGTTGCTTGTGGCGCATATTGTAAAAATACTTTAAGCTCTGGCGCATTTCCGGTTTTACAGGAAGTGCACGGGGCTTAATTTTTTTTAACGACTCACCCTATATATTTTTGTATTTTCTTGTACTGCTTTAAATTGTCTATTCGATTGCTTTTTCTTTTTCAAAATTGAGCCAATAGTTCTTGAATTATTAATTTTTTTTGAAAATATTTGACCAAAACACGTGTTCAGAAAAAAATCATTTGCACATTGTTTTTAAAAGTAAAAACATTAACTTTGTTGTTGCTTGTAGCCAAGATTATTCTGCATCATTTGGTAAAGTTGCACTCGACAATACCTCACTGAACTTTGTTTTTTCAAAGCCTACTTCCTGAAATTTTCACATACCAAAAACTTATATTTTTTAAATGGAACACCCAGTATTTTATTGAGTCATTTTGTTCCTTTTTTTATTCTCTTTCATTTTTGTTAACAATGTCCTATACTTATCTTTTGTAATTTCTGAGATAATCACTATAGGAGCTATTAGCGATCAATTAAAGAACTACGAGCGCTGTTGTTCTATGCACCAAAATATTCGTTCAACCAATGGAGGGCAGGGATGGCGCCCGACATCCTTAGTCAACTGTCAAACAATATAAATGTTATATCCAACTATCCCAAAAGTAATAATTTTATAGAATGAAGAGCATCGCATTTAATTTTTTTAATTCCGGCAATGTCCAGTTGCATTTTTGACACTGTTGGTTATCATCGAAATAAAATAAAGGTTATGTTTACTAACATATTTGAAGAGGTCTTCAAAAAGTTTTGAAAATCCGTCCGTAGATAGCGAAGATACTCTTCACCATTAACATTTTCATCAAAGAAATAAGGTCCAATTATGTAACTACCCACTATTCCTCCCCACAGTTTTAATGACCAACGATTTTGAAAGTTTACAGGTGTGATAAAATGGGGGATTTTAAGTGTTATAATAATGGAAATTGTGACGATGAACGTATTCACTTTAATAGAGGGTGGCTTCGTTGGTAGACAACAAAAAGTTGAGAAGGCCAGGATAATTTATCTGCTGCCAATTGACAAAAATGTAAGCGATTCTGAAAATTTCTTTCATTTAACCCTGTGTATAAATATGCTACGGGTGAATTTCATATTTCCTAATTATTCTGGATTCTCAAATTTGACTTACATCTAACTGACGACTAATTTTCGTAGTACTAGTATGGAGGTGTTCGACTACACTCGCAAGTACCATAAACGTCTTATCCTCACCAGTTATTGCTTTTTGTGCACCTTCTTTCATATTCAATGCTTTCTGTTCACTCAAACCGTCCACTTTATATTTTCGAAGGTTTCTGGATTCGGTTGACTTCTACCAGGGATCGCTGTGCATAAAGTCTGGATACTAGCAAAAAGTTTCTTTCAGATTCACCCAAAACGTCAATCATATCTATTAACTCTTCATAAGAATAATTCATTTGGATGATAACTAACAGCGATGCTTTTGTAAGTTTGAAATAAATGTATATCCACTTTCTTCAACAGTTGACTGAGGCAATCAGCCGCATTCCAGCCTTTATTGGACGAAAATTTGGGTGAATAGAACAGCGCCCGTAGTCTTTAATTGACCGCTAATTGCTCCTATAGTGATTATCTCAAAAATTACAAAAGATAGGTATAGGACATTGTTAACAAAAATGAAAGAAACAAAATGACTCAATAAAATACTAGGTGTTCCATTTAAAAATAATAAGTTTTTGGTACGTGAAAATTTCAGGAAGTAGGCTTTGAAAAAACAAAGTTTTTTGAGGTATTGTCGAGCAGTGGCGTAGCCAGAAATTTTCAAAGGGGGGGGTTGTACGTCAAATGCATCTGTAGGCTATAGGAGATGTACATTTTTTGTTAATAATGTAATGCTGTTTTCATTGTTTAATATAAGTGAAATAATTATAGTTAACAAGTAAAATATTTTTAATACTATTATATAATACATATGTACAATATAATAATATGTACCTATTGCACGAATGAACAAGAAAAATTAACAAAATTAAAAAAATTTCACTGAAACTAAATGACAAAATAAAAGCTCAACTAATTATAATGATAGTAGTCAAACATAGTAAAGGAAAGTACTTCATATTTATATAACAAACGGCAGCTTTCGTTTAACTTTACTCATCTCATCGATTACTTCATGAACTGAGATCGGTATTTCACGATGAATATTCAATAGCGCAAGACCATTTAGTCTCTTTTCCTCTGTTGTACTCCTCAAGTAGGTTTTCAATCGTCTCAGTGTAGAAAATGAACGCTCATTTGAAGATGTTGTGACGGGTAGAGTAACATATATCTTCAAAAGACGAAACACATTTGACAGTGGTAAACACTTGCCAGTTTCTTTCAAAAGAATTAAACATTCGATGGCGTTTTTGGGTAAATTTTGACAATCACACAGTACTTGCTGCCATATTTTTGCCTCCCCTAGAAGAGTGTCATAATTATATATATCCAAAAAATCTTTGTATTCAGAAAACAGACACATTAATTTATTCTTGTCTTCCTCAGTATACACTTCCCTTTTGAATAACACTTGAAAGCTACTTAGTACACTTCTATGTTTTGACAGTCGGTCGTGCAAGTGAAGAATAAAAGAATCCAAGAAAGGAATAAATATCGCTTTTTTGTAATAATCTTCCGAAGAAGAAAAGGGAACGTTATTTCTTTGAGTCTGAATTTTAACTGTGCGGGGAACTTTAATGTCTATGTCTAAATTATTGCAAAATGTTTTCACTTCATTAAATATTTCACTAAATTCTGCATCGACATTCTCTCTTATGTTTAAAAGCACTTTTTCAGTAACAGTTGCCAAACTTATTGCCTGTCCTAAATCCAGATTAACAGACTGCAAGCTTTTCGACAGTGGAAGTGAAATTGAAAATACTTTTGCTATCACTCTTAACGTTGTTTGGAATTCAACTGTCTCAATTGAATTAAGTAAAGAGTGTGCATCGCTCGAAGTGTCTTTTTCTTTCCACATTTGTATTTTTGATAGAGCATCTATCGTAGCTTCTTGCATTTCCAAAAATGTTATCACCGAATCATGTCTCTCCACCCAACGTGTATTGCATAATGTTTTCAGTTTACGTGCTTTCAAGTCTGCACATTTTTGTTCAATTGAAGACTCCAGAACGTTTTGTCTTTTAGGAGTTTTTAAAAAGTTACAAATTTTTCCAATGACACCTAAACAATTGCGAATTTCAGGCAAATCGCAAGCATCAGATATAGCTAAATTCAAAGAATGTGAAGCACAGTGCACATACATTGCAGTTTTATGTTGTTTACGTACATAAGCCTGAGCGCCATGAAATGCACCACTCATTGATGAAGCTCCATCATAACCTTGCCCTACTAGATACATACAATTGATTTGCAATTCTCTTAGAGTTTGTAATAACACGTTGGATAAATTTTGACCAGTCAAATCTGCGACAGGAACAAATTGAATGAAATGTTCTTCAACTTTTAATAGGTTTTCATTAAAAAATCTGATGCATAAGGAAAACTGTTCTATACCAGCCACATCAGTACATTCATCTGCTAACACTGAGAAAAATTTTGCTTCATCTAATTTTGTCACTATTTTCCTTACTATAATTTGTCCACAAATGTGTATAATTTCGTTTTGAACTGTCGAACTGAGATATGTTGCATTTTTAGACATTGTTTCTAAGTGAAGTTGTAGAGCTTTATCTCCAGATCGAAGTTTCGATCTTAAAATGGCACGAAAGTTTCCATCGTTTTCTATAGGGTCATCTGCGATATTAATGAGACCAGAATCTCTGTGACCCCTTAAGGGAATATTTTGTCGTCCACACAATATTACGGTATCTACTATGGGGACTAACTTTTGCCTGTTTTCTTCTATTTGATTTTTTCGTGCATCGTCTACTTGGAGAATAATAGGGTCCATTTTTTTCTCTTGAATTAAAGTAACATTTTGTGATTTGACCACGCTCAGCTTATGATATTCGTTTAATTGATGATTATTAAACACTTCAACGGCGTCTTTCCAATTAGTAAATGGTTTCTTCACCAAACTTTTTAGTGGCTGCCCTCCTATGCCTCCTACGTCGTTGGCAAAAAAGACACAAAACTTACAAAACGCACCATCTACTTCTTTAGAATATGCTAGCCAGGTCCAACGATGAAACCATGCAAATTGAAATTTTAAGTTTCTTTTTCCAGACGACGGAAACTTGAAATTAGGACATGGATACCAAATGTTTTCCACTGCTGCACACACATCGACTGTTAGCTTTCTTCCAATATATGTTACAATATCTCGAGTATTATCCTCTGGGTGATTTAGTTGTAAGCTGAAATCTTCGTCTACCCCCCTTTCATCTGGAGAATTAGTTGATGAAGATGAACACACATTTTCAGCAACATTATTAGAAAATGTGTTTCTTTGTTTCTTAAACACGAATGTATCCAGAGTTGAAACTCTTTTTTTCTTGTCACCCATTGTCTACAATTTCAGAGTTGTAAAAAAAAATCATATAATGAATGAATGACTGGAAATAGCGCCTTACCTAATTACTGGTCTCTTCTAATATTCCAGGAAACTAATTTTGTTATAGATTTCTGTGGAATATTCCCTCCCACTGAGTTACTATCTGTTCTAATAACATAGCCATTTGATGTTAATTGCCCGCGATTGCCCGTGTGTAGTGTTAGATCGCTTGGCGATGCTTCGTGATCGAGTGATCGGGAGATACCTAGGTAGTACGACTTTTGCAGGACGGTATAGCGACCGTTCGGCTTACACGACTGCTACCGACTTCCTTCGCCTTCGCGCGCATCTCGCGTGCCATGACGTTTGGAACTAAGTACTTCCACAGACCAGGTACTTCTAATACGTTACAGCTACACTACAGCTGTGTTCAGCTAGACTCGACCAGACTAGACGGTCAGCGCGGTTGTAAACAACTTTGAAAAAATTTAACATGCACGGTGTGCTGTATGGGGGGGGTTCTAACCCCCATAACCCCCCCCGTGGCTACGCCACTGTTGTCGAGTGCAACTTTACCAAATGATGTAGAATTTTCTTGGCTACAAGCACCACCAAAGTTAATGTTTTTACTTTTAAAAACAATGTGAAAATGATTTTTTTCTGAACACGTGTTTTGGTCAAATATTTTCAAAAAAAATTAATAACTCAAAAACTATTGGCCCAGGTTTGAAAAAGAAAAAACAGTCAAACAGACAATTTAAAGCAGTACAAGAAAATCCAAAAATATATAGTGTGAATCATTTAAAAAAATTAAGTTCCGTACATTTCCGTCGAAACCGGAAGTGCGCCAGAGCTTAAAGTATTGTTACAATATGCGCCACAAGCAACCATGGATCTTCCACTAATTGTTTTTTCTTTTATTTAAAACACAAAAGAGCAATCGAAGAAGCGGCTACTAATGACTCACCCTGTATAATAGTGATTAATTAATAAAGAAATTAAAGAAAATGGTTATGTGATTTTGGTCTTATAGTTTGTTTCCTTTTCGCAATAATAAAAACCTTAGTACGACATATAAAATCCATTATCGTCCATATACTCTTGCATTCTTGATTGCATAGAATTTATTAAAGTTACACATAAGTTTCTTCCTCTGAAATGCTCCCATACAGATTGTGCATATTGAGTAATATTTTCTATATTAAGTTGAACTCTATCATTATTAGCATTCCTATTCGGCACCATAGCACTCCACATATTTTCAATGGGATTCGGATATGGAGATTTTGCCGCCCAATCAAATACTTCTACGTTATTTTCGTTAAATAAATAAAAAAAAATTAAAGGAAGTAAGAGTGTTACTTCTGGTCCGAATTTTGATTTTTTTTTATATAAAGATTATTCCAAATGTGGCTCAAACAATTTTGTGTTCTTAATAAATCTGACTAGAATGCAAAATTTGTGAGATTTTCCAAAAAAAACAGATATTTGATGAGTAGAAGCATTACTTCCGGTCCAAATTTTAAACTTTCTTTTATAGAAAAATTGTTCCAAATGTAGTTCTAATTACTTTTGCACTTATAATACATGTATATAGATTGTATAAAAAAAACTGCTATTCGATAAGAGTAAAGTCTTACGTCTGGTCCGAATTTTCAAATTTCTTTTATACAAAAGTTGTTCCAATTCGGGCTCTAAATATTATTGTATTCTAGATAAATCTGTAAAGAATCAATAATTTGTAAGATATTTGCTAAAAACCGGTTTTTGGTAAGATATGAAGGCTTCCGGTAGAAATTTCAAAAAAAGTCTTTCTAAAATTCACATTTTAATGCTTTTGTATTCTTTAGAAATTTCTCTAAACTTAGTAGTTGACGACGTATTAGTAAATTTCGATTTTTTTAGTGAAGTAAACTAATTCAAAATATCAGTGTTGATCGGGAAAAATATAATTTTTAATAATTTTAAACATTCCCTTATTAGAGAATATAACAATTTTTACTTTTTATAAGAAAAACATGGGTTGTTATAATACTAAATTGTTTAAGTATTATTTTAATTTTCAGTTAAACATTGTTATTTTAAATAAAAAGCTTCAACATCTAAAATAAATACAAATCACTTCCAGAAAGAATAGTAACAAGTCCAAAATT
This sequence comes from Amphimallon solstitiale, assembly GCA_963170755.1. Taxonomy (NCBI): domain Eukaryota; kingdom Metazoa; phylum Arthropoda; class Insecta; order Coleoptera; family Scarabaeidae; genus Amphimallon; species Amphimallon solstitiale. The sequence goes on along the minus strand of OY720681.1, from coordinate 79,119,269 downwards.
CCATAAAACCAAGATTTAATGAAAAATAGTGGATCTCCCTGTAGAAATCAAAATAAAAGACTATAGAATAAAATAAAAGCCAGAAAGATATTGAGGAAGATAAAAATGATTTTTTCTAATAAAGTACCTAGCATGAACGTTATCCATATCAGACAATAAATTATTATGAATAAACACAAATATTTCAAATATATTGGCTTATAGTATATGGCCGATGTAGTTTCTTTTACAAAGCAATTTAATTCATAACGTAATACAATCTTTTTCTTTTAATTGTATTTAATATTTAATTATATATAATTTTAAAAGCAAGGCATTCAAAATATGTGTTTCATTCGTTACTATATATATGACATGTATATTTCGTGCAGATTGTGGAAAATAAAGTATTTAAAAACTTCAGAAAATATAAACCATACTCATATTAAGTACAATGGCTTATTCATGCTATACATATAAGATTTACGATGCATGTTTTTTGCTTGTCCCGTTCTTAACTCGAACATTAGAATGTTACTATCGTAGAATTTGGAGATCTATTTTCAATTTACACCGGCCATTTGAAAAGAAACCAATTGTACGTGCATAGCTGCGCCGGTGGTATGAATTATACGTAATGTAGGTAGACTCATATGATATAATTTTCTTTAACGTGCACAATGTGCCCGCTGTTTTTATCCTCATAAAAACTAAATATGTAGTTATAACAAGAATAGCAAACTTGTGCACAGAATATGTATTGTAAGAAGATGTTTATGACGAATGAAAAATGTAAAATATTAAAGCAATGTGGAAAATAGTAATGCTATTTATTATCACAACAATTCACAGTAAAATAATGAAATTTAAATTCTGTAATTAGTAGCTAAATAAAAAATGAATATTCTCATATTTGCAGGAATAAACGTTAAAAAAATATGCATATGTTACAACAGAAGGAATCTATTATTAGTCATAAATTATTATTTTATAAGTTAATATAAAAGCGACCACTTTTCTAATGCATTAAATGCTCGAAACGTCTTCCGGTCGCCTCAAAGCAATATGCTAAACGATCGTAGAAGCCTCGTTGCGCATTCTGTAAAATTGCTGGAGGAAGGTCATCAAAAGTGTTAATAATTTTTTGTTGCAATTCTGCCAAATTGTTTGGTCTATCGTTTTCAAATGTATAGATCTTAGTTTTCATGTATCCCCATAAGAAAAAGTCATTAGGGGAGAGATCTGGTGATCTAGGTGGCCAGCGAATAGTTCCCCAGGTACTTAGAACACGGTTTGGAAATACATTATGAAGATATTCCCGTACAACTCTACTATTATGAGCGGGACACCCATCCTGTTGAAACCATATGTTATCCAAGTTGAGCGCCAATTCGTGGAGGCGTGGGATAATTCGATTCTGGAGCAAGTTAAGATACTTCTCGCCTGTTAAATTGCCATCTATAAAAAATGGTCCAATTTTATGCTCTCCAAGTAATCCCGCCCAAACGTTTAATTTTTGGGGATACTGAGTTCTAGCATTGTATGTTAGGTAAGGGTTTTCTCTTGATCAGAGTCGAGGTACAGCGGGATTATGTCTTCCGTGCAACGGGAAAGTACTTTCATCCGTAAATAATATATTTGCAATAAAATTTGCGTTTTGATTGCAAATATGCAATGTTTTCCGTAATCTGTAGGCATGGTATTTACTTTTCTTTAAAACACGGCATACTGTGCTTTTAGAAATATCCAGCTGCTCACTAATACCCAATGAAGATATTTTCGGGTTCTGTTCGAGACTGGCACAAATTAAAAGATTTCTTTCGTCTTGGCGAACAAATGGCTGCCTATTACGTTTGTGCTTGTTCGGCATAATACAGCCCAATCTTTCAAAATTATTTATTATTCGCTGAATTGTTTTTAGAGCGGGTCGTGATTGATAATTCTCATAAAAGCGCTCTATTATTTGCCTTAAGGGTATTTCCTGATGATACCACTTAATAATTTGTTTTCTTTGAACTAAATTATAAACATCCATTATTTTTATAACATATAAATACCAAACTAACAAACTAAATAAATACTTATGTATGTATCTTACACTAAACTCTGCAGAAAACCTAATAGAAACGACGACAAAACACTAACTAAACGAATATGTTTAGCAAAAATGCTTGAAGAATGAGACAATTAACAGATTAGGATATAATAAGAAAATGCAAATGAAAAGAATATTGTTTCAACAAGAATAATAAAAAAATGAAAATGTAATAAAATATCGCAAAGCGCTAGAACATATGAGACAACTACCTTCTACAATGACTAACTGGAGACTGCAAATATCCAAATATTCATACGTATTCTCTGCAACATGTATCGGCGCCGGCGCGGCATATGGACTTAACTAAGACATACCGTTCAACTATCGATATAATATTTTGACGGCACTTGCGATGCAACGATCTGTATATAAGTTATAAATTTCTTCTTTTGAATAGCGGACTTGTAATATGTCAAAGAATAAATTAATTACATTTAAATATTATTATAACTAAAGAAGAGAACTGATGATATACGCTAAGAAATTTTTTTTATTTAAAATTTGTTGAGACTCGCTAACGTGAATATTAATTAGATAAAGACAGGCTGTACATTAATTATAATTAATTCAATAAACACTTGGTTGTGTGGTGTGTAAACGAAACACATGCATCACATAACAAGTTCCATCTGATAGAAATCGCGCTCGAAAGCAAATAACTTTAAAATGAATTCCAGTTGTTCAATAAAGAGTAGTAAAGCATTTATCCTTGGCGAAGCGTTGTATTTAAAAGTATTATATATTAATAGACGAGCAAAGTGCAACGTACCACTACTATTTACAGAACATTCACAGAATAATCGTGAAAATGAATTATATTATGCTCCAAAATGTAGAGTTTATATATATATATTCTATTAAAACACATCAGGTTGGTCATAATTAGAATAAATTGTTCTTTTAATGTTACTCCTAGAGCTCGACTCTGATTTATCAGGACTTCTGGTTTATTATTAAGCACCTATAAACAGGCATATTAAGTTAAAAACTGTTAGTCAAACCCATTTTATGACCTTGGTTGACTGGACAATATTACATGTTTTCCTTTAAGATTTTTGACGAACCTGATGATAAAACTGCTTCCACCAAACCATAAAACATTTCAAAAAGAAAAATTTGATGAAGGAGATAAATACCATCATACTTTAAGGTAGATAAAATTAAAAAAATGAGGTGTGGTCACCACACGACTTTCTTATACGTATGAGCGTTTCAAACTATACAATTTTAAGAATTTTTTTATACAAAACTTATTCAAAATCCCATTCTAGGTACTTCCATTCGCTTAATAAATCGCTATAGAATGCATACTTTGCAAGATATTATCAAAAAAGTGCTCCTCGCTAAGAGTAAAAGTGCTACTTCCGGTCCGAATTTTGAAATTTCATATATACAAAAAATATTGCAAATCCAGTTATAAATACTTTTGTACTCTTTTGTACTCTATATAGAATGCATAACTTACGACATATTTGCAAAAAATCGCTATTCGATAAGAGTAAAAGTGGTGCTTCCGGTCTGAATTTTGAAATTTTCTTTATACAAAAGATATTTAAAATTATGTTTTAAATACTTTTATACCCGTGACGTACTGTCTAAAAGGCATGACTTGCGAAATATTCGCAAAAAACTGATTTTCGATAAGAGTAAAAGACCTACTTCCGGTAGGAATTTCGAAAAACTTTTTGAATAAAATTATTCTCAATTTTAATTCTAAGTATATATGAATTCTTTATAAATTTGTTTAAACTTAGTAGTTGACCAAATATTCGCAAAATTCGATTTTTTCGCTGAAGTAAACTGCTACTTCCGGTCTACCGATTTTACTTAAAAACTAATTAGATCTCAAGAGGGAGATTATACACGTAAATACAAAATTTGGAATTGATATCTACAGCGGTTTGGCCGCTATCGTGGTCACACACACACAGAGAGAGAGAGAGACACACACAGACATTTTTTAAAAACCACTTTTTCGGTATCAGGGGACTTCAAAACGTGGACATCTGCAAAAATCTCGAGGTCGAAAATTTTCATCATCACAATACTTCCTTATACTACGTATAAGAAAGTAAAACGCTTGATTTCGTTTCACTTAATTTATTGGGATATCTCTAACAATACTGTTTCGGTATGTTCTACAATTCTCAAAGAACTAAATTTGTGTGTCTAACTTTATATATTACTTGAGGGTGTGGTGTTTACTGTACCTACCTTGACCATTTTATAACTGTGTCTATTATCGGTGTGTTTATGTATTCTCTCTGTGTGTTGGTTATGTGATAGAGATATTCCAATGAATTAAGTGAAACGAAATCAAGTGTTTTTTAATTTTATCTACCTTAAAGTATATACAAATTATGTTTCACCAAGAACCGACTGCTATATCTATAAATAAAATACCATCAAGTTAATATTTATCTTCAGAGTTCTAGAAAAAAAATTGAGAAAATATTAATAATAAATACAAATTGACATAACTGACAGCAAACACATTTTTGGCGACAAACTAAAGGCGACAACTTAATTCATCTGTCAAAAAGATTACATTTTAATACACGTTATGTTAGTTTGACATCGAATAACTGCTATTAGTAAGTATGTTTGCAAGTGGATAAAGTGCATGTAGATTTTGCCTTGGTAATGAGAATTCAATCCTGACAGTATCATTCAAATAAACGCCATACCTAAAATTTTGTATTTTTTACCCGTGTAAGGATATTATTTTTAAATCAGCTCGCAGGGCAAAAAGCGCAGTGAAGAAAAGAACTGCAAAGCAATCCCAATACAAGAAGAACGAATGTTACTGCTTTAACTAAGAAAGAAATTATAAAAATTATGAACTTATGGGACGAGATCACACCAAATGGATGCAAAAGAAATGTTTTCATACTGCTGCTTTTGAATAGGTTTGGAGAGGGGGGAGAAGCTGTACATTGTAAAATTCATTATTTTAGAACAAAAAAATAATTAGGGAACATCTACAGGTAGGCTCGAATACAATCCGATATTTTCGAAAACAACCCAGGGTGATAAGAAACTTAACGATAGTAAGTGGCTCACGAAAAATAAAAATAAATCCTAGGTTATATCATGCTAGACTGTTTTATAAAATTCTAAGCAAAAGAGGAGCAAACATTCTTACTGATCGATTGTTTTTCACAGTGCATCAGTATTATGAAAAAGAAGGCAGCATGGGATGGTACAAAAATATGCCTATTGGTCCAAATGAACTCTCTGAAGGGACCAGAGATTCAGCTATCAAAATTAACCTATATGCCGAAAATAAACATACCAAAAGTTCAAATCGAGCAAGTGCTGTTTCAACATTAGCCAAAGCTGGAGTAAGTGATCTGCCAATAACTAAAATAACAGATCGTCCAAACACAAAATCCTTAAAATCGTACTCCAGTTTGATCCAAATCATCACTTGGAAATTGTTGCAAATCTAAGAAACAAAAATAACCTAAACAGTGTTTAGTCGGCCAAAAATAAAATAATTCATAATAACTGTACATTTTCTACCTGTCCTTTTCTACTTAACAATTAAGTTACTATTTACCTATGTATTCAAAGAAATGTTGCTTTTGCGTTGTTTAAATGAAAATATTTCAGTTGATTCATTAAACTATCTTACCAAATACCATTCGAGCTGGTGTTCACTTCCGTTCGTTTTGACAAAACTCAAGCTTTGCTATTTAAAGGTAACTCGACTCGGACAAATAAAAAAAAAAAGTTAAAATTACTACACCTTCGCTGTCGTGGTGTAATCATGTTATTTGTTCTCCTGAGTTACCAAGCAACAAAGCTTTCGTTCAAAATAAAGGTTTGTATGGATTAACACAAACTCTTGTGGTATTACTTCTGATTATTTGACAGGTCTAAATGTACTCCATTTTAACCTATTAAGGGAGAATCGGCATGCCAAATTTCGTAGCTTCTGCTTGTCTATCCCCACTCGCTACGTCACACTACCACATGCTCAGAGATACATTTGATTTATCAATTTAGATAACGCCTTAACAATCTTTAGTTAAAACATTTAGATATGTGCCAATATGAAGGTAATTATTTTTGAGGTTAGGTATCTCATGGTCCCTTCATAAGAACTTTAAAATTACAAAGATTCACGGGAGATTTTGGAGTACATTCTTAAAATCCAAGAAAATTGGATTTGTAAAAATATGTTGGAAGAACAGCGACCTAAGAACATGATTGATTGGTAAACACATGATTTTATTTAATCGAATTTATCAAACGAAAACGGCTAAAGTATGTAGTTTCATTGATATAAGAGAATTCTTGTATAATGAGGATCTAGTTTTGGATGTTGCATATCAAAATAAGATCTCAAACATTTCGAAAATATCCGTAGAAGGTGGAAATGCATTTAGCATTCTTTCGTAGAAAAAAATACATATTTAATATTAATAATTATTAATGTATCGTACTCATGTAAATACAAGTTGATCAGACAGTAAGCCCGGTAATTTAATTCTATGAGTTTGATAGGCAGAGAAAGAGATTAAGATTCTTGTTTCCTTGTATTTCACTGGACACAGAAAATGTTACACTCCCTAAATATATTACTTTAAGTGATTTCTGATTCTACTATGTTTATTTACACAAATAGTAAAACATTGACATCTTCACACAAAAGAAAAGCGCAAAATGTCGTAATCAATTTCTATGTTAATGGGAAGCTTATAAGGATGTTATTGTAAAATCTCTCTAATGTAAAAGCATGTATATTTACTTTACTATTATACTATTTCAACATACACTACTGCCTAGTTGTGTGTCAGAAACGACATTTCAATGTACAATTAGCAGACACTTGATTACATTATCTCTTTGTTTGGGAGGGTTTCACGCTTGAGTACTTAAAATAAATAATTCTGAAGTGTTCAAGGTGAGGAGCTTTCAAACATACAAACAAAAAGAAAAAATGAAAGACAAACGTGAAATAGTGAAGCTAAATTTTTAATGTCATATTATTTGCAGTCCCCGTATTAGCAATATTCGTCCTTTAAATGTCAAAATCAATATTCTTCGGTATTATCATGAGTATTTAGATTTTTATGTAACTATTGATTACACCAAAACGAGCAAATATGGTAGGATATATTTCGTATCCTTTCGCAAGCCATTTCTCTTTTATTTTTCTTTCCGACACCACTCTTGCTTTTATTGCTTGTCACGCTATGAGGAACTGTAGGTAGACTCTCAAGAGACCGCTTGCAAAAGTGGATATCACGTGGGACTGCAACGGAGATTTAAGAGTATCTTCGTTTTTTCTTGTTTCACTGCTAACAATTTTTAAATGTTTGCCTCTATTTTACATATAAAAGTCAATGGATTCTATGTGCGGTAGTACTTACTTGAAATTAATATGTAAACGACCAGGGACATATTCAAAGTCATTGTTATTTGTGATACATAACCGCTAATTTGGATATGGCACTTATTCATGGCAACGTGTGTGTATAGAATAAAATAAGGCGTTTTTAATAACAAAGATCTATATAATAGATAGATATATAATATATATGTTTAACATTGCTTTGAAGTGCATCAATATTGCAGTGATCTTGAGTTAAAATTAAGTTGTATATAAGTATTCTCAAGACCCCAATTAGATTTAGTTAATTTAATTTTATCTTTAATCTTTTATATTAGTCTTAGTATAAAATTAAACAATACATATTGTATATAAATATTTATTGGAAAATACTTGGTTAGGCTGTAGTAAATTTATATTAGTTTAAGTAAAACAATGAAATTTTTATTTATAAAATTATTATTGGAATAAGCCCTGTATAACAGGTGATTGGTTTTATTAATCATGTTGAATCTGCAATAATTCACGTTTTCTCACATTTATATACTGGTTTTTTCTTTGAATCTCGTATACTAAATTAATATAATCACATCAATATTAAAGATGCATTTCTTTGTTTACATTTTTCAAGCATTAATGTATGTACACGCCGTTAGGGGCGATGCCAGTAATGTACATCTTAAAAAGTGGGAAGAATCTCTTGAATAGACATGCCTGAATTTTTTGTTAAAGATATTCTTTATAAATTAAGGCGCACGATGATTTTCAATGAATTTTTGATGCAGGTTAAAACCGCTCTAAAATACAAATAAGCATTCGGTGTCTGTATTAATGATTTAAAATTTGAACTTGTACAATTTTTGAGAAATAAATTTTATTTTGAACTTGTAAAGTTTTCAATAAATACTTTAATGGACTTTTAATAATTTCTAATTGAAAATTTTTATTCGAATAATTTTTCGAATTAAATAAATATATTTAAATTATAGTTAGGATATATAAGGATATTTGTTAATAATCGGAATATTTTATTTTAAAGCATGTTGGCCATATGCTACATGTCACGATAAAAGATTCTGGAAATTATAATATTTTTTTTGAATAAGGGTATTTTGTAAAGAGTTTATTTTTCTTTGAATTGGATTACATACACTTTATGTTTTTCTTTTCTATATAATATTTATTATATCTCATTCGTGATTTATTGTAGAATTGGTATAAAATAAAGTAATTAAAGGTGAATATGGAAGAGTTTAATGCTTTATATGAAGAGCTAAGGTAGTTTGTATAGAGTTTTATTTTAGTATATAAAGTGTTTTATTGTTTTTGTGTGGCGACATATTGAAAGTTAATAAGGTTGGTAAATTTATATTTTATTGTTTAGGGTTTATAAATTTCATTTTGATTTTCTGTGTTTGTGCATTGAAGTCTAACATGTTGGGACTCTATGAATTAGGGATGTATTAAACAAGTTATGCAATTAATGAACTTGTAGAATGCAGCCCTGATTGATTCTCTGACATGAATTTGTGATGAAAATATCAATCAGAAGCGAGAAAAGGCATTTGAGTGAAATTAATATCAGCACAAAGTCAGCATTTTAATGCATATCCAAACACTTGTAATTAAGTTTTTTTTGAATTGTGAATGATTTTCATTCCTTCTTGTGAACAATAGAGATTGGACACATTATTACGTGAGTTAAGGGCGCATTTAATGAGTTAAAGGATAAACTCATAGAATGGGATCTTGACTGATTCTTTAACGTGAATTTGCTTTAAGAATATTATCTAGAAGCGAGAAAAGGCATTTAGATAGGATTAGAATCAAAGCAAAGTCTATTTTCTAGTGTGTGCACTATAATAAAAATAATATTTTGTTTCATAATCATAACCAATGTAAGTCGATACACATTATAGATTAATTATGAGAAATTTTCTTTTGCTTTTTTGATTGCACAAAAAAAATTGAACCGAGCACGTACCTACCTGTGTGTTATATATGATTTTAATTTATACTTTAAAGAGTTGTAATAATTTCATTGTATTATTAATTTGCAAGGGTCACAGCAATATGTATCACATGCGTACTTTGAAATTCAAACATACATAATTAAAACTTTGGACTAAAAAATCTAAGAATGTTATTTGATATGCATTTTTCTTATTAAAAACATACTTCCAAAGTGTTATTCTAAATCAGACACCAACTCAAAACCTTTTATATCGCGCCATTATTGGAGGTAAACAGTTTAATGCGATGTAAAATTGCTATTGTGTCCTTAAAACGTTTTATCTACTAATGTTAAATAATACATGAAAAAATTATACCGATATTAGAGCTCATTATTAAACACTGTGTTTGTAAAGTGTTTTTGATTGGATAAGAAACTGTTGAATAATATTATTCAACACTTCCAGGGACCAATGAAAAAAGAGGCGGGCAAATATAACCAATTACATTCAAATAAACACTGGAAAAAAAGCGATTTCATCTTAGTTGCCTAGGCATTGAACGACATCGAACGTCAAACGTTAAATGTCAAGTAGCGTGCTTATTATTATTCTAATCAAATTATAATCTTAACACGTCTACAGCTTTTTCTGTCTGCTTGAAAATGTATAATATTTCGTGTACCGCCAATACATTAGTAGATAAAGCATTATATTCAACTTATTGCGTGGATATTTTATTACACTCGGACGATTACAGCACTCGCTGCGCTCGTGCTGCAAACTTCATCCTCGTGTAATAAAATTATCCACGCAAACTCGTTGAATAATATACTATTGATTGTATCAATCATTGTCTAGCATTTCCTCATAACCATAACCAATCTCAACTATATTTTCATCTCCATGAGTCAAGTTTTTGTCAATACTTGCGTGAAATCAACACCATTTGCTCCAAATTTGTGAAGCATGTTATTCTCTTCCACAGCTATGGTTCGCGAAATAAAAAATCAAATTTAAGATTTTTTTAATCAATTTCTTTTGACAGTGACGCTTATTATTTTTTTTTGATGTTAATGGATTATATCACTTACACCCGTTTCTCAATAGCAACAAGGACTTTCGCAGAAAAATCAACTCACTTGAGTGAAAACAATTAAATAGTCTACTTACGATGGTAGGAGCAGATAAAATACATTATGTACCGGGTGTTTTTTTATCTTTGATATCATTTTGATTACCTGTAACTTTTTTGTTTTTAAAAATATCAGAATGAAGCAAAAATCATTTTGCATAGGTATCTATGAAGTTTTTTACGTTTTAAAAAATAAAACAAAACACTAACGTTTTTCCAAGATATTAACCTAACTTATATTTTTTTAAATGGAAAGCCCTAAATATTTTCGGATATTTCGATTTTACATGAAATTTCAAGTATATTTTATAAAGCATACCCCATACCTATCTTCAACGGTTTGCGAAAAAACGGCGTTTAAACATGCAACAAAGAAAAATTTAGTTTTGAACCCTGTTCTTAAAGATGTCGAAATCAAACAGAAATCATTTTTCATAATTATTTAGAAAGTTTATTTTTAATAAAACAAAAGATTAACGATTAACAAAGTAACAAATTATTAAAAAAAACAATTTTACAAAATTAAATTATTCTAAAAATGGCATGTTTAAACGCCGTTTTCTCGCAAACCGTTGAAGATAGGTATGGGGTATGCTTTATAAAATATATTTGAAATTTCATGTAAAATCGAAATATCCGAAAATATTTAGGGCTTTCCATTTAAAAAAATATAAGTTAGGTTAATATCTTGGAAAAACGTTAGTGTTTTGTTTTATTTTTTAAAACGTAAAAAACTTTATAGATACCTATGCAAAATGATTTTTGCTTCATTCTGATATTTTTAAAACAAGAAAGTTGCAGGTGATCAAAATGATATCAAAGATAAAAAAACACCCGGTACTTCTAACTAATAATTAATTATTTTAATAAGTGTTCCTTTTAAATTAAACTAATTTTAGAAACACATACACTTTAATTCTTCATTTTTTGGAGTTTCTTCAATGAATGCTTCGCATGGACATAGTTAGTGTTAAAGTATGTAAAATTTCTATTTACTGATATTAAAAAATATATTCTGAAAGTGCCCATTGGTACAAGTAACGAAAACATGAAGGCACACGAAATTCAGAATATTTACATCAGAAAACTGAAGATTATGTTACTTAATGCCTGACATTGATTGGTGGCAATATGTTTTAGAATGTAATGGAAACGCTAAATTAGATGGCGAGCGGTGGGATATGTCCGCCCAGCAATTCAGTAAGTGGCCGTACGCGTTTTCAAAAACGACTACAACACATCCCCACAGCTCGCCATCTCATTTGGCGTTTACTGTACTTATATATCAAACTACAAACTAGGTAAACTAGTTACGATCATTGTATCTACACACTAATTATTACATCTCTGAACTCTGAAAATGTATCAGAATTGATATTGTAGCGCCATCCGATCATAGCTAGTAGAATTACAGTTTAACCGAAATGTACTTGCGAATATTGAAGCATTAAGACAATTTGAGACATTATAAATAATTCGTTATTTTTCCGCTGTGAACCAGTTTGGTTAGATCGAAAGGTCCAGCAAACTTTTGAGATGAAAATTAAATACAAATCACTACGAGATATAATAAGTAAGAATGTCGTAAAATTTAATAACAATAAAATCGCTTTAAAATTAGTTTTTGTCAGTTTTGAAAATTCCAATTATGATTTTCTGCTTTAAGCACTGATAATTATTTAATTAGACAAAATTTTAATTAAAAAAAAAATAGTAATATATGGGTCTGCCAACACTACATTATCCATCTGTTAATATAATTCAGTACAATTTAAAGCATCGATCTCAATCACCCGCCGTAGCATAATGGTAGCGCAACCGACTAGACATCGGGAGGTCTCGGGTTCGAATCTCAGCGAGAAGAAATTGAGGAACAGAAAACAGTTTTTGTTTCTAATAATTTACTTCTATATAATAAATGCATTTTCTTTTACAAACCAATTAATATATACTCAAACTTTGTATTACGAAACTGAATAGAATCTCTATTTATTTGGTAGGGGAAGGTTGCCGAATATCAGATAGGCACCTAATACCGGATACCGAACTTCCTGGTCTGCCGCGTGCTGTAATCTAGCGGCAATATTTCCAAATACTAGCCCCCACTTCCGCCATCCCACAGTGCAGTCGAGTCCTCGTTCTAACGAAATCTTTGTAAGTGAAAATATTTTTAGTGTTTTGGTGATTTAGAAATATTTCGAAGACCTTGCTGTTCCGGCGACTAAACACCTCTTAAGGTAAAGCATGAAAACTAATATTATAGGGTTATATAAAGGAAGGAGGTTAGTTTCATACTAGACTTGGTTATTTAGATTATGTTGAGTAGTTTTTTGGTTATGCCATGCCGATCTCAACAACATGGGTGCTCCTAATATGGGATGGCGCGGGACTCCTATTATCGGATATCCGATAATTGGCTCAGTAATTTTTTAACGCATACCTATAATTATTATCTTTAGATGCCTAACCAAGAGAGAAAGAGAAAAAAATGGAACACAGAATCGATGAAACTTGCAGTAGCTGCAGTAAAAGAGAAAAGAATTGGATACTTGAAGGCATCTAAAACCTACGGGGTACCTAGGTCAACACTTGAGAATTACGTTAATAACAAAGAAAAAGATGTTATGAGCTAATAAACACAAGACTGGGTAGAAAGAGCGTGTTGGGAGAAGAGCTAGAAAGAGAATTACTGCAATATTGCATAAAGATAGAGGAACGGTTTTATGGAGTTACTCTTCGTGATATTAAGCAACTAGCTTTTCAGTTGGCTGTCAATAACAATATGGAACACCCTTTTTCCCAGAGCAAAGGGGCAGCTGGAGAAAAATGGCTTAGAAATTTTTTAAAAAGAAATGCTACTCTTTCTTTGCGGAAGCCACAATCAATGGCACTTGCAAGAGCGAAGGGCTTCACCAAATTAAATGTAAATATGTTTTACGATTTACTTGAACCTGAATTAAAGAAGATCAATATGAAACCGAAGAAAGTGTTCAACGTAGATGAAACAGGCATCTCTGTTGTTCAGTCTCGGCGTTCCAAGGTCCTAGCTGTCAAAGGAAAAAAGCAAATCGGAACCTTATCTTCTCAAGAAAGAGGTGCCCTCATGATAATTGTAACGTGTATGAGCCCATCGGGAATTTTTGTGCCCCCCCTTATTGTATTTCCCGGGAAGAATATGAATCCCGAACTCTTAAACGGTTGTCCCCCGGCAACAATTGCAAGGTGCCACCAATCTGGATGGATACAAGCTCATATTTTTACTGACTGGATCCAACATTTCATTGATTATGTCAAACCAACCCCAATGGATCCTGTAATTTTAATATTAGATGGACATGGGACACATATTAGAAACATTGATGTTATTGTTAAAGCCAGGGAGAATGGTGTGATCATTGTTTGTTTGCCACCCCATACATCACACAAACTTCAACCGATGGATGTTTCTTTCATGAGCCCATTCAAAGCTTATTATTCTCAAGAAGTTGAGACATGGCTATCTAACAATCCTTACAGGTCTGTAACCTGTTATCAAATCGGAGAATTGATGGGTAAAGCATATTCTAAGTGTACTACTCTTCAAATTGCTTCAAAAGGTTTCAGTAAATGCGGTATTTTACCATTTGATAGGAACAAATTTCTGGAATCTGATTTCATAGATGTAGAAGAACATCAACCTGAGCCTCTTTTAGATTTAGGCCAACCACAAGAAGCTGAATCACCTGTTGATTTTCAAGGACCAATTGCCTCCACCTCTAATGCACCAAATGCTTTTCCAGAGCCCGTTACAGCTACCACCAAGACGCTAGAGGAGGACATGCAAAAGAAAAAAATCGTTTCACCATTTGTCCTAAAACCACCACCAAAACTACCTGAAGTTACCTCAAAGCCCAAGAGAGGACGCCCTGCTGGGAAATCAGCAATAATCGCCAGTTCCCCTTACAAAAATAACCTAGAAAATGAAATTCAACACGCCAAAAACAAAGAACAACAGTTACAAGAAAAGAAAAAAGCAAAAAGTAAAGGTGAAAAGAGGATGAAAGGAAAACAGACTGAAGAATATAAGCCAATAAAAAAGAAACGAACAATACCTTCTTGCGAACAACAACTACCGTTTAAAAAAGCTACGAAGCGTAAAATATTTGATGTAGGAACCCAGGATGAAACCTCTGACGAAGATTCAGACATTCCCTTGGTATCAACCGACGATGATGACAGTGCGGATGAGGAGTGTGTTTACTGTTACCAACCTTACAAGGAGGATAAGTGTGGAGAGCAGTGGATACGATGTATCAAATGTCTTCGGTGGGCACATGAACTTTGCTCTGGAGTTGACAAAAAGGGATGGAAAACATTCACGTGCGATTTTTGTCAAAAACACCTTTAAAACCACACTTGACACTCAAATTTTTTTAATGAGTTGTTTTTTGTATACCTACATTTATACTTACATATGAATAATAATAATTATTCCATATTATGTTAATATTATGTGTATGTAAATACAATTTTTCTTTTGTAATCTTATATGAAATTGTAGTTTTCCTTGATTTATTTCACCATCCGATATTAGGACTCCATTTTGAAAAAGAGGTAAAGTACCGAATATTACCAAAGAATTAAAAATAACAATAAATGAAGGACTATTATAACCAATGTATTATATATTTCGTAAAACACTTCAAATTATCTTTTTATTTAAAATAAGTGCAATAAATCCCAAAAACATTTTTTTTTTGTAATTAGAAAAAAGTATCCGATATTCAGCAACCTTCCCCTATTAAAATGTACTGCAGCTGACAAGGCATACACTCCACATCGCTCATCTTAGTGAGCTTTTCAAAAAAAAGGTGTAAAATAACTATTTAATCCCCCCTAACGGTCAGGATTTTTAATGTTGTTCATAGCACTTCCCCTTCCTTTCACTGTGCCAAGAAGGGGGATTTTAAACAAATTATTTTCAGTATTTTTTCTTCGTTGGCTAAACTAAACATTCATAACAATATGTACACATGAAGTCGCGAAAAACATATCCAGCCAGACATACTTAAATTTTAATAAAACAACACCATGTCTATGTAATTTATATTATAATATATATTATACACATTCTACATACGTGTATCAACTTACAGCCTTCACACATGTTCCTACTTTATCTCTTAAACGAAACTCGAAGAAATGTTGGGGTATTTACAATTGTTTGCGCAGCTGGTTTCTTGTTGATCTTGCACTGTTTTGTATATTCTCACGTATCGGCAGTTCGGGCATATAGATATGTAAATATGTCTTACAATCGAGTACAGTGTAGGTAATACATACACTAAATATCATGAAAAACTTAATGGCAACATTGTTTCGTGTTAGGAAACTGTACACCTATTTATGCATTTGTGTATGTCAATAACTCTAAATATCCTTAACTGGTTTCACCATAAATACTTGCTTTAAATACACTTACATATTTTCAAGTCGTACAAAATAGAGTAACAATTAAAACAGTCTCTGTAAAAAAATAAAATATTTTTTCTGTTAGGCTTGGCGTCCCTTGATGTCGATTTATAAACGCAAGCGGCGAACGTAAAGGTAAGCAAGGGAGCTGTAATTCCTGAAAACCTTGTTTATATAACTGTGTTGGGATTAATCACGAAAGTTTGGGATTTGGCACGGCGCAGGTGTTGACTAATTGTTGACAAACCAGTAGTATATTTACTGCACATAATCCTTCCGAAAGTGTACGTACGTGATTGTTGTTTCTATGGGGAATTAAAATATAAGCACATCGGATAATTCTGTAATAATAAATTACCTTATAATGTGATATTCAGATATTATTAATACGAGGATGTTCTTTTCTCGCTGAGCCTGTCTAGTTAGGCGATGATATTTTGCCACATTTTTTTTAATGAGAATTTCAAGCAGTGGTTTACAAGTTTAGTTATACTGGCAATTGTCAAATATACCTGAGTGTTTGTAAGTTACATTAGTTAAAATACTCCTTTCGCCAATAAATTATGGAACTGAACAAGGAACATTATCGAGCGGTGATTTTTTACAATTTCAAGCGTGGCTTAAGCCGTAAGGAATGTTTTGAGCAAATCAATCGAGTGTTTGATGTCAAGTTGTGTTGCTTCGCTACCCTAAAGTGGTGGTACAATGAATTTCAAGACGGTCGACTTTCCTTAAATGACAGTTTTCAAGCTTTTAACCCAAAAACAGCAGTTATAGAAAAAAAATTGCTCTTATTCGGAACATGAATGTAGAAGACCGGCATATTGCTGTCAGAAGTATTCAAGCAAATTTAAAGACTGGTCTGAAAGCAATTAACATATTTTACACAGACATGAAAGTCCATAAACTTTGTTCTGGGCGGATTCCCCATAATTTGACTTCAATTCAAAAAGAACACCGTGTGAGATGGTGTAGATCTATATTAGATTGCTTTAACCGTGGATGGTCTCGTTTGATGTACAATATCATCACAGATGATGAAACATGAGTATACTGGTATGACCCGGAAAAAAGGCAACAATCGACAGTTTGGGTCTTTAAGAATGAGTCGGTTCTAACAAAAGTTGTTCGTGAAAAAAGTCGTAACAAGAAGATAGTCGGCACATTTTTCAAAATTACTGGCCATGTTTCCACTGTAGCACTGTAGGATAGACGTACTGTTATAATTCAGAATGGTACACTACAATTTTTTGTCTGAGGTTCACCAAAATGATCGCGAAAAACGTCCAAGAGGAAGAATCATCTTGTATCAAGATAAAGCTCGGACTCACACTGCTGCTTGAACAACCGACTATTTGAATGCCCAAAATATAGAAATAATAGGTCATTCACCGTAAAGTTCGGACCTAGCACCTAATGACTTCTTCTTCCGCGGGTAAGCGATTTATGTCTTTAAAAAATGAAATAAACAAACTAGGCCAGAAGATTGGAGAAAATGATTCCATGATTGGTTTTCACGGATGCAAAAGTGCATTGACTGTCCAGGAGAACAATTTGAAAATTTGTAAATAAATGTTTTTTGAAAATAAACTGTGTTTTACTTTACCCGGCTCAGCGGAAGAGGACATCCCTCGTATGTAATTGGGCATGCAGGATATGATGTCCTGTTTCACAAAATGAAAGAGATATAGAATTAAGAAAGTGAAAGTTGTACATTTTGAATTGAATGATAGCCGTCCATTACCATACGCCAAAGTAAAACTTATTTGTAATACAAGCTAGTATGCAATATTATAACTTATAAGTAGAGCTAATATCCACAAATATCTTTGATTCAGAAGCTAGAATTCTTCAATTTTCGTGACTCAATTTGTTTCAGGCGCAGCTATATTTATTGTAATACGACCGAGGAGGTGTGAAGTTAGCCCCCGTTTTTTCGAAAATCGAAAATTTGACGGTTGTTTCAGTTGTTCAATTTTCGCATATTTTAACTTTTTTTTGAAATGTTTTATAACAATTTAGAACAGACCTAGAGAACAACCGTCAGATTTTCGATTTTCAGAAAAAAAGGGGGAGGCAACTTCACACACTCTACGATCAATTCGAGTTAACTCAAGCTAGCTTTTCTGAACATATTATTAATTTTGTTGTTTATGATTTTATATGAGCTTAATTGCAGTGTATTCCTCTCAAGTCATTCGTAATAATAGGAGAGATTATTATATTATCTACCTAGTTAGTAGTCATGACGTAAACAAGTCAAAAATCGCAAACGTTTGCTGGCAAGTTTCTGTGACATTTTGATGTTCACTGTCCATATTTGGTACACATCGAAGTTTTATTACTCTTGTGTGTAACTACAACAGATAAGTAGAATTCAGCTAGGACATAGTGTTACGGTCAAAAAGTTCGCGATGTACTATATGTATATGTAAATTTTTCATAATCCTTTAGTTACCTCTGCAAGACCCGGAAAGGTTTCCGATTAAATTTTATTACAAATCACGTTCGTTTCTTTTGGGCCTACACTGTATATTGCATGTATGGTCGGTTGCTGTATCTACTTGATGCGTAGTAAGAATTCCTTATTTAAAAGTAATGGATTGTGATGGCTTTTATTAATGTTAGGAAACTATTTTTAATTGTATGCATTGTTTAATTTACTTTTTTATTTCGGATTAATGTGTATTAAATCACGTTAGCATTTTATATGCACATTCAAGCGAGCTGGTGCCATCTAGCGATAACTGTTAGTTATAAACTTTCTTGGCGAATTAGAATTAATGGAACCTTATTATGTATCTGGGTAATTTTTACTTACATTTTTGGTTGTTGTAAGAGCTTGTTACTCTTATGTGTTTATATATGACATCGAAAGTAAGTAAGCAGTGAGAGAAATCATAGACAAAATCTTACGAGTATGCATAAACACACTCATTAAAAACGGCAGTAAACAGAACTAGATTTTAAATATAGTGTTATGACTATCATTTCGGGGCTTTATTTTAAGAATCAAAACAAAAAACAAATTTTTCAAGTAATATAATTTTTACTGATAGTTTCAAAGCAACAATTATGTTTATCTAAAAATGTTTAATATGAGGAGATGGTATACGTCAAGGAGCACGTTTCCAAAAAAATTATATCTGATGTAAGTTACATATTTTAAACTATGAAGCAGCAGAAAACATAGAAAAGTGCCAAGAACAATACATACATACAAATGCTGTCTAAATAATAGTGACATTTGAAATAGTTGAACCTTATAATAGGCAACACAGATCTTCAAAGAATAGAAATGTCTTTAATAAAAAGATTGACTATCCCGCCTGGTTAATATATGATACATTTCAGGTTATGTGTCGTATTTTTAGAATAATGTTCTGACTTTATCGGTAAATAAGATATTTAGAAAGTTATAACAACATGGGCATAGATATATGTATTTTGTTTCTTCTACTATTTTTTTATACAAATAATTTTAACTACCTGATATGACAAATCATTAGTCTTTAACAGAAACAAGTTTCAAATGTTAACAAAAAATTAAATAAATAATAACTAATCATAAGAAAATCCGATAATTTTGAAGAATTTATACCATAATTCCATTGCTGACGTCCCCTGGTTCATTACAAACTAGGATAACTACAATGATCTAAATTTGCTCACTTGGTCAAAAATACATCCAGCGATAAGAGTTTTCATATATACATTCCAGGATTTAATTTGTAAAAATTGTTGGTTCTGTTTGACGCAACTACAAAGTATTTATAAAATGTGTATCAAATGTCTTTTAGACAGGGCTAATTCAGAATAGAATTTCAGCAATTTCAGGAATTGCAATGGGTGTAAATATGAATATTTTTGCTCATGTATGGAAACCACTGTTAGAGTAGTATACAAGTCAATTTTTCATTCAAATAACCATACATCATTTGGTTATTTAATTCGACGATATACCCAGCGCAAGATTGAGACAATGATTTAATTTTTCGGAATTCCTACGGCAACTCTGAGGTCGCTAATTAAGAATAAATAAGTAAAAATCGTTGCATATATATACAATATACATTAAAAATTTAATCTAATGGGTAAATGGTATTCGTAAACAACATCGTTTTAATTCCTTGCTGACGTCGTTTGCTTCCTAGTTGTTTTATTTGTTTTTTATAGATGGTTATATATTTTAATAGTGTAGTACATTGCCTTGTTTACTCGTTGGAAAGGTATCAGTCTTTGTTAACTGACAGTCGCATATCAGTTCTTCTATCATTGGTCTAACGTACGACCAATGTTTGCTTCCGTGATAAACTCAATTATAGATTATCGATTTTAAACTAACATTTGAACGATAGTACGGGCCTATTTTATATTTACCATACCGTGTCTGTCTATCACTGATACTGCGCCAATCTTATAGCTGTAACAACTCCACTGCTGTGGAAATTATTTTAGTGTTACGATGAACTAATATTAACATCATTATAAAGAAAAAAATTCTTTACTGTTGTCTCTATATGACTGCCGATAACATACTGTTAACGCATTTTTCAGCTGTGACGTTTAGCGTCGTTCAACAATACCGGGTGTTCAGAAAAAATTCTAAGTCGTCACAGTATAATATCTTTGAAATTTTGAAGTCATGTCTGAGATAGAGTAGATCCTGATAATTAGTGACAGACAATTGCCACGTATGAAACGTCAAGAGGCCTGTGGCAATAATAATATGGAGCTGGGTAAATTAAAATTACAAAGACAAAATATTTGTTAATAATACTTCCAAATGAGTCACAACCACTATGTCCACCTACCTGCTATTCTTGTCATTTAGGCTGTCGCTTTACTCAGTGAAGATGCTATGGGTCGAAACGTCGTGAAGTTAATTTTAATAGGGGCGGTAATTAAAGCCTATCGAAAATAACGAACCCGGTTCGTAGATGGTAAGAAAATTAGGTAGAAATAGGTGAAAGCACCTCCACAATAACACAAACCAAATTGAAACCATACATTCTAAATTTAATTCCCATACCATATAGAATGTTCACATATATATAGTAAAAAAAAGGCAAATATGAGATAATAATTTAAAAAAAAAGTCATAAGAAATGATCGAGTAGAAAATAATGTGAAAAATAAGGAACCAAATTTAAATTGTCACTAAAGCACACAGATGCTTGTGATGGTACACCCTGTATATCAAACAATGACATAAGCAACAATCCATGAGGATTTAAAAAAAATAAGGGTTCACCTATCAACTCACTGAATGTAAAAAAAAGACATT
Source organism: Amphimallon solstitiale (assembly GCA_963170755.1). Lineage (NCBI taxonomy): Eukaryota > Metazoa > Arthropoda > Insecta > Coleoptera > Scarabaeidae > Amphimallon > Amphimallon solstitiale. The sequence goes on along the minus strand of OY720681.1, from coordinate 79,098,026 downwards.
AAATATTTAAATATACTAAATTTGATATGCAATATAAAAAAAATATGATACTAAATATTGAACAGAAAAGATTACAACAATTACAAATAATCAAAGCACCCCTAAATTTAGAGAAAACACAAACGGTGAAATATCACTGTGGATCTCGAAAAATTTGCAAATTTATTCGCTTATAATTCGGTTATAATGTAGATCAAACGACCCCTTAAGTAATCAAAAATATTAACCTATTACACAAAATCAGAATTATAGTAAACTATCCTTGCTTATCTCTTATACAAAATTAACAAACGTATGACTAGTGCCAAGATTATTTAAGTTCTCCCTGTATAATATAATGCGTCTTTTGAAATGATTTCTCAAAAAAAAAATTACTGAACTTAATTAAAAACACTTTGTAAGGTGGAGTTATATTTTATAAAATTATTAAAATAAACAAAACTTTACAAAGGTCTCCGATCTGAAGGCATCGTCAGACTTAATTCGTACAATTACTAATTGATATTATCAAATAAACTTATCTTAATAAATTATGACACTTAGCTGGGACTATAAAGTCTTCATTAGCTGGTAACAGCGATAAAATGGCAGGTTCAACCCGTGGCCCACAAGCGATGGTTCAAATTTCAATTACCGACATCCAATATCCAAAAAGGGGTTAATTCACAATTTCAAGTCAGCAAAATTTAACGTTACCAAAATTTGAACGTCTAAAGTTTCCCTAACTGTATATTCATATATTCCTCCAACGTGCAATCGACAATATCAAATATTTGTTAATTACATCGGAGCCACGTGTAGATTAACCAAAAATTCCGGCCTGACCGAATAGGAAAAATCGTGCTTCCAAACAATCCAAAACATATATACAAAATTTTAAGAACAGCATTTAACTCATTACCATCCGTCGCTATGACGATTATGATAGATAACAACTATCCAAATAAAGGATATGACAAATGCAAAGTTAATCGCACGATGTTGATTTCAACGACTGCAAGAACAAAAATGAATGCCATGACATGCGCTACAAAGTGACAATTGCCCGCCGGTAAAGAAGAACAACCACCTCAAATAAGGTATCGGAATTAATTAAATTAGCATTTGAATCTAAAATTATTATTAAATTATCACGAAATTATGTGAATTAAATTACAGATACCTACAACAACAGTTGCCGAGTAGATAACCGATTTACGTGATTCAAGACAGATGACGCTACGATATCCGAAAATATAAATAATAATCATTGTTAATTAAAAATAAAGGAAATTAAGCCTGCGATTTTTGAACTGTTGCACAATAATTGACTTTTAATGTTTAATACAAATCATAAACCTAAATAAAGACAATAGATTATTCCAACATAAATCACAAACTAGTAGGAAGCAAATTGGCTGAGAGATATCACAAACTTGTTTCTGATTGAATTAACATTTATTATTACAATGCTTGTCATATACGACTTAATTTATCCTATTGTTGGTTCATTTACAAATAAGATTTATTTAAAAGGGTGATTATAATGTTTCCAAAACTTTTCCTCATTTAATTCTTAATTATATTATTCACTTTATTTAAGTAAATTAAAGCCTAGTTATAGTTTCTTTAATATTGAGTAAGAACAATTTCTACTTCTTTCAATTTCAAACGCTCTAAAATCTTTACCAAAAGAAATGACATTTTGTTTTATTATAAAACTATTATTGAGTGTTGTACATGATGAAACTGAAAATATTCAATCTGAGAATAAGAGATTTAAGAAACTCATATTTGGACAGCCCAACAAATATTAAAATTGTTTTATTATCCCAGCATATCCGAATACACTGCGATAATTTTAACTTTAAATTACCTTAATTTGTGCCAGGATTTTCATTATTTATCTTTAAGATATACACGTCTTAGACTTTTATTTGGATCTTATACATCCAAAATGAAATAAATAAATTAAAAACGACGTGAATTATAATATAGGTGTTGACATGAATGTTGAGTCTAGCCTACTTTGAAAAAACTGTTGTGCAAGTGATATATTTTAGTACCAATTCGTTATTGCCATTGATATCTCATTATTTTTGTGTTCACCTTGGCCTATTTGATTTTGCAGTTGTTCTACATTTTAAATTTAAGTGTCCTCCTATCATAAGTCGGTAAGATAACTAACGACAAACGGAAGGTTCACAAAGCATAACACACATGTACAGATGATTACTCCAACATATTTTACGTAAAGTATGTGTATAAGATTAATGGGAAAATATTTAAGTGTGGTTGTTAATTTTGAAATGACATCCCAGTTACGAATAGGTAAAATAAAGATTTATTAATATTATTACTTTGCGTTTATATTTATAGTATTAGGCTTTAATGAGTCAACAATAAAGCACTTCTTTTGCAATCCTCCAACTTTAACGTACGTATTGTACGGTTCCGTCCCAGATATTATCCACGTGGATATTGCACTTTTTATACAGATAGATACGTTTTTCAGTAAATTTGTTGAGGGGGATATTACTAACCTATTCACTTCTACTGCTGTAAGACGTGATAATTACTTATAATTTTTTCGAATTGTACTCCGTCAGAGTATCATAAAACGTCCCTGCATTTGTTTCGCCTCGATTGTGACAAATTTATTTGAAGGAATAATGCGGACGCATCTCAAACTAATTTTTGTGCAATGTTAAATGCCCAGTATGACTAATAGAAAGTAATATATCTGATTATTTCAACATATAAATTAGAAATTTATAATTTAGGTGATATCTTTCGTTTTATGCGATTAATTGTTGCACAACCCAAAAAAATTATAAAGGAAGTATAAACCAAAATGTATATACAGCTGTTTTTTTTTTATATCCCGTTTACATATATGATTTCTTAGTATTGACATTGCAGGATCAGTTAATTGCTAAAAGTTGCTCAGATTTTTGTTATTTGTTGTCTATTATTTGATATACTTGAAACGAATCACCAAAATGTTCATTCTTCGTAACCATTGAAGATAGAACAAAACTATATATCTGGTGGCAATACTGAATTTCTTCTGATTTTATAGATTGGATAAGGTTTTGGTACCAGCCTCTGACCGGGAGATCACCAATTATTACTCAACAAGATACAAGACTTACGGGGTGCCGTAAGAACAAGATGTATTAAGAAAACAATCCTAACAACTTTGAAGAACTAAAAATGAATATTACGACCCATATAAACAAGCACCCTCTCTCAGACTCTGCCAATGGTTCATTTTAATAATGAGAAGGTTTCAAATGTCCATTCCTAATAATGGTAGGAATTCTGAGCATTTACTGACATAACAGTTATCATATACAGCACGTGTCAATTTTCATTAGCCATAGGCGATTAATTCATGCAATACGTGACAACATGGCACCCCACCTTTCCTCTTCAATGCGAGCGCGATCGATACAAGCGCAAGTTAGCAGTAGCTGTTGGACTACTGACTAGGGTGTTTGTACTGCGCTCAGAAATAATATTTACGCATTGCAAGGATTTTTCTTTTTCCTTTCAGTAAATGCCGAGAATTATTAAGCTGCGTTCACGCTGCATGTCACAAACAAAAGCGTAATTCTAATAAAATTAAAAATAAGGTAAATAAGATCGCGGCGGTCATTTGATGATGACGGCTTTTATTGCAGACTAGATCGCAACGTGTTCGCAGCTAAACATTTAATGTAGAAGTGGGAAGATCGGAGAATGTCGTTGTGATGTCGATTGTTGTCGGGATTGGTGACGGATAGTAGGGGGACACACGTTGCCACATATTATTTGTATACGTATAAATCGCATGTAAACATTGAATCCATATACCTAATGAAAATTGACACATACGGTATATATAATACACATAAAATGTATAAACGTCATATGAAACCAATTCAAAGAAACTATGTACTATCTCTAGATATATCGTGACCTCTATGGCTATACTTCGATTATGTACATATTATATAAGTTATAGCCAAATCTAAAGGATAAATGTGGTGGAACACGGAAGTACAATTGGTACGTGTTTTGGAACAATTCATGTGAATTAGTTTAAAAGAATTTAAATAATTGATAGCGATTGTATAATTTGACAAAATGAAGAGTAATTAAAATTCCCTTAACCGCTTTAGAGAAAATTTATGCCGTGTTGTGCTTCTACATATTTGAAATTATTTTTTCTAGATTACCTACGAGCAATACTACCAAATATTAGAACGCCAAATAAAGATGTTAGGGAACATGCGGAAAAATCCATTTAGGTACGTATATTACTTTGAACGTTTGACATTATATTCAATACAATATTTAAGTAGGTAGTAAATTTTAGACAACGTTGTCCATCCAAATGCCATATAAATATGCAAACTGGATACGCAAAAAAATATCGCAATTCGATATGTTGTCCATTAATGAAAGGCTCTCGACGTTATAAACAAAGTCGGTTTATATATAAATTCAAGGTCAATTTATCGTTACTATAGCCTTGATATATTTTTCTGAGAAAACATTCAAAATATTTACATCACTGTCATATTCATATGGATGTAATCTTGCATACATACCACATAGGTGCGTCTTTGAATAAAGTAAACTTTAAATATTGGTGCCTTCCGTTATCACTTATCAATTATCAAATATTTGCTTATGTTAGTTAGTACATCACAATATGTGGATGTTCGAAATGAAATGGAAAATTATTCAAATTTTATACGAATTAAATATCTAAGTAGACAGAGATGTTATGTCTCTCAGAAACTACGGTACCTATTAACAAAGTGACGTCTTCAAATGATGATTTTCGGAACTTGTATGGTTAGTGCCGTAGAGGTGTCATAATGAGCGTAAATAAAGATTTTGTAGGTTATATTTTATATTTATTATTGTTCTTGTTTGCAAATATGGATATAACTTCATAGTATTATTGATACATTTGGGTCACAACAGGTGGAAGGAAATTAAATATATAAAGTGTAATGTATTCCATCATTTTTATTCTAGAAATTATATGCACGTTTTACAAAAGCAGTCAATTGATCAAGAAAATCCGTAACACGCATTTTAAGCACAAGTTTAGGCGTTCAGAGTCTTATGCAGGCATTGGAATAGACGTATTCCTGAAAATAATATATATTAACGTTCGAAGGTTACTTGAAATTCATATAGCATTGTACATCATACCTACATTTGTTATAAGAACAAGAAATTTTTGATATTTTTTATCATTGGGCACCAGAGACCAGAATGAGCTTTTGTTTCGCTTAGTCAAATATCAGTGAGTCACATAACTACACGAGAGTTCTCTCACGTGGTGTTTAGGAATAGTTTACTTGATGAGTGAATAAAATTTCCACCAAATTGTGAATCGAAGAACCATGTTATTGCAAGGGTAATTTGGTTGCAAAAAATGAAAATATTCTTAAACTGATACGTCATCACAGATTAGAAAAAGATTGTTCAGTTAAATGGGCAGTTTCATCCGACTAATCCTAGTTAAAAAGGCGTTGTTAGATGGCGCTACGGTTTTATAACAGATATCTATAAGTAAATTTGAATTATGACTTTTACCGAATAACTTGAGATGTCGCTACTATAGCGCTGTCACTTTGTAGGAACGTCAACATATTTTAATTTGTGTTTTAAACTAATTTGTGTTTTAAACTAAGTAAAAAAATTTTTTTTTGGATTACTAGTACTTATAGTTAGTTGGTGGTGTTTATAATCGTACCTTAAGTTCTGTAAAGAGTAATATGAAAATTTTAATAAGTTGACATAAGGCATTTTTGGACTTGAAGGATGGATATAGAAGCGGGTGCGTTGTGTGTGGGGCGTACAGACAGGAAGCAAGAGCGATGCATTATATTCCGAGAATGCGAGATTTTTTGTTTGTAGTTCTGATTCCAAGTGCAATAAGGACCACCTGGTTGTGGCAACCATTTTTTTGGTTCCCGATTGCACTAATTAAACTTTAAGTGACAATTAAGTAAGTAATTGGCAATTAATAGTATAATTGTTTGGAGTATAATATAAGTGTATAAGAAAGCCTTTAAAGTACACGAAAAACTTATTATTTGTTTTTAAGTTTCTTACGTTTTTTCACAAGCAATCAAATCGATGTTTAGCAGGGTTAATACAAACTTCAAATTTCTCGGTACAGAAGCATTTATGATTTTTCCTAATGATTTTCCTAGACAGTTTCCTATAATGAAAACGCGCCTTTATACTATCGATTGATATTGATATTTGTTAGTACACAGTTGTAATTATTATATTTTATTATTTAGGAGCGAAACTTGGCAACAACAAATGGATGCCAGTATAATGTGAAATAAGAAACTTGAAAATGTAGGCTATTTTGACACAATCTGCTATGCACACCCTCAATCAGTACGCCTCAACAGAAATGCAGTGCCGACACTCCATCCCACGAGGCCACCCACGGAGCCTAAGGCACCCATATCACTGGAAGTCTCATTTGTTTCATAACAACAATAAATTAATGAATTTAGTGTTAGTTATTTTGCAACTTTTTTTTTATTTTCTTCTATAGGCATGTAATTAACATTATTTGGTTTTTAAAGCCCAAACTGTCACTCTTTTAGTCACGTATTGATGATAAGATGTGGACTAAATTTGTTAGGTATCTTATGTATCCATATTTTTATTTATATTGCCTTATTACATGTTCATCATTTATGTAATACAAGATTTTGTAAATGTTGGTAGTAAACATGGCTCAAGTCATTGTTTGTCTGTTTATTAGCTTTAATTACTTATACTTTGTAGTATTTTTTGCAGATACTTGCTTTTTCGACAGTAATTCCATTATTGTTAAAAATATGTTTGTTCGTCGAATATTCTACTTTTGGTAGTTTATGCTATTGATCGTTAATTTATTTTTGTACTGGTAATTTAACTAAAACATAGGTGTTAGATGTTAGTTATAATTTTGTTGACTATCTCTTTTGCGTTGACACACTTGCCAATTATCTAGTAACGCACTTGTGTAGAGTTTGATCATGTTGTGGGGATATCGTAATTGAGAGTTTCTGTAATATTTGGGGTTAGAGTGTGTCTTCATCTTATCACCGAACGCTTTGGCTAGTTCCTTGATGAATATGTCCAGTGTTGAGATGTTAGCTTCTGACTAAATTTGTGTGTTTTTCATATATAGGGGGCACAGAAGATTATTCTGAGAGAGAAGTTTTGTATGATTTTGAAGACTGAATATATATCTTGGCGGCGTTGATCCAGTTTGGGGCGGCGTATATCATGATTGACCTGATAATTTGTTTATGTAATTGGAATTTTAGCTGAGGGGAGAGAGAGCTGTATCTGCCTGGCAGAAGCTAGAGACGTCTCCTTGCTGCCTTTGCCTTTTTCACTGTCTGCCTCAAGTGAAGCGCGAATGATAATCTGCTGTCTAAAGTAACTCCGAGGTGTTTTATGAATGGCGACCATGGTATTAAAACGTGGTTGATATATATAAAGTTCACCTACTAGGGGTTTCGATTTCCTCTGAGAGCCGATGGCCTGGGATTTTTCAATGTTTATCGAGATTTTCCAGTTATTTCACTGTTTATCTAGATTTTCCAGTTTCTGGCTGAATTTTATAATTTTTTTTTATTTAAGGCTACAAAAGCCCAAAGAATAAAATGGTATACATCAAAAAGGCAGACTCAAAAGCAACAATACACAGCGCTGCCTAGTGGACACCAATGGGCAAGAGTACAATAGAATACCAAGAATTATATCAGAGCAACAAGTGACAAGAGGACCTGAGCAAATTGAAGAATGAAAACAAAAGCAGAAGAGAATAAACAAACAAAGTAGAAAAGCCAACATCACACAAAAACTTGCAGAATATATTAGTTGAAATGAGAAGTGATCTTCCACAAAAAAATTATTACAAGCATCTTTTTTATCAATTATGGTTCTATGCTTAGTTTCGATGTGGACCAAATTCTGTCGGAAAAAATAAAAATCTCTCCGCAATTTGCCAACAAAAATTTGCGATCGTCACTTGTTTTCGTCGTGACTAGGTAAATAATATAAAAATCTTCCCTGATAAATAAATATATACATATCGTACATGCATATATAATCTGGCAAAATCATAAAACATCCATAACTTATGTACACATAATATAAAGTTATAAATAGTATCGTTATCAATAGGTTATTATTTGCAACAAATTATTTGCTTCATTACTGATAATATACATAGTGGAGATATTAAAAAACAACTGTACATCTAAACAGTTCAACAAACTATTTATTGTATTAGAGAGCATACAGAAGCAGCACTAAAACACTTATTAAATATTACGCTCTGTGTATATGTTATGTATAATTTTGCATTTATCTGCAAATAGGCTGACTTTTATCGTACCGGAAAGTCGATGAACGATAAATTTGTTATTGACTACTCGGTCTAGCGATAATAATGCATAGGCCTACACTATTTAAATACATTATCAAAGATAAGTATTATAGTAACGGATTATATAAAATATCAAAAAGTAATCACTTACATAGCAGCATAACTAGCTAATAACAATGTATATCTGGATAAAGAAGGCCCTTCCCCTCATGTGTTTAGATTGTTGATAGCTGTAAGTTATCTGTTTAACTGTATTTTATTCGGTAAATATGAGGTGTGGCAATTTAATTTAAGGATTGGTGCAAAATACAAAAACACAACTGAAGTAATACAAAAAATGTTTTATATAACTGCAACGTTCTAAAAGTTTTTGGAAACAGTCAACAAATGCATTTAAAAAGATAATGTATAATTCAGCACCTACATTTTTCTGAATACCCTCTACATCTTGAATTGTTTTCCTTTGAAGACACTTTACACTGTAAGAAAGAGGAAAATTCTACATACAGAGAGAATGGTGCGGGAACTCTCTAAACATTCAGTTTGCCGATACGTGCATCCGGGTAATTCCATTTATTTTATTTATGAAAAAACTTCTTTAGATATAGAAAGAGATACAGATGTAATATCGACATCTGCTGAATATGCTACTCTCATAGATAGGAAGAGACTTCTATGCTACCAATACATACTCATGTTGATAATTTTGAATTCAAGTTGATGGTTGAAAAGATGAGACCAGAATATAAAGCTCCATCGTCACGGCAGCTAGCAGGACCCATTTTGAACCATGCCTATGTAGAAATGACAAGACATTCCAAAGAAAAACTAGAAGGAGAAACAGTTTGAATTTTTGATGGGTGGATAACGTCCATAATACACCTCTGGTTTGCTGCAGCATTGTAACTGGCTCTGGACAAACTGTTTTGGATCATCCTAAAGATACTTCTGGTAATGCTCATACAGCCTGCTATTTAAAGGAAGTGGTTTAGTAACCTATCGAAAGAAAAAAAAAGTTTGCTGTGAAAATTGGTAGTTTTATTACAGACAACGCAGCTAATGTACAGAAAATGAGAACAGAGCTATCTAATGGTGTTCAGACACAGACGATATCTCAATATGGGTGCTCTCCATCTGATAAACTTATTGGCACAAGACACTGATGTTCCGGCTATCACGGCCAAAATCTTAAAAGTAATCAAGTATTTGAGGAACAAACATTTGCAGCCCGCAGCATTATATAAAAAAACCGACGACAAAAAACTCATATTGGCTCTTGAAATACTCGTTCGATTGTGTCAAGACCATAGGCAGATCATCGATGCTGATATTTCCAATATTGTCAATAATATGAACATTGCCACAGCTGCAAGCGATGTGATTGCTTGTCTAAACCCAATTGCCACAGGTTTTCACCGAACACAGAGAGACAACACAACTATATCGGTGGCAGTTGAGGTATGGAAAGCATTAGAAAAAGATTTAGTAGACAAGTCCCTAACTGTGAAAAGATGCTTTTATAAACGAAGGGACGTGTGTGGCTTTAGGAGGCCCTCATTATTTCGCAAATATGCTAGACCATAGCTTTTTAGGTGAAAGGCTAAGCAATTTGCAGAAAGAACAATTTGTTCCATTCGTTATTGCCTTAATAAAGAAATCAAAACCATTTTCCAAATTTATGTTTGCTGCCCTTTCCAAGAACACCGCTTCTTTGATATGGTTGAAAAAGGCTAAAGTATACAGGCTCAGAATGGCCAGGTAAAAAAAAATACGTATGTCTATACTGCGCTTCGATCCTGGAGAGATTAAAAGTAGTCAATAAAGAAAAAAAGAAAAGGAAAATTGATGAAAGGTATCCTAGTGTAGACCTAGCTCGTAGCAATTTCAACCTCTTCCCCAAAATGAAAAAAAAAACCGCATGCGACAAAATTTAGGAACTATAAGAAGTAAATCATGCAGTTTCGGCGTAGCTTTCAAACAAGGATAAAACATTTTTTATGGAAGCATACACAAGCTAATTGAAAGATCTCTAAAATGTGGATATAATGCAGAAGAACCTTTGTTTCCCGTTCCCCCATTTCGCGAGCCCCGTATCATTTTCTTTGTTTTGACATCTGAATTATCATAATATGAGTGAGAATCTCTTATATTTACTGTAATTTCTGTATTATTGCATGGTTGTAGGTGTCTTACCAGTATTAAATTGTTAACTTATATGGTATTGTTAATTGTTAAATTAATTGGTACAGAGTTTAATAATTTTATTACCCAGAAATTGAAATTCGGCAAATTGTATAATTTTATTTACAGTTGTTTTTCTAGTTTATCATCTGAGGGTTTTTTATTCAATATGTAGTACCCAGATATTCTGTTTTTTTATGTTTAATTATCTTGGGGAGTATATGACATGACTGGTAATAAAATGCATTCCTATTATTTTCTTATATTTATTTGCCATAGATACATATTTCTTGTAAAGATTTTGGGAAGATAGTTCATCGTATATTGACCTCATGAAAATAATCAGTTTCAAGAAAATGCCAGCATTTAATATTTAACATCTAATGCTCTATTATTATATATTATGGCAGTTTGGTGATTCTTTCCTTCAGACTCCTACTTAAATCAGAAGATAATGAATTAAGTAGTAGTAGAAAGAGAAAAGAGCAAGAACACATGACTTCTGAAAAGAGCTCGGAAGTACTGACAGTTTTAGGCGAAAGACGTGGATAAACGTAGTCACTTTCTATAGGCTCTATGTTATTCAGAAAACGTATTAGGGGATTACATTGGATTTAGAGAAGAAAGGTCAACAGATTGATGGAATTCATTCAGCACGAATATGGTTCATTAGCCTTCTGTATTCTCCATCTGCCACAATTTTCCTCTCAAACCTTCTCAGTTTTTCCTGTTCCACATTTATCAGGTTCATTGTCTCTCCCCCATAAGTGACTACTGGTCGGATTGGTGCGTTGAATACACTCATTTTTGTATTTGGGCTTATCTTCTTACTTTTCAGTATGTTTTTGAATTTATAGCAAGCTCTATGTCCTCCCTGTACTCTGTGATCTATCACCATGTTTCTGTTATTCTCACTGTTTATCATTACTCCTAAATACTTAAAGTTTTCAATTATTTCAAAATCGTAATTTCCTGTTTTTACTTCCTTGGTTGTTGTGTCTCTATTTCTCTGCTTATCGCCATGTATTTACCTTATCCAAAACAACACCCAAGTAGAAACTAAAGCTACTAATTATGTAACTGATGATGAGTTATTATAAATTGTATAAATAATTAAATAAATATGTGAATAAATGTTAAAAAAGACATTATTACATTAACCAGAATCCTCCGAAGTTAAATCCCGAACATAATTACCTTAATTTAATAAGAAATAATCTCGTAGGAGTATTCATTTCATTATCTTTAAAATTTAATGTTATATAGTATTGTGGTGTAGTGGTTTTAGTTGTAGTAGTTCTGGGCAGGAAATTAAATTAGTGCAAAGCCAGTAAAGTGCGTCTAGGAGTCTAGGTTGGATTACTACCGCTACGCTCAAGTATTTACAGTACACCTTATTCTACGTATTTGGTAAATGGCGCTGTCTACGTTAAACATGGATTTGGTGTTAACCAGATGTCTCACCTCGACATTGTCAGGTATATTTACGATCCCTGAAAATTTTGTATAAAAGTTAAAACGTTATTATTACTATTATATTGTAATAGTAATGAATGATAATATATGTATGTATACGCTGTAAAATTGAAATGTTTTATAACAAAGACATACCAACGAGAGTTTAATATTAATATGAATGTTTATATAGTGGGATAAAAATAGAAATATTACGTATCTAATTAAATTAGCGCATTATCCATAGGAAATAACAAAATTTTAAAAAAATAATAATTTTCAAATCAGTAAAAAATAATCTCATATCCTCATGACTACAGATATATACGACCAAAAAGTACCTATGCCGGACGCTAAAACACATTATAACAAATTAATTACCTAAGGAAATAAAAAAAACTTAAAATAGATTCAACATGGACAAGTAATTCAGAATATGCTCTTAAATAAAGAAACGTATACAAATAAACCAGAGAAAGAACGAACGTATAGGAGGAAGACCTCGATAGCAATAGTCCGAGATGGATGTACCGTCCAGGAAACAACTCGAAATAAAGATGTAGAATACATATTATATAAGAAATGCATTAAAAGTAGGTAACTATTAATCTTTGCGTAGCGGCACTGTAACACTAGCCGGCACGATTCTTATAACTGACTTAACAGTCTCAAATTGTAGTATTTTGATGTTTTAAACATAAAAAACTGTATTCTAAACATAGGGTATCACGTCACATTTTCAAAATATTTTTTTTATCTGTTTTGACTAACATTAACGTAAAATTTAAAATTAAAAAAATATTGTAATAAGCTCGAGTATGTTCACGGCTATACCGTGAAGGGCAGTGGCAACTACAAAGGATACGACGTCACGCCTTCCAGAGAGAAGTAGAAATTCCAATATATTAGTCATCGCCGAATACAGTGGAGTCCGGATATAGCAAACCCGTTTATAGAGAACACTCGGTTATAATGAACGATTTTTCAAATACCCATAAAATTTCCCATAAGACCAATGTAATTTTTTACCGTTTATAGTGAACTTTCGGATAAAGTGAACCAAATTTCATAAAGGTTAAGTTAAATTTTCCGTTTATAGTGAACTTTTTCGGGGATTCCCTGGGGATTCCCCGATTTTTACTTAGAGACAGAAGCGCTGAGCACATTCGTCTTTGTTTTGTTCTCAGTTGCGTTTTAGACTTCGTTGCGAACATTGGTTGACGGTTATACTGTACAGTGACAGACTTTCAAATGGAGAAACAAAAACGTAAAGCGTTAACTCTAAAGGAAAAATATGATGTCGTACAAAAAATAGAAAGTGGTATCAAACAAAGTGATATTTGTCGTGAAATGAATTTGCCGAAATCAACTGTCTCCATCATTTGGAAAAAAAAAGATGAGATTCGTCGTATGGTCAAGTGAACGCAAGGTGTAAAAGGCTGAGAAAATCAGCTCATGAAGGTGTTGATAAGGGACTATTAAAGTGGTTCACCCAAAAAAGACAAGAAAATGTTCCCATGAGTGGCCCAATTCTTCAGCAAAAAGCAAGTGAAATAGGAAGTAAAATTGAAGGAAGAGATTTTGTGTGTTCCAGAAGTTGGATTGAACGTTTTAAGAAGAGCAATTGTATTTCTGGAGGAAAAATTGTTGGTGAATCTGCATCAGTTGATATGAATGTTGTTAATAACTGGCTTACAACTGTTTGGCCTGATCTTCGCAAAAATTATGACATTGACAATATTTTTAATGCCGACGAGACCGGCCTTTTCTACAAACGGACCCCTGATAAAACACTGAAATTCCAAGGAGAAAGCTGTGTAGGTGGGAAAATGTCTACAGTTAGAATAACAGTTTTGGTCGCTGCAAACATGTCTGGGACAGAAAAGAGAAAACTGTTTGTTATAGGCAAATCAGCCAATCCCAGATGTTTCAAAAACAAAATCCTACCAGTCAAATACAAATCAAACAGCAAAGCATGGATGACATCTAATTTATTCACCGAAGAGCTACTCCAATGGGATGCAGAGTGTAAGCGTAAAAACAGAAAAATTCTTCTCTTAGTCGACAATTGCCCAGCACATCCCAATGTTCCGCTGGACCAAATCAAACTGGTTTTTATGCCAGCCAATACCAGTTCAAAGCTGCAGCCCATGGATCAAGGGATAATTCATTCTCTGAAGTGTCGCTACAGGAAGATTATGCTGATGAAAATGATAGAAGCAATTGATAATGGAAAAGAGTTTTCAGTGAGCCTCTTGGATGCTGTGAATTTTGTTCACCTGGCTTGGCAGGAAGTTAGCAGAGAAACCATCGCAAACTGTTTCAAACATGCAGGATTTCTTGAAGCAGAAGATGACTTTGACTCCGATGACGAATTGCCTTTAAATGAGTGGCTCAAGAAACAAGCAGGAGATTCCGAAAATTCCGACACCCAAAAAGTTCTTGAAACAGAAATGAGGAATAGAATTGAAGATTTTGACTTTGAACACTACGTTTCAGTCGACGATCAAGTTATTCCAACAGAGTCTTTGACGGAAGACCAAATTATTCAGTCAGTCTTAACAGGTATGTACATAAACATAAAATGAAACATTAGAATGATGACTGATTTATGTAATTTTTTCAATGACAAATGCAGAATTGAGTGATGAGGAGCTGGACGAGGAGGCACATGAGGAAGATGTCATGGTCAGTGTTCCTTCAGTGAAAATGGTGACACAAAATATGGTAGAGATTCGCACGTTTTTGCAATCACGCGAAGTTCCCGAAAAAGTTTGGAATTCTTTTTGCAACCTTGAAAGCTATATAAGTAACATTAGTTTTTCTAACAGACTTGTACAAACCAAAATAACCGAGTACAATAACAAAGAGTAGGTTCTTTTAGTGTCTTTGTTACTATTGTTTATTAAGGTCAGGTATTATACAGAATGTGATTTACATATGTTCCGTAAATAAAACTTTACCTAACTTTAAACAACGAAGGTACATCATGGCATTTTTTTTATAAAACAAACATATACATAACCCCCCTTCGTCAGGTGTGTACAAAAGTATATTTTTATTTTATAGTAAACCTCTGATATAGTAAACCAATTTTGATGCATTTTTCTAGTTCACTATATCCGGACTTCACTGTATATTAAAATAGAAGCAGTGTTCCCACAAGCTGTGTTGCGTGTGATTTTCGAGAATGGAAAACGGTGGAAGAGGCTGTAAAAGTTCTCCGGACAGTTGTTGTTAAGTTTGTGGATTATATGTTACAAAATCGTAAAAGAAGCCTTAAAGTGAATTCATTCAAAGATGTTATGAAGAAGATTTTGGCTTCAAAATTAAAAATCAATTGCCGTATATGCTGTATTTCGTGTTATGTCAAATTAACTCCGTGGAACAAAAAACAATAATTCTGAAGTCCTGTCAGAAAGGCCAATGATTTGGCGTGAACCAGCTGATCACGTCACGGACTGTTACTTCCGTCTAGTAAAAATTGAAGGGTATTCAAAAAGAAATAAATACAAATTAATGTGTCCAGGCATTCCATCTGTAAGCAAACCGTAAAAAAGAACTGATTATGGGCTTCCAATTTCCAAGCAAATTCTTCTGCAAATTTCACGGACGAGGAAGATAAACGATGTTTTGAATGTGTCCAAGTGATCTGACGTATGCTCCATCTGACGAACCACATCCATCTCATTACTCAATCAGAATTGAATGAATAGATACGGGATTTGGGTTTAACCACAGAAAAATCACAAATTTAGGGATCTCGATTAAAAGAATGGAATCTTTTACATTCCGCCACAAGTATCTCAGTATTGAAGAATCGTCACGAAAAATTCAGTTCATTTTACAAAGTTGAAAGAAATGTCTGTTAATGTAGTGATGTAAATCAACTTTTGTATGAATATAACCCTGGAGAATGGCAATTGTTTATCGACTCGTCGAAAACAAGTTTTACTTTATAATGGTAACTTGACACCTACGAGTAAAGAATAGAACAGGAGAGAGTCTCCTTAATAATAATATTTGTCCAAATTTGGTAACTCAATATGGCCGCCGCAATGCCTAGGCGGGCATAAATATTTTGTATAGGGTATATGTACACTTCCTGTGTTCTCGATAATCATATAAAATAGGTTCTTAGTCCAATAATAATTAAAGAAATATCATGAGTGTATTATGTTTTCAATTCTTTTCTTCTTTTTAATATATTATAAACGGGTTTAAATGAAATCTGCGTCAAAAATATGACAAATATTAAATGACTTGCATGTGTATGTTACGACACTGAATACATAATCAGACATGTCAGATATATGACAATTTATTTAAAATACCTCTTTTTAAATTATTATTGCCTATGTTGAATGCCAATGAAATAACTTACCGATAAAGAGAAAAATTAATATTCTTTGTTCTTGCCGTTTTAGAACGACCACAAGCCACACAATTGACCATTATAGAAACACTAAAATGTCATTTTTGACATAACCGGACATAACTGACCTACCGAAAGTGGTAACTCCGTCTAAAAAATACCTATTTCCCCACCACGTTATGCTCTCTCCTGTTCATTCTTTACTCGTAGCTTGAAACCATCAGTCCCAATGGCTCATTCTACGAACACAAAAGAAAGGTATGACAGTATGTCAACTATATTAAATCAAATCAAAAAAAAAAAAATCAAATCTCTGGTGACCTTAAGGTCTGCAAGGAGGTTTTACCAAATATTGTTGGTTTTTGTACCTGTGGGATAGCCGAGCAGTTCAGCATCATTGCCAAATAAAAGAATGACAGGCACGGACTAACATCGTTCCTGGAGGATTTAAAATTTGAACCGTTAGTGGATTCTAATTTTGTGTTCTACCCCCTCTACACATTAAATTAGGATTGATTAAACAGTTTGTCAAAGCACTAGAAAAAGAAAGCAACTGTTTTAAATACTTAAGGGATAAGTTTCCAAAGCTATAAAATGAAATAAAACAAATAAAATATATGATATTTTTAAACATAATCGTTTATTGTCTATTGTCTTCATTAATTCTAAAACGTACTTCTGGTAGATAATTATAACATTCATGTATTTTTTTCAACCGGTTTATATAACAAATGCTTCGGTGATTACGTAACGCAAGCATAGATAGATGTGTATTATGTATGTATATTGTGTTTTAACATCGTGTAAATATAATTAGCGCTATAATCTGATAAAAAAAAGTTGTTGTTTATACAACAGATATCAAGCACATGTTTTTCTCATTATTTTAAATCAGGTATTTAGAAAACTTAAATGGGATAAGAACTTATACTATGACTAACTATGCACTTTAAGTGATTTTTTTATTGAAATTGTTATTCTGTATCATAATTCTAGTCTGGTCAAATATATTTCTCCAAAGAAATAGCATTATTACACTCACCAGCAAAAGAATATTCCACTAAATTTTCGTTTTGTTTTTATTACAAATATAAACAAACAATTTTAGTACCGTTGACAAGACTGGGACAACATAGTTTATATAGCTCCTCTACTTTTTAGGTTAATATTTATAATAATATTATCTGAGACATTATTAAAGTCTTTTTGCCAACCACGACGGATATACTGATACGAAACTATTGTCAAATTAGGCGTCTAAATATATACATTCTGATGTTCTATCATTATTCGAACATTTGACTAATGATTTTTTAGTATTGTGATAACGAAAATTTTCGACCTCGAGATTTTTGCAGATGTCCACGTTTTGAAGTCCTCTGACACCAAAAATTTGGTTTTTAAAAAATGTCTGTGTGTCTGTGACCACTATAGTGCTCAAACCGCTGTAGATATCTAATCCAAATTTTGTATTTACGTGTATAATCTCCCTCTTGAGATATGATTAGTTTTTCAGTAAAATTCGTAGACCGGAAGTAGTAGTTGTAAATATTTCGTCATTCACTAAGTTTATACAAATTTATTAAGAATTCAAATGTACTCAAAATTAAATTTGAGAAAAATTGTATAATTTTTTTTTTTCGAAATTGCTACCGGAAGGAAGTAGGTCTTTTACTCTTATCGAAAATCAGTTTGTTGCGAATATCCCGCAAGTCATGCTTTCTAGGCAGGTAAAACAATATTTTAAATATCTTCTGTATAAAAAAAATTTCAAAATTCGGACCGGAAGTAACACTTTTACTCTTACCGAATAGCGAATTTTTACAAATACGTCGTAAATTATGCATTTTGTATATGTTTATCAAGAGTACAAAAGTACTTAGAGTTAGATTTGCAATGTTTTTTGTATAAATGAAATTTCAAAATTCGAACCGGAAGTAGCACTTCTACTCTTAGAGAGTAGACTTTTTTCAAATATCTCGCAAAGTATGCATTCTATAGGGATTTATTAAAAGAATAGAAGTACTTAAAATAGGATTTTCAATATTTCTTGTAAAACAAATTCTAAAAGCTCTATAATTTGAAACGCTCATACGTATAAGAAAGTCGTGTGGTGGCCACACCTCATTTTTAGATTTAATGCTAAACCTGATGTAACACTGCAATCATTTTCATATTATTATTATCCACAAAAACATCAAGCATTGCTAGTTTTGTTAACTTACATTTCATATACCGTAAAGCACAAAATATATTTAATAATAGTTTAAGCCATATACAAAAAAAATAATTGTGTTTATATATTGAGTTCTTCATTGAATACATATTATCACCCAACCTTCCCATTTATAACTTTCACTATTTGTGAAAAACAAGCGATCTCATGCGTATTATTTGTAATGAATACGACTTGTATTCTTATTGAAGACTCTTTCAAATTTTTGGTAAATTTGACTATATATTATACTGGCAGTAACAGCACGGCGATGCCCGTGAATGTTTATTATTATGACTATGTCTGTTCTCAGACTTGCACTTTAATTAATATATTTTTCAAACGCAATCGAAAGTCCTACCGCTCCTAAGTGTCTGATGCTAAACACTATGTCGTAGCATTTAACCGACAATGTGATTATGATTAGTTAGTGCTAACCAGCAGTCGCACCTTTTAAATGTTTGCTTTCATAACAGAATTATTAAATAAAATGGTATAAATATTTATGGAAATTCAATTTAAGTTTTTTTTTTATTCCAGACTGTTTCGGACACATCAAACGAAGGTAGAAAACTTGGCTTTTTTATACATATACTGTATATGATAATGCATTTCAATTTACGGACAATGTCTAATAATATAAAAAGAAAGAAGATGACAGATATATTTATTCATGTGCCGGCGGCATTGAAGATATACATAAAAAAATAACCCATATAATAGTAATAAGACACTATTCTGTCCGTCAATTGTGACGTTTCCCAAGGTCCATCGCGCACTGACACTAACTGAGGGCTACCCAAAATAAAACATTAAATTAAAAAAAATTTAGATTGAATTTTAAAATTCCGGTTTCGAAGTGCATTGAGTCACCATTACGGCTATCTGTGTGCCAAATTTCACAGCTGTAACTGCGATAGATTTGTCTGGACATCAAGGTGAAAAAATTAATGTTTCATTTATTATCAAAATTAATTTTAATTACTCTTTAAACAGAAAAGAAAGTTAGATTTGCGGTATATAGTATGCAGTATCAATATTGAGATCATCACTACTAAAATAGGCATTTTCTAGATATTTTACAATTACTATATACAATAAATCCAAGCTAATCGTGGTAATCAGATACGTATGTCCAAGACTAATTGTGTAAATCGTATTTCTGTCAGTTTCAAAAGGAGTTTTTTTCCAATTAAAGACACATTTTAGAAAGGCTACACCTTTACACGTAAACAGACACCATACACCATACACCATTGTAAATGGTCATTCAATTGGCATAATTGAGACCTTACCTTCTTTTCTACGAATTGATGTCTCAAGACGAAGCAAGCATTCGGTATATTGAACTCAAAACAGATTCTTTACGATAAGAGACATGGTTATAGAAGTTGTTCTATGTATATATATGTATATATAAGGTATATTACACGCATGTATCTATATATGTGGTATGGTTGTTCGCATTGTATACACGTGATATTGCGTTTATTTCCTTCGAACACTATCTGATTTGCTTTAATATGTTCGACAATATTCCTTTGGTCCTTCATCGTTTTATTTATTTCAACCAGAACAAAAAAAATCTTAAAATTATTATAACTGGTTAGAGCAAACACTGTTAGAAGTCATTAGTACTGACGTATTTATAGCTCTCTCCTACATAGACTGTTGATAAACTCGTTTTTAATTATTATATATGCGCATAATATGTTTAGTTCAGTACATTTAGTATATGGCAGGAGCGGCCCGATATTACTTATAATAAATTTGCATTTTAAGTCGATTTAAGACCAGAAAAATTCAGTGATATTTAGTGCAGTTAGACGCTCAAATGATTTCTTTTCAAAGAAATTCCACGATACTGCCGACACTCAAGTGACAAATAAATTAATTATCTCAAGCATAAATTTTGTTGCCGAGTTATGCTATTTAGTGTTTTACTTAAATGCCAACAATATATTACTTTAATGGGCATTTATTTTGGATTACATTTGAAATGTTTGGTCGTGGCTAACAGCTTTCCGAAACGCAATATCAAAATTCAGAACACAAATAAACGTTCGATGCATGTTTGATTGGAATTAGTTTTTCAAGTAAAGTTTCTGAAACTGTTGTGATTGTACATTGATTCTTTGTATTCAAAGACTCTCATTAGAAATTAGCAGTTATAACAACAAATACTATTAACCACAATATTAGCGTGTGAATGGATGGAACTCACTGTACAAACGCATCTGGAGACAAAATTCTTTATAGGAAAAACCTTAATTTATAACAACTGGTTTTTTAAAATACAAAAATAACTCAAGATCCTGTACTCCCAGATTTGATATTAAAATATATACAATTATGTTATTTAGAAAGTAATACTTTTTCTGTAATATACTTATGGACGAATTGTTCAAATATTCTAAAGTTCTTAACACTTAAAAAAACTACAATATAATCATTACCAAATGCATTAAGCCATCTTCCGTATCTAATTGCTACATATATTTAAATTTCGATTTTTCGTTATCAACTATTCGTATGTAGTTTATGCTATCAAACGCTGTGTGTTTAGTGTCAATATCCACTTTAAATTCATCAATTATTTGTAGGTGTTCCATCTTTCTTACATTTAATTTTGTCCTGTCTATAATGCTGGGAATACATCTTCGGTTGAACAGACTACATAGTATTTCCATAGTTCTTCCTTTTCTTATATAAGTTTTTTTTTCTCTTTTTCTTTTAGCTGAGACGTCCATGTAATAAGTTTAGCCATTTTGTCTAATAATCGCATGTAACTCTTTTTCATTGTTTTCGTCAATAACATCTTCTGCAACACCAGTAATTATCACTCTCGGATTTCTTACTTTCGGTTCAGAAACTACCTACCACCTTTTCCAACAGTTTTTCTTGTCTCAATTCAAACTGTTAATTTATTTGGATCTACTTTATTTTTAACATACTTTTTGTTTCATTGGATTTTTTGATCTTTTTTGGATTCAACAATTAGTACACCATGTTTTTTTCCACTAGATCGCTCTATAATGAATGTCTTTTTTACTGCTTTATTTTCGGTGTTCGAAATAAACTCTAAAATTTTGTGAATCAACACGTTTTGTTCTGATATAGTGTGGATGCAATCATTACATTTTTGATCCATTCCATTCATTTTTTGACACATTTTTTAAATATATCTCTCAGTTTCACTCAATTTCTTAGCTGTTTCGTCACTTAGTGCAGCGCATTTACCATATCTCTCTTCTTCATACATGAAACACTACCGCCGACCGCCGTTTTTTCGGTCTTTCTAAATTCAACTCGGCAGTTGACAAATTATTAACCATCCGATTTGATTCATCGATGCATTTCACTATTAGTTTTCATCAACACAATTTCACGTATGTCTCAGTAATAAATAACAATATTTTAGTTTTCGACACTGCACTATTTGCAGGGCCGATAAAAATACGTCTTCACTCTTTGAATATTAAACTACTACTCATGGTGTGTAAGATTTATTCACGTAAACCCTCATACACTCATTCGGAACTACAACCCTTGATTTTTGAATAAAACGCATAATATTCGTAACACTGATGTTTCTTTTTTTACTTTTTAACATAAATTCAAGAGATTAAGGCCACAGATAGAAGAGGATATCAAAACTCATGGCCACCTGGACTTCTTTGGTTATGATCTTATTCGTTTAACAAAATTTTCCATAACACAGGCACACTAATCCGTGCTTATTTCTTGAATAATACCTAGAATTTTATTTTTTAAATTATTGATTGTTATCGGCTTGTTCGCGGACACTTTCCCCTTTAAAAAATCCCAGAGAAAAAAGTCCAGTGGTGGTTGAATCATAATCTCGCTGGAAAATTGATGGTAGAATTTCGAAAGATAATACGATCTGGAAATTGATAATGCAACAGAGTTATGGTCTCATTGCTGTATGGACTGTTGAAACCGCATAATGTTGTCCAAATCCAAGTCATCAATTTGGTGGAATAAGAAATTGTTTAACCATGTCAAGATAGTATTTGCCATTTCCTGTGACAGTTTTACAGCTTCATTTTTGAAACCACTCCAAAACGCGCACCAAACAGTGCATCTCTGAGGATGCGTTATTCTTTCGAGAGTGGTATGCGGATTTTCATCACACCAAATGAGACGATTTCGTTTCATGACTCTTCAATCAAGATAAAAGTGTAAATACAAATGGGGCACATTTAAAATCCTATAGTTCCAAATAAGACATATTTAGTTTACCAAGCATTTGAATTTTCACGCAATGCCAATGCTATTCTTGAAAAGGTACATGTAACATTGCTTCATAATATTCGGATTAAAATATTGGCAACATCCCCCCCCCCCCCTTAGTTCGCACTTCATA
Organism: Amphimallon solstitiale; assembly: GCA_963170755.1. Lineage (NCBI taxonomy): Eukaryota > Metazoa > Arthropoda > Insecta > Coleoptera > Scarabaeidae > Amphimallon > Amphimallon solstitiale. Next base: position 79,075,018 of record OY720681.1, on the reverse strand, counting down.
ACTTGCCAACTGTTAGATCTTTAGAAAAATTCAAAATAAAGGCTAAAGTGAAGGTGACGGGAAAGCCGTTCTTTTAAAAAAAAATTTCTCCTTTGAGGCAGTACGCAAAAGATTCAGAATTTGCCACCTGTTAGATCTTTAGAAAATTTCAAAAACGGAGGCTAAAGTGAAGGTATCGGGAAGGCCTTTTTAAAAAAAATATTTCTCCTTCGAGATAACTTAAATGCATCAACTTCATTAAGTAATTGCTGAAAACTATAAAACTGATAATATATTTACGAAAATATGCACTTATTTTGGATATTCATGAAAAGGATGAAATGAATTTTAGAACTCTTTAATAAACAAAATCTAACTGTGTTATTTTGTGATATTCAAATAGTATGAACTTCTTGCTTCGCTTTTATCCACACATATTTTTGTTCATCAGCAGTATGTATGTATGTACATACTTTAGGTTTTTTCAATAAAGATTGTTTTTCTGAGCAGCATTTTCAACTCTTTTAAAAATATCTTTTTCAGTGGTCGTGCCATGAATAAAATAAATGTCAAGAAGGTGAAACGCTTTATAATTTTTATCTATCTCTCGAATATCAAATAACACCTGCATCTGAAACATCTTTTGACTCATCCAGTGCCAAAGTAAACCACTTCGATTTTTGTTAGGAAATTAATATATTTTGCCCCATAGTATTTGCTAACAAACTAGAAATTTGTATAAACTTAGTAGTTGAGATATTAACAAATTTTGACTTTTTACTGAGTAAACTATTACACTTCCGGTCTACCTATTTTACGGAAAATCAGATCTCAAGAGGGAGAGGTTTATACAGGTAAATATAAAACGTGATCACACACATAGAAAACATGCACAGTCAGACATGCATAACACAGAGAGAAAAAAGATGTTTACAATCAACAGTTCTCCAGGTGGAAAATTTTCATCATGATACTCCCTTTAGTCGGTATAAGATGTAAAAATACTATTTTTCTTGCATAAAAATAGTCTTGCACAATGTACACTGTTTTTAAGGAATACCATGATTCCATAAGAAAAAATAAAGATAACATTTATTAGCTTAATACATTCGTTTACGCCTAGAGTTTATACAAAAAACTACCTTACGATTCTAGACTATAAAGCAAAAAATCCAGTAAAATTAGAGGCGGGTTGTTCTTTAAATACTTTAATAATGTAAACAATGTGTACTACGCAGTTTTAGATTGCAACATGTACTTGAAAACATGCCATTCGTTATTTAGACGGTAAACACGCGTTAAATAATAATCCTGACCCTTCTAATGTAATATAAATTGTTTATGCTGTTTACAACTATTACTGCCGCCCGACTATATTTAGAACTATTTATGTAATATTGGCATAATGCATCACGGCTGGTGCTGCAACGTGAATCATACTGTGCAGGTCATTACCAATAGATGCATGAATGCAACAAGTCATAAATGCGATCGTAAGTGTTCCTTTTCTAATCCATGCATTCGATGTTGAATAATATTTGTCCACGGTTGTGTGGTAATATTAAATTCATTATTCTTTTGATTCCGGGATTATAAGGACGTATATTAACCACTGTGGCAGTAAATAATCATTTTTCGCTAGTTTTTATCATTACTCGTCTAGTATGCATTAATAATATAACGATTGCCATTTTTTACCTATTTTGTTAGTAAGCCACAGCTGTCATGTAAAAATCGAATTAAATAATGGAATTGAAGCGTCCAATTTTGAATGCTAAATAATGTATGAAATATTTTACCGAAAATTTAAAAAAAAATGCTTGGGAAAATAAAAATAAAATGTCTACTTCCACTAGAAGTGGAAGAAGCTACTGAAATTGCAGTACGGAATTTATTGCCAAAAAATTGTATGCAGCGGCGCGGCGTGTGAATTTCTTTTAAATTGGACAAGGGAATGGAACATAAAATCGTTTTCAGAATCTGTTATGTTGGTTATTTTACAGAACTATCCGCAAAATATAAATCCTCGACTCTATGGACATTATTCACTGCTTAGAGGTACTATTAATATACATCAAACAATAAATTTAGAAAATTATACACAACTACGAGCGTTCGTTATTGAAACGAAAGAGTGAAAACTTTCAACCGAAAAGAGCTAGACACTTTCTTTGTAGAAAATATTAATGATTTTCCTTACTAAAAGCACCAGGCTTCATATACTGAAATTAGGTACCTATTTTTTAAGGCTGCACTAACAATGGGAACAATGAGCGCTTGTCGAGCTAGTAAGATGTATTTCATGAAAATTAGTGATTTACAAGACCTTGCAACAGCTTTATTTAGTAAATATGCCCAAAACCAAGACAAAAGTAACTCGAAGATTTACTATTACCGATAATTTTTAGAGATATGTAAAAAAAACAACACATCCGTAGTCCAATTTATATTAGGTACAAGTGATTTGCTATTTTTACGCTATCGGAAGAGCACTGCTCAAAAAATTGGTATTAAAAAATTTAACAAAATGGGGAGCAAAGAAATTGCTGCATTTTTAAAAATATCAAATCCAGAAAAAAATTTGTGGAAACAGTTTTTGCAGATCTTCTGCAGCTCTACTTGTTAATGCAAAATAGATACCGCTAAAAAAAAACATCAAGCTCAATACAAATAAATAATTTTAATAATGCCAGAAATCGTAGCATTCCTACAAATAATCAGAATATTAATTTAGGCGTTAATTCTATTGCAGCAATTAACCTAACCTAATTAATGTTGAATTATAATTAGTTACAAGTCAATGTTAAATATTATTATTTTTCATGTTACAAATAATAAAAACGATGATCCATAAATATTTGTCTCAATAAAAGTATTTTCATAAACACCTAACAATCTTCGAAAAAGTAGAGTATTCTACTCGCACATAATGGCTATTATTCATGTGAAGCGAATAATAGCCATAATTATATGCTCGTTGAATAAAATACTATTGTTTAAAGTGGATTCTTCTTTGAAAAGAAATAAATAAAAATATAATCATAATAAATTTGTTTATCATAATAACCATTTACAATTAGGTATTCGAAAAATTACAGCATCCAGGTAGTATTTTTTCAATTTATTTTCTTTTATTAAAAATTTAGTTTTTTATTCTTATGTTCTTTTTTTGATATAAATATATTTATTATATTTTTTATTACATTTATTTGAAAGGAGAAGTAGTAATCAGAACATTTAAATATAACTAGGTATACCTGAATTAATTATGCAGTACATATAGATTGAGCCATAAGAGAACATAAGAAACGACAATATAATCGAATCCCTTGGTGTTTCATGTATTACTTTCACCTCGTGGAATTTGTCTGATAAACAACCCAGTACACTACAACCAAGAACTAGGAGGACATCAGGACAGGGCGACACCACATGTTCGGGTCCGGTCAATTTTGAGAAAAAGTGAATTTTACTTTGTATTTGCCGTAAATACTCAATTAAATACATAATCAAGTTTTATAAAAATATAGTATTTTTTACGAAAACAATAATATGCTTTGAAGAACTATTGCATTGTATCACTACTTTTCGATTTTACTGTGATAAAACGCATATAAAATTCGCGTAAGCTTTCCATGTCCATCAGCAAGTCGCAATAAGTGGATATTTTGCATAATATCTGTAATTAACTCTACAAATTTCAGCTGCTCCTTTTTGCTCGTTTCTAATAAAATGACATCTGAGGAAGTCATCTTTTGCATGGGTATAGAAACTTACTGCAATTCATTTTAAGCGAGGCGCAGTGCATTTTTGGAAACAAGGACAGGATTTTAACGTGTTTTAAGTTTGCACTGAACGCCTTAGAATAACATATAGAGGTGTTGTCGATAATATTTCACTACCAAATTAGTGAATAGAAATTTTATTAATAAATGTTTCTACATCTATTTTTGACCAATCTTTTGCTTAGATACACGGCTTGTCTATTAATTTCATAATAAAATGTGAATTGTCCTACCTGTATTCTATTCGACTACCTTCATAGCCAACTTTAAAACACCCACGAAATTTGAAAAATACTACTAGGGTGCCTATATTGTCAGTATTGGTATATTGTTCGTTTTAGTTAGATAGTTACGACAGAATTTATTATATGAATGCATACACAACACTTTTCCTAGTAAATCACTACACCTAAAAAGAAAGACATATTTTTTGTGGACAAATTCCACCGGCAATTCTACGTCGATTAATAAGGATAATTACAAGGTGTATGTATGTTGATATTGTAAAAAAACCACTGATGTGATGTGAAGATATGTGATCCAAATCACGTTTTATGCTCTCAACATAACGAAAACAATGTTTATTAAAAACCGGTCACACCACGGTAAACACTCTATTTATAGAATGCGAAATCAGCTCAAGCAATTTTGCATAAACAAGTCCGGTGTGGAAAATGTAATAATGTTCAACACCACGTTTGTTTCTTTCGCAACAATATACATACAATGTTTGTAGATACGAATTAGAGATCTAGTGACATTCATTATTATATTAAATGCTACCTACAATTACTTGCAAATTTTTTTAATGCAGAATTATAATTAGAATATAATCAAGTAATACTTGAAGTGTATGCTTAATGAATCTATTTGTTAAGTGTTTTTCTTGGTTAGAATTTGCAATTCCTGTTTACTACTGTCGAAGTGTTTTTTTTTTGTATAGTTGGATAATTTAGGAAGTTGTTTGTCATTCCATGAGTTATTTTATTTACTTCCCTAACAATAACTGTTGCATAATGTTAAATGTTACAGTAACGTGTGAATACTGTGAATATAAATTGGCCTTTCATATCAAAATATAAATAGTAGAGATAAAAAAATTGACTGCGTAGTTATGTGTTTTATGAAAGTGTGGTTGCATGCATTCTCACAGTACTTATCTGCGGTTCGGGAGACAGTTCAAACTGTGCAAGTTACATAATATTAGCCTGTTTCAACATAGAATCACAAACAAGTCAGAACCAATCAAATGTTGTAAAAACAATCAGAAACGAGTTCATGATTTCTCTCAACCAATCAAATTGTTCAACTAACTAATTTGTGATTTATATTGGAACAAATAGAAACAAGAAAGAGGAACTAAAAACCAGTAAACTGACTCCTTTATACAAGAAGGGTAGTACCGAGGATATTAATAACTACAGACCTGTAACGGTCACGTCTGTCTTTTCAAAAATTTTTGAATACGCATATTTATCCAATTATGGATTTCCTTAATTCTCGGAGCGTTTTGCAACAGTTACCAACATGGTTTCATTAAAGGTGAATCAACATCTACAGCAATGCATGAAGCAATACGATTCCTTAAAATCCAATGAGGGTAATTACATAAAAAACATAAACTCATCACATAGGCAAATTAATATCGGTGTACCGCAAGAATCGATACTGGGCCCTGCATTGTCTCTTTTATATATAAATGACTTAACAAATTACCCAAGCCTCATAGTGTAAATTTTACTTTGTATGCAGATGATACTTCTGCACTAGTATCAAATAAGAAGGGGGGGGGGGGGCATTGGAGAGTAAATGCAACGATGTTCTTGGGGAACTTCGTGCGTGGTTTGGTCAGCAGCATCTTTCTTTAAACTCGGATAAAATTAAATTTATGATTATGCATAATTACCAGAGGAGTGCGCCCTTACTGAATTTGCAGGTTGATGATAGAGCACTTGGAGAAGTTCATCTGCTAAGTTCTTGGGCTTGCATTTTGATCAACATCTAAATTGGAAGTCCCATTGCAAGGAATTGACAGCTTCTTTGGGTTCATTGGCGTACTTGTTTCGAAATTTAAATTGAATTTTGTCTCGGGATTGGTTGGTCGCGTCATACCATGCCATTGTTGAATCAAGGATTAGATATGGAATAACCTATTGGCGTAACTCTGTCTCTTCTGGGGACGTATTTAGATCCCAGAAGCAAATTATACGAATAATTGCAGGAGTTACATCAAGGCAAAGTTGTCGAGAGATATTTCAGGAATCTAGGATTTTTTCTTTAACTAGTTTTTACATATATATATGAATTATGTGCTTACGTTTTTAAAAATCCATTCAAGTTTCTCACAAATAAAGCAATACATGGTCATAACAGTAGATATAATAATAACTATCGTCTGCAATTTCAGAGATAAGATATGAGCCTAAAGTCTCCAAATTGTATTGGTCCAAAAGTATATAAGTTAAAGCAATTAACCAATTTTAATCATTTCAGAACGGCATTAATAGAATTGTTGTATGATTTAAACTATTACTCCATGAAGGAACATTTTTCTTCATTGTAATAGTTGCAATGTATTTTGTTTGTATTATGTATTGCTTTTTTGTTATTTAATGTTGTAATGTAGCAAATTTTATTTGCATACTCCTTTTTAGTTATATATTGTATTAACTAGTGACGTGACCTACACATAATATTGCAAAAACCGTTTTAACAAACTATTACTAAGTCTATGATGTATGCACTACTATGCACACAAGAAAAAAAATTAAATTATCCGCACAAAAAAAACTTTTCAAGGGTTTGGAAATGATGTTTTACTTCTAATCGCTTCTGGTATCGTCAGAAACATTCAAAGCAGTGGTCGCATTCAGCAGACACAACAGACTTGCGCATCTGTTAGGTGATCGGTTATCGATGATGTAGAGCAACTCACTTTGAACATGTTTAAGGGATATATGTATGTATACCAACCATATATATTGCGTCTCTGAAGGCGAAAGTTACGAAATCATAACGAAATAGCAACCATATTGCTGTACCGTAGTCTGATTGATGGCTGGTACTCTTGCGCCAACTACCATCCAATTCGAAGCGTTAAATTTGACAGTTGACCCGACAACATATATACGCTCGACGAGAACATTGACGTGGCCTAACCTAATTTAAGTTATAATAAAGTTGAAGCTGTATAGTTACTTATTCACTTATTACACGGAGATTTACTTGCTTTGCTCGCTGGCTAAGTGACAATTTGAAATTACTGATGTCATTAAGAGATAGAGGCAAGGCTAAGTTCCGAAAATCGCGTGAGCCGGGTGATTGGGAGTATTATAAATCACTGAGAAATCTCACCACAAACACTACTCGATTGGGAAAAAAAAGCATATTTCGACCATGCTGCTCGTTCAAAAGATCGTCGTCTGCTTTGGAATCACCTGAGCCAACTGGGAGTCCTCCTTTAAATGCTGATGCTTCTCGCATTAAACTGCTCTATGAAAGTAATAAGTTCTCCCAACTGAATTTCACTTTTAGGTGGGTTGATACCTCCGAAATATGGAATATTATTCGACATGTTAGGTCCTCGTCATTCGGCCATGATAATATAAATATAACTATGATACGCATGTGTTGTCCAACTATCTTACCATACTTGACCTGATATAATAGATACCTGTATTTTTGACTCTGTATTCCCTGATTGTTGGAAACTTGCGGTGGTCCGCCCTTTGCCAAAGAATAATCATCCTGAACTGACGAAGGATTTAAGACCTAATCAGCCTTTTGCCAGTTATGTCCCAAATATTTGAAAGGATTGTTGCTTTGCAGTTGACTGATCTATTGCATAATAACAATATATTAACCTCCATTTAGTCTGGTTTTCGCTCTGGGTATGGCTGCGAAACATCTTTATTGTCAATTACAGATGATTTGATTGCGGCGTCGGATAATGGTCTTCTTTCGTGTCTTATACTACTGGACTATTCCATGGCTTTTAATACTATAGATCATCGCATTCTTTCATCTATACTAAGGAGTATTGGCATGGGTGATAGTGCGACTGCCCTCTTGAACAATTATCTTACGAATCGTCGGAAGGTAGTCAGGCTGGGTGCTTATATATCTGGTAGTCTCACACTTGCTTGAGGAGTGCCGCAGGGATCTATGATTTAAAAAAATATAAACCTAAAATAGCTCTACCCGTACAAACACATCTTTAATAAGCAAGTCAACAAGAATCTATGTGACACTTTCATCTTATCACATTCCAATTACTGTTGCTCTGTATACCATGGCTTGGACCGGATCACCGCGCTTCGTATTCAGAGAGTACAGGATGCTTGCCTCCGTTATATCTAACAATGTGAGAAAATATGATCACTTCTCCCATAGGCTGAATGATTCTGGCTGGTTGAATATGTATAACAGTAGAGAATATCTGATTTTATGCCTCTTCCACAAGATAATGCTTTACAGGACGCCGCCATATCTTTATCATAATATAAGATTTAGGTCTGATGTTCATAATCTTGCCACGAGGTTTCGCGAATAAATATCTCCTCCAATGCATAGAACATCACTATTTCAAAGGTCGATCACGTACTTGACTTACCTAAAATATAACCAGGTTTCGTCCGAAAGAAACTTTTTTACTAGACACTAGACACCCCTAAACTGGATCGGATGGGATATAATGAACTCGCCCTATTCTAGTACGTTCATTGCGCATTACGACGTATGTGATATTCTCTAAATATTTTCACTATACTTTAAGTACCGTGTGTAATCGGATTTTTTCAGATATGATATTCCATAGGAGGCACGAAAATCATCATAACTCAGAGACCGATGAAAATTGGGTGATACATATTAATGATACTTTAATCAATATCTGTCACAAAATGAATATGTAATACATTAGTACTGTCTTTGCTCTCGAACACCCAATATAAAATTAAACTGGACAGTAGGGATGCACCGGATCGGGTATTTTGCCGATCCGGCCGGAACCGGAATTCCGAATCGCCGGAATTCCGGCCGGATCGGGACCTAAATTTGAAATGTATGTGCATGCCTATTTTTATACGTAAAACATTGAAAATATTGAGGCTGATTTGTTTTTACTTTTTTTTAAACTAGCTACAGTATGCAGAGTGTTTATTATTATTAATTTTACCTAGATAGAAATTACTGTTTATTTAAATATTAATTTTTAATCAGCATTAACAAAATTAAAACAATTCTACTCATTCAATTGGAGAATAGCAGCCACTTGTCAATAATAAAAAAATTAAAAAGTAGTCGGGGAACCACAGCCGCCGGTCCATCATAGGCAAGGAAACACGCACACCCATCACTGTTGACCAATTACAAAATATATGTGGTCGAAAGTCGGGGCATCCCAGACGCGAAAGTCGGGGAATCACAGACGCGAAAGTCGGGAAATCCCAGACGCCTGCTAATCATAAGCAAAGGCACAGGGCTGCAGGTCATTTCATTATTCATTTGCTCACAGAAAATCCCTCTTTGCATTTTGTATTTACGTCTGCTGGTGTTCACGTTTTAAGTTTCTGAGAATTTTGTGTTTTGTGTTCGAGATTTTTAGTGTTGTGTCGTGTATTTAAGTAAGTAAAAAAAATCAATAATTATAATTACATAGATATAAAATGGCCTGTTTTTTTTAAATAAACTAATTCAACTAATTGCTGTCTTTCTTTAATACAGATCGTCAAAATGTCAAAAGTTTGGCAATTTTTTGATGTCCTTAAAGAAGACAAAAACAAAGCTACCTGCAATTTGTGTCAAATGGTGGTTTCGAGGGGCGGCTTTGGTAAATCGGCATCTACAAGCCCGTTAATAATACATTTGAAGCGGCATCATCCTGAAGAATTTTCAAATAACTTTAGAGGAAAAGGTACAATATATTTATATCTATATTTTTTTGTTGGGGTAAAGGATTGGGTTTGTAGCTTTGTTTGTTGAATGTTTTACTTTTTTGTCGCTTATTTATCGGACTCAATAGATAACATTTTTTGACTTGAAATTGGGTCTAGTGATTTGATTAGTCTGATTTCAATTTTTTTTGGTCCTGTCTTAATGAAAATTTTACTTCATGATTTACGATAGCTTGATTGATTACTTGATTGAATCAAATTGGAAGTAAAATAAATATTAGCTTTTAGACCGCATATAATAAAGTTTTAATTTATTTCGTAGAAAACAAGAGTTCTGCACTCGGTTCCGCATCTACATCTGCAGCTACAGGCTCAGTCGAGACCAGGCAACCAACTTTAACTGAATTTGCACAACTTCACAAAGCATGGGATATCAATGACAAGAGAGCTGAAAGAATTCACTATAAAATTGCAGAAATGATTTGAGATAACCAACCTTTTTCCTTGGTAGAAAATACTGGTTTTAAGCAATTACTCAATACTATTTCTCCTCAGTATAAACCCCCCCATCCAGAAAATATTTAACTGATAAAATAATCCCTGACATTTATAATAGAGTTAGGATAAAAATTTCAAAGCTTCGTTTATTTCTCTTACTTCTGATATTTGGACATGCTCGAATACAAATGAAAGCTTCATTAGTGTTACAGGCCACTGAATTTCAGAAAAGTGGGACAAACGAAATGTTATTTTGTGTTGCGATAAATTTGCAGGCAGTCATACGGGACTTGCAATAGCCGACAAATTTGAAACTTTGACAAACGGTTGAGCTATTGACAAACAAAAAATTCATTTATTGATGAGGGATAGTGGAGCCAATATGGTGAGAGGATGTAAAGATGCAGAAATAAATAGTGAGGGGTGTTTTATACATAAACTGCAACTAATAATCAATGACAGTTTACAATCTCAAAGAACTGTGTCAGATATGATTAGTACTGCCCGCAGAATTGCAACTCATTTCAATCATTCTTCTTTAGCATGCAGTAAATTAATTGAAATACAACAAGAGCTAAATATGGAACGGAAAAAAATTATACAAGATGTACAAACGCGGTGGAACTCCACTTTCTACATGTTAGAAAGGTTGCTTCATTTGAGACGGTGTGTAACTATTTACCTTACTGAAAATAGCAGTTTAAACAATTTAACAAATAACCAGTCGGGCCTCTTGCAATCGGTTCTTGAGTTATTGCGCTCTTTTGAAGAGGTAACAAAATTAATGAGCAACACAGAATCGATAATTTCAGAAGTCATTCCAACGATTGCAATATTAAAACGCTACCTTTTGTCCCATAAGATAGAACAGTTATATGGTGTTGGAACTATAAAAGAAAGCCTGGTTACGGGAATAAATAAGAGATTCTCCGATGTTGAATCTAAAAATTATTATACAATATCTACTATTTTAGATCCTCGATATAAAACTTATTTTTTTCAAGTAACTCAATAAGTGACGAGATTAAAAAAGTTCTTTTGGGAAAAATAAAAGATACTTGCAGTACCACTGATGAAGCAGAAACACGAGAAGATGAAAGGGTTACTAGTGTTACTACCGAAGATAAGGATGATGAGCCTTTAGCTGCAATTCAGAAACGAGCAAGAATAAATGAAACAACTGATTCATCAACAAATTCCACTTTTACATTATGGAACTGCTACAATGACTTTGTAACAGCTTCAACGTCTGCATCTTCTATATCTGGTTTAAAAAATGACATACTCCATCAACTTGATACTTATTATGGAATGCCAATTATAGATAGAAAGGCAGATCCAGTTGAGTGGTGGAGCAGGCACCGTGAAAAATTTCCTGATCTACTTAATTAACTTAGTTAGGCAGTTCCTATCAAGCCCAGCAACTAGTGTCTATTCAGAGCGACTATTTTCAGAAATTGGTAATATATATGTTGATAATAGGTGTAGGCTAAACTATGAAAATGCCGAAAAGCTCTTATTTATTCACCATAATCTTAATAAAATAAATTATGAATACTAAGTTTTTCTCACTCTAATTTTTCATGTAAACTGTATACTTATCTTATAAGACTTATCCATGACAGGGAATTTGGCTGTTATTTTTGCTGTTAGAATTTGGCTGTTAATAATGTTTTCATTTACGATTTATGTTTTGTAATTTTTGGAAAGAAAATATATTTTCTTCAAAGAAAAATTATTTGTGATTAATTAACGACTTAACAATAGGTAAGTAGGCACCAATTAAAAAAACCTTAAAATAATTTTCTTTATTTTTGCATATACATATTTGAATTTAAATTATATTAAAAATTTAAAACTTAAACATTTCCAAAAAGTTCCGAAAATTCGGAAAGCGATCCGGCCGGAACGGTGGCCGATCCGGCCGGATCGGCCGGATTTAGTGGTACCGCCGGAATTTCGGTGCATCCCTACTGGACAGGTTATGATTATCAAAAATTTTTGGTATTAAAAAACAGGGTTCATATTTTATATAATTTTATTTTAAATATATTCAAAGTAATCCCCTTCAACAATGATACACATTACCACTCTTTACAAACTGATAAATAAATTAGAAATCAATTTTACATAAACACTATTCAACATGCTATAAAAGTATGTTTTTAATTATACAACATTAGTTAAGTTAATTAGATTATATATTCAATTTACACAAATTTTGTAAAGTTAAATTTAGTATTTCTTTATAATTCTTTTCTTAATTTGATTTGAATAGAATAAATATTTATTATTCTGTCAATCAGCAATTTTTTTAGTGATATTTATACCAATTTCTTCTTCATCATTTTGAAATTTCACGAAGAAGTAGCTAATATTCTCGATTCTTATTGTTATTATATCGTTTCATTACTTAATGTGAACAAATATTTACAGAGATATTTAATTATTTTTCTGTGTTGCAACATAGTAGCGCTTAATCATTGCTTTATTTTTTCTGTTATGTGAGCGCTTTTGTTTAATTTAGATAACCTTTCACTGTTATTTTACTGTCAGTATTGTATGTACTAGATATTTGCTTCAATAAAATGCTAATTTATAAAAAAAAAAGATATCTTCCTATTGCAATTAAATATTACTCATCGAATGACATCAAACATGTGAGAGAGAATACCACAGTATTATAATAATACCTACTTGCCTGTTTCAGATAGAACAAGAATAAGGTATTTCTCATCATGTAAATTGTATGTTAAGTAATATTATGTAGTCGTTGTTTAATGTATTTAAAATCTTAATATTTTGTTTCCAACTGTAATATGGTGTATAAATTGTAATTTTAGTTTGAAATAATTTAACCTACATTTTATAGGAATCAAACGAATTTTACCCCCCCTTTCGTCTAAAATGTGTATAAATACCACCATGACTCATAAAATATTTTTTCCTTTGCCTTTTCTTATCGCTTGTTGACACATTTTTAATATTTTTATTTTTAGAAATAATTTCTTGTTTTTATTTTTCGAGGCCCGTGTTCAATTGTTCATTTATGTTTAGTTAATCAATTCTCTATCTCATATGTAGATTTCTGTATTTTATGTGTACTTCCTTAATTAGTTGTTTTATTGCTCGGATTTGTTTCTAAAATTTGTTTAATTATTTTTTAAATTTCATAAATTCTTCAATTTTAATTCTTTTGTTTTCTCTACGCTACCGAGTTGCACTTTTTTTTTGATATACATATTACAACACCATTTTTGCATGCTGTTCGCCCTTTATATCTTATACAGATGATATTAGTCGGTATGCCAGTGCCATAATAAATGGAATTAAAAGCGAAAGTAAATGTTTATTCGATATGATTTTGTTGAAAGAGAAGCCCATGGATGTTTTTCGCATCGTTACTTGATTGGGGTTAAAGTTTAAATTGGGTAAGCTACTCTTTTAATTACTCCTTGTGGGCACCTTTTACCTTTTCTTGTGTCAGTTGTCGTCTCTTATTGTTTTATTTTATTCCCTGTCGCCCGTTTACCTTCACGAAGCGGTATAATTAACGTTTATTTGGTGGATTTGTCCTACCACGCGGCCATGCCATTGTGCTATATGCAATTTGAATTCCGCTTGAGGAGTAGAAGAACGCTTACATATATAGAATATAACATACATAATGTACAGCTTCTTACGTATTATTACATTACTGGCACAGTAATAGATGCTTAATAACATTGTTAAGTCCAGTCTTGCGATGTACCCCCGCCCCGCCCAACTGCCGATTCCCACTGATATAATACTAATAAACTCCGACGAGTATAACAAAGTAGATAAATACAAATACGCTAACATCAAAATCTTGTGAACGAAAGGTACTGCCAATTGTGTAGCATGCAAATTACTAAGGTTTGTAAATTAGCCGTTACTGGGCTGTACTAATGACATCTTACATGAAATATCCGTCGTGTTTAGAAGGGTTTGCTGTATCGTGTAACTTCTATAAATAGTAAACTACTTTAATATCGCTGTTGCTTTATTCTTTACATTAAGAATGCAATTAACATTGTAATTTATCAAAATGAACTTTCGAAAGGAATTCTTCTTTATAAGACAATTCATTGCCATTTACCTGTGGTGTAATAAGAGAATAAATTTGAATAATGATCTAAAAATACTTATAGAACAACGTAAATGACATAGTATATTGTGTATAATTAGATTTTGATTTGCATCTTGGATAATACATCCTACACTGACGTAGAGAGATATGGGAGTATGTTCAATAGAAATATATATGTGTTATAGACATATCACTTTTAAAGTTATGATTCCTGCTTAATTGTTAGGCGTTAAGGTTCAACCTTCATGTGTCGCAGCCACCTTCGTGCTCCTGTTTCATGTCACTTAAAATATTTCATTGATAATGTGCAGAATTTTTCGCGCACTTTACAGGCGTGGCAAACATTTATTCATTTAAAATGACCTTAATTAAAACAACAATAGATTGTTTTCTAAATAATTGAGATATTATTTATCTGCTGCGCACTACAGTCAAAATAAAAGACAGTTGATATTTATCTAAAAATATAACAGAGAACTGGTAAATATGTAAATATTATTGCTTCATTTTTTTTTTACTTTTATACCATATATACGCGTTATAGGTTATTAGTTATTAAATTTATATCGACAATTACAGACAGATATCAATTTATCTTATTTTTATTGCAACACTTTCTAATTCATGTTATTCTTGAATGTTTGAATCAACACACACTTATACTTTCAGAGACGTAAACGTAAGACAGTATTTAAATTCGAATATAGCTTACCAGCCTAAAAAGTATGCTATACTTGTTATAGTCCAGTCAAAATATCGCTCAAAAGAGGGTAATCTACAAAAAGTAGCGTAATATTCTCGATAGTGTAATATGTGAAGGGGTATTCTGAGTTTAATTGTAGTTATTTCGTTAGAAATGCCCAAACTTCCCTACTTTCTCCTTTTTTGGCCTCTATCTCCCCAACCGTTAACTTTTTTGGAATTTTACCTATTATCAAACATATACCGCATGTGTCAAATATCATTAGGTATAGGGATTCAATGTTTACGTGCGATCTATACGTATGAATATAATACATGGCAACGTGGTACCCCTACTGTCCGTCACCAATGCCGACAACAACCGACATCACAACGATATTCTCCGATCCCGACCCAGATGTTGCATTCAATGTTTAGCCGGGAACACGTTGTGTGGTCCCTGGCCGTCTTATTACTGGAACGGGTAACATCAAATGGCCTCCGCGATCTACTGATCTCTCTCCAAATGATTTTTTTTTGTGGGGATATTTAAAAAATATTATTTATACCCATGAAGCTGGTAGAACAGAAAACATAATTGCCTTGAGAGAAAAAATAATTGAGGCTGCTAATTCAGTAACTGCTCACATGTTAGAAAACGTAAAAGTAAATTTCTACGACCACCTAGGGTAATGTCTTGCTGTGCAGGGAGGAATCCTTTTTTATTTATTTTATTAGGGTTATTTTTTTAATTTTATTACTCTTTTGTTTGTGTCATGCAGCGTGAACGTAGCTTAATAATTCTCTGCATTTACTGAAAGGAAAAAGAAAAACAAATCCTTCCAACTCGTAAATATTATTTCTGAACGCTAGAAACACACGAGTCGGTGGTCCAATGGTTACTGCTAAGTGCTAACTTGTATTTGCAAGCATGTGTCGGTTGTCGCGTCGCTGGCATTGGAAAGGAAAGTAGGGGTACCACGTTGCCACATATTGCATGGATTGATCGCCTATGGCTAATGAAAATTGACACATACAGTATATAAATCATCTACGCCTTTGTCTGAAACTTTTTTACCTACTGACAATAGTTTGGTCAGTTATTGCTTAGTTTATCGATCATCGAACTCCGCGTCATCAACGCAATATGACATCAGTGTGTATTCAGTACTGAGACAGCAATATGAAAGTATTCGATGATTATTTTTTTGTCAACTTACCTTTGTGAAAACGTAAATCGATTGATAACTCCGACGTTTTTCCGATTTTGGTATTATTTATTACATGCAACTAAATAATAATCTTATTAATGATCAGAAAAGAAAGGAAATTAATAATTACCATTATTCCACACATTTATCAATAATAAATACGACAATTATAACTTAAAATTAATCCCATGAGGAAGATGGATGAGATTATCTACTGCTTCTCGCGCATTCTGCAATTTCTTCAGTGCTCGAAGCATCTATGCTTACATCATCTTCGTCAATAGTCTTAATAGCATTCGGTACATTACAACAAGAATTTTCATTACAATTAATACAAATAACCGAGCAGTATAAACCGGTTTTTCTGCACCCCAAGCTTTTCTACAATTTCTCTTGCATTTTCAAAAAATTCAAAAAATTGCTCTAAGTAGCATCTATAGCAGTCTATGCCCACAAATATCCAACTTTCGCTTCCCTCCAGCCCCCTCTCAAGCTAAAAATAGATTTTCAGGGCCCACAGACCCACGGTTATTGTGGGAAGGGACAATGGAGTCCCTCTAGCCTAACGGCTAACCTAACCTAACCTAACACATGCAATGGCGCGTCCGTTGCCTAATGGACAATAGCGCGGAGTTCGATCGATAATCTAAACAATAACTACTTAAGTATTGTTGGCAATGAGTAAGATTCCAAGAAAGTGTACGGTTAGGGAGATAGTGGCGACAAAAAGACGAAAATACGGAAGTTTGGGCATGTTCATAGCGAAATAACTTTGAAAATATCGATGATAGGAAAATATATTTCCAATAAAAAAGTTAAGTAATTCAATTTATAAGAGAAAAGGTTTCTATAGTTTTTTGTGTAAACCGAACCGTTCTCGAGATATCGAATTAAACGCGTTACTCGCGATAGCGACGCCACTGAAATCGGGGATCCCCTCAAGTCTACAATTATGCTCAGAATACACCTCTTTTAACATATTACACTATCGAGAATATTACGCTATTTTATTGATTTACAGTTTGACTGGATTATTAGGCGTGTTAGGATTTTACGGAATTTATGGCAGTTGTTTGCCATACCCAAATTCACTGATGAATTTGCAACAAGCATTCGAAATAGACTAGTTTTATGTCAACCTACAAGCAACGGTAACCACTCCAGATGACTATCCGTTTATTTCAAAATTTAATAATCAAACTTTTACTGTACAGAGAATGCAATTTGTTAGAAGTAGTTTCAAACTAACGCCTATAAACGTCTCAGGCCAAAATTTATCGCGGCAAATTTTATGTGAACAATTTTAAGTAACCACAATGCAAGAAAAACACGCTATACATATTTGAAGCACGTCCCGTATTTACATTTTGCTTTTTTTAAACACATTTCGTTTCGGATTACGTAAGTACGGCATTGACATTCCGCTAACCTCTACCAAATATTCGACATGTTTGTTCGTTGCAAAACAAAACCATTAGTTGTAGATCTGAATTTATTACCCGCTAATTAAAAACTTGATGGTTAAATTGAAAAGGCCAGCACGTATGGAAAAAGATATGCACATGTTCAAAAGCAAGAAAAAATAACTGTAAAATATAAATTTATTACACTTGAAATTACAAAAAAATATATCAAGTTACTAAATTTTACTGACTAGTTTGACGATGTCCGCCTTATGATATTATGTTAGTGCAAGCGAATATAGATCGTATAGTTACTGTATAGGTTCGAGCAACCGACTCGTCCAAAGTACAATAATGATTCGATGCCACTACAAATTCATATAGACCGAAACAATTATAGAACAAAAGAATTAAAAATAATTAAACAATATTTAAGGATGTATAATAGCTTCCATTACTAAAATCCTAGTGCCTTAAAGCATATATACATAAATATATGTATGGTGGGATTTCCAGGTTGCTAATGCATGATGTCAAATATTCTTTTATTCTAACTATGAAACACACGTAAGTTGTGTTTATAATTATTCTTTTAATGCGCGACAATTCTCTGACGTCATTATTGAGAGTGGTCAAGGTTCATAATCCAAACAAACCGCACAGTAATTTTTCTTCCGTGTAAGGTGTGAAAGTAAAAGACTGTTTCTAAGTATTTTAATAAAGAGTGCCTACATAAATTGACTTTATGGTGATAGCTATGATGTGTGAAACGTGTTCTAATAATTTATTATAGTTTAACACAGAAAGTACTTGTATTTTCATTTTTATAGACTATACAACATTGTGCGTACAACAAACTGTGGCTGTTTTTTCTGAAAGATTTTATTTATAACTACCTAGTAAATAATTTAATCTTTTCACATTTAGATTCTTCAAAAAAGCATGAAATTATAATTATCCAAGAATTTTAATAAACGTGTATGTGCAAAACCTTTCTTAAAATAACTTTCTATGCTGGTGGTAATTTAAATATCGTTTCTTTCCTTGAAGTATACTGCTTTGTATTATTGATATAGTTGAACTTGCAAGTTCATAAAGTATTTTATATAATGAATCGTTAAAATACATTTCAAATCATACCTAACATCAAAAAAAAAGGTAAATCTATGTACACAACTTTTATAAAAATTACTCTGAAACAGTCTCTTCTTTAACTGCATATACCTTACACGCGATAAAAACAAGTTCCCGGTTTGGTTGGATTGTGAACGTTGACAAAGGGTAATAGTGGCGTCAACAGAAAATACCCGCATTGCACAAGTTTATAAATTTCGATCAACTTCTACACCCGAGCAGATGACGATTCTTAAGGGCCCTATATAGTGGATCTGTCAACAATGGAAAAATAGCAGATTTTAGATGCAAGATATTTTTGTTGATTTTAAATTTAGAGAAAACCTTTCAACGTTAACTTATGAAGAATTTAATAATCTACCCCCCTGAAGAATCAAATTTAGAAAAAAATTATCGGATTAAAGAAAATTAATTAATATGTCAAAGTATTAAAAACAAGTTTTCTCAAAAATCCTTGGGAGGAGATTTGTTTGCTTGGGTTCACGCTATAAATTGAATAATAAGCTAATTATCACTTACTTTTCGTTCAACTATTTATTACTTTGTTTTAAATGAATATAGAATAAATTAAAATTAGGCAACCTACATTACAATGAATTGTTATTCTAGTAAAAATCTATCCCGCGGTTACAAATGTGTAAATATTTGATAATAAATGAATTTTTATTCGCTTAGATATCGAATTATTATTTCCAATATTTATTATATATTCCCTATGTGTAATAACTACTCGGACATCCTTGGCTTATGAATTTATGTGCTATGTAACCAATATTACATTTCCGATCCACTATATAGGACCTTTAATATTAATTATTTAATGCGCCGAATCTGAATGTTTAATACGCTTATCAACATTGCGCTGTTATAACGAGTGGCATATGATGGCGTTGCTGGAAATATAATTGTCATTGTATTCGAAACGTTTCGTTTTTGAATAGGAACTTATGAAAATTCACAGACAGTATTGCAAAGTCGATTCGAAGTGTTTTTATTACGTTTGTGGATATTGTATGTATACTCGAAAAATGGCAAAATAACGATAAATATGCTCAGAAATGAGTATAAATGTACAAGTGGTCACTCGGTGAAAATGCATATTTTTAATATTCATTACCAAAAAGAAAATTCTAGACCAAACGCAATAAAGCAGCAACCCAAATGTCATAATAACTATTCATAACAGTAAATATGAGCATTATTTGCAGTGCTGACAACATGAAAGCGATATGCATCGTTTAATATTTATACATGTCAATAACTATTTTGCTTGTTTTCTATTTGTCACCTTGAAGTTTTTGTTTATGACGTGCATGCACTTTTTTCATTAATTTACTATAGTTAATGCACACTTATATCATATTCTTTAAGTTGGTTGTGAAAAGAGAAGAATGGTGTGTAATTGACGTTTGGTTTAAGTTCTTAATTCATATTCTTAATGTTATTTTGGCAAAAAGTAAGAAAATTTGTATATGGGCATATTTCTTTAATACTTAATAATAGATTTTTGAACGCTAAAATATCATATGACATACGTATCATTATCTTACAAATGGTAATGGAAAAAAATTACAGCTATTAATATAAGAAGAATATTAGGCGATTTATAATAATCGAGGTTCGAGATGGTTTGAATCGCTGATATTCAAGTTATATTCAAAGCTTTATCGTATCATCAAAGACGAAAACAAATCAATAATTTTATTATTAGTATTGATTTTTGAGGCAAAATATCGTCTGTTTTGTGAGTGGCCATAAAGGAGCAAGTTCAAGTTGCTGGGCAAACGATTATACTTGCTTGTTTTGTCAAACTTTCAAATTAATATTCTCCTTCATCTGTGTGTCCGAAGTTTTCCAGATGGTATTTAGAAGAAAACCTGGTTAGAAACTTTCAATTGCGCAGAAGATCATTCAATAGGCAATGTGTCAAATACTAAAGACTCCATGGAATGTTCCCTATATGCAAATAGTAAAGAATCTGAAGATTAGCGGTCGCACACACAAACGGCGTATCTTTTACATTTAATAATTGCAATAAAATAAATATTCTTGTTCAAAAATTTATTTTATTATAATTTTGTATCTACCTAATGTATTATGAACTTGTATCTAACGTATGAATAACAAAGATAACCCTGATAATATTATAGTCTTAATAATTATCAATAAATATTTAACATAAAATGAACCTAATAGATGATGATACGATAAAAAAATCTGATATATGAATATGTAATAATATTACATACTTAATATGTAGAAGTAATTAGAAAATACAAACGTCTGTTAAAACGTTCTAATAAAAAAAATTAGTTACGATCTTTGCGTCTGGATTTAATCTTTTTTGTGAACTTTCAATTGTGGGCGTGTTAGCTCTCCCTCCTGTTTTGTAATATAGTTCTATTACTGTATGGAAATCGTCTAAAATGGAAACACATCTGCTTTTCGCCGATGAACAGAGATATTAATAAGTCTTAAGAAATAAATATCTAACTAATATTTATTGTTTTAGAAGAAACAGTCAAGTTTTAAAAATTTTGTGACAGTGGAAAGAATAACTGAACGAAAAGAACTATTCAGTATATCTAAGTAAATATAATAATACAACAAATTGCAAATTGAAATGCAATCCAGGGATTTTCAAACTTAAGTACTACTTTTTGTTGAAAAACCGAAAAAGGAAGATATATCTATGCAGTCATATTCAAATACAGAATGTCAATAAGTGCATATTATTCTCTCTCTGTCATATCATTAGTCTAGGGAGCGGACACGAAAGGATGATGACTCATCGCCCATGGGCGCACTATTGAAATGATGTATTTTTAAAGAGGTTTTCATTTTATTTATATAATTGGATAACAAGTGGTTGGTGATCTATAAAATACAAAATACCTTATTATTTGCTCATTTTGTAGTTCAATTCGAGTAAATGAGAATTAATATTTACTAGCAATACTTTCACAAAGTTCTCTTCTGTCACATTTGTTCTCTTTGAATGAAGTACATCGTTGTAGATAGAAAACGTCCTTTCTACATCGCAACTGGTTATAGGTGCGCACTGGAAATATTCTTTTATTTCAGCGTATTTAGGAGTTAGATTTTGTGTCATTGTCCCCATACACAATTGCCGCAATGTTATTAAATCTGCATTTCTATGAAAAACTGCGTTTAACTTTTGCCGAAGGCTACATCCGAAGTCACTTGGAATACTTTTGAAATTATTAATAGCTACATCTAATGTGGTTAATCCATCTTCTAATTTGAGATTTCGATTTTCAAAATTTGTGATTAGTTTAGGCAAATTTCCAAAGTGTTCCTGAAGGAATAACAACTGATTTTTTAAATTTGGGTTTTGTGCTAGTTCCTTGCACTCAGAAATACTTAGAGCACCGTCATTTACACATGTAACGAAATTTTGTGAACTATCGAAATTCTCTGCATTAAAACTAGTAGCTTCCAACCATGTTCCCCATCTAGTTATTGCTGGCGAGAGATGGAAGTTTTTCCTTGTAAAGAGCTACTCTCGATGGTGCTTTTCTGAAAACTTTTTTAAAAGCGGATACAGGTCTATCAATTTCCGCATACATGTCTCTGATACATTCACAGATTCTGTGGAGAGCATGTGTTACACAAGTAATATGCAGCATATAAGGATATGTTTTCTTTAATAGTCTGCCTATTTTTAACATATATGCGGCGCTGTCACTAATGAATGAAGCATTTTGTGCAAATTCTCGTCAATGGTTTTAGCAACTGTTTCCGCATCAACTGTATTTATAACTTTAGATGCTATTACATATGCGTTATATGGAATAGTTGGATGTAGTACATCAGCTACAACATTTACCACACAGCGTCCTAATATATCGACACTTTCGTCGGCACATAGGAACTGATTTGAAAGATGTCTTCTAATGCATTCTACTGTTTTCGTGAAGCACTTAGAAACATAATATTTGCGTAAGGTGGATTCATCAGGAACATTTCGACCAGTATATTTTTGAAGAAATGTTTTGAAAGTGGGATTGTCAAGTTTCTTTAATGGGATATTAGCCGCCATTAAAGCTTCACAGAGTTCTTCGTTAAAATTGTCAGCTTTCAACGGGTCCAATTTCTGTGTATGTTTTACCGATGCTAAGTAACGTTGTACGTGGCCTTTTTGGGCGTTTTGTAACGATATTTTACAGATTATGCTATAAATTTCGGAATCACTGACAATGGAGGACATACAATCAGTATGAGCCTTAATCCAACTCGCCATTGTTTCACGATGCCATTGTCGACGTTCTTCCATATCATAGTAACATAAACAATGTTCTAGATCTAAATAAATGATAACTAAAAATGTATGCGTATGTTATTGAAAATTAACAAAATCCAATGCGCATTTACGTCGAGATAATTGGGAGAAATAGATTCAATGAAACGGATATTAAACAGGAACTATTACATAAATTACGAAGTACGTAATTAACAGTCAAAGCAATGAAAAAACGAAACTACTATGAATAGGTATATACATATATAACTTTATTTATCATGCGAAAAATAAGGTAAATATAATAAATTTTAAAAACCCCTCACGCTACTATACCTACGCCGATGAAGAAACGATTTTTATGAGGAAAGACGACTTTTTTGATGTCGTTTTGGGACAATAACAGATGTTGGAGTTTACCATATGAATACTGCTATTCAGTAACTGCGTGTTGTTTACATTATTTCTTTGGTCCATCGTAATTTAAACCTGGCACGTCCGCTGTCTAATCATTACCATACATTAAATTACATTACTGTGGAAATAGGTAATAACAAAGCCACGGGCAATAAATGCAATACATTGATTTTATATTAAATGTAAGCGAGGAGGGCACAATAACCTTTCTGATGACAAAGTCTATCAAATATTGTGGATCAAATTAATAAAATATCCAAAAATATTTCCTGTTACTGCAGAACCCAGACTTCATCTCAGTTTTTGTCATTTTACACAAAGTTTAACTTGATATTTAATCTTTAAATTACTAGGTTTTAGCTTAGCATACAATAGCCTGCAAATTCCTGAAAAAAGTAAATTATGGATAGTGTGCTGTGTTTACTAAATGCTGGTCAATTATTTGTTTTACATCCAAGAAAAAAATACATAAACCTGATATGTGCTTATTAAGAGCATTTATCTTAATCTAATTAATATAATTGATTTAGCATTACAACAGATGTCTGTTGATTTAATACTGTGTAATAATTGTTATTTATGCATGTCGATTTTAGAATAATAATCAAGGAAAGACACACCACCACCGCATTACGTGCAATACACATGGCAATAAAAATTTTCCACTAATTTTAAACCCTTCTACGATAACCTGGGAAGTCGAGCAAAATTTTACAGCAAATTAGAACTTGTAATTCGTTCAAACGCGATACTTCTGTGTAAAATTTTCCGGGAAAATATTCTTATATTACAAACTTGTTTACGCCTACCAAATCCCGTGTGTGTAACTGTGTATGGTACCATGAAAACGCATTGTATTAAGCAAACTCAGGAACTTAATGGAACCTACACAACATTCTTCTCGTTGGAAGTTAAAAATATAAATACATAAGTGCGCAATGAAATAGCTATCTCCCTCTGTTCGTGAAAAAAAACACAGCGGAATTACATAACAATTCCAGGAATTGCAGAGCTAAACTGTTTGTTTTTGCACAGGACTTATTTAGCCGACTCACTTTTGCGTTTGTATGTGAGCCGGCATTGAAATAGATTCTGTTAATGAAGTGTATTAAGAAAAAAGTGACTAAAAGAAAACAGGAACTGAAAAAAGTATTTGTTTATAACTACTGATATAATTGCCAATGTGGTAAATTAAATAATTATATCTGATTCATATATGCATCCAATTCCTCGTGACTTTGTTATACGTTTACTGTAATGTAATCATAGATAGACAAGAGCCTAATACTAATTTTAATTAAACTACTGTTTTAAAAAGACGACACAAAGAGTTTCTATGAGTTAAAACGAGAGAGCAATATACAAACTGTTCTTATAGTCGCGTGTATTAAAGGTAACTAGATGAAACAAGAAATAAAGTTCTTTTCTTAACACAACAAAACATACTATCTACAGGTCAATGTGTGTAGGAATTAGGGATACGCATCGAACACCGATGTTTTCGAAACATCGATGTCTGTAATTCGATGTTGCGATGTTTTGACATCGATGTTAGTAGTTCCATATAAATCGATGTAAATCGATGTTGGTCCAAAACGTCGATGTTCAATGATCTATAGAAACCTATATTGCCGGTGGGATCAAAATTTGTAAATTTGAAACGAGGAAACGTAACAGCACAGAAACAGATATCTAGATTCTCATGTACTTAAATTATCTCAAATTAATAATAAAACCAAGTACTTGGTGTTAGAGGGTTGTTTAATAGATTCAGTTTCACAGACCAAGGAGATCCATTCTTAAATTGTCATACGGCTCTAAGTAGTATTAATTTTTCAATTGAAAATACCTTTTTGATATATTTACTAATTTTTTTTATAATTTACCAATTTATTTGAGTCCAACTGCACTATTACTATAGTTGTAATGCATAAACACATAGTGTGTCCAATAATGAAATTTATTTTAATTATAAAAAAAAAAACCGTAAAACGTACACAATTACTTTAACGAATACTGTACAAGGTTATAGTTTAAACATATTTCTATCTATAACGTTTATTTATAATATTGGTTATAATAATAATAATATCTATATAAAAAATGAACTGAAGATTACACAAGTTATTACCTACATACATATTTTACACAGAAAATTTGAAAGAACCATTTTGGCCCACTGAAATAAATATTTTATATTCGTAACATAACTAGTTTTATGAAATGACAAATATCTTTTCTATAATGTTATAATATTTCTTCTAAAACTCATTGGCGACTTAAAAGTCATCAGTTTGGGGAGTGGAGTCCCTAATTACTCATACGAGAAATTTACTATTTTTTCTGATCGCAAAACTTTAGAATTATGGGATTTACGGGCTCGAAACGGCACATCATTGGCTAAGGAAGAGATGACTGAAAGGGGTAAGTAGTTCACCAGTTAACATTTCTGGGATTTACAGCGTAAAAGTATAAATAGGGCCAGCATGCAGAATCTGGTTCATTTTTATTTTTGATACATATTACGATACTGTTCAGTTTAAGTATACGCGTCTTTTTTTTTTACTCCTACTTTATAATGTCTTCAATAAGAAAAAGTTATGTGTGGAAGTTTTTCGAAAAACATTCAGATGGTACAGGGACTTGTAGATTGTGCAAGAAAAAATTTAAAACGTCGGGAAATACCAGCAATTTAACTGGTCACGTAAAAAGTCTTCATCCACATGCTGTAAAAGTTAGTGCTTCAACACAATCAACATCGAAGTATGTAGCTTCAACATCAAGATGTGTACAATCTTCAAGTCCAGGTGTAGAATGTACTACCTTTGTCGAAAGTGGATTGTCCGAAACACTTCCTCCGGAAAAAAAGGCAAGTGAGTCTATCAAACAAAGATTAATTTCTGAATCTTTTTCGGAAATACAAGCATATTCTGAAAGAGGTGCGATATCCTCAAAAATTACGAACTGTATCGTATTCATGATTGGCAAAGACTGCCAGCCTATTTCTATAGTAGAAAACGAGGGATTCCAGCAGCTTTTAAAAACAATTGCGCCACTCTATAAAATTCCAAACAAATCGAGTATTACAAGATTTATTGAAACAAAATACGATATAATGCAAAGGTGTATCAAAGAAAAATTGTCAAATTTAAAACACGTAACATTAACTACAGATATATGGACTGACACCCACCAAACAAGAAGTTTTTTGGGGGTCACAGAACATTTTTTAAATAATTACGAACTCTCTGCCATTATTGTCGGAGTTGTAGAATTGTCCGAAAGACACACTTCAGAATATCTGGCTGATCAAATCTTGACAGTATGCAATGATTGGAATATTGCAAAGGAGAATGTTACTTGTGTTGTGACTGACAATGGGGCAAACATAGTAAAAGCTATAGAATTGGCATTTGAGAAAGGAAAACACTTACCATGTTTTGCTCACACTCTCAATTTAATGATAGACAAGGCCATGGAACAGACTACTGGACTTATTGAGTTAATCACACGAGTAAAAAGTATTGTTACGTGGTTCAAACACAGTGTTGTTGCTTCTGACGAGTTAAGAAAAATTACACATTTAAAATTAATACAGGAAGTGTCAACAAGATGGAACTCAAGATATTTTATGATTGAGAGATTTTTAGTAAATTATAAAGCTGTTAACGAAATTCTAATTAAACATCCGCAGGCTCCAAACATGTTATCAGCATTAGATATTTTTGAATTAAGAGAAATTGCTGAAATTTTGAAACCAGTCGAAGCAGCCACAATAGAAGCTTGTGGTGAAAAGTACTTAACTACTAGTTCAATAATACCAATGGTGCACTGTTTACTTGCCACTGTGAGTAACATAAAATCAGAAACTCCCATTGCTACAGCACTTCGAACTTCAATAATGAATGAAGCTAAAAAAAGATTTGGACACAGGGAAAGCGTATATTTTCTAGCGTTAAGATACTTGACCCAAGGTTCAAGAAGATTCATTTCACAGATGCACTGGCCTGTTCCAGAGCCATTAAACAATTAAGGGATTTAACTGTGCAAGATATAGAACAAGCACATCCTCCTGAATCCGAAATTGGCAAGTTAATTGTCTTCACATTCAATTATTTAAGACCTTATTTTGTATTTTGTTAACTAGATGTCCCAGGAACCAGTACCAGCGAGTCTTTTTTTTGGACCAAGCATTACAATTTGATGAAAGCTCATAGTATCTCTAACTCGCGTTCCACTGATGAAGTAGCAGCATACTTGGAGAGCCCATTGTTAAATCTGTCGAAGAATCCTCTGGAAGAATGGAAATCTTTGAAGCTCCTCTATCCGAAATTATACGGTGTAGCCCTGAAGTACCTCACGACAGTTGCAACATCAGTTCCTTCAGAACGATTATTTTCTAAGGCTGGACAAATCCTATCTCAACAAAGAAATCGCCTCAAAGGAAAACGTCTATCACAATTGTTATTTTTACAATCCCTTGATAAGCTTATATGGGATTTGTAATTTCAAGTGTAGCTTATAAGATTATACATACTTATTTATTACCATTATTCTATTTTAGTAGTTATTTGTAATAAAGTTACCAAGTAATTACTTTTGTTATTTATAATAATTATTGATTATGTACCACGCTTAAGGCTCTATTACACTTATCAATTTTTTGACCAAGAACCAGATCAAGTTAAAATTGACGACAAGTCGTGTATTACACTTGTCAAGTGGACTTAATCAATGATCAATTTGTTGACAAAGAACTTGTTGAATTAGAACATGTTCTATTTTTCTTCTCAACTTAATCAACTTTTTAGTGATTTCTAGCAAAATTCATGTTATAAAGTTTTTTACCAACTGTGTAAAATGAAATTTTAGAATATTGTTAAGAATGACGTTAATTTGATACTTCTTGAAAGAATTGTGTGCCTAAATTATTTATTTTCTTTTGCAGCTCTTGTGCAGTTAATTTTAACATTCAATATCAAACACAAATCTTCGGTAAATTTATAATTTTTTTTATTTCGTACTTTTGCACTATTGGTACTACTAATTCACCAAAAGCAAAGATTAGAGAAGAGAATCTCTAATCTTTGCTAAAAGCATGCTAAAATCTTGGTGAAAAAATTGATAAGTGTAGAAAAACTAACAACTATAAAGTTACTACTGACTACCTACCTACTCTGCAATTATGCTACGCGAACGCCCCATACATGTATGGGGGCGGTATCCTTGAGAATGAAATATCAAACATTTTTACCGTCAACTTAAACGGAAATAAGTACTTAGAAAAATAATATTACTCCAG
Organism: Amphimallon solstitiale; assembly: GCA_963170755.1. NCBI lineage: Eukaryota > Metazoa > Arthropoda > Insecta > Coleoptera > Scarabaeidae > Amphimallon > Amphimallon solstitiale. The sequence continues at coordinate 79,046,342 of OY720681.1, read as the reverse complement.
TTGTAGGGAACGATTTAATATTAACGAAATTGGGTTCCAGCTGGACGGTTGCCCCGCGCGCAGCACTCGTAATGTTACCCACCTTCTAAATAATGTCTTCGGAGATAGATGGATAGGCAATTCGGTTCCTATTAAATGGCCATCACCCTCTACTGATCTAGCCTCGGACGACTTTTTTCTCTGGTCCTTTTTAAATAATCCAATATACGGTTAATTTAGGACAATTACGCGCCAAAATTATTAAAGTTTCGAATAATGCTACTCCGAAAATTTTAGCAAATGTCAGTCGAAATTTTTATAATCTCAGCTCAAGAGGCGGGGGGCTTATCTGAACAATTAATAAATAATTAAGTACTTGTACAAATTCATTTTTCTTTAGTAATTCCATTCAAAACTTCCAAGTAAATTCATCGTTTTTGAGTTTATACTTATTGAAATATTTTAGTTTCATACAAATTTATTGTTAACTTCAGAAGTTTAGTTTGTTTCCTTTCTATTTTGTAAGACTACGGAATTATTTACTTTTTATCTTAATAAGAGTATTTTTATTGTCACGTTTAATGTTGATTGATTGATTGATTTATTTACTCAAAAAAGATGTACAGGGTATGTACAAGTTTGCAAATAGTCATGAATATATATATACAAAATTAAACGAAACATAATATATACAAGTAAAACTACATCAAAAATATAGACATGATCACGTATGTGTAAAAGTAACAAAACAACAAAAAACACAAGCACTAAAAAACATTAAAACTAACAATAGCTTTCCCAATTCAAGTTCATGAATTCCGGTATATCATAAATTACATTTTCAAGCAGTATCGTTTTTATTCTATTCTTAAATCGCTTTGTGTCAAGGCGTCTAATGGTATCGGGCATCCTATTAAACAAAATCAGAGCCTGATGATTTGTTGCCATCTGCGTTCTCGCCAGTCGGTGATAAGGATAAGCTATATTATTTCGTCCCCTTGTGTTGTAGTTGTGGCCATCACTGTGGGTTTTGTATTTGTTTGATTTGTGAATTTGTGTGAGGCAGGCGAGGATGTAAATGGCTGGTAAGGTAAGTATTTTTAAATTTTTAAAATAGTCTCTGCAACTTGTGAATCTTGCGATGCCAACTATTGCTCTAATAGCCTGTTTTTGTTGCAGGAAAATTCTCCTAGCTGCTCCAGAACCACCCCACAGGATTATGCCATATGTTGCTCTACTGTGAAAGCAGCCATAATATGCTACTTTTGCAGCCTCTGCACCTGCTATTTGTTTAATTATTCGTCTCACGGCAAAAATGGATGTTGCTAGTTGGTGTTGCAAGTGATCCAGATGTTCATTTCACGAAAGATTACCCGACAAATACACACCCAAAAATTTTAGACTTTCACTCGCCGGAGCACCAGTGGAGAACACAAGGGACTGTTGTTTATCTTGGTTCATTTTCAGACCATTAGCCCAGAACCATTCTTGAGCCTCCTTCGCCACTCTGTCAGTCTCATCCTCCCCATCAATACCGTCTACATTGATTAAAAAGGAGGCATCATCCGCATACAGGAAAGTGCTGTGACAATTCACATTAATAGGGAGGTCGTTTATATATATGATAAATAGAACTGGACCCAGTATCGACCCCTGTGGGACACCAAGCTTCACCTCAGCAGTGCCGGACATCTCGTTCCCCCAATAAACCCGCTGTTGTCTATCTTCTAAATAGCTCTTTATGAATTTTAAGACTGTGCCTCTTATCCCCCAGTACTCCAACTTTTGCATCAGAATCGAATGGTCGACCGTGTCAAAAGCTTTCGACAGACCTGTGCAAAGCAACTTCATATTCTGCTTCGCGTCCATTGATCCCGCCACTTGATCCAGTAGGTCTAATAATGCTGTAGTCGTGGATCTCCCACGTCTATACCCATGTTGCTCGTTGGTAAACATGCCGACGTGTTCCAGATATTCTATAAGCCTGTCTCTAGTTATTTTCTCGAAAATCTTTGATATCGCTGGTAATATTGATATCGGCCTATAGTTATGGGCGTCATCGATACTTCCAGTCTTTTGTATTGGTACTACCTTAGCCTGTTTCAGTTCTTTAGGGAAGACACCGTGGAGAAGACAATTATTGAAGACATTCATAATCGGTTCTGCTATTATATGAATGACAGACGCCAGAATCTTTGTATCGAGACCATAGATGTCCTTTGTCGATTTCATTTTCAGTCCCCGAAACGCACCAACAACCTCTTCCGTCGAAACTGGCATCATGAACATTGAATTGGTCGTCACATTGGCATGGTTCTTCAATAGCCTGGAAGGACTATTAACAGGACCCGGCATTGTAGTGGTCACATTTTCACCCACACTACTAAAGTAGGTGTTCAGTTCATTTGCAGTCAAGACGTTCTCGTGTAAATTCACTACCATTCTACCAGTCTCTCTCTTTATAACATTCCATACCGCTTTCTGCCTATTTTCGAATTGACAATCATGTCCCTAATGGCTGCAGATTTACTTTTTATAACTAGTTCTTTGTACTTCCGTCTTACATTGTCATATTCTAACTTCACATCAGGTGATTTCGTTACTGCATAGATTACATGAAGTGCATCCAGACCGCGCTTTAGTACGCTAAGTTCATCTGTGTACCAGTTTGTGTTCATGCTACCATTGAAATTTGCAGGAACAATTTCCTCCGGAAATCTATGAAAACACTCGATAACCTTGCCGTGAAGTGCAGTAAACTGTGTCTGTGGATTACTGTTATCCGAAAAACTCCAGGTTTCATTATTCAGTGCATTAATAAAATTCCAGGTATTTGTTTCATTCATTTTTCTAATTGTGATATATCTTTTCCTTTCAGATATCGCACTCTCTGGAGAAAAGGCAAGTATCTGCGCACAATGGTCGGAAATATGTGGCTGTACGGTCTTTGCTATATATTCCGATACATAAATGTTTGTAAACATTTGGTCAATGCACGTTTCCGAATTTTTGCTAATACGAGAAGCGTCCCTAAACACGGCATGTAGACCGAAAGATAGCATGCATCCGGTTAGCTTTTCTCTCTCCACACTCCGTTTGAGAAAATTTATATTTAGATCACCTGCAATAATGACTCTAGTATTAACATATCTTTCCAAAATGTAAGTCAAAGTTTTATTTAAATTCTCTATGAAGATCTGTATTATGCCACTTGGAGGTCTATACACAGATACGATTAATGTATTTATCTTTTTAATAAATGTACCTGCCAACTCTATTTGTTTCTCAACCGAAAATTTTTTAATCTGTTTGTCTTCGGATTCATTTATTCGTTTTTTTATTAATATCATAGATCCTCCATGCATAGTATTTATTCTACTTTATTATTAGTAAGTAATAGAGGCTATCCACCCCCTTCGATATTTTGAATCACCCACTTGTAGTTCAGATCTGGCTCGTAGCAACTTTTACCTATTCCCGAAATTGAAAAAAGAACTGCGTGGGAAGAAATTTACGGGCGATGAAGAAATACTCGTAAAGTAGGCATATTTTCCCGACAATTTTTTTTTTATAAAGGCACAAGATCTAAAACATGTATTATTCTTTTCTTTTCTCTCCCTCGTAAGTCAATTACAGACACTCATTATATAATTATGTATAACCTTCAAGGTTAAAAATGCTTACCTTATTAGAACTGTACTGTTGACAAACATACGTTCATTTACTTCATCAATTAAATATTACATATTATGTAAGTAAATTGCAACAAGTGTATTTATTTGTAACGAAGTAAGCTGTCTATAACAGTCCGCTGCATAACAAGTTACTGTTTTTGGCACGGTTGGATAAAAACAAGATGTACGCGCTTCACATGTGGCAAGTTTCCAAAATTGGCCAGGACATATAAACCTATATGAACTCTCTAAAATTATACAATGATTCTTACTCTGTTCAATATTTTTCTTTATAATGTAGGTAGGCAGATATATGTTTCAATTTTTTTTTAATCAAAAATATTAAAATGCTTAAAAATGAATGTATCATATTTGACAAGAAGGCGTTCTCAAAGTAACTCATAAATATAGACATAACCGAGAAATGTTGTATCGGCATTTAATTAATCACTGATTTATATACCGGTAAGTTTTCGGGTGAAGCAACGACAGAGGAGTGTCCAAGTCCCCACTATCACTCGCTACAGTTTCTCACTGTATTGAAATGAAATGAGTCGATACGCTTCTTACTACTACCACCGCTCTGGTTAACGGAGGGGAGTACATATACGTAGTCGTTCAGTTGTGGGGACTGATACATGCGCTATACAATCGTTGCGTTACCAGAAAACCTACCGGTATAGAGGCGCAAACATTTAAATAAATAAATTTCAATATATTAAGAGTAAATAAGAAGAAATAATTTGGTATATGTAATGATTATACAATGGCTTGCCAACCTATATGTTCTAGATTCGATTCACGACCACACCCCATCTGCAAATTTTGAAAACAAATTTTGAATAATAAAAATCTGAGGTGCTACCGTGCTCCGGAAGGCACCTGAAGCCATCGATTCCGGCTATCAGTGTTGTACACACATAACCATTTTTTATCTAAATAAGATAACAGATAAAAAATGGTAAAATAACGAATACAAAAATCAGTGATGCAAAATTGCGACTGTGAAAGTATAACTTGAAATACTTAAGTTGCTTCGGCAAATTAACAACATTTCGAAATGTTTGTAGGATAGTCGATTTCTACGTGGAAGTAGGATTTGGGCGCCCCTGCTGAAAAGTCTTTCGAGAGGTGGTGAAGATGGTAGCGTCGTGTTATATTTAAAGAATATTTCTATAATAGTTAGGTGGGTATGAATGTAATAATTTTCCTTCTTTTTTTTTTTTAATTTTGATAACAATCAACTTGTGAAGTGTCCACATACCCAATACCTACACATGCACTCACTAACATGACGCATGAGTAACTACAAACTACACCAGCTATCTTTATCTATAAACACAGCTATAAACTTGGTCACTTGTGATAAGCTCACAAAATATGACAAGTGGAAAGTGAAAGTGACATTTAGTGACAATGACAAGCAGCGCTGCCACAACGAATGTTTCTAAGGTACCACTACCAACGTTACTGCGAAAAAAGTACTACATTGTACGGAAGTCGAAAACCATATAGATATAAAGTAGAGTTACAGAGACGGGGATGGTTTTCTTCGTTTCGTTATGATTATCGAGGCACACCAAAAAAAAAAACATTATCTGTTATCTAAAACCTTCAGATAATCTGCTTTTTTTATCGGAGATAAGATGATAGATATATCTTTTATCTAGACAAAATCATCAAGATAATGCACAACACTGTCGGCTATATTAGTAGTCGATAAGTCATGTTGCAAACCCTCATGTTGCAAACCCTATCTGAAAGCCACTAACACTTAACCTTAGCCAGAAGATATACCTTATTTATTTATTTATAAGCATACTGTTGTATACATAGATATATTTCGTTAAATTAAAAAAAAACCACTTAAAAAGAAGTACTGTTCAAATTTTTTGTACACAAAATTCACTGGATACATGAATTTTCGAAAATTTTCCGCCATAGTGTTCCCGATTTTTGCTTTTTGAAATTTCGGCTTTGGATTCGTGATCAGCGACCCCAAAAACCTCATATGCAAAATTTCACACACATTCATCAATTTTATAGTTTGTATAGACGGTAATTACCCGGCAAGCGGTCCATTACTTTATAGAGAATAAAAAGTCAAATAAAAATTAAGGGATATGTGACTATTTAAGAAATAATGATAAATTAATGTGAAAATAAATTTAAAAGAAATAAATGGAAAAATATGGTAAACCACTGAATAAATTCGGTAACCCAAGGACGAAGACATCAAAGACCAAACACCGCAGCAAAATATAGACGTAGCCATCCGCCGACTATAGTCTCCATATTGTAATTTATGCATTTCGGTTTTAATCATTTTGTTGTGGACTTTTTCTTTATTTTCAAATGAATATTTAAAAAAATAAAAATCAATAATCAGTTTTAAAATATATATATGTATTTAAATTTGAATTATTAACTAAATTGAAAATTCCAGTCACTTCAATCTATTATGTATGAAACTTTACAAATGATTTTTAAAAATTAAAAATTTAATAAAATTGGTAGGATATATGTACAAAAACATGTAAGCGTAACAACGAAGTGTGGCCCAACATATTGGAATGCGTATTTTGTTGAGACACCGTTGAATCCGGAACGACTGTCTATCATCGTTCATTATCGGTTTGTCCTTGTTTATTTCTTGTTTATATGGGAGTCCAAACATGTTCAGTTATTTTAAATCCAAAGCCATTATCCGTCTAGCAAGTTATATGGTAGATGACTGTGTAGATTTCTCACTGATTTTTAGACATTATTTATATTATAGTTTCACGTACCACACAAATATTAAATTTCATTTTTTCGATGTAAGTAAATATTTTAAGCTATTTGAAGTTAAATTTTGTATATATTTAATTAAAACCAAGTATTTCTCTATTAATGTCTCCTGAAAAAAAATATAATTGCTAGGTATCGGCAGTTAGGGGTACAGTAATTAAAATTACGTTCTAAATTTTATATTATTTTAAAAACTATTCAAGATTTCATAGGTTTACTGATTATTTCTTAAAATATTGTAAAATTATTATAATATTTATAACATGTAAATTCTGCTTACTGACTGAGTAAGCATCGTATGTGTTATGTTCTTAAATATTCTTATAACCATTTATAATATGTAAATTCTGCAAATATAAATACCTAGTAAAAGAAGTGAACAAGAAGAAACAGAGAAAACAACTGTTGGATCATTTCATTAAAAACTGCCTAAATATGCTGCCTTTGAAATGTACCACCAACCAAAACATTTGGAAACAAACTATGTATGTTAAAACACAAACAAGAATTTGCAATATGCTAAATAGGAGGTACACCTATCTACCACACAAAAACAAGTACGATCGCAATTGCAAGCGCACCAAAAAATGCACTACATGTATTAAGTATATCTGCAAAAAATAAACAGCCTGTTGTTTGCAATATACTTAATTTTATGCATTAGTACAATACAAGTTTTTAGTTATTACATTTTATTTCACAAGTTTTAACAAATCGCGCTGTTGCATAATCTGCAATGTGAAGCAGTCATGTAACTTGATACATAATGCAACTGGGCTGTATTAGGCTATTGCGCGCTATATACCAATCTAATTATTTCGCATTATATTGCTACTCTAGGGAAAAAAATATATTCAAATATATTTAATTGGTTTACAATAGCAGTATGAATACATAATTTCGATATATGTAATTTCAAAATATCTATTGGTACATTTGCATTTACTTATATATGTAATTACTATTGTCATTAGTAATGTATTGACAGAAATGATATATTATTAAACTGAAATTTGAAAATTTCCAGAATCTTTACATTCAAAACAGAATATAAAATTTGAATACACCGGTAAAACAGACATGTACGAACAAGATCACTATGACACGATTCCTAGAGAGGTGTAACTTATTTTTCATTGGGCGTCCTGCATATTTTCCCACATTTTTATCTCAATACAGCAACTTAAGTATACAAATAAAAATATGGTGATATATTTTGTTTATAAAACTAAGTTGAAATATCAGCATTAAACTTTGTAATAATATACATAACATTTTCAAACATCTACAAAAACAAAAGGAAATTGTAAGCAAAATTAATTCTGTTCAACAAAACAAAAATTACTATTCAAACTGCTAGCAAATAAATCCTAGATGAAACTCGATAATGGATGTATCGAAAATATTAACTACTTGTGCATTTGTATACATTAGTCTATTTCTGTACAAAACATCACCTTCCTCAATATTCTATGCCGAGTGACCACTGGTGTTGTTCGGGATTTATTTTCAAAACATTTATTTATAGCAGAGCGTTTAATCTTGGTCATAAATCTATATAGGTCCTGGCAGAATTGTGACAAAATATTTAGTTATTATCCTCAATGATCTACGACACGGCAGTAATACTCTAACCATTAATTACTAACGTATCCACGTGTGTATTGCACGTATATACATTTATGTGTTTATATAATATGCCTGCTGATTGAAATATTCATGTATTTACCACCGAGATATTTATGCGCTATAAATACCCAAGAATTTTATTTTATATACCTATAAAGATATCCATACAAATAATACATGTTAGCGACGTCTTTTTAAGAGCGAAGACGTGGTGCAAATATTACATAGAAGATGGATGGTTTCTTACAATATTAAAGTGTGCATAGAAGAGGTCTTAATAGAAAGAAGACCTGCTTTTAAGACAGTGCACTACAATAATGGGTAAAGACTGTGGCCTTAAATCTGAAACAAAATGCAAAAGGAAAAATACCGAAAAATCCCTTACCACAAAAATTAAAAATATATAAAAAATCTAACGTATTTCGGCAACTAGGTTGCCATCTTCAGTAGAAACCTGTAGAAAAACAGAAGTGTCAAACTCTTTTACTTTCTTATACGTAGTATAAGGAGGTGTTGTGATGATGAAAATTTTCGACCTCGATATTTTTGAAAATATCCACTTTTGAAGTCCCCTGATACCAAAAAAGTAGTTTTCAAAAAATGTCTGTATGTCTGTGTGTGTCTCTCTATATGTGTGTGACCACGATAGCGGTCAAACCGCTATAGGTATCAATTCCAAATTTTGTATTTACGAATATAATCTCCCTCTTGAGATCTGATTAGATTTTCAGTAAAATTGACAGACCGGAAGTAGTAGTGAAAAAATCGAATTTAGCCAATATTTCGTCAACTACTAAGTTAAAAAAAAATCAAAATTTGGACCGGAAGTAACACTTTTACTCGTATCGAATAGCAATTTCTTGCAAATATGTCGTAAATTAGGCATTATTCTATATATATTTATTAAGAGTTCAAAAGTATTTAGAGCTAGTTTTGGAATATTTTTTGTATACATTAAATTTCAAAATTCGGACCGGAAGTAACACTTTTACTCGTAGTGAGTAGCACTTAGTTCAATTGCTTTTTCATGAACTACCTACTAATCAGCGTTAAGAACACTAATAATTTGCTAATTTGACCAAAACTGTAGCTCCAAAAATAACGGAGATAGTAATAGTGTACCGATAACTTTGGACACGATGTATATAAAGATATATGTAACTCCGCAAGGGAGACAAAATTTAAAATGTCTAAATTACATGTTGTACATTGGAGAAGAAAAAACGTAGTAATGTAAAGACCAAAATCCATTCTATCATTCGTGGTTCATTAAACAACATATGTTTGTTTGTATTCATGCAACTGCAAACTTCGTCTAATACGGTTAAAAAATAACCATTGCAATAATGTATTCAATTTATAATTTTCCTGTACTCATAATTTCTTCTTTACAACTTAACTAAACGCTAACAATTTCTCACTTTTTAATTCTTGGTATCATTACTGGTCACCTCATTAAACAATTATCTTTCCCACAACGTACACTACGTCTAATAGAAATAATATGCTTTAATAATACCCATTATATACTTATGAATACATTACTGCAGCGTAGGACCACATACCGAATTTATATTTCGTTTATGGCGGGCGCATTTACTGTTAATCTCGTGCTTTCTCCTTCCCTTTCCACATAAAACGCTTGTCTCCACCTACTCGCGCTAGCGTTGTAATGCTCAAGTTTTAAAATCTTTATCGTGGGATGACCGGTGATATGACTTATAAGGAAACAGATGTATTGCCTATTATAATTATTATATAATAGGATTCAATACAATAACATTAAAAATATTAGCCTTTCAAGGTAGGTAGTGTTTACACCTATTTTCAAAATGAATTTAATGCTAAACTTTACAAATTAGATAATATGTTTTAGAGCAGTAATAGGTTATTTTAAAATAAATCTTAGGGGGGGGCGTTAATGAGGTAAAAACAAATAGATGGCGACACAATAGAAAAGCTGCCTTATTTTGTAAAATACAAATCTCTCTCTTTAGAAACTGAACCTAACTTCAAATGTTATTTATTTTGAAAGAACACATATTAAATTAGCGAATAAGCTACATATTACTGCAAAATAGTGTCAAATATTGGAAACAATGCTTGATAATTATTAGAGATTTTTTAATATACGTTATAATTCGTCAAGATTCGTATAAATGTTCATATTGTATAACACGCATTAAAAAATGTTTTAAAATAATTATTTCCATAAAAAAGTTAACATTTGACAGTTGTATTGTTCTATGTCTAAATAAATCGGTGTTATAATGCAGTCAATATCTAGTAGATGGCCTGACTATACACTTCTCCTGTTAATTAGTTTCCTTTAATTTTGTTGTTATCCTACTGGCATATCTCTAGCAAATTATTTATAATTTTGAAAAGTATTTCGCTCTGTGATCTTTTTTACGAATAATTCTCTAAATCATTATGAAATTTATATTTAATGCAGGGGTTCTCAACGGTTTAGCATTTGCGACCCAATCTTCAAATTTCCATCCCTCCTCCATACAATAATTTTCACTGAAATCCTGCTGTAATTTTAATATTAGTTTCTATTTAATTGAATTGTATTTTGACTCTAAAGTTTATAACAAAACTTACAAATTACTTACAAATTGGTTTTGTAAGTAACAGTTGTTACCCAATACAGACAATAAGGGTCTTTTTAAATAATGTGTTATTTTTTCTTGAAATAGACAAATCTCCTTAAACTAAATTTATTTGCAATCGAAATTTCGAAATATATTTAAATACAAACAGCGTATATTACAAATTTCTTCACTGGCTCTAATTTAACTGCCATATATACATTTAAGTTTTTTCTTTTTTACTTACTTTTTTGATTCCTTTTAGCAGGTGACTTTTGTACAAGGAACAAACAACTATTATTATATTATGTTAATTAAATTAACTTTTCATCAAGATCAAAAAAATATTACCAATGAGTGAGAAAACAATTCAAATGCTAAGCATACATCCCCACTCCATGCCGGCCCGCGTGGCTGTACGCATCGTGGTACGCGTTTTCAATATTATATAAGTTTCTACCATCGAAAAATTCCATTGCAAAGTGCTGTATGAGAAGTACCCTACATGAATTATGATTTATGTATGAGTTCAGTCTGTTAGTGACTGCCTAAAATCGTGATAATTCAATCCTCGTATCTTGGAAACTATTACACCAAGATAAATTAAATTTGGAATACTGTCTTTTATTGGTAATCCTAACTCCTATATGAATAAAATCAGCCATTTAAGTGATATAGCTACGAATATAATATGAGGTGGGAAATGGCCCGAATGGATTCGTATAATTGTGAATTTGGGCGGGTTTGTGTTTTTTGACATTTCAACAAAATATTCAATGTCCGTACAGCTTTAATCAAAACCTGTAACTTTCCACATGTACGCTATTAGTTAGTTACTTTCCCTATATAAATATGTATGTAGTTACAAAATAACAGCATTGCTGTTGGCAAGTCTGATTCACCAGACCGCAATAATATTTGTTGTTTTATTTCTATCTCCTTCAAACAACAAAGAAAAAAAACTTTTCTCGCCGCTCGCGTTAATTCATAACACTGTTGTTCTTTCTGTTCTCCATTCCTCTCCTGATATATGTTGAAACATACACCTAACAAATAGCTTTATTTATTACACGAAAACACGCAAACACTTTTAATTTTCTGCCGCTGTCTAGCTAACAGAAAATTAGCGAATTAATTTCACATCATATACATACAATACTCTAAATGAAAATAGGCACTAAATTAATTGATAAATGCAGTGAATGTAAAATCGAATTTTCTATCCGCTAGACAAAGCTATAAAATTAGCGTTTTTATGAACTAGCTTTGGCATAAACTGCATATATACATAAATGGCTTTAATGTTTATTTTTATTTTCAGTATGTATGTAATCATATTTATTAAATTGATACTGAGTTATTAAAGCAGATGTTATAATATTCTACTAAATATCATTTTTAATATTTTAATTCCCATTATTAACAATGGTGGGTATGTCGAATTAAAAAATTACAATAAAAAATTATAAAACTATACTAGGAAAATGTATAGGTACAGAAAAAATCCTCATCTGCTGTATTTTGATTACATATAATCAATTAGGATACACAAAATTGTTTTGCCCTTAATCTGTTCTTTAGCTGTTCATGTAATAAGTATAATTTATCTAAATCAAAATTGATATTCTTTTTTATTTTGTATATTCTTCATTATATAAAACACCACAAATATTTGTAATTCATTTTCTAGATTATTTGTATTTTAACTTAGTCTTTATATTCATTCATAGCATACTTTGGTTTGAATTATATTTATTTTTCTAATCTGCTGCCATAACACTATTAACTAGTGGTGTTGCAAATGTAACTATCCGTTACTGAAATATTCGTTACTCGATAAGATCCGAAGTAACGAATACTGGTTTCAAATAATCGTTACTATTTTAAACAGTTACTCTCATAATGTATAACTTTTAGAATACATTCTTGTCTGAAATATTTTATAAAAAAATATAATTTAGAGAAAATACTTGAATTTAATCAATTATTAGTATTACTTGTATTTGCGTAGGTCGATTTCATTATAAACGTTTTGTTCGAACTTATTTTATTCATGCAATGTAAAATAAACTTTGTGCCATGTACTCCCTTCTAGATTTTTGTGATTTAATAATATGGCAGCCCGGGATTTTTATGGGTTTTGTCATAGATTATTTCGTCTATCGTAAATAAAATGGGGACTTCTTAAAAAATACTTTAGGCTTTGGCATTTTACTTTTAATTTTGACTTGGAATGTTTTGTTTGATACTTTTAAGGAATTTTATTTATTTAATTTAATATAATATATTAAAATTAGTATATAAGTGAACATTTTGTTTGTGTACTGAATATTAATTATACATATTCCCGCACCGCACATTTGAACGAGTACTCGGTAACGAATAAAAAGTAACGGATATTGAATTCGAAAGTAACTGATAGTTACACAAGTATTGAAAGGTAACCGAATCCAACATCACTGCTACGTACGTATTAACGCATCGAAAATGATGTAACTTATAAATGGACTGTGTGCATTTATAGATTATCGTTGAATTTGGTTTTTCGAGAGTGGCTGCTTCTAATTTGAAATTCTAATTAAAAAAAAAACAAAATGGCATCTATATTTTCAATGTAGGATGTGTAAAATATGTATAAAAATGAAAAATAAAATATTTTACAACTTTGTTATTTATGGAAAATGTTTGAAGGTTTAGAAATATATCTCTATCTTTATGGGCGAAATAAATAAAATGAAGATGCAACGATCCATTCTCCAACAAGAATCTATTCAAATATTTTATTTTAAATGTTTTTGAAATGTATAGTTATGGTATACATTGACAGATACATGATATATCTTGTGCATATATAGTAACGCCAGGCAAACTACTCGTACTTGTTGATAGAATATTTTGATGAAAACTATTATTTCCATCAATTATAGTGGTTTCGTTTGAACATCCCGAAATATTTGTGTTAGTTTGAGATCTGAACATATAAGGTAGGTATTTTAATCTTTTTGTCTAAGGAGCATTTAATATAACCATCACCCACAATTGAGGACTTCCAACCCTATGATTTTTTAAGGTCTATATATCTACATCATTATGTTGTTAAACAAGACCTCAGCATAGAATAAATTGTCGTCCATAAAGTATATGGTTTATATTTAGTATGTTGAAATTGAAAAATGGCAATTGATGCGTTTTCTGATATATAACATGAACTTCTTTTTCTAAATACCATTCCTCAAATTTCTTATACTGCTTTCATAATTGCTACGAGATTTAGTGGGAGGTATTTTCAGGAATTTCACTAATTTCAGGTGGTGTACATGAACTATTTGCATTCACTTTATATTAAATTTGGGAAGTATCAAATATTGATAATAAAAATCCCGATAAATTCAAATTTTGAATTTACGTCAAATGTCATAACATTAGCCAACCATCACAATAATTATTAGGAGTACATTTTAAAATTCCTTTTAGTTTTATAAAAAAAAATTATAAGAAACACAGATTAGAAAAAATATCATAAAGAACTTATCGGCCAATATTTATTTATTTATCCAATAAAAATTTTAAAACAAACTTCCATTTTAAATTAATTCCCTAATTAATAACTACTAATAAAAATAAGTTTAAAATATTTATTTCTATTATATTTACAACTTTAAAAAAGAAATCTGCATTTAAGGGTAAATAAAATAATATTTTATTTTATTTTTTTTTTTGCTTCAGTTAATACTATTTTATAAATAATAATGCTATCGGTAAGTTCAGGTTGAATTTGCCCTTCTAATAATTAATTACTTGGAGTCTTCTTGTCCAGCGAAAGATCAACAAGGTGTAAACGCCACCATCCGTGCAAAATTCAAATGAAAATTTAATTGGAACCTGGTTTAGGGGTCCTTATAACGTCGAGCAGGGATAGAAACGTCTGCTCTGGAAAGTTTTCGAATAATTGCTGCCATAAATATGGGAAAATGGGACGACAGCAAATTGAATCGGTAATTTAGCGTGAAGATATAACTTCGATAAACGAATACACGGTGTGCGATATTACCTTCATTTATTTTCAATATTACATGCAATGTTGAAGTAATCGACAAGTGATAAAAATAATTGTCGTATTGCACTCGCCTTTAATTGATTCTAGGATTATTTTTCACATTGAAAAGTTTAACACTTCAGTCAACAGTAAACGACACAATTGCTTTTATTTTAACCAAAATAAGAATCCAAAAATGTTATGTGAAGTTATTGCTGCTAAAAAAAGCAGTAAAAAAAGCGTTGGATTACCGGCGAATAAAAAGTTTTGATGCTTACAAGTATAATCGACGAAAATAAGTTAATTGTGCCCATGAAACCTGGAGAAACAAACGTTTTTTTCGATGTACTTTCTAAAAGACATGTTAAAACAAGACATGGGGGAATAACAAGTATGCTTAATGAACTACAAACTAGATGCCAGGTAGATCTCATAGATTTGCAATCCCATAAGAATGGCAATTTCATGTTTATCATGGTTTACCGATATCATCTAACAAAATTTGTTCAGATAACACCTTTAAAAACAAAGAAGAAAAGTTATGTAATACCTTCTTCAAAACAGCGAAACACCCAAACAAAAGGCTCCGTGGAAAGAATAGACAAAATACCTTCATTGCTCGAAATGCTTGGACGGATGACTACGATATAACAAGTGGTCAAAAGGTCTATAGTTTGTTCAGTTTGCAAAAAAACACGACTTACCATGAGGGTATTAGGCAGACTCCATAAGAAGCCATGAGGAATAGCATCATCGACTCTTCCACGTGAGAAAATTGGCAACATTGAAGCAGAAGCACAGTTTGAAGACGTTTTTGGAAATGAAAATTTAATGGAGGAATGTAATAATGAATCTGAAGAAGATCGAGGAGACCATTCTCACGCGGGCAAAGATAACGTTGAAGGACTTGACAGCGATGGTGGTGAAGATATATGTGACTCTTCTCAAAGTCCAAAGTTACATGAACAACAATTTCTACGAAAAGGGCAAGCAAGCGAGAATCTCGGACTACAGGCAACAAAAATGTTGCAAACATCAAAATAAGAAATTTCGTTCCGTTCAAGTTGGTGATACCTTACGAGTCCAAATCGCAGATGTTGACCTAGGCCGTACTGATCCTCGAAATGGCTGCGGTTGATGGCGTAGATCTTTATAAATTAGCAAACAAAAACGGTTCACTCTCAAGCAACTATTCACTCGAAATCAGTTCACACTTTGTAAAAAGAAGTGACTGTCTATTGGTGAAATATTAACCAATCCTATCTCGTTGTTTATACAGGGTCAAGCAAATGTGTGGGAATACCAGATTTCTGGCAAAATTATAGGTTCTATTAAAAAATAACGTTTATAAAAGATTTTGCAGCATTTTTATTCTACTCTATGACATACTTTGATTTTCTACAAATTTCACTTGTTTCGAGATATGGCGTCATCGATATTTTTTAATGGATCACTCTGTATATTTTAACATTTTTCGATAGACACATTTTCACGCATTATAATGATATACGGCTTGGTTGGTGTTCTAACTTGAAATAATAATAAAAAAAAAAAAAACGTTGGCCAAAAACATATTTTAGTCAGATACAACTGATAAGAAATATTCGTTTTTGTTATGTTGCCATGCAAACGTTTTAAGCAAAAATAAAAGTATTGGAATTCCTCAGTATTAGTGACAGTCATACTCAATAGTGACAGACATTTTACTTTGTTAATGATGGTTGGTTTTGGAGACAGGTAAAGATCTTTACAAGATGTATGCAATATTTTTAATACCACATTCCCTGAAAGAAATATTTCAAAATCAACAGTGTCAAGGGTGTTGCCAAAGTTTAATGCAACGGGAAGTGTTAAAAATCTGCCAAAAACCAGCCGACGTGGAACTGCTTGCTACAAATGATGATAATTCATTGGATGTTCTTATTAATCTTCAAGAAGAACCGAAAACATCACTATCAAAACGGTCTTTATATCACAATAATAGCGAGAGATCGGTAAAGAGGATATTGTCGAAAAATAAGTTTCATCCGTATAACGTACATTTAGTAAAAGAATTAAATGAAGAAGATTCCGATAGAAGAATGCAATTTTTGTGAAGAAATGATGAATATGATTCATCGTCATGGTAACTTTGGCAATAATATTTTATTCTCCGACAAAGCGACATTTTTCCCACATGGACATGTAAAGTGACATAACTGTCACTAATGGAGTGATCGGAATCCTCACTGGATGGAAGAAAGGTACACACAATATCCTCAAACATTAAATGTATGGGCAGGTATAATCGGACCTTCGTTATTTACAATTTTTGTGAGAGGAAATTGTTCCAGCATTAATTCATTTATTTCCAAACCCCATAAATCCTGCACTATTCTCTGATGCCATCTGGTATCAGCAAGATGGACCCTCGCCGCATTATGGAATTAACCTGCGAGCATACCTAAATGAAGTATTTCCACAACGTTGGATAGGTCGAAGAGGATATACTGAATGGCCTCCACGATCGCGCGATTAAGTCCTTTAGACTTTTTCCTTTGGAGGCATTTAAAACCTAATGTCTATAAGACTAAACCTCAGTCGCTCGAAGAGTTGGAAGATCGAATTAGGATGGCCTTACAAGAGATACCACAAAACGTAATTCGGAAGTCATTACAGTTCTTCGTTGATAGACTAAGATACTGTTAGGCTGCTAAAGGTCATCAGTTTGAACATTTATTATGAACGGTCTTCTTTTCAATATTTTCTTGTTGCTAACCTTTTCAAATATATTAGAAGATATAAACTGTATATCATTGTAATTCATGAAAATGTGTCTATCAAAAAAAGTTAAAATATACAGTGATCCATTAAAAAAAATACCGATGACGCCATATCTCGAGACAAGTGCAAGTTGTAGAAAATCAAAGTATCTCATAGAGTAGAATAAAAATATATTAGTTATTTTTTAATAGAACCCATAATTTTGCCAAAAATCTGGTGTTCCCACACATTTACCTGACCCTGTATAATTGCATTCTAGATATATTATGCACAGTCAATCTATTGTGTATTGAGTAGCATGACAACAATTGTATCATCAATATACCGGTTGATTATAATATAGCTTTAAATTCTCATTTTGTGTTTACATTTTAGTATACTTATATTATTGCTTATTTTATACGTTTTATAACAACTTAAATAAAATGTTCTCTCTCTTTCTTGATAAAATATAATCATAATATATTGGAGAGTCAGTATTATAAATTCGAGAATTAGATAAATATATGTAAGAGTGTTGACAGAAGAAAAAGTATATATAAAACACGTAAAATAAGCTCCCCCAATGGAAAGGGAACAGCAAAAAACGACGTGAAAGTTGGATAAAGCCGTCTACGAAGTCAAAAATCAGGCTAAGAAGGATTATCCTAGTCGTAGTAACAAACAAACTTTCAAAACAGGAACCTAAACTGTGTTGTACATGTTAAAACACATTCGACGTATGTACATATGAATGTTTTTAATGCAGTCAATCTAATATTAATTTAAACAACGGTCGAAAGGCTCAAACATGACGAAACTCAAAGCGCAACTAAAATATAGATTCCTATCAGATTGTATCTTGAACACGCCTCGCCTTAAATGTCACGTTTAAAAATGATAAGTATGCATGACCGGAGTATTAAATATGTTGGGGCATTGCTTTTGATGTAGTTTAAATTTATCCCGTCTTTTATTTGTTTACTGTTAAGTCGCATTGGTCACAAGAAAATTACCATTTAATTTGCCACTATAGATTCTATTACGGGTAACGGTTAATAAAGAATTCTAATGAATCAATTTAAATGTAACCGGTTTTTCGGCTCTTTGTTATATTTATATTTGTTTTGTTCTCAGTGTACAGAGTGTAAATGTGAATATATATAAACACATTTCAACAATAGTAATATTGTATACTATTTTGTACATTTCAAAATTAGTGAAAATCCAGCTAGCAAAGAAAGAGTTCTTGATTATAAATTGTATGTGTGTGTTTCTTGACAATAAATTTCATGGCCAAAATGTAAAAAAAAACGTACTTTGCATCTTGCTGAATTAATCTATTAACACGTTAAAATGTGGCTTGAATAACTTATATTTACATAATGTTTGTATTTGGTGTTCATTATTTTCTTAATATTGCGTCTAATATGTAATCGCAACACCTTGAAAGTTGCTGGTCGTTCAATAATTTCAAGCAAAACACAGAAAGGTACCTCCAGACACGAATTTATATTATGTTATTATACAAAAAGAAAAATTTATAATCTAGTGGTGCAATTTTATGGTAACTATTGTACCCTGAGTATATTAATTAATTAATAGCTGGGATTACATTTATAATTACATATTTTTTATTGATATAACTAGACACATCATTGATAAAAAGGAATTTATAATAGATATTAGGGATACCTTTGTATCTAAAGTCAATATTCACACAATGATATGTGGAGGTAACCTGTGCTTGAATTCCAAGCAATGAACCCAACCTGTTAGGTATGTTTCACACTGCTGAACATCAGGATCGATTTCTTTGGAAGAAAGCTCTTGCTTAATAAATTCGGCTGTGGGTGGTATATGTGGTTTTCTGCTTACATAAAAAAAGGGAAGTTTCCAAGCTTGTTGGCTAAAAAACGACCAACTTCATAAAATAAAGTTAATCATATGTCTTTATTGCCACAAGCCGACAGTAAGCCATAAAATTATACGAAGTATTTGTAAATAAAATAGGACCTCTTCTGAAGATAAACTTAAGACGACTTTCCAAATGCAAGATATCAGGATGAGAGAATGTACAATTGGTTTCTTTTGAAATGGCCGGTGTAAATTGAAAATAGATCCCCAAGTTCTACGATAGTAACATTCTAATGTTCGAGTTCGGAACGGGACAAGCAAAAAACATGCGTCGTAAATCTTATAAAGCATGAATAAGCCATTGTACTTCATATGAGTGTGGTTTATATTTTCTGAAGTTTTTAAAGACTTTATTCTACAATCTGCACGAATATATACATGTCATATATATAGTAACGAATGAAACACATATTTTGAATGCAAATATAATTAAATGTTAAATACAATTAAAAGAAAAAGATTGTATTACGCTATGTATTAAATTGCTTTGTAAAAGAAACTACATCGGCCATATACTATAAGCCAATATATTTGAAATAATTGTGTTTATTCATAATAATTTATTGTCTGATAACGTTCATGCTAGGTACTTTATTAGAAAATATCATTTTTATGTTCCTCAATATCTTTCTGGCTTTTATTTTATTCTTTAGCCTTTTATTTTAATTTCAACAGGGAGATCCACTGTTTTTCATTCAAATCTTGGTTTTATGGAACTTTGAACTTGTTACTATTCTTCTGGGAGTGAGTTGTATTTATTTTAGATGTTGAAGCTTTTTCTTTATAATAACAACGTTTAACTGAATACTAAAATAATACTTAAACAATTTGGTATTATAACAATCCATGTTTTTCTTATAAAAAGTAAAAATTGTTATATTCTCTAATAAGGAAATGTTTAGAATTATTAAAAATTATATTTTTCCCGATCAACACTGATATTTTGAATTAGTTTACTTCACTGAAATATTAGCTTACTTCACTAAAAAAATCAAAATTTACTAATACGTCGTCAACTACTAAGTTTAGAGAAATTTCTAAAGAATACAAAAGTAGGTACTAAAATGTGAATTTTAGAAAGGCTTTTTTTTCGAAATTTCTACCGGAAGTAGGCCTTCATATCTTAACAAAAACCGGTTTTTAGCAAATATCTTACAAATTATTGATTCTTTACAGATTTTTCTAGAATACGAAAATATTTAGAGCCCGAATTTTGTATAAAAGAAATTTGAAAATTCGAACCAGACGTAAGACTTTACTCTTATCGAATAGCAGTTTTTTTTATACATTCTATATAAATGTATTATAACTGCAAAAGTAATTAGAGCTACATTTGGAACAATTTTTCTATAAAAGTAATTTTGAAATTTGGACCGGAAGTAATGCTTCTACTCATCAAATAGCGGTTTTTTGGAAAATCTCACAAATTTTGAATTCTAGTCAGATTTATTAAAAATACAAAATTGTTTGAGCCACATTTGGAATAATTGTTATATAAAAAAAAAATCAAAATTCGGACCGGAAGTAACACTCTTACTTTCTTTTATTTTTTTTATTTATTTAACGAAAATAACGTAGAAGTATTTGATTGGCCGGCAAAATCTCCATATCCGAACCCCATTGAAAATATATGGAGTGCTATGGTGCCGAATAGGAATGCTAATAATGATAGAGTTCAAGTTAATATAGAAAATATTACTCAATATGCACAATCTGTATGGGAGCATTTCAGAGGAAGTATAGCTATATTTTGAGACAAAAAAGGAGAAAGCAGCATGAAGTCAGTGAGATAGACATAGATTTCGCTACATATGAAGGGTTAAGGACCAACTTGAAAACATTAGTCCGTATTTAATTTAGTTGCACTTTGTCTATCGTAGTGTATTACTTTCGATACCGATGTTTTTAACGCACATGATATATATTTAAGCCACACCTTTGCGCATCCCAGGTGCCATCAGATGTTAACCGAGCTATAACTTATGTGAAACTGTAATAATTTCTATGCAATCAAGAATGCAAGAGTATATGGACGATAATGGATTTTTTCTACTCCCATACTTTAATTGTATTATTAGATATGCCGAACCTGTACTATAAAGATGTTCATTACGATACAGATTTTCATTATGTTACAAGTTTATATCCAATAGGAATACAGATTTTTCATTACGATACAAGTTTATATCCAATACGAATGCGACATTTCAATATTCAAACAATATTCAATATGGCGACTACATATCTGACAGATATACAAATTAAATAAATGTGACAGTTCTCTGCAATTTACTTAAAATTTGTGCTTTTTTGAAAATATAAACGGTAAAAATGAGGGATAATGACAGTGAAATGTAATAATTGACTCCACCAGAAATTATGGAACAAGCCTTAGTAGCCACGAACAATTTATTACCAGCCAAATTCACAAAAACGTACGGAAAATTTTAACCTCAATTTATGAAATGGATTGTTCAAAAAATATGTTTTATTATGTGGTCGTAGAAAAAATAGTGTATGCATTCTTTTACTCGTGTCTTAATAGCTATCATTAAATGCTCGTGGCATAATATACTATTATATGTCGTACTAAGGTTTTTATTATTGCGAAAAGGAAACAAACTATAAGACCAAAATCGCATAACCATTTTCTTCAATTTTTTTATTAATTAATTACTATTATATATTAATTATTAAAAATTTGATATCTGCTACAATTCTTGTTTTAATTTATTATGGTAAAGGTTAGAGTAATTAATTTTACAATCCTAATTAAATTTTATTACATGATTACCCATTAATTGCATAGTTCCAACTACACCAGACTTTAATTTTAATTATTCAAATTTTGTCTAAGGTATTCTTACTTTCAATAAAATTTTCGATAAAAGATGTATGTTTATTAATTTCACGATATAATATTTACGATTGCAGCGATTTATTTAATGAATATAATTCTTTAAAAGAACTATTTATTTTGGCTAATCAGTTGTAGAAAAAATTTGCGATGCTACTAATATATATTCATCATGTTACAATGTAACAATCCATTTAAAAAAATGTGACGTGACCGCACATTTTCTTCACAATTTTATTAAATGTCCTCTCCCGTCTACTTTAATTTTATTTTAGATTAAAACTTTTCGTTTTGAGAGTTTGAGAGAAATTGAACACAGATGTTCAAGCATGGGACCTTGTATGTATACCGGGTGTCTGTTTAAGCTCGGCCACCGGCCATATCTCGGCAACCGTTTATCGTACAATCTCGTGGAAAAAATCTTGATAGTAAAATAGATGACGGGAATTACAATAAAAATATTTTAAAATTTCCAAAATGACCGCAAGGGGGCGCAATTCTCAAGATGAATTAAAAATTCGATAATTTTTCATTAGATTCTAGATTAAGATAGATTAAAAACTTTACTAGCAAAATTTTTAGACGTTTTTATACAACTTTCATTTGAAACTTTTTGATCTAACTCCCATACGAAGGGGAGAGTGGAGGGGGTATGTCTGCGCACAAAGGTAGGTATAACTTTGGTTTGCCCCAACGGATTTTAATGTTTCTGGGCTCATTAGATAGAGAATCTTACACAGAATTCAAGAACATGTAGCACGAAATTACGTGGTTGTCAAAGAAAATAACAGGGGGCGCTGTTCTCAATGTATGTATATTTCTTGTTTTTTCTTTAAAATTTCAAATAGAACGGTATATTTTTAATATCGTAATATTGAAGCACATAAAAAACTGAAGAGAACGATGAAAACCGGAAGTTGCTACCTTTTTTGTTGACGAAGATATAGTCATACGAAGACAATCCAGAAAAATAAAACTCTTTAAATATAAATTTATTTATTTATTAGAAGTAATAATTTTATTTCAATTTTAATAGGGTCTCTAGACAGTGTATAGTACGTTTTCACTTGAAGTTTCATCATACTCTTCGCTAAATGTATTTATTTCAATCTTCTTATCGATTTTTTAATTCATTGCTTATGTTACGTTAGATTCTCCTTTTAAATGTTCTTAAATACTCTTGCTATTATTTTTTACATATCATTTCTTATCCTTTCCAACATTGAAATAAAATAATAATAGTGAACAGTGTAGTTTGCTTTCTTTTTTTAAATTTTCATCATACAACATGGCATGCGCAGTGATACTAAATTACATTATGATGAGAGTTCCAAGTTAGGCCATGAAAATCGAAATGCAAAGATATTAGTGTCACTTGTAGTTAAACTTTTTGTACGTATTTAGCAAATTAAGCCTTTTTGGATGCCCGCACATAATTACTAAGTTTGTAAAATGTCGTGTTCTAACTTTGAAGCTTATGACATGAACAGAATGTATTTTCAATGCTTTGAAAATGCATTCTTGCTACGGGGAAATATTCCCTAAATTATCCCGAAAGAAGACATTATTGAGTTTTGATTCACCTTGCCAGATGTTCTTGATGTTTATTTATGGGGCAGAATAAAAGACATAGTTTATCACAAAAAGCTGAGAACAACAATTGCTGCCTCCGAAATGGAAGTAACTCTGCTCTCTACTAATCGACAAGTAAACGTGTATTGAAAATGAAGGTGAACACTTTGAACATTTGTTAAGTTGAAGTTTTTTCTTGTTTTTTTTTTTTGTACTTTCTGATTTAAATATATTTTCTTTTCCTTTATATTACTTGGTCAATATATTTTCTTATTTGTGTTTAGGCATATAATAGGTTCTTTTATTTACTTTCATTTCAAGCGGGGATGATTTAGATATCAATTTATGTACCCTTTCATTACTAATGAGTAAATGATTTGATTATAACTTATGCATTATATTATATTGTTTTTTCTCTCTTTATTGTCGACTTAGTTCATGAGTTATGGAAATTATTTTTGCTGTTTTCCTATAATTAGATCTACGTATATCAGTTGGGTGATAAAGATATATTATTATTATTATTATTATTATTATTTTTATCATTATTATTATTATTTTATTTCAATGTCTAAAAAGGCAAGACATGAAATTTAAAAATAGCTAGACAATTTAAAAACATTTAAGAAGAGCATCTAATGTAACATATGCAAGAATTAAAAAATCGGGGAGAAGATTGAAATAAATACATTTATGGAAGACTATGATGAAAATTCAAGTGAAAGCGAACTATACACTGTCTAGTGACACTTAAAATTAAAATAAAGTTATTACTCGCAATAAATAAATAAATTTATATTAAAAATTGTTTATTTTTTTTTTGAATTGTCTTCGTATGACTATATCTTCGTCAAGAAAAAAGGTAGCAACTTCCGGTTTTCATCATTCTCTTCAGTTTTTTATGTGCTTCAATATTGCTATATTAAAAATATGCCGTTCCATTTAAAATTTTAAAGAAAAAACAAGTATATACATTGAGAACAGCGCCCCTTGTTATTTTCTTTGACAATCACGTAATTTGGTGCTACATGCCCTTCAATTCTTTGTAAGATTCTCTATCTAATGAGCCCAGAAACATTAAAATCCGTTGGTGCAAACCAAAATTATACCGACTTTTGTACGCAGACATACCCCTCTCCCCTGTTCCCTTCGTATGGGAGTTAGATCAAAAAGTTTCAAATGAAAGTTGTATAAAAACGTCTAAAAATTTTGCTAGAAAAATTGTCAATCTACTTAATCTAGAATTTAATGAAAAATTATCGAATTTTTAATTTATCTTGAGAATTGCGCCCCCTTGCGATCATTTTGGAAACTTAAAAATATTTTAGTTGTAATTTCCGTCGTCCATTTTACTATCAAGATTTTTTCCGCGAGGTTGTACGATAAATGGTTGCCGAGATATGGCCGGTGGCCGAGCTTAAACAAACACCCGGTATATGTATTATTTTATGTTATAAACTTGTAAGAATAAATTTATAATATCACGACATACATTAAATCATGTTATAATGTAATAATTAATACGAAATGCAAAATTTTGCTGTTTTAGAATATATTTTAATTTTTTTTAGTCTAAAAATGAGGTGAGAGACGTTTGCCAAAAACCACTTTTTCGGTATCAGGCGAACTTAAAACGTGGACATCTGCATCATATTTCCTTACTACGTATAAGAAAGTAAAAAGGCAAATATTGCTTTAATTAATAAACCACAAGACAACGTGTTAAACTCGTTTTTTTTTATTTTCTTATACGGAGTATAAGGAAGTATTGTGATGATGAATATTACAATATAATCTCCCTCTTGAGATCTGATTAGATTTTCAGTAAAATCGGCAGACCGGAAGTAGTAGTTCACTTCAGTGAAAAGATCGAATGTTGCCAATATTTCGTCAACTACTAAGCTTAAACAAATTTGTAAAGAATTCGTATATATTCAAAATTAAATCTGAGAAGAATTTTATTAAAAAAGTTTTTCGAAATTCCTACCGTCTTTTACTCTTATCGAAAATCAGTTTTTTCCAAATATTTCGTAAATTATGCATTCTATATATATTTATCAAGAGTATAAAAGTATTTAGAGTTGGATTTGAAATATTTTTTGTATAAATGAAAATTCAAAATTCGGACCGGAAATAATACTTTTACTCATAGCGAGTAGCATTTTTTTGCAAATATCTCACAAAGTATGTATCCTGTAGAGATTTACTAAGAGACTGGAAGTACTTAAAATAGAATTTTGAATAATTTTTGTATAAAATAATTTTTAAAATTGTGTGATTTGAAACGCTCATACGTATAAGAAAGTCGTGTGGTGGCCACACCTCATTTTTTTTATTTGAATTAATTTAAAAATAAGGTATGTGTTATATTAATAAAACTAAGGATATTTTTCAAAAGCATTTGGGTATATTATCTGTTGTACTAAGCAAATAGAAATAAATTTAGTAAATCATGGTCACCTTGTTATTTAAATTATTTTAGAAAGCTAAACTAGTTCGTTTTATAATCCAGAATATATTTTAAGAAATAATATAGAAGTGGAGGAGAGGAATGTAAATAAAATATTATACAATAAGCAGCATTCAAACAAATATAAATATTCTGTGGAGATATTTATTTAGTGTGTTTTCAAGACCAGTCATCCATACAATTAGAATGTGACTATCGACAGATACGCGCAGCGTTTTTAAACTCACACCGGTCATTTCTAAAGAAACCAATTGTACATATGTATATTCCAGGCATTTTGATATTGCAATGAAATAAGCCCACAAAAAAGAAGCAGACCTCCTGGCGACGACAAAAAAAGTACCGGTAAACAAGTCGTAAATCAACTGCACTCACATACTGCGTCAGCGACAGAATTTCTGGTATATGGTAGAAGAGAGCCAGAATTTGTTGGTGTGTCTCTAGACCTTTTGTCTGCACATATAAATGCCGCCGGTGGAATAAGGAATTCATTCATTGAATAGTAGTCGTGTAGTTCAAATAAACATAAATAAGTGAACGGTGCAGTTTTATTACATAAATATTACAGACATAAATAGAAGTGATAGATATAAATACGTGTGTTAATTTATTCGTAGTATTTTTAAGTGTGTTACATTTATTTTATATTTTTATATTGTGATTAGTTTTAAATGTGAAAATATACAGACAGTTTTAAAACATTTGCACGAGTTGTTTATTTCGACCCCGAAAACGCAACAATATGATACAGTCATACTAAAAACGAGTCAAACTGATGAAGTGGCTGTAAAATCGAGCGCCTAACCCAACAAATCAGTTGATCATGTTGGAAGCGAGTCCATCCACTGTCAAATGGCATTGGGCGAGTCTGTCTGAAGTTAGGCCACCTTCTTTCGATAATCGAAAATCTGACGATTGTTCCAGGTTGTTCTAAATTTTAAGAAAGTATTTAGAAATATATCGTAATTGAAGCAAAGGACTTTTTTGGCGAATTGACTTTCTGAAGGCTTTTCTAGAAACATTAAATTGGCCGAGATAATCGGAAAAAACTAATTGTTCCCAGTGCCTCTACACTCGAGAATCGAAAAACTAATTGTTCCCAGTGCCTCTACACTCGAGAATCGAAATTTTGACTTGACTTGGTTGTTCTAGGTTTGTTCTAAACTGTTCCAAAGTACTTCAAAGAAAAAATCAAAATCAGCCGAAAAAGAAAATTGGGAAAAGCAAAATCCTTATTGATCAAAACACAACACCAAAAACAAAATCCGAAAGTGTCAAAATAGTCACCGTTTTTCGAAAATCAAAATTCTAACGGCTGTTCCAGATTATTTTGGGTTTATTCAAATTGTTCGGAAGTATTTCAAAGAAACAATCATAATTGCCCGAGAGTATGATCAAAAACTATTTTGACCTGGAACCCAACGGGTTGGGCAACCAACAAATTTTATAAGACAAGCTTCCAAGATGAGGAGTTTATTTAAACAATGCCACTGAAACAAAGTAGAGGTCGATGTAAAACCGAAAGCCCCGTGAAGAAAGCATATAGTCAAGGATTGCTAATAGCGAAATTGAAGTTTAAAAACCTGAAAACAATGTGTACAGATCTCACATCTCACCATACAAGCACATCATGGTTTCTATACCTCGCTAAAAACGGATAAAAATGTAAAGGATGCACGCCCTCAACCAAACGCTGAGGAATAATCTGATTAAGATTAACCAATAAACTGTTATTTCCATTGTAAATTACCACTATAATTAAATATTCTTATTATTGCAACGTTTATTTTGTGTTAAGCACCTTTATGGTAATGTTTTAGGAAATACCTGCAAAAAAAAAACCTTTACAATAATATGTGATTATTTAGGAACTTACAGCATTTTCTCTAAATTAATTTTTTCCCCTTTAGTCTGATACATCGTATAAATAAACCAATAAGAGCCAAAATAAATTTCACCACGTTGAGTTTGTATTTTTTTGGACGACAATGGACTTCAAATGTTCATCTGCCACAAATTACTAATTCGCACATTCCTGATTTTGGCATGGAAGAGACGGTGCTGGATCAGCAGGATTTAGATATTTTGAGCATTCAAAAATCCGAATCCATTCTTTAAAGCAATAGATTTAATTACTTAATTTTAAAATTATAATGCATAATTTCATTGCACCAGCGTTTCCTAGAAACGTACATTTCTTGAAATAAATATTTGCTGTTTAGAATATATGCCTGCTGGGCTAGTTTTTTCAGTATTAATCCTTATCTGAAGCTTAACTTCTCATGATCGGTTATGTTTTAAACAAGTAGTTGGTATTCATGATAAGTCGAGGTTAATACACCTGTAGCACAAATTAAAAATACTACTACAGTACAAACAAATTATAGGTATGATGGAAAACATAAAAACTAAAATCAATTTCTAACGACATACCTGCATATGTTGCATACAAACAAATAAATTTCCATGAAATTTATTAATCAGATTTGTCAAAATGAGTTTATTATGCAAACTTCTATTAGGAGTAATTTACACGGGCATATATTTAAGATAAGTCTTACACTTTTGATTTATGCATTTCTACTTGTAATTTAAACTTTCGCATCAAGCAAAGTAATAAACTAAGAAGATAAGCATGCAAAACAAAATACATGAGAATTATTGATACAGCAGTGGCGCAATTAAAAATTATGAATTATATGTGGGTCACCATTATTTAATATTTCAAATAGAGCAGAACATTTTAACAACCAATAAATTAAAACGGCGTCAAATTTGTAATGTTGCCGAATTTCATCAATTTTTATAACCTACGAAAGGCTTTCAAAGACTGACAATAATTCTGTATTTGACAGAAAGATAATATCCAATTAAAATATATTACCACATCATATGACAAGATTCCCAGTCAGGTGAAAGTATGTATAAAATTCGTCTTTTATGTCTGAAAAAAAAAATCCTGTTTTCATGTTCTCCTTCATGTTGTATGTTTTATGGTGGATTGGTACCAGTTATATTTGAAAGGATTTTGAAAATAACACACTTTTATTAGAGTATACAGCCTGTTCCAAATTAACTCGGCACTATTGCTAACTTTGTTGACTTCGGTTAAATTAGCAAACTAGTAGGACTTTTTTTGCTGATTAAGTTAATCAAAACAGAGAAACAATTGAAGGGCTAGTTTCTGAGATATTCACAAAAGCAACAAATTTTTAAATGGAACATCCTGTATATTTTGACATATTTTGAAAGAAAGTTAAATTTTAAACAAAAAGTAAAGTATACACTATCATTCTAAATTTAAAAATAAGCGAATAAAATGCACTTAAACTCTTAGATTATCATTACTTTAATATGTAACTAGTATTAAAGTAATGATAATCAGAGAGTTTAAAAGTGGTTTTTATTCGCTTATTTCAAATTTAGGACGATAGTGTCTTACTTATTTTTTGTTTAGAATTTAACTCTTTTTCAAAATATATCAAAATATACAGGATGTTCCATTTAAAAATTTGTTGCTTTTGTGAATATCTCAGAAACTAGCTCTTCAATTGTTTCTCTGTTTTGACTAACTTAATCAGCAAAAAAAGTCCTACTAGTTTGCTAATTTAACCGACTTCGTAGCTCCAATAATAACAAAGTTAGCAATAGTGCCGAGTTAATTTGGAACAGGCTGTATATGAGATGTTTTCATTTTTCAAATGTAATAATACATTTTTTAGTTACTTTGTACTACATACAAGTATGTTTTATTTTAAGAAGGCAATTTTTGCATTTTGTAAGTCTATGTTTTGGTAAAAAAAATTATTCACATGTAATATTTTGATTTAAATTTAGCAGTACTTTATTGATGAGATCAACAACAGTCCTTTCTACTAATGGGTCGAGACTGTGGCTAAAAATCTGAAATAAAATGCAAAAGGAAAAATCCCTTACCACAAAAATATATGAAAAAATCTATATACGTATTTCGGCAACAAAGTTGCCATCTTCAGTAAAAAATTGTAGAAAAACAAAAAAGAGTAGTATTTACACCTTAGCCAAAAATACTACGTTTTTTTGTTTTTCTACATATTTCTACTGAAGATGACAATTTAGTTGCCGAAATACGCATATAGATTTTTTTTTATATATTTTTGTGGTATGGGATTTTTCCTTTTACATTTTATTTCAACAGTCCTTTCTGCCTGTTTTTAAATTTCGTTGTAGTTTCCTAATATTTATTAATAAAGCATGTCTGACATTACACACACCACAAAATATAAGTTGAAACGTACAACAAGATGTATAAGAAATGAATTTATTCTTTTGATAACCAAACTGCCGAAAAAACCCAACAAAGAAATCTTAAAAACTAATTTACAACAAAAAAAATTTTTTTTCCTATATAAATATATAATATATGTATGAATAATTTACGAAATGCATAAATTTATAATTAATTCCGTTATTGAAATTAACTCATTTTATTAGGCGCATAACGACTGAAATTTTATTGCTACTCTAATTTCCTTTTTACAATTACCATGTATAACAAGACATTTAACCACACAAGTACATGAGTATAAAAACTTCACATAAGCTAACTTGAGAAAAAAATAAAACAATTTTTGGGGAAATGATTATACGAACAGACAAGACAAAATTTACTACCATTTAAATGTTAATTTGTTTGTAACCTTGAGTTTAACAGCATTCGAATAATATTAATATGACAATAAAATTTATACGTGGGTACAAAATTAATGAATGCAGCGAGTATTTCGACGTTATAAACAAACCTATAAAAGTAAATAATGTAGTCGTTAATTGACGTATTTGTAAATATACATACATACATATCCACAGTATGTTGTATTATATACTTGAACTTGGCAAATAGACGTCGAAAGAAGACAAAAAATTAATGGTTTTAGTTTCCTCTATTCCTACTAGATTTTTATTCTTTACCAAAATATCATACATAGTATACAACCAATGACTTAATGTTCTTACAATCGCCTAAATCAATATTTAACTGTATTTAAATAGTTATTACTTTATATATAATATTTTAATTAAAAAATCTGTTTCTGAACTTCGAAATCTAATTGGGGAAATATAAGAAATAATAAACATTGAGCGATTTCCAATAAGTTTAACCAATACATGATATTTGTGAATAGAGAAACTTGAACTCAAAAATATATGTATTTACAAAATACATAACAACTAAGCAAGGATGAAACGTAAAAATTTACTACTACTGTATTGATAATATATACATTATTTTGATTCCTCGATTATTATAATGATGTATGTACATTATCCACAAGAGCAGTGGATAATCATTATTCACCACTTTTTATCACTAATCATCCTACATGTGAAATTTTGAATGCAAAATAATTTAGTAATATTTTACTCAAAACTAAAAAAAAATAATTGAGAAAATAAAAATTAAATGTCTTTAACTCCGCCAGAAATGAAAAGAGCTAATGAAATCGCAAAACTGAATTTATTGCCAAAAAAATCAAGAAAACTGTATGAGGCGCCGAATGAACCACCTTTTAAATTGTACAAAGGAAAGAAATATAAAATCGTTTTCAGATATGGTAGGTGTATTTTACAGAACTATTCACAAAATATAATTCCTCGACAGTGTGGAGCCATTATTCTATGTTTAGATGTACTATTAATATAAATCAAGGAATAAATTTCGAAAATTATACAAAACTAGGAGCGTTATTAAAGCGAAAAAGTACCTACAGGTTTTCAACCTAAAAAGCCAGTACTTTCTCTGTAGAAAACAATGACTTTCTTACTAAAGCATCAGACGACAAATGCCTTGCCACAAAATAAGATACTAAGTAAGGTTTTTCTTCATATATTACAATTACATATTTGTTTTTTAAGGTTGCACTAATAATGAGATGTATTCCATGAAAATTAGTAATTCAAAAGACCTTGGATTAGCCTTTTTAGTAAATATGCCCAAAACCAAGACCAAAATAATTCGACTTACCATTACCGATAATTGTTCTGAAATAAGTAAAAAAATAGTAACTTATATTACAGTGACTTGCTATCAGAACCGTAAATGCAGTACTCAAAGGATTGGTATCAATAAATTCACCAAAATGGTAAAGGAAATTGCTGCATTTTTAAAAATATCAAATCCAGAAAAATTTTCTGGGCACAGTTTTCCCAGATCTTCTGCAACTCTACTTGTTGATACAGGCGGTGACATAACAACTTTGAAACGCCATGATGCATGGGAATCAGTAGCAGTGGCTGAGGGCTACATAGACAACTCTTTAAGAAACAAAATAGATATACCGCTAAAAAATAATATCAAGCTCCATACAAATAAATAATTCTAATAATGCCATAAATCAAAGCATTTTGACAAATAATCAATTCTATCCCTGCAATTAACCTAACAAATCGTTCAAGGGTAACACAAATAATTAATGTTGAATTGTAATTAGTTATAAGTTAATGTTAATATTATTATTATCTTTCATGTCATAACATAAATAATAAAAATAATGTTTCATACATATTTGCCTCAATAAAAAAACTATTTTCAAAAATATCTAAGAGTCATGGACAAAGTATAGTATTCTATTCGCATATAATGATTGTTATTCACAATTCATCCTTGCGAATAATAACCATTATTATATGGTCGTTGAATAATAATATACCAGATATTATTGAAGTCAATTTATCAATTGTTATTAACCATCATAACTTAAAAATATAAAAATTCAACGTGAAAAATAATGGAATAATATGCTAGCGTTTAAATTATGGTACATATATTAAAGGAAACATTATTTGATTTGTTGCAATTGTCATTTACTTCATTAATATCTTAACCAATCTCAGATTAATAATAAATTATTCCCAGTAATTTTTCAATAAATTATACAATAGGTATTTAAGACTTCATCTAGTGATATATATCAATTGTGTATTACTTCTCTATAATTGGATTATTTATATACCGTGTGGCCGCCGTTCATAGCGCGATGCATGTATTAGTAACTACTGGTCGACTATAAATGGGCGTGCCAACTTGAATTGCCACACCGACAGCGGGCGTATAAGTTATACGTATAAATGTATTCCTAGGCAAATCAAGTGAAGAGCAGTGTAATAGGTAATGCGTTCCCGTTGTAAGTAATTATTTGTAGTTGTTTGAAGCATCAGATAATCATTGATAATATGTCAGTGAAGTAACTCATCACAGCTTCATAAACAACATAAAAGAGCAAAAATAAATAATAAATAACTCCTAGACTTTAAAATAAAAAAAACTTCTTAACTAAAATAATATTTTTCAACAAATATTATAATCTAAAAACTCAACTATAATAAAATACTGAAACTATAATAAAATACTGAAACATAAAATATTTACTTCTTAAAACAGAATTGTAATTCAACATTGCAATTAACCTGCAATTAGCTAAAAAAATGTTATTCTTAAGCAATAATAAAACTCGAACTGACGCCCATATGTGGAAGCGACGGCGACCGACTACACCGTATAAATGTCGATTTTTTGGACAAATACGAGTGCATCATAGCCATCATAGGCATATGCGAAATACTACCTCTGTTGTAATCCAGTATAACACTGCGTCTACTTGTTTACCGTTCTAATACACAGGCATCTCTATCTGTTTCGCTTACTCTACAGGTATTGCGATAATGCAGACGCACGCGGTCTTATGGTATACAGTTGATATATTTCATATATCGTAGATAACAGAAACAACATAAATTTCCACAATTTTGGTAAAAAATTGTTTTTCGTTGACTTCTATTATCAAGAGCACCACAGCTATAGTTATCTCTACGCACTTAGAAAATTGAGTGAGCGATATTTTAATGGTCCACACAATAATAATATTATGAATACATGAGTATACAACATAACAAAAGATTTCTTTTTTATTTTGAACACTAGAAACAATAGGAACAAAGCAAACAGTATAAGCTGGGTGCATTTATACAACACTAACTAATAAAATAGTATATTATGCAATGAGCATTTAATGATGGCTATTAAGACACGAGAATAAAAATTACGATACGAGTGTCTTAATAGCCATTAAATACGAGTTGCATACACTATTTTTTCTACGACCCCATAATAAAACATATTTTTTGAACATTCCATTTCATAAATTGAGTGTAAAATTTTCCGTTCGGTTTTGCGAATTTAGCTGGTAATAAATTGTTGGTGGCTACTAAGGCTTGTTCCATAATTTCTGGTGGAGTCAAATTTTACATTTAACTGTCATTATCCCTCATTTTTACCGTTTATATTTTCAAAAAAGCACAAATTTTAACTACTTACTACTAAATTGCAGAGAACTGTCAAATTTAATTTATTTTTATATCTGTCAGATATGAAGTGGCCATATTGAATATTGATGAATATTAGAATGTCGCATTCCTATTGGATATAAACTTGTATCTTAGTACAGCTTCAAAATATCTAATAATACAATTAAAATATGGGAGTAGAAAAAGTTATATTTAGAAAAAAATTAAAAATTCCAAGTATATAATATACACAAGATACGTATACAAGGACTAAAAAGACACAATACAAAGGGTTTTTAAAAAGGCATAGGTATTGTTTTTAAAGAATAAAATTGCAAAAAAGGCATAAAAATTAGATAAACAAAAATGACTGTACCTAACTTATGTAACATTTTCTTTTCATCCGAAATACATTTTCAAACCACACTTTTATAAGAAAAACTTTTTTTGTGAAAATGTTATCCTTTATAAGCGCCTTTTTGTCCGGTCTTTAGTGGTCACACCATTCTTATTATTCTATGTGTATACCTACTATAAATGTATTCTTTCTCTTGAATAGGTACCATGGATTGAATATGTCATTATTTTTATATGAAACAACTCTTATAAAATGAATTAATTAATTACTATAGAAAAATGGTAAATGATTTAAATGCAGGCTGAAGTAAATATTAAAAAAATATTATAGATTAATTAGTATAAACTCTAAAGTAAAAGAGGTAAATAATTATAAAGAGGCATTTTGAAATCTTTAAAATTTGAGTGTTACCAATGTCAATAAAAAAAACTAAATTTCAGGGGAAGTATTTCCATTATTTTAAAATCTTTTTGAAGATTCAAATCGGGAAATAAAAAATATATAACAATACACTTTTCTGAACATTGTGGCCACTAGCTTTCTAAAAAATTTGTGCGTCTGAGGAAGCCCGATTTTAATACATTTTATTCTAGACTTTTCTATAAAAAAAGCAGCAAAGCAACAGACTCACTACACAATACAAGTACGAAACACGTGTTCGTTAGCAAAAAATTACATTTGGTATGGATGTAGTTAGTGGGACTGTTCAATTTATATCTTTTCTGTAATTTATTTACCCAAATTGTAATAAAAAAAGGCAAGAAGTAAGATAGAATGAATGAAAACATCTGCATACAAAATAAAGAATGAGTTATGTTGGAAAAAAAATTGGAAAATAAATATATATATTAGGAGATATTCTGTTCCAGAAAATGAAAAATGGGAAAGAGTATTTATTTTGGAGGGATTTTTTTTATTAAACAAGGCCTTGTATTAAATTTGATCAATGAAACACCCTCATTTATTTTGTGGGCATAATATTTGCACATAATATGATAAGTTGTAAATCTTTAATAGAATAAATTTATTACTTGAGATACATACTTCTAGGAATGCCTTAATTTTAAACCTAAATAAAAAATTAATATGGCCCACTGTCAATATTTGAAAGTTATTTGAATGTAGATTTCTTAATTTGTGAATACATTTTTTATATATAAATTAATTAGATAGGTATGCCGGTAAAACCATCAGAGAATGCCAACTTGAAATTATAAATGAATGTACTAGCCTAGTAAGCCTAAATTTGAAATCATATATTTAATGTTATCAAATAATAAGATATGTAACATTATGGACATTTGTGTTTTACATATTATTATCTACAAAACATTTATTTGGTATTTTATATTTCCTAGTCAAGAGACAAGATATATTTACAATTGTGTACCTATTGTTAAGATTTTTTTGTAAGGTGTACCTACCAAATGAAAAAATCCTACAATGTTTAGTGATGTCTGAAAAAAACTCATTTGAAAGTGTAATTTTAATCCTGCCTCCCAAAGTATTTGGTTAGGCGACTAAAGAATTTGTTTTTAAGTTGTTATTTATGAATGAAATGTGATAGTTCATTACTAGTGAACGGGATAAGAAAGAAGAACGTAGGTGGTGTAAGTGCAATTAAAGACGTGGGTATATTGTACCATGATATAAATATTATTTCAAATATCCCAGACAATTTACCTAGGAGATAACATTTTAAACACATACCTATTATTAATAAAAAAAAATGGGGATTTCCCAAAAATATGGAAAAACTAGTATTTTTAAACATAACATAATGAGTGATATGTAAAATATTATATTTTTTATACCCCCCCCCCCTTCAAGAAAAATATCGATACATCAGATAAAAATCATATACTGATTACTAGGATTCAAGTACCATTATTTAATGATAGCAGATAAGTTCTCCAAGACTTATAAATAGAAACACTAACTCCTCTTTTTTTGTTATGTCTGAAGTTATCGAAGACTACTGTCAAAATTATTATTAAAGCATAAACTTATTTAAATTAAAGTATACAACGTATAAAATGTTTAATATATTTTCCAAAACAAAACAATACTTTTCATTTGTATAATTAGAATTAGAATGAAAAGATAATAATTGCAAAACATTGCAAGCAACGAACGGCAGAAACACGAAGCCGCCTAAGCATTCAAACATTGTAGAAGGTCAAGGGCGTCAATATCATGTTATACCGCTAAAAAACAGGAATCGACTCGCAAATATTTGAATAAATATTCTCAAATTCTTCATTAATAAGTAATGTAAGCAAAACATTTAGCGGCTAGCCATTAATATCATAGCAATCGTGACAAAAATTATATTTCGGTAATAGGTATGTAGAATTAATGCTTAACTAATATGAATAATACAGATATTGCGCTTTTAATTTTGAATGAAAATAAATGACAACGGGTAATAATAATAATAAAGATGTTAAATTGTGTAATGTCATATTGTAAGTTGGGCGTCAATTATTTTTATTTAAATGGATGTAGTTTCATATTATTCGATAATAGGAGTGTTTATTCTAAATCAGATTTTTCTCAATATGCAAGATTTTTGTTGACTTTAGATTTGTGAAGCGTTTTAATTGAATAAAATAATCCTAGAAGTTGACGAAATCACTCACCGAACTCTCTCGGCGAATTCGAACTTGGACTTCTTCTTCGAATGTGCATGTATTGGGGAAACGCTGGGCTCGCTGGCGGTTGCCGGTGGTGACGAAGATCCCGTGCTCGAAGAGAGGCTACCGGCGCGACCGCGACCTTCGTTCGGTGCCGTATGATGAGCTGAAATAGCGAGTGTAGGTCGGGAATTTCGATTGCGACGCTTCTTCTTCTTGCCGGTGTCGATCTCTTCGATTCTACCGAAGATGTTACTCGTCGGCGGCGGCGGCATCCAATCCAGGTCTTTTTTCAAGTGACCCCTGCCGCATTTACAGCCGCACGCTTTGAACGCCAAATCGTAACCCTTTTTCGTCCAGAGATTCTGATGACGTTGCCTCTCTGACCAGGACCTCGCTCTGCCGCAAGTCTTCAAGTACGCCAGAACCGTTTGCTCCCATTGTTCGAAACACTCGCGATGCATGTACCGGCCCACCGTGCAGGCTTCGTTATTGCACGTAACCCTGACGGTATCGCGTAAATCATCCAGCGAGATGAGCATGGGATCGTTGTTGTTAGGGGTGAGTTGCTGTTGGACGCGGAGGCACTCGCCGGTTGGCACGCAGCAACGGGTCACGCCGGATTCCTCTGATTCCGTGCCGCAGAGGAGACCCTGTACTTGGCCATGGTGCCGACGCGGGGCCATTATTTTCACCTCCACGGTGCTGGCTTGTCTTTGTAACTCTTAGAATATAAATACGCTGAGCGACGGTGAGAGGGATATGAAGCGAAACCGTACCCGTAATAGGTTACGTTAAATGCTATCTATGAGAGTGAGTTGTGCGTGTTTTATGAGATGAGATGCGAACTGTATGTGTGTGTATATATGCTGACCTTGGCACGTCTTACAAGCGAGTCTCTCAACTGCCTACTGCAGCCGCTGCACGCACCGCCGGGGAAAGTGCCCGGGAGGGGAGTCCCGAAAGCGAAAGGTAGGGGCTGGAGTGGGGTGTGATTTTCGCTTTTCACTTTCGGTTTCGTCGGCGGACGCAGGCGCCGGTTTCACTCTCGACAGCCCTGACCGACGTCGTCTACGGCGACGACGATCACGGCGATGAAGACGACCAAGAAGCCGGCCGGCAAACTTTCGATATCCCGCATAAACAATACAGTACACATCAATACTGTGTCGTGTTATATAAACTGACGTATACAATCTCTGATTACCTAAATATCTTGGCATATTCACGTTTTTATTTTTACTTAGAATGTTTCACATTTTATCAAAAGGTTAATACTGTAAAATATACCTATGTTTACCTCCTAATGTGTGAAGTAAAGAAAAATGTGTTTAATTGGAAGATACTATTTCAAACTTTATACCTATGACTTTATGAATTAATTAAAATTTATCATATTTTCCATATGTATTATTATATTTCAGAACAAAGGCGCTTTTCAATAATTTTATGTATTACGTTAATAAATATGTGTGGTGTTGTGTGGGGGCCCGTGATTTTTTGAGACTGGAGGGCACCGAAGGGATCTGAGTGTTTAATATCAAAAAATAAGTACAGACAAAAAAAATAAACTCAATATATTATTTAATTATCTTCTTTGAAAATAAAATCCATTCGCCGTTCCTTACGATCAGCAAAATGATTAATAACTAATTTATTGAAGTTTGGTCTTGATGTCAGTAATTGTTTTTCAATGGAACACATTGCTACGGCACATTGTCTGCTTTCCTGCATGGTATTTCTAGAAAATGTTTATATTCTCTTCAAAATAAAAAAACACCGTTCACTTTCAGCTGTTGTCATCGGTATCGTAGTTGTTAAATTATTTTCATAGAAACATTGCAGTACTATTAGAGCAGATGAAGCAGTTCCAAAATCTGGTCTATTATACAAAACTACCAATTCATGCTTAAAAGCAATTGATTCCAAATTAAAAATCTTAACGGCCATCTGGAATTCAGTTTCGGGGAAAGAATTTTGATATGTTAAAAATAAGTGTGGTTGAAAAAGAAGAGCTATAGATAGGTGATCAGTGATCACTAAACAAAAACGGTCATCAGTGTTGTTAATAATAATGTCGCACACTTCTTTAGCTACAGTTTTGTGTTTGTCTTCATAAAGGGGTCTTCTGTTCCGTTTTCGGGAATGTTCATCTTCTTTTTCATCGTTATCACTATTTTCATTGTAATAATCGTAATCAGATGAGTTCCTCACATCCTGAATTGACGATTTAAATGATGACACACAAGACTGTATTTTAATACTGTCAATTTGACGATGTTGTAATTGGTTGTTGAGAATTTCGCAATGCGGCATGATTTTAATAAAAAATGTAACCAGTAATTGAAATCATAATCCTAGAAAATAACGTTATGTCACATTCTTATGAAACTTTTTATAAAAGTTTATATAGCTAAGATTTCTTGATACAAATTTTCTCCATCATTAGTCTAGTTCTACTGGATCCGTCTTCAATAATTATTGCGGAAGTTTGGATAA
Organism: Amphimallon solstitiale; assembly: GCA_963170755.1. Taxonomy (NCBI): domain Eukaryota; kingdom Metazoa; phylum Arthropoda; class Insecta; order Coleoptera; family Scarabaeidae; genus Amphimallon; species Amphimallon solstitiale. Next base: position 79,006,267 of record OY720681.1, on the reverse strand, counting down.
TTTCATCTTCTGAAACTAAATGTTCGTCAATATTCATGTATTCCAGAGGATCATCAATCTAATAATAAACTCTTTTCATGCTATTTCATGATATTTTTATAAAAAATATTTAACTATGTACATAATTGGATTTTTGAAATAATAAATTGCTTTTTTTAAAAAAATATTTATTATTAGAACCATTTGAATCGTTACATCAACGTTTATGTACCAACTGACTTTATAAACAGATCTTAAAAGTAAAGAAGAGCATCATCATATCTACATATTATACGTACTCGTATAAGACTCATATCACGTACGCTACCTAGAATTAACATAATAAATATTTTGCAAATTTTCCAAATGACTTATTAAGTCATTAGTTTAATCTAATTCAAAGAATTTTAAATTTATAGAATATGAATCAGTTTCACTGTACGTTTTATTTCAATATTATGATCAAAATTTATATACCCACGAATACTATTTCTGGTTTTATATGAATTTCGTGTAATATGTAGTTACAATACAGTTTAGTGGAATATAAATATTATTTGTATTTCGAATTTGTTTAGCATATTAAATGAAATAGACATTTTAGTTTGATTAGATGATACGACTATCCAGTAATTATTCCCAATTTCTTCTATCTTCATATTATTTACGATTATTAGTATTTGTTTACAACGTTGATAATTACCTACTTACAATTTGTATTTCACATGGATTCTCATCACTTATAGGTACTAAGTTTACAGTTTCAGACAAAAATTCATGAGATGATATTTGTTTGCATTTGTCATTGTTATAATTACCATTGTTCATCATTTATTTATAGACGCAGTTGGTAACTTTAGGAAGCAGTTGTAGTTCTGATTTTCAATCGTATATCTACCCTTTGTCAGTTGCTAGTTGCTCTCGCTTTCGTGTTTCTTTACATGTAGCATACTCACATCAATTTCATTTACTTTTTTGTTTCTTTATTATTATTGTTATTATTTTTGTTGTTATGTATTAGTATTTAAGAATTTATGTATTTGTTATATTTGCTTTTGTACTGCACTCATACAATTTTTGTCCTGTAAATGCTTGATGTTGGGCAATAAATATTATTACTATTATTATTATTATTATTACTATTGTTATTATTATTATTTAGCATATAGTGGGTTGACGGAATTATAGTTCTTGTACTTCTATATTTCATTTGAAAATGAATATACGTGATAGAAATTGCAGATAGTCCTTGAAGCTAATGGCACTTCGAGAATGATAACCTTTCATATTATTTACTGATTCTAGTATCACGATGTTAATCATTGAAAGTTTCATCGGAAGTATTGATTGATGATTGATAACTGAAGTCTTGGAATGGTAAGTGCGGCTCATTAATAGAGGGATGCATTGTATTTAACGTGCTACATACTAAAGATGACCTGATATCAGACAGTATTACCATTGGTATACAGCGGGAATCGTAATCAACTATTATAGTAAATAAGTAATTAATTTTTTTTTTATTTTGTCGTATACTAAAAGTTTGCTAAAGAACATTAGCCATGTTGTACATTAATAATGTTTTTTTAAATGCTCCAATAATTTTTAGTACGAGGTAACTCTTAAAAGTTCCGGAAATTACCACCAGAAAGCACTTGCCGTATATTTCAACCAAGGCCAACCGTATCTGCTATCGCTGCACGATGTAAGGCAGTCACATAACGAGATTTTTCTGATTCTGGTAATCTCAAAATATCTATCCTTAAGTGGTGCCATCTATCCAAAGCTAACCATACTATTTGGTAATCGCTGAGCATTTTTAAAATCACGTGTTAAAAATATGCAATATGACTGGATTATATCAAACCTACTTTTATTGATATTTATTTTGTTTATTCCATATTCTTTTCTACTTAAATTATTCTAATACTATACACATTCGGTCGTTTCATTTAATGTGTGCTACATATTTACTATAATGTATTTTGAAAGTTACGTCGAGTACCAATAGAAAACTATCTAGTTTTCTCACGGAAAAAAAAGTAGCTGTTCAGGGTCATTTCAAACTTACCAAAATAGTCTGCGCTAAGGTATTGCGGAAAATGAGAACTGATTATTCGAAATGTAGTATAAGGAACATTCTTGGTAAACTGCTATAATTTTTCGCACTTTTAGGTTAAATTTATGTCTTAATATTTGTAGATGATAAAATTCTAATGTAAAAATTTCCGGGCTGAAGTGAAGCAGCTTTACTAGACGTTATTTAGTCACTAATATTAACAATAAGTTTGAATATGTAAACTCTAGGGTATTTAAGGGCTGATATAATACAATTTTGAAAAGGATAACTATGTCAATTTTAGGTCTGTAATTAGGCTTGTACCTGTTAGATAAATAATGATGCTATAATAATTTTTAAAATGGTCTAATTATTACCAGTATTGCTCCTTGTTATCATGGTAAGGTTGAGAAGTGTCCACAAGAAGCTGATTAGTGTTATAAAGCAAATTTTGGATTGTCTTGAGATGCGTGCGTAAAAATACAGATAACAGATTTGGTATAAGCAGCACTAAAAGTGCGTTAATGTAACTAACTAAACTAGCAAATTGTAATAGTGCCAAAATGGAAAAAAGTACATCAAATATGTACCGAAATATACAGAAAAAAGTGTTTAGTGAACATTACTTTTTTAACCAGTATTATTTGGAAATATTCTATATTTCTTTTAATAAGTGTACATGCATGTATATCAGTTTATTGTAATATTTGAGTATACTGTACAACAATATCTATTTAGAATTTTGTCCGTACAACAAAGTTATTTTGTTTTAACAAGATCATTTATAGTAGCGATTCTATAGAAGAAATGTTTCCATATGTCAAGCTTAAAGGAGGTGCAAATGATGCTACCGATGCCAGAGTAGTTGAATATTGTATGATGCAAATATTGCGATGTGGGACAGTAAGAGCTTCAAAATCTTTTTATACAGTTGAACATTGCGTTAAGTACCGTCAAATTAAAATTTTTAGGGCATCCCTCGTATTATTATATAAATGCCATCAGATTTTATATAAAATAAAATCAAAAGTATGTAGTAGTCTTATTAATTATTGGACGACAAATGTATATGGCCTTAAAATCAGTCTTAAACTTAGTAGATTAGGTAGGTAAGTACATCAATCCTAGACGAACATAATTTTAGAATATTCTTCTGGAATTTCGAAAATTGAATGTGTAAGCAACGCTTGGCAAAGCAATTGCAATTGGTCTCTATTGTTATTTTTTCATTCAGTGCTACTATTTTTACTAACTCCTCTTAAATTATTAATAGTTTAGCTCCAGTTGTTTTGCTGATTTTATCACTATTTATTTCATTTCAATATTGATTTACATACATGAGTGCTTATAGATAAGATTAGAAAAGAATAAACATAATGTAAAGGTATCCTCACATAGGTAATCTAATTTAAATTTATTATTTAATACATACATATTTCCTGACAATCTACCTTCTTTAATCTAATCTTCTTGTTGATAGTAAACGTAATTTGTTGTCAATATCATCTAAACTAAATATTGACAACATTAAAATTGTTATCCAAGCTATTCACATTAAAAATATTTTGAAAACATGTATACATTACGTTTATATACCTATGTATATGAATATGATTCGGTATTTTAGGCTGTTTGTAAAAGGCAGATGTAGAATATCTTAAAACTACAAGACAGTAAAACTGTGTTTATAATACTAAAACGTAAAATCTACAATCAGTTGGATGATATATTTATGTAAGCTTTGCAATGTTACTTCCCAAACTGCTAGTTACTTGATGAGCGATAATTTAGAATAATTTATTATATTAATTTTTCACACGTAGAATATTTTTATCTTTTCGTATCACATGTTTTCGTTTACAAACTTTTAATGATAAACGTTGCAATCTATAAAATATCAGATTAAAATGTCTTACATCATCCTTAGTAGGAGACCAAATTCCTTGATAAGTGATAATGTTACAACAATAAACACTATCATTACTTAGTGAATGTCTTGTCTTTTTTAGGATACCTTATTATTGTTTTTCAAGTTACTATCTTAGTAAATACACTTTGAAAATATAAACATTTTCGTAGCACTTTATTCAAGATTTTGTATACCATTAGGATTAAAGTCATACTATATGGCTCAGCTTACAAAACTATTGAGTTCAAACCGATTTTTATGAAAGCCTAATAAATAATTCAGTTATTTACCAAGAGTTTCCCAATAACCGGACAAAATTCTAAATAGATATTGAATACAAATAGGTGATTTTTTATAGTGTCTACTTACCTTGTTCGTAAAGTGAAATCCCTGCGAATAGAAATTTATTAAAAAAAAATTGAAAAATGACAACAATAACCTTTCTTTGATGAAATTTATATAAGTGTATAGAATTCGTCAAATATATAGGGGGGGGGCAGAAAAGTGAATATACTTAAACAGAAAGGCCCCGAGTATGAAAAAGAAGTGTACAAGCATGAAAAATAAAAGGACACGCATAAAAAGAAGCGTACAAATATATAAGGTATGCTACAACTTTGACTCAAATTCCTATATATCGCGATGCACACACATATGTGATCAATGTCCTGCGTCACTCTTCATATGTTTGTAGTTTGTGTTTTGTTTATATTTAGATTTCGAAGAAGTTATATAGTATTTTTTGTAGTTGTCGTTATTAGGTATTTCATGTACTTAGTGCAGTTATTAAGTTTTGTAAATATTTTTGTTAAACCAAAGACTTTTAATTTGATTTATGTGTAAAAGAACTTAGTTAGGTTATAACATAAAAGATAATGAGCTTATTAAATATTGCATTATAATGCAATAGATTTGCCTCAACCTATAGCTCATCTAATATTGTAAGCTGATGAGTCTTGAACTGCAAAAGCAGGCCAGAAAGCACTCGAGGGAGGAATATTAGATATTTTCGTTTTCCTAGTGATCAAAACCTATCTCAGTAGTACAAGCCTGTGATAGCATAATAAAATAATGAGGTGTGTCAACCACACGACTTTATGTATGAGCGTTTCAAATTATAGAATTTTAAGAATTTTTTTTACAAGCAAATATTTCAAAATAATCTTCTGATGTTATATTTCATGCGCTTACTTACGTTTGTCACAAAAACAATGTACAGTAATATTCAGAAATACTTTTTGTTAGATATTAAGCAAAGAAACTGAGACAGAATAAAATAATAATAATGCAAAATTGAAACTGTCAAAACACAATACTAAATTTATTCTATTGTGGCCGTCCTTGCAAACGAACCAAATAGTAAGCGTTATTTTACGTACGACGTTCAAGTGACGCATTTCTCGTGCACTGTTGCTACTGCATCTGTTAGGTAATTCTACTATACACTAAGGGCCGTTCTGTAAATTTTGTTTGTACATCATAGCATTTACTTTTTAATGTAAGCCAACGAAATGTCTATTGCCTTATCTAATTGTAAACAATGTCTATAAAAAGCCTATAAACCATATTTCACCTTGTGGATAGGTTATATTAAAACAATTGGATATAAGCAATATCTCATATGGGTTGGAGATGTTAGGGAGATAGTTACATCACATGGTATGCAAGCATGACATCAGCCAGCAAATAAATGAATAAACCTTTAAAATCAATAGACAGTAATAAGTATAATAAACAATGTAATATATGTGAAACAGAAAAATAAATATGTACACGATTAGTTACAAACTGCCGACATTATCATTATATTATTCACAAGTAATAAAACTTGTTCCTTTCAAAACAATTAGAATGATATTTAGTTTTACGTCTTAGTGTTTTATCATTGACTGTATATAGCCATTGTATGTTACATTAAAAGTTTTAATGCCATGAATATAAAAGAGTTTACTATAATCGTTTTCGTTTACTTTAGTGAGGTTAAGGCCACTATGTAACTACTTTACATATATACATATACGTATTGTGACATAAATTTCAACTGTGGAATATAATTTTGCAAGAGAAGCAATAAACATTTCATATGCACATGTTAGACAAATTTAGGCCAATTATCTGACATCTTTTAAACGAAGTACACTTCCAGTTGACCTCATCTCTTGATTTCTTCTAGACAATTTGCATAAAATTGTCTTTAATACAAAACAAAATTGTTGTCATGAAAAACAATGTCTTCAAGAGAGATTAATTTGTTACGATTAGAGAATATGTAATAATCAAGATTAGAAAAATGCTTCAATCTTTAAGAACATTTTTATAACAAATAGTATCTTAGTATTTCGTTATCTACAAAATTGACAATTATTAACTCGCAAGAAAATACATAGAAGATTTTCTAAATAAATACATTAATTTTATAATAATAACAATAATAATAATAATGATTAGGGCGCGGACATGACCGGTTTAAACTACGACGAACTGAAATGGAGCAAAAAAATAATGTAAACAACACACGCTTACTGAATAGCACTAATTCATATAGTGAACTGCATCATCTGTTTACGTCCGAGAAGTGCCCCAGAATAAGAGCAAAAAATGCCCATAAAATAAGGAATTTATGAGTAAAATCCTTTTTTCATTGGCGTAGATGAACAACTTCGATCACTTTTAATTTTGTCAGTGGAAAGCACATATTGGAGCATTCCATTAAAGCAAAAATAATCAAATGCACTATTTACATTTTCAAAATCATACAAATTGTCCCAAGGTATACCATTTAATATTCGAGCAAAGTGCGAAATATTACCGGTACAAAAATTCCGCCGAGTATTATACATGCTCTTCATGAATACAAGATTTCCAACCAGGCAAAACAATAAGAATTTTGCTTACAACCAAAAAGGAAAACAGTGAAAAATTGAAACCTATATTCAGAAAATAACTGCCCTGTCTTAAAAAAATTCATAAGCCAAATATTTAAATACAGCAATAAGGCGAAAAAGTCAAACAAATTTTAGCCTGTGTATACAACTGCGAAAACGTACTTTTTTTTGATAAGAGAAGAAATTTAGGTTTATTTAACAGATAATATATTTGCAGTAGATATTTATTCATGTGTCAGTGGCAAAATTCATATATAGGTCAATGATATTTGGTACAGAGTTTAAACAGATAATTTCAGAGATATATTATATAGTTATGAATACTAAAAAGAAGAAGTCGGCAGCGTTATTTTTAATTCTTGTTAAATTATTTTCTTTTATAAAGTTAATTAAGAAATTATTTGCTTGAAAATTTCAAATTTCTTTTATTATTTTGCTATTTCCATGCATCAAAAGAATGTTTCTAGGTATAGAAGTTACATAATTGTTTAACACTTACTTGGGTACTAAAGGTTATTAATACTTGACTGAAATAATCTTAAATAAGGTAGAATATGGACAGTACTATTAATTTGTGATTTTCAAGGATTATCTTTTAAGATGTTTGTCTCTTTTTTTCTTCATTATTATTACTGATCGAAGGAAGGTGACTTGTTTTTACTTTTTAACCTATTCCTCTTTAACACACTTAATACACTTGGAGTAGCGATATAGCCAAGCGGTAGTTTTATAATCATCAGCATCAAGCTCATCAAATATTACTCCACTTCTAGAAGTTTGGACGCCACACTACTTTCTTATACGAATGTGCGTTTCAAATTATACGAAAGTTGTTTTAAAATAAATTTTGACATTTTAGTTTTATACACTTTTTTTCCAAATCCAGCTCTAAATACTTTTGTATCCTTGATAAATATATACAGAATGCATTATTGACGAGCTATTTGCAAAAAATCTTTATTCGATACGAGTAACAGTGTTATTTTCGGTCGGAATTTTGCATATTTTTTTATACAAGAAGTATTGAAAATATATCTTTAAACACTCTTATAGCCATAATGAATCTGCCTAGAAAACATGGCATGTAATATATTTGCAAAAAAATGAATTTCGATAAGAGTAAATGACCTACTTGCGGTAGGAATTCCGAAGAGCTTTTTAATAAAATTTTTCTCAAATTTGCTTTTGAGTACATTTGAATTCTCTATAAATTGTATGTTTTAACTTAGTAGTTGAAGAAATATTGGTAAATTACATTTTTTTCATTGAAGTAAACTACTATTTTCGGCCTGCCGACTTTACTGAAGATCTAATCAGATTTCAAGAGATTATACTCGTAAATACAAAAGTTGGAATTGATAACTTCAGCTGTTTGCCCGCTATCGTGTTCACATACACTGACACACACAGAGAGAGAAAGACATTTTTCAAAAACCACTTTTTCGGTATCAAGGGACTTCCAAACGCGGACATCTGCATAAATCTCGAGGTCGAAAATGTTCATCATCATCATAATACTTCCTTATACTACGTATAAAAAAGTAGAAAATGATGTATGGCCACCACACGACTTTCTTATACGTGTGTCCGTGTCAAATTATACAAAAGTTGTTCTAAATTAAGATTTAAATACTTTTATCTTCTGAAAAAAAAACCCTACTGTACTACTTCTTTTCTCTTAATAAATCTCTATAGAATGCATACTTGGCGAAATATTCGAAAGAAAGTGCTACTCGCTAAGAGTAAAAGTGTTACTTCCGGTCCGAATTTTGAAATTTCTTTTATACAAAAAATATTTCAAAAGCAGCTCTAAATATATTTGTGCTCGTGATAAATATATATAGAATGCATAATTTACGAGATATTTGCAAAAATCGCTATTCGATAAGAGTAAACGTGTTACTTCCGGTCCGAATTTTGATTTTTTTTATACAAAAGATATTGAAAATTAAGTTGTAAATACTTTTATACTCGTAATGTATCCGTCTAAAAATCATGGATTGCGAAATATTTGCAAAAAACTGATCTTCGATAAGAGTAAAAGACCCACTTCCCGTAGGAATTTCACAAAACTTTCATAACAAAATTTTTCTCAAATTGAATTTTGAGTACATATAGATTCTTTTTTTGGTATCAGGGGACTTCAAAACGTGGACATCTGCAAAAATCTCGAGGTCGAAAATTTTCGTCATCACAATACTTTCTTATACTAGGTACGTATAAGAAAGTAAAAGACAGGGGAAAATGGAGCACCCCATTGTTTATAATAATAAACTCATACACCTGCTGTTGCAATTGTTGTAAGAACAGACCTATAAACCGACAAGAAAAAACCATATCTAATATGAGTAATAAATCATATATACAGTGCGTATCCACAGTGCCCCCCCCCCTGTTATGGAGTAAACGTTGAAAGAAAAGCAAAACCACTATAAAAATACTAACTTGATGACCATGTCTCATTTTAAAATTTTGACAGTATTCTAATTACATCTTTGTTTTGCAATCAGTTGTTCTATCGCCAAGAGTTCAGGGTACTCATTTTGAACATTTAATTTAAAATCAGAGTGATGTGTTCAGGATTATTTGTGTTCTTTCATATTTACTAGTTTTTTTATTCACTATGTTAAGAAGTTCAATTTTTTATTTATTTTATTAAAAACATTATTTCTTCTATTTGTCCCAACTCATTCCAAATACTGTTCAAATTATGTACTAATTATCCTACCCGTGAAATACGACTTTTTTTTACAAATGAAGGAAATCTTGAAAAAACATACGTAAAATAGACATGTAGGCAGTAGTTAGACTCAGACTCTAATACAATTTACTTTGAAAAGGACTTTCGAATTTTAGGAAAATTGCGCATTAGAAGAATTCAAGTATCAGCAAAATACATTCTTTGGTCTACTGCTGACTGGGAACCTGTTAGCGTTTGAGCTGATAAATACTATAATTCTATTCTGTCTTTTGTAACAATGACCGTCCACAAACGAAGTGGATAATTATAAAATGTTAATTGTTCATATCGCATAATGAGAATCGTTCAAAATACCAGCTTACAATCAATTCTCATTAGGAGTATCTGGTCTTTTTGTTTCTTCCATTACTCACTTGCATAATTACAATATACGTAGTACAGTGAAGAGGTGTATAATATTAACAATCTGAAGCGGCATAAAGAGCATATGCATATTTACTTTAAAATTAGTTTTTCTCAATGTTGAACATTCTAATTGTCTACTTTTAGCACTGAAATTATTTAATTAGTACATTTTTCAGGACCTCCCGATTACCAATCGGTTGCGCTACCATTACGCTGCCGCGGGTGCTTGGGTTAGAGTCTTTAAATCGTACTGAATTATATCAAGTAACAGATGGAATATATTCAGTCCTAAAGGCATAAAATTATAATAAGAGCATACGCATTTTGTTTAACAATTAATATGGACTTGATGATTACATTAATTATTTTATATACAGCACATCACTCTTTCTTATACAAGATCAGTCATCTTATTGTATGATCCTTATTTTTTTATTTATTATTTATTTATTTTTGATTCTTATTTTTTTTTTTGCTGATTATAATAAATATATGGTTTCTTTCTCCTTTGGAAGATTTTAGAATCTACAAGATCTAATATTAACGTCTTCTTCTTTCAAATACACAATTTTGAACCCCTTTATAAGTTAATTTTATAAAAAGGTTTAACATTAATTTCTTTTATTATTTGATAAAATTTATGGATACTGCTTACAACTCTTCAAATTCGAATAGCTTACAAAACGTCTTTTGTCAAATTTTCCTCTGATAGAATCCTGACCATTTAGGATATTTCTAGGACTGGAATTTAAAAACTGCTTTTTAAGCTTTGAATAACATTTGCTCAAATTTTTCTTTTTAATTGTTTACTATTAGTAATTTTTATAATTAATTTTTATTAATTATTTTAGTTTCACAATACTAAGTATGTAAAAAGGGGCGTAGGATATGGAGAGAAAATAGAAATGCAAAATTTATTTTTCTTGTTCAATAAATTTACCTAATATTTTTTTCAAATCTTTCAATTAGTTTGTGTATTCCTCCATAAAAAAAACTGCTTCTTCATCGTTCTAAAATTTCTTCAAACGCAGCCCTTTTTTTTATTTTAGAGAATAGGTAAAGATCACTAGATGACAGGTCTGGACTATAGGATGGTGATTCAAAATACCGAAGTCCACTTTACACAGCTCAGCCAGCGTAACAGCACTCTTGTGAATGAGATTTATGTCGTGCTGGTATAGGAGATCTTTCGTCAATTTTCCTCTTTTTTTTCTTTAATGACTTCTTTGAACCGCTCCAGGATTGAAGCATATTCTGCAGTTATGAAAGCGCCCTTAGCTGTACTTATAACAGCATTATTCCTTCTGAGACCAAAAACATGGTATACATGTGTTTTCTGTCCTACTATGACACCTTAAGCTTTTAGTATGGTGGTGTGCCTTTTTTTGCATGAAAACATACTTGGACTCAGGTTTATAATGATAAACCCAAGTTTCATCACCAGCAACAAATCGACTCAATACACCATCACTGCCTTAATTACAGAGATCCAAAAACGCACGGAAACATCCCACGCCCCATTCTTTTTACGGCGCGGTGAGCAGTCTCGGCACCCATTTGACTTTAGTCATGGCAAAATGATCATGAGGAATTTTAAAAATGGTTTATCAGAACACTCCAGTTATTTTTTGAGACTTGTGTCGCCTTTGGTAGAGCATTTTCAATTTTTTACTGTTTCGACTTGGGTTCTGAAATGGTTACTTCGATAGGCTGTGGGTCGTCTTCAAGTAATACCCTACCTTGCTTAAAACGAGTGTGTAAATAAAAACCATAGCTTTTCCGGGGCAAGAATCCCCGAAAAACCAATGATATCTCTTCCAGTATGATAAGAACAGACATTTCCTATTGTAGGGAACTTGATAACGGCGGGATACTAGATTTTCTTCATATTTCACTCTTTCTTCTCGATTAAATTCCTCGGTCGACAATAGTTTAAAGACGACTGACCAGACTGTGTTAAAACCCATTCCATTTCGCAAACTTATACAAGCTTCCACGTATATTGATTTTCCCCTCCCGTAATGAGTTTTGATAATTGGATGTATTACTGAATAATTCGCATGATATAATCCACTACAATGAGAATCTACTTAAAATTCAAAACATATACATATATTGAGAGATATTTCTTACAGAAGTTTGAAATTATAGATTCATGTTGATTTAAAAAAAAGGTGTTTTATACCACCTTGTTAAAAGTCGTATTATTGTATACCTTGGTTGGCTGTCTTAGCATGCCAGTAAAAGCATTCATTGCCAGTCCAAAGCTTATAAAATGCGAGAAAAAAGTGATCCTGTATTTTTTTTCTTAAATTATGTAATAGCTAAATTATTCTAATTTTCGAAACTATAAAAATGCTAATTCGAGCAACATTCTGTTTCCAATTACAATTCTATGTAAAAAAAACGGAGTTCTACAAGGTTATACTCGATTGAAAACATTGACTTCCCAAGCAGGAATAATGACTGATGACTGAATGTGTTTAATCCCTTTTCTAGTTCGGTATTATAAAATTAAAGTTGTTATAAGTATAGGATTTAGATTCCGATTAGTACCATAAAATTCCCAAAATGGAAATATTTTCTTAAATTTTTTCAATTAATATCGAGTGTTCAGAAAAATTCGAAATCAAGTAGGTGTTGAACAAAAAATGTTCTAACTTAAATCTATGATTTGTATTAAATATTAACATTCAATTGCTGTTTGTCAATAACTGTCAGAATCCACCCTATCTCAGATATGGATTCAAATTATCGAGGATTACTTTTACTTCGAATTTTTCTGAACACCCGGTATATCGAAAATTTGCCATTACTAGCAACAGCACATGCGACGATGGATTGCTATCTAGTCAGCTTTGACCCGTTCCGTGGATAGAAAAAATATTGTGATACCATAGCAACGAAACGTTTTACGTCAAAAAGTCAAACCAAAGTTGCGCACTAAAATTTCAAAAAAAGGTCGACCGAAATTGTGAAAATCAAGAAATTGGAGTAAGGAGCCATCATCATGTACCTGTATTTGAAAGAGTTAAGAGGTAAGCAGATTTACGAAGATACGCTAATATCCTTGGCGAAAAATGTTCATCGTATGCGACCATGAAAAATTGGACTGCGTCCCCGAAAATGTTGATGCAGTTCATGACATGATTTTGTCAAGCCGTCGAATTGGGCTAAAACGAATATCTAAGGCACTGAATATTTCATATGAACGGGTCCATCATATAGTTCACGTTGATTTGGACATGAGAAAATTTTCTGCAAAATGGATCCCCAAAAGCCGTATTGTTACTATGGATGAAACTTTGGTTCTCGAAGACCTAAGAAGTTTCGTGTTCAAAAATCTCCTGGAAAAGTTGTGGCCTCACTCTTTTCGATTACCATGGAGCAATCGTGATTAGGTTTCTAGAACAATAACAGGGAATTACTATTCGACGTTACTGACCACTCTACGGGAAAAAAGTATGATGAGGAGACGCGGAAAGTTGTCCAAAAGTGTTTTGGTTTTGCAGGACAATGCATCTGCACACAAATCGCATGCTGCCATCCAATTCGTGATTTAGGGTTCGAACACCCCCACGCCATTCTCACGCTACATACTCTCACCATTCTCTCACGGATATTTTTCGGGGTACTGCCATCCTTTCATCAAAGTTTTATGATACTTCTATATTCAAGTTTCAATTCACTTCTTTTCTCTTATTTAAACAAATGTAAAAGTAACAAATGTTAAGAGATTCGTACCAAACTTCGAGATGACACAGAAACATCATATAAGTAAATAGTCGCAATAGGATATTGTTTTCATAGCAATGTAGATAACATAAAAAATATCCCTCGAATAATGTTTTTCTCACTTTTCTGTCAGATCGATTATCTGAAAAAAATGTTTGGTCCAAGTTAGCTCGAATAATCGACACCCTACTGTACTTTTCTTACTACGGGCGGTTTTTCAAGTCAAAAAAACATGACTATTTGAAAACGCTTGTCTCAATACAAGTACCTGTACTATTATTTTGGTGATAATTGTATATTCATTGGGAAAGAGTGTTTGCTTAATAATCTCAATTATGACGCAACAATTGCTAAAATCTTCAACTATTTTCGGACACGTATAGTTTAATTATTTATATATTTCAAATACAAAGCACACCAGTGTACTTCTTTGTTAAACGCCTGTAATAAAAATTAATATGTAGATATAATAGTGGTCATAAGTGGATGAAAAACAGATAATAGGGCTTATTCAAAACTAATCTTAAAGAACTACTCAAACTACTGGGACTATTCAAGTCCTGCTTGTTTTTTGTGATTCTTTTTCGGGCATTTTACACTGACACATCCAAACATGACGCACGCAATGGATAAATATAACAGTATCAAAAGAAACAACGACAAACAGAAAATTCTCGGAAACATGTCAAGGTCTGCGCCTTATTTAAACCGAAGAGCAGTTTTTTATTTGTAGCGCAGTAGTGGAAGTACTTGATGTTAAATGTAAATATAACGGGCATGGGTTAATCATACTTATGAATAAGAAGATTGTTTCTTCTTTTTTGATTTGAGATAGTCTGAACGGTCTGAGACTAGAAGTAATAAATATACTGTCACATGCAGAGAGCTCTATGGTAGGTAATTAATTGCAGAGACATGTTTATTAATAATTAAGGTAGTTCACCCAGTTGATGGGCAACCCGCAAAATCTTGAGGGTGGAAGCGAAAGGTAGGCTATAGCAGCATGACCTGTTATATACAGATTGTCGTATTTAAAAGTTAATATGCATCTTCAAATACACACACATAAACATGTACCTATGTATGTATGTATACAACAGTTCACCATAGGACGGGTGGTGTGGGGAGATAGTGGGGAGATCGAGAGCGCGGACATGGCATTCGTTCCGTAACTTTAGAGCGTGAACGTACATACATTGTATCTGAGCAAACTCGCAAATATTAAAATAAAATGCCCTTAACTGTCGAGGAAAAAATACAGATTGTGTTATGGTATGCGAGGGATAATTCGTACATCAGTTACCAAAATATTATACAAAAGCCGTACATAGCGTAGCAATTCCTTAAAGCAAACGTCTGCATACTAGCTTTCAACGTTTTGCACTAAAGCCTCGGTACTCGGTACCGGGTACCGGGTACCCCGGTGTCCCGATATGAACTCATCTGTACCCCTCCATTTCATGTTTGCATGCACATGTGTGCGTGTTTGTGTTTCCCTATATCTACTTTTATTTCAGTCAAACGGTATATGGACTAACCGTTCTATCAAATAAGTGTAGCGAGCATCGATATAAACGAAAGAGTGCGATAGCACTACTGGCTGTACAAGTCGTGGGACACAGAGCGATAGATTTAGGTCACGTGAGGTATGGCAAAAGACGAGGGAGTTTACCACTAGTTTAAATGCACAAAATATGACTATCGGTACTATTTTTTATTTTTTTAAAGGTAATAATAAGAAAATATGTAATATGATAGCTATATTTCAATAAAAGGAACTAAAGTAACAATATAATAAAAAGATAAAATAAATTATATTTATATTTTTTTTATAATATTATTGTATAACATCTTGAACATTAAATAGGAATTTCATTAATTTTGAACATGTAACAAAGAGAAACACAAACTTGGTTCAATTAAAATATATTTATTATATTTTTAAAAATACATTACAATATATTACATTTTTAAAAAGCGATACCTCAATTTTTCTCCAAAAAATTAATCATTTCTCATATACAAGTATTTTATGTAAATTGAAGTAAATAATTTTATTAGGTAAATGCCAGCAGTTGAAACATATTTTATGCTGTAAAAATATTTTTCACTTCTAACCATGATTATTAATATTTAAACATATATTGTGGGAAGCTTTAATACTAAGGCCCGGTTTCATAATCATTTTTGAGGGAGACTTTAAATTGGAAAGTATGCTTTATTCCCTAGTTGCGTTTCATAAAGTAACATAAAGGTCAAAGCCGACTTTAAACCGTCCTTTTCCGTAAAGCTTCGATTTTGCTACTTTTCAGCGGGAAAGCGTCCTTTATATCATAAACCTAACCTTATACTTCATATTATTTTGACAATCGTCGTTAGCATTGTGTTAATCGAAGTCCGTTATTTCAATATTCAATTATGTTGCAAATGTTAAACACAAGTTCCAGTTCATCTGAAGAGGAAGAGGTCGAAGTTATCAGAAGGCCAAAATTATACCGAAAACGCGAACAATGCCTCATAAAATATGATGATTGTTCCTTCTTTGAAAGATTTCGTCTAACGAAACCAACAGTTTTGTTATTATTACAACAAATAATTCATCTTTTACCTACACCTTCAAACAGGTGAGAACATACATAAAACACTATTTTAATGTGCAGTGTAGGATGTAATACTTTTTTTATAGGGGTGGTTGTGTTCAACCTATGGAACAGCTACTCTTGACTCTACGGTTTTTTGCAACTGGGAATTTCCTAATAACTGCTGGAGATGTTATCGGGGTTAGTAAAGCAAGTGCGAGTCGAATAATAAGAAGGTGTCATTTGCCATAGCATCTCTACGACCTCAATACATTAAAATGCCTGAAACGAATGCAGATATGGAAAGAGTTGCAGGAGAGTTCTACACAGTGGCTCGTTTTCCCAGGGTTATTGGGGCTATCGATTGTACATTGATAAAAATCCAATCTCCTGGAGGAAACGATGCAGAAATATATCGTTGCAGAAAAAATTACTTTGCATACAATGTGCAAACAGTGTGTGACGCGAAATTGAAAATTTTGAATATAGTAGCTCGGTGGTCAGGCTCTGCACACGACCAAACCATTTTCAATAATAGTAATATAAAAAGAAATTTTGAAAATGGGTTATATGGCAGATACCTTCTGGTTGGAGATAGTGGATACACCTTGCAGAGATACCTGATGGTAAAACTTCATGAAATCCACACTCCAGCAGAAAACTTGTACAATGAGTCAATAATAAGAACTAGAAATGTTGTTGAACGAGTATATGGAGTTTGGAAACGAAGATTTCCAATACTCTCTTTTGGCATGAGGTTGAAACAATGTACAATTAAGGCTATAATTGTTGCTACAGCTGTTTTGCATAATATGGCTCTAGAAATGGCAGAACCTGTTCCAAACGAATGGCTTAATAGTAATGAAAATAATGTTGTTGATGAACAGCTGATGCCAAATGTAGACAATAATACATTGAAGAAATATACGAAGAAAGAAAGAATACCTTCTCATCATTAGCAACTTTATCTGTTACTTTATTTTCAATAATTTCTTTCTCCTTCTCAATCAATTCTAATAATTTTAGTTGTTCCTCGACACCAAATACACACGACTTACGTCTTTTTACTGGTGTTGGATTCATGTTTCTAAAATTTACGTTCGTTGTGATAGCAATGATAGGTTAATTTATAATGTAAACGTTAGATGACTGTGTTTTTTCGCGGGTTTTCGTACTAGGTGGAATCTACGCATGATCCACACAGAACTATCGTGCTACCAACTGTATCGATTTCAACTTCGAATGATGAAAGGAATCTTTACTTAAAGTGGCCTTTACAATTTATTATGAAACGCAAGGCACCTTTATGTCACTTGTAAAGTACACTTTTCAACAAAGCTAGGTTTATGTAAAGCCGACTTTCAGCGTTTGTTATGAAACCGGGCCTAAGTGTATAGGTACTTTAAAAATAATAATATTAGTAGACTAACTCGACCAAGAAAAAAAAAATATTGGTAAAATTGAAATGAATCGAAATATTGTTTCTTACACCTACTTTGCTAAAGGAATTACTTAAACTTTTGTGTCGTGATATAATGCGAGAACATTCTTTTGATTGTTTAAATTGTCAATTACAAACAATTTTAATAATGTTAATCGTTTATGTGCTCTCTTCCACACTACATATGGGGTGGAATACTCCGTTCCTTTTCCAGTTTTAATCCAGCTATACGTAATTTGGATGTTTTCTGCATTAAATGAGATGAAAAATTGAAGACTGAAGGAACAATATCCTTCTTCAGAACACAGTGTCCAAATTGGATTTCATAATCTGTCATAATAAAGTGTTGTCCACACAATTTTGCATTTATAGATGGACAATAGTCATTTCCACGCATTGCTGCTATTCATTTTTGTTTCATTTCTGGATCTATTGTTTAAATAATTTCTAAAAACTGCTAAACTTGTGAAAGTTACTCATTTTTATACATTATATCTCCTCTGCCTTGAAAACAAAGCTAGATAGACCAAAATTGTATAGTACCTTTTTTGTAAAACATGAAATTCTCTACAAAAAAATTCGGGACGACCCCATAGTGAAGTTGATAGTTTAGACGTGGGAGGTAAAAGAAAGGAAATATAAGGGAGTTCGTTTTGTAGCGGTCTGGACTAGTCATTTGTAGAGCAGTGACCGGTCGAATTCGATTATAAAATTAATAACGTGAGCCATTAGAATTGATGGTTTCGAGTCTCCATTATACAGTAAAACGGCTTTCAGACTTGTTTTCGATGAGTCGATAAACAATCGCCATTCTGCAGGGTAATATTTAATACTCATTTCCCACAAAAGTTGATTTACGTCAGTACAGTAACAGAAATTTTTTTCAACTTTGTAAAATAAACTGATTTCTTCGTAATGATTCATCAATACAGAGATTGTGGTAGTAGAATGTAAAGATTCCATTCTTTTAATCGATATCCCAAAATTTGTGATTTTTTTTTTGGTTAAACCCAAATCCTGTATCAAATCATTCAGATCTGATGGAGTAACGGAATGTGGCTCGTAGAAGGAACACACGTCAGATCACTTGAAAATGACACATTCGAAACATCGTTTATATCTTCGTCGTCCGTGAAATTTGCAGAAGAATATGAATGCATTGGAGTTGGAAGCTCACAATCAGTTCTTTTCAACGGTTTGCTTACAGATGGAATCTGGATATATTAGGTACTTTGTGTTTATTTCTTTTTCAAAACCCTTCGATTTTTACAAGACATAAGTAAAAGCTCGTGGCGTGATCTGCTAATTCACGCCAAATCATTAGCCTTTCTGACAGGACTTCGGAAGAATTATTGTTTTTGTTATACAGAGTTAATTTGACAACACGAAATACAGCGTGTTTTGTCGTGATTTTTAATTTTGAAACGAAAATATGGTCCATAACTTCTATGAATAATTCACTTAAAGGCTTTTTTGCGATTTTGTAACATATAATCCACAAACATAAAAAACTGTCCGGAAAATTTTTACAGCCTCTTGCACGGTTTTCCATTCTTGAAAATCACACGCAACACAACATGTGGAACACTGGTTCAAAATTTCTTAACTAAGTGACAATTCAGTACCATTTCGTTTGCCTCTTGCTAGACCACTACAACAACTAAACAATAAATGAATCCCAAGGTCGGCTGCAACCTTCATATATGCACGTATCGATTAGTTTCCGTTTTAGTATATTGCGCGCTGACTAATATATTAGAATTCTCTACTTCTCTCTGGAATGCGTGACGTCGTATCCTTTGTAGTTGTCGCTGGCCTTCACGGTATAGCCGCGACAATGCTCATGGTTGTTACAATACTTTTTTAATTTTAAATTTTATGTTAATCTTAGTGAAAGCAGATAAAAATTTGATTTTGAAAATGTGACGCGTACCCTATATTAGAATATCCTTTTTATATTTAAAGCAATGCAAAATACTAAAATTTTAGATTGATTTATAATATACCTATACAACATTTATGAAAATATGTATTCATATTTTTTACCCATAATAAAACTTCCTGCTTGAAATATTTTCTCGAAAGAATCCACTTTATCATCAAAATTCATTATGATCGATGAATAAAACTTACGAATTCTAAAGTTTACTTTGAGTAAATTAACTACATTTTTGTTAAAAATATAACAGTGTATTCTGTGGGTAGGCATCGTTAGTTGGAAAAAGAAGTTTTAGTGATAATATTACAATACATACTATAATGAAGTAACAAAATAAACAACAACCGTAACCTGTAATACTGTCAAATGTTATCAAATGACTAGTGAAGTTCAAACCACGTTTCATGTAAGTCAATATACGTTGTTAATATTTTTAGTAAAACTCGTTGAAATTGCCCAAACATTATTATTTTTAATTAATATTAATCAATCAAATAATCCTGTAATTATTATTATATACATATAATATATTCTACATAATAAAATTGTAGAATTATTTTCGTTGTTATGAAATTGGAAATACAGACGGCGATATTTTTCGTTTATGACGAAAGTGGATTGTTTCGTGAGTTCTACTATAGCATGAGTTGATGGTATAAGAATAAAATGCTTCAGTTTAAACATAGGGTTTAGAATAATTATAATACGTTCAGTTGGGAGTCTCCACCCATTCGGTAGTTGGAGCTAAAGTTCACTATGCAGCGCCACTTCCCAGTGGGAAAAATAGGCACAATTGGTGAATGTAAGGTTTACGGTGCCAATTGATTATTCATTTATTGAGGGACGTATTTAATTCTGACTTTTGTAGGGTATTTGCAAAAGACAAATCTATGCTTCTATAGTAACACTTTCTCGATGTAAATTCGTTTTCTTTTTCGAGATACGTTACAATTCAGACATTTTAAAACATTTTTACATTCGAATTTCTCTTAAGTAAGCAAAATTATTGAAAATCTAATCCTATAGAAGCATAGAACAAACTTTCCTCTTATGATAGAGCGTCAAGAAAGATCCTGCAGTAATGGCACAACCAATTGGCAGCACAACCCTTGCGCGTCTTCACAAATCCAAACGTATGAACAGCCTTAAGGGAAGTTTCACTGTATATGGATTTTGTGAAACTGTGTTCGATATTGGCACATCTGAAAATTTGAGATTATAGGCCTGCAAATAAAATTTCTGGCCGTGAGCCCAAGTAGGTAGGCTTGAGACATGTATCAATCCTTCTTCAGTAATTTTCAAACAAGAAGTTTTGTAGCAAAATTGTAGATAAAAGTAATTATTTAAGTACCTAATAATGTGCCCTTTAAGCAGATGGCGTTCAAATGAAAACCCAGACGGTGTCGCCCTGCTTCACATACAATTACAAAACGGACGATGTTAGAAATTGCTAATGCTAGATAAAAAGTAAGATTTGTTTTGATAAAATGACACTTTGGGGAAATGACAGGAACAAAACTTTTCTTCCTGATTTTACACAGACACAGAAGAAGAAAATTCTCTTTTAAATTCTTCAGGCCGCAAATATGAACTACGGATTTTCACCCATGCAACCTCGTAAATTTGTATTTCGGGGCCCCATTATTCTAAAGTGCCCAAGTGGGCTAAAGACGGCACTGTGTCCACACTCTACATAAAATGTGCGTACACATTGTTGACAATAGGTTTTAAATTTATGTGTGCACTTCGCGCTATGCGCTTCCTTTGTGAAATCAATCATCCTCTCTCATGTGCTAGTAGGTGTAACAAACAAGTTAAAAATAGACTCGAAAAAAAAACGTGATAAGAGAAAGAGAGAGATGGAGACACAGAGTTGTTTAAAGATAAACATGCAGCAGCATATGTGAAATTGTCATACAAAATATTTTTTTAGTATATCAGTATGATTTAATGAAGTTGATTCCTATGGCAGGAGGCCAGGATTGGGGGGTTAAACGTTTGACCTTCGAATTAGTCTCTGTGTCCCTGGGCTTTCTGCTTTTTTTTATATATTAATTGTTAAAGAAGATGAATTATGAATGTAATTATGTTAATAATTATTGCGTTCCGTAACTTATGTATGGATATAGATGTTTATGCAAAAGATAAACAAGAAAATATGTATAACTTATCAGAATGAAAATAAACACAGGATTAAAGTAGGGATTATTTATTTTTTATATAATTTTGTACATAATATCTTTTTTTTATTAAAATATGAATAGATGTTAGCAATATAAATATATTAATATTAAAATATAATTAGAAGGATGGAAACTTTTAACATTTCGAATAACTGCGTATGATCAAACCTGCAGGGCTTGTTATTTTGATGGTTTGTGCTGACAATATGGATATAGTACGACAAAACTTCTTCGCTAGATGGAAGAAATACTAAAAAAATGAGGTGTGGCCACCACACGACTTCTTAAACGTATGAGCGTTTCAAATTATAGAATTTTAAGAATTTTTTTATACAAAAATTATTCAAAATCCTATTCTAAGTACTTCTATTCTCTTAATAAATCTCTATAGAATGCATACTTTGCAAGATATTATCAAAAAGTGCTACTCGCTAAGGGAGTAAAAGACCTACTTCCGGTTGGAATTTCGAAAAACTTTTTTAAAGCAGTTTGTCTCAAATTTAATTTTGAGTACATTTGAATTCTTTATAAATTTGTTTAAATTTAGTAATTGGCTAAATATTTGCAAAATTCGATTGTTCTTATATGTATTTTTCAGTTTACAACTCCAATTCCATTTATTTTTACAAGCAAAATCAAGGTTATTCCGGTTCAGTAATCACTTCGGTCCAAGATATGAGTTCCACAAGTTTACGACTTATCAAACATGTAGATGATGATAATTAACTTATTAAAATCAGGTATTTATTACTTTTACACCAAATTTTCTTTATAAATTCTTCTTTACTCCAAAAATCTCGTTTCATTACATAATTCTACCTTTCATGTCAAAAATTCACAAATAATTTCCTTGTTTGTCTTTGTAACCAGGATATTTTTTTCATAGTTTCCATATACGTATTTGATTTTTCATGATAATGAATTTTTTTTGTATAGTAATTTAAGTTGCCTATCTTATGTCTTGACAATATTACTAATATTGTGACTTTTTAAAATATTTCATTAAGAGTGAGATTACAAGAAATTTAGTTCCGATCTAACATTTTATACGTCATTACTATTCTAATAAAATTCTTCTATTTTATATACGAATGATCTTTTATTTGTATAACCTAAATTAATTTTCTTGAGAAGTTAATTTTGATTTTATACTTATAAATATTGAAAATTTTAATCATTATACAGCCCTATGTCTCATCCTTATTAATTGAAATCTATCACGCAGATAGGAATCAAATCAGTGCGCAATAACACCTCGAATTCCATACCACTCCAGTTTATCTGGAAAAATTTATTAACACAGTCAAAAACACGGCTTAAATCGCAAATTCCAACTGAATGTTTTGCTGTGTTCAAAATCTGAGTAACGTATTCATATAGGTAGAGCGACCAGCTTGTCTTCGAACATGGCATAATTTTAATAAGTTTTGTATAACATTGCTATATGTAAAAGTTGAAATCATTATATTTGGTATATTTAGTAGAACATTTTGCTTCGAGGATGATGGTATATTTTCGGTTTCTATATTTTGAAATGATTGTACAATGGCGTTGCCTATATTATCCTTTTTGCTTATATATATATTTCTATCATGGTCCTATTATGTACTTTGTTTGCAAAAGAAGAATGCATATACATTACTAAGTGTTTATAAATCCTCCTTTGTCATTTCGTTAGAAATACATTGTCTTCAGTTTATCTTTGGATAGTGCTTCTAATTGTTGAAGATAGCATCCCGACTTAATCTTATATAACAGGCAAAAAGACGTAATTTCACACATTTAAGGACCTATTTACGATTATTGTAGGCTTATTCGGTTATAGTCCAGCATTAAATAAAACTATACAAAGGCTACCCCAAATGCACTGTAAATATGGGAGCGTTTGTCTCGCAGAAACCGCCGTTTTGTAGCTGTATTGTTACAGAAATGGGGATATATTGCATTGCGCTCATTTACATAGATAAACTCGCTTGGGAATGTGTACAAAAACTCTTACGTAAATACACTCTGTTATACAGTATTATGTTAAGATTTTGAACACAAGTTGAATGTATGAGTATTATGGGAGAGAAGTAAGGAACAGTATTGATTTTACTTACGTTTCTCCTTTCTTTCTAAATTTGTATCATACAAACAATATTCAGTTGATGCCTATTAATCTATTTAATAGTCAATTTGGATGTAATTAAATAGAAATGTTATTAAAAATTAAATAGAGTGAAGAACGTGCTGTTTTTGAATTTAAATGTATAGATGTAACAATACACTGTTTGAAGTTTGACACTTGTCGCGGACAAAACAAAAACAAAAGTGGTACAAAATTTAGCAAAAAACGAGTTTTATTTTTAGCATTATACTCTCACCAAGTGGAACCAAGTGGAACTATATGTATGTACACTATGACATACTAAATTAATAAAAGAGTATTGATAAATTATTTGATATAGATGTATTTATATTAAAATATGGCAACAATATTTGCATTTTGGTCAAGGAGGTTAGTTAGTTATGTACATGATATCAAAATTAATACAAGATATTTACTAAATATTTTAATAGTTTTTCATGTTTACATAGAGAACTGAAGTATATATTGCTAAATAATAAAACAAAAAGTAAAGTATATTTTCTAACGTATAACAAACTTTGAAAATATTATACATTCCTTAGTCAGTATTTTAACTACAGGGATAAACGTTTCATTATAGAAAAACTTCAAATTATGTACAAGTTTAATTTATTATTCGCTGTCACTATCTGTATTATATCCCTTGCATTTGAAATGATAAAACAGGACTAAACTAATTTTCAAATACAACAGAATTTAAATCCTCACGGTAGGTGACAGTTCTTTCGCTTTGGAAAACTCCACCTTCAAGAAACCTATCTTCAGATCCTATGAGCAGAATAATAGGTCTTTTGCTTTTCCTGTTGGATTTTGCAAACCTGTTGTGACATCATCCATAAATGCTTGCCTGCGGTTATGTATATTAACATCAACCCAAACTTTTGATTGTGTGTACCTTTCATTTAACCACGTTTCATCTAAGTAAAATATCTTTTTTTGTTGAGGTCTATATGATGTAAAAGTTGTTAAATATTTATATCTCCAAGTAGTTTTATAAAGTTTCATGAAATTTATTTTTTTGAAATATTTCATGAAATAATTCAACAATCACAGGTTATGTTAATATAATCGATATTGGATGCCAATTGTTAGATGTTAATACTACATAAATTTAAGAAATAATGATGACGGAAAAGTTGAGAGAAGTATCGAGAAACAAAATCTCAAAAACTTCTTATATAAAAAGCAACAACAACAAAAAATGCATTTCTTATAAATCATTAAAAAAACAGTTAAACATAAACAATACAATAAAACAATTCTCTAATAGATATCTATGTATCAAGTACGAAAAAGGGGGCTTTAGGGGACGAATCGTGATTAAGGACGAGGCGACCAAGGAGCTGAGTCCTTAATGAGATGCGAGTCCCCTAGAACCATGTGCGTATGTGATACATACACGAGTTAAAACTAAAAACAATCCGCAAAATGGATTCTTAGAGAACAAGTCCGCTAAAGTTGCCATGGCAACTATTTTGCGAACTGAGTCCCCTAAAGACATATTTTGCGGATTGTTTGGAGTCGCAAGGCAAAATACTCATTTTAGAGAGCGAGTAGCAAATGCAAAAAAATTAAATAGAAAAATGAAACAAAAACAAAGTATTCAGTTTAAAAAATAAAATCAGTCTTTTATTTAGACTTGTTCTGTATTTTCACCTCCTTTTCGAATTCACTTTCATAAATCTCCGCAGTTATAACTTCATCATTGATATTCTCACTCTCTGTATCTTCTTCATTTGCAGGAGCAGTCTTTCCAGAATTCCTCTCTAGATTAAGATTATGTTTTATGGACGTGAGCTTCATGACTCTCTCATTTAAAAGATGATTATCTTTTTGCTGTGAATTATACCTTGAGTGTTGAAAGATCTTTCAACTGCAACAGAAGTGGCTGGCATAGATAATGCAAAGTAAACAACTGTTTACAAGTTTGGTCGAAATATAACTGAATTACAAAATTTGCTCATCCCATCATCCCAATTATCAGTGAGAAATCCAACTCTTATTACCTCACTAAAGTGGAAAAGAAGGAATAATCCTCCAAGCTTCGCCGAATTTGATATAAAAATATCAATTATCTCACACATGTAGCAAGCATTCATACGAACAAATAACAAGGTGTGCAACATAAATAAACATCTCCATTCATTTTTTCATCATTTGCATGTTATGTAAATCTTTAGATATGGAACAAAAACTGTCCTATTTATTTTATTTAAAACTTCTATTAAAAGAGATGCAACAGCACATTACCAATATCCAATAAGTTATATCTACAAATGTCTAATTTCTAGAAAGTGTCCGACAGCTTTGTTACTATTGGTATAATTCTTTATCACTAGGGCGCGGACACGTACGGTTGATGACTCATCGCCCATGGGCGCACTATTGAAATGTTGTATTTTTAAAGAGGTTTTAATTTTATTTATATAATTGGATAACAAGTGGCTGGTGATATATAAAATACAAAATACCTTATTATTTGTTCATTTTCTCTTCTGTAAGACATGTTCTCTTTGAATTAAGTACATCCTTGTAGATAGAAAACGTCCTTTCTACATCGCAACTGATTATAGATGCATATTGGAAATATTCTTTTATTTCAGCGTATTTAGCATACACAATTGCCGCAATGTTATTAAATCTGGATTTCTATTAAAAACTGCGTCTAACTTTTGCCGAAGGCCACATCCGAAGTCACTTGGAATACTTTTGAAATTATTAATAGCTCACGTTTAATGTGGTTATTCCATCTATTAATTTGAGATTTCGATTTTCAAAATGTGTGATTAGTTTAGGCAAATTTCCAAAGTGTTCCTGAAGGAATAACAACTGATTTTTTAAATTTGAGATTTGTGTTAGTTCCTTGCACTCAGAAATACTTCGAGCCTCATCATTTAAACATGTAACGAAATTTTGTAAACTATCGAAATTCTCTGCATAAAAACTATTTTTGTGTATGTTTTAGCAAAGCTAAGTGACGAACGTGCGATATTTTGGCATTCTGTAACGATATTTTACACACTTTGTAATAAATTTCGGAATCACTGACAATTCATTTTCATATCAGAAAAAGTAACATAAACAACGTTCTAGATCTAAATAAATAATAACTAAAAATGTACGCGTATGTTATTGAAACTAAACGAGATCCAGTGCACACTTACGTCTAGATAATTGGGAGGAGTCGATTCAATAAACTGGTATTAAACAGACTATTACTAAAATTACGAAGTATGTAATTAAGAGTCAAAACAATGAAAAAACGAAACTAACGTAAGTATGAATGAAAATTTTATTTCTCTTGCGAAATGTAAGGTAAATATAATAAATTTTTAAAACCCCTCACACTCCTATCTACGCCAATGAAAAAAGGATTTTACTCATAAATTCCTTATTTTATGGTCATTTTTTGCTCTCATTCTCGGGCACTTCTCGGGCATAAACAGATGTCGCAGTTCACCATATGAATTAGTGCTATTCAGTAAGCGTGTGTTGTTTATATTATTTCTTTGCTCCGTTGTAACTTCGTCGTAGTTTAAACCGGTCATGTCCGCGCCCTACTTATCAGCGAACAGTAACATGTGAAATATATGTGTTAATATGTATTTTTAAGCTAATTTTCTTGTACACAGTTATAATGTGCCAAAATTAATGTAGAACACTGTATAAATAAACAACCATAAAATACGCAATACAATAATCAATGCCCCAAGTTAATTGAATATTATATAATGGGTTGTTTATCGTGTACAACTGTCCTGCATTTGTTATTTTGCCTCACAAATGCGATTATTTTCAACACGAACATATATTGCATAAGTTACATAACTCTTTAAAAGATAACCCAACACAAAAACTGCACCGCAAAATAGGTTGACCGTCGTCGAATTTCTTTATTCATCCACATGAGGAATTTATTAATAGAAAACTGCGCATTACATAACGAAGGAAGGAAGCCAGGTGCTGCTACATTCGAATGATGCAAAAACTACACCTTATAAAAGCAAGCTGTTCATGGCCAACTCGTTGTAAACAAAGCAGCTGCGTTATTGGCCCGCATTGCCAAAAATATTCAAGGCCAAGGTCAATAGTAACACAATCTTGCGCGGTCGCCATTGGTCGATGATAATTTTTTATTGGTCGAATTTTCAACGTATTCTTATCTCCTTTATTATAATGCCTCCTTGTTCATGAGCGCGAAAAAATACTGCGTTTCTAAATGTTATTTGTGATGATTAAACTTCAGATGTAAATATTTTGATTACTTTATCAAACATGGATTCCTAATAATTACATTGGAGTATTTTTCGTGATGTTATTTTGCAGCAGATTATTTACGGTATCAATTAAAAAATATGTGGGGACATGCCGATATTACATTTCCTTGCACTGCTGAAAGATAAGTTTATAAAATAATTTTGCACGGCTATGACGTAACTGTGTTGATGTACAGTCAAAACACTTTGATAGTTACCGGCCTGAAATATTGAATCAATATTTTTCAGACACTAATTAATAGCATATTGAAAGAAAAGAATGCCACTGTTTTATACTAGAAACTACATGCTAGAAAAGTAAACTAAATAACTGAAGGGTACAGGAATAAAACAAGGAATGTCGAAATTTATAAAAGTGAAATTAGTGACTCAATCTGTTGCTATTTGTGTGAACTTTAATATGGCACAACCAAACATGAACTGTCCTCTCTAAGTCGATACAAATAATTAGCTGTACAGCGTTAAAACAGGGATTGTTCAGGCGCAACCCGAATAGAAGTAGGAATGTCAAGTTTCTGTCAATTGAATAATATTCAATTGAGGTTAGGGTATTATACTAACCTGTGTTTTCAAACTGTAGTAATAAAATTATTATCATAAATTTGACCTTTGATTTAAGCTTAAAATTTGTATTAATAATGAGTGTTAAAAATGAATTTGTAGTTTCGAAATCGTCAAAACAGAGGTAGCAGACAGGAAGACTACAGGATGTAATGACGAAAATTAGGCCCACAACCCATGAACAAGGTGAGCCGTGCTGTTGTAAACGGTTAAAACGCTTTCAAAATGTGAACGAAGTAGAACACAAAAGTATCTTACAAGTTTTTGATACTATGACAAGTTGTATTAATCGGAATAGCTACCTTTGCGGATTAAATACTGTTATACCGATTCTGAGAGGCCGAGGTCGAAAGCCTGAAGAAACAGCTTTGTTCTATGACAGTTCTTATTCCTACAGAGTTAGAGTAAAACGTGATGACAATGTTGTAGAAATACCTGTTCGTTCTATAACTTTCTGCAGCATGCATAGGATCACTAAAGACAAACTTGAATAGCTACAAAAGTAATTTAAAAAGTGTAGGCACACCTCCCAAAGATAAAAGGAGAGCACACAGTTCAAAAACAAATAAGTTGCCTGATGATACTTACAGCAATGTGTTTGATCACATGCACTCGTTTAAGGGCAGATTGTCCCATTACAACCTTCATGATTCAAAAATGTTATATCTTCCAGAAGAATTGAATATTAAAAAGATGTATTCTATGTTTAAAGAAAAATTTCCTTCTGTGAAAGTTTCGTATGAAACATATAGATCGGTGCTTAATACAAATTTTAATATAAGCCTTGGATATTACCGTACCGATACCTGCAGTGCTTGTGATGAATTTACAGCTAATGTGAGTAAATTGAAGAAAAAAGGAAACTCAGAAACAGAAATTAGGAGATTGGAAGCGATAAGACGAACCCAGAGCTCCAAACTATGACAGAAAAGAGAAGCGAAGAAAAGAGCTAAGACTACTAGAACTTCAATCGCAGTTGCAATGGATATTCAACAAAACATTTCACTGTCAAATATTCCAACCAACGATGTTTACTACCTTAAATAGCTTTTTGTACTCACCGCCTGTAAACTGACATTTGGCGCATGTGTAGCTCGACTGGGAAATACGTTTTCCCGGTTGAGGCACTTTGGGACATTTAAAAAAAATCTAACTTGGTAGTAAAAAATTTAGTCTATAAAATACTACTTCCCTCCACTATTGTTCACTAAAAGTTGCGGAAATAGGAGTAATAATTAAAAATTCTTCCAAAAAAATTGTGGCGCCATCTATTTGACGTCATTTTAAGCGACATCTTAAGCAAGATTCAAGCGCCATCTATTTGAACCACATCGACATTCATATTGGCAGTTCGGAATTCTTTGTATTTAAACCAAAAAACGCAATAAATGTATTATAAATTTATAAATATAAGAATAAATACCTCATGTTTGTCATGTGGGAGAACATAATAACTTAATTTTAGGGAAAGGTGAGTAATAGTTACGTACATGAAATGCTTAAATTAATTAGGTAATCTATCTTAGGTTAGGTATGATACCATATTAACCAATAATATTTTTTTAATTTAATGTTCGTACAAAAAATATTGTATAAACCACTTGCGTGAAGACATCTTCCACGCATTCGCCCAATTAAAAGCACTCGCTTCCTGCGGTCGCTCGTGCTTACAATGTGCGCTCATGCGGGAAAATAGTCTTCCCGCACTTGGTTCGTAAATAACTATTTTGTACTCACCGCCTGTAAAGTGGCATTTGGCGCATGTGTAGCTCGACTGGGAAATACGTTTTCCCGGTTGAGGCGACTGTAAAAATTGAAAAAAACACTGGCACTTTGGGACATTTAAAAAAAAATCTAACTTGGTAGTAATAAAATTTAGTCTATAAAATACTACTTCCCTCCACTATTCTTCACTAAAAGTTGGGGAAATAGGAGTAATAATTAAAAATTCTTCCAAAAAAAATTGTGGCGTCATCTATTTGATGACAATTTAAGCGACATCTTAAGCAAGAATCAAGCGCCAACTATTTGAACCACATCGACATTCATATTGGCAGTTCGGATTTTTTTTGTATTTAAACCAAAAAACGCAATAAATGTACTATAAATTTATAAATATAAGAATAAATACCTCATGTTTGCCATATGTAAGAATATAATAACTTAATTTTAGGGAAAGATGAGTAATAGTTACGTACATGAACTGCTTAAAATAATTAGGTAATCTATTTTAGGTTAGGTATGATACTAATGACATTAATCAATAATATTTCTTTAGTTTAATGTTCGTACAAAAAATATTGTACAAACCACTTGCGTGTAAATAACTATTCTATGTATTCATTTAACATACACGTACTTGCTTTTGGAGAATCATTTGTTTACACCTACCCTGAAAATATTGCTAAAAAGGCATCAGAAGAAGTATGTTCTTTTCTTTTTGACTTTATTATGAACCATCTCTATAATTCTGCTAAACACTTACGAGTACATATCTTTTTGCGATTCAACGGGAGGCCAAAATAAAAACTATACGATGTTCAGATTCATACATTTTATGGTGCATACGGTGAAACGACTTGACTATACAGATCTCATTTCCGATAAAAGGGCATTCTTACCCAGAATGTGACAAGAATATGGGTCTAAGCAACTTGAAAACGAGAATGGAATTGCCACAAGAGTGCTATCAACTCATTGTTGAAAAAGTCCAGCAACAAACGATGGTCAGACTTTTTTTGAAATAAATTTGTAGCAAAGTGTCCTTTTGCAATACAGAAAATAAGAGAATTTTATTGCTCAAAGGAACATCCACGCCTTGTCATTTATGGATCAACTTATAATGGACATTGGCTAAAGAATCCAATTACCAAAAATATAAAGAGAACCCAAAATATCCATAAACAACTTAAAGAAAATGAATTTGTACTTCCAACAGAAAAGTAGGGGAGACCGGGGATGAAAGTAACATTTCTATGTTTTTAATTTTTGTTTTTTAATTCTCGCCCAATTTTGGACATCCATGTTGATTAAACAACAGATTAGACATTCAAGCTACTTTCGAAGTGCTTATTAGATATGATTTGTTAAGCATGGTAAGAAAAAAATATATGTATATGTGCAGTGACATGTTATTTTCAACCTCAACGTTGGGGCAAAAAGTAACAGCCATTGGGGTAAGATGTAACAATTGATTATTGAAATAATTAACATGAATAGGTAGGTTTTTTAATATAATTTATCAACAAAACTATTGTTTGATACCATTAAGAGTTTATAAGTCCTAATCTGGAAATTTTTTGACAAAAAAAAATTAAAGAAAATTATTCAATCTGACAAACTATCGTCCGAGTCGCAATTTCTGCATAAGAACATTTTTTTATTTCTAACACAGTTAACATGGCACACAAAGGCCGCTGCAAAGTCCGAATCTTGAAAGATTTCTCTATTGTAAGGGTAAATTCCGCTTTTTTGAGAAACCTTTAATGATATTATTTGGGGTTGTTGCCAAAGGGAGTGCTTCCTTCACGATTGATAGTAAGTCGTAGATCGTCATCATTTCTCCAGGATTATTATGCATCCATGCATCTTGATATGTAGCTAAATAGGTCTTGAATGACCCATATACACCGACATCTGGAGGTTGGAGGCGGTGCGAGCAATGGGGTGGATATGACAACATGATAACATTATTGTCTTTCGCTAAAGATATCACCTCAATGGCAAGGTGAGACTGGTGATTGTCAAGAAGGAGAAGTGCTGTAGATAAAGGGGTCGGACTTACAGATTTGATGAAATGTTGCATAAAATTGGAAAATCGGTTGCAGTCATCCACCCTGAAAGGTTTGCAGTGCAGATATAACCTATGGGACCATTTCGTACAAAATGTTCCTTGTAAAATTTTCTGGGGAAAATAAACATGCACGGAATTGAATTTCCCGTTGCATTAACGCAGGCGACAAGAGTGACCTAAGTACCGCGCCCCCCAGATGTTAATGCTCCAATCTGCTTGACTCCTTTTGTTGCGACAATCTTTCTAGGCTTCTGGACTGTGGTCACGCCGGTTTCATCCATGTTCCAGATTTGTGATGGTATTAAGTTGTATTTTTTCAAAACGGCCTCCAACTTATCAATAAAATTCTTGATATTTGTCTTATTGAAAGATGTGGCTCGGCTTAAACTTGTAGCCCCAGGTACGCGAATTGATAAAGTGGGATTTAGTTTTAAGAATGAGGTAAACCATTCGGTTCCAGCCCTCTCGTTCGTGGTCCACGTTGCAGAAACTTTTATTTTTTGGTGAAGTGCACAATCGTAAGCCAGCTTCCGAACATCAGCTGGCGTCAGTCCAAAGTAAATTCTTGCACATTTTTTTAAGTAGTCACATAAAATTGCCTCTTGCCCCTCGTTGAAAATTTGCCTGTTAGGAATATAGCCAGTTCTATTGGGATCTCTTCCAGTTTGTCTCTTCTTTCTTATATAGCGAAAAACTGTATCATGACAAATATCTAAATTCTTTTGCTACTGCTCTAATGGGCCTGTTTTCGACGGTGACCAACAAACTGCCTTTTTTATCACATCGGAGGAGACAGTTCCTCTATTTGCTTTCTTTCATAAGTTCTCATCTACAAATCGAACTCCTATTATGTAACTAATAAAAGTAGATTACCTAATACAGTAATCGAAAATATGTTGGGGGTTGGTTGTAACAATTTGTTACTACCAGCCACAACTGTAAACTAAAGCTGTTTGGAAGAGAATCACACATAACCACAATTCCAATGGTAATTTATATTATGGCGATCGATAGCTAACTAAATATAGACTTAAATAATCAACGTACCTTTTGATTGATATTCAACAACTTCTGGTAAAACCACTTGGAAGAACACAGAGCAAATTTACTTTAAGCCGAAAAGCAAAGACGAGTTGTGTCTTGAACGTATTCTCAACGGCAACAGAAAAACAATACTGCGTGTCGAGAGTTTGATGTCTTTAAACGCTATACTAAGCCTTACCGCGCCATCTAACAGAAACTAAAAAAACTACAAGAGGTGTTACAACCCAAGGTTTGTACAGAACAGGTTGCGCCGTAACTTTTGACCAATGAGAGAACGCAGCGCGAAAACGTCATCCAGAGTACTTATTTAAATAATTTCTATATCATTTACACAGACGACTAATTTAGCACAAGCATCTAAGGTGTGAAACACCTAATTCAAATTCTTTCTTATGACTGATGCTGTATATGAATAAATTAAATTAGCAGAATAAAGTTATTACAATCATTCGTACCCCTTGGGCGGTACAAATATTAAAATTGGAAACTGGAAAATAATTCGCAACAATTTGTCTAACATTTTGGCGTTAAAAAACAAAAGCTCAAAATTTTTTATTATTATTAAAATGCCGTTAAAAGGGAACATAAATTAACACAAACAATAGGTTTTGTAGAATTATAATTTGAAAATTGTGTAGGTATACTGATAACATGTTACATGATTAAATGGAAAGACAAACAAAGTACTAAAATATTAAGGTACGGTCTTCCTCATCTTCTTGGCCAATTTTTTTGATGTCTCCCTACTTTGTCCTTTATTCATGTTCCCTTTTCTTTGAGAATTAAGATATTTTATTCTTATAAAAAAATTTTGTCGACTAAACGAAGTGAATAACTTTCTGGGGAGGTCCATTTTTGCAAGTATATAATCTATTCTTCTTCGAATAAGATTTGGCCCACTTTTGTAATTGTCTTCATGGACTTTTCTAAAGCGTTTCTCCATTTTGCGTACATTATCGAGCCATAGCTGTGACGGTTGTATCAGGCCACCGTATGACAAACTTTGGGTCTACGAAGGGATGCTGTATGAATGATGGATTGTCAAACCTGTATCAGTGTTTTCTGTCCTAGTTCCTAATTCAGGAAATTATTTTTTATGCTTTTTAGCTAGATAACCTGACACATACAGCAACCCATCGTTTTCTGTGGCATTTGTCATTGTTACTGTTGAAGCAGTACTATCGGAGAGTGTATTACTGGCAACATCAGACATTTTCTCCTCTAGTTGTTCTGGTTCCTCGACGGATAGTTCACCAATTTTTGCATGCTGAAATGCCTTAGCGACAACATATTCTTCATCCTCCATTCCAGGAAGCGACTGGACAGTGGCATGAACCATTCCTGAGTTCTTCCCCAAAAGTATCATGCGTGTTCTGTATAAAGCATTCAAAGGAGAAGGATGGTCATGCAATCCACCTCTAGTACGCAGCAATTCTTTACTTTTAGCCCTTTGCACTCTTTTACTAGGCAATATTTTTGATATAGATTATGGCAATAAATGCAATGATAGTATGGTTAAAAGTATTTTATTAACGCAAATTCTTTTCTCAATATTATACTTATATACCTACTTACCTGTTGCTTTTAATTTTCTTGGAGTAGTATTCATGAGCTTCGCCTTTAAACTATCCTCGTAATTATCACTGGTACACTGCAAATTCTTGACGTATGTGGATTCCATTTATCTTTTCAGTGACAACGCTTTATCCACTCATTTCTTACTTCCGCACTTTTAGGAAAATTGAGAAACCTTATTTTTTCTCTCGCTTTTTTGGGTTTTGTCATATTGCTGTTGCAAATAGGAACACTGAATCCCGTTCCAAGCATGTAAATATTGAGAACTACGATATTAATTAAAAAGAATATTATTACCCATTGATAACTCACTTTGACAGTTATTTCGACTCTTGCCAATGTAAAAGAAACAGATAACCAAAAGGACTGATGCTTGTGGTTGCAATTAATTTTACATGTTAACCACAACACAGATATTTTAACTCACTCACTAATAAAGAGGATAACATTTAAAATGTTTTAGGTAATCTAACAAGGTTAAAACTCTACGAAAATACTGATAAACTGCCCTGAAAACACAAACAGACACAAATGTAAACAAGCTTGTGTACTCCGAGTGACGCGCAATATGGCGTCACCCCCACTCGCCAACAAGTTACGGCGCAACCTGTTCTCTACAAACCTTGGTTACAACCTACCTCTGTTACTTTCAACCCCGGTCTCCCCTACAGTGGTAGGATTTTAGTAATCATATTTTTTAATCAAAGTAAGACCTATCATTAATTTTCTTCTACATGTTCTTCCAATAAATGCAGACAAATATCTCAATTTGTTAAAGCTTAGCAAATTTTATCAAAACCCTGATGCCGGAACATTCTGCGAGGAGTTTCCTCATGAAAAAAAAATGAATAAAAAAGAAGGACATTTCTAGTTCTTTTTCTGTACAATTGGTACCTAGAGTCATTTTTATTTAATTTTTTAATAAATTATTCTCAGATAATCTTGTTACGATAAGATTTATTTGAAAAATGTTTATTTAATTCAATTAAATTAATAAAGTTTTTTTGTTCCGCTGATTTTCTCATTATGTAAGAATATAACTTAAAAATTCAAATTTAGGGAAAAGTTCATTTTGTGACATTTCTTGTTTTACTCCTGTACCCTTCAACAGTTGCTTGCTTCCAGATAAATATGGAAGTGCAACAAAACATTATATTTGATGTAACGTTATATTTTATAAATTAATATGAGTTGGACTACAGAATATCATCATTTATAGTAAATATATTTTTATAATATTAAGATGTTTTATATCAATATGTATCTAATGCCTACCGAAAATAATAAACTGATCAACTAAATAAAACACGTATTAATATCACTATATTAAACTAAATATGTGACTGCAACTTGGACAAACTTGATCATTAACAAACACTGTATGATAAATGAAACGAAATTATTTGTACTTATATATAGGTGTTAGTTACAACGTAGCAAAGGCGGCAATTGTATGTCATTAGGACAACCAGCATAGAGAATACAAGAAAAGGGGTACACTAATATCAAATAAATTGTAAATTCTAGGTACAGCAAGCGTAGGCAGCAATTACATATAAGAATTAGTCAAAAATTAAAAAAACAGAAAACATAAAATTTAGTAGAATCATATAAAACTAAGTCCAGTAATCAAAGGTAATTGCTCCTTCTTGGACTTCAAACGTTAGATTTCTATGCGTACCTTCCTTTCTTGATAAATAATTTAAAAGTATAACTTAAATGAGTATAGTTGAAATACTGAAAAAAAAAACAATTATCAATTTGTAGCACACTGTTGTATTTTCTGGGTAGGCAGTAATAATAACAATAAAGGTAATTTTGCCACTTTATTTCATATTGATCTTTGTTTTAAGTATAGTTTTGAAGTGTTTATAATAAATAAATATTAGAAAATACAGACTGTGTGGACTAGTGAAAAATTATAATTTTTTTCTTGAACATTGTAATTCTGCCGATTGTTCTACTTTGCTTTAGGTTTGTTCTATGTTGTTCCAAAGTATTCCAAAAAATAAATCATAATTGGCCGAAAAAATGGCAAAAAATGATTTTTCTGCCAGCGCCCCTTTTTTCGAAATCGAAATTCTAACGGTTGTTCTAGGTTGTTCCAAACATTGTTCTAATACATCAGAACCGTATCTCTTATACAGGCTGCCCCACCGAAAACGATACAGATTGAATATCTCGAAGAAGAAAACTTTTTTGAAAAAACGCAAAAACAGGTCGATTTTTGATCCAAGGAGGACACCCTTCCATCTTGTCTTCAACTGTGATACGTCATTCCCCTCCCCTCCATTATTCTATCCATTTCAACTTAAATGAAGAAAGTACTAAATACGATACATAATTGAAAAGGTAATTGTACGGAGAATTCAACAAAGTGATTTTTGGTTGCGCTATTTTTGATTTTAGCGCCCTCTAGCGGGAAAAAAACGGTTACGTATTCTACAATGTGACACATCACTTCAAAGCTAATCTTATTAGTGATTTAACGCACAATTGAAAAAATTTTAAATAATTGAAAAACCTTGCAGAGCTCTAATATTAGAAACTACGAGCTTATTAGTTTACAAAAGACGCTGACAGTCTGTACTTGACAATGATGACAAATAAATGTCAAAAATATTACGTATTTAGTTGCTTATATAATTAGCTTTGAAATGATGTGTGTCACATTGTGGAATACGTAACCGTTTTTTTCCCGCTAGAGGGCGCTAAAATCAAAAATAGCGCAACCAACAATCACTTTGCTGAATTCTCCGTACAATTACCTTTTCAATGATGTATCGTATTTAGTGCTTTCCCTATTTAAAATGTAATGGTTAGAATGATGGAGGGGAGGGGAATGACGTATCACAGTTGAAGATATGATGGAAGGTTGTCCCCCTTGGATCAAAAATCGACCTGTTATTGCGTTTTTTCAAAAAAGTTTTCTCCTTCGAGATATTCAATCTGTTTCGTTTTCGGTGGGGCACTCTGTATATCTAAAGGTATTGCAAAAAAAAACTATAGGTTTACTAAAACTATGAAAGTATTTTAAATATTTATTTCTAACAAGTTTTGTATAAGAAAATTGTGTGGTGCCCACATCTAATTTTTCAACAATACATCATGTATGTGCATCTGCTATACAAACAACACACATTGTGCAACTTTATTTTTGTACAATCAAATAGAATTAGTAATTGCAGTAAGGTGATTAAGGTATTATTACATTTGCACGTATGTGTCCAAGTGTCCATATAGTCAAAACACAATAGTTCTGTTTATAATTCGTACACTAATTTGTTCTTTAGATATTATCGCAATGACGGAAGTATGAACAAAGTTACAAGATATGTAACTAACTTAAATAAAAAGAGAACAGCATGCAATAAAGCGGCAATCCGCAAATTCGCAATTACATATTCTAATGAAACAACGGTTTATTTTTTAATAGTATGTTTGTTCCACTGAACTACGCAGTTAGTTAGTTAGCTCATCATATGTAACCAAGGTCGAACAGCAATAGTCAATTTAAATTGGCTTGGATTTTCGGACACCGAAGCGGTCAGAATCTGCTGACTGTTAGTACAATTTGCGTGGACCATTAGCCAATTAAAATAATTTAATAATAGAATTACGGTACAGATGTGTGAGTATATTACACTACGTGTTTACGTTGTTGTACTTCGTTTTACTACATTATATGGAACAGGAAGTCAATGAAGCAACAAGAAGTTGTCTTTAGATGCATATTTTTTTGCTTTGTTTGTTACCGATCCGAATTGATTTAAGTTATTGTGTTAATTAGTCTATACTGTTGTTTATCTTAATGACAATTACGAGAATTTTTAATTGTTTAAAAGAAAGTGTATGTATTCAGTGACTGTTTAATATACCTGCTTATGGTATTATTACAGAAAAAAAGATTTTAATGGGAAATTATTGAAATATATAATCCAGTCATATTTCATATTTTAAGCACATATACAGGCTATACCACGACGAGATTTCATTAGAACAATAGAAAAAACTAATAAGAGTTGAGTTTTGAAATTTCGGAAATATTAGTTTCGCCTTAAGCTCTTTCGATTTAAAATAGTTTTGAATTTTTGCTTCTTCCGGTTACACCGGAAATGGATATCAACTTCCTTATTTTAAATGGAATACCCCATTTTTTATGATTAAATAGTATTTCCAACTTAATTTTAAGGGTAGTTTGTCTGATAAACTTTGCCTCTAAAGTTAGCCATTTTTGAAGTATTTCAATTTTTGTAAAAAAATTGACAGCAGCAGACTATTACTCATAACAACATTCCCAATAATTGAATGCATGCACATATTTAAAATTTTAGGTAATCATTTTGGAAAGTATACTGCTTCGAATGCGGTATTATAAACTTTTCAAAATAATACAGGGTGATCAGAAAACCATGTTAAACATTTCATCCAGAAAATATCAATATCTTGTAATTTTTAAATAGCAACCTACATTTTTTTTAACTTCATTGGATTGCACGTTCAAAATTAGGGTCAGTATGTATTTACTTCCCTATACCTAAACGTCTTAGTTTCAGAGTTATTTTGGAAAATGTATCAATTCCTATAAAGTTTTATTTTGTATAATCAATTAGGCTATGGAAATTCATGTGAATAAATAAAAACAAGTTGCAATCATATTACCTGTCATCAGTAAGGTATTTACTAGTGCTATTTATTATTCTCTCTCTTATTATTATTATTATTATTATTTAGCGTTTTAGTTGTCTTCCGTTTCTGAATACTTGAATAATAATAATGTCGCTATCTGGATTTAATAACGAAGATTTTTTAAATCTAATAACATATGGCGAATGTAATAGAGTAATCGAGAGGACATGTCGTGTTTATGCAGAGAAATATCCAAATTGGTCAAGACCTACAAAGAGTATCTTACGCAATCTTTTAAAAAATTGCATTTCCTTCGGATCATTCTTGCCCAAAACAACCAAAGGAAAACCTGTTGTTGATAGTGAAAATGCGGAAGTAACAGCACTTGCTTACTTTACAGCACATCCTAGTAATTCTCTAATGGATGCAGAAGCTGAAGTAGGTGCATCCAGAATGAGCAAACATCGAATTTTGAAAAAGAACAAGTGGAATGCTTACAAATTTCAACCTGTTCAACATATTAATGAAGCTGATTTTGTAACAAGAGCGCAGTATTGTGAGTGGTTTTTAATGAAATCACAAGAAGACGACGATTTCACAAAAAATCTTATATGGACAGATGAAGCAAAGTTTTGTAGAAATGGAATATCTAATCGACACAATAGTCATTTTTGGTCCGAAGATAATCCTCGAGTTGTTAGGCAACGACGTTTCCAAGAGTCTTGGAGTTTTAATGTATTTTGTGCTATTAAACATGACAAAATATTTGCTTTGCATTTTTATCAAGAAAATTTAAATAGTGAGCGGTTTATAGACATCTTAAGAAACGTCATAAATTTAAATTTAAATACACTGCCCGCAGAAGAAGCTCGTAGTGTATGGTTTCAAATGGATGGTGCACCAGCACATAGTACCAGAGCTGTTGGAGAAGTTTTAGACAACATATTTTATGATAGGTTGATCGGAAATAAAGGGGACCTTATAGGTTTCCACCGCGATCACGCGATTTAACGCCCCTAAATTATTTTATTTGGGGCTATGTTAAAGATAAAGTATACAGTATACCTCCTACCACCAAAGAAGATATGATGGCCAGAGTGCGAGGCGCGTTCAATAATCTAGACGGTACCATGATTCCGCGTTCCACGCGTACGAATATTTTAAAGAGAGTAAGAGGTGGTGATGTGTTTGAAAACTTTATTTAAGATTATTAGAAACTATTATTAAGACTACTCCTTCTCGATATTGTGTAGTTTTCATTTAAATGTTTTAGGACATTATTAAATGATGCCTTGTTTTGTTTTTATTTATTTACATGAGTTTCCATAGCCTAACTGATTATACAAAATAAAACTTTAAAGGAATTGATACATTTTCCAAAATAACTCTGAAACTAACACATTTAGTTATGGGGAAGTAAATACATACTGCCCCTAATTTTGAACGTGCAATCCAATGAAGTTGAAAAAAATGTAGGTTGCTACTTAAAAATAACAAGATATTGATATTTTCTGGATGAAATGTTTAACATGGTTTTCTGATCATCCTGTATTAGTTTGAAAAGTTTGTAATACCGCATTTGAAGCAGTATACTTTCCAAAATGATTACCTAAAATTTTAAATATGTGCATGCATTCAATTATTGGGAATGTTGTTATGAGTAATAGTCTGCAGCTGTCCATTTTTTTTACAAAAATTGAAATACTTCAAAAATGGCTAACTTTAGAGACAAAGCTTGTTAGACAAACTATCCTTAAAATTAAGTTGGAAATACGAATCAATCATAAAAAATGGGGTATTCCATTTAAAATAAGGAAGTTGATATCCATTTCCGGTGTAACCGGAAGAAGCAAAAATTCAAAACTATTTTAAATCGAAAGAGCTTAAGGCGAAACAAATATATGCGAAATTTCAAAACTCAACTCTTATTAGTTTTCTATATTGTTCTAATGAAATCTCGTCGTGGTATACCCTGTATAATATGACTGGATTATACCTATCCAGTTCATACTTAATTCAGTTATTAATTTTTCAAGAGTTTCATATTTATTTTGTACATTTTACAACTTGTTTTTCTACTTAAGTGGAAATGCCCACTACTCAATTACCTTTTTCTAAACCCTGAATTTATTTTTTAAAATATATAAACAATTATTTTTTTACATTATTAAGAAAATAACAGAAATATGATAGCGTTGTCCTTTTTCCGAAGAAATATGTAAAAAAAGAAGAAAAAATTAAATTAGCAAAATATTCGAATATTAACAACACTATTATAATTTAAAATATATTCTAACTATGTTCTTGAAAGAGTCGAAAAAGTATTTTCACTATTAAACCTGTGAATTGGAAAATAAATACTGAAAGGCTAATTGTTTGAGAAATTTTAAAGTGAAACATGGTACAGTTTCGGCTAGAAGGCGGAGTTTGGCCATACGAGATTTATCGGTTCTGAAACTAACAGAGACGCATAGAGAAGGGTTTTACGATCTAGCGTCGTTTCAACAAATCAAACGTACGGTGCCGGGCATTAATCAGAGTGCCTTACCGCTGCAACTTGACATGAATATTCCATCTTTTTCACACCACCTGCGATTAGCATGACCGTTCAAAACGTATGTCCGTGTACATAAATCGAAGAAATACAGGACGTGTCGACTTAAAATCGGGGTGCTTTCAAACACCCATATATATCCATTTGGCGTGATATTTAAATTAAGGCCGGGAAATTTGGTTATCTATCAAAATTGACAACCTTATAGTTGATATTAAACTATTACCAAAATGCCTTCCATAAATGAAGATATTAAAGTCAATGTTATTGCAGATTTGAGTAAAGGTTTCAAAATACGTGAAATTGTGGAAAGAAATATTATAAATAATAGCACAGCTTTTACGTTATTAAAAAATGGCGAGATCACCATAGAATTTGTAGAATTTCTGGTACTGGCCGCAAAAGAATATCAACAGCTGAGCAAGACCGCCATCTCACAAATGTACTTATTGAAAATCCATTTTATTCAGTAGTGATTGCAGTAAGTAACTTTCCGGGTTCTGTTTTTACTGCCCGACGAAGAAGAAGAAGCTAATTTGCGGTGCCATAAAACTGCCGCAAAAATTAATTTGAGTTCAACCCACAAAGAAACTCGTATAGGATATGCACTTGAACATCTGGTACTTAACAGGCACTTTTGGGAAACAAATTTTTACATCTCTTGTCTACTTTTTTTTTGCTTTCGACTGTACGTATATTCTACAATCTTTTTATACCGGTGTCCATACGAAAACTTAATACAGTAGTACCCCCATATCCGCGGGGGTTTGGTTCTGTGGTCTTCCGCGGATACTGAAAACCGCGGATAGTAGCGAACGCTTTATTTTCGAGTACAATATGAAATATGAAGCAAAGTTAAAACAATAAAACAAGAAAAAAAAGTTATATAATATTTATTAAAAATAAATAAACAATAAATATATAAATATTCTTGTGCTGTGGCACAAATAAAATTTAAGTTTAACAAATATATAAGTTCATACATATGTACATATATGTAATACATATAGAACTCAACTCATAGTTAACAGGAGCGTTTATATGTACAAGTAAAAGCGAGTGGCACCTTAAGCACGTTCCAACTTGTTTAACTTATCATAAGAGAGCGCCGAATTCAGGGGATGACTCATATATACGACGATATATCGACAAATGCTCCTATAACTTTTATATTTATTGATATAACGCGTTTTCTGCTCATCATAGGTAAATCGCGGATGACTGAAACCGCGGATACGGAGTCAGCGGATAACGGGGTACTACTGTACTGAATTATTTCTGCTGCTTTTAAACTTGAAAAAACTTGAAATTTTGAGTAGTTGTTCAGGATTTAGGGGGACTATGAATAGTGTATTTTATACCGCCCCATCGTGTCACCTGCCGTCGCCGACCACCCACACTCCAAAACTTTAAATGACACTCTGTATTTTCTTCTTGTTGACTTTGAAAGAACACAATTTTCTTGATATTCCTATGTGAAAAAGAAAAAATTAGTTACTCACATCATGAAATAATGTATGCGAAATATTTCTATTCGATTTATTGGTGAAGTTGAGCTTAATGTTTTTAGAAATGTTTAAAATAACGCCCGACGAAATTAAAGAATTATTAATTATTGAAAAAAAAGTCAAGTAGAGAATAAATTGCCATCATATTAAAGTGCTATAATATTGAATATAACTAAATGTTCCAATTTTAACAGTTTAATACCAACACAGCATACAGGCGATATCAAAATGAATACAGTTTTGTCATCGAATAATGACAATTAATTAAACAACATATGATTATAACATGTTATTCAATTATTATTTATCTTCGTTTTTAGAATATTCACGTAATTGTAATGTAATTCTGCATGTTTATAAGAGTAAAAAAAAGGCTCTTCCGTGACAATGTTTTTCTTCACATTGCCGTGACCAGGATTCGAACCTGGGTTACTACGGCCACAACGTAGGGTCCTAACCACTAGACGATCACGGCTAATAGAGACTGTGCTATACAAAACTTACTGAATGGATAAGCGCTCTATATTCATTTAAGCGAGTATTAGAAAGTAGTGGACTTGCAAACAAATTTAACATAGAATACATAAACTAATAATTTTTCTTATAATAAATAATGATTCACTGAGAGTATAAACAAACTAAAAAATATCTATATAATTACGTGTTATACACAGTTTTATACAGAAAATGTATAAAATATTTGTGGAACAGCATAAATGTATTATTAATCACTATCTATTTCAACATTCCAATGATTTACTGTTTTTGCGTTATTTTATAATTTA
This sequence comes from Amphimallon solstitiale, assembly GCA_963170755.1. Taxonomy (NCBI): domain Eukaryota; kingdom Metazoa; phylum Arthropoda; class Insecta; order Coleoptera; family Scarabaeidae; genus Amphimallon; species Amphimallon solstitiale. The sequence continues at coordinate 78,961,595 of OY720681.1, read as the reverse complement.
TATAATACACTCATATAGTACAAAAATACCGTATTAATACAAAAAACACAAAGTCGACAAAATAGTATCAGGAAATGACATTAGCTCAGTAATGGTCAGTTTCATGTAATAACGTCTTAAATGTTGTTAGTGTAAAGTTTAGTAAGCAATTCAAATATATTCAATTTGAAAATATGGAGTTTTAGACAAAAATGTGGCATGTAATTTTAATCCAGTTTCCTGCACATGCAGTTAGTAATTGGAAAAAAATGAAACATGCTTGTATTAGGACTTTTTATTATGAACAATACTACCAATACTACCAAAAATTTGTGTCCATCTAATACGTCGTTTTCGAAAAATATAATTTTATAAAAATATTGAATTTGTCACAAAAATGGGAATGAAAACTTTAAATTTAAAGCCTATACTATCTTCGGGGGAATACAAAAATGTAATAATATATAGTATGTTCCATTTAAAAAACTATAACTATGGTCAGCCACCAAGTTATGGGGCACTCTTTATAATACAAAATAAATGTTTCTAATGAGTAGCTATCATAGGAAAAAACTGCTACGAAATATTTTCTCATAAAGGCACAATATGCCTTCCCCAGGGATACTCCCTCTGTATATAAAAAAAATGTACATATCTACTTATAAAGGTAGATTTTTAACTATTTTCTCTAGACTTATATTGACCTAATATATCGAAAATACCATAATATGTCGCGCTTACTTAATTTAAATTTAATGGTTTTGATGTACTGAACAACCTTAAGTAGCGTTTGTAGCAGTGGTGGCGCATGGTTCAATACTTTAGGGTGCGCAACCTTAGAATAAAAGAGAGTGTTTTTGGGAAATCGGCGGAGGTGAAGCATTTTTTGGCGACCACTCACAAAAATACTTTTTTTAGGGTATCAAATCGTAGAAGTTAAAGGAACTTATTAAGAAATTAGTAAATTAAGTAACTTACCTCGCTGAGGGACATCGGCCTTGCCAAAAAATTGTTTCTATAGATAAATATATAATAAGTTTTATATTTCGCAAACACGTTTTGTATTGAAACATCTGCAAACATGCGAACCGTAAGAATAAATCGACAACGACTGCGCTAGTAGGTGTATTGAACTATATAAACAATGCCCTGGATGAAAAGAAGATAGCAAGCTTAAATTTATTAGACCTAAGCAAAGCACTTGATACGGTGAACCACAGTATATTGATTGATACACAAATTAGAATACTATGGAATAAGGGGCCAATCCTTAATATTAATTAGGTCCTACTTATCAAATAGGAAACAGACGGTTCAATGGAAAACTAATAAATCGCCTATGGCGTACCCCAAGGGTCGATTCTGGAACCTCTGTTGTTTATTGTCTATATCAATGATCTACTGGGGGTCTTGCGTGAGGTAGAACTATGCCAATATGCCGATGATACCACCATCTATAAGCATAGTAACTCGAAAGAACTGATGATACAATCCGAAGAAGCAATTGAAAGAATTGAATTGTGGTTCGCAAGCCATAAACTGAAATTAAATGTCGATAAAACACAACAATTAGTTGTTAAGACACCAGATGATGATAAAAGTGTTAAGTTTTTGTGTCTCACCTTAGATACTGGGTTAAAGTGGGGGAACGCATATAGACCAACTGGCGAAAAAACTGACTTCGGAGATCTATGCCATTAGGAGAATAAAATTGATAGCAACACATCAAGCTGCGGTACTTGCCTATCATTCCGTTTTCCATAGCCACCTCTCGTATGGAATTCAGTTTTGGGGCCCGTCTGGCGCAGCCAGTAGAATATTTATTCTTCAAAAGATGGCATTGCGAGCTCTTTGAGGTCTGAGGTATAATGATTCGTGCAGGGGTTCTTTAGACGAACCAAGATACATACTTATTTTGGCATCATTATGCATATATCATGCTCTGAATTACGTTCACCAACGCCTTCACCAATACGAGACAAATGGAATGGAACACCAATACAACACAAGGGAACGTAATAAATTGCGTATTCCGAGACAAAGGCTAACGATGACTCCGTGCAGTTTTCACTATTGTGGTGTAAAGCTATATAACCACCCGCCAGAAGACATGAAACACCTTAGTCACACATGCTTCTCAAAAGAAATGAAACGAATTTTAACAGAAAAGGAATATTATACTATAGAGGAGTATATGGGGGATACCTGGTGAATGAAGATAAAGTAGTCCATTTAACACCCTTTTGCGTGTTCATTGTTGTTGTCTGAAACAAGTAAGAGTGAAAGTTTTAAATTGAGTTTGCACACATTAAAAGCATACTCCCTTTAGTAGGTATACAGGTTAAGTTGTATTTCATATAAATGGGTAACTTAAGTGAATAATTAGATTATATCGCTCGCATGTTGATTTACTATTAATCTTCCTCTTTGTATTATAAGGTACTGGAATTTTAAAATAAAAACAAATAGAATAGTTTTTATATGTTAACGTCAAAAATAAAAGATACTCATCTTTAGATATGTGTGAGAGCCCTCTAATGTTGAATAGCTTGTAACAGAATTGACGCCTAATAAGGTAGATGTTAATGATCTGATCTTCATAGCATCTGTGTATAGGGGGTTGAAGCTCGTAGGAAGGCCAACATATACATATACATGTAATCTTGATCGGAATATACCTATTGGTAGCATAGAACAATTACTGTAACAGACATTAAGCGCTTTGGGGCTTTGTTTATAAAGAAATACGTATAGGTAGGTTAGTGAGTGACGTGTGTAGTTATAAATTTAACATCCCTAGACATAATTGAAAAAAAACATTTTATTATAAATAAAAATATTTTAGTGACGTTCTGAACCAAGAGATATAATATCATACGTTATAATGGGACAGAATTCTGTTTTATTAAAAAATATAGAGGGGTCAATAACATTAATTATTAATCTTAATATGTCATTCATTTTAAAGTTAAAATACGTTATTAGAATTGTTTAATTTATGGATATTACAGTGATTTAAATGCTGTTACTCTAATAGAGTTAGATACAAGAATTTATAAGGTTTTGGGAATATGATAATCGGGTGTTTATAAGATATGTGAGTAGAATTTGTTATAAATGTAATTTAAAAATAAGATTATTTTCATATTATATCCAAATGGGCGACATTTCAAGTATGCCTTGGAAAAATAGAAACAAGGGAGGGTATTATAGAATGATGCTACAAAAAGAATAATGAAGCTGAATTTGAAGACTTAAGAAATTATATTTTATCTTGAATAAATAAACAAATATATAAGTACCTTAGCGAATAATAAACCACAAGTATTAGTGCCATATTCTGAAAGTTACATTAAAAGTATCTCTCATCGTGGAAATTAAACATTGAGTTCCATTTGTGAAATCTTCAGCGATCTCATCGTACTTCTTAAGATTTGAACAGAAAACTTGCCTTCTTGTGCCAATTAAAGGATAAACATTATTCAGGAGCCACATCTATAAATATCCATTGGAATTTAGAAACAATTTCCCGAACAAAGCTGCATATATATTTATCTAGACAACAAAAGTATTTAGAGCTGGATGTGTAATATTTTTTGTATAAATTAAATTTCAAAATTCGGACCGGAAGTAACACTTTTACTCTTAGCGAGTAGCACTTTCTTCGAATATCTAGCAAAGTATGCATACTAGTACTTAGAACATAATTTTGAATATTTTTTGCATAAAACAATTCTTTAAATTGTATAATTTTAAACACTCATACGTATAAGATAGTCATGTGGTGGCCACACCTCATTATTTGAGATAAATTCTTCAATGACCAATTCAATCAATAGCGAGGGCAGTTAGTCTATTCTCGCTCCTTATACTTCTAAGGAAAGTTTTTATTCGGTTTAATGTTGAGAAACAATGTTCCGCTTCTGCGGTTGTCATGGGCATCGTAACAATTGCTTGCACTGTCCGTGTGCACTGATTACATGTGTACACGGAACAGCTTAAAATATCGAACGTCCACAGACTGTCGCGGGGAACAAAGTGTGCGGGCGGAAAAGGTTCCACCAATTAGATTTAATATTCACATGTGCAGTGAACGAAGCGGTGGACCGATGAAAGGCTCGCTTGGATATTACTTGGAACAATTTACATGTTGTCTTTTAATTTCTGATTTTTGTGTCTTTGACGAATCGTTTTTGGAATTAATATGCATGTTATGCTTTGTTATTATAAAATTATTTAAAGAATGATAAAATCTAAATATGTTCTTTTTAATAAGAATACACATTAAATTTGAGAGTGCACGTGCACATGTGCACTTATTGAGGACCCGCCACTGGTTTGTAGTGCTTTTAATGTTGCCATTAGGCAGATGTGTAAAGTATGAATGGTATTTTGCAATCGAATTGAGAAATATATTTACTGTTTGAAATATGTGTGGATATATACGAGCGTTTGTAGTTCTCCGGAATTGTAAACATATAATTCATGGCTTCTAATAACGCTCACTTTTACCAAATAAACAACATTACGCAATACTAATTATATAGCTGCCCATAACTGTCAATGCAAGTCCGTAAAATACAAATATCTTTCGATATTCCGCAGTCCGAATTTTTGTTTACTAATTAATCTACGTCTCCTGTTTTATTAATTCCTAATATAATTTTTCGCCGAGAGAAACTGCGTTCTACTTTATTCTTTTAGAAGTAACCACACATCCATCCATCTGTGCTTGCTTAATTTAGCAGAATGCACGCATGACCTATATCGAAAAATAACCTTGACACAAAGGGTATGTATGACTGACTCTAAGCTTTAAAATTAAATCCACCATTCAATTTGTCTTTTATAACTCACCAGGTGTTCTCACACAATACACCCTTTCCTCAACATACCAAAGCGGTCTTTGCATGCCAAATTTAATGAGAAATGCGATGGGGAAGGGGCGGGCGGGGGGGGGGAGTGAATATAATTGATATGAATACCTTTGTTTTTGTATTTTTTTGTAACGCAACTGAAATACAATGAAATTTGAATTATGCATTTTGGGAAGTCAGCCAGAAAATACGTTCAATGAAATAATAAGGTGACCGCAGAATAATAATGGTTGCATGTGAATGACTCACGAAAAATTATTCATAAATTCAGAGATAAATTTGCTGTTATTAATTATTTACAGATATCCCGACCACTCTTATTCTCTATTTGTGTAGCCTTTATATTTTTCAGTTTTTTATTCGATCTATATACATATATCTTTTACATCAATATTTTAGAACTTTTCTATATCATTTCACATATGTATATTTATGTCCATGTACTAACGAGCGATCAAATAAATCCGAAGTCGAAGTAGGTTGTGCACGAAAAAACGTATTTACTTATGCATTTGTAAATCGAGATAGCTTGTTATGTTCAATTTTATAAATTTTGTTCATTTAAAAGTCAAATGTCGTTTTTGACCTGCAATGAATAGATGAAAAGGTTAATTGCTTTAATGACTCAATTCTCTATATCTTCAACTTCCATACTCCGTATAGGACTCGCACCTTTAGGAAGCCGGGGTCGCCTTGGATTACTGACACAATAAGAGAAATACAGAGCTTGAAGAGGCAAGACCTTGATGGGATTATTACAAGTCTATTAGGAATCAGCTTTCTTATGCCTGTCGAAGGGAAAAACAAACTTTTTTCAATGATGCTTTGCGTCGTAATAACTCTTCGAGGGGTCTTAGGGGTGCAATTAAACGGTTTCATATATACAATAAACCCAATCTTGCAGATATTCCTCATCCACTGAGATATGTCAATGACATAAATCCAGCATTTTGTTACCATACCCATTGCTGACAACCCTGGTTTGAACCATCTCATAGAATATTACGAACCTAATTACCTTACTAACTTTGAAGAGTCTTTTTATTTTCGCCCGGTATCTCAGGATAACATAGCGACTATTATTTTTGGTCCTCTGGTCTGGTCATGATGGTGTAAATATAAATCTGATTCGTTATTGCTGTCCACTGCTATTGAGGATGTTTATCCTGCTTGTTGTAAAGAGGCTCGCGTTACTCCATTGGCCAAGGTGAAGACACCTTCGGATCTAAATCATTTGAGGCCGATCTCTCTGCTTCCCACAATGTCTAAGATATACGAAATAATTATTGCATGATAGTTGTGGATACATTTATCAGAATATGATATTCTATCTGTAAACCAGTCTATAGAGTCGATAGGCAAAAAAAATCACAGTTCTCATCTCTCATGAAAGCCTTTCATGTGATTAACCATTCGCTATTACTTGCTATTTTCCATTATATAGAATTAAGTGACGGCTCGGTTGAGTTATTAAGCAATTACCTCCGCAATAGATGTCACAGGGTACAGTTAAATGACGAACTAACGAATTTCCTATCAATTCACTATGGAGTTCCTCAAGGAAGTATCTCCGGGTCCTTGTTTTATATCATTTACACATCATTTTTGTACAAAGCACTAAAATTTTGTAACTATCATCACTATGCCTATGATACACGTATACAATATTACTCTTCCTATTCTACCGATGTCAGCGCTGCTATGGAATTAGTAAATGGAGAACTTAGGGACCTTACGGATACTATCAACCAACATGCACTTTCAATTAATGGAAGCAAATATTTGGTTGTTGCATTCGATGAGGCATCCGCTGTTTCAAATTGTCTGCCTTTTTTTGAATTTATCTATAAATGGTGATATTGTTCCAGTGCAGTCTGAATGTGGGAATCTTGGCATGATTTTGGATTCTAGACTACGCTTTAAACCACATTGTTTTGTACTGGCCTCTAAACGAAGAGCATTTTGTACCCTTAAAATGCTCTTTTCCCATAGACATATACTACCCAGTGACATCAAAAGTAATTTGTTATATGTGAAGCCTTGATTTTAACTAAATTTAATTATTGCGTTTGTCTATGGTAATTGTCTGGATTCCATTGACATCTTGAGAATGCAAAGGGTGCAGAATTCCTATCTGCGCTTCATTTATGGAATTAGAAATTTTCAGCATTTCTTATTCGTTTCTTAATTTGTTATAGGGTATATCACGACGAGATTTCGTTAGAACAATATAGAAAACTAATAAGAGTTGAGTTTTGAAATTTCGCAAATATTAGTTTCGCCTTAAGCTCTTTCGATTTAAAATAGTTTTGAATTTTTGCTTCTTCCGGTTACACCGGGAATGGATATCAACTTCCTTATTTTGAATAGAATACCCCATTTTTTATGATTTATTCGTATTTCCAACTTAATTTTAATGACAGTTTGTCTGATAACCTTTGCCTCTAAAGTTAGCCATTTTTGAAGTGTTTCAATTTTTGTAAAAAAATTGACAGCTGCAGACTATTACTTATAACATTTCCAATAATTGAATGCATGCTCATATTTAAAATTTTAGGTAATCATTTTGGAAAGTATACTGCGTCAAATGCGGTATTCTAAACTTTTCAAAAGTATACAGGCTGATCAGAAAACCATGTTAAACATTTCATCCAGAAAATATCAATATCTTGTTATTTTTAAATAGCAACCTACATTTTTTTCAACTTCATTGGATTGCACGTTCAAAATTAGTGGCAGTATGTATTTACTTCCCTATAACTAAACGTCTTAGTTTCAGAGTTATTTTGGAAAATGTATCAATTACTTTAGAGTTTTATTTTGTATAATCAGTTAGGCTATGGAAATTCATGTAAATAAATAAAAACAAAACAAGTCATCGTTTAATAATGTCCTAAAACATTTAAATGATAACTACACAATATCGAAAAGAAGTAGTCTTAATAATAGTTTCTAATAATCTTAAATAAAGTTTTCAAACACATCACCACCTTTTTCTAAACACTTTCTTACTCTTTTTAAAATGTTCGCACGCGTGGCACGCTGAATCATAGTACCGTCTAGATTCTTGAACGCGCCCTGCACTCTGGCCATCATATCTTCTTTGGTGGTAGCAGGTATACTGTATACTTTATCTTTAACATAGCCCCAAACAAAATAATCTAGGGGCGTAAAATCGGGTGATCGCGGTGGAAACCCTCGTATAAGGTCCTTCATTTCCGAACCACCTATCATAAAATATGTTGCCTAATACTTCTCCAACAGCTCTGGTACTATGTGCTGGTGCACCATCCATCTGAAACCATACACTATGAGCTTCTTCTGCGGACAGTGTATTTAAATTTAAATTTATGATGTTTCTTAAGATGTCTATAAATCGCTCACTATTTAAATTTTCTTCATAAAAATGCAAAGCAAATATTGTGTCATGTTTAATAGCACAAAATACATTAAAACTCCAAGACTCTTGGAAACGTCGTTGCCTAACAACTCGAGGGTTATCTTCGGACCAAAAATGGCTATTGTCCATATAAGATTTTTTGTGAAATCGTCGTCTTCATGTGATTTCATTAAAAACCACTCACAATACTGCGCTCTTGATACAAAATCAGCTTCATTAATTTGTTGAACAGGTTGAAATTTGTAAGCATGCCACCTGTTCTTTTTCAAAATTTGATGTATGCTCATTCTGGATGCACCTACTTCAGCTTCTGCGCATCCTTTAGAGAATTACTAAGATGTGCTGTAAAGTAAGCAAGTGCTATTACCTCCACATTTTCACTATTAACAACAGGTTTTCTTTTGGTTGTTTTCGGCAAGAATGATCCGAAAGAAATGTAATTTTTTAAAAGATTGCTTAAGATACTCTTGCTAGGTCTTGACCGATTTGGATATTTCTCTGCATAAATACGACATGTCCTGTCGATTACTCTATTACATTCACCATATGTTATTATTAGATTTAAAAAATCTTCGTTATTAAATCCAGATCGCGACATTATTATTATTACTCAAGTATTCAGAAACGGAAGACATAGTGCAGTGATCTTGAGTTGGGTTGTAAATTATAAATAAATAAGTATAATCAAGATCACTTCAAGGTTTTATTTAAATTAATTTTTATTTTATTTATTTTTATCATGATGTGTATATAAATATTCACTATATCAATAATTTGCCAAAATTTTATTTTTATTTAAGTAAAATAATAAAAGAATCGTAGTATAAATTTTATAAAGTCATAATATTAAAAGACGCATTAAATGTTACGTTTTCAATAACGAGAAAGTGTTTCCCGCACAAAGAATACTGGCACTGGCAAAGATCGACCGTGTGGCCGGTGAAAAACGATATTATTCGCCAGATGCATGGATGAGTCATAAACGTGTAGACAAATTTATATTCACATGTTTGTTTACCTTTTTCAAGGATTGTTAATGCGCTGTTTCCCCAAGTGACCGATAAGAGCAGCACCGTCGATATACAATTTTGGAGGTGGTATCGGTATATGCCGAAAATTGCCGTACGTTTTTATAAAGAAAATTAGGCATAAAAGGATGGACGGATAAAATTTCCGGGACAGCTGGTGCAAACCGCTATCTTTAAACAGTTTGAAAGTAGGTGATAAACCACTCCCTCCTCTTTTAAAAGGATTATTCTTAAAATCCGGACTTAGAATATTTTTTGAGATTTTTCAACACTTATAAAATTTTTAACAAGATTCAACACTTGTAATATTTTCTGTAATAACATGCAATGTGTTTTGCATTGAGATTTGTAATTATTTTTGAATAATTATTTATGTATGAGATAATTTTATTTATGAATTCGGATTTTGAATTTATTTAATTTCGTTTCTATTTTCTTTTTCTAGAGTGTTTTGTTTTGCATGTAGGGGTACTATGCCATACATTATGACAAAACATTCTAGTGATTGTAATGACCACTTTGGATAGCATAATCATTTTATTTTTGTATAATTTACTTTTTTCTTTTCAACTTTATTTATCATACAAAGGGATTTGGAATTAATAATTTTGTTTTATGTGTATATAGGATATATATATATATATATATATATATGTGAACAAGTTTTTGAAATTTATCATGGATGAGTTTGAGATTATGTACGAAGAGTTAAGGTGATTAAATAATATTTGTTATAAATGTGTGTATAGTGGTGTACCAAAATTCTTTGTCTGTAGTGGTGTTTTGTATTGGAATTTCACGAGAAGGTAAAGTTTATTTTTAATGTATATATATTATTTCTTCTTATCTGTATATCAAGTATATTTTTGTTGTACTTGTGCGTTCAATGTTAACGTGTTGGATAATACATCAGGAATGTGTGAAATGAATTAAGTTGTTATTTAATTCATAGCATGGAGTCCTGGTGAATTTGAAAGACACGAATTGGTCTTGGTGGTACTGCGTTTGGGAGCGAGAAAAGGCACCAGGCAGAACTAATCAGGGCTGAGTTAATTTATTGAATACGCAAAGACATTATTTTATTTCATTTTATTTATATAAAATTTATTTATATATATACCTTAAGGAGTGAGCACATTGTGGTGTATGTTCGGGTTGTGTCCGACGAGTTGAAAAAAAACATACTCGTAGGGTGGAACTTTGGGGTACCCATCTGTGTGAATTTGCTATCTGATGGTACTGTGTTGGGAGCGAGAAAAGACGCCGGACAGGACTAATTAGGGCAAAGCCATATCCTTAATGTTTATATTTTGTTCGCAAATAGTAAATCGCGTAAATTTTCGGTTATTTATATTCCAGTACAATTCATCATGTGTAATTTATTTTATTTTATTTAAAGATGTTGGTTGTTTACATGTATCTATAGCAAATATAGTTCATAATAATCACGTTCACATTTTTAAGACATAAGCTTTTCACGACGTTATGATTTCATTCACTTTATTTCTTATAATGTTTTATTAATTATGATGTATAAATTTGAATAATGTTTCAGATATTGTTTCTTTGTATGTAAATATATATATTTGTATAACTTAAAATTTTGAATTTGTTTTAATTTATTTTAATAAATTAGATGTTAAGATTTATTTTGCATTTTATTTTCTTTACCTGACCTGGAGATAATTAAAGAGCAGGAGAATCGATTGGAGAATCAACTCATATTTTCTGCCCCTGAGAGAATTATTTATTTTAAACTGAGCTAGTTGTATGTAAAAGTTTTGCTTAACCCACTTTTCAGCAGAAAATTCATTGTATCTTAGTCTAGCATAAGGCCTAGCACTAGGATGCGTGCTTGACTCTCAATTACACATTAATTGAATAAATTAAATTTATTTCATTTATATATAAATTTATAAGAGTCACAGCAATAGAAAACGCTGAATAGCACTAGAAAATACCTTACTGATGACAGGTAATATGATTGCAACTTGTTTTTATTTATTTACATGAGTTTCCATAGCCTAACTGATTATACAAAAAAAAAAAACTTTAAAGGATTTGATACATTTTCCAAAATAACTCTGAAACGTTTAGTTATAGGGAAGTAAATACATACTGCCCCTAATTTTAAACGTGCAATCCAATGAAGTTGAAAAAAATGTAGGTTACTATTCAAAAATAACAAGATATTGATATTTTCTGGATGAAATGTTTAACATGGTTTTCTGATCACTGAACGATTGCGCAACTGCATGCAACTCATTTCTGTCATATAGGTTTAAATATGTCCCCGCTCACTGCAACTAAATAATAGCGTCAAAATAACATTCGGCAGCCGGCTAGAAAACATGTCTTCTCCTGAAGCACAAGGTAGGAAAGACTTTTTAAATTTTGATTTTTGTGAATTTAATAGTTTATTTAACCAACCAGAAGGAGGCAATGCAGCATACGGAAAAAGTGATGGCTACCAGTTTTAAGGATTTGCAGTAAATTCTAATCGTTCATGTTTTACTGGCATTTATATCCCAAACAATTTGCCCTACACGAACAACTCATTGACATCGTCGACGCCCATGCCAAGCGATTCTTCACAATGTAGTAACCCAAGCAGCAAAATCACAATTTTAGAGCAGGATGAAAATATATATTTGCTAATGTAGAACAAGTGTGCATATAGTGATTTTGCTACTAGGGAATTCTATGAATCCAGTTTCTCTGATAGGCTGTTTTCATTTAAACTGAAAAGACTGTATTTACTTGTTACATAGCACAAAATAAAAATGTGAACAATAAATATTATATGGGTATATAATATAACATGTTTAGCATTACAGTTTCTTTATATTAATTATATTACTTTGTTTTGGTTTATTTTTAAAGGAAACTTTTATTTCCCAACTACATCGCTCGTTTTCTTTAAAGTAATTGCTTCTCTATTTTAATTTCCTTTCTTCTGCTTAGCTCGAGGGCACACACAGCAGTCAACTCAACGAAGTCTATATATAGTAACAGTGAAATTTATTAGTTGCTTGTGTGCGTACATCGGCAGTAGTGTTGCCAACCTATATATCCAAAAGACCGTAAGAAATCGGTAGATATCGGGAAAAATCGGTAGGTTGGAAATATAGAGGCAAACATTGTTACAGAAAAAATAATTTTTATTAAAAAACAAATGCAAAAAATAAAAAATTAACACCAAATAAACTAATTTTCGCTTGATGAATTCTACAAATTTTGTTTGTTCATATGAGTCAATAATTTTTGACTCATATGCCAAAATTGTGGCAACTATTATTTCCTATATACCTATTGCTTAGTTTGTAACAATCCTGTTATATTACGCGAGCATTTTGTACTGTCGTGGGTTGGCAACAAAAAAGTTCCAGTATTATCAAAAACTAGGAAATATTTACTTCCGTGAATTATCCATACTAAATTCACATGTCAAATGACAAAATCAAAATGTAAAAAATAAAGTGCAATTACTATATTTCTAAAAAATTCTTTCATATAATTCAACTTAAAACTAACCCTATTTCATTGACATTTATCACAGGAAAATTTTAAATAGAAAACCTAATCAAAAAATAAATAAAAAAAAGGCTTGCCAATTACCCTGTGTTCCTATATTAAAATCAGTATGGCCAACTCAGGACAGTTCAAAATGCTCACGATGTAGATTTTGTGTTTAATTTGTTCCGTTGCATGGTTTTCATTAAGTTTATGGAAGAGAATACTCTTTCTACATTAGCTGAAGAATGTGAGAAAGTTAGTATGTTAAAAGCAAAAGAATTTAAAACATTAAACATTAAAGACTCATCACCCAGCTTCAGTTTCTTAACATCTCGCCAAAAATTTTCAGCATTATCTGGAAATGACAGAATTTCGTCAATATTTCTCAATAACCGCCGCTCAGAATCAAGTGCTTGTAATTATCATTTATTAAGTTAGGATACAAAAGAGCCACTTCAGTAATAAAACTTATTGAACAATGTTTTAAAATGCTAGGATCAATAAAATTACATAATTTTATTATATTTCCTTGTAACGGAAATTTTTGAATAATTTGCCTACACGTTTCTATATAAAAATCTAAACAAAATCTTCCACACTAAGATAACAATATGTAAGCCGTTTATATTTACTATATTGAAATCTTATCATTAATAATTTTCTAAATAGAAATGATGCTGTAAAAATTCCTCCATTTACTATTTAACAAAAAAATACCTCCCTTGATCTCCTTTATTCTTAAATATCTGCCTGAAATTTAAAAAATCCTAAAAATCGGTAGATGAAGTGCTAAATCGGTATATCGGTAGATTACCATCTAAATCGGTAGGGTTGGCAACACTGATCGACAGACTAAACTATTTAGTTGCACAAATGTGCGCGGTTTAGTAGAAGGCTAATCAAACTGTTGCGCAACTGAAAATTGCATGTCTGTGCCTAGCCTAATAGTCTGCAGCTGTCAATTTTTTTACAAAAATTGAAATACTTCTCAAATGGCTAACTTTAGCGGCAAAATTTATCAGACAAATTATCCTTAAAATTATGTTAGAAATACGAATCAATCATAAAAAATGGGGTATTCGATTTAAAATAAGGATGTTGATATCCATTTTCGGTGTAACCGGAGTAAGCAAAAATTCAAAACTATTTTAAATCGACAGAGCTTAAGGCGAAACTAATATTTGCGAAATTTCAAAACTCAACTCTTATTAGTTTTCTATATTGTTCTTCCAAACTTTTTTTTTTAAATTTCAATAAAAATTACTTGTTTGTAAAAAGAAAATATTAGAAGTAACTCTTTTCGATTAATTTTAGTTGTGCTATGTGTAATTAAGTCAAGGCAACTCATATTTTTAAGTAGTAAATTTTAAGTACCTTTCACATAATACACAAGGTTTAGAATTTTTAACTTTTCTGAATGGTACCTATGTAATTCAAAAGAACATGTGTAGATATGTAGGAATAACATTTATTTCACGTACTGAAAAGATATCTCTACTAATTGAGCCCATAATAGGTATTTCATCATTAATTGTTATTTCGTAGTAACTTTTCAAATGTTGTAAAATTTTTAAAGAAAAATCGCCATATTTCACAAATAATTGAAAATCGACAAATACAAATAGATGTCGTTTAATCAGCTCTTCAAGGACTATCATAAAATCTAAAAGAATGCATAGAATTCCATTTAAAAAACATAATTTTGTGTTTGTTCGTCGTTGTCGAATTTAAATTGTAGAACTTATGATTATCTACAATTTTTGTATTCAAAGTTATTCCCTATAGTCGAATCGTTTTAGCAACCAACACGGCCAAAGTACGAACTAAAGACAGCGACTCAATACCACTATAAATTTCGATCAGCCAGAACAATTTCAAAACAATTATAACAAAGGTCAAAAGATAATTATGAGCAAAGGTCAAAAGGTGCATGAATATTATTAGAGAGTCCTGAAATGGCTTTTGTAGGTTATATTACTTGACAGGTAAAATTTTGCAACATCTCAAATTAGAAGCCATTTTAATTTAGTGGCGCATGTTGGTTGCGAGAGCGACTCAACTATATCTACATTATTCGATACCAATAATGGACTGGGCCGCTTCGTTGGGACACCCGGTATAAAATAAAGTACGACGACAACTATGAGAACATCTAGTATGTTGATTAGTTGACAAAATATTTTTGATGAATAAATATTTACTCAACGGAACTAAGATTTTCATTAATTACGCCGTTTAATACAATATCAAATAACTTTAAGTGCATTTAATTATATTGGATAGTTATTTCGACATTTTTCGTATTTCTAATGGCAATAGAGTCAGCGTGAAAATTCATGACCCACCCGTATATGCTGAACTAAAAAAGACCATAAAATTATGGAATATTGTTTACTAAACATATATTAATTAATTAAGAATTTTTGTGTTGTTTTCTTAAATCTAAGTAATAAGTATATTCATAACCTAAAATACCAGGAATTCTACTTTTGTATTGTGGTAATAAGTCGTGTTCAAGTTACGTAAATAGCTCATGTTCTGTAACACTTTCTTTGTGTTGGAATCTATATAAGTTGTCGGTCGGGAAGTCTAAATTGTACAACTTTTAACGTTCCCTTGAAACCGAAACTACAGACGTCGTTAATTTTGACGTACGACTGCTTCAAACTAAAATAAAAATGCCATAATATGTTAAAGGGATGATGTCATCATCTACATAAGGTTCTTGGAATAATAAAGCCTAATAAACACAAAAGTTACAAATGAGGTCATATATTTTATTCCAGACATTTGCAAATCGTGTATGCACCTGTGCCCATAAATGAGTGTTTAGTAACATTCGTATTTATTAAGAGATATGTTAAGAATATTTATTTATTGTTCGATTAATATTTATTTATTAATAGTGCACAAAACAGCAAAATAGTTATATACATAAGCAATAGTACAGTAAATCTGTCACGAAAAGTGTCTTTTTTAGAATTAAAATACGCCAGGCTATTTTATTTGATAAATTGTTAGTGGGAGCTCTGTCAAGTTGCCCCCCCCCCTCCGAGTTACAATTTATATAGTATAAAATGGGTGTCAATTGTGTACCATTTGTGGTCAATTATGGTGTTATTAATTTAATTTGTGATCTTCTGTTTTCAGAGTTATTAAAAAAATCGAGGGGGGGAAGGGTAACTTGAGGATTGGCCCCCAAAATTTTGAAATTCTTTTTAAAACTAGCTGCCCTCGCAAATCACTCCAATTATGTCGTATTGCGTTTTTCAGCCAACCACTCACATTCGAAATTATACCTAAAAAAAGACTGAGTCACATCCAGAATTGCAGGCGGCATTAACAAAGTACTTTGATAGAAGCGACACGCAATAATTTTCATTTCTAAATCCTTACTAAAGATATCAAGTTTTGCCATAAATGTTTTAATATTTTCATACATGGTTAAAACAATTAATCCTTGCTCTTGAAGTTCTTTATTCAGTTCATTAAAATGCTGAGTGATGTCGCATAAAAGCATTAAATCATTTAACCAATGTACATTGGATAATTCATCGAAACTATTGTCTTTTTCAATTAAAAAGAGCTTAATTTCATCTAATAACGTTACAAAGTGATTAAGGACTTGACCGCAACTAAGCCATCGCACGTTGTTGTATGTCAAAATACCAGAATAATTGCATTCAATTTCCTCTAAGAATTGTGCAAAAGCCGTTTATTAAGAGCTCTTGCGTTTATAAAATTGATGATTTTTATTACAACTGACATTACACTGAGAAATGTTTTTAATCCATGTTTCGCACATAAAACTTGCTGGTGTATTATACAATGAAATTCGATCAGAGAATGTGAAATATTTTGCTTAAGATACCGAATAAATCCAGTGTTTTTCCCTACCATACTAGGTGCACCGTTTATTGTTACAGAAACTATTTTCTGAAGATCAATATTCATTTCTTTAAATGCAATATCAAATTCTTTAAAAATATCAAGACCGGTACACTTCCCTTTCAACGTTTAGATTTATTAATTCTTCTTTCATTATATTTCCTGATTTATACCGAGCAAAAACTGCTAATTGTGCATAACCATTTACATCATTACTCTCATCTAAAGCAATTGAATACATTTCTGCATATTTTAAGTCGTTATGAAATTGCGAAAAAATATTTTTCTCTAATTCTATTACTCGATCCTTAATTGTATTTCGACTTATACGTAACTCATTTATACACTTTATAATCAAGTCTTTTTCTTTAAAATCAGCAAACAGTGTAGGACTACATTCTAAACACGCATTTTTTTTTTACAAATTCTCCTTCTGAAAGAGATTTCCCGTGGCGAGCAATGCAATGGGCAACTTGAAAACTAGCAGCTGTAATGTTGTTTTTTGGAATCAAAAAACTTTTTAAAACACTGCTTTGAGAAAAATTCTGTTTTTTCTTTTGTAAAAAATATGTTTTTCTTTCTTCATCTGTTGACATTCTGAGATTAGAATGCAACGTTTCAAAATGTCTTTTTATATTATACCTACATACGTGAAGTCACTTTTTCATTACAAATAACGCACATAACTATTTCATTCCTTTCAATCACACCATGTTTATCAAACCATTCAGCTTGATATGGTCTTGAACTTGTATCGCTTGTTTTTAATTTTTTAACCGCCGAAATAGTACAGGGCTACAATTAAAAATATTTATATTTAGAATACAATAATTTCAGAAATGTTGTTTATTAATACAAACACAATAATACACATTACTTTTAAATGCGTTCGAAATGGATGCCACTTATGTAAGTTCGGCACTGGTACTGACTGGTGACTGGTACATTCCCCCTTCCACTCTATGAAGCAACTTATGTGCGCGTCAAGTTCTACAGCACAGGCATCGTGATATGATCGAAATAGAAAATCAGCTAGCCCATGTCTACTTGGAAACATTTGTTTTTCAAATAAAAAATTAATTTATAAAAACCAATGAGTTAAAAAGCTTGCGTGGGTCAATGTCTGACCCACGGGTCATTTCGCCATGCCTGTTCTAAGGTTACACCTTTGCCAAAAATTCTACGTTTAACACTCTTTTTTGTTTTTCTACAGATTTCTACTGAAGATGGAAACTTAGTTGCTAAAATACGTATATAGATTTTTATATCATATTAATTTTTGTGGTAAGGGATTTTTCCTTTGCA
Source organism: Amphimallon solstitiale (assembly GCA_963170755.1). Classification (NCBI taxonomy): domain Eukaryota; kingdom Metazoa; phylum Arthropoda; class Insecta; order Coleoptera; family Scarabaeidae; genus Amphimallon; species Amphimallon solstitiale. The sequence goes on along the minus strand of OY720681.1, from coordinate 78,943,602 downwards.
TTTTGTTTTCATGTATTACTGCTATTGCTGTGCCCAATTTCAAATTACATTATTTATTTAAGTCTATTCCTGGAATGTAAACCGAACCCTACTTATGACCTTTCATTGGTTAATACTAATATGGTTTCAAACTGGCAGAGTGAACATTTATTACACAAAAGATGTATAACCCTAAATTAAGGTTTCTGGTTTCTATATACAGGCTACACAACTATAGTATTAGTAAACAATGCTTCTAGCAACTAAAGTTAAGGATATAATATATAAAACCTATCTGCATCGAAACAACATAAATATGTTAAATCTATTATTCGTAAACAATATAAGAACTAGTATTAAATATTTCTAATAATTATGTTTCAAACTGAGATACTAAAATATAACTCTAAAATAATGAAATCTATAAATATATTAGGATAAGCGCAATGACATGACGTTCATTATGATCGTTACGTCAATGCTTTAATTAATTTTTTGGATCTTAAAAAAGGACACAACCATATCTAATAGCGATCAAATTATATGAAAGCATAAATGCCAACGTTATAGTAAGAATTGATCATAAATATTACATAATAGGTTTATAAAATTGATTTATCGCTAAGTTATGTATACAAATGTTCAAGCAAGTAAATTTGCAATATTTGTTAATCTCATTAGCATAATCAAAAAATTCACAGCAAATTCATATATATTTATCGAACAGCAATAATTTATAATGTAATTTAATTATATTTATAACATGAATATGAGAATTAGAGATGCTGGGGCAGGTTGATACATTTTTAACAATGGTTTTTTTTCCTTCCAATTTATTAACGCAGAAAAATATCTAAATATATGTGACGAAAATATTATATATTTAACTCAAGGTATTAAATTATATATTTACCTTTAATAATAAACAATAATTTTGTAACGGGGCAAGTTGATACATACATGTAAAATTACATACAAGGAGCAAAATAACAGTCTGACCTGATAAGCACAGAAAATTATACGTAAACTGATAAACCTCCAGATCAAATTTGGCAAGTTTTTTATTAAAAATATGACCATTATTACAATACAATATTTATTTATCAAGAAACACATGGTACAATGTTTAAAGTTGTACAAACATTTGAGTACGTCAATAAAAGAAAATCACACATCTAAAAAAAATTTTTGATGGAATAAATACCTCTTTTGACCAAAAACCGGACCATTTCATGCTTAAATTTTGATTTTCCTAGCTTCTTGATTGACTTAGGTTTATTATATAGCCTCACTGCCCGACTGGATGCTACGGGACCACTAAGCAGTTGGTGCTGTTGAAGCACTTCTTGTTATTCAGAGACAAAAAATACAATTTGTAACAACTTAACTACATAAACTATTTACGAACAACAGCTTGCTCAAAGCAATGTAATTTATCAACACAGGGTATTAGGTAAATTTCATATAGCAGGGTTGGTATTACGTAAATTTCATAATGATAGTAATGGCGGTAAGGGCTCATTTACATTTAACATAAATAGCATACAAACAAACAAAAATTCGCCCGAAAATTACGTCAAGCTATTTGACAACGTTCTATGTACTAAATAAGGATAGTTATAGACGAATCATTATAAAATATCAAAGGAGGGTACTCCATAAGAGATGCTACTTCGATTCCTAGGTGGAATAGACTATATCACCTTATATTTCCGTGAAGTGTCCGGAAAATCATTTCTGCTAGTGTACATTGTAATATCGGATAATACCACAGGCGTACTTTTGTGTTTCATATACCACACGCTTGAATAATGATTTTTTAACTAGAATTTATGTAGTTGTTATAATAAATAAACAACCACAACTTCAAAACAAATGCTCAGAAGCACAAAACATTAAAACATAAACATAATTTTTAATTGTTTGTTTAAGCTTGTCATGTTCGAACATCCGTTACATGCAAATGCTAATACCAGCATATGAATACGAAATGTGTGTTCATATATGTATATACAAATATGTAACTAGCATTGTTCGCATTTAGTTTTGCATTGGCGCCTCTGATTAATTTACCGCAAACGCAATACCCACATTTTTGTCCAGTAGAAAGATTTTATCTGTATCTAATCGGGAACTATTTTCTATGTACAAAATGAATGACGGCGTAGCCATGTTTATAATTTGCATTTTTGAGTGGTGACTTAATGAATTTCTATAAATATTTTGAAAGAGTGTGACACATATGTGTTTGGATATTACAAACTCACAACCACACAGTGAATTATTATGTATGTACAATCCGTTCCTTATGTGGAGTCGCTACTCAATTTTCTTATGGAGAATTCTATACGAATGTCCCCCACAATACCACGCATGCCGATTAGAGTTACCGCAAAAAGAATTTGCACATCTTGAAGCTTTACAGCATACTCTACAAGTCCTACATCTCAGAATTGATAAAATTGGTTGGAAATTTAATACTGGACAATAAAAAAAGGGAGTTTTTTAACTCAAATAATCGTTTTCTATTTGAAGGGGCTGTAGAATATTTATTAAAACAATGATTGGCAAGAACAAAATTTCAATTTGATTAAAATAATAAAGTTAGAGCAACGGAATGATTCCAAATCAAAAACTTTTTCCATTACGTTATGCTGCGTTCGGCATTAGCTTGAACAGAGCAAATCAGCTGATGAACGGATGGTAAGAAGTTATCAAACCATTACTGAACGATACCGATTTCTACTAGAAATGGAGGCAAATTCTCATGTTGTTCATAACCTTAAAAAGGCCTAAAAATGTGGAAGAACCTAAGATTGTTAATAAACCGTGAACTGGAAAAAGAAGTAACAATGACCGCTGATGTTTTTGGAGCTTTATGTAATGGCAAGTATTTTTTTCTACTATTATAAATTATATTTCCATTTTAAAAGAACTAAAGAGTTTCTTTTTGTTTTACATGTACTAATTTTGTTAGTAAAATGTCTAATACGTCTGGTCATAGCGTAAAATTTTGTCTAAACTGGTTTGTATTGAATGTAAGCACAGTATCTTTTGCAAAATTTTATACTTTTGGGACTTGATTTTCTTCAATTTCATCCTCATCATCTGTCATCAAATATAATTTCTCGCCCAAAATTAACAATATTCAATATAATGTCCAAATCAATGTTTTACTCGTAATATGATTATAAGAATTGTAGACTATTTTGCAGGTAATAAAATAAATAAAAGTCAATGCCTGACATAACCATAACCTAGAAAAATGTTCATAAATCGATGAGCTCGATCAAAAAGCTCCGAGCTAAGCAAGCTCCCTTTTTTCGATCCATCACTTCATTACCCAACGCTTCTGATGTCTCAAACACAGGCCCATTTGTCATTGCCGAACAGTTTTGACGTAATTGATGAAAAAGAGTGTATTGCCGAAAGCAGCCATAATTAGCCACGAGTGCACAGATGACGCTACGTAGTATATATGACTAAATTATTAAAAGTATAAATACAGATTAAACAAACCAGATCGGCAACTACTTGATAGAAAAATATCCGAGAACTTCTATCCTTGTCAAACATGAATGAACGGGTACGAAGATGGCGCTAGCAGCATATGGGCGCGGAATTTGAAATGAGCTTCTTTTTAGAATATGTGTATTTAATACGTTACTAATGTAATAGAAAAATACACAAAACTATTGGACAAATCACATACCTTCAACTTTTACGTTTAAAAAATACAAATACTTAGATATTATTATTGATAGAAATATCTGTTTATTATACATTATTATTATTGTACTTACACATTATAATACATGACATCAATCTAACGCAATATATTCCTATGAGTTTATATTACACCACAGTTCACTAATTTTCACTCTGTATTTATTTAATCATAAACTCGCGATCAATATCAACTTACTTATACTTAATATGATTACAACAAGAAAGGATTGCAATAATACGTCAAATTTGAACATATAGCCGTTGATTGACGGAATAATATGTATTCCTTGAATTAACGGTATAACCACAACATAACAAAAAAATTCAAATGACGCTAGCCCCATCTCATCTCCATTCAGTTATTATGACAAAGATGAATTGATATTTTCATTTGCCAAACAAGGAGGGGTAATCTAGATAAAATTTGGGATTTAGACTGGTTTGTTTAGTCTGTGGTATGAAGTCGTTCACATTGCCTTAATTTACGTTAAGTGCGCAGGCGTATGAGCAGCTGGAGTGCCAATCAGATAGGTTCTAAAGCGGCTTTTTGTCATATAAATGGGGATAACTATGTACCAGATCAATTAAAACATCGTCGTTCATGGTAATACGTATAACACAGCTCCGTACAAAACAATAAAATATCTGTGGCAAATTGTACAGCAAATTTCGCAAATTTAGGTTATGCTTGTTTCAAATGACAGATTAGAAAATAAAAAAAGTACGCATATACAGCTTCACCATTTCTGGTGGTTGCTGATTGGTGGAACTAATAAACGTAAATTAAGGAGTTCCCCTAAGTTGAAGTTCGGCCTACTTAGTACAATGTTAATTTATGTTAAGTGTAATAATCTTCATTGTGGCCAGATACATAAGAAGCCATGTGTTTTAACTTTTGTTAATTTAGCTACTACCTTAATTTATGTTAAGTCAAATTTTCATCCTACTGAAGTGAAGGTTCATTTACGTTTTCTGACATTACGTACAACTGATTTTATAACAATATTTATAGCAGATACAAACACAAGAGAACCCAGCGACAGCTGACAATCAGACAGAGACTAAAGATACCAAAACACATTAGACAACTCGGCGCATATTACATACGGTGCATCGAACATAATATGTACACTAAGTCATAAGAAACCGTAATAATGCTTAGGTGTTTTTGTAATTCAGTATTCCTAGGTCCGAAATTACTAGAACATGCCCACCCGGCCTCGTCTGTTAACGTTAATGAACTGTAAATTACCCCCAGCGTATTTGTTGATTGTAACCTCAACCACTTTTTTATAGACTTGGGCAATCTTGTTATAGTACAGTCACAGGTGTTATCATTGCACTAGTACTATAGTAGTTACCACAATACTTCGATAACTGGCACTATTTTAATCATAATTTGTTGCACCCCATATTCTCATTTATGGACATACTTCTGACTGCATTTACATATTTGTTTCTGTCTTGTAATTACCCTTCGAGAAATTGAAAAGTGGGTCGCGCCTGTGTCAACTCCGGTAAATACAAGCGGTCACAATCAATTATAAATTCTATTACAGTTCGTGATGGAAATTACAAGCCCATAAATTAATAACCGATTACGGAATGTAATGTTATATTAATAAGTCTTTAAGCACGATTATTGGGCCGCGAAAGGTTTCGACCAGTAGTAATGGTACAATGACTTTCGTTTGCAGTGTTATTCAAATTATTGCAATTTATAGATGATTATATGAACGTGATTATGTTAATTAAGAAACGTGAATCGCATGCTGTATACAGAATAAGCTGTATAAACATTTGCGACTATTGTTTAAATGGGGCAAACAGTTTTGATTATATTACATTTATCTTTGAAAAATACCAATTACCATTCTATTTATTAAGGAAAGTTTGGTACATATGATTACTCCATTTGTCAAGGTTTTTATTAGTCCATATAATTATCATTATTTAAGAGAATCATATATTGTAGTCGTCTACGGTAATTAATTCTAAGTAAAAAATTTATTCCAAAGTTCAGAGTCGATAATCTAGTAATTACTATAATATAGTAATTATATACATTCATATTACAAATGGTCTTTCTAACAAAGTACATTTTTATATAAAAAATGTATCACGCGTGGTGTACCTTAGGTAGGCTTGCCAGACGTCCCGGTTTGACCGGGACAGTCCCGGTTTTCAGACAAAATCCCGGTGTCCCGGCCGGTTTACTTCACGTCCCGGTAAAAATTAAATTTGATTTTATAGATGACCAAAAAAGTCTAAAAATAATTAACTGTGAAGAATTATTTAGGATAATTACTTTGTCTTTATTTCTGTAGGTAAACCATAGCCTAAGCTTCAATTCGAATTCTTGTTCATCGATACTAATTTCTAAATTTTTTGAACCTAAATTCTCACTCGGAAAAACTAAGTGTCAGGCAATAGTTTTACATGTCATAGCTTCTTTAGCTCAAGAAGAGCTTAGGGAAGACTTGACCAAGTCAAACTACGTATCTGTAAGTATGGATGCATCAAACAGAAAGGATATAAAACTTGTGTCAATTGTTGTGCGCTACTTTAATTTTAATTCAGGTGTGCAAGTAAAGCTGTTAGATTTCAAATCTGTGGTGGGTGAAACGTTTGAAATTCTTACAAATCACTTATGCTCTGTCCTGTTGCAAAACGATTTGAACAAAATAGTTGGCTTTTGTGGAGATAACTGGAACACTAACTTCGGTGGTGTCAAAAGAGCAGGGAAAAACAATGTTTTCCATCGACTCAAGAATAGCCTAGGACGGGAAATCAATGGAATCGGATGTGAAGCACACATTTTGCACAACTGTGTGCAAACTGCAGTAGATAGTCTCCAAATCGATATTGAGACCTTAATGGTAAAGATTTATAAATACTTCCACATATACACAGTTCGTGTAACTAAACGAAAAGAATTTTGTGAATATGCCGAGATACAGTACCGTAAATTCATTCAACACGGGAACACCCGGTTTCTATCAATGATGCCCGCGCTGAAAAGAATTTTACAGATTTTTGAAGGTCTGAAAGCGTTTTTTTTATACCAAGAAATGTGCCCATTAACAATAAAAAAATTGTTTACTGATTTAAAGAGCGAGCTCTACTTGTGGTTTGTCCACGGACAGCTTGCACTGTTTAACGAGGCCATCCTGGTAATGGAAAAAGATAACACTACAGCTTTTGAGGTTGCTGAAGCTCATAAAGCTTTCAAAAGAAACCTGACAGAAAGAAAGGCTTCAAACTTTATCCCCATGGACGCAAAGAACATCTACAGTAATCTAGATGAGCAAGACCGTAACAGTGTGAAAAAACAATTTGATGGCTTTTATGAAAGATGCATTGCATACTTGGATCTCTGGGAGAAAAGTTTTGGAAACGTTGAACAGTTTTCATGGATCAATCTGACCAAAACAAATGCTGTTGATTGGAAAAACGCCGAAACTTCTGCTGAAATTATTAATAGCACTCTTATTGATGTACCCGATATAAAAATAAACAGCTGTTTGACGAAGTTGTGCTTGCTAAGGAGTATTTTCAGTCAAATTGGGAACAGTGGAAGTAAGAAGAGACTACCAGAGATGTGATTATTTCAAGTGAAGAAAAATGGCTTAGGCTGTTTGGTCACTTCAAGGAAAATCACATAGCAGTCCCCAATCTGATCAAGATTGTTGAGTATGCCTTCTGCTTACCTGGGACAGCAGCACCAGTTGAGAGAGTATTTTCTTTGATGAACAACGCATGGACTGATGATAGGAGTTTGATGAAGGTATCTACGGTTAAAGGCTTGATGATATGTAAAATTAATATCAGATTAGCTTGTGTAGATTTTTACAAGATTAAAAACAAAAAAGACTTTCTAAAAAAAGCCCAATGAAAAGTAAATGTAAATATTCTTCCGATTTTTATTCCTTATTCAAAGTGTTTCTTTTTACTTAAGTAACTTAATAAAATGTTTAAATTTATATGCTTATGTCATTTAGGTTCCTAATCGGTAACCATTTATTCATAGCATTGAGAATAAACTACCCTCTAAAACACTCTAAAAAAACCGAAAAGGGTGTGTACCCTTGAATACCCGCGACGCTGGGGGCATTCCGGTGTCCCGGTTGAACATTTCAGAAATCTGGCAAGCCTAACCTTAGGCATCTATAATTGGCCCCAATTTTTTTATAATTTATATAAAGAATGTACTTTATAAGGTTCGACACTTATAATTTTAATTATATATTTCTATTTATTATCTATCAATTAATAAGTTTAATAAATTAGGAACGAATTCATATGCATTTCTTTTACTAATTTTACAAATTTCAATTTTTACATCAAGAAATGGTCCCCACGGTAATACTTCTTACGTGTTTCAGGAAAAGTTTTCATAGATTTCCAGATTTCCCGAAATTTAGGGTGGAAAGTTTTGAAACGAACAGCCTGTATATACAAACATAAACAGAGTTATTGTCTTCTACAATCGTTGATATAGATTAAAGTATATTAGATTAGTAAATGTACGTATTTTCTTTAGATCCCATAGGTCAATGAAATTAACTCTTACGTATTTTATAGGTTAAATATAAACTTACTTTCCATTTCTCAAAATATCACCAATGTATTATTAAATGAGTTCTATTCATACATAAAAATGCAAACTTCATTGTATGGGGTGTTCAGAAAAATTCGAAGTTTACTCATTTCTTATATGAATATAGTCAAAAAATCATTTATCCTAACTTAAGTCCATGATTTGTATTAAATATTAAATATCATAAATAAATATATCAATTGTTGTCTGTTAATAATTGACATAATAAATACTCTATGTCAGATATGACTTCAAATTTTCAAGGATTACTTTGACTTCGAATATTCCAAACACCAGTTATATTCACAAGAGAAATGTTTAATATAACAACAAACAATATTTACAAATTAAATGCACTAAATATGAAATTATCGATTTTGGGTTATTTCATAGATAAGCAAGCAATAATTTGTTTATTGGTTTGTAGATTAGACTACAATTTGTAATCTAAAAGGTTGTTTATTAAATAGCATAATTAATTCAATCAATGTATGTTCTATAAAATAATATCAATATACATATAATCTCTTTTATGGAAAAAATGTATAAACTATAAAATAATAAGGAATAGACAATGATGAGATGTTATCAATAACATGAAAAATAATACATACAGATGTGTCAAATACCATTAGGCATATAGATTCAATGTTTACGTGCGATCTATACGTATGCATGTAACACGTGGCAACGTGGTACCCCTACTATCCGTCACCAATGCCGGCCACAACCGACACCACAACGATTTTCTCCGATTCCTATTCTTCCCACTACTCCCCACCCAGATTTTACATTCAGTGTTTAGCTGCGAACACGTTACGGTGTGCAATAAAAGCATTCAGTGAAATTAATTTATAATGACTCTCTATATACCCGCTGAAAAGCTTCAGATAGTAAAATGGTTCTATGGTAATAACTCTGCAACAACGTGCATAAATATGTTTGGCTGACTTTTGCACACCGCCCTGTAACTTGCAAACAAACAATTTATAATATTATTAATATATTTGAAAAATGTTTCTGTCTGAATAACTGCACGAAATGCAAACCAAGAGAGATATCCCCACAAAAAATTGAGGAAAGTGAACGGCGGGATGTATTAGTTTGTAGTATTGTGGAAATAGACAACACGATATCAACTAGAAGTGCTGCAGAGAATTTGGATATAAGTAAGAAACATGTTTGACGTATTTGGAAACGTAATGGTTTGATGTGTTTTAAGTATTCGAAAACCAAAGAAATATTTCCCGAAGACCATTTTCGAAGAATGGAGTTTTGTCAATCCGTTATGGATAAGATACATCGAGACGACAATTTCGTTAGAAGTATTTGCTTCACCGATAAGTCAACTTTTCCATTGCACGGAAAGCACAATCCCTCTGTTCTTCGATATTGGGCTACGGAAAATGAACACCGACATTTTGCAAACCTCACCCAATATCCTCAAAAAGCGAACGTTTGGGCAGGTATTTAAGGTGGCCATTTGATAGGACCGTTTCTTTATTGATGGTATATTAAATGCTGACAAGTACCTGGAATTATTGAAAATTCAAATGCTACTCGCCATTCACAACACTTGAATAAATCAGGAAATCGTTTGGTTTCAACATGGTATCTGTCTAGCACATAATGCAGTCAGGGTAAAGGAATTTCTAGGGAATACTTTCCCTGGCCGTCTTATTACTGGAACGGGAAACATCAAATGGCCTCCGCGATCTCCTGATCTATCTCCAAATGATTTTTTTTTGTGGGGATATCTAAAAAATATTGTTTATACCCATGAAGCTGGTAGAGCAGAAAACATAGTTGCCTTGAGAGAAAACATAATTGCGGCTGCTAATTCAGTAACTGCACACATGTTAGAAAAAGTAAGAGTAAATTTCTACAACCGCCTAGGGCAACGACTTGCTGTGCAGGGAGGAATTTTTGAGCCCCTTGTATAGTTTATTATTATTTTCAGAATCCTTTTTTATTTATTTTATGAGGATTATTTTTTTTATTTTATTATGGTTATTTTTTAATTTTATTAGAATTACGCTTTTGTTTGTTCCATGCAGCGTGATCGCAGCTTAAGAATTCTCTGCATTTACTGAAAGGAAAAAGAAAAACAAATCCTCGCACTCGTAAATATTATTTCTGAACGCATTACAAACACCCAAGTCGGTGGCCCAATAGTTACTGCTAACTATATTTGCGAGATAATCGTTGTGGCATCGGTCGTTGCTGGCATTGGAAAGGAAAGTTGGGTACCACGTTGCCACGTATTGCATGCATTTCTAAATTATGTTGTCATGAATATGCAAAATGAATAAATAAGTATATACAATATTGAAATACTTTGTGATATACGAGACTGGGGCTGTAGTACAAAAATGAAACATTTAGTTAGAAAACTTCAACCACTATCTTTCAAAGTACTCTCCATTATGTGCAATACACATAAACATCTGAGAAACCAGTTTTGAAAGTCTTCTGTACCCAATACAGCTGAGCTCTAAAGTCAACTCAAATTTTCGACCTCTCAATTACTTCTTTGACTTTACGAAACAAATGGAAGTCGCACGGAGGAAGAGTAGGTGAGTGTAAAAGGTGAACCATAAATTCCACCCCCAATTCTTCAAATTTTCCAACCGATGTCTTGATAAAACGGTCGTTTTTTCTTTAATTTTGCCTTTAGGTTTTCTCGAATCACATTAGAATAGTACTCTCCTGTTACTCTATGTTCTATAGGTAGAATATGATCATAAATAACGCCCCTTCATCAATTCTATCAAAAAGAAATTAATTGCATCACCTTACCGGCTCTTCTCACATTTTCCGCCTTCTGCGGTCTTGGGGTGTCTTAGTGCTTCCATTGCATACTTTGAGAGTTTAATCTGGAGTCGTAATGATATAACCAACTCTCGTCACATGTAACCACATTGTTTAAAAACTGTGGATTATGTTGCAGTTACCTTTTCCACTGTTGACAAATTGTTACTCGATTGGTTTTTTTCATAGGTCATCACTTTTGGTATCCATCTTGCCGCGATCTTCCGGCATCTTAAATATTCATGAATATTTTTTTAAGTGGAACTATAAGACAAATGGACAATGTCAGAAATTCGATGTATGCCAATCCGTCGATCATTTTGGATCAAGTCGTTAATTTCGGCAATTTTTGATGGTGATCGCCCGTGTCGTGGTTCATCAACTGGGTATGCACTTTTAATCATTTCAAAAGTTTCAGTTGGCGTTTTACCCAACCGATCACAAAATTTCATCGCATATTTTTGCTTCACTCTCATTTTCTCGATGGGTACGTCAAACACTGACAATTCAGTAATTAATTTGTAATAAACGTCAAAAGTAAATGCAAAGCCTACTTGCAGATAAGTACATTAGAAGTGGGGGTTTCATGTTCTATTCTTTGTGTTATGAGATTCTGGTTGTGAAAGAATTTACAGCACAAGTCTCGTTATATTTTAATATTCGCTCGTACGTTAATGTCCATATCGTATGATCTATGATTTCACAACATACATTCAGCCCAACTACGTATCAAATATGTTACAGTAACATAACATAAGTAATGTTTTGCTAACGATAAAAATAAACGTACTAGGTAACAGGCAATGTTAAATTTCATACTATGTTTACGTTACCGTTCACGTTAGGAATTTGAGTTAACAGAATACATTCGGATGTCATCGGGAAAACTGAAATAGTAGTATACATATTGCATGAAGTTAAAAAAGGATAAATCACCAACTCTTTATATTAAACATAACCTTATTAAACAACAGTAGTGCTAGCTTATAGAGAGTTTTTCTATCCTTTATTTTCTTAGTTTTAAAATGAATTCTAACCTTCTAAAACGTTTGAAACGAACCACAAATGCCCAATATGAGGAGCTATTGCAATTTTTAGAGCAGAACAAAGTTTTAATTTACGGAAAAACTAAACCGCAAGAAGCAGGAAACGTTAAGAAATTATGGGACAACTTCGCAAAATACATAAATCCTATGGGTTTAGGACTTATAAAAACAGGCGAACAGTGGAAAAAAGTAAGTACATTATTATAATTTTATTATAAAGCGAATAATGAGCCGTGCAAAATAAACAAATTGGAATTTTATCATATTTGATTAAACGTTGCTTAGTTATTTCGAATTAGAAACCTACTTTTTAAAACCCCAAAAAGCATTTACCTATGATATATATATAAATTACCGCTATAAACACAGGATACTCAACAACTAAATTCTCATGTATGTACATAATTTGAATAATCATACCATTACTTAACTACAAAATTTATTGTTTAACTTATTGACATATCAAAACTATAAACATTTTGTTTAATAGATTTTTGTGGAATGGAAAAGTAATGTCAAAAGAAAAAGCAGAGAATCAAAAATCGAAAGAGATCGCCCTGGTGGCGGTGGAAATCCAGCCAAGAAATTAACCGATCTGGAAGAGAGGCTTCTCAATTTAATTTCGAATATACATTTAGGACTAGAAGAATTACCAGATCGTCTTGGCTCTGCAAACCAACAAGTGGTAGTACAAGAAAATAGCAATATAGGTTGTGATAGAAACATTTCAAATGAAAGCCCTACAGAAGAAGTGGAAAAAATTTCAAAGTTGATTGACAATATGAGTGAAGCGGAAGAAATTCCAAAGTTGATTGACAATATTAGTGAAGTGGAAGAAATTCCAAAGTTGATCGACAATATTAGAGAAGCGGAAGAAATTCCAAAGTTGATTTACAATATTAGCGCAGACGAAATAATGATTGAGCCAACTGATCAATTGCTTGCTTCCGAAGACACGATTTCTAAAGAAATAAAAACAAATCCACTAACTACTAACAATAGAAAGAGCAAACAGTGCTCAGAAAAAAGATACACAAGTGGTTTTTTAGAATCGGCTGCGAATTCATACAACGCAGCGCAAGATATGCTATACAACGCCGCAGTAAAAAATGCAGAATCAGTAACTTATCTTGCTGAAGCCATCAACAATTACGTCAAGGTTCACAGGGAGCATTTGGAAATAGAAAAACTGAGAGTAGAAACTGAAGCTATAAAGGCACGAGCACAATTAATGAAAGCCAAGACAGAATTAATGAAGATGGAAGAGAGTTTATTCGAAAAGCACTAGACTACTAGGTTACTTTATAAACACATAAGAATTTGTTCCTTTTTTTGTTATATATCTTAAGCAATATTTTTTTTAGTTCATAGCTTTTATACGTTATATGTAAATACATAATAAATACTAAAGTTAATTGACGGCGCTAAAAAAATTTTTAAAAAAAAATATGCCACAATAATTATTATTATTATATAAAATAATTTGCGAATAAAATTTCTCTACTTTGGTCTAAATTCTGAATGTCACGCATTAGAAATAAATTAATTAAACCATCAAGCGCCATGGTTAACTTCTTAACGACACCCTCATAGCACTTGTTACAATTCGACCGTTAAGGAAAGATAAACGGAGGATGATAACCATTTACGTTAAACAATATTTAACTGTTACACGATACATGGTACGAATTTAGGACGTTAGCCTAACAGCCATGTTAAAATCTTATTGACGTGTATGTTACCTTAACATACATGATACATAGTTGGCCTGATTACATTGTGTTATTACGTTAACGGTTTGAGTAATGGTTATGAATTTTTGGATACTTATTTAGAAAACTATAGCGCTTCTATAATGGCACTCGCAAAAGTTTGAAATTATAAAAGCTTTTCGAAAAAATGAGCACTAAAGTTGTCTTTGGCAAATTCGTATACTGAAAACATTACCATCTGTGAAAAAAAAACTATCGAAAAGGTTTTAAAAAACAGTTAGAATTGAAATTTTTAGTGTATCACTAATTAATAGTAAGTGAGTAATGCACTTGGACCTCTGCGCTGACAACGTGGATAACCGGGACTTACTTATTGACAATGGTTGGGACGCTGCATACTCAATCCGACCTGGCCTACAGGGAGACATCCCAACTGAAATATAAATATTTGATAAATGTTGAAGTAAGTAATCAAGTCCTGCGTATTCGAATAGAGAAAAGAACATTTATCACAGTTTATCTTAATAAATTTGATTCCATAAATATACTATATGGTGTATTATTTACTCGGAGAATATTTATTTACGGATCATATCAATGTGGAATAAGACAAATTTTTGCGCTTTGTGTGCGCTCCCATGCCATTTCCTCGTTTCAAATCTATACGTCTGATTTATGAGTATCGCAAATGCGACACATTTCCTATGCAAACAGCGCGGAGCACTTTAAAAAATCACCCGTCACATTTTACTATGAACATTATTCTTACGGATATTAGAGCTTATATTTCAATAAAATCTACGGTTATTTATTAGTCGTCAACTGATGGATATAAACGTGTTCCAGTTTGAAAATTGAATTTGGGTAACGTTTATTATTTCAACATCCGTTTGGTTCTATACAATAAATATATTCGGCAAGTGCTCGCCTCCTGTTGTATTGATACGTCCAGATTGAGATGTATACGATATACGTGTATGAATATTTGTATTATCCGTGATTATTAAAAGGGAAAGTTTGGGATACTGTTTACTGTAGTTATATAAGCAAGCTTTATTTATATCCTCTCTATGTACTAGCATGCGAAGCATCAACAAATTATTAATAAAATTTAAATTATTAAACTTCTCGCATGAATAGATATGTCTAGGTGTTTCCCCTACACCACAGGTCCCCAAACTTTTTTGTCTGGTAGACCACTTGATATTTTTTTTTATTACTTTTCCACTAGGGATGAGGATGAAAAAACAAAAACTTTCTCGCGTTGTTCCATAATACGGGATAAGTAACAGGTATGTGCTTTTGAAGGCAGAATTGAAGATATCCATTTCTAAGCCGTACCATAAGCTCTTCGTTAGTGCTTATTCATAGCAGTTCCTCTTGTAATATGACATCCGTTTCTTCAATGTCAGTTATGTCACCATATAGATTGATTATCCATTGTGGTATTACCATAGTCAAAACATCTTAAAACCCAGTTTCAAAATCTGAATAAAGGGCATTTAAATGTTGAACGTGGGTTAAAATTGGGCTGAGCTGGGAAAATTTGCACCGTTCAATGTTTTGCTTCATTAGCTTAATTCTGGCAAGAAGCGCTGAAATGATGGACTTTTTTTAATCAAATTTATACTGTCACCTTGTAACTGAAAGTTAACCTCATTAAATTTCGTAAACAAATCTGTTAAATAGGCAATGTCTGGTTTCCACTTGAATACCTTTTCTATTAAAATTGAATATTTAGCATCCAGAAATTCTAGCACAGATAAAGTTGCAGGTCTAGCTAGTTAAAAAGTTAACACAGGCTACAATTTACCGCGGAAAAGTTCATTTTGAAAGTTCCGTCCACTGGTGTTTGGAAGACAATTCTCCTTTCTCTATAGCTGAGTTTTCAAATACTCATTGCAAATTTACTTTTCTGTCCATAGAACATTGTTTTTCAAATCTAACAACGGTAAATCAAATTGAGCTCTATCAATGGTTGAGAACGGTGTAAAATTCAACTCTCAAACTTCGCCACCAGTAGCTCTGTAGAAAGTGATAGAGAAAGCTTTTCAAACCTAAAATCCTTAGAACGAGTTTTAAAAGACTCTTGAATTTTTACAATAGCTGTCACAAAATATGCACTGTTAATATTATACAACTTGAATTGTTTCTGTAATTCCTTAAAGCTTCAGAATGTAATAAGTGTCTATTCTCCATGTCTTGAACAAAAATTTGGATTGTTGTTCTAATGAACGTATCACTTCTAAACAAGTGTTTGCAATATTCCTCTCCTTAAGGTTTTTATTCAACTTGTTTCATTGTGATGTCTTATCAACGGAATCATTATTTAACTGTGGATATTCAATTCCTTTTTCACGTAGGAACTTTGCAGCCACTCATCATGACGTAACTGTGGATATACAATTCCTTTTAAATGTTGTGATATATTCTAGGCGCGAAGCGATACGTTTCAGTACTGAACCTCTGGACAGCCAACGCACTTTGTTATGCAAAAGATGATCAGAATATTGGCTATATGCTTCCTGTAGTAACCCAGAAAACTGTCTGTGAGAAAGTCCTTTTGCTATTATTTGGTTTACTATCTTTGTGACTAAATCCATCGCAAACACAATCTCTTTTGGAAGCATCTGTGCGCAAAGTGCTTCCTCAAGATTCACCTTTTCTTTGAAGAGTGAAACTAAAACTTTGATTTTACCCGTTATGCTCCATCTGTAGCAATAGAAACCAATTTATTTAGATCGATTTCATTTGTCGTCAAGTTGTCCAAAATAGCAGTACATATATCTTCACCAAGAGTTTTAACCTTGAGGGGCAGTAGTGCTAATAATTTTTCACGAAAACCTCTTTCGGATGGATACCCCGCTACTAGTGAAACTTATGCTACATCTTTTACATTATATGACTCATCTCACGCAGCAGAAAACGAAATTGTTGACTTGTTACATTTTTCGCTATCTGAACAGTTCTCTTGCGAATGGTCTTTGTTGACATTACGTCATTATTATTTTCAAAATCTTGAAAGAGGTGATCAGCTATACTTAAAAAAGCAATTTTTAACATATTCTCCATCGGTGAAGGGTGTCCCATACTTGGCTATATCCTGAACAACAAAACTGGCTGCGGTAATATTAGTAGGAGGCTGCATCCAGCCGCTAAAAATGATGTTGATTTTTGCATTCTCCGACGTAATTCTATCATGGACTTTCTAACATAAGATTCGTGCTTTGTAAACAAATTATTCTGATATATCAGATTTAACAGTATTTTTAATTCTACACAATCAAAAAAAAAAGTAATCATTAAAATTTGTTTGGCAATGGCAATATTCCAGCTAATTTTTCAATACTATTAAACTACTCAAAAGCCATGCGTGTGATTCTACTGAGCCGCATGCGGCTTGCGTGGCACAAGTTGCCGACCCATGGTTACTAGGTTCTTGACTGTCATATCCTTATCGGTTTGGTCATTCGACATCGGCTATACTTTCTAGTCTATTGATAATGCCTATGATTATCCTCCTGGTTTTTACTATTACTACTAATTCAATACATATTATTATATGCGTATACATACAGTAATTGAGTCGTCTAGTTCCAAAACCCATTAAATCCATCTGAACATATTTTTCAGGAAACGCGAAAGTTTGCTATTAGTCACAAAAAAAGGATATTAGAATTCTGACTATAGAAATTGGTAGGTAGTGACATAACACTTACCAGGGCTTTTGCGGAAAAATCCTACTCTAATAATCTTTTGAAAAGCTGTAAAAACTTCTCGGATTTAGCTGCTTTTGGAAACTAAACTGAATTTAGGGCATTTTAGTTTAAAATTTACATGGATTTAGTTGTTTAGGTTTTTTTTTGTGACGTTAATGCTTAAAAATAAAAAATAAAATGGTAATGAAAAAAATATTTGATATCTTATTCAGTGGCGTAGATAAGGCGCCCGCAGAGCCCGCAATGCGGGGGGGGGGGCAAAAATTCAGGGCCCCGCACTAGTAATGAAATTTACAAAACTATTTCTGTTTTATCCTTCATGTATAAAAAATGTGTATGTTATTTTATATGTACTTGTTTTCTAGTGTTAAAAATTATAACAGTACGTGTATTTGTATTTCTTACTCTGATAACGTTCGTCCAGTTTTATTCTTTTATTGTTCGTATTTCTCTTTCAGTTCCAGGAAAATATCACATCTGGTATTGACAATTTGCTCTTTCTTTAAAAGAAATGAAATATCTCTACTTATATAGAAACCCACAGTATGACTACATTTCTGCCTTAACACAGGTCCATATAAAAAAACCTTCCTGTTTTTACCTAACTTTTGACCTGCACATTCTTACAGTTTTACAACAGATGTCACAAATGCTTTCTAACAAGTAGGTAATATATAGTCCGTATAAAATTCATGAGCTAAAAAAAAATTGCAAATTCATTAGAGACAGACAACGATAATAATTTTGCATTTTACATGTACTATGAAGTTATATGACTATGTTATGCATATAGATTGTAGGTACATAAACTAATACATAAAACTTGAAATTACGAAATTATGAAAAGGCACGTTTATTTCATAAAACTGCATTTGCACATTTGGTTTAATGACCTAGTTGTAAAAAAATATTTTACTGAATAAATACGAAAAATTATTTCCATTCCTTCAGTTTTATTTTAACAGCGAGTTTGTTCGAATTGTGAAAATAAATTCTATTTGTATTAGTGCATTAACTTTTGTGACGAATTAGTGATTAGCATATGTACGCATACTAATTTAATTTTATCAAAATTTAACTAAGTAAATTAACGTGTACCAAAGTGTATAGTTCGAAGTATTCAAAATAAGATGAGCGAAAGAAAATATATGAGTGGTGCACAAAAACGAAAATTGAAACAAGAAAATGTTGTAAAATTGCGTAAATTACCGAAGATTAGCAGTTTTTTTGAAAGTGCTTCAACAGCTAGTACATCTGCATCAGATGAAAATGTTGAACCATACGAAAATGTTATAATCGAACAAAAATTAGATATAGTTCTGGAAAAAAATGAAATCGATTGCAATCAGGAGGATTCAACATATTTTAACACCGACAGAGCCTTATTTTCGGAATCACTTTCCGACAACTTAAAAAGAAAAATTATTACTGCAGGGCCAAATAAGCTATGGGACCGTTTCCAAGGAATAAAGACGATAATAGAGCGTTCAGTAGTGATTATTATACCATTAAAACTAAAACTGGTCAAAAAATCGATCGCTTTTGGTTATGTTATTCCCAAAAGTTGAATAGTGTTTACTGTCAACCGTGTTGGATGTTCTCTAGTAATGAAGCATCAGTAAATTGGTGTAAGGGCACAATTAATGACTGGAAGGGTTTAAGTAAAAAAATTAAAATCCACGAGGGAAGTGATGCTCATTTGCAAGCATGCATAGTTTATAGTACTTGGGAAAAAAACAAAACCATTGATAGTCAAATAAGTGGTCATGAAAAAATTAAAGAAGTTTTAATAAGAATATGTGATGTGATAAGAACATTATCAATTTGCAATATGCCATTACGAGGACATCGAGAAAATGTTAAAGAAATTGGAGCAACTAGTGGTAACTTTTTAAATATTATTGACTTGATAGCACGTTATGACCCTGTTCTAAAAGCTCATTTGTCAAGCACTAATATTCGAAACAAATACTTAAGCCCCGATATTCAAAATGAAATAATTGTACATTTGGCTAAAACCGTTTTAAAAAAATTAACGAAAAATATTAATGAAGCTCCTTTCTTTTCCCTTATAATTGATACAACACAAGACATATCCAAGAAGGACCAACTAAGTCTCGTTATAAGGTATACAAGTATGAAGAAAAATTCAAATAAACAAAACACTCTAGAAATAAAGGAATCATTTATTGGATTTGTAGAGCTAACCGAACAAGATTCACAGAGTTTAGAAGCTGTTGTTCTAACTACTTTAGAAAATTTTCAAATTAAAATAGAAACTTGTCGAGGGCAAGGATACGACGGGGCTGCGTCTGGAAAATATAATGGTTTACAAGCCAGAATTAAGAATCGAGTTCCTACAGCTGATTATATTCATTGTTCAGCTCATAATTTGAACCTAGTCTTAAATGATTCTGTCAAAAACATCATTAAACTACAGAGTTTTTATGATCTTTTGCAAAGCATTTATGTGTTTTTTAGTGAAAGCTTGCCACGCTGACATGTCCTTCATCAAGCTGCACCACATGGAAGTAAAATTAAGTACACACTGAAAAAGCTGTGCGTAACAAGATGGTCTTCTAGATTTGAATGCTTACTGTCAATAAAATATAATTATCAGTCTGTAATGCAATGTTTGTCAAATTTTATCCTGGTGTGCAAGCAAAATGACAGAAATGAAGCAAAGTCTCTGCAGAATAAAATGGATAATTATGAGTTTATTCTATTGCTAGTTTACCAGAGTAATATCCTCGAAACTGTTAATTTAATTTCAAAGCAACTTCAGAGCCCTTCATGTGATTTAGAAGAGACGTGCAAACTGCTCAATAATGGTCAAGAAAATTTGACAGAACTGCGACAAAGTTTTGATAAATTAGAAGAAGAAGCTAAAAATCTAGCAGAATCTTGGAATATTCAGCCTATGATAAAATATAAACGCCAGAAGAGAATTAAAAAGTTTTTTGATGAATGTGAAAACGACTGTGTAATGCCTAACCCAGGGGTTCTCAACCTTTTCCTATTTGCGACCCAATTTTCAATCACAATTCTCATCGCCGCCCCCCCCCTCCAATAATGTTCACTGAAATCGTGCTGCAATTGTAATATTAGTCTCTATTTAATTTATTTTTATTTATTTATTTAATTACTCTTTGACACTAAAGCTACACTACGACCTTGATAACCAAACTTAAAAATTAGTTTTGTACTGAAATCTATTGCAATAAACGCAAGCGTAAGCATTCAAAAAACCAAAAGTCATATTTCTAAAAAACATTGGCTATGAATGAAAAAGCTTTACTTGCCTCTTACAAAGTTTCATATCAAATAGCCAGATGTAAAAAAAGCCTCACACCATTGCTGAAAAGCTGATTCTGCCAGGTGCAATTGAGATTGTAGAAACTATGTTTGGAGATAATTTTGCCAAAAAATTGCAGTCCATACCTCTATCAAATGATACTGTTACCCGTCGAATTGGTGATATAGCTCAAGACGTACAGCATCAGCTTTTCGAGAAGTTGGGTGATAATTTTTTTTTTTTTTTCAATTCAGCTTGATGAGACAACAGATAGCAATAAAGATGCTCATTTAATAGCATATGTTCGATTTTGTGATGGTATGTCAGCGGTAGAGAATTACTATTCTGCAAACCAATAGAACTCAAAGCAACAGCACTTGCATTGTTTGCTATCTTAAATGATTTTCTAAACAACGCAAATATAGAGTGGATAAATTGAGTAGGAATATGCACCGATGTGCCCTATTTATAAGTGTATTATAACAGAGTAAACGTGTATTTTATTTTTTATTATGTTAGAATGTGTTTTATTGTTTTTTTCAGTAAATTGATTATATTTTTTAATAATATTTTTTCTCATTTTTTCTCGATATACTCCCGCCCCCTATTTAGTTTTATCACGCCCCCCCAGGGGGGCGCGCCCCACAGGTTGAGAAACGCTCTAACCCGATAAAAAAATTTCAAGTAGAAGTTTTTAATGCGTCACTTGATATTATTATCAACCAATTATCTAGAAGATTTTACTCCATAAATGAAGTTGTAAACCTTTTCTCGTTTCTTAATCCCTCAAAATTTGTTAAGTTAACGAATGAAGAAATAGTGGAATACGGAAGACATATTCTGAGCAAATATGGAATTGATTTTTCAGAAGATTTGCCGATTCAATTAATTAATCTTAAGACTGTTTTGTTTAATGAAATTGAACAAAAATCGTCTATTAAGGACTTAGCCAATTTATTAATAGTGGAAAATGCATGTTTAGCAACTAATCTTCCAGATCTATGTACACTATTTCAGTTATATTTAACACTACCGGTAACATCAGCAACAGCAGAAAGATCGTTTTCGAACTTAAAATTAATTAAAACCTATTTACGCAGCACCATTAAACAAGTTCGGTTAAGTGCCTTGGCTGTTATAAGTATTGAACATGAACAAAGTAAGTTGATTTGGAAGAGTTAGTTGAAAATTTCCTACTATTGAAAAAAAGACGTTTCGGCATTTTGTCTTCTAATTAGCATTTTTTGTGTTTCCAAATGTATTATTATAAAATAAATAATTAAATATAATTTAGATTTTTTTATTATAAAATAAATTTATTATAATTACTCCGATATTCACATTCTATGCTACTATCTCGAAACAAGTATTTTGGAAGGGCCCCCTAAAAATTTTGCGGGGGGCCTAAATTTTTTATCTACGCCACTGATCTTATTTATTATATCTTTTGAGAACAAACATTATACATCATTTTCCTGAAAGTTACTTCTAGCGGATGCTCCCTCTTTTTCTTCTCCCTTTTCCTCCTCACTATTTTCATTTTCTACTGCGAACCATTTTACCAAGTTGTAGTGGATATGATTTTCTTTTTCTGTTTTTTGCCAGTCATTCCAAAATGCTTGCAAAGTAATTTATTTTTTTACTTTTTTAACGTTAAGTTCAACTCTGTTTAATTCTAAAACGTGTTTATCTCTCATGGAAAGTTCTAATGCGTTGTTTGTGTCGTCGATATAATTGGGTTCTTCGCGAATTAGTATTCTTCCTGTTTTACTTCTACATGGAATTGTTCTCTTGCAGAATTTAATTTTAAAATGAAGAGAAGATGTTGGCTTGATTACATCAAGAATCGTTTTTCGCCAGTCTAAAGCTTTCCAATGAATTCCTAATTTTTTGACACTCCCAAACTTTTCAAATATCTCATAGTAGTCGTTGACATCGACGATTGTATCCTTTTTTTTATATTTTTTCAATCTATCCGAAAACTCTGTCTGACGGAAGGAATGAATAACCGGTCACCGAAAAAATTAAATTTACTTTCTGGTGTATCATCTGCCAGTCATTTGGCACACATTGCAATCATTGTGCTTTCCCTATTTTGTCCGGTACACCCATCAGATACAATTTTACCTCACGAACGTAGTCAGAAATTTTCAAATTGTTTGGAACCATCTGAACTTTTTGATTCCAACCAAGTCTGCATCAGGACATTATTTTCTTTCGCTTTAGTGGAACCAATCACGACTGTTAAATTATATAAGCTGCCTTTTATAATATGTGATTTGGTCTGGCATTTTTGGCAATTTTATATTTTAAATATAAATCGAAAATACGATTTATTGCATTGAATGTATTTAGTATTATAAAAGTTCCATAAGCTTCTTACTGACAAATCACTGGCAACATACTGCCTTTGAGGACATGCTTCTGCAATAGTGTTTTTTATTCCTGTAATTCCAATAGTTGGATTTACTGGATTTTGTTCATTAAGTATATTTAGTGTCTTGAACAATAGCATAAGAGATACATGACACAAATAAGTAACTCGGACATTAAACATAGAGCTATATGGAAAATTATCAACAAAGATAACGAATAACGAATCGACGCAACGGAAAAAGGAAATACACCCTTCTGCACTAAGTGTTAGCGTACTGAGCGATATTTTCGCAAACAGAACGACGCCTACAGTAAATAGAAGAGGTTACGCAATATTCGAAACATATTTAAAAAAACATCTGAAGTAATAGACCTTGTTATTTAACACCGACGACAGAAAACGAGGTTAAATTAATAGTTAACAGGATTAGAGCTAAAGCAACGGTAGATTGTTACAGAGTATCGACGACACTGCTAAAGCGGTATTTGACAGCATAGTTTCCCCGATAACATATCTAATTAACATCTGCTTATTGGAAGGAAGGTTTCCGAATGAACTAAAAAGTGCTAGGATCATTCCTGTACATAAGGAGGGACATACAAATGATGAAAACAACTACCGATCAAAATCGATTTCTAAAATTTCCGAGCACGTCATTTCGGCGAGACTGGTCAATTATGTTGTGGGAAGTAAGCTTTTGTCGCTCAACACGGATGCAGAAAAAATCGATCTATAAGCACTGGTATAATAATAGTATATTGCATACCAAGGTTGAGAAGATGACTATTATTGCCCGAGTGGCGCACAGCGCCGAGGAATTTAAGCCACAAGGGCAATAATAGTCTTCTCAACCGTAGTATGTACATTATTTTTTATACCAGTAGTTTAATTGGACCTTGAAACCTTAATAATTATGAATAAATTTACTCATATATGTAAGAATGCCCATGTAATAAAACTTCATATAAACAAATAAGTAGGCTATATTTTGATGTTGACAAATTTGACGAATAAGCTTTGACATAAATGCTGAAACTAAAAGTCAAGTAGGTATTTAGTAGCTTATTTTTCATTCCATTTATAATGTCTGAAGAGTTTAGATGTACACCACCTGAAATGTACGAGACTGCAGAACAGGCAGTTGAGAACTTGCTTCCGCATAAATTTAAACACTTATACATAAAACATATACAGAATTTAAAAAATGGTGTAATTCCAAAAATACAGTAGTAACTTCTGAAAACGTACTTCCGGCTTATTTTCAAGAATATTCAAAAAATAAAAAAACCTCGACCTTATTGGCGCATTATTCAATGTTGAAAGCTACACTTGGCTTAAAAGAGGATATTAATATATCAAAATGTTTTAAATTAGTTGTCTTGTTAAAAAGAAAAATGAAAATTATAAGCCCAAAAAGTCATTAGTATTTACTCGAGGAAATTATAAAATTCCTTACTGAGGCTCCCGACACATGTTACATTGCAACTAAGGTAGTAAGTTTATATATTAATACTTTGAAATTATTGATAATTTATAACCCTGTATACTG
Organism: Amphimallon solstitiale; assembly: GCA_963170755.1. Taxonomy (NCBI): domain Eukaryota; kingdom Metazoa; phylum Arthropoda; class Insecta; order Coleoptera; family Scarabaeidae; genus Amphimallon; species Amphimallon solstitiale. Next base: position 78,918,785 of record OY720681.1, on the reverse strand, counting down.
CTCTTGTAATTGGTGTTGCTGGTGCATGCCGAAGAGATAAGCTGTGTAATTTATTAATTTCTGATGTCATTATGAAAGATGATTTAATTATTATTCACATCCACAATAGCAAAAATGGTTTGTCTCAAAACTTTGTAATAATGGAGCCACTTTGTAGCTGAAGGTTATATCCCTAGTAAATAAAAAAATGTAGCATGTATGTTACAAAGTCTACCTACATCTACTTACGCAACCACACCTGCAATAAATACAAGAATTTTCAATATGAATTAAATTCCATCAACATCAGCAGTACAATCTATTTCGACTGAAGATATCATAAATACATATGGGATTAACTCAATTAATAATACTGTCATTAATGTGCCTACAGATCTGTACAATCCTGGTTTTTCAAATAGAATTGAACCATCAATAAATTTTACATACCATAATTGCACTATCAATTTTTATAAATAAATTAAATAATTCTTTACATCTGTAATAGTTACGTGTTATATTGTTTCCATATTATACATATTTTTGTTACATAACCTAAACTCGAGTTATTTATTTTACATCTATAATAGTTACGTGTTAGGATATTGTTTCCAATTATACTATCATACATATTTTGTTATTGTTGACATAAAATACAGTTAATTATTTTACCTTAGAGGTCGAGCATTTATAAGTTTTAGATTTTAGGTATGATTTGTGGTATACCGATCTAAATAAAAATAAACTACTATGAATTTTGACGGTTGACAACTTGACATACATACTACTGCGATTGCATGGTTGCGGCATTCGTTTTATTTGTTTTCATTATTTACCTAGGTGAATAATATGCCCATTACTTACCTGTTATTAGTTCCAGGTTGAGAAATAACATTTCGTGGCGCTTTATTATGTGTAAAAATGCTACGATTTTTTACTACTGGTACAAAAATATATTTAAGTACCTGCTGGATGCATTAGACAACCAAGAACATATATAACTGATATGTTGCGACGTGACACGTGCCTTCGATAAAGTTAACCACAACATATTGTTGGAGAAACTGAGCCATTATGGTGTTAGAGGAAATTGTGAGAGTCTCCTGGCTTCATATTTAAGTTACAGGTAACGTGGATTATGTCCACAGAATAAGGAATTTTTATTAGAAAATATTTTCTACTCGGTGCAAGAGTTTTTAAATTATTAAAACTATTAAATTTTAACGTGTTGTCTTTGTTTTAATTGTTTTGCGCTGTATATTTGTCTATTTATTTATGATATATGGATTTTGTTATAGTTGTTTCTATACTATATGAGTATGACTTTCATTGAAATGTATATGTTACAGTGAAAAAATGTTATTCTATTCTATTCTATATGGTATATAGACAAATATCCATATAGATTTAGTGGGTTTTGTTATTGTATGGATTTAGGGATGTTTGAATATTACTCACCCGTGGATGTAGAGGATTTGAATTCAACCTTAAAAATCTTCAGTGGTTTAAGGGAAGATTAAGCTAGTTTTGAAATATATTTTATAATCTAAAATATTACTTATGCTTCTTGTAATCAGATAGCGTCATTAGATCGATTTGTTTGAAATTTGACTTTAGCGGGTTTTTGGAACTAGGCGACTCAATTAATCATACTGTATAATGCGTTTTTATTTATTTATTTCATACATTCATAGCTTAAATTCCTCTTCATTATGCCTATCTTTTAACATAAAAATATCTGCAATTTGTTTGCTTAACATTTAAACTTTTAAAATTAAATATCCATAGTAGAACTTCTTTGGTGCCCTTTTCTTTAGCAATTTAAAAGAGAATTTCTTAATATTTAGATATTACTATTGATTGTGCACATTCTATGACTCATATATACACATGCATATACGTATGTACACTTTAAGATAATAAGGGACCTAACCCATTTCCGCAGCGAGCACCTTATACCGCTTGCTGACCTTCTTACAACCCTTCTTTCTCCCCGTGGTTCACTTTTGTATTTGTTTGTTACGTCCCCACATTATATAACATCTCAATTAAATTCTTTACGTTTCGTACGCATCTACTGCAAGGCATTTCGGTACTGCTTGGTTGACACGTGTTTGAACTTTGAAAATTTTCAAGGACCTTTCCGTTCAAGGATTTTATCCACGGGGTGCAACAAGCTGCAACGCATCTTGTTTTACCACCAATGATTTCTATAGTTGCACGGGGATCGTACCACAATACATACACAGATTTAAAGATATTATTTAGCGGCCTTTTTTTCTTAAAGAAGCCTTGAAACCATCGGATGCATAGTAATGAAGCGTATGGAATGCGGAATTTAGAATTAAAATAAAACGACCAAATACCTTTTGTTGTATAGACACTTCAGATATGTGACATCTTGCACAATGGCAATAAAAGGTAAATAAGAATATTCGAATTTTTGTGTATGGTACCATATGTTTAGTATAAATTCAATACTATATATTATACTATTGTCTTTCTAGCTAAGCTCAGTCGATAGAAATTATAATCGAGTATGAAAAATAAATAATAATCTCAGGATTGAATTCCTTTGTAAAAGTTATTTTAATATTTATTTTAAAATAATATTTTTGAAAAACAAAATAATGTATGTTGAACTACATAAATTAAATAATGATGGAAAAATCTGTTAATCACATAACAATAAATTCAATTTCCAAATTAAATTCTCAGTCTTGACGAAAATTATTAAAACAATAATAGAAATATGACTATTCGAATGATGTTTATATGTATAAAATAGAAACATTTTTACAATAAATTAACTATCAATTCTATTACTCTCTTTATCTTATTATGTTATAATTCAATGTTTGATATTAATTATTATGAAAGAATTTTTTTTAAATGTTTATAATTGTACTTGACGCTTTTCTATTTTTGTCTAGGAGAGGTCCTCTTCATAAAATACGTCTATTCTGGATTACAGGTACAGTTTCTTAAGGTCCGGATAATAGGTACAGCATATAAGGTCCAAGTTAAATTCGTATTTGTATGTATACACGTTATGTGCTTCTTCTATTTCGGTAAAACGTTTCTTATATGTATTTTTCAGTTTATAAATCCAATTCCATTTATTTTTATAAGCAACTTCAAGGTAATTCCGGTTCAGTAATCAGTGTAATCACTTTGGTCCAAGATATGAGTTCCACAAGTTTACAACTTATGAAACATGTAGATGATGATAATTAACTTATAAAATCAGTTATTTATTACTTTTATACCAACTTTTCTATATAAGTTCTTCTTTATTCCAAAAACTCTCGTTTCATTACATAATTCTTATACTTTTTAAGTCAAAATTCACAAACCATCTATTTGTTTATGAGTAACCAGGATATTTTTACTTAATTTCCATATACGTATTTGATTTTTCATGATAATGACATTTTCTTGTATAGTAATTTAAGTTGCCTATCTTATGTCTTGACAATATTACTAATATTGTGACTTTTTAAAATCTTTCAATAAGAATGAGATGACAATAAATTTATTTCCTATCTAACATTTTATACATTTCATTACTATTCTAATAATATTCTTCTATTTTATATAAGAATGTACTTTTATTTGTATATAGATAAATTAATTTTTTTGAGAAGTTAATTTTGATTTTATACTTATAAATATTGAAAATTTAAATCATTATAATATGTACTACTTACTTAAAATCAAATATCATGACTATACTCTTGCTGTCAATATTCATCGTTAAAAATGCATAAAACGTGGAAATTTGAGGATAATAGCAACAAATAAAAAATTCAGTAGGTAATGAAAATTATTTTTTCCGAAAAAGTCAGAAATTTTTGTTTGTTTTTCGGGATTTGTTGTTTTCTCTTATTCTATTTATAAGGTCCATAATATCAGTACCGTATATATACAACGTCTACTGGAATCGCACATATGGTCAAGCACATATACCAAGCTTTTGATTCTGGTATGTGGGCGGAAATGAATATACTAGACTTAACAAAAGCCTTCGACTCAGTGAATCATGACATCCTACTGAGTAAACTAAACTACTACGGAATAAGAGGCGAACCGTTCAACTTATTAAAGTCCTACCTCAGTGATAGAATCCAGTTAACTGAATGGAACAAATCACGATCAAAATTTAGGAAAACAATATGTGGAGTTCCTCAGGGTTCAATTCTTGGCCCACTGTTGTTTATATTATACATTAACGACCTTCCATCAAACGTTGACAGAACTGAAATTTGCCTATACGCAGATGATACATCTCTACTTACAAAAGCGAATGATTGCAAGACTCTTAAGCAGACATCAGAAAATGTTATAAGAGAAGCTAATAACTGGTTCGCAGCAAACAAGCTAAAAGTCAACCTTAATAAGACGCAAATTCTGACATTCACAACAACTGGTATACCATCTGAAGCCAAATTCTTGGGGATCACTATGGACACTAATATGAAATGGCAACAGCATATTGATAGCTTAGCAGCCAAGTTATCATCAGCACTATATGCTATAAAGAGAGTGAAACACGTGGCAACCTACGAAGCTGCCAAAACTGCATATTTCTCCTACTTTCACTCTCTTATGAGTTATGGAGTGCTCTTTTGGGGAATAGCGACGGAGGCAAGTAGAATATTTGTCCTGCAAAAACGCGCTATCAGGTTCCTTCTTGACCTAGAAATTAATCAAAGTTGCAGGACACATTTTACATCAGCAAAAATTCTTACACTGCCGTCAGTTTACATCTTATCCGTCGTCACATACGTGCACAGCAAGAAAGATATTTTCCCCAATAATGGCCATCTCCACGAACATCAAACACGCAGCAGGGATGATATTCGAATACCATACCACAAATTAACATGCACACAAAAATCGATAGATTATTGGGGAGCTAAATTATATAACCGTATTCCGAGCGACATAAGAAGATTACCACCCAGAAGAATCAAAAAAGAAGTAAAAAAGTTACTGTTAGAGCGAGAGTGTTATACCATAGGGGAATTTTTAGATAGACTAGTCTAATTCATATATGTATATAGGTGTTGTTTGTCTAATATTTGTAGTAGGGTCTTATACATTTTTATATATATATTTATTTGTAGTAGTGTCTTATACATTTTTATATATATATTTATTCATTTTTACACATTTTTTATCTGTCATATTAATTAATTTTATCTATTATATTAACTATAGTCTTTGTGACTTGTAAAAAACACTATGACAATTTTCTGTAATGGTTATATTACAAATAAAGTATACATACATACATACATACCGTACTATTGAGATCTGAAGAATTTGAAACACGTGTCTGTGGATAAAGATGAATATCGTATGTAGATATTCATCTTTAGATTATAATCCTGATACCAACAAACTATAAAATTTATGATATTTTGCAGAAAAACTACATCATTTAAAGATTTAATTGACATATATATTCTTAAATCATCGCCATGACAACTTAGTGACTTTTAGAAATCATTTGTATATAATATGAATCGTAAAGGCTCCAAATTGAAACCTTGTGGTATTCCATATGTAAAATAAAAGTCACGGAATTTGTAACCAATATAATATACGTAAATTATATCTTCTATAGTTAAGTAAGATTGCAACTACTGCAGAAGGTCTGAGAAAATTCCGAAAGTAGGGAGCTTGGGTGGTAAAATTCCATGGTTCATCCAAATACTAAAGCTATGATCTGCCTTTGCTCGTGTAGTTTCTGTAGTGATAAATAGTGTAACTGTGACAATAAATAAGAGATTTAACAATATTATACCGCGCCTTTAAAATCTTCCTCATTAGAGTAGGCCGTTTAATTAAGTAATCAATTTTGGTGTACATGCTAAGCTTTTGAATTTTCAAATTCTGACAGTTGTCATACTTAGATTCAAATTATAAGTCTTTATATTTCTTAAATTATTTTATTATAACGTTAGAGCTACAACTAGAACTGGCCAAAAATTAGAAAATGAGGATTGGGTTTATTCCAGTTATAATCTGCCAGTTACTTATGCACAATGGCAAAAACATATTCATGCTTGCGTTATTGAATATGGTGAAACAGGGGCAATAACTCGTAAACCTCGCGGTGGAGCAACCAGAAAACGAACAGCAGATATTGTATAGAGGATATTCAACGTCGAATGGACAACTCACCCAAAAAGTCTATAGAAAAGCTCTCTCAAGAAGTTCAGAGTCATCTTTCAGGATATTTAAACAAGCAAAATATGAATTTGGTCTGCATAAAAACCTCACAAATTTGTGGAAACTACGATACATCCACAAAAAATAGGAGTCTGATTAGTAGTTTCAAGAAGACCAATTATTGGGTCTATATTTTTTTAATGAAACCATAGCAACTGAAAGATATCGAAATAAGTTGTTATCTACAGCCTTTTTTATGAATGAACTCCATGATGTTGAACTTACGGAAGGATATTTCCAGCACCAGCGTCTAAATCTCGAGAAACAATAGCTTTTTTGCAACAATTTTTCGATACAAGTATTATTAATTTTCCTCCAAGATCTCCGGATCTAACAATTCTAGATTATCCTATTTTTGCATATTTAAAGAATGCCATCTTCAGGACCAAACATTACGCAATCGAAGAGCTGCGTAATGCAAATTCTTGTGCTGACAAAACACAAGAAAAATGTCTTTGAAAGCACGAAACGTTTAACTTTGTCTTCAAAATAACGATCTATACTTCCAACATCTGCTTTAGTATTATTCTCTTTTAATTCTGACTATTGTAATAATTTTTTGTTCAAAAACTATGCTACTGATTATTACACATATTTACATGACATAACAAAACTATCAAAATTATGTGATCGTGTCTGATTAGGTGCACTGTCATCAGCCATTAAAAAAAGCATGGCCGTCTCTAATGAAGAAAGTATTTGAAGGCACGGTATATGCATATGTGATAACATTTTCAAATATCTCTAGGTATAAAAGAAAATAGAAATACGTCTGCAATTCTAAACATGAGGTTTGTTGCTTTTTTTGTGTGGAGTGAAATAACTTTTGTGCAGAGCCACAGAGTCGAAAATATGGGAAAAAGGTTTAACTCTCATAATGCCATGGGATCATGGGTCACTGAGAATCTCATGCGTACTCTGTATTAGGATTACAAAAAAATCGACATTATAGGGTTCACAATCAAGTTTATAATTATGGTTAAGGTTCTAGCGAGAACGAAGCTAAATTCACATCGAAATAAAAAAATTTGATATGAAGTCATCCAGAGATTTAAAATCCTCAGGAAAGAAGTATGTATTACCAGATGTTTTTCAAGAAATTACATAAATATTTGGTAAAGCTTTCACAATTTACTTAATCTATCCTAAAGGCATTTTATGTAACACAAACAATATGAAGTTTTGTGGAAATTTTCTTTTTCACACATAAATTTAGTAATAAAAGGATCTATACTGCAAAATAATTCCTGTTACAAATGGATTAGATATTTGTGTTAATCTGTGATAGGTTTGTTTGACATTAAAATCTCACTAATTTATTGTAATCAGATACACGCATGTAAAGAAAGAAAATATGCCGCTATTATGTGGTTGTTTCGTATTATATAATTTTTTTAATTTTAAAATTGATTTATGTCATTATAAATTACATCTAACAATACGAGATAATTAAAGATAAAAATTTTAGAGTTGTCGTCGATTCCGAGAGGTAATAAAAATTCACAAGCGAAATTATAATCAAGAGTTCATTTTCATCGATTTTTGTGCTTCAAAAGTATAGTTTACCATCAACAAAAATTATAAATAAATCATACAATGCTTCGTATGCAACTTCAACAGTAATTTGTAATAGGTACGAAATAAACGTGTTTGTTTGTATAATTATTTCCATTTATTCAAAAAAGAAACATATGACCCATATATGTTTCTTTTTCGAATAAATAGAAATAATTTGATTATACTTTTTTTTTATAAACTATCAAGCACATAATTGGTTACCATAAAGCAGAGCTATTAAGAAATTGACTCATCAGAAATAAATTTAATTACATTTGGGCAATTATATAAAATTGAAAAGTATCGTGAGGAAAGATTTGATAATTACTATTTGCAATTTATTTTTATTTAACTGAAAACCTAGCGTTGAACATTTTTTGCATGAAAAATTCAGACCGCATAGGTATATTCGTATAAGAAAGTCGCTTGTGGTGCCTACACCTAATTTTTTACTGTATAATTAAGAGGGATCTCTACTCCCAGCCGCTGAGGCCACTGTAGACAGTTTGATTTCCCCATAAAATTAACCATAAATATTAATCAATTTTTAATTTTTTTATACCAAATGAAAGAGAATTCGAATACCTATGTACGCCTAGTAATATTTTTTCTAAAAATATTTTAGAAATTGTCATAATTAGTAGCAGAAGTAGGTCAATATTAGACATTTTGTCGAATTTATTTTGAAATAAATAAAAAGAAATTCAAAATTTTACTACTAAGCGTACGTAAATTTGAGTTTTCCCTATAAATTGATGTAATTATTTATATTGGTTGAAATTTGATCTTATTTTTAAGGGGAAATCGAAACCCCTGCAGTGATAATGTTTATGATTTTTGTACATTGTCAAATGGACTGGCCCGTCCAGTACAGATCTCTCTTAAATGGAAGATAAAGTAGACATATTTCTGGAGCAAACTGCAATTTTAGTGTTCCTGCGCTGTCTTGTAAAACATTAAGCTACTTGTGTGGATAAATAAAAATATGTTGTTTTTAAATATGTACTCTTTATCACTTTCATTGTAATAGATTCACTACTTGTTATTTGGCGCCATATATTAATTGTAATATAATATATAAGTGTATTATTTCTATTATTATTATTATAGGTAACTAGAAATTCAACACATTCAAAATTATATATTTTGGAAATGCCGTCTTTTAATAATACATTTACCGATAAACATCACTTAAATATGAAAAATATATAAGAATTACAACGATTTTAGATTAAATTTTCACCCTTTACGCTAACTAAGTACAACATGTACAAAGTTAACCTAAAATTCTGAATATTAGACTAATTCACTCTTACTTCATAGACTTTGTATTACCTACTATCTTTCTCTTGCTATGTACAAAACTTGATTTTATTTTAGCATCTCCCTTATAACAGGGTCCATAACGTATAGGTATACGTTATGATGTGATACATCATACCATTATTTACTAAACACGTTATCGTATCTGTTAAATCGTGTATGTTATTTTCGACATAACAGCGGCTGTTATTTTAATTATTTTATTTTCTTCTGTTGCAATGCATCTCTATACTAATCCCGTATAACACTTTTTTCGCCATTCGTAATCTTAATTTCTCTTACTGGGAAAACTTCATTATAAATGTCCACCAGTGCTTTATGAAAAGAAGAAAATTTATTTTCATCGCTGCTCATTTCCGAGCACCAGCCTCTTTCAATAACAGCCTGAATAAATCTATACATATTTGCAGTGTTATACAGTCTGCACCTTCTAGTTACTCTGCTTTCAGATGTGAGATCAACAGTGAAATCTATCTTTTGTGCTAAGTGATCAGAGCAGTGCGGCAAAAAAATCACGTAACTTTCATAAGTCAAAGCACGATTTCCCCTCTTATAAAATTATTTCGTTTCCTCGTTTAATCAACGGTTTAAGCATGATTTAGTTGTGAAAACAACTGATCTTTATATATAATATTGCCGTATAAATATAGGGAGAATGAAACTAGTAAATACGTATTAAAATGAGCTGTTTGTAAAATCTAAACAATTTGACAGAATCAAACGCTTCTATATTACATGTTGCAACCACAGAATATTACTAGGATGATTAGGTATTATTGTAATTTAATGTTACATAGTCCAAAGTCACTCTTTATGACGTGAATTTAACAGTTCTAATAAAAATTAAATGAAACACCTCTATACTAACATGACAGTGAAAAGTACTGAAAATTTACGATTTAAAATTACTATTACAAAATGTAATAACGTTCCATTTAAAAATATATGAGTTTGTATTGTTTCGTCGTTCTCGAATACGCTGTATAAATGAAAATATTTTTAACATATACAGCAGCTTACGATCTTCTAAAGTTTTTGTATTACTTTTTAAAGAACTTTGTAGCTTAGCTGGGACGTATACTGCACTTGCGATTAATTAACATTTTAAAATTAAAAATAAAAAGTCTTATATTGCAACTATTTATTTAATGCTCAATTGTCTTTGAATAATATGCGTTGTTATTTTTACTTACAACAGTATGAATATACATGCTACTATTAAAATATTTGTTTCAAACGTAAAACATCTAAAAGAAAATGTATGTTTAGGAAGTTGTTATCAAATATGCAAATATATATCAATTCAAATAGTAATTATAATCAGTGTTTTTCAAATCAGTTCGCATTAATTACATTGAGAATGAAATTGTTAATATTAATTGAAAAAATCTGTCATATCTTTTTATAAACATTTATTGTTGACAGACTATCCACGCTACATAATGAGGCAGCTTATATGCAAGAACTCTCCTTCGGGACGTTGTAGGACAAATGAATCTACGTTGTTAGTACATACAAACATAGTATTTAAGCCAATATAAAAATCAACTAAACTAAAAGAGAAGCATTATACTTAATAGCGATGTCCGCCTAGGACTTGTATCTACGATTTATTATTTTCACATGCGTACTATAAGCCTGTAATTATCTTAGTAGGTGTTGGAATAATCGTTTTAATAAATTAATGGATGGCATACTGTTAATAAGAAAATTGATAACGGTTGACGTGGGAGATATTTATTGAGTAAGATTTTGTTTTATTTCTGTTTACTTCTACTAATATGGCAATTCCCATTAGATAATGAACATTACGGTGGGTCTTTTGCAAAATTCATTCACAGAGATTTTGACAAGTGGAAGGTAACTTCTAAAGTTAACAAGCTCTGAAACTATATTCAGGTTTAGTATATAATTATGCATTTAATTATGCAAATTTAAAATGCACAGTGCTATTTTTTTATTATGAAATATATCTCTACATCGCAAAATGTATTCTGTATGTGGATACGGCCTAACAATTGAATGGCTCTATGCAAGAAGTCCCTAAATCAATTTGTTAAATTCTGATAATTTGCTTTAATTTGATCTGGAAATCACATTGTTTTGATTTTGGCTTATCTTTTTTTTACTAAAGATTACTTGCGTCGTTCTTATATTATCGCCAAATTTCAAGGTCACACTTAATGCAAAAAAAAATTATAAACAATTTACATTTTTTAACAAAATTACCGTGATACTATACTAACAGTAAAATAAACCTTTCTTTAAACCTAATTTATTGTCATAACACGCCATAAAGTTTTTTTCCTACTCCCATACTTTAATTGGATTATTAGATATGCCGAACCTGTACTTTAATGATGTCCATTACGATACAGATTTTCATTATGATACAAGTTTATATCCAATAGGAATACAGATTTTTCATTACGATACAAGTTTATATCCAATAGGAATGTGACATTCCAATATTCAAACAATATTCAATATGGCGACTGCATATCTGACAGATATACAAATTAAATAAATGCGACAGTTCTCTGCAATTTACAAGTAAGTACTTTAAATTTGTGGTTTTTTGAAAATATAAACGGTAAAAATGCGGGATAATGACAGTGAAATGTAAAAATTGAGTCCACCAGAAATTATGGAACAAGTCTTAGTAACCACGAACAATTTATTACCAGCTAAATTCGCAAAAATGCATGGACAATTTTAACCTCAATTTATGAAATGGAATGTTCAAAAAATAATGTTTTGATATGGGGTCGTAGAAAAAATAGTGTATGCAACTCGCATTTAATGGCTATTAAGACACTCGTATTCATTACAATACTCGGTTTCGCCTCGTATTGTAATTTTCTTACTCGTGTCTTAATAGCTATCATTAAATGCTCATTGCATAATATACTATTTCTACTTCAACGTAATGATTTAAATAAAAAAACTTATTCAAACTGTTCTACATCAGACTCTAGGTCCTCTTCTTCTCTTCCTAACTTCACGGAGCCTTCGTCTGATACCTTATAGAATTTCCTGTTTTCCGCTGCTACAATATATTGAACGAAACATTTTATGTTTGCCAATTTCTCTATACAGGATGTCCAGACCATTCGAGGACGGAAGATTACGGTTTTATTATTAAAGTTAATGAAAGGTGTTTTAGACAAAAGTTGTAGCCACTCCTAAAATACACATTCCAAAATTATTTTCAATTATACAGAGTGTTGCGTAAGTAAGTGACGATACAAATTTGTGTTTTTTCAAATGGAACACCCCATGTTTTGGCATATTTAGATGCTACTCTTAAAAAGAAGGACATGAATATAAACATTTGCGGGGTATCTCTTACCGTTGTAGCTTTATTCGCAATTTTGTGTCTCAACCTGAAAGAATTTTTGAGATCTGTATAGGCAAGAAGTTTTCCACTTTCGTTAAGTTTAATAATCTATAATCAATTTATTTATTTTTAAATAAATGATTTTGGAGAAATAACAAACGCAAAATTAACATTTACTTTTTTTTAAATAGAACATCCTGTATGTTTTTCTTCTCAAGTACAGTATTTTATATAAGCTTTTTAATGATACCATGTTTTCCCTATCCACACTTAGTATTTTATAACTTATTAACTCTTATTATTAACAGATTCTAAATTTAAACGAAAAAAGCCGTAGTCACCTGTAAATTTTTAATTAAAATAATATCTGAATTTTATATCTGTCATTAGTTACGGTGTATTTACAAAATAACGCTGATAATGGTATTTACTTTTACGATGAATTTCACGAAAGATGAAATGGTAAATATGATTTACGCATTGGGTGAGAGCGAAAGAAACTGTTTATTCGCCAATAGGATTTACTGTCAACGTTATCCAAATGCAAGACCTCCTAGAATCGAAGCATTTCAAAAATTAAAAGAACATTTTCAAGCATCTGGAAATATTGGTTATTCCAAAAAGGAGATTAAAAATCGAAGGGTTACTAATGAGGAAAATGAATTAAATATTTTGCTATCGTTGGAAGAAAATCCTCAAGTAAGTACACGAAATTTGAATATCCAGACTGGAATAAGCAGGAGTACTATCAATCGCATCATAAAGAAAAGTAAGTATCATCCCTACCATATGTCATTACATCAGGACCTTCGTCAATTAATGTATGGGGTGGCATAATTAATTTACAAGTTGTTGGTCCTTATTTCTTTGAAGGAACGGTAACAGGAGCCATATACAATTTTTTTTAAGACATCAGTTACCTAATTTATTGGAAAATATCGATCTCCATACACGAAGAATAATGTGGTATCAGCATGATGGAGTTCCACCACATTTTCATAGAAGTGTAAGAAATTTTTTAAATAACTGGTGTGAAGAACGATGGATTGGTCGGGAGGGTCCTATAGCTTGGCCTTCAAGGTCTCCTGATTTAACTCCTATTGTAAAATTAATGTTTAAAATGTTATTTTAAAGTTTATTTTAATAAAAATTCAGAAACTATTTCTTTTGTGCACTATTAGATGGCGCCACATATGGATCAATATTTTGAGGTTACAAGAATCAAAAAAAAATCATCAATGTAAATCGAAATTATGTGACGGCCACGATACACTTATACTGGAGGCGCGTTAAGTTCCGTTGCACGTCAGCGATGACGTTTACATGTTATCATAACTGTATTAGAGATACTTGAGGGCATTTATTTCATTAGCTTAAATAGAAGTTTTGTAAATTGATCGTAATATACGCATTCATGGCAAATAAACACATAATTTCCTTTTCAATATTAAATTTATTTATTACATATTTTTAATAGACTAATAGTTCAATTCGGTGTTGACAGATAAATCATATCTGTCAAAAAGACGTTCGTTGTGTATATTCTTCCTGTCAAATTTTTCATGTTTATTTTTACGTTGATATAAATTGTTTAAAAACAGCGCTTCTTAGAAGTGTATTTATTATTTATTTGCGTCCATTGAATATAATGCCGAAAGGTTTCTGTAAACAGTCGAAGCTTTTTACAAACTTTTCTATAATCATCTGATTAGCGAGAATAGCGTAAGTAATGTTTATTTTAAATTTTATTATGGATACGTTATGAAACATTTAAGGGTTTTCGACAATCTAAATCAATATAATAAATAAGTTGAGAAAGACTGAAATCTTAGAGCATTTCAATTACTAAATATATTACATTATAGTTATTGTATTGTGAATAATTTTTTTCTTTGGTTATATCAAATGTCACTGACAGAAATAAAAATAGATCCGGCAACATATACAAGGCGAGTCGTCATGGATCTAGTATGACGTGAAACGGAATGTAACGCGTTTCCACCATATATCGGTATGCTCACTTTAGCTGTCAATGACGTCATTGCGGAGCACGTCAGATTGACAGTTCTCATATCGGCTGCATTTTGACACAGTTTTAAGTTGTTTTGTCGTTCTTTTAAAATTATATTCCATTTAATATGCCTGGTTGTGTTGTATAAAAGGCAGGATTTAATAAATTTAAAGAATGGTATTTCCTGAAATCTGATTTTATCATTGTTCATAATAAAAAAATCAACTTATTTTAGCACGTATCATTCCGTTCATTTTAAGTAATCATGTTTTCATACATCACTCCAACAAGAATTACTGCAATTTTCCAGTAAATCATACAGAGGTTTAAATTCTGATGCAGTTCCCAGATTGATAGAAAAGACAGTTTGAAGCAATAAACACTAAGTTGAAAATCTTTTAAAAGCAAGAAATAAGTAGATGCTTTGATAAAACGTATTCAGATGGTCAAAGTACTTAAGATTGAGCAGTAAAATGTGTGAAACATCGACATAGACTGATATGGAAGCTTTTAAAGTGTCCGATGCTTACTGATCACCTATGAAAGTGAATTATTTGATTTAATGCCTCTTCCAAGACTGTCACATTAAGAGCAACACATTTGTACACCTACGAACATTCATACAGTATTTTGAGGTATTCTATACATCGTAGTATTTTGCTTATTAAGAATTTTTAATTTATTGTCAACTATTTCAGACTGCTTTTCGTTAACGCAAGGGTATAGTGATAATAGTATTTGGATTTCAATTTGATACAGAATTGTATAGCTTTTTCTTTAATAGTCTTAAAACAATTGACTCGAACTGAATTGAAATAAACGTCTTAGACTATCAAAGTCGTCTTTTATATTAGCTACCATAATTAGAATTCGTACCTTCTACAAACATTTATCCATAACCTCCATGGTATCTTTCTTAAGCAACATATAATACATTATTTGCATTTTATAAACATTTGTATTCTGTTCAAATACAGTGTCTTTATCAAACACAAAAACAATCTTATAAAATTTCATCAAACTAAAAATTTTCTTATGCATGCTAATGATAAAAGTTAAGTTTAACAATTTTATTTTAACTTAATATTATTAGGTAAAATTTTGAAATACGTGACTACTACAATTGTTTAATCTAGAATCAAAATTAATTTACGGTTTGAAGTTAGTTTTATGCTCTTGTATTTCAGTGGGTAATTTATAATTGTTGAAAACATACTTGTAAAATATGTATATTAAACATAATAACTCCATCCATGTTGTATTTGCTTCATTTAAATGTTGGTTTATCTTCTCTTCCATTACCAGAGACCTTTCTATTAAAAGTTATGTAGCTGTACAATACCAATATCGAATATTTTAGATCTATGCGATTCACTAAATAGGATTTACATGTGTGCAAAAGAAAATATATGCTTCAAAATATACTTATGTTAAATAAATATCTTTATTTACATTTTGGAAATGATTTTATTCACTAAGTGAAACATTTATCAATAATTGATTGAAGACGGAGATACGTGTTGAAACTCCATAATTTACAAGTAAAAATTGAAATAAATTCAAATTGAGTTCAAAACAGTTACAATTACAATTTTCAGTTAATATTTACACAGATCATTAATGCATAGCCTCTCGATAGCACAGTCTAACAATGAATCTCACAAAATAAACTGTTTTGTATTGTGTATTGAAAATGTAATTCAAATACATACAAAAAAGAGTTAAAATATCTTAAGTGGTTATGGCTGCATTCAAAAATATCACTTTGCCTGAGTACTTCAATAATTGCTTATATTATTAATTTGTGGAAAAACCATTTTTCAAATTTATTAAATCCTGCCTTTTACACGCAATTTACCATACATTAAACGATAAAACAACTTCAAACTCTGTCAAAATGTAGCTCATATGATAACTGTCAATCTGACTTGCTCCGCAATGACGCCATTGACAGCTAAAGTGAGCATACCGGTATAAGTGTATCGTGGTGACGGCCTTATATCGCGGAGCGATATAAGTTGGCCTTGCTTAAGCGACATTCAAGCGCCATCTATTTGATCACATCGACATTTATATTGGCAGTTGATAATATTTTCTAATTAAACCAAAAAACGCAATAAATGTACTATAAATGTATAAATATAAGAATAAATACCTCATGTTTGCCATGTATAAGAATAAAATAACTTAATTTTAGGGATAGGTGAGTAATAATTAGGTAATCTATCTTAGGTTAGGTATGATACTAATGACATTAATCAATAATACTTTTTTAATTTAGTGTTTGTACAAAAAATATTGTACATACCACTTGCGTGAAGACATCTTCCATGCATTCGCGCAATTAAAGGCACTCGCTTCCTGTGGTCCCTCGTGCTTTCAAAGCGCGCTCATGTGAGAAAATAGTCTTCCCGCAATTGGTTCGTAAATAACTATTGCTGGTTATGGTGCTCTCCTCTAAAATCTCATATATATTCTATTTCAAATCTTAAAATCGCCTTACTGAGTCTATCTCGGGTGATTGCATGTATTGCGTAGGAAAAAGTTTTGACAAATTGTAACAGATTTGTTGTTGTCTACAACATTCACTTGTTTTCGAGAAAAATTACATATATTAATACATAAGAAAAGTTTTACTTTTAACAATTTTATAATAGAGTAGAGAAATGTTCAATAAAAGTTGGGCGCCAACCGAACTATTTTAATGCAATGGTTGTCTTAAAATTATTTTACATGTTAAATACCCCGTTTTGCCCCTATACATACAGTATGTATAAATAGCGACATTACCCTCTTACGTTAATAATATATGTAAACTATTGCAATAGTATAATTGTAATGTAGGAATGCACAGAACAAAAATTGGTAACGCTTATTAGATTCACTGAAAATTGGGACAAAATAAATTCTAGAAATACAATATATTGAAATATTATTCAACACATTTTTACATGTTTCTAAACATTAATTAAACGCAAACGACATTTACAAATTCATTATAATCACAATCGATTAATTATTTCAAATATAATTCTGCTATAGGGTAAGATGATTTGATATTCTGTTTTATCGCAATATAAGAGCAGAAAATGTCGCTTTTGAAATGGACAACAATCGAACGCTGCCCTACCTCAATTAAATCGGGGATATAAATTAGTTTACCCTAAAAAAATAATTTGAATAAAATGGCCGCCTGCTTAGGCATTACGAAGGGGTGCCAGCGTCCTCCAATCAGAATGCTGCAATAAACAATGTGAGGTTGATTCATGCAGTTCAATCACTGAGGAAGGGTTACAAACTGATGAGGTCATTCAATATGGGGAGGAGAAGAGTGTATATAGATAGTGGTGAGATATTGATGTAAAATTTGTTGAGTGCAAGAACTGATGGTAACGGTTTAAATGACATCGAAGTTCAAAGCAGCACCAATGGTTTATTGCGTACATTTGAGGTGTCGGCAATGGCAATGATAAATAAGTGGAATCTGAAGTAAAATCCTTTTCTGTTGACTAATTAACTAAAATAGATCCTTGTTTATAATAAATTTATTAATTATATGATATAATAATTTTCATATATTTATTGCCTGAGTTAAATAAAGTAACAGAAAAACGAGATCTCAACACATTTACAAGTTATATATAAGAGAGGGCGTGGCAGATTGTTACATTGGCAAGTTGTTACATTGCATACATACGAGGGCGTATTTTTATATTATCTACCTAGCCATGAAGCAAAAGGGTGACGATGTCAAACAAATTATTGAAAAATTGCTGTCACTGTTAGAAGTACATGTGCTAAGTTGTGTTTAGTTTAAGCTGTGTATAGAGATTTGAGACGGTCCATTTCTCGATAAAATGAGTGAAACTAAAGTTGAACATCGCAGCGTAATAAAGTTCCTGACAAAGAAAGGCAATGGTCCAAAAGCAATCCATGAAAGAATGGTTGCTGTATATGGGGATGATACTCCATCTTATTTCCAAGTAAAATATTGGTCTAAACTCTTTCGATGGGGTCGAGAGTCAATCAATGGTGACCCAAAGTCCGGACGACCCGTTGAAGCTCGAACTGAAAACATTGTGCGGAAAGTCGAAAATTTGGTACTGAAGGATCGGCGTGTAAAGATCTCTGTCATTGCCAATGAAGTCTGTATATCCGAAACAAGTGTTCTCAAAATATTGCATGACGATTTGGGTATGAAGAAGGTGTTGCACGGTGGATACCCAGATTGCTTACACCCGAACAAAAACTGTGCAGAAAAGAAGTTTCTCAAGAAAATTTTGTCAAGTTGGAGAGGGACAAAACATTTTTATCTCGAATTATTACCGGGGATGAGACTTGGGTATATTACTGGGACCCTTATACTAAACAAGAATCCATGCAATGGATTCATAAGGGCTCTCCACCACCAAAAAAACCAAGACACAATTTTCTGGAAAAAAACTGATGGCAACTGTTCTCTGGGATGCTGAAGGTGTTTTGCTTATTGAATATATGCCGAGAGGGTCTACCATAAATGGACAGGCCAACGGAAACACAATTAAAAATTTAAAAACTGCTCTGGAGGAAAAACGCCCGCATTCTTATCCACAAAAAAACTTGTTGCTGCACGACAATTGTCGGGTTCATAAGGCAAACAAAGTTCAGCAGATAATCAATGACTGGGGGTTTATAGAGTTAAGGCATCCACCTTATAGCCCCGACCTAGCTCCGTCAGACTTCTTCTTATTCAAAAATTTAAAAAAGCATCTCAGAGGAAAGCGTTTTGCTTCTGATGAAGAACTCAAAGAAGCTGTTGAAGAATATTTTGCGGGGTCACCGAAGCAATTTTTTTCTGATGGTATGGGGCAACTGGAAAAAAGATGGAATAAGTGTATTAGTGTTGAAGGAAGTTATGTAGAAAAATAAAAAAATTTGTTCTCTTATGTGCTTTTTTTCATGGCTAGGTAGATAACATAAAAATACGCCCACTGTAATATTTCATTCAAAAATTCAATATTATAATACAAGAAACGGAAAGTCATGAGCCACCTATCGTTGAAATATTGCACTGCTATTGGTATAAACCAAGATATTGATACTAATGTGCTTCAGCGCATCGAAAACTGTTTCATTTATAAGTTACAAATTTTGTTTTACCAACGAAACTTAAGTCATGTAATTAAACTGATTGTACCCTCTTAAATGCATGTTAGTTACTAACAATGATGTGGAAGATTTATTTTTGATGTAACACTGACGGTTTTCCTAAAAATGAAACCTAACCTATCAACTGCACGCGGAGGCACATGGTTACATTTTCTGTAGGTTTAAAATCCACAATGTCTTGTGATGCCAATGATTTGTTGTGGGAAGACATATAAGAGAAAATCTACTCCAAGGGAGACACTAATTACAGCAGTTCATCAAGCTGCTATTATCTTTTCCAAGAGAAAGTGTCTTTAGGAGTTGCTGTTAATAGATTTGTAATTAATCTGCTGAATATACCATAATTTTTACACTACAACAAGACGATAAATTAGCCAAATGTGCGCAAGTTTATTCAATGATATATTATGGACTAACTACGGGAGACTTACGGAATTTGGCTTATGATATAGCTAATTTTGCATGTTAGTTACTAATAATGATGTAGATTTATTTTTGACGTAACACTGACGGTTTTCCTAAAGATGAAACGTAATCTATCAAGTGCACGTGGAGACACATGGTTACATTTTCTATAGGGTTAAAATCTACAATGTCTTGTGATGTCAATGATTCCTTTCTTATTATTCTTGTGAAATGTAAAATGTGGTAAGAATATATAAAAGAAAGTCTACTCGAAGAAGAGGCACTTATTACAGCATTTCATTAAGCTATACTATTACCTTTTCCCAAGAGAAAGTAGCTGTTAATAGAAATAACAAATAATAAATATAGTTAAAGAAATTTCGGATGGATCCAGATAGTCCTCCATCTGCAGAAATACCAAACCGTCTAAAATTTTTACTCTACAACAAGAGGAGGAGTTAGCCAAATAAGTACAAGTTTATTCAAAGATATCGACTACCTACATGGTATTTGGTTTGTGATTTAGCTGTTCCAACAAGAATAAAATACCTGAAACTTGAAAAAATTATGAAATGGTATCAAAATATTGGTCTACATGTCTTTTAAGAGCTACATTATTCAAGCGTGCAATTGTTAATATGTTTTTCGACAATCTTGGTGTCGTTTATGATAAGTACAAATTTCAAGCCAATGTATATAATGTCCATTAGACTGGACTTACCACGGTCCAAAAACCATCTAAAATTATTGCAAAAAAGGAGTACAGCAAGTTGGTGTTATTACTTATATAAGTAAGCACGCCTTTAGCAGTCAACGCAGTTGGTAACAGTGTGCAATCAATGTTAATATTTCCTTACAAAAATTCAAAAATTTAAGACATTCATGATAATCAATGCAAGTCCTTCTCCTGTTGAAGCAACCTACCGCTCTGGATGGATGACAGAAACAAATTTTGTATTATTTATTCAAGATTTCAGCAAATTTACACTAAACACTGAAGAAAAACCTATATGACATACGCTAGAAAATCATGAATTACTTCTGTCAATTTTAGTGCAAAATGTTTTTTTGATGACTTTGAAAAAGTTATGATGTCAAAATTTATTTTTAAATGGCAACCTTGGACTTTTACTACTGTTTTTATAAACCTTTCAATTTTCGAAAATTTATATTAACTGATGACATCATGAGTTTTTCAAAGCCAACAAATAAACGAAACAAATACTATCAACAGAAAGCTTTCTGAAAATATTAATTGAATTGTTTTAAATTTTTTATTTGGGCGTTTTCAGACTTTTTGATTTGAGTTGGGTTGTAAAATCTGGTTTTTTTTTTTGATGACAGAAAAAATGTGTCAACATTTTTTTTAAATTGCAGCCTTGCACTTTTACTACTGTTTTTAATAGAGCTTTTAATTATCTATACGAGGGATCAGCTACAATTATTGAGAATCGAAAAATTTATTTACCCGTGCAAAACAAATTGTTGTTTATTAAATAGTGTATTATTTTAGCTGTCAATTGCAGTTTAGTTTGTGAAATTTGGTTGAATAGTGTCTGAGAAATAGTCCATAGAATAAGCTTCTGTTATCGGTAAAATGGAATTATCACGAGATAACTTTCGGATAATGATTTAATATGATTTCAAGAAAGGCTCGAGCGCGTATGAGTGTGAGGAAAGTTAAAAATCAGCATTTGGGGATATCGCACCATCATTGGCTACTGTTTATAGATGGTATAAAGAGGTTGCAAGTCGGCGGTACACAAAAAAGGATCTGGCCCTCCTTTAACTGCTGTTAACCCCGAAAACATTGCTGTGGTGAAGAAGATGGTGGAAGAGGACAACCGCATTACCTATGCAATGATAGAGTCCAATCTGAAGATTGGATCATCGCAAGTGAGATCAATATTGCACGAACATTTACATTTGAAAAAGGTTGTATCTCGGTTTGTACCCCATCATCTGACAGATTTACCAAAAGTAGAACGTGTTAGGATTTGCCAACAAATTTAGATATGTTGAATGCTGGAGGCCATCAAATTACTTCTAATGTTTGGATACATGAAGACGAGGAAACCCATACGATGGTGAAAAAACAACGAGCAATGAAAAAAGTTATGTACGCAGAATTTTTTAGAAGTACGGGTTTGGTGGCCGCAATGAAATTAGAAGATCAGAAGACAGTTACCGCTAAATGGTATGTTGAAAATTGTTTGCCTACTGTGTTTAGTAAAGTGCCCAGAAAGGGGATCATGTTACATAATGATAACGCGTCGTCCCATACAGCAGGGACAACTGCTCAGTATTTACCGGAAAACAAAACCAAAATTATAGAACATCCTCCTTACTCACCGGATTTGGCGATGTGTGACTTCTGGCTATTTTTGAGCTCAAAAAACATTTGAGAGGGAAAAGGTGCGAGTCAGAAGAAGAGATTGATATCGCCGTTAAGTGTTTTTTTGATAGTAGCCCTAAGGACAGCTGGTTGAACGCTTTTAAACTCTCGTATCATTGTCAAAAAAAATTTAAATTACAATCCAATAACTCAAATAATATACATTCTGTTTATTTCTTACGTAAATTAGAATTTTTGTAACAGTCATATAAATAATAAAACAATCTGTTAAAAACAGTTGCAATTTTTTTTAAGTGGAAACCTTGCACCTTGCGTTTTGAAATACTAATTGATCTGTTTTATCTGAGTATTTGTAGACTTTTTGAATACAGTGCATTTATTTCGTATATAAACGAGTATAGAACATATTGAAGTATCATTATCCTTGTTATTACGGAGAAAAGTAATTACTTTAATTATTTCTGTTGTTAAGACATTAACTTCGTAAACGAATACGATAAGTGCAATTTGAATGTATTATTGAGAAGGATTGTGACATGTAATTTTTATTCTTGAATTATCAACTAAATGTTTATTATAACTTTGTAACATAATGTAAAAGATATCAAGTTAGGTCAAGTAACGTACAGATAAAATAAAATTGTACATCAAATTATTACATCTTGTAGACGATAAATACAACCATATTTATAAGTTATGTTTGTGTTTATTATATGAATGTTTATTGATAAGAAGTTAAACTAACATATAAAAATGAATTATTGATAATTTTATGTTTTTTCTATCATGTCTCTGAAGCTGGAAAAC
The DNA here is from genome assembly GCA_963170755.1 of Amphimallon solstitiale. Taxonomy (NCBI): domain Eukaryota; kingdom Metazoa; phylum Arthropoda; class Insecta; order Coleoptera; family Scarabaeidae; genus Amphimallon; species Amphimallon solstitiale. The sequence continues at coordinate 78,895,619 of OY720681.1, read as the reverse complement.
TTCTGTTACAATGTCGTAAAACTATGCCACCATAGACGATTTTAAAGATAAATACAGTTATAATCTGAGACTAAATATTCGCGCTGCATATTCTAATGCATAATTAAGTCATTTTTGAGTGGAAGTGCATATTTTAGTAATTTTCAGTTTTATCTGCATATTTTCCAGTTAAAATTTTTTTTAAACATAATGTAATGGTTTTTAGGGGTCGGAAAAATAATAAACAATTCACTCACTATTTATTTTTAAAAGTCTATATTTAAAACACCAAATAAAAATATAATTGAAAATGAAATTAAAGAACACTCTTGAAACAAACGAGCTATATATAAACTAAATTCAATAAAACTATAATTATTGAATCACAGTAACACAAAATACTATTTATGTACCAATTTATCGAAGAATATTTATGTGACAGATTTATAGAAGAGTATTTATTTGATACACAGGTATTTACATAACCCACTCTGAATGAATGAATGAATGCTTTTTCTGTCCGGCTGTCTTTTTATAGAAGTCCTATTATTCAAGAATTACATTACATAAACAAATCTAATAGAACCGTGACCATCCTTGGAAAATGTATTTGGTAAATCCTAAACAGCTTTTATGACCGATTATTTATCAAGTACACAACCCGCAAGAAGTGGAATATTCCATAACTTTGTTTGATTTTGAGAAGCGTAGAAGATGTAGAAGGTAGCTGTTTTCTAAATACTGTGAAGCGAGTGTAACAGCAACAAAAAAGTGCCAAGTGATGCAGCATTTACAAACCAGTAAGCACCAAAAAAAGAAGAACCGAAGCCTAGGAAGTAAACAGCAGATGTTAGTACCAGCAATATTAAAACCTGGTCCCAGTCGTTCAACATTTAACGAGGAATTGTGTGAAGCTCTAATTTTTGCGGACATACCGTTGGCGAAATTAAAAAATGAAGCATTTAAAACCTTTTTGGCAAAACATAACAAGCAACATATGCCAAACGAATCTACAATGCGAAAAAACTATGTTCTGCCATTATATATCGCCACAATACAAAAGCTGCGAGAAAAAGCTAAAGATAAAAATATTTGGATATCTTTAGATGAAACAACGGATGTAGAACAAAGAAGCATAGCAAATTTTGTTTTTGGTATTTTGGGTGTTGAAGAAGAAATAAATAAATCGTATCTTTCAATAATGAAAGTGTTGGAAAAAGTGAACCATACAACAATTGCCACATTTTTCAATGATGCGCTAAATTTTTCTGGCCAACAGGCATTTGCTACGAAAATACTTTATTCAAAAATGATTCACGTTACTTGTGTCGCGCATAGCTTACATCGCGTGGCCGAATTAGTGCGTTCCGTTTATACAATTTGTTAATATCATTGACCACGAAAGTGTTTTTAAAAGCACCTTCTCGCGTTGCCAAGTTCAAAGAAATTGCTGGTGGTGGAATTCCACTTCCGCCGTCCCCGATTCTTACAAGATGGGGCACCTGGATTGAAGCTGCAAGCTATTACGCTTAACATTTTGAGCTTATTGCCCGTATTGTGAACGGTTTCGATCTTGAAGAAGCGAAAAGCATAGAGGATGCTCAAAACGCTTTAACACAAAGAGGATTGCGCGAAGATTTGATTTTCATTATATTAAATTTTACTTGTATTTCCGAGGCTATTTGGAAATGGAATGGAAATGGAAACTAAGGGACTTCCTTTAGAAAACAGCAAACAAATTGTTGAAAATGTTTTTGATAGGTTCAGTAAATTAAAAAAATGTAGTTTTGCAAAAAAAAAATGTCGTCAGTTTTAGATAAAAATACTGGATATGAAATTTTGAAAAATATTTCTAAGATTTTACAAAATGAGGAAACTGCTGTTGCTCCCAGTAATTTGAATCTCACTGACATAGTGGATTTATCATTCGCTCCTATTGTATCATGTGACGTGACAATATGTTTTTCAGAATTTAAAAATATTTTAGGTGATAATAGGCGTAAATTTATATTTGACAATTTATTACGTCATGTCATAGTGATGTGTGATAGTAAAAATCTGTAAATTTATTGTAAATAGACCAATATTACCTTTAAAAAATGTTTTATTTAAATCTAATAAACGATTTTTTAATGCATATTTTTAATATTTTAGATGCATATTTGTAAGCATATTTTGTACTTTTTTAATACATATTTATCCGAAGCCTTATTATTACCATTATTTGAGATTTAATAGTTTCGATCAAACACAAATTCGTGTTTCCAACAACAAAAAAAAAAAAATAGAAACCATTGCATTTTGTATACCAGTCCCTTTAAATTATATTTGATTTATTTAAGAAATACATATTAGTGTTCTAATTTTTCAGACAGTAAACCGATTCTGTTAATACAATTAAGAAGTTCTTAATAGAAGCATTAACTACTTCCTCTCGTAAAACTGTAATTATTAACAATAAAGTAAATATCTTACATTTGCACGCAAAGAGGATAATACGAAACCTCTTAATTCACAATTTGTTTTTCGCAGATTTGTTTTATAATTATGAACATAATAGATTAATTTCTTCTGTTCTTATTATTGGGTAAAATAACCTGAAGAAGACAGTGTAATAAATGTCGAAACATTGAAGAAAATGTAGCTTTTTTATGACCGCTATTTGGCAGGAAAAGAGAAAAATGTTGTAATTTATTAACATTATTAATGTGGCCAGGAAAGAAAAAATAAATTATTGTTATTTTTATTTTAATATTGCATATATATGTATATACCTCGTACAGTTTGTGTAACTAGATATTAAACAATAAAAAAAAACTCATTTAGCAGAGGATTTGTAATATGAATATAAAAATCATCAGCGATAGATAGAAGGAAAATTTATACATTTTGAAAAAGAATTAAATTACTTACACATCAAAAACACAATGCCTGTTCTATTTAAGAAAGAAATATTTCTAGCGCCAAAAAAGTGGAAGTATGTCTTTCAAAGAACCAGCATAAAATAGCTACTTATAATAAATATTGGACATCGCAACTCATTTTTTCATGGAGATACTTGAACATTCTTCGTAAAAGCGCCCAGATTATTATATACCTACCACAATATCTAAGAGAATAAAAATTCATTTATCCCAGAATATTTACGCATTTGTACCCGCCCTCTAGACAAACTATTCGTCAGAAGATGAAAGGAAGGGAAAGATCTATTCTGGAATGTAATGTGGGCTGCCTAATTTTAATTTCTTTTATATCAAATTATATCTAAGAAAATATCAATTTTGAAAAAAATGTGGCATAATAGAAGGCAAGAGTTTCAAACGCTCTATTAAACAAAAAAAAATTAATCTTCTATGTTAAGAAACAATGACAAAAAAAGAAATAAATGTTTCGACATTTTTTTTGTTTAAAACACATATAATGACTTTTTCGACAAAAGGGCTTAATAGATACGTTACATTCACTCATACGTATATAAAAACATGGTACAACTGCATCATGTTACCAAATAAGCAAGTAAAACAAATAAACGCTTATAGTTTATTTCAAATTATTAGAATATAACTTTGAACGACAAAATTTAAGTAAATGGTAAATACCAACAGTTGTTAATTTGAATATATACTTATTATATATAGTTAAATTACAATTTAGTAAAAAAGAAAGACGCCAACAAAGCTTTAAAAAGCTTGGGAAGCATGGATATATTCAGTAGAATACTTTAATAAATTTATTCATTAGCATTTACAATTTGATTAAAAAAATTAAGATTTAAAAGAAATATATAGCATACTGAATATATTTTAACCTAGAAACTAAGTTGTATATGAATACGATATACCGGGTGTCTGTTTAAGCTCGGCCACCGGCCATATCTCGACAACCATGTATCGTACAACCTGGTGGAACAAATCTTGATAGGAAAATGGAAATTCAACAAAATTATTTTTAAGTTTACAAAGTGATCGCAAGGGGGCGCAATTCTCAAGATGAATTAAAAATTGGATAATTTTTCATTAAATTCTAGATTAAGATACATTAAAATTTTTACTGGCAACATCTTTAGACGTTTTTATACAATTTTCATTAGAAACTTTTTGATCTAAGTCCCATCCGAAGGGGAGGGTGGAGGGGGGTATATCTGCGTACAAAAGTAGGTATAATTTCGGTTTGCCCCAACGGATTTGAATGTTTCTGGGCTCATAAGATATAGAATTTGACAAGCAATTGAAGGCTATGTAGAACGAACTAACGTGGTTGTCAAAAAAAGTAACAGGGGGCGCTGTTCTCAATTTATGTATATTAGTTGTTTTTTCTTTAAAATTTTAAATGGAACGGTATATTTTTAATATCGTAATATTGAAGCACATAAAAAACTGAAGAATGTGATGAAAACCGGAAGTTGCGCACTCTTTTCTTGACGAAGATATGGTCGTACGAAGACAATCCAGAAAAATAAAAAATTTTAAATATAAATTTATTTATTTATTGGGAGTAATAATTTTATTTTAATTTTAAGTCTCTAGACAGTGTAGAGTCCGTTTTCACTTGAATTTTCATCATACTCTTCCATAAATGTATTCATTTCAATCTTTCAATCGATTTTTTAATCATTGCATATGTTACGTTAGATTCTCCTATTAAATGTTTTCAAATTCTCTAGCCATTATTTTTTAAATATCGTTTATTGTCGTTTCCAACATTGAAACAAAATAATAATAATAATACTGAACAGCGTAGTTTGCTTTTTTTTACATTTTCATCATACAACATCGCATGCACCGTGATACTAAATTACATTATTATGAGGTTTCCATGGTGGGCATGAAAATCAAAATGTACAAATAATAGTGCCACTTGTAGTTAAACTTTTGTACGTATTTAGCAAATTAAGCCTTTTTGGACACCTGCACATAATTATTAAGATTGTAAAATATCATATTCTAACGTTGAAGCTTATGATATGATCAGAATGTATTTTCAATGCTTTGTAGATGCATTCTTGCTTCGCGGCAATGTTCCCTAAACTATCCCAAAAGAAGACATTATTGAGTTTTTATTCGCCTTGCGAGATACTCTTGATTTTTATTTATGGGGCAGAATAAAAGACATAGTTTATCACAAAAAGCCGATTACGACAATTGTTGCCTCCAAAATTGAAGTAACTGATCTCTCTACTAATCGACAAGTAAACAAACATGTGTATTAAAAATAATGGTAAAACTGCGAAGTTTTTTTTTGTTTTATTATTTGTACTTTCTGATTTAAATATTTTTTTTTCGTTTATATTACTTGGTCAATATATTTTCTTATTTATGTTTAGGTATAATAATAGGTTCTTTTACTTACTTTCATTTTATAGGCGGGGACGAATTAGATATCAATTTTTGTACCCTTTCGTTACTAATAAGTAAATAATTTGTTTATAACTAATGCATAATAATACATTGTTTTTTTTTCTCTTTATTGTCTACTTAGTTCATGAGTTATGAAAATTATTTTTGCTGTTTGCCTATAATTAGATAATTATCTGTTGGGTAATAAAGATTAATTATTATTATTATTATTGTTATTAATTTATTTCAATGTCTAAAAAGACAAGACATGAAATTAAAAATATCTAGAGAATTTGAAAACATTTAAAAGGATTATCTAACGTAACACATCCAATGAATTAAAAAATCGGTGAAAAGATTGAAATTAATATATTTATGGAAGAGTATGATGAAAATTCAAGTGAAAACGAACTATTATACACTGTCCAGAGACCCTCTTAAAATTAAAATAAAATTATTACTCCCAATAAATAAATAAATTTATATTTAATTTTTTTTATTTTTCTGGATTGTCTTCGTATGACTATATCTTCGTCAAGAAAAGAGGTAGCAACTTCCAGTTTTCATCACTCACTACGGTTTTTTATGTGCTTCAATACTAAGATATTAAAAATATACCGTTCCTTTTAAAATTTTATAGAAAAAATAAGTAATATACATAAATTGAGAACAGCGCCCCCTGTTACCTTTTTCGACAACCACGTAATTTCGTACTACATATCTTTCAATTCCTCGTAAAATTCTCTATCTAATGAGCCCAGAAACATTCAAATCCGTTGGGACAAACCCAAATTATACCTACTTTTGTACGAAGACATACTCCCCCCCCCCATCCTCCCCTTCGTATGGGAGTTTTATATGAAAATTGTATAAAAACGTCTAAGAATGTTGCTAGTAAAAATTTTAGTCTATCTTAATCTAGAATTTAATGAAAAATTATCGAATTTTTAATTCATCTTGAGAATTGGGCCCCCTTGCGATCATTTTGGAAACTTAAAAATATTTTGGTTGAAATTCTTATGATCTATTTTACTATAAAGATTTTCTCCGCCAGGTTGGACGATAAACGGTTGCGGAGATATGACCGGTGGCCGAGCTTAAACAGACAGCCGGTATAATTAAATATTGTATGAATAATAATAGGCGCCTTGTTGAAATGTAAAACAAGTTTAACTATTAAAAACCTACCAAACAAAATTAAAATTCTTTAACCAACTAAACAATCATACAAAAGAAACCCATGAAAACATGGAACTACTGATTATTGTTTCTATAGAAATATATATATTAAGACCCACCCCGTATCCGCCTACTGCCCTACTTCCCTACTCTTCTTTATCTATCCCCTCGCTGTGTTTCCTTTGACACGATATTAGTAAATGCAACCCTTCAACATCACTCGCTTTTATGCCGTTTTTAATCCCGCTGTCGTTCACCCTGCTCTCTAGTTTTTTTTTTTAATTTAAGGGTTGGATTACGCAACTCACCCCTCGACACGGGCGAAGAACATGGCCGCCTCCGAAATTGGATTAAAATGACCAAACTTAGTTATGCTATTCTCCGAAAAATTTGACCGCCTTTTCCGTACTAGCCATTAGCCTAATTGCTGGGCTATTATTCTGAGAGAGGAAAGGTTTTTGAAATGAGTATATACGATCGTGCATTTTAAAATACGAGTTTGCGTGGCCTAACTGTCATATATCACGCGTAATTTTAAAGGCATGAATTATAGAATAGGCGTGCGACAATAATTCTTCATTATAGGAATTGTTACGAAGACACCAAAACATCCAATGTTTTGTTTTGTTCTTTTTTTTTTGGCTTAAGCATTGACGTGAAAAATGGAAACGTTCAATTATAATTTGAATGTTTTGCACTTATATTAGATAGTGATATATGATATATACGTAATAACTCAGGCATGAAATATGTATATTTTTCTTAAATCTCCTATATTCCATGATTCGTATTTCATGTGAAATGGAATCAGTGATTACTAATTTATAGTATTCTTTGAACTTCTACTTCTATACTTCACGTTTAAAATAGGAATTTTTTGACATCATGAATGCGTATAAACGCATGCGTTAGCACATTCCGACAGTGGTTTTGCGTAAGTTTCCTTCGAAACAGAAAGCACGAGACAGTTAGCAGTGGCGGTGCTAGACCGAGCGAGGGCGCCAGCTTTGCGATGCCTCTTTCATTTCAGAGTCACAAGGAAAACGTTAAATTAAATGAGCTGAATTAAACGTTAATGTATAAGTATACGAGTAGTACTATTGCTGATCATATGGTGACAATAATTTCACAAACAGACGCATGAATTTTTAATAGAAAATTCATTAGACATCATAAATAAAATTTCTGATTTAAAAATTCCTAGTAAAGCTAAATTTTTGTCATTTGATGTTACGAACTTATTTACCAATATCCCCACAAAAGAGGTATTAGATATTATCGAATTAAAACTACACCAACATCACACAAATCCTGTTATAATTAGTGAAATCATAGATTTACTTAAGAGGGAGCTCAACTCCCAGCCGCTGAGGCCACTGTAGACAGTTTGATTTTTCCATAAAATTAACCGTAAATATTAATCAATTTTTATTTTTTTTATACCAAATGAAAGAGAATTCGAATATCTATGTACACCTAGTAATATTTTTTCTAAAGATATTTTAGAAATTGTCAGAATTAGTAGCAGAAGTAGGTCAATATTAGACAATTTGTCGAATTCATTTTGAAATAAATAAAAAGAAATTCAAAATTTTACTACTAAGCGTACGTATATTTGAGTTTTATCTACAAATTGATGTAATTATTTATAGCATTGGTTGAAATTTGATCTTAATTTTAAGGGGAAATCGAAACCCCCTGCAGTGATAATGTTTATGATTTTGTACTTTGTCAAATGGACTGGCCCGTCCAGTAGAGATCCCTGTTAAGATCTGTATGGAACAAAATATTTCCAATTCAATTACGAATATTATATAACAAACCACAGGTCTTGCTATGGGTAATCCTTTAAGCCCATTACTAGCGGAAATTTTCACGAATCATTTCGAAGAAACTATGAGCTCTCACCCCCTATTCAAAAATTGCATTTACTGGTGTATGGCGATGATATATTGGTATGTTTTAAAGGTACTGATAGACAATTAAATGTTTTTTGATATATATTAATAATGTACATCCTAATATAAAATTCACACTTGAAACAGAGACTAACGGTTCTATTAATTTCCTAGACCTTACTATATAATAAGAGAGTTACAAAAATATTTAATACATTAAATTCCTAGAAATTAGAGCAGAATATCTCAATATGTACCTATAGTGTTTCAATTATTATTTATTGATTAAAACTTTTTGTCATTTGACATTGTTTTGGTGTAATAATATATTGTTGTAATATAACTATTTTGTTAAAGCCTTAAAATTATTTAGAAACAACAATAAATGTTAATAGATTACGAATCTATGTCATAACAAATTATTATTTAGTTTTATGTTCGATATAATTTCCTATATTTCTAGTATATTTATGTCAATAGCCTTCTGCATGAAGGTTATGTCTGTAGAACATTCATTGACATTAAGTAAACTTGTCTTGTTTGAAAAGATATTTTCCAGTAAATATTCATTCATAAAATAATAATAAATAACTTCCAATATGGTAATAATTAGATAATAATGTATGTGATTCTTCTTCTTATTATTATTATTCTTCTTTTGGTAGGCTTATCGCCTATTTAGTTCCGGTTTTGTTTGTGGAGATTTTCATATTGAGTTAGCCAGCCTGTAACAATCTTTGGAGGTCATCTTCCAATTCTGCAGTTAGCACTGCATCATCAGCGTAGCATAATATATTTATTTTATGCATGCACATTCGATATCCTAGTCCGATTTGTTTTACAGTTTTCATCATTTCGTCCATTATTGTATTGAATAACAAAGGACTGAGACTGTCGTCTTGGCGGATACCTGTTGTAGTTCGTAGATGTTGCGTTAGGGTGTGATTTGTGCATATTTGCGTTGTTGTGTTTGTGTTTAGCTCCTTAATGAGTTCTATGTACTCCTTCTTCATATTACCGTTTTCCTGGATCCTTATGACGTCTTTTAGTTGCGCTCTGTCAAAAGCCTTCGATAGGTCCACAAAGCAGAGATAGGCAGGAGTGTTGTACTCTAGGGATTTTTCTACCAATTATCTAAGTATGAATAGTGCATCAGTTGTAGATCGGTGGTCTATGATTCATATAAGTTTTTTCCTGATGACTTTGTTATACGTTTACTGTAATATACTGTTTCGGGGTCGAAATAAACAACTCGTGCAAATGTTTTGAAACAGTCTGTATATTTACACACTTAAAACTAATCACAATATAAAAATATAAAATAAATGTATCGCACTTAAAACTACTACAAACAAATTAACACACGTATTTATTTCTATCACTACTATTTATGTCAGTAATATTTATGTATTTTGTGAACTATAATAAAACTGCACTACTCACATTATTTATGTTTATTTGAACTGCACGAATACTATTCAACGAATTCATTCCTTATCCCACCGGCGGCATTTATATTAGCAGACAAAAGGTCTAGAGATACACCAGCAAATTCTGGCTCTCTTCTACCATATTCCAGACTTTCTGTCGCTGACGCAGTACATGAGTGCAGTTTATTTACAACTTGTTTACCGGTACGTTTTTTTTGCATCGCCCGGAGGTCTGCTTTTTTTTGTTGGCTTGTTTCGTTACAATACTTAGGGCCGATTTTTCCAATTCCGATTAAAGTACCCGGTTAACTATTCATTGATTAAGCCTAATAGTTAATTATCTCCAACCAACATTTTTCAATTCAAACAGTGTTCAAGGATTTATTGCAGAAAGTTGGCAACATACTTGCTAATATCATAAAAAATTGAATCGTTGATTGAAGGAATATATAAAGATGCGCAATGTTATAGTAAAATTGCGTGTCATTCCGTTAAGTCGTCCCGCAAACCCCTTGCCGAGAAACATCATCGCTGTCTCGGGCTGTTTCGAATCTTGGACCCAAACGACTGATGCAGTCACTCTAGATCTCGGATCCAGTTTTGGCTACGCTCAGTGCTATGTAGTGGCGCATCTTTATGTATTCCTTCAATCAACGATTGAATACAATCTTTATTTATTTGGTGTTCAAGCTTATTACAGCTGACCAGGCATACTTTTCATATAGCTGGTCTTAGGAAGGCACTGTTAATAGAGGGTTTGAATTGTGTGTTGCCTATCTGCCAGTTATCAGTGTTCAATGAGTGAACAATCTCAAAAAATGACTTTATAAGCACAGTAAGCTTTATTTACATCACTTAAAAATCAAAAACATTTGAAAGTGATGTATGTTAACTAGCTTTTAATATAATTAGAAATTTAAATCTAGAGTCACTAGAATAAATAATAGTTATTTCGTTCATGTAGTGTCAATTGTTTCAAATATTTAGTTTATAATTTAAGTGTATGTGTGTTTATGTAAACAATCTATGTTTAACAGCGTTTATATTATCATATTATTAATTAAATAAAAGTTAACCAACTGTATATGTGCAACGAGTCATATACATCATTTTGAGCTACGGCAATTCCTACAAAAGCTTTCAAATGATACTTGAATATATTTCAATACTTTTATCCCAGTACACTTTTTTCAATTAAAACCAACGTTCAACTTGACTTTTTACAAATCCACTGCTTTTCGTTAAAACTCGATGACTGTGCGCTGTTTTTTATTCGCTCTTTTTTGACGTTCGCAAAACTCTTTCCTACACCCAATCTTTCGTCCTCTCTAACTACTCCCAAATCTGATTTCGGAAACGTATGTGACAATAATGTGAAAATTGAACGAGTGTAGATGTCTGCCGAGTATTGCAGCCGAACTAAAAAGAATATTTCTGCCGGAGATTTCATGATTTACAGATGCCGTTGTTTTGCGTTGCTGTTGTTACCGTCGTCGTGCAAAAACTCCGTTTTATTTTGATAACGTACTAGATTCAATTTTCGAACGATAAATAACTTTTTTACTGTGTCCTCGTGTCTTTTACGTACAACATACAATAATTCATCAGGCGCTTGTTGGGGTGTAAGTTTTGTCGTTCCTCTTTTCCCAAGTCCATTATCATGCCTAAAAACATTTACAGTTTATTTATGTGTTTGTTGTTGCGTTGTTTGCAAAATGCTTGCTACACTTTAAAAATCGAGTTAAACATTTTAAAACCAGTATGTAGGTATAGGGTTATTCATGGGAAAGTGATATTTTGAAGAGTTTCTGTCAGTGTATCAAAAGTTAATCAATTAATTTAAATGTGTGAAATTTAATTTTCCAAAAAACTAAAATTGTTTTCTGACTACTAATACATAGTATATTCTAGTCAGATCTATATGAATTTTTCAAATTGATTTTTATATAAATTACCATTACAAATTACACTAGCCAACAATTTTAATTTGGAAAAATGGGTGTTCAGTTTTTACCGTCTTGAAGGCATAACCGAAAACCAAATCTTTCCACCACGTCTTGTTTTAGAGTTATAGTCATATTCCGCTAGTAGATAAACAATAATATTGTATTTAGAAAGTTGTTGTACAAAAGTTATAAAAAGAAATAGACAAGTACAACATTCTTGACATAACAAATACATGAATAATACAAAGGAAAATTGCTGATATATCAAAGTTTTGTATAAATATTGTTATTTATTTCTTCCTTTTATGTTGCCTGTTGCCTTCTTTAATGAGAAACCAGAAAAATCTCTCATTATGACGTTGTCCCACCTACCTTGATATCCTTTCTCCATTTCTGCAATTTCTTGATACAAGTGTTCATCATCAATCGTCTTTCCTAAATTAGCAGGAAGGAAACCCTAATATGAGTGCAAAAACTGAACTTTGAGCGGCATTCGGCAGCCTAAATTTTTATAGTTTTCTAGCAAATTAGTCACGACATCTTAGTAGTTTTCACTCTTTTGATATCCTAGAAAATATTTGTAAACATTTTTAAAAGACGTCCATGCTGCCAGCTCTAAATCATTCATGGTACGTTCAAAACTTTCATCTTTGTACAGTTTCCTAACTTGTGGACCAACAAATATTACTTATCCCTTAAGTATTTAAACAGTTGCCTTCTTTTTCTAGTGTTTTGACAAACTGTTTAATAAATCCTAATTTAATGTGTAGAGGGGGTAGAATCCACTAACGGCTCAAATTTTATATTAAATTTTCCAGGAGCAATGCTGGTCCGTGGCTGCCATTCTTTTATGTAATAATGATGCTCAACTGCTCGGCTATCCCACAGACACAAGAAACAACAATATTTGGTAAACCCTCCGTTCAGTCAAAGTAATAATAATAATAATATTTATAAAATTGCCCAACAGGTCACCCCAATACAGACAATATAAACAAATCATAAAGATAATACATATGTGAAAATTGACAACAACAAACATTAACAAAGTATATACAACTAATGAAAAATATCATCAGCAAGGCTATTGAAGTTCCTGGCAGAATGCACCATGGAGCCCTCAGCAGAATTCTTGTTCTGGTAGTGGGAAGCAGAAGCCTTTTATTCACCGTTGAGCATTGACGAGGCACTCGAAAGCCAATTTCTGCTAACAAATCCGGAGAGTCTATCTTAAACAGAATGATATTTTTTCAAAATTAGCACTAATTTGGTGTCGCTTTGCTTCAAGCGACCCAACCTCATGTCGATTAATATAGCAATTATATATATAGGATACCACACGACAACGGCATATTCCAAATTGCTAACAACCAGTGCATAATAAAGTGACTTGAGTGTAGCTATGTTGTCAAAATCTCTGCAGGTGCGGATAATGAAACCCAATGCTCGAAATGCTGACGCAGTGACTAGGGAAACATAATGGGCGAAGGTAAACCTTTCATCAAATGTAACTCCGAGATCTTTGACATGCGTTTTGCGGTTAATTGCGATGTTGTCAATAGAATAATTTTTGCAAAATCTACTGGGTTTTCTGGTAAGCGAAACAAAACAACATTTGTCGATGTTCAACTTCAATTTATTTAAAGAGCACCAATGTGTGACTCAGTTCAAGTTCTCTTGAAGAAAGGCAGCATCCTGAGCCCCATCAATACGATGAAATTTTTTTAAATCATCCGCATAAGCCAAAACATTACAATCGATTGAAGTTATCAAATCATTGACAAAGATGTTAAATATAATAAGAGTCCAAAATTGGACCCCTGGGGGAACTCCAGAGCTAGAAACATACATCCCTGACTTGCAGCCATTATAGTAAACGAACGTACTTCTTTCAGGAAGGTAAGAACCAATAAGTGTTAACAGTGAGTTGCTGAAACCGAACAAACTCATTTTAGTCAGGAGAGCGGCATGCTCAATTGTGTCGAAAGCTCGAGAGAAGTCAGTATAAATAACATCCATCTGCCCCCCATCGTTGAGTGTTGCACATAAAGCCTGAGATAATGATCATAAGGAAATAACCTTAAGGTCAACACAGATTTGCCAAAGAAGACTTCTATATTGAATGAGATTAATATAGTTGACATACTGTCACACTTTCCTTTTGTGTTTGTAGAATGAGCCATTTGAATTGATGGTTTCCAGTTACCATTGTAAAGTAAAACGGCTTTGAGACTTGTTTTCGACGAGTCGATAAACACTCGCCATTCTGCAGGGTTATATTCAATACTCATTTCATACAAACCTTGATTTACATCAGTACGTTCACAAAAATTCCTTTCAACTTCGTAAAATGAACTGAATTTTTCATGACAATTCTTCAATATAAAGATTATTGTAGTGGAATGTAAAAGATTCCATTCTTTTAATCGAGATCCAAAAATTGATTTTTCTTTAGTTAAACCCAAATCCCGTATCAAATCATTCAGATTGATTGAGTAATGAAATGTGGTTCGTCAGAAGGAACATACGTCCGATCACTTGAAAACGCCACATTCGAAACATCGTTTATATCTTCCTCGTCCGTGAAATTTGCAGAAAAATTTTAATGCATTGGAGTTGGAAGCTCACAATCAATGCCTTTTCAACGGATTGCTTACAGATGGAATGTCTGGATACATCACATTGTGTTTATTTTTTTGTTGAAAACCCTTTAATTTTTACAAAACAGGAGTAACAGTCCGTGACGTGATCTGCTGGTTCAGAAGAATTTTTGTTTTTGTTCCACTGAGTTAATTTGACATAACATGAAATACAGCATATAATGTGGTACCTATGTTTTGTCATGATTTTTTTATTTACTTCGGTAAAAAGAATCAAAATATCTCGTCACCTACTTCTAAAGAATACAACAAGAACACATGCATATATGCATATACGTTTTACGTATAAATGTGTATATGTAAGTCACAGTATTTAAATACAAATGTATTAAAAAGTAAATTTTTAAAAAATTTTATAAACAAAGCTTTTCGAAATTCCTACCGGAAGTAGGTCTTTTTGTCTTATCGGTAAACGGCATTTTTGCAATTATCTCACAAATAATGCATTTTATATATAGATTTATCTGACATACAAAAATATTTACAGCTCGAGTTGGAACAATTTTATTATATATAAAAAAAAATGGGTGTGCTTAAGACCACACGGCAGAAGTGAAAACTTCATCAAGGCGAGGTTAATAATACGAAATACAACTTTCTTTTTCGTTCTATATTCATTTACATTTACATTTTCCATTTTCCATTTTCTTTCTACATTACATTTAAAAAATATAATTCATTATTATTGTGTATACATTATTCTAGTACATTTCGCTCGGTCTGATCAAGTTTTCACTTCAAAAATTCATAGGTACGCATGTATATATACAAATAGACGATATGATAATTCTCATACGAGTACCCGCGCTGGTCTAATGGTAACGTGTCGGCCTCATACCCGGGCGGCTCGGGATCGCATCTGCACGCGGACAAGAATTATTTAGAAAATAAAAATACAATATTTCGCGTATTTATTCTAAATTTCAATTTAATTGAGATTAAATACCCCTAGTTAGTGTTATAATACAAAGCCGAGCGTAAAACGTTTGCCGAGCGAGTATAGCAGAGACCGGTAGAGACGAGTTAATTATATCTCTCTCGCTCCCTTAGTCGATTTGACTCGAGCCGACTTTACCCGAACGAGCGTTACATTCCGAGCGTGACGGCTCAGTCTCGTTCAGTGCCCAACAATCAATGCATCAACGCGCCCATAGAAGTTTTCACCTCAAAAATTTCAAAATTTGGACCGAAAATAATACTTTTACTCTTATCGAATAGCTGTTTTTTTGCGAATATCTCGCAAATTATGTTTCTATAGAGATTTATTAAGCGAATGAAAGTACTTTGAGCTGGATTTGGTGTAACTTCTGTATAAAAAAAATTTCAAAATGCGGACCGGAAGTAACACTTTTAATCAGAGGTTTATTTTATATATTGCATTAAAAACAATTTAAAATAAGAATCATTTGAACAGTATTAGTCTTATGTTAGCTGTTCCTCATAAATCAGATGGATATAAATGTATTGCAAGGAAGATAAATACAAACATGAATGAAATATATTCAGTGTTATTAATAAGACTTATAAATTGTGATTAATTCCTTCACCCTATCCCATACTCAAACAGATAAGAGAAAGATCGGTAAGCAAAGAGTAAATCGATGTTAGAATCCACGTAAAAATTTTAAAATTTATGCTGTTATGCTAAAGTTAGACATTAAGGTGTCATTATTATTCCTGATATTTAAACAGTAGATACCACAGCAATACATATAAGAAAGTCGTGTGGTGCCCATGTTGTTTTCGGAAGTAACAGTCCGTCTTTTCAGAGCGTTTAAAAATCTCGGTCTGACGTAGGCTCCGGGGCATCTCGCACGTCTGCCCCGTCTGTATTAGAAATCGAGCGATCAAACTGGCGCGGGTAGCGCTCGTATATATGTAGGCAGCGGGGCACTACTCTATGGTGCCGAGTCCGGGTGGCGGTCCAGTATGTAATATACAGCGGTGAGTGTATGTTGTAATTTCTATCGGTGCAACTGCAACTGTGAATTGCGTTAGTAACATTAAGACAGAATTACAAAATCTAGGTCTCCCTAGACCAGATTTATTGATTAAACTAGAAGCTCACAATTTGAAAACTAATAAAACCGTGACGAGAAAATTCAACAGAAGCTCTTACAGTTTATCAGACTGGTTGTGTGGGTGTAATGTGCAAAATGCTTTTTTCTATTTCGTTGGTATAAAGTTCACTTTACGACATCCGTTTTGGTTGCAAAAGTATTTCTTTATCGCACGCTAATTTTGTTGTTTTGACGTTGGTAACAAAAAAAAAATGGAACCAAATTATATTTAAATGTCAAAATGTAAGCCTTTAATGTAACAAACATGTTCAATAGAAGTTGTACAAAGAATAAAAAGCACACATGCCAACATTTTATTTCCTAATTAACAATATAAATTGTTAAGCAGAGTTGGATGATAAGTTTTCTGATGATAGTATTGTAATTTACTTCCTAGGTTGAATAGTACAACTGTTATAAAAGTTTGTTATTGATAATATGTCGAGACTATGTTGGCGAAAGATTTTGTAAATTGTCTTCTGCTATTTTGCGAATCTCTGGGGGCGTGAAAAATAGAAAAAAATCAAGTGAACGGTGTTTTTCTACTTTGAAGAGAATAAAAACATTTTCTAGAAATACCATGCGGGAAAGCAGACTATGTGCCTTAGCAATGTGTTCCATTTAAAAACAATTACTGACATCAACACCAAACTTCAATGAATGAGTTATTAATCATTTTGTTGATCGTAAGGAACGGCGGATGGATTTTATTTTCAAACAAGTTAATTAAATAGCATATTGAGTTTATTTTTTGTCTGTACTTAATTTTTGATATTAAACACTCACCCAAAAAATCACGGGCGGCCACTGATCAAATGTATTAGTAATAAAACAAAATAAATGTGGCTCCATCTTCAAAGTAGCCACACTATATCATGAATATAGAATTCTATATTCACAGTAGTATCTACTCCTAATACATTTGATATACCTCCTCGCTTTTCTGCTTCCCTGATATTATGGACGAAATTTTAAATGAAGACTAATTACCGAGATAAATTTCGTAAATTACAGTTTCGTAAAAGAATTTAAATTTGAGATTATTATCTGCACTTAAGGTTGAAAGGAATCGCGGCCGATAATGCCTACCTTAATTAGGTTTAGACAGACTTTATTTAGCAAGAAAAAGTGCGAGGAGATAATATATTTTATTTTACCCCTCATATATTTGATATACCACCTTGTTTTTCAGCTTCGCTGATACTAGGGGCGTAATTTCAATTGTTGCTGATATCATACCAGGTGATTATAGTAACTTATTACAATTATACATATATTGTTAAAGTATTAACTGAGAGTATTTTCGTAAATTACACTCCCTTAAAAGAATTAAATTTAAAAAATAGTTATTTTCTGCATTTAAGGTAATTTTAATTATAAACGGAATCGGGGCGGCAGATAATGTCTAAATTTTGTCTAGACAGACTTTTTTTAGTCTGTCAAGAAAGAATATTTCAAGTAACTAAAGCCGAAACACTACACATTCATTTGAAATTTCGTCCTTAGTATCAGGGTAGCAGAAAAGCGAGGAGGTATATCAAATGTATTAGGAGTAAAACAAAATAAATGTGGCGACATCTTCAAAATAGTAGCCACACTATATCGTGTATATAGAATTCTATATTCACATGTATTAGGAGTAAAACAATATAGAATTCTATATTCACAATGGTAGCTATATTTAGGATATTCCAGCTACTATTGTGCAGATGACGCCAGTATATTTAATTTTACTCCTGATATATTTGATATACCTCCTCGCTTTTCTGCTGCCCTGATATTATGGACGAAATTTTAAATGAAGACTAATTACCGAGATAAATTTCGTAAATTACAGTTTCGTAAAAGAATTTAAATTTGAGATTATTATCTGCACTTAAGGTTGAAAGGAATCGCGGCGGATAATGCCTACCTTAATTAGGTTTAGACAGACTTTATTTAGCAAGAAAAAGTGCGAGGAGATAATATATTTTATTTTACCCCTGATACATTTGATATACCACCTCGTTTTTCAGCTTCACTGATACTAGGGGCGTAATTTCAACTGTTGCTGATATCATACCAGGTGATTATAGTAACTTATTACAATTATACATATATTGTTAAAGTATTAACTGAGAGTATTTTCGTAAATTACACTCCCTTAAAAGAATTAAATTTAAAAAAAAGTTATTTTCTGCATTTAAGGTAATTTTAATTATAAACGGAATCGGGGCGGCAGATAATGTCTAAATTTTGTCTAGACAGACTTTTTTTAGTCTGTCAAGAAAGAATATTTCAAGTAACTGAAGCCGAAACACTACACATTCATTTGAAATTTCGTCCTTAGTATCAGGGTAGCAGAAAAGCGAGGAGGTATATCAAATGTATTAGGAGTAAAACAAAATAAATGTGGCGACATCTTCAAAGTAGTAGCCACACTATATCGTGTATATAGAATTCTATATTCACATGTATTAGGAGTAAAACAATATAGAATTCTATATTCACAATGGTAGCTATATTTAGGATATAGTCCAGCTACTATTGTGCAGATGGCGCCAATATATTTAATTTTACTCCTGATATATTTGATATACCTCCTCGCTTCTCTGCTCCCTGATACTACGGACGAAATTTCAAATGTTGACTAATTACCGAGATAAACTTTGTAAATTACAGTTTCGTAAAAGAATTTAAATTTGAGAAATAATTATTCTCTGCACTTAAGGTAATTTTTAATTATGAACGGAATCGCGGCTGATAATGCCTTCCTTAAGTATTTTTAGACAGACTTTATTTAGCAAGAAAAAGAGCGAGGAGATAATATATTTTATTTTACCCCTGATACATTTGATATACCTCCTCGTTTTTTTCAGCTTAGCTGATACTAGGGGCGTAATTTCAACTCTTAAATGCTGATATCATACGTGGTTATAGTAACTTTAAAATATTTTTATTTTTATTACAATTATACATATATTCATAAAGTATTAACCGAGAGTATTTTCGTAAATTACAATCTCTTAAAAGAATTAAATTTAAAAAAAATATTCTCTGCATTTAAGGTAATTTTAATTATAAACGGAATCGGGGCGGCAGATAATGTCTAAATTTTGTCTAGACAGATTTTTTTTTAGTCTGTCAAGAAAGAATATTTCAAGAAACTGCCGAAACATTGCACATTCATTTGAAATTTCGTCCGTAGTATCAGGGTAGCAGAAAAGCGAGGAGGTATATCAAATGTATTAGGAGTAAAACAAAATAAATGTGGCGACATCTTCAAAGTAGTAGCCACACTATATCGTGTATATAGAATTCTATATTCACATGTATTAGGAGTAAAACAATATAGAATTCTATATTCACAATGGTAGCTATATTTAGGATATAGTCCAGCTACTATTGTGCAGATGGCGCCAATATATTTAATTTTACGCCTGATATATTTGATATACCTCCTCGCTTTTCTGCTGCCCTGATACTACGGACGAAATTTCAAATGTAGACTAATTACCGAGATAAATTTTGTAAATTACAGTTTCGTAAAAGAATTTAAATTTGAGAAATAATTATTCTCTGCACTTAAGGTAATTTTTAATTATGAACGGAATCGCGGCTGATAATGCCTACCTTAATTAGGTTTAGACAGACATTATTTAGCAAGAAAAAGAGCGAGGAGATAATATATTTTATTATACCCCTGATACATTTGATATACCACCTCGTTTTTCAGTTTACCTGATACTAGGGGCGAAATTTCAGCTCTTAAATGCTGATATCATACGTGGTTATAGTAACTTTAAAATATTTTTATTTTTATTACAATTATATATATATTCTTAAAGTATTAACCGAGAGTATTTTCGTAAATTACAATCTCTTAAAATAATTAAATTTAAAAAAAATATTCTCTGCATTTAAGGTAATTTTAATTATAAACGGAATCGGGGCGGCAGATAATGTCTAAATTTTGTCTAGACAGATTTTTTTTGAGTCTGTCAAGAAAGAATATTTCAAGAAACTGCCGAAACATTGCACATTCATTTGAAATTTCGTCCGTAGTATCAGGGTAGCAGAAAAGCGAGGAGGTATATCAAATGTATTAGGAGTAAAAGAAAATAAATGTGGCGACATCTTCAAAGTAATAGCCACACTATATCGTGAATATAGAATTCTATATTCACATGTATTAGGAGTAAAACAATATAGGATTCTAATTCACAATAGTAGCTATATTTAGGATATAGTCCAGCTACTATTGTGCAGATGGCGTCAATATATTTAATTTTACTCCTGATATATTTGATACCTCCTCGCTTTTCTGCTGCCCTGATGCTACGGACGAAATTTCAAATGTAGACTAATTACCGAGATAAATTTCGTAAATTACAGTTTCGTAAAAGAATTTAAATTTGAGAAATAATTATTCTCTGCACTTAAGGTAATTTTTAATTATGAACGGAATCGCGGCTGATAATGCCTTCCTTAAGTATTTTTAGACAGACTTTATTTAGCAAGAAAAAGAGCGAGGAGATAATATATTTTATTTTACTCCTGATACATTTGATATACCACCTCGTTTTTCAGCTTACCTGATATTAGGGGCGTAATTTCAACTGTTAAATGCTGATATCATACCAGGTGATTATAGTAACTTTAAAATATTTTTATTTTTATTACAATTATACATATATTGTTAAAGTATTAACTGAGAGTATTTTCCTAAATTACAATCTCTTAAAAGAATTAAATTAAAAAAAATATTCTCTGCATTTGAGGTAATTTTAATTATAAACGGAATCGGGGCGGCAGATAATGTCTAAATTTAGTCTAGACAGACTTTTTTTAGTCTGTCAAGAAAGAATATTTCAAGTAACTCAAGCCGAAACACTACACATTCATTTGAAATTTCGTCCTTAGTATCAGGGTAGCAGAAAAGCGAGGAGGTATATCAAATGTATTAGGAGTAAAACAAAATAAATGTGGCGACATCTTCAAAGTAGTAGCCACACTATATCGTGTATATAGAATTCTATATTCACATGTATTAGGAGTAAAACAATATAGAATTCTATATTCACAATAGTAGCTACATTTAGGATATAGTCCAGCTACTACTGCATTACTATTGTGCAGATGGCGTCAATATATTTAATTTTACTCCTGATATATTTGATATACCTCCTCGCTTTTCTTCTGGCCTGATACTACGGACGCAATTTCAAATATGATGTTTGCTTGCTTTTTTATCTTGACAGATTAAAAAATGTCTGTCTACACAGAATTAAGACATATTATCACTGGCGATGCAGTTTATAATTTAAAATTACTTTAAATGTCGAGCATAATTATTTTTCAAATTCACGTTCTTTTAAGAAAGCGTAATTTATGAAAATAGTCATAGTAATTTATAATTGTATTGGGATTAAATGAAGCACTGATAAAACGTATATATAATTAACTCTTTATCATTATAATAATGGTCATTAAGCACGACCAATTAGCAAAACTACACATAGGAAATTTCGTCCGTGTTATTTATTCTCTGCATTTAAGGTAATTTTAAATTATAAACGGAATCGGGGCGGCAGATTATGTCTTAAATTCTGTCTAAGACAGACTTTTTTACTCTGTCAAGAAAGAATATTTTTGAAACCGAAACACTCACTGCACATTCATTTGAAATTTCGTCCGTAGTATCAGGGTAGCAGAAAAGCGAGGAGGTATATCAAATGTATTAGGAGTAAAACACAATAAATGTGGCGTCATCTTCAAAGTAGTAGCCACACTATATCGTGAATATAGAATTCTAGATTCACATGTATTAGGAGTAACACAATATAGAATTCTATATTTTTATTACAATTATACATATATTGTTGAAGTATTAACTGAGAGTATTTTCGTAAATTACACTCCCTTAAAAGAATTAAATTTAAAAAATAGTTATTTTCTGCATTTAAGGTAATTTTAATTATAAACGGAATCGGGGCGGCAGATAATGTCTAAATTTTGTCTAGACAGACTTTTTTTAGTCTGTCAAGAAAGAATATTTTAAGTAACTGAAGCCGAAACACTACACATTCATTTGAAATTTCGTCCTTAGTATCAGGGTAGCAGAAAAGCGAGGAGGTATATCAAATGTATTAGGAGTAAAACAAAATAAATGTGGCGACATCTTCAAAATAGTAGCCACACTATATCGTGTATATAGAATTCTATATTCACATGTATTAGGAGTAAAACAATATAGAATTCTATATTCACAATGGTAGCTATATTTAGGATATAGTCCAGCTACTATTGTGCAGATGGCGCCAGTATATTTAATTTTACTGCTAATATATTTGATATACCTCCTCGCTTTTCTGCTGCCCTGATATTATGGACGAAATTTTAAATGAAGACTAATTACCGAGATAAATTTCGTAAATTACAGTTTCGTAAAAGAATTTAAATTTGAGATTATTATCTGCACTTAAGGTTGAAAGGAATCGCGGCGGATAATGCCTACCTTAATTAGGTTTAGACAGACTTTATTTAGCAAGAAAAAGTGCGAGGAGATAATATATTTTATTTTACCCCTGATACATTTGATATACCACCTCGTTTTTCAGCTTCACTGATACTAGGGGCGTAATTTCAACTGTTGCTGATATCAGACCAGGTGATTATAGTAACTTATTACAATTATACATATATTGTTAAAGTATTAACTGAGAGTATTTTCGTAAATTACACTCCCTTAAAAGAATTAAATTTAAAAAAAAGTTATTTTCTGCATTTAAGGTAATTTTAATTATAAACGGAATCGGGGCAGCAGATAATGTCTAAATTTTGTCTAGACAGACTTTTTTTAGTCTGTCAAGAAAGAATATTTCAAGTAACTGAAGCCGAAACACTACACATTCATTTGAAATTTCGTCCTTAGTATCAGGGTAGCAGTAAAGCGAGGAGGTATATCAAATGTATTAGGAGTAAAACAAAATAAATGTGGCGACATCTTCAAAATAGTAGCCACACTATATCGTGTATATAGAATTCTATATTCACATGTATTAGGAGTAAAACAATATAGAATTCTATATTCACAATGGTAGCTATATTCAGGATATAGTCCAGCTACTATTGTGCAGATGGCGCCAATATATTTAAGTTTACTCCTGATATATTTGATATACCTCCTTGCTTTTCTGCTGCCCTGATACTACGGACGAAATTTCAAATGGAGACTAATTACCGAGATAAACTTTGTAAATTACAGTTTCGTAAAAGAATTTAAATTTGAGAAATAATTATTCTCTGCACTTAAGGTAATTTTTAATTATGAACGGAATCGCGGCTGATAATGCCTACCTTAATTAGGTTTAGACAGACATTATTTAGCAAGAAAAAGAGCGAGGAGATAATATATTTTATTTTACCCCTGATACATTTGATATACCTCCTCGTTTTTCAGCTTACCTGATACTAGGGGCGTAATTTCAACTCTTAAATGCTGATATCATACGTGGTTATAGTAACTTTAAAATATTTTTATTTTTATTACAATTATACATATATTCTTAAAGTATTAACCGAGAGTATTTTCGTAAATTACAATCTCTTAAAAGAATTAAATTTTAAAAAAATATTCTCTGCATTTAAGGTAATTTTAATTATAAACGGAATCGGGGCGGCAGATAATGTCTAAATTTTGTCTAGACAGATTTTTTTTTAGTCTGTCAAGAAAGAATATTTCAAGAAACTGCCGAAACATTGCACATTCATTTGAAATTTCGTCCGTAGTATCAGGGTAGCAGAAAAGCGAGGAGGTATATCAAATGTATTAGGAGTAAAAGAAAATAAATGTGGCGACATCTTCAAAGTAATAGCCACACTATATCGTGAATATAGAATTCTATATTCACATGTATTAGGAGTAAAACAATATAGAATTCTAATTCACAATAGTAGCTATATTTAGGATATAGTCCAGCTATTATTGTGCAGATGCCGCCAATTATTTAATTTTACTCCTGATATATTTGATATACCTCCTCGCTTTTCTGCTGCCCTGATGCTACGGACGAAATTTCAAATGTAGACTAATTATCGAGATAAATCTCGTAAATTACAGTTTCGTAAAAGAATTTAAATTTGAGATTATTCTCTGCACTTAAGGTAATTTTTAATTATGAACGGAATCGCGGCTGATAATGCCTACCTTAATTAGGTTTAGACATACTTTATTTAGCAAGAAAAAGACTGAGGAGATAATATATTTTATTTTACCCCTGATACATTTGATATACCACCTCGTTTTCAGCTTACCTGATACTAGGGACGAAATTTCATCTGTTAAATGCTGAGATATCATACCAGGTGGTTGTAGTAACTTTAAAATATTTTTATTTTTATTACAATTATACATATATTGTTAAAGTATTAACTGAGAGTATTTTCGTAAATTACACTCCCTTAAAAGAATTAAATTTAAAAAAGTTATTTTCTGCATTTAAGGTAATTTTAATTATAAACGTAATCGGGGCGGCAGATAATATCTTAAATTCTGTCTAGACAGACTTTTTTTAGTCTTTCAAGAAAGAATATTTCAATTAACTGAAGCGCAAACACTGCACATTCATTTGAAATTTCGTCCATAGTATCAGGTTAGCAGAAAAGCGAGGAGGTATATCAAATGTCTTAGAAGTAAAACAAAATAAATGTGGCGGCATCTTCAAAATAGTAGCCACACTATATCGTGAATATAGAATTCTAGATTCACATGTATTAGGAGTAAAACAATATAGAATTCTATATTCACAATAGTAGCTACATTTAGGATATAGTCCAGCTACTACTGCATTACTATTGTGCAGATGGCGTCAATATATTTAATTTTACTCCTGATATATTTGATATACCTCCTCGCTTTTCTTCTGGCCTGATACTACGGACGCAATTTCAAATATGATGTTTGCTTGCTTTTTTATCTTAACAGATTAAAAAATGTCTGTCTACACAGAATTAAGACATATTATCACTGGCGATTCAGTTTATAATTTAAAATTACTTTAAATGTCGAGCATAATTATTTTTCAAATTCACGTTCTTTTAAGAAAGCGTAATTTATGAAAATAGTCATAGTAATTTATAATTGTATTGGGATTAAATGAAGCACTGATAAAACGTATATATAATTAACTCTTTATTATTATAATAATGGTCATTAAGCACGACCAATTAGCAAAACTACACATAGGAAATTTCGTCCGTATTATCAAGGAAAGCAGAGGAGCCAAGAGATAATATATTTTATTTTACTCCTGATACATTTGATATACCTCCTTGCTTTTCTGCTTCCCAGATACCACGGAAGAAATTTCAAATGTAGACTTACCCAGATATTTAAAAGAATGAAATTAAAAAAATGTTTTCTCTGCATTTAAGGTAATTTTAAATTATAAACGGAATCGGGTCGGCAGATAATGTCTTAAATTCTGTCTAGACAGACTTTTTTACTCTGTCAAGAAAGAATATTTTTGAAACCGAAACACTCACTGCACATTCATTTGAAATTTCGTCCGTAGTATCAGGGTAGCAGAAAAGCGAGGAGGTATATCAAATGTATTAGGAGTAAAACACAATAAATGTGGTGTTCCATTGAAAAACAATTACTGACATCAACACTAAACATGAATGAATTATTAATCATTTTGCTGATCGTAAGGAACGGCGGATGGATTTTATTTTCAAACAAGTTAAATAAATAACATATTGAGTTTATTTTTTTTGTCTGTACTTAATTTTTGATATTAAATATTCATACCACCCCCCCCCCGGTGCCCGCCCTTCCCACAAAATCACGGGCCGCCACTGGTGCCCACAACTAAATTTTTGTTTTAGTATTTTCTCTACCTAGATAGTAATATCCGACCGATATTTTCTTCTCTATCGTATCTCTATCTTTAGTAAAATTTTAGCTAGATAAACTTGGAGGCAATCTTAGGTTAGAGAGTAAAAATAGTATAAAGAAATAAAGTTTCACCTTAGTGTCAATTTAAGAGACCAATCAATCAATAATTTTAATCAAAAGTAAGTGCTGTTAATAATAGTTGGAAAAAGGAAGACAAAGAGAACCAGCAACAACACGAATGTATTGAATAGATTAATAATTTTCCTAATGTGGTTAGTGTACGATAATTTTATATTCTCATAATCGCAGACGTTCAGTTTGGTAGTTTTATCTTTAATAATTAGGTAATCACCGAAGAATATCACGCATTACTTAGTGCACATTTCATTGTATAAGACTGTTCATGACATGTCTGACAAAGCTTTCAATAACGTGCCGCGATAACTCGCGTTTGGGTTTCGCTTAACACGCGAACACCGGAACACGTTCATGTTTCCGGAGAAAACGTACTGTTTCACGAAATGCTTGTGCAGATTTTACATAGAGACAATACTGAGTGTCACAAATAGACATGATAAAATTTAGCAAGGATAGCAATAAAAAATTTCATTCAATTTGCAGAAATATTAGAGAATACGAGGGACACTGCTAAAGTTCGCGGAATCGAGTACTCCTTGCATTGCCAGCGTTCTACAATTGTCATATTCGTTGAATATGACGTTTTTCACCTTAAATTCAGTTGACAGTTTCGCTTTCAAACCTAGCAGTTTCGTTTCAATAAAATTTAACAAAGTATTAATTGTGTGAAACATGGAAATTTCGAATCGTGATTTTCGAGTGATGATCTTTTATGATTTTCGATACGGTTTAACAGCACAGCAATGTATGGAAAAACTTAATCCGTTGTTTGGGGATGAAGCACCATCCAAAACTATGGTTTACAAATGATTCGCAGAATTTAAGCGTGGAAGACTAACGTTTGATGATAATGTTCGTGAAGGTCGTCCATGCACCTCTGTTGTTGCGAAGAACATTGATGCTGTTCGTGAAATGATTTTAGGAGATCGGCATGTGACGTATAGGGAGATATCATCCTTAAGCATTGCGACGAAACAAATACATACGATTTTACACGATCAGTTACATGTCAGGAAGCTTTGTAGTCGATGGATCCCACACAATCTCAAACACGCGCAAAAGCAGGCACGTGTCATTTGGTGCAAGCAAATGCTAAAACGATTCGACGGTGGTCGTTCAAATTCCGTATATGATATCGTAACAGGGGATGAAATATGGGTGTATTCATACGAGCCTGAAACTAAGCAGCAGTCGACCGTATGGGTGTTTCAATCTGAACCTACACTAACAAAAGTGGTGCGTTCACGAAGCGTTTCAAAACAGATGATTGCTTGTTTCTTCGGAAAAACAGGTCATGTGGTAACTGGTGCATTAGAAGATAGAAACACAGTTATTGCTGAGTGGTACACTTAAATTTGTTTGCCGAAAGTTATCGCTGAAACCAGAAGAAACAATGTAAACCGAAGAATTGTTCTTCATCATGACAATGCCAGCGCACACACAGCCCGACAAACTGTCGAGTTTTTGACCAGACACAACATCAAATTAATCACCCATTGCCCATATTCTCCCGATTTATCGCCCAATGTCTTCTTCTTATTCCGACACATCAAAAATAAAATGCGTGGCGAGCGTTTCTCATCGCCTGAAGAGGCCGTTGAGATATTTAAGTCACTTGTTTGGAGGTACCTCGTTCAGAGTAGAAAAAGTGTTTTGAAGATTGGTTCCATCGAATGCAAAAGTGTATATATGTAAAAGGGGAATATTTTGAGAAGCAATAAAGCGCTTTATAAAAGTTCATGCGTGTTTTATTTTATATTTTCCGCGAATATTAGCAGTGGTCCTCGAAGATTATAATTTTTAAATGTTGCATCCAAATTACGTTTTGTTCTGCTAAAATTTCAAACGTTTTGGTAATATCATTTTTCTGAACCTTATAGTTTCAATAAAACATGATCTAGATCAGATATGGGCAAACCTTTGCTTGGTTGTGGGCCTATCTTCAAGACATTAATCAAGTCGCGGGCCGAAGATAGATAATAAGTAGTAGTAAATTAAAAGCGATAAAAGTTCACACATTTACATTCATACATAGATAATACAAGAGCTGCTTAATGAAAAAAAAGAAAAAGATAAACAATCAGAAGATTAATGAGAGGCTTGAGATTGAAGTTCAGAAACAAGATGGTAAATATTGGGGTCAATTCCACTGGTACACAGGCGCAAAGTGTTTTCTAAATTCTCATCTGTAAGCCTAATACTATGCTTGCTTTTATTAATTTTTACAATTGAAAAAAAAACTGTTCACATTTAGACGTGCTTCCGAATGTGCAAATTATTTTTCTTGCGAAAGCTCTCAGCTGTAGGTACTTTTCTTCAGCAAGGTATGTTCTGTAGAATTCGCTTAGTTCCACATCATCAAATTTAGACTTCAAATATGTGTCCTCCTGAAGCTCGATCAACTCCATATGAAGGTAATACTTGTACGCGGATTTGCAAAAAAGCTATCCATGTTCTTGAAGTCGAAAAGCCGATCTGTAAATTGCTGTGACAGTACTTTCAATTCTTTCGCATAGCGATCCTAAACAATATTTTCGTGACTGGACACTGTTGAAGAATGAAAACAATTTTCACTTCTCATTTGTCGTTCCCACAAGTAAATTTTGTTCTGAAACGCATTTAGCATACAGCTCGTTTACCAATTGACCTTGTTTTTGAAGCTTCAAGTACAAGTCGTTTAAGTATCCTGTGATGTTTACCAGCCACGCGGCCATGTCGGATCACGTATTTTCAGCAATGTGTTTTCCTTTCCCATAAAATCGGCTATTTCTTTTCTAAGATCATAAAACCTTTTAAGCATTTTACCTTTGCTTTGCCACCTTACTTCGCAATAGTATGTCACATCATCATGTTCTGAAGAGAGTTTCATCTAAAATGCTTTAAACTGGCGGTGGTTAAATCCGTAGGATCGAATGAAAGTGATAGCGTTTACTACCACATCTATAACGTTCTTCAGTCGAATGGATTTAGAGCACAAGTTTTGCTGGTGAATAATGCAATGTATAATTATTAAATCATCATTTTGCAAATTCATAGCGGTTCCTTTTTCTTTCAGAATTCCGATAAAACCTTTTCGTGAACCCACCCATAGAAGGTGCACGATTTGTACAAACTCCAATTAATTTCACCACCACTGCAAACCATATTGCTTAAAAGTACGTTGCACCTCGGCAAAAATATCTTTTCCAGTAGTGGTTCCTTGTAGCGTCCGTAAAGCCAGTAATTCCTCTGTCACAGTAAATTTTTCATCAACACTTTGTATACAAATAGCTAGTTGGGATGTATCAGATAAGTCGGTACTCTTGTTCAAAGCAATCGAAAATGCTAGGAAAGCAGTCACACGATCGGTTAACGTTTTTTTGATATCACCAGTCATCATATCTATACGTCGAAGAACATACGTTACGATAAGCTTACTTTCTCAAATTCTTTCTTCTTTTCCGGACATAAATGTACTGCAACATCTGCTATGCATCCTTTGACACTCTTCTTCAGCGAATGGCTACGATGCCTTCGCCATTTTGGAACTATAAAGTTAGCTTTAACAACACTATCCAGATGTAATCGTTGTTTATGGAACATTTGTTGCTCTTTTCCCAAATCGATTATAAGCTATAATTTTAAATTTTCTTAACTGACTCGTGAATGAGTTATGTTGAGTGTAATGCTTACCAGTAGCCGCAGTAGGCAACTAGAATATTCTCGAACGTACGCGTGTGTTTGTGCGCGCTTCAAGCTGATTGGGAGGCTTCCCGAATATTTATCTCTTTGTCCCTTTCTAACGACTATTGTTTCTCACATGACCTGTGACGTTACTCTGTGCTAGCTTAGTGATAATAATACTATCTGGGTCATTTTCAATAACCTTTAACTTTTGGCTTATATTACTTTCAAAAAATATACTTTTACCGATTATACTGTTATACTTTTTGTAGTGATATTTCAAATGTTTAGAAACTAATTATTAACTTGTAAATCGAAATTTTTACCGTCACTTTTTTATCATTACACTCACGTATTGGCTGTTTTGCGAACGTGACGGTAATGTTTGAATAGTAGTAAAACAGTGTTAGAAATGTTACATCTACAAAGAAAGACTTGAGGTTAGGAAATATGAAACTAGCAGTGGTTTAAAATATTGGACAAATGTGATGATAACGACGGCTACTATTTGAAGTAAATTGTCCTATGGGACGGTAATGTTAAGGCTATACGCCCGGCCTCGAAATCGTTTTTCCCATTTCCTAATCGTATTTTTCATGAAAACCTTACCGAATTTACACGCTAATTTAAGAAAAAAATGCCTTTCAATGGATAAATCGTAATTTCTTCGAAATTGTCCAAAGGGCCCTAAATAAAAATAAAAATGTAAGAAATTTCAAAAAACAAGCCTTTATTTAAAATTATGTAACATTCAACAGCAATACATAAATTTTATTTTTTCTTAATTTTTAAAAATAAGGTCACGAAACGGAAAACAAAATTCTGAAATTTGGGCGAAATTCACTGAAATCAAATAGAGTATGTGGTACGCTCGCACATTGTGTCGAGAGCTGGCTCCGCCTACCATGTCGGGCAGTTTCTACGCAGTTTGTAAAATACTTCTGAGATCGGTGTATGTTAAGAAAGTAATCGTTACTCGGACATTATTTTATCGAAACCGTTGATATTTTCTTTACAATATAGTGTACATATACAGTGTCAGCGTCACAATACTTCCTTATACTACGTATCAGAAAGTAAAAGCAATATCTCTTCCCGTCCCTAACGCTATACCTGCTAGAAGCGCATGCTAGGACTCACACGGCTTGCGGGCAGGGAGTATAATAATTATTATATTTGACTCGCAATAATTTGCTTCTGAAACGATCTAGAAATTTATTTCTTGCACAAAAAATAATTTTGGAATGTTGGCTTTATTTTGTTTCACATATATATGGGTAAATTCTGAAAAATAAGATTAGTTACTCGATAGCTGAAAAATATATTACACAAATTGGTGGTCTACTAAAACTTTTTTTTTATAAAATTTACACACCATAAAGAAAAATCGAAAACACTAGTATCATCCAAATACTTTAGGGTATAACCTTAAAAAAAAACAGATCCCTAGCTCTCTGCATTGCTGAGATATCACGAGATAAGTATTAATAATTGAAGAAAATGAAAATTGTAAAATTTACACAAAAAAACGATTTTTCGACCTTTTTGCGATTTCGATTTTATTTTCCAACTCAAAATTTGAAATCGGCAGGTGATTTTACATATCCAGCTTCACTTTTTTTGTGTGTTTGAGAAAATATAGATTGTATAATTTAGGGGCGGTTGCTTCCCGACTGCTAAACATGTGCGCCAACCGGCGATTATCTGAGACCATAACGCAGCCATAAATTACAGGCAGATTAGATTAGGTGACAAGGTCTTTTCTCTATCTTTTTCCTCAGCAAGAGACAGAGCACGCGGACTCTTAAACATTTGTCTTTTATTACAGTTGCACGAAAAACAGTGGTACGCCTCTTTCAAATCGAACTCAGCTTGAAGCGGGCGTCCAGCCTTAAGAGAAAAAATACGCTGCTTCAAACTTACCCTTTTTATAGAAAAAAAAAACCTGTATAACGGCAGTTATTTTTGTAAAACACGAACTCGCAACATCCACTTGGCTATAGAAGATCATAAAAGTAAATAAACGATCAACCGGCGCCATACCTTATTTAAAATTTGTGCCAAAAGTTGGCGAAAAGTTTCGTAAATATTTAAAAACAAAGAAATACAGCTATATCTTTGAAATTTTACATAAACATGGCGAAGAACAATTCTTGAAAGAATGTAAAAAAAATAATTTTATAAGATATATACAAGATATGTTAAATATATAAAGTCAAATTTGAAAAACTGAAAAAGTATAACGTGATGGTATTGTAAAATGGAATATTTAAAGTTTAAAAATTAAAGGAGATAGCAATTTTAGGTTATTATTGTTCTTTAAATTGACACACCATAACTTAATATACCTAAAAAAATTAGTACGCCCTAATATCATTTTAGATTGTATTGTAGTTATAGGGTATATGTAAAGTTAAAGGTTATTGAAAATGACCCATCTATCTATTTTAGAATCGATTTCGATGCTAAATCGATTCTAAAGTCATAGTTTTATTCTAAATTTTAAAATAAAGCTATGATGTGTGGAATACAGTTTTGAGTTGATTGACAATTAATAGATACATATTAGGCGTAGTAAAGGTTGAAAAAAAATAAATGATGTGTGCTAAATGTATAGTTTTCTCGCGTGTAATTTAAAAATTTTCCTGACAGACTTTGAGTCGTAGAATAATTTTGTATCGTAACTTCAACCTTCTATTTCACAAACTGACGATGCGTTATTCCATCAAAGGTGATTTTATACTACTGAAGTTCCGAAAAATTGAATAAAACCGCTATTAATGAAGATTTTTCAAAACGGAAAAAACATAATTTGCAGGACATGTTGTAATATAACTATGCAAAATTTCAACCTTCTACCGTAAAAATTGACGATTTTCTCAAGAGGGTCATCTTCATTTTATGCAAATTTTGCAGGTTTTCGCACTTCGCCAAGCACCGCTTTGGTTTCGTGAACCCCGTCTTGAACCATATCCTAGACTCCTCCAGCAGTCATTTAAAAAAAAATCAAGTAAATTGTTACAGTAGTTCCTTAGAAACATATGGACATATGACAGTTTTTATGGATGTCTAATGATTATTTTAATTTTATAGGTGTCGTATTCCATCTTTTGGTACATTACTGAATTAATAAATTATTATTATCAATATTTATTTTGTTAAAGTTTTAACTTGTCCTCATATTCGCTATATTGTTTCCTAATGAGTTTTCAGTTGCAGGAATAACAAGGCAAAGGATGAATGCATCTTAGGCGGCGCCATCTGTATATTTTGTAACTAGTAATAAAAAAACAAACGTTAAATTTACAAAATAACATTCCTGTATATATGATTATTTTAGTAGTTACAGACGTACCTTTAAAAACGGTTAAGTGGCGCCTTACATCATTCGTTTTGAGATATGCAAAATTACTTAATATCTATTTTTAGATGATCTTGACCTTGTGATATTAGCGATTTAAATGACCTTGAGGTTTGTTTTCATTTTCACATATTTCTACAGACCATAGTTGTTTATATTTGCCGCCTAAAATGTAATAGAAAAAATCAATAATTAGACAATATTCTCCCTGGGGATTTTATATAGATGAGTATGTATTATGTATGCATGCAAATAATTACCCACATTACTTAAAATGTAATGGATCCATTGTTTTAATATTACGACAATATGTCCGTTATTATTTAACATTATTCCTAATGTATGTCCAGAATTAGTGACTTCAGTAATTATAAATTATAATGGATAATAACATTAATAATGATGCTCGTAGAGTTCATTATTATTGAATTATTAATAGAGTTACTTAATGTTTTACTTGAACCAAGCCGGTAGAGGTGAACACTGGAGTAGACTACTAAATTTACAGGGAACGTAGTAGTTTATGTGGTTTCATTACTGCGCTGTAACAATGGTTGCAGTATCTATTTCACTGGAGAATAAGTGCATTAAATTTTAATTATGTCAACAGTAGATTTTCTTGTTAAAGGTTACGAATTATTAGCGTAGATAATGGAATATTAATGTGTATACTAAACTGATACATAAACTGCCGTGGAGCATTATTACGTTAACGTATTCATTTGTAATTATTTTACAAAACTCGTAAGGAGAGACATTATTACAACAGCACCTATACAAAGATAAATATATAACCAACCATTCAAGAACTTAATATACTTGAAGAAACATTGGTTGCATATACCTATAAATAATTGTTTTTACTTTCTTATGAGTATAAGGAAGTATTGTGATGATGAAAAATTTCGGCCTCGAGATTTTTGCAGATGTCAACGTTTTGAAGTCCCCTGATACCGAAAAAGTGGTTTTTCAAAAATGTCTCTCTGTGTGTCAGTGTGTGTATGTGTGTGTGTGTGTGACAACGATAGCGGTCAAACCGCTACATCTATCACTTCCAAATTTTATATTTACGGGTATATCTCCCTCTTGAGATCTGATTAGATTTTCAATAAAATCGGCAGACCGAAAGTAGTTACAACTTGTAAGAGACGATTTTTAGATTTATGTTGTTTCTTTAATTTATTTTATTTTACGTATGACATAGGTATATGTACACTATAGAGCGTCTCAATCTTAGTATTCACTACGTGTCTTATGCAGAGAGACAACATAGTTGTCAGTTCGACAATGACAGGTTAGGTTGGTAACTCATTATAATTATAAGACATTTTAAATACTTGTTGGTTAGGATTTTATTTTATTATTATATTATTTTATTAATTTGACACTTGACAGGAAGGTTATGTTATGGTACTTACACACAGACAATACCAACCATAAACGTAATAAATCAAACTGGCAACATTGTCTTGAAATAAAAAGAGACAGTATATTACAAATTCCTTACGGTAGTAAAAGAGGTATAGATCCCATAAGAAACTGGGCTGAATACTAAAGTTGAGAGGCTGTATAGGTACAATGTCTGGTTGGTAGCTGACGTTATTGGATCACTGTATAAATTATGTACTGCATTGTATGCAACCACACATACACACATTTTAACATCTAACAAATGCGTACGGCAGCCATCTACACATAATCAATATTACTAGGATTTCAACTTTATTTAAAATATCCGTAGAAGCTTAAATTTCTTTAAAGTTTTTTTAACATTATGAAACTGGTCACAAAAGAGTTTATTCTAAGAAAATAAGAAAGAACATTTAATTTGAAAAATATTTTTTAATTACTTTTCCTCGTGATATTTGCTCGGGAAATACAGCTTTATTTATTTAATAATTAAAATTACAATATTAGCAGTAACATTTCTGCCTTATAACTGTCTTCTCTAAAAAAATACGAGACAACTTTATAAAATCTTTGATCGTTTTGCATATTATATGGAACACATTAGTGACAAACAACATTTTACTTCTGCATCGTGATATATATGTATATTTCGTAATATCCTACACAATATTTATGCTGCTGATCTGAAAAACACAAATCAATCAAATGAGGCCAAGGCGTTACTTGGCACTGATAATTAATAAAAATATAACAGTAAATTGTAACATTTACAGGATTATAAATGTGTTATGTACTAAATGTATTATAAGGAAACTTAACTGATACTTCCTAACATTTGTTTATAATAATAACTAATATATTTTACCGATAATATGTATAGAGGTAATTTTACTTAATCAAATTCGACAGGACAAATGTGTTAATTAAAGATAAAATGTAGACTATGAATGTGGAGGTATATTGGAAAATATTTCCGTGGGAGGTGAATAAACTTAAGAGAATAATTGATTATATTACTGTAAATCTATCTGTCGATAGGTTAACGGTTATTGTGAAATGTACCTATAATTTATTACGGACCACAAAATTTCTTTTTTAATTCATTCTAAATTGATTATTTGTGTCTTCATTAACTATAAATATGTATTTGGAAAAACTACTCATTTATATTGCAGTGAATTGAGAAGTTTCTAAATTTAAAAGTGGTACGAATAAATGTTAGGTACATCTGTTATATCTGATTAATCCACAATAACAATTTAGTCAAATATTTTTAAATAACTTGGGTTATCTAGCTTAAAATATATTAGAAAAAGTCTGGAATTGACAGATGCACAATTATGCCAAACAATATCAACATTCACATAATTCGGGTTAAATAAATCGTTCATAAAACTTACATTTCTTGAATTATAAGAATACAAGCTTTAGCTATATTTTAGTCAAAGTTGTAGGAGATTTTGATTCAATCATAGCAGTAACTTTTTTATTAATAATCCAAGAAATATAGTGTAAAGCATAGCTAATGAGAATATGATATAAATACTGCCCTTAGTTTAATAGAAGTGAGATATCTGATAATTTCTCTTAAACCGACAAACGGCAAGGACATTTACGGATTGATAGTGCATTTATCAAACTATAGAAGATGTTTTAATTTAATATGCTATAACACAAGGTGTACTTTTTAATGTTCTATAAACTATTAACCTTTAAACAGAATATACAGGGTGAGTTTTTTTGAATGTTTAGCATTGGGATCTCAGAAACTACTGGAGATAGAAGAACGCTTAAATGGGGAAAGATGCGCAGTTTTACGAATTTGATTTAAAACTGCTTTTGTTTCTCCGATAACTTTCATGGCTTATTAGATATTCAAAGAAAACTAAATTTTACGTTTTTCTTTAAACATGCTTAGCATCGTTAATAGTAATTTTAGAGAAAAAGTGTTCAGACAAAAGTTTTAGATAATTTTACGCCAAATAAAACTATGTAGCTAATATTTTTTTGTCGTTCGCCATTATCGAGTTATGACACAAACTTGTGTTTTTTTAAATGGAAACTATAGTTGGTTTTGACATCATTAAAAAGCTTATTTTTTGATGATTACAATGATATAAGGTTTGATATGGTTATTTTAAAAAATAAAGAGGATATAGACATTTTTATGGTTTTTATGGAAAACAATTGAATTTCGAACTGATAAAATACAAACCAAACGAAAACTTATTTTGAAATCTTATGTAGTAATAAAATGAAAACTATAAGAACTTTTATTAAGGGCACACAACATTATTAATGTTCAAAGATACCTCCATTATTATTAATACACAAATTGCATCTCTTCACAACAGAATTTGTAGCATTGCGTACTTTACGCCTACCAATGTTATTAAAAGCAACTAAGACAGCTTCTCTTAAATCGTCGATTGTTTCATATGTTCTTTTGTATACTGTGTCCTTTAGTACACCCCACAAGAAAAAATCCAAAACTGATAAATCAGGGGATCTAGCCGGCCATTCAATGGGTGCATTTCGTACTATCCATTGATTACGGAAGTTCAAATTTAAATAATTTATAACATTCAGTTGATTGTGCGGAGGCGCTCAGTTATGTTGAAACCATTGCATTGCTCGGGTTCTTAAATTTAAATTATCTAACATTTCCTCGAAATCTTGTAAAAAATTAAGATAACGATTGCCAGTTAGTGATCCATCAAAAATAAAAGGAGGAAGAACAGTTGATCCTATAACACCACCCCAAACATTAAACCCAAATTTAATTTGTGGTCTCCTATGTTCAACGTGAAGCGGATTTGTTTGAGACCATATTATGTGCTCATTGTGCCTATTAAACATTCCACAATTTGTGAAACGAAATTCATCAGTCCATAATATTTTCATTGAGCAGTGTGGATCGTTTTGACACTGATCTTTAAACCATCTACAAAAAGCTATTCGTCTGATGTTATCACCTTCATGTAAAGTTTGTGATACTGATAATTTGTAGGGACGAAATTTATGCTTCTTCAACACTCTGACAATAGTGCGTTGAGAGGAGCCCATTTCTGTTAAAATTTGTCGGGTCGATATAGATGGATTCTGAGCGACACATGCTAATATGTTTATTTCTCTATCTTCATCCATCCCTTTTTTTGATTTTGGTTTAACGAACGAACCATAATCTGCTAAATTATCCCATAATCTCTTAAAAGTAGGTAGCCACGGCTGACATCGATCAAAATAATTTTTAAAATAAACTTCAGCAGCTCTAGTAGAATTTCTCTGGCACTGAATGTAACATTCAACCATATCACGCTTTTCTACGTTAGAAAATTCCATAGCCAATGCAAACTTATGATTAACGGCCGTTTACACCGCTTATAGTTAGGTTACATAAGTTTGCATTGGCTATGGAATTTTCTAACGTAGAAAAGCGTGATATGGTTGAATGTTACATTCAGTGCCAGAGAAATTCTACTAGAGCTGCTGAAGTTTATTTTAAAAATTATTTTGATCGATGTCAGCCGTGGCTACCTACTTTTAAGAGATTATGGGATAATTTAGCAGATTATGGTTCGTTCGTTAAACCAAAATCAAAAAAAGGGATGGATGAAGATAGAGAAATAAACATATTAGCATGTGTCGCTCAGAATCCATCTATATCGACCCGACAAATTTTAACAGAAATGGGCTCCTCTCAACGCACTATTGTCAGAGTGTTGAAGAAGCATAAATTTCGTCCCTACAAATTATCAGTATCACAAACTTTACATGAAGGTGATAACATCAGACGAATAGCTTTTTGTAGATGGTTTAAAGATCAGTGTCAAAACGATCCACACTGCTCAATGAAAATATTATGGACTGATGAATTTCGTTTCACAAATTGTGGAATGTTTAATAGGCACAATGAGCACATAATATGGTCTCAAACAAATCCGCTTCACGTTGAACATAGGAGACCACAAATTAAATTTGGGTTTAATGTTTGGGGTGGTGTTATAGGATCAACTGTTCTTCCTCCTTTTATTTTTGATGGATCACTAACTGGCAATCGTTATCTTAATTTTTTACAAGATTTCGAGGAAATGTTAGATAATTTAAATTTAAGAACCCGAGCAATGCAATGGTTTCAACATAACGGAGCGCCTCCGTACAATCAACTGAATGTTATAAATTATTTAAATTTGAACTTCCGTAATCAATGGATAGTACGAAATGCACCCATTGAATGGCCGGCTAGATCCCCTGATTTATCAGTTTTGGATTTTTTCTTGTGGGGTGTACTAAAGGACACAGTATACAAAAGAACATATGAAACAATCGACGATTTAAGACAAGCTGTCTTAGTTGCTTTTAATAACATTGGTAGGCGTAAAGTACGCAATGCTACAAATCCTGTTGTGAAGAGATGCAAATTGTGTATTAATAATAATGGAGGTATCTTTGAACATTAATAATGTTGTTTGCCCTTAATAAAAGTTCTTATAGTTTTCATTTTATTACTACATAAGATTTCAAAATAAGTTTTCGTTTGGTTTGTATTTTATCAGTTCGAAATTCAATTGTTTTCCATAAAAACCATAAAAATGTCTATATCCTCTTTATTTTTTAAAATAACCATATCAAACCTTATATCATTGTAATCAGCAAAAAATAAGCTTTTTAATGATGTCAAAACCAACTATGGTTTCCATTTAAAAAAACACAAGTTTGTGTCATAACTCGATAATGGCGAACGAAAAAAAAATATTAGCTACATAGTTTTATTTGGCGTAAAATTATCTAAAACTTTTGTCTGAACACTTTTTCTCTAAAATTACTATTAACGATGTTAAGCATGTTTAAAGAAAAACGTAAAATTTAGTTTTCTTTGAATATCTAATAAGCCATGAAAGTTATCGGAGAAACAAAAGCAGTTTTAAATCAAATTCGTAAAACTGCGCATCTTTCCCCATTTAAGCGTTTTTCTATCTCCAGTAGTTTCTGAGATCCCAATGCTAAACATTCAAAAAAACTCACCCTGTATAAATATTTTGAGAGAAATAAAAAAAAATCTGAACATCAATATTGATTTAGGCAAAATATGATCACTAAAACTTCAGTTGTCGATTTTGTACAACAGGTCGTTGATTGCTTTGGAAAAGTAGAGTACCTGTGGGATAACTTCTTAAACAACAGTATCCGATTGTGTACG
Organism: Amphimallon solstitiale; assembly: GCA_963170755.1. NCBI lineage: Eukaryota > Metazoa > Arthropoda > Insecta > Coleoptera > Scarabaeidae > Amphimallon > Amphimallon solstitiale. The sequence goes on along the minus strand of OY720681.1, from coordinate 78,855,479 downwards.
TGAGATTTATCAATTGATGAATTAGGCTAATACAATTTTGCTCTAATAGCACTGATTTAAAATTATATTTTCAGAATCGTTGTCAATAGTTTCCAGGCAATAATAAATAATCGGTCGAACAAGTTATATATCACTGTAGAAGAATATTGGGTAAACTCCGCTGTAAAGCAACCGTAGACACGTATTTTTGAGTTATTGGTCATCATCAGTACGGTGTAGCCGAGGAACAAGGTGGGATAACCGCCATTTGTAGCTTTAGGTAAATAATTCTTGTTTTGAGGGCAACAACCAACATCGCCACGAGGAATACATTGTCAACCTGTTTGGTATCATCCAGAAAAAAATGAGGTGTGGTCACCACACGACTTTCTTATACGTACGAAAGTTTCAAATTATACAAAATTTGTTCTAAATTAAGTTCTAAATACTTTTATCTTCTTAAAAAAATAAACCTGTGAGTAAGTCCAAATTTTGAGAATTTTTTTATACATTATTATTCAAAATCCTATTCTACGTACTTCTTCTATTCTCTTAATAAATCTCATTAGAATGCATACTCTGAGAGATATTTGCAAAAAATACTACTCGCTAAGACTAAAAGTATTACTTCCGGTCCGAATTTTAAAATTTCATTTATACAAAAAGTATTCCAAATCCAGCTCTAAATACTTTTGTACTCTTGAGAAGTAATAGAATGCATAATTTACGACATATTTGCAAAAAAACGATAATCGATAAGAGTAAAACTGTTACTTGCGGTCCGAATTGCAACATTTCTTTTATGCTAAAGGTACTGAAAATCAAGCTTTAAATACTTTTATACTCGCCTAGAAAGCATGACTTGCGAGATATTCGCAATAAACTAATTTTCGATAAGAATTTACTTTTGAGTACATTTCAATTCTTTATAAATTTGTTTAAACTTAGTAATTGACGAAATATTGGTAAAATTCGATATTATCACTGAAGTAAACTACTACTTCCGGTCTGCCGATTTTAATGAAAATCAAATCAGATCTCAAGAGGGAGATTATATTCGCAAGTATAAAATTTGGTATTGATAGCAATAGCCGTTTGATCGCTATCGTGATCACACATAATCTGCAAAAATCTCGAAAATTTTCATCACAATACTACGTATAAGAAAGTAAACGATATAATGAAAAACGAAATCAATTGTTTCGATATATTGAACTATTAGAGAATCGTAAAAGATTATCAAGACCTTGCCCAATTCTGAAATAAAAGCTTAAAATCTAATTAAAAGATTAGGTTTGTTAATAGAGGGTAAAGGATTTGATGAGAGATAGTATGAAACATAAATTCGATAGTATACAATAGAATATATGAACTTTGAGAGGTAATTAAATTTTAGTGTTTTGTTAAATTTATTAACAAATCACTCGACACAATTTGATGTATTAATACCATACAAATTAATTAAACGAATTATCAAAAAAAACTGTAGTGAAAGCGATAAATTTAACAGCAAATAAAAACTAAAATAATTCTGTCTATTTATTTAGCATAATACAAATATATTTTCAACTTATTATGCACATGTGTTAAGTAAGTTGCCATATTCTAGGTGTGTCGTGTGTCAACGAATTAACACTTCAACAAATTGTTGATAAGTACGTTCAGAATTAGTAAGTAAATTTGTTAAAAAAATCATCAAAAAGTTTATAAAAAAAACTTGTGGACATAAATTTTCATTTATTATTATATTTGAACTAAAAAATATACACAGGCTGTTCTATCTGATATTTTGTTATTTTTCATTCAATATTTGGAAACTACATAAACTTTAAAGAAATGATAAAAATACGCAGGCTACCTATTTCTTAAAAAAATCTCAAAAATATATACAGATTGATTCCCGTTAGATGAAGCGCTCTGTGTATAAACAACGGTATTATTTTGTGATTATATGCACGATTTAAAATTATTTTTAAGTATACAGAGTGTTCGAAAAGAGATAAAGAGATGCATACACATAGGTACATATCAAAGCTGTTTTTTAACGTAGCATCAATGTTTAATCACTTGCATCAATTCCGCAGATCAAATTTAGAGCAATTTCATGTCAATCATTGTTTTAGGTATTTTCATTTAGCAAACTACCATTTGTGTACTTTCCTCAGAAGATCTTTGATTTATCACAGACGACCAAGTTCACTACATGACAGATAATGCTGGCCCATGTGTTTAATGACAACAGAGTGACAAAACATAGACGATGAAAACGTAAAATTGCGCAATTTAAAGGCATTATTATTCATATAGCTTTCGTCAGAGATCCTTGCTCTATCAGAGACGACACCTGCAGAACTGGGTAATTACTTTCACATGGTAATTAATTACAATTACAAAGTACAAGAATTTAAGAAAGGAAATTTCTCATAATTACAATTAGTTATAAAATGTAATTGACAATTACTTTCCTATTTACAATTCCATTGATATTTGTTTATAGAATTTGAGGAAAAACGTTTTTTCGGTTATTAGCTTTTTGTTGTATATAATATACAAATCTTAAAATAAGAAATTGGAAAGAAATCATATATATTCCAACCCATACCAATAAATATTCCACTCTGCACTAATACGAATCAAATCTTTGTTTTGTTGACATATGGTATGTTCCCGGATGGTGTGAACAATAAGGAACATTTTTTTATTTGGGCCTTTACGCAAAAATGACATTCTTTATAAAATTTTTGCCTGTCTCAAAACCACCAATTCTGAAACAATAATCTAAATATTATTTTTAGCAGCCGAGAAAATTACATAAACACACTTGAATTAAAGGAAAAACTTTTTTATTTTATTCAACGTGGTATCCTCCAACACTATACACTTACGGACCGATGATTTTTCCATACATAACACCACACCACACATTAACCTTTTTGTAATACTGACTTCTAGTTGTAATTTTGAAATTAGGATTTTTTCTCAACCAAAATACACAGTTTTGCTTAGCAACTATCCCATTGGTTGTAAATGTCGATTCGTCCGAAAAAATAATGTTTTTGCAGAAATTACGATTTACAAAATGATTTTCTCCTACCCATAAGCAAAAGTCTAAATGCATCATCACCATTTCTTATTTCATGTACAAAAATCGGTTCATGAGGTTTAATTTTGTTTTCTTTAAAAATTCTTTGTAAATGTGATTTGTCAATTAAATGATTTAAGTGTGCCGACCTTTTTCCTAAAACATTAACGCACACGTGAACATTAATAAATTTCTGTTGAAATTTTGAATTTGCAAAGTTATAAGAAACCTCACGAGTTACATAACATTGAACAAGGTAAACTCTTTGTTCTAACGTTAGCATTACTATTAAGTAAGTCTCGTTAAAGATTTACAATACGTAATGAAAATGACAGATGTCAAGTAACTTGACTTACATATTCGGTTGTCATGGAACATAATAAGATAATATGATTAAATCAAAAACATGAAACTTTATTGCTTAAATTTTTGTGTTATTGTAATTTTCTCAGCTGCTAAAAATAATATTTAGATTATTGTTTCAGAATTGGTCATTTTGAGACAGGCAAAAATTTTATAAAGATTGATATTTTTGCATATAGACCCAAATAAAAAATTGTTCCCTATTGTTCAGTCCATTCGGGGACACATTGTATATGTCAGATAATGTCAATAGTATTGTGCAGAAATAATAATAAAACTAATAATTCGGCAATCAATATCCTTTTGTGTAATATTTTTACAAATTTTGACTTATCTACAATTTTTCGGAAATTGATGAAAAGAATGTTACATTCTTTTAAACAATTATAATTATTATTTTTTCCTATAAATATTCATTATAAGAGTATAGAGATTTTTTCATAAATGCATCAAGAAAATTATGCGACATTTTTCGTATCTTTAATTTTACAGGCAGGTAAACAAAGCTGACACTGCAATTAAACTATATGCTATAATTATCGGCAGTTGTAATTTTAAGATATTTTAATATTCGTGTCTATTTCGATTCTTATATAGATCTAAACAAACCCCTCGTGGCTTTAATTTTTGACAAGAATGCTTTCCCTCCCTACATATATATTGTTCGGTCTGGACCATTACCGGTGATCTAAACTGTATACACCATTTCATTATATCTACTACAATATGATATATGTATATACAAAATATCAGCAAAAAATTTATTGAAATAGGTAAATAATTTTAAAATAGTTAATAAGGCTAATTAGTATAAAAAGTTCAAGTAGATATTACTAAATAATACCACTTTGTGGTTTACTACTTATAAAGGCTTTACTAATCTATCAAAAACATTGAAAAGATTGAATTGAATATCGCAGAAAGCTTTATGGTCAGCTTCGCTATGATAATAATGTTATCAGACTTCGCCAAGTTTGTGAAGTCGTTTTGCCATTTTGCGGATCGATTTTACGACCACGAACAGCCATCGTATAAAGTCAATTTTTTACGTGTTATATCGAGCAAAGCCGTGCAATAAGTCTTGGGTAAACTATAGTTGATGGAAAAGAAATATTACTGCAAAATTCACACAGGCAATTCGTATAATCTTATTTACAGCCTGCGTATATCAAAATGAAACATACGTGGATTAAGTATTGATATCTACGTTTTCCAGCCAATCACCCTTTTCACCCTAAGGTTCGTAAATCAATATGTTCACATACATTATTCAGATTATGTATAATAATTCTGCAGGTATTTGATATATGTAGACTATTAAATTCCCATAATATTATGCATCCCTTTCGTAATAAATTTGTAGTATTAATGTTAGTTTTTACGCAATAACTTTTTACACATTTGTATTTAACACTTTTGCTCTGGAATCCCTTTCTCACCTAATACTTAAGATAATTTAGTTGATCTAATGTCAACTGACATAAATTTACATACATAGTAAACTCTTTTTTATTAATATCTATTGGGGAGGCAGTGAGAAGAAGGGGGTATAGTATGAATGGGTAACAGTAGGTATCAATAAACAATTTGGTGCGACTAGCATATTTATTCAAAATAAAAAAAGGCACATATTTCGTATGTTCTAACGACCACAAAAAAATATTAAATTATTTACAATTACTGGTCGTTTTTTTTTTTTTTGGTAATTGTCACACGCATTTCACGATCATTTCCTCGCTATTTGTCCTTCTACAAGAAAATGCAAAGATGTCATACCAAACAATTATCCTTTCCTATATAGTGAACCTTTTAGTATCATTGTTGTAGTTCTTAGATCTTCAGCAATTAATGTTGCTTCAAGATGTGCTAAAAATGTACGAAAAGAAACTATTTTTTCTCAATCTTCAAATGACTATGGAATACTTTGAGAGACCAGTATAAGAAACTTTCTTCCACCATTTATTGGGTTTCCATGGTCATATAATCCTACATGCTGATCAGTTCGAGCAATTGCTCTCATTTTTGTCCCCATAAAAGGTGATATCTTACAGATATTTAACAGTTTTTTATCAGTCGAATCTATTTCTTTTTTAGGTAATCGTAGTGAGGATGTACGTGCCTTGTGGGTAGCTAGTAAGTACAATCATTTTCCTAGTATAATGCTTTTCGCATATAATAGTTCTGTAGTTGAACATTTGAATGAAGCCTGTACTTGTTTGTCTTTGAGTTTGCTCTTTTTTCAGTCATAGCTTATGCTTATGCTTCTGATATTCAGCTTGATGTTTTCACATTTCTGCTTGCTGAACTTGTGATGGTTGATTCTTTCCCTAACTATTGCTCCGGTGCCTCTAACTGGTGTTAGTGTAAACATTAAGCCTTTTGGGGTGGCATAATTTATAAAGAAAAGTTAGGTGGTTCGATTTCTTAACAAGTTTAATCTTTATCTTTTCATATTGCCTGAAAGACATGCTTAATTACGGCCTATACCGAATTTCTAACTGAAGACGTGTAATTGTTGACAATGGAGTGTAATTTGAATTGGTGTTTGGGCTATTTCCATCGTTCATTGGATTATGAATCTCCGACGTTTCGGCAGATATTTTTCCACCGTTAATTTTAATCTAAGACTATTCTAAAAAGCTATAATAAAATTAAATTAACATAAATCTAGTTGTGGTCTTGACAGTATTTATATACAGCCTATTTCTAATAAGACCACAGCAATATGTAGTATGTGTGTAGTTTTATAATAATAAACATGTTCCCGAAAATATTGTTATTTCTATATAGCAAGGTCTCTCTTTAACGATTTTTTTGCGGTGATTTTGCGATTACGCTTTCTGTTTTCAATTATTTCTTTAGATTCCTTAACATTCTGTATTATTGTTGAAACAAAAACTCATGGAAATAATGTATATTCAATTACGTGAAATAATAACGACATATTGTTCCGAGAACTTGGATGCCAAGATGTAATTACATTTTATTCCTCTTCCATTTCACATTAATCCCACCATAAATTTACATCGATCCGAGATTGCTTCGGATATTACCTGCTTGTTTCAGCGAAAATCCCTGAGAGTGAAGAAGCTTTTTTCCAGCTAACAATATGAAAGCCATTCGAGTGAGCGAGCGACGATTAAATCGCGTTCGGCCCAGACGTAAAAGTGATCTATAAGCGGAAAAGAATGTGTAAAATCTTTCCTATAAACGGTAGACAACAGTAAATAAGAAGTGTCGCCGGATGGATAGAGGGACTCAATCGCATTCTTGGCGTGCCTAGCAGAACTTATTAAAAGATTGCTTTATCAGCGCTAGTGAGAGACAATGTGCATCGAACCCCATCCTCACGGCATTCAGATGACTGATGGTGGGGCCTTAATTAAAGCAGAGGGATTAATGGGAACTTTTCTCGCTAATTAATAAACCTGCATCTCTCATTGATACGGAACAATACTCGTATTATTTGCGGCTTAAGCTTTTGACACAATATATGACGTTAAAAGTTTGATTATACCAACTAAGGATTTTGTTCAGAGTGCGAATTTAGTAAGTACCTATATAGTATCATAATCATAACTATTTTTATGATCAGATAAAAACTTGTTAATTAGTCATAAAATAGAGGCGTAAGTAAGTATTGAATGATCTACTGTGAAAACCAAATAATATTACGTAATATTTAGGATGACTATGGATAGATTTATGTCAGTAGCGGCTCGTCTATACTCTATACGATAATTTCTTTTTTGTGTACAAAATATAATTTTATTGAATAAATTTACCTTATGTACCAAATATGTATCGTCAGGTGTCTCAAGTAGAAACTCTCTTAATGAAAACATTGGCTTTCGTTGGTCGATGTCCCACATTGGTTTTTTTCAAGAAAGCTATTAATGTATTAAATTTCCTAGAGAAAAATTGCAGATTTTATCATCGAATATTCTGCCCACACAATTCCCGAAGCTTCCAGTTTCTCTCCTCGTATTACAAAGTACAAAAACGGGATTACTTCGACATGCATATATTATGATGGTATGTTTTTTGCATAAAAATGAACTTTTTAGTGCTTTTCGGTTATCTATTGATCTTTTATTATTATTTTTTTAGTTTAGTTAAGTTTTTCTTCATGTTTCAGGTTAATTTTTTTTAAGATGCCACACACTTGCATCAAAAAGTTGGGAGGTAGACCTTAGCCCAACTATAAAAAGGAAAACATGGAGAAAGCCTTTGAAGTTGTAAAGAACGCATGTCCAAATTCAAAGCAAGTCAAAAATTTAAGGTTCCAAGAACAACTTTAATCGATAAAATTCGTGAAACTCATCCTTTAAAAGCGGGTTGTTCATGTGTGCTGACTGTCGAGGAAGAACAGATAATAGCAAACACTCTTAGTGCAGTAGGCGACTGAGGCTTCCCCATAACATACCAGGATATTCGTCGAATTGTGCCAAAGTTTGTGACGAAGCAAGGCAAGGACGTTTCAGGATAGAAAAACAACAAGCCAGGTTTGGAATTTATAAAGCAGTTTGCTGCAAGGAAGAACCTGACAACCCGTTTGGCTTCTAATATTAAACGTCAGCGAGTTGCCGTGCGTAAACCGAAATTAAAAGATTTTTTTTAACAACATTAAAGACATCTTGGAAAATGCCTTACCAGAACATATCTACAATTACGACGAGACTAACATCACCGATAATCCTGGCGCAAAAAAGGTATTGATGCCCAGAGGAACTAAGAGAGTCGAGCTATATCAAGAGCACTCAAGAACATCGGTGAGTATAATGGTTTGCGGAACGGCTAAGGGTATTCTGCTTCCACTCATGGTGGTCTAAAAAGCCCAACACTTATACGAAAATTGGACGGTAGGAGCTCCTGCAGGAACAGTTTATGAGGTGACGCCAAGTCGATGGTTTGATATGACAACATTTGAAAAATGGTTTTTCGATATTTTGATTCCTCACATAAACACTAATAGCGCCTCAGAACAAACAAAATTTGTGATTGGAGATTGAACCTTACATCACACTTTTTCCCCTCTTGTCGTCAATGCAGCAATAGCGAATAATATCTAAATGACCCTCCTATCAGCATTTTCAACACATCTGATGCAGCCTTTAGATGTGAGTTTTTTTGCTCCCATAAAGCGAAAATGGCGAGATGTCCTAGATGCATGGAGAAAGATGTGTCGTCGGAAAGGAAGCATCCAAAAAGAGCAGTTCCCAAATTTGTTGTATCGAATGTGGTCCCACACAGCAGACAACGCTTCCACAAACTTACAATCTGGCGTTAGGGCTACAGAGCTAAGCTCCTTTTATCCAGAAAGAGTTTTGGCAAAAATTCCTGGCAACGAATCGACTTTCGAGAGGGTGGTAGATTCCTGTTTAATAGATTTTTTGAAAGAATCTAGAGGATATTCTAATAAACAGGCAACGTCTCGAAAGAGAGGAAAGAAAATAGCGACAGGACCAGGCCAACAATTGCAAATGCCAGTTGCAACAAGCACTCAATCTCACTCGAAGCAGCAATAAAACAAGTTGATTTATCGAAAATTTCTCATGTTGAGGCAACTTCCACCATGCGAAAAAAAATTGATGGCAAGTCACCCTAAACCCCTGAAAACTAAAACTGGTAGTCCTGATGAACCTCTACCATCGAGAGCTCGAATGTGGTCCCACACAGCAGACAACGCTGCCACACACCTACAATCTGGCGTTAGGGCAACAAGGCTAAGCTCCTTTGATCAAGAAAGAGTTTTGGCAAAAATTCCTGGCAATGAATGGACATCCGAGAGAGTGCTAGATTCCTGTTTACTAAATTTTTTGAAAGAGTCTAGAGGATATTCTAATAAACAGGCAATGTCTCGAAAAAGAGGAAAGAAAATAGCAGCAGGACCAGGCGAACAATTGCAAATGCCAGTTGCAACAAGCACTCAATCTCACTCGAAGCAGCAATAAAACAAGTTGATTTATCGTTATTGTTGAGGCAACTTCCATCATGCAAAAAAAATGCGTTTATACAAGTATGGTTTTTGATGTCCCATTTGTCTAATTTTGGCCTCTAACACTGTTTGGCTATAACTTCTAATTCACCATCTATAGTACTTTTTACTTTTTTTGGTGTTGAAGTTACAAGAACATGGAGCAGTTTAACATTGACTTTATGCTTAATTATGCGTGGCGTCGAAGTTATTCCCAACTCGGGGTAACTTGGACATAAAAAAGAAACAAAAACAAAAGGGTGAGGATGGGGAAAATATTTTTTTCAGTAAAAAGAACCAATGCTTCAATTATTACGAAGGCACATGAGCCAAGGCTCTTAAACGAATAGTTTCCTTTGCAGAGCAACAATATCCCTAAAACCTGTCGAAGTAACCCCGTTTGACGGTATATGCTACCAATGATTTTCCATTAATATTTCTGCTTTCTCGGTACATCAAGTTTTAAACAGATAATAGGTACTTTGATAGCGTTCCTTAGATTTTCCGGAATGAGAGCAGAACGCTCTTCATTACAAGCGTGTTCTATTTCATTTTCAGAGTCCCTAGTATTATTCATTTTGTTGCAATTAACGTTATTTATTACTCGTTATCGCTACACAAGAAATATATCATCAAAAAATTAGGATGACAGTTTTTACAAATTTCTATAGCCACGCAAACCACAAAGTGATAAGAGAATATCTGCTGACCTCACATGTATTCATTTTCATAAGATATCACGTCATGCATATTTTTTTTAGTGCATCGTAATGAGAATATCACATGTAACCACAAATAAATTCCAGAAGTGTATTGTGATGTTGTTTTCGAAGCGACAGGGTCAATGAAAAAATGAGAACGCCTTTATTTAAAAGTCATAGTAGAAAAGATGAAATAATTAATTATATCTGTAATATAAAAAGTAAGTATCTACAATTTTTCCACATCATTTTCTCCAACAATTTCCTGTCTCCATTAGTTTCGAATAATTGAATTTCAACAATAGGGTCATGCTATCTAGCTACAGTAATTGATATTTCAAAATCTAACTTCGGACAGACAGTTACGGCTGAATAAATAAAACCCTACACATCGAAGTGAAGGTTCATTTCCAATTAGTTTAGGATGAATAATGTAAAGTCTAGAGATATTTGTCTTTCCATAAAATTTTCGTATTGTTAAATCGTATGTGGCTTTACTGTAAAAAGTCAATTATATGTAGTAAAACGAAAATAATAAAGTTAAAATGTTGGACTTCAATTATAAACAATGTCAGTTTATTTATGATTTGGTACTGGAAACGTTTTTTTTTTATGGCAATAGATAATATGAATACAAAAAAAAATCTTTATCGGTAAATAGAAAATATACATGTATACGCAAATGTTTTCAATAAATAAACTTTAAATATTGTACAAAATTTGCTTATAATTTTGTCTTAAAATGGTGACGTTACAGGGCGAGTTTTAGCGCCATATTTATTTAAATCGTATGCACTGTGCTTAGCAGTGTGTTTTTGCGTAATTATATCCCATCCACATCAGTCTTACACTGTTGAATGGTGTAAGATTTGCCTGCGGTAAAAATCGACGGTGTTCATCTTCCATGCAAAATTTGCAATATATTACTGTCGTGGCAAGTGGAAAACCCGCGTAGTAAAACAAGTGTCGCTGGTTACACATAAAGCACGTATTGCTGTTTCTGCAACTCCTTATCTACTCAAAGTGCTAGTAACGTGGAACATTCCATGGAATACGGTAAATAATCCTGAGTTTACACATTTTTTACAAACTGTATTAACGGTAAATATAGTGGTTTGCGTATGCCCATGGAATCCACCTAGAGGAAATATTATTTACCCGCGTTGTAAGATAATAATAATAATAATAATAATAATTGTCTTTATAATCCAACAGATTACTCCATTAACAGGACAATATAATACAATGATATTGTACAGTGTTAAAAATAATATATAAATGATAATAAAATAAATATATTAATGCTATGGCAAAACAGAAACAAATAGCTAACAAACAGTTCTTGCGTACAACCCTGTATAAATTGGAAATTCAATGAAGACTAGGACTAGGAAGAGTGGAAGGGATCTGGGAAGATTTTATTCGCATTTCTGCTCATGTGGGCAATCGGTGCTTTAGCAAGGATATTTGTTCCGGCTCTGGGCTCAACAAATGTCTCCCTTGATCTTGTACCATACTTTGGCACCGCTATATCCACTTCTGTGAGCAAGTTGGGGGAATCTATGCCATTATTGATTAATTTAATCATAAAGTTAGCACTGGCCATCACTCTGCGATATGAAAGTGAGGTGAAATTGTGCCTCAGAAGGAGCTCATCGTAGTCGACGCCCCTGGCTGGATAGTTACCAGATGATTTATAAATTAAATATTTTAAAAATCTTCTCTGCACTCTCTCAATCAGTAAGTTCTGGTAAACATAGTAAGGGTACCAAATTATTGAAGCATATTCGAGTTTCGGACGCACCAGTGTATAATAGAGAGTTTTTAGCGTATTTAAATTTGAAAATTTTCGGCAGGATCGAATTACGAAGCTGAGTGAGCGTGAAGCGGAATTGTAAACGGAGTAGATGTGGTCAGTAAACTGCAGGCGATGATCAAACAAAACACCTAAGTCCTTTATTTGTGTTTGCCTAGGAATATTGACAAGATCTAGTGAGTAGGAATGTATTATAGGATTAGTTTTTCTTGTGTAAGTAACAACTGCGCATTTATTTATGCTGATTTTCATCTTGTTCCTATTACACCAGTCACAGATAGTGTTTAAATCATTTTGCAAAGTTTCACAATCGAAAGTTGAAGATACTTTCGAGAAAATTTTCAGGTCGTCGGCGTAGGCAAGGACTCGGCAATTGAGTAACGACAGAAGATCGTTAATGTAAACATTAAATAATAGTGGGCCAAGATTCGAGCCTTGCGGAACACCTGAAGAAGCGGAGAAGACCGAGGAATAGAAGCCATTATAACAGACGTAACACGAACGATTATAAAGATAGGAAGCTATCAAATTAGTTATAGATGACGTAAAGCCAAATGTACTCAGTTTAGATAACAATATGGTATGGTCAATAGTGTCGAAGGCCTTCGCGAAGTCGGTATACAGAACATCAACTTGATCTTTTGAGTCCATACAAGAACTGATATACTGGGTAATCTCAGACAAATTAGTTACAGTTGACCTTCCTGACATAAATCCATGCTGTTGCGTGGAGATAAAGCACCGAATGGAGTTATATAGTTTATTATACAGCAATTGCTCAAATATCTTAGAACAACTGGACAAAATATTAATTGGTCTGTAATTCGAGATATCATGCTTGCTTCCTTTTTTGAATACAGGCGTAATCCTGCTTATCTTCCAAATTTCAGGAAATGTCGACGTGCGAAGGGCAAGATTGAAAATTGTGCATAACGGATTGCATAGAATGGACGCACAGTCCTTGATAAAAAAGTTGGGTAGACCATCATGGTCAGATGTAAAGTCTGCCTTGAGGTGGTTAATGGCTGCCAATGTATCAGTTTCGGAAATAGACCCGATGTAGAAGTTGTTCAGACATTCCTTGGAGGCCGACGTACTAGAAACTTCTTGTACCCGATATACATCTGAAAAAGTTGTAGCAAAAGCTTCCACTATTTCTTCTGGATCCGTGAGTTCACCATCACCAAACTTCAAGCAACCAGGTATTCTCGACTTACCCGTCTTTTGCCCAATGAATCGCCAAAATATTCTAGGGTTCCTGGATATTTCCATTTCGAGACCAGAGAGGTATGCCTCATAAGCTCTGCGTGTTTCAGACTTGACCAGTTTGCGTAATCTAGTAAATTCAAGTCTAAAGCTTGTTGAACCGGAAGATTTCCATTTGCGATAATAAAATTCCTTTAATTTAATATTGTTGATTAAAGTTAGGTTATACCAGGCAGGAAAACCACGCGACGATGTTGTATATTTCGGCACATGCTTGTCAATAATAGAAAATACTGTTGTGTAGAAAGTGGACACGGCAAGGTTCACATCAGTACACACCTTCAGCTGGGACCAATCCACATTTCCAAGTTCGCTATATAATTCCGGAAGATTAGCTTTCCGAAAATTATACCCGGAATCGATCCTGGATGGGAAGTTTTTGATTGGACATCTCTGTAGATTCATATTAAAGCTTAATGCTGGATGAAAGGTATCCTCTGGAACCAATGGGAACAGGGTATGCTCGACAACAATAGAGCAATCAAAATTAGTAAAAATTAAATCCAGCAATCTATTATCTCTATTTACAACAGTGTTAAATTGGAACAGTTTTAATACATGTATAAAGCTTTGTAAAGTTCTGAATCTTATGTCATTAGCATTGTCGGCTGCATTAAATTTAGGGCAATTAAAGTCTCCGCATATTACAACTTTTTTATCGATCAGATTTAATGCTAAGTTTTCAAAAAATAATTCACAATCATCATTAGAAATATACGGTGGTACATACAAAACAATGAAATAAACAGTTTGTGAAACAAAATTACATCTAGAAATAATTATGTCTACCAAAGGAACTAAAACAGAAAGGTATGATGTATGATGTAAGATAAAATTAAGACCTAATTTCTCAATGACATAAAGGATAAATATATTTGGGTGTTAGCAGATGAAACTAGGGCGCTATATTGTAAATGTTTTGGTTGGTGTGATCGATAGCGACACGGCAATGTCTACATATCTACCTGTATCCACAAGATTCGAAAAAAACTAATGCAGAATCCATATCATATAACGTAACTACGTATTTTAAAAACGCTATATGGCAAAACACGATAAAATCAAAGCAAACATACATTTTGACGATGTTAAAACTATAATACAGCTACTGGATCCGAATGGTGCTGTTTCAATTTTAGAAGCGCAACAAGCATTTATGGATCCAACAATTCAGGTAGATTTAGCTAATATTCATAGACATTCTGCTATATAACATCGCTCAGACATCCAGAATTGCGGCCACTTTATTACCTGGTTTGTAAGAACATTTGCCAGATTCTGGTAAGTGAATAATTTAGTCTTCTTCTTCTTCTTCTTATTCTTCCAGAAAATCCGTAGATCTGTTTTGCAACCAATTTGTCCTTCCATCTCTTGGGTGGCCTTCCTGGGGGGCGTTGTCTTCTTGGTTTTCTTTCCAGCGCGGTACGGACTATTCTGTTTGTATCCATTCTCTTTATGTGTTCGTACCACTGTCTTCTTCTTTGTCTTCCCCATCTCATCACGTCCTGGACTCCGCATATTTGTCTGATATACTCGTTTCTGACTTCATCCCAAAGGATTTCATTTCAGATGATCGCATTGTTCTTTTTGTTCTGTTAGCAAATCTCGTTCTAGATCCAAATCCTAAGAGGACTGATCAAATTGAAGAGTCATTTAGGTTCATTATGTACTTTTCATCAAAGGTGTTTACTATATAATAAAATCTAGTATTATTTTATATTAACAAAATAATTTTGTTCATTTATAATTATTTTGTACTTTAAAACTATTTTAAACAAAAAAAAAAGATAATTAATTTTATATTAATATTTTGTATTTAAAGAATGTATGATGGACTTAAAGACAGGTACTTGTCGACTATTTCATTACACAATATCTTACTGTGTAACCATCATCTCATAAAATATCTGAAATAGAGACATTACTAGAAATATATTTTTTTAATAGTATTGATTAAAATTAATTCTCTTTTTTTTTTGTTTTTGGTAAATTAAAATCTTTTTTTTTCTTTTAGGTTAAATATATTTTATGTTTTTAGTAAAGCCACACTAACTAGTTTCTGTTTGAGCTTACAAATTCAGAATAAATTTTGCCCGAAATCTGTATGATGTAATAGGTACAACTCAAAATAAAATTTATTATTAATATAATGTAAAAATGGTCCCACGTTGCGGAGCCATATTAAAAAGGAACCATACAAAAGATTTTATTATTAATTAATGTAATGTAAATTAAAAAAACTGTTAATATAAAATTTAAATTAATAGAGAATTATAAATAAAATGAAATAACTTATTTTGCCAGCTAAACTCAGTTCTTAATCTCAAGGGCGATTGGGTAAAAAGAGATAATTAAATTAACAGGTTCCTAAGCATTATTTGGGGTTAATATAATAAAATATCATTATATAATTTAAATAATAATTATATCCGAAATCAATGATTTTATAGGTGATTACAGACAAAATAAAATCTTATACAATAAACTGTTTTTTTTTACAGACAAAGAAGCAAATTAACAAATAGGTTAAATACACTTTTACAAAGATTACATTGAATAAAATTTAAGTGTATCATTCATTATATTCAAATGAAAAAACAACATAGCAAGAAATAAAAACATAGGCTACGTACAAGATTCATATATATTTATATACAATAAACATAACGCTAAGACGTATCGAATAATACTTTATATTTGGAGACGCAGTTCATTTATTAAATATATTTATTCTCCAGATAAATGTATTTGTTTTATATTGTTTCTATTTGAAACTGATTTATTGTGTTAAATTCTTTATTTTTAAAATATATTTACATACAATAATCATTTAAAATACCTTATTTTAAGGCGTCTTTTTTTCTTTTTTCTTCTTCGCTGCTTTCCAGCGGAATCTTCTTTATTCACGAACAAGACGTGAAGAACTGGTATAGGTATGCTGCCACTTGTATCACAATATCTTTATCACAAAAAATTTGACAACTTGCACATTTAAATTTGTATACTCAATATGGGGTTAACAAGTTTCTACTTGTAAAAAATACTTTTATTTAACCGCTGTTTTTTTACTTATTGGAGTCAATACACTTTTAAAACTTATTTGTCGACTCTTAATTTAATTTAAAATTATCAACGATTCTGCTGATCGTTGACGACCCACAACAGGAGTCTATTCTTGGAGTTTGTCTTTCGACTTCTTGCTTAAAAGTCTAGCGGCGACTCATGTCATTGCAACACTCATTTTTCGTCGTATAGTGGAACGCCTGTGATTCCACGCTTTCTAAATAGTCTGGGTATTTCCGCTCACACTTCCCACCACACATTCTTTTATGCGGTGAGAATGTATATCGATATCGCAGCGCTTATCTCACTAACATATACATTTAGCGCCACGATGCTTACACATAATAAATTTATTAACTATGACTACATTAGATATATGATATTTAAAATATTCTTATAATACTATTTATCTAATTTAATTTAATAGCATGAAAATTATAATACAAAATAAAATAGGCTGTACCATTACAACGACTGTAATAAAAAAGTATCAACAGTAAGATCATAAGTGCTCAACTCTTGTCGGCAAGATTTTTATTTTGTATGAGCATTGGTTGCTTGGCAATTAAACTAGATCAAATTGACGAAAAGAACCCGAGCGCGGAGCGCGAGGGTTCTTTTCCCAAGAATTTGATCGAGTTTACTTGCCAAGCAACCAATGCTCATACAAAATAAAAATCTTGCCTGACAAGAGTTGAGAACGAATGATCTTCGGTTGCAGAATTAACTGAATGAAGCGTTAAATACGTCAAACTTTTAACAACTTTATTTATGAGAACAATTATAATTATAATTAAAAGTACAATTAGTGAACGTAGCTTGAGAATTATTTTGTTTTGAAGTTGATGGAAATGCGACATGAGGTAAATCTGAACTAGAATTTTGATGAATGATGTTCGAGTTGGTGTGTCGTATTTGGTTGATGATGTTGGTGTGGTGGTTCTCGTCAATATGAAGATATTGTTTTATTGAAGATGCATTACTGTGGCCAGTAATCTTAATTAATTCTTGTTCATTTATTCCAGATTTTGTTAAATGCGAAACAATACTAGAAGACTGCGAGTGATTTGTCAATTTCCTTTTTTTAATATCTAATCCAATTTTTACCGCGGAGGACTTGGTCCACTTCGCAATCTCATTGTGACCTACACAAGAATTTTTGTACCATTTTCCAGTTGTTTTCCAGTGAGGATTTGCAGTTAAAAATAGTCTATTAGATGTAATGTGTGGACTACGTTTTTCTTGCAGTTTGTTGAATAACCTTACTGGACATCGGTCTATGTTTTCCTTGTTAGGCGTAAGCCACTTATTCTCTCCGCATTTTTCAGCACCACCTATATTATTTAAAGTTTAATGAATTTCTTTAGTTATTGTTAACCTACCTTGACAAGTTTTTGTAAATATAGGATTATAAATAATCCTGCCTGTCGCACATCCATCGTTTCCTATTTCTTCTTTAAAATAGTCCGTGATACAATTGCTTCCTTCCCCACCGCGCCACGCTAATTCAAAAGAAACAATGTGGAAAAATTTTTTCTGAAGACCTTCTGGAGTATCTTCGTCAAAGCTGTTTATAATCTTGTCAATTTCTTCAAGAGAGAATGCTTCAGCGCTTACTTTCCGTTTCTCCGGAATTGATTGCAGCTGCTTGCGTTTGGTGTTCCTCGCTTCTCGTGCAGCTTTGAAGACTATATCCGAGAATGGGTCAATTCTTCAATTATATTTGTTAAAATACAAGTCTTGCACTGGCGGTTGTATTCCATAGCGTTTTGACACAAGATTCCTTATAATCTTCTCCATTACGTTTCCGCATATTAAATGCATATTCTTTTAAAATACTTGCAATCATATCAGTGGACAAAGATTCGCTTAATTCATATTTGCGTTGTTGGCAAAATTCTGCAAATTGATTCCACACACTTTCTCTACACTGAGTTGTCTTTCTCGGAATCGAATTTTGAATGTTTTCATTAATTGAAGCGTCAGGAATGTTGCCGAAGCGCGACATTTTTACTTTTGTCAAAATGACATTTGATTTTTTAAATATTAATGGTTGCTAAAATAATGCTAAAACAATGAGGTATCGGCAAGAAAAATAGCATACATTCTTTTCAGTTAAAGAAATCATTTCTAACTTGTGATTGGTGCATGTGACAATGTTTTTAATGTCTCATTAGTCTACAACACTATGAAGTTAATTATCAATAATAATAATATTTTTTAAATTCTTTGGATTAAACTATTTCAGTTTTAGTAGTTCACAGTGTGGTGTAAATCTGATATGTTTACTCCTAGGTATTTAATTTGCGCTACCTATTCTATTGGTTTATCTTAATTTATCAGTTTGCATCTTACCGGTTCTTTACCGAAGCTTAGACATTTTGTTTTTTCCTACTGATATAGTCATATTAAGGTTTTGTGTCATTTTATAAAAGGCGAGGAATTGTATAGATCGTTTTCTGTCTCGGTCACGATACCAGCGTTGTTTGCATAGCAGATCCTGCTCTTGATCTTGTTACTGTTTCATGATCAAATGGTTGGTTTTGTGATGTTAGTTCCATCATCTGATCTTCATTTTTGTCGTCTTATCTGTGGTACAATTGTTTAAGATAATCATCTCATATATGTAAAAGTATGAACACTTTGGTGTTCTTTCTTTGGGTTTCGTACATGTCTTCGTCCATATCATAGGCGAATCTTGCCCAGCATTCTCTTTAATCTTTTTTCTTTTTGCATTAACTTTATTCCTTGTTTCAAGATATGTTTTATAGTTCGTTTGTTATGGATTCACAAATTAAAACGGCAAATTCAACTACAGATGGGTAAAATATATTTAATATATTCGTTTTAATAATAACGTCGAAACAGAAAACACCTTCCACAATTTTAAATCTATATTATTTTCCTAGAAATAACGCCATTTTATATCTTTAATTTTATAATATCGCGTCTGCAGCTTCAACGTTTATGTAACACCATAAAGTCTGTCACTTGTTGGATAGTATACCGAAATTGCACCATAACATTTTAGTGCTCCTCAAATCCAGTTTGAGTTAGTCGGAGTATAGCACGAAACGAATGAAGGGAGAAAGAGGAGAAGTTGTATGTACGCACGTGGGAAGGACGGTACGTTATGTCACACTAAAAGAGGTAATACGTATTTCATAGCAGCACTTATTTTAGTCATCAAACGGAAAGACACCGTCGAATTTAGTCCCATGTCTTGAATTCACAATTTCGTGTCCTCCACTTTAAAGGTTATAAGAGGTGCGCGCATAAGCCACGCAATTTTACTAAGCGTCTATAAAATTATTGAGGATTAATTCGAGTTCACTTCAATGGGGGATAGGGTTGCGAAATGGGGTGACATTTTCATATATACATATATACGAAATGAATATTAACCCCTTCGCTATAATATGGGAATTTCTCTTTCTAGTGTCACGGTAATAAAATTATCTCTGTAATGATTAGCGAGATTGGATAGTAGATGAGAAATTACATTGTTAATACTTGGCAAAAGCAATTAAGTTCAGAGCGAATACGTCGCTCTTTCAGAGAATAAATGAAAAATTAGATATGTAATATTGGTAAATACCTACTGCGAAGCACAATACCCATGTGAATTGAAAACTTTCTGGGTGGATTATAAATGCTATTCTCAAGTTCTAAAACGTCCGAATGTTTTCATCAGCAGTGCGATTAAATAGAAAAATGGGGAAATATTTCTGAATTTGTAACATAGATGGCAGTACCATATCAAGCACATAAATCCATTTACAGCAATTGCTGAGGCTGTTGTTTTATATACATTACTATAAAAATTACGTATCCAATGTCTTCTTGTTAATATTCTTCGAGAAGACCTTGAAGTCCGTTAATGACAAAGGCTGTTTTAATTTGGTTTGTTGTCTTGTGTGTGCCAATATATTTTCTCAAAAACCTTCGAATACGTTGGTAAAATTGATACTGGGCGGTAATTCATTAGATCGCTTACATCTTCACGTTTTAGTTCTTGCGGAAAGTATCCCATTCCATTTTGCTTCTGACAAAAGTCAATGGTTTCGATATACATGAGCTAGTAATTTTTAAGAACTTGATAGAGTAACCATAATAATCCATTGTATCCTTGCTTTTGATATTGCTAATCATGTCCAAAACTTTACTTTTACTTACTGGCAAGAAGTACTATGATTTTCATTTAAGTTAACGGTTTTGTTAGAAGTTCATGTGGCCTTTAGCGCTAATGTATCAAGAAATTGAGTCCCAAGATTTAGAAAACTCTTGTTCAGATCTTCTAGATATATACGTATATCCCGCATTTGTTTGTTCCCCTTTCGTGAAATATTTCTAATAATTATCGGAATTGTCTTTTCTTTGTTTTCGAATTTCTTAAATTCTTTCATATAGTATTTTCTAATATTATCTTCTAACACCGTGTTGTACATATCTTTGCGTTTAGAATATTCATCACATATAGCAGACTCTTCGGTTACTCTTGCCATGATCACCAAACCATCTAGATTATTTATTAATCCTTTTACATAATCCGACATTGTGTATTTGGTTTTACTTTTATGAGTTATTATTTTCTCTTCATGGAAACATTGGTTACAAAATTGCATGGTGGTACGAATAAATGTGGCATTCATCCATCCAATGTGAAGATTGATTTTGAAAGATGCAATTATGAGTCTGCATTTTGAACACAAATTCTTTTAGATTTCTATCGCATTATAGATTGAACTAGTTGAATTTTCAATCTCTTCGAGCTTGAATCGCTTAAAACGCGAGCATCGCCTTGATGCTCTTTATAATGTCCGGTGTTCTAAACTTTTGACGTGCACTGTATATACGTCTAATTAAGTTTTTGCACAAACTGTCATCTAAAATTAGTTGACGTTTAACCGTCATTGTTGACATAAGTAAATACGTATTTTTTTTTGTATTAAGAAGCATTTTTATAATATTAAAAACTCGTTATTGTTTTTGTTTCTTGTTACCTTAAAGAATATTCCGCATTACATACATTACATAAGCACTTTACTAACTGATTTTCTTCTCTATAATAATTTGTATGTTTAGTTTACGTTTTATCGTATAAATACTATAATCGTTTTCAGTAAAGTTAATGCCCTTTAACGCGCCCGTATTTCATTTTCTCGATCTATATACTCGCCTATCTTTGATAGTTCCAGTTTTTAATAAACGACACCTGCAAGCGTTTATGACTGTAATTTTTAAATGATATACCAACAATATATTTCACCTTATGGCGTTATAATTCCTTCCATCTTACATTACTGTCTTCTAAATGTCAATTCTTTGCGCTCATCGTTCTGATAATTATGAATCTTGATATGTGTGCGCGTTTTTCTGTAAATTAGCACTGTCCGTCGTTATAAGAAAATTTCGAAACATCAAATTCCATCACAAAAATTTAAACTACAGCTGTCAGAATCGTACGTCCGTTTGTAAATTAATAATACGCAAACTCATCGCGAGATTTCTTTACCGCATTCCCCTGCAGAAAAGCCATAAATGAGTCGCACCTTCGACAGCGACAGACTTGGCACGTGGACAGTGCACTCAATCGTCGCGGAAAAGTCCACTCTTTTGGTTTTCAACCCTCTTTCCGCACTCTAAACCACGACGGCCTGAAATTTCTTCGTCAAAGTGAAACTTTTACAATTCTTTCGCGCGTGCCTGTCACGCGATTTTTATCGGTTGTCGTGGGAATCGGTCATAACGTAAGCCATTTTTCTGTTAAAACATCGAATGCACGCTCCTCTTTAAAAGCCCATATCTTTACAACCGCTCCACTTAGGAAGAAAATCTCTGCGTCGACCGGAAATTCAATGTCGCCCGTATACCCTTGCCAAAGGGCAGCTTTCAATTTCGCGTATCCAGAGAGGAATTCTCCCCCCCCCCCCCCCCCGCGTAACCACTTTTCGTCGATTTTGTCGGTCGTTTGGTAACAATTGGCGACTTGGGTTTTATCTGTAATCCTAGTTTGTTGTAAATTAGTTAGATCAAATCTATGTTGTTATGGTTAATAAAGACTGAATACTATTATATGCATCTTGTATAAAACAAGCATTAAATAAATATAATAAATCGTTAGGGAGAATGGCTTTTTTACATATTCTATTTCAGATTTCTTTAAATATGGCCTCTGTTTGTTATATATTTTGTATTTAATATATTGGCATGGTAGTGTAGTGAAAATGTAAATAGAAATAAATATATTACCTCAGAAACTTGACATTTTTTTAGGTGTATTTTAAAGATAATTCTTACATCTCTTTCATATAATTACTTTCTTTGTGTACAGCAAAAGTTATATGGAATCAAAAAAAAATGAATTAAAGGAATCGTAATAAAAATAAATTGAGATATTTTCTCCTAGAATGTGCAGAATTTAATTATACACTAACCGTGGCGCCGAACAATAAAACAAAATGACGCGTACATACATATCTGAAGCGAAATTAAACACAGGTTTTTAATTAGAATTCTCTGCGGTTTGCATATCTCTTTCCATTCAAGTTAATATAATATCTGTGTTTGTGAATCTAAAACTAAAGCGATGTGCTTCATTGTTCTTCGAAATTTTATAATATACCTAATAATTTCGCTCGCGGATTGTACAACTTTGAAATTGGAATGTCGCTTGTAATGTTGGTTGCATATTTATTCCGAGAGTTATAATGTTAATTCTACATAACTATTGGAATAACTTATTTTTCATCCAGCAATTAAATATTAATAACAAATTATGAAATTAGCATAGTACAAAATAGAAATATGTTAGCCTTTCATTTTGTTGTGTGAGCCAGTAGGTATTACAATGTAGTGGTGGCTCGTGAATTATGAAAGAGGGTGGGCACAAAAAAAAACTTACATATTTTTTTTACATAAAATCCATTTTCCTGTTTTTGATGCTGGAAAAAACGTCTATGACTTTGTTGTTAAAATCCGTGATAGACTGGATAAACTTCTTTTCAATTGATAGGACCGCCAATGCGTTCAGTCGATCTTCTGACATTGTGCTTCTCAGAAAAGTTTTAATGCGTTTGAGGGTGGCAAAACATCCTTCACATTCTGCTGTCGACATGGGCGTTGTACAAATAATATCCAACAGTTTTTGAGAATCAAATAATTTTGTTGCACTTAAGTGATCCCTAAAATCAAATCGGTCGCTAATTTGGCTTAAAATAGTGTCACATACTTCCTTTACAATAACAGCTCTGTTATCTCCAGCTGTCGTTTTTTGTCTTTTCCTTGCAGGTTCTTCATTATTGAGTTCCTGATTGTCATTGTCAGTAGAAATTCTTAAATTTCTAATGTGAATAATTTGCTGTTGGTATTGTTCAATTGCCTTTTGCAGTTGAGCACTGTCAATCCCGCGCGTTTGAGTCTGATTAAATAATATTTCAACATGTGGCATGATGAAATGAAATATTTTCAACCAGTAGAGAAATTCCGGGCAATTCAAATGATTCAATAAACCACTTGCTTCACTAATAATAGTAACTGAATCCACCCGATCTTCGTCAATTATTTTGTCTAAACATTCTTCGAAAGAATCCTGGTGTTCAAATAATGTGTTCACAGTTCGACTTTTGAAAATCCAGCGTGTAGGAGCAGCGCGAGGTAATCTACGTTTGACTGCTTAATTAAGAATTACCGTTCGTTTTGGCGATCGAGAAATAACACTTGAAAATGACTGCAAATTTGCAAAAAAATTTTGTACATTTTTATTGCACTATGCCGCTCGTTCAATAATTAAATTAAATTGATGCGCGTAACAGTGAATATAATGTGCATGTGGAAATGTTCTTTTGATGATAGCTTAGACACGATTTGTCTTACTACTCATCACGGACGCCCCATCGTAACTCTGAGCGATTAGTTTATTGGTTTATTGTTATCAGACCCAGAAGGAAAATTTAAAATTATTTGCAATTCATTCAGCAATGTTTTTGTTAATACTTCAGCATTATGTCCACGCGGCTTAAAAAAAGACCAAAATCGTTCAAATATTTGTCCATTAAACACGTATCAAATAATAACAACCATTTGCTCATTATTAGAGGTGTTTGTAATTTCTTCGGCCTTCAAAATAGTGCAATTTGCAGATTTAATTTCCTTTAATATTTCCTGCATGTAAATTTGCAACATTGCATCTAGCAATTCGTTCTGAATAGTTTTTGAGGCACCTCTAAAGACGTGTGAACCTTTCATATATATTGTAAGCATAGTCGTTTAATTCAGCTGCAAAGTTGATTAAGCCTACATAAATACCGGGATTTTCCGAAGTCAATGTCTCATCATGGCCTCGTAACGCCAATTCGAAAGTCCCTCAAAATTGTAGACACATAATTAACCCATGGAAAATATATCGATTTCTTTGCACATCTTTGTTGTACTTAATTTTGTGTAGCAAATATTAAGCACTGTCTAACTCTTCACGTATGTCAACTTTGCCTAGAACACCAAAATCCACGCATGCATTCATGTGAAAAACGGAATTTTCGTGTTTCTGTGCCCTCTCTTGTTTATTCCACGCACTAACCTCTTTCTTAAAAATTAAGCAAATAAAACAAAATAGCTTATTTGTTAGTGCACATGCGCACAACCACTCATATTTTTCATACATATTTTAATTGAAATTCTGGAAAAGGCTTCCTTTCTGCTCAATTAAAAGTTTTTCCTCAAATGATTTTTTGAAAGATCTTGGACACAATTAACTTCCATCATTAATAATAAACGTCACTTCAAGGCTTTCAAATCACACACGCAAGGTAACGCAACGAAAACATGCACTCGCAATGAATGCAAGACGTTAACTGGAGTCTAGCAAATTTGTGCCCCAAAACGAAGTTACAAGTGCATATGGCGAAGATAAGCGGAGCGAGCCGATTCATACTCGAAAGAGGTACATCTGAAATCGTGCCCCGGAATATAGTTTTGAGCGTTGGCATACGCTAGTGTGTGTGGTGCGGAGGAAATTTTAATACCATCCTTATAAAAATAAGTAAAAATAATAAAATAAAATAATGCACTGAATTGCAGGCGAATTTCTTTCTGTGTTTATCTTGGTGGTTGGGTGGGCGAGTGCCCTTGTGCCCTTTAGTACCAACCGTCACTGCGTCCAAAGAAAAAGTGTCTACAAGAAGTGGTAACGGATATAAAGGAAGGAGTTGATGACTGGAGAGAAAGAGTGAGAGAGTGAGGGAGCGGAAGAGGTGCAAAATAAGAGTGGTCAAAATAAGAACCAAAGGCTTCAAAGGCCTGCAGAGCTGACATAATAATCAATAACTGGCCTAACAATTTTAGTTACATATTTTTTTAATTTAAACATTTTCCTAATTTATAAATTCGTTTTAACTAATTTGAAATCTTTACAAGAAAATCCTCAGATATTTGTATTGTATATTTTGAAAAATTATGGAAAAATATTTGATAAAAGTCTTTTCTCTTTTTCAATTTCTTCTATATAATACACATTTATGCGTATACTCCTCACGTCTAGACTCATTTAGTAAAAAGAGAATATATATCTAGAATCTCGTTATTCAATACAGAACAATATCTTTTTTCAATGCGTTCACCTTATCTTCAGAACGGAGTGTGTTATGCCGTAGTACTCGCGAATCAATAGCTGTTTATATGTAATTTCAGATAGGCACCCTCTTTCCTGTGTCCCAATTCCAATAAACTTTAATTATTTCCTGCGACGGGGCGTCTGTTAAAGCACTTTATCTTTTTGGCACATAATAAGATCTCACCTTCCTTCCAACTGAAGCGCCCTGCAAAGTTGAATAATTCCATTGAATGGTTTAATCATTTTGAATGGGACACAAATCTATTAGAATTTTTTTTGTGTAAGATGATTAGAAGTATGGAATGATATCCGAAAAAGATTACGTTATAATGAACTCAATTTCCGACAGAGGAAATTTATTGAATATAGTAGTTATTTCCTGAATTATAAGCAAATTTTAATAAAATTATTATAGTATTACAATAAGAAAAGTACGTTAAATAGAACAAAAATAGTATATTGAAATACAAGTTTCATAAGACATGATTTTTGCGCACGCGTTCAAGTTTAGAAAACGAGCCGCTGATTAATGTCATCAGTATCATACCTAACCTAAAATAGATTACCTAATTAATTTAAGCATTTCATGTACGTAACTATTACTCAGCTTTCCCTAAAATTAAGTTATTATATTCTTACACATGGCAAACATGAGGTATTTATTCTTACATTTATAAATGTATAGTAAATTTATTGCGTTTTTTGATTTAATTACAATTTATTTCGAACTGCTAATATTAATGTCGATATGGTCAATAGTTGCCGCTTGAATGTCGCTTACGATGTCGCTTAAGATGTCGTCGAATAGATGGCGCCACAAATTTGGAAGAATTTTGAATTATTACTCCTATTTCCCCAACTTTTAGTGGGAAAATAGGACTGTAGGAAGTAGTATTTTATAGACTGAATTTTATTACTATCAAGTTAGATTTTTTTTAAACGTGCCAAGGAGCCAGTGTCTTTTTCAATTTTTACAGTCGCCCCGACCGTGAAATACTCTTTCGTGGTCGAGCGACACATGCGTCAAATGTCACTTTACAGGCGGTGAGTACAAAAAAATAGATATTCATGTGGCAATAAATACAAAACACTTTCACAATAAATCTGATCTAATCTAAAACCATGCTCTCTAAATTACAAGAAACAGACGCCTAAATATGAACTATTGCAAACAGCTATTGCCCATCCAATAAATAGATAATATAAAAGAGAGAAAAAACATACCTAAAACACGTCAATATATATTTCAAAGTTTTCATAAAATTGGAACCCCGGAACATTAAAAATACTTTAACAACCCGATGACTATAAAATATTAGGGGTTTCTTGGTACATTTCGTTACCGTTCTACCTCCTAACAAGATTATTATGTTTTCACCATGCAATATTCAGAGGGGCATTTCGAAGATTATCGTTGCGTATTTGTAGTAATAAAAATAGTCATAAATCCATAAGCCAATTGATATATCGGCGGTACTAATAATGCGATTTAATTTCGTTTCGCTGGAAACGGTATAATGAATGTTGCTCGTATGTTAATAAAAACCGTATATTTTGGAAGCGTATTAAATTAATTCAGTATTAATTTCGGGATAATCTTTTGAATTATAGATAAGCCAACTTTTCAATTAGAATGATATGTTACCAATTTTAGTATGGCAAAAATTTTATAACATTCCAAATAATGTTTTACACACACATATATACAGGGTGAGTCATTAGTAGCCGCTTCTTCGATTGTTATTTTGCGTTTTAAATTAAAGAAAAAACAATTAGTGGAAGATCCATGGTTGCTTTACCAATTTTAGTATGGCAAAAATTTTATAACATTCCAAATAATGTTTTACACACACATATATACAGGGTGAGTCATTAGTAGCCGCTTCTTCGATTGTTATTTTGCGTTTTAAATTAAAGAAAAAACAATTAGTGGAAGATCCATGGTTGCTTGTGGCGCATATTGTAAAAATACTTACTCTATATATTTTTGGATTTTCTTGTACTGCTTTAAATTCTCTGTTCAATTCTTTTTTCTTTTTCAAGGAGTAGGCAAGCAGACGTTCCCCATCTCGTGAACAAGTAAGTTCACAGGTCCCTTTTGTCAAACAACGACTGGACCGCACCCAAATTACAGGGAACGATCTCACAGGCTAATAATGCTAATAGAAAGATAGTAATTCTAAGCATTATTTAAAAGTAAAAGAAAAAGCCTAGTAAAAAAACACATATAAGTTTAATAAAACAAATAGTGTGCTAAGTGAAGTAAAAGTTTTATTAAAACAAGTGTGTGCCGTGACTCGAGATAAAGAAGACGGCGATTTCAATCTACCCTGGGAGAGCTGCCCGTGAAAACACCGTTTCATGGTCACCGCATCTTCATAAAGGTACCCATCGAATAAGCAAATTAAAGGCCTATATCATGCATGCTTTTTATAAAACAATTCAATTAGCATCTACTTAAATCCATGGTATATTGTCTAGGTAAAGCGCCATTGCATTGTTGATTTATTATATTTGCCTATGTTGTAATTGATGCGTAAGTTGTATTGAGACATACCATTTGAATTGTGTTTTGTTCTGTAACATTTGTTTGTACCCTGATCTGTGTTGTTGTGTTTTAATCAATATATTCATAATATTTAAATATCTTTTTGCATATTATTTGTCTACCTTCACATAAGAAATTTGGATTATAAAAAAGCAGTAATAGTACGTCTAGAAAATTAACCTTAACCTGTCTTAATACCTGAACCAATCTGAAATTAAGAGTTTTGTGCAAAACCGAACTATTTATCTGAGCTAAGTACGAGGAGTGTTCATTAAGTAAATTCATTTCATCAATAAATCAACTTTAGTCATTTTATTTATTTTATTCATTTTAATTATATTATAAAATCCGTACTATTACAACTTCTACCAGAGATCGTTGTGCATAAAATCTGGATGCTAGCAAAGAGTTTCTTTCAGATTAACCCAAAACGTCAATCATATCTATTAACTCTTCATAAGAATAATTCATTTGGATGATAACTAATAGCGATGCTTTTATAAGTTTGACATAAATGTAAACCGACTTTCTTTAACAGTTGACTCTTATAGTGATTATCTCAGAAATTACAAAAGATATGTATAGGACATTGTTAACAAAAATGAAAGAGAATAAAAAAAGGAACAAAATGCCTCAATAAAATACTGGGTGTTCCATTTAAAAAAAATAAGTTTTTGGTATGTGAAAATTTCAGGAAGTAGGTTTTGAAAAAAACAAAGTTTTGTGAGGTATTGTCGAGTGCAACTTTACCAAATGATGCAGAATTTTCTTGGCTACGAGCACCACCAAAGTTAATGTTTTTACTTTTAAAAACAATGTGAAAATGATCCTTTTCTGAACACGTGTTTTGGTCAAATATTTTCAAAAAAAAATTAATAACTCAAAAACTATTGGCTCAATTTTGGAAAAGAAAAAATAGTTGAACAGACAATTTCATGCAGTACAAGAAAATCCAAAAATATATAGGATAAGTCATTTAAAAAACTTAAGTTCCGTGCATTTCCGGTGAAACCGGAAGTGCGTCAGAGCTTAAAGTATTTTTACAATATGCGCCAGAAGCAACCATGGATCTTCCAGTAATTGTTTTTTCTTTTATTTAAAACACAAAAGAGCAATCGAAGACGCGGCTACTAATGACTCACCCTGTGTATATATATACGAAAAAGTACCGCTGCAATTATTACTAATTTTCAGTCGTCTTGCTTTGTGTGATTTTTTTATTTATTTGAGTTATTTATAAAATACCAACATATTCCTCAATATCATTTATTTATATATTTTTACATGTAATATTGATACTATTGGAACATCTTTGTAAATATATATTTGAACTCGCAGACCAGATGTTCCAGATGATTTATTTGTACAAGTCAATTCACAACCAGTCTATGTTTTAAGAGCTTTACGCATACTATGCAGAATATGAAGTTGCTTTGCACAGATCAGTCGAAAGCTTTTGACACGGCCGACCATTCGATTCTGATGCAAAAGTTAGAGTACTGGGGGATAAGGGCCAGAGTCTTAAAGTTCTTAAAGAGCTACTTAGAAGATAGACATCAGCGAGTTTATTGAGGGAAAGAGTTGCATTGTGGTAGCTCTTTCCTGTAGGCTGATGATGCCTCCTTTTTAATCAATCTGGACGGTATTGGTGGCGAGGAGTCTGACAGAGTGGCGAAGGAAGCTCAGGAATGGTTGTGGTCTAATTGTCTGAAAATGAAACAAAATAAACAAGAGTCCCTTGTGTTCTCCACTGGTGTTCCTGTGAGTGAAGGTCTAACATTTTTGGGCGTGTATTTATCAGGAAATCTTTCGTGAAATGAACATCTGGATTTCTTGCAACACCAACCAGCAACATCTATTATTGCCGTGAGACAGATTAAACAAATATCAGGTGCAGAGGTTGCAAAAGTAGCATATTATGGCTGCTTTCACAGTAGAGCAACATATGACATAATCCTGTGGTGTGGTTGTGGTGCAGCAAGGAGAATTTTCCTGCAACAAAAACAGGCTATTAGTACCATCGATTAACATCCTTGCCTGCCTCACACTAATCTACAAACCAAACAAATTAACATAGCGTATCCTTATCATCGACTGACGAGAACACAGATGGCGACAAAGGATCAGGCTTTGATTTTGTATAACAAGATACTAGAAGACGCTTTGATTCAAAGGGATTAAAAATACAATAAAATGTAGTATACGACATACAAGAATTCATTAAACTGAATTTGGAAAGATACTGCTTGTTTTAATATGTTTTTAGTGCTCGTGTTTTTGAAGTGTAAACTTCTTTAGGCGCGTTGCGCTGATTGTAGGCAGTAAACAAGACTGAACTGCAACGCTCGGATATGTAACGCTCGGATATGTGTAACTCTTGGATATGTGTAACGCTCGGATATGTGTAACGCTCGTTCGGGTAAAGTCGTCTAAAGGAACAAGATAAATATATTATATAGAGGTATTTCATTTCAATTAAATTGAAATTTAAATAAATAAATAAAATCATGTCCCCCAGCAGATCGAACCCGAGGGTATGACCAATGTATGACGCCGGCACGTTGCATCAGACCAACGCGGGACACGTAATCGATTATTCATATCGTGTATTTATACATATACATACGTCACTGCTATACTTGTTCGGCGACCGTTACATGGGAGAGCATGACGCATCAGTCGTATAATACGTTACTGAATATTATACGCGTGTGTACTTACTAGCCTTGATGAAGTTTACACTTCTGCTGTGTGGTTTTAAGCACACCCATTTTCATGTTTGTTGTTGTTACTTTTACACGTCTATATTTTAATAAGTTTTTGGTGCTTGTGTGTTTATTGTTGTTACTTTTACTTTTACGCATATATATAGACATGTCTATATTTTTGATATAGTTTTACTTGTGCATATTGTGTTTTTTTTAATTCGTATATACCCTGTACTTTTTTTTGTAAGTAAATAAATCAATCAATCAATCAATATGTTGTAATGCTAAGAGGGAACCACACTTAACAGCAGAAGCAGGTTGCGGGTTATGCTTCTTGACGGCAGAGTTGTCCGTGTCACTCATTTTATTGCTGCATGTATGCAAGGGATGAGAATAACAAGACCAACCAACAGGTCTGCTAAAGAGTAGTTTTCGTCTAAAGTGGTCGTGTGTAAAAAAATCATGTTATTTTACTTTTTTAGATCAATACAATACGCTTGTTGACATGCGCAGTTGATTTTTTTGTTTATCGTGTGTGACTGAACGCACAATCACATCTCAGTGCAGATCAACATATTCAGTTGCAAATATCCGAAATTCGCCAGATATAATCTCATTATGCAAATCAAAACAGCCTCATGTTTCGCATTAAATTTCTATTTAATGAAATCACGTAAAAATTTGTAACAAATGTAATAATACCAAATTAATAAAATAACAAATTGTGCATCTGAAATACTCTTTTCTGAATTTATTTCAAGAATTTTTTTTTTCATTTGTGTGTTTTCTGCCTGCAATAGGAAATTAGCGCAGAAAAAAATAAACGGTGCAATCTAATGTACTGCAAACTTAAATGCCGAAACTACCTTGTATCTTCAATGATATTTTGTCGTTTTATTTACTAAAAAGTACAGTTTATAGCTGCGAGATAAAATTTAGTACTCCGCTTTGAATTTCTATTTTCGAAGATGCTTCCTCACTGAAAATGTATGAGAGCCCCTGTTCTAGTACAATATTATGATATAAAGCCAAACTCTGGAATTTAACATTTCGAAAACTGCATTTCTTTCACTAGAGAATATGCATCATAAAAGAAAATATTAATCTAATATCGTAGAACCACATTGGCAATTGTATTTTGTTCCCAATATTAAATTGAAACGAAAATTTCTACTCGCCTGAGAATATAATATGACAAAACCAGTCTTTCGCAAATATCAAATGAATAAACATACATGCATGCAGTTTATCTACGCATTAGGGATAATAATGTATCTAGAGTAGTCGACTTACGTACAATCAGGAAATTCTCTCGTAAACCCCGACGATATCCATACAGAAAAATGTTTCGTTCACGTTAACTGAACGCTCGAACGATGCTGGGAAACGTCTAGATAGGGGAAACGTGGAGAAAAATTAATATAATCCTCCGTCGGTTTCTGAAGGGGTCCTCTTTCCAATAGCAATAAATGTTTACATTTGAAGAGTACGATAATATAATAGCTTGTCGAGAGATACGACCGATCTGAATAGGCTGGGACGCTTGGAGAGGTTCTCTGCTGTTAAGGACAGCAGGAAATATGTTTCTGTTATGCGTCACTATATCCTGCTATCATGCGAACCGATTCCGATTCATGAGCTTTATTATATTTCAATATTGGACAATGGTTTTAATACTGCGGCCCTTCCAAATCGAGTACAGTTTTAGTTCGAATACTTTCTAATATGTGGTTTTCCAGATGAATTATTTTCTGATTATTTCGTGAAGAGTAGGTAATTAGTAGGTATTAAATACATCCCATTTAGTTTCACGGAATATACTACGCAGCTTTACATAATAATCGGATCTTCATAAGTATTGACATACGTAGAGTACCCATGTCATTAAATATAAATTAGAATAAAATTAAACATGGTAGAATTTTTACGCTAAACGCTAATTAAAGTTGAACATAAAATAAGAAATAAGGATGTCAAAATATGCTTATATTATTAGTAACTTTAAAGTAACGATTGCAGAGAAATATTTTTGATGTTTATGTAAATGAAATGTAAGTAGATGGCAGCACCTGTGTGTTGATTCAAGGCCAACTGTATCAATATCGCTGCGCGATAAAAGGTCGTCACATAACTGTGACTTACATTGACGAATTTGATTCTGATAACCTCAAAATATTGATTCTTATGCAACGCCATCTTGTAGTACGTACCCAAAAGAAATAATTTCTGAATTTTTATTGAAATAAACTTTAAAATAACACTTTAAACATTAACTTTACAAGAATTAATATTAATTATTTTGAAATAATGAATAAGAACAAAATAAAATTAAAAAAGTGTTGCTAAAAATATGATAATAATTTTACTTACAATTCGAAGTTTTTATAAAAATTCAAAAGGAAACACTAATTAAGGTTCAATTACGCTGTAAAGTGTTTATTTTGATTTTGTATATGACTTCTTGGATTTTAAAAAATGTTGCGGTACTAACGTAATCGACGCTTTCGACTGTACTGGAAGATTTTGAAGCTTTACTATTCCACACCGCAATATCTGCCTCATAAAATATTCAGCCACTCTGTCATCGGTTGTATAATTTGCACCTCCTTTAAGCCTAACATGTGCTCTATAGCAGGGGTCTCCAAACTACGGCCCGAGGGCCACATCCGGCCCGCGGACAGATTTTGTCCGGCCCGCGGAGAGCTAGCATACTTGAAAACTCCTTTTAGAGAACATATTTTTTATAGCAAATTAAATTTAGTTTACTGAAGTATTCTAATTTTATGTTGAATAATTATTAATATGACATCTACATTGATATGGTCATGGGCTAACTACTCATAACATTGTTGTAGGCTTATTGTTATTGTTTTTGTGATAAGTTGGATAAAGAAACACAGAATTGTAATGAGTAAAGACATGTATAATATGCAGAAAATTTTACTTCAGTATATAATAACTAACAAATTATTGAAATGAATCCAAACATTTTATACATTTTAAATAAAAACATAACTTATAACAAGCATAATGACATGAAATACTAATGAGATTTGTGTAATTGAGATTTTCCACTGACAATAGTTTGTAGTTGTGGACTAATTTTACTTGTACCAATTATTAAAAGAGATTTAAGATGCTCATCAGTTAATTTAGATCTGTAAACATTTTTTGTGTACTTCATTTTGGAGAAGGTCTTCTCACACAAATAAGTAGCACCAAAAACAGAAAACAGCCCACGAGCAAATTTATGCAAATTATCAAATTGTGTCAGTGGAAGACTCTTATAAAATTCCAACAAAGATGAGTTTTGATATTTGTTCTTAATTATATCACTGCACTGTTGATCAATTATTTCCATTTGAAGTTCCGGGGCTAGGGTTTCAATGTCAGTGTCAAAAGGATTCTGAAAAATCTTAATTTGATTCGCAATGGCATCAAAGTCCGAGAAACGAGTATCAAAATTTATTTTCAAAGCACTCAAAGTTTCGATTGCAAAATCGATAGGAAACCCAGTCTCAGTAGTGTGGCTGAATATTTCACATGTTTTAAAATGTGAAAAACATTTACTTCGTAGTTGTGATTGAAACAGTATCAATTTCTTCCGGAATGATTTGATATTAGTGTATAAATCAGGAAGATGCTGGTTTTCTCCTTGCAATCTCAAATTCAGTTCGTTCACATGTTTTGTCAAATCAACATAGAATGCTAACTTCCACAGCCATGCGTTGTTTTGTAATTCAGTAAGAGGGCGATGCTTTTCATTCAAAAAAATTTCGATCACTGCTCGAAGTTCAAAAAAGCGCTGAAGGACTTTCCCACAACTAAGCCAACGTACGGCAGTATGATAAGGTAAGTCATTTTCTCCAATCTCTTCAATAAATTGTCGGAATTGTTCAGCCCAAAAGATCTGATAAAATTAACAGTTGATATGACTGGTTTCAGAACTTCAGACATATACAAACATTTTCCGCACAAAGACTGTTGATGAATGATACAATGTAAGACTAATGGTTTTAAACCACCGTCATTTTCTACAGCCTTTGACACAAGAGCGACCACTCCTTTATCTTTCCCACTCATGTTTTTGCCTCCATCAGTTGTAATACATTTCAAGTTTTTCCATCGAAGGTTCTTTTGATTAATGGCCATTTCAACTCCTTTAAAAATATCTGTACCAGTAGTTGTGCCATGAATACTATTCATATCAAGAAGTTCTTCATGCACTTCATAGCTTTTA
Source organism: Amphimallon solstitiale (assembly GCA_963170755.1). Classification (NCBI taxonomy): domain Eukaryota; kingdom Metazoa; phylum Arthropoda; class Insecta; order Coleoptera; family Scarabaeidae; genus Amphimallon; species Amphimallon solstitiale. Next base: position 78,820,126 of record OY720681.1, on the reverse strand, counting down.
TCTACTCCTCGAATATAAATCAACACCTGAGCAGTATCTGACACATCCGTTGACTCATCCAAGGCCAAAGAAAACCACTCAACATATCCATTTTTGTCGAACAGTTGAGAGGATATATTTTCAGCGATGTTTTCTACCCTTCGAGCCACAGTGTTTGCTGACATACTGACACTTTTTAATAAATTTACCTTTTCAGGGCACATTTCTTCGGCTACTGCAATTATGCATTCTTTGATCATTTCTCCATCGGTGAATGGTTTTCCACGTTTTGCAATTTCAAGAGCCACACGAAAGCTGGCACGCGTTGCAGCCTCTTGTTCAGTTTTGAGTTTTGTAAATGAAGATTACTGCGATTTCAATCCGCGCTTCATAGCTTCGAATTTTTCTGTTCGCAAACTTCCTGTATATTTTGAGTAATTTTGAAAATGTTTTGTTTCATAATGACGTTTAATGTTATATTCTTTGAGAACGGCTGTGCTTTCATTGCAAATCAAACATAGCGCCTTCTTACTGGACTCAATTACGAAATACTGAATGTTCCACTGATCTTTGAATTTTCTGCATTCACTATCAATTTTTCGCTTCTTTTCCATACTACTAAATCACACACAAAAGCAACAATTCAAATCAAAATACTGTTACAAAGATGTCTTAAACTTAAACACGCACAAACACGTTTTAAGGAGGTACGCACTATTTTATTTCACAACAGTGTCATAGGAACTGACTTGTGGTTGCGCCACTAGCCTTCTTATATATTCCAATTACTGCCATCTAGAAGTGAGTGGAAGACACCAGAACTTTCTCGAACCAACGAGATTATTCTGTACGTGCTATTAGCGCCATCTGTTAGCGATAGAAGGTACTACCTATTTCCGCTTGTGTCCACCAGATGTCGTGTCACGTTACTCCTCATGGCTCGTACTCTACGACTAATCTAGAAATTACAGATAATGACAGGAAAATTAATAATATGCAGTGTTGCCGTTTTGCAGCCTTTTTTAAACGTTGCGTACTTTTTCGGACTTTTTTTCATCAGTGGACTATTTCACTTTTTACCACCGGCAACAATGATAATATGGTTTTGGCCCTCGGAACTTACTGGAGTAATCAGTATGGCCCTAAGGCTGGAAAGTTTGGAGACCCCTGCTCTATAGAATCGCAACTATAAATGATCTTGTTAAGACAAAATAACTTTGTAGTACACTATATTCAAATATTACAGTAAATTGATAACCATGCACGTACACTTATTAAAAGAAATAAATAAAAAATAATAAAATACATGATTTGGAAATATTTTTGAATAACTACAAGAATGATGTACATGTACTAGCAATAACTCAACACTGGATTAAGAGCTGCAACTTACAAAGTATAAGTTTTATTCAAGGAAGCTGTAGCGTTATTCAGGGAGTGGCTAAAGACACACAACTGGAATCCGATTTTGTCTAATACAAACATAGACATGTGTTACAACGAGTTCATTCAAATGATAAAGGCAAAGTATGATGAAGTATGCAGGGTTAAAACGGAGACACAGAAAGCAACGCAAGTAAAATGGATCACGGAAGAAATCAAATAGAGAACATCTATAAAACGTCAGATGTATGAGGATATGGTGTATGGACGAATTTCAAGGGATGGTTATTGGTCATATTGTAGAGAACTAAATCGAGATATACGAAATGCAAAGAAACAAGCTAATGCAGAGTTCATTAATACTTCCCATAACAAAGTTAAAGAAACATGGCTTTTGGTTAGAACAATAACATCGGATGTGAAATCTGAAAATTCAATTATGAATGAAATACTAGCGGATGGTAACACTGATGAAGAACTATTCACATTTATTAACGAGCAATTAAGAGGAATGTGTGATAGCTTGGCGAAGAATGTTGTAACGGATATGAGCAGAATTGTGTATAATCACAACACTTTCATGATGTTTCATTCTAATTCACAAGAGGGGAAATAGGGCTGATATGAAAAACTACAGACCGCTGTATATTTTGTCATACTTTGCCAAAATTGTAGAGAGAGTTGTCTACCTAGCTATTTTGATTTTGACGGGATACAATCAGTTACCAGGAAAACGGTTTTATTGAGATTCGCTAAAAGACTTGAAAAATGATCTTGTATACAATTCCATGAGAAGGGACCGTTTCTTCAAATTTCCCGTTTCTTGCAGTATGCTAACAATAATAAATTAGTCATGAATGATAAGGTTTGGAAGCTGAAACCCCTCATGGACAAAGTAAAGGAAAAGTGCATCATATTATCGACCCGAAGAAAATATGAATTATGACGAAAGTATGATAAGATATCACAAAAGACATAGCTGCACGCAGTTTATCCGAGGTAAGCCAATTCGTTTTGGCTACAAAATGTGTTCTTGAACACCCCACCCCCTCTGAATTTCTGGTTAACTTTGAAATGTATCAAGGTAATAATCCAAGATGAGGAGCCGACTACGAACAAGTTTCTGGAAAAGCAACAGCTCCGTTCGTTTAGATGCGACCTGCCAGAGAAAAAATGAAATTTATCGTAGAAGTTATTTTTTGACAACTTATTTACAGGTATTGCTTTACTGAATGATCTAAAAGAAAGAGACAATGATGGAACTGGTACTATGAAGGACAACCGTATTCCTATAACTTGTCCGTTGGTAACCATAAAAAATTTTCGAAAAATCCAAGAGGGACATATGAACCTTGGCTTGAATATAAAAAAAATATTCCAAAAAATCCAACACTCAAACACATGCATTTGCCAAAGTTTAAATTTCAGCTGAAGTAGAGGTTCAACTTCTTTATATTGATCTTTCCAGCTGCTTCTTAATCTCCTTCGTCTTTTGCTTGCGTTTGGTTTTTACAGTGTGATTTTTTCTATTTTCCTGATGACCTCCATCCTTCTTACATGGCCGTATCATTGCAGTTTTTGCATTTTTATGAATGGTGTCTTCTCCTTTTAAAATATCGTTTATTTCGAAATTCCTGAACCTCCCGAGTATATGTTTTCCCATTTTTCACGGTCCATATATTTTTCTTCCGAACTTTCCTTCAAACATTCTCAGTTAGGTTCATCGTTTCTCCTCCATAGGTCACTTTAGTGCAGTCTAATTAGTACTCTGAATACCTCTTGTATTTGTGCTAATATTCTTCCTTTTCAGCATGTTTGTTTTTGTACATATAATAAGTACATAATAAAAGTTAAAAGTTATTATTATTATGTTAACAAAAGAAACAATAATATTTGTGAAGCATATCTCAAGTATTCTTATTTATTTATACATATATACATGTTTCACCAAGAATTATCTGGACACTCGAATAATAAATCTAATTAAGGATATTCTAATGTCTAATAATGCAATTATTAAGCTACAACCTTCATTTTACAGATCCTGGTATTGCAGATGATCATATGTTTATCGTTCATTCATAATAATTTATGAATGGTTTTGTGAAGTCATTAAATACATGTGTAATTTTTTTCTGAAGAAATAAGAGAAACATATTGACGACATATTAATGTATAAATATCTATGATTTTGAGCTGTTGGGAAATTCCGTTTACTCTTCTCCATTGACGTCTGGAAATATCGTAATGTTCTGTAATAGCTGCATATACTTTTCCTCTCGTTCCAATTTTAAAATTCAAATTCCGTCGTATTATCGAAGCCGATTATGTTAAATCTGTATTTAAGATTCCGATTTCGGGGTACGACAGTTTCGCTTGTGGAGATTACTGGCTGAGTCTAGCACGATTCGGAATTACCTATTTCGTTTTACTTTCATTGTATACTGCCCTGCGGTTGTATCATTCCCATTGCTTCACCATAATAGATACGAACAATAGCGAATGGTAAATTTTATATAATATGTTCAATTTCTTTCTTGAAATAATGATATAAGTATTTTCACAAGCTTGTATTTAACGAGTGTCATATCAAGTTAATCTTAGCTTATAAAATATTTCCAATATCTTGCAATTTTTTAATTATAATATATACGAGTAGTTGTGGTAATAAATCAAATGAAATTTGAACATTTAGAGTACAACACGAACATTAGTGATAAGCTAGGTCAAAGCAAATATTAATTTCGCCATCTAAACAGCGTCAACAATTGGTTTACTTAAGGCGTAACGTAAAATACTCAGTTTTAAATATGCATAAAACACAGATACATTCTCAATTGTTTCCACATCATATCAAATTGTTTACTACATTTTTAGGTTATGTGTTTCGGGATTGGGCGGGATATTTGAATCACTCTTTTCAATCTGAGACAGGGAATGTCAACCTAATAATTCACAACAGTTTCTTTAATGAATACATTATATATTATTATTAGACAAATAAAAATTAGGCATATTACATAAGTTGAAATATTTATATCAAATTATGAATGTGAGCTGTTTTGGGATCGCTGTTGACGAATAAAATATAAAAACTTAAAAATTTAAAATGGCGGACTTTTTCGAGAATAATATATTTAAGACTGTAAACAAGAGAATTATGGTGTTTGTTATCGCTGACGACGAATAAAATATATATTACAATTTTAAGATTAAAAATAGCGAACTGATTAAAAAATATATTTAAAGCTGTAAATCTATGATTTAGGGTTTTTGGGGTCGCTGATAATGAATGAAATATTTAAAATTTGAAACATTCAAAAGGGGGGACTTTTTCTGAAAAAAAAATAAAGCTGTAAATCAGTGATTCCAGGGTTTTTGGGGCCGCTGATGACGAATAAAGTATTTAGATTTCAAAATTAAATATGACGAACCGTAAATAGCGGACTTATTTAAATTGCATTTTTGGCTTCAAATCAGTGTGTCCAGAGTTTTGGGATCGCTGATAACAAATAAAATGTACAAAAAGTTTCAAGTAGGGTATTATTAATTTTAGATTCTGTTCTTATAATGTTAGATTTATTACCTGTTTAAAAATGTACATAAAAAGAGCTTGACAATATAACTATAGCTTTACAAATTATTCATTACATTCGGTATTGTTATCCCTACTATTAGTACAAACCATGTTAAAAACGTCATTTTCGTCAGCGGTGTTTCTCAAATCGTCTTATTCGTAGAGGTTTTATATATTTTGATTGCTTGAATTCTGGGTAACTAAAAGTTGGGGAAATAGAAGTAATAATTCAAAATTCTTCCAATAAATTTGTGGCGCCATCTATTTGACAACATCTTAAGCGACATTCAAGCGCCATCTATTTGACCACATCGATATTCATATTGGAAGTTTATAATAAATTGTAATTAAACCCAAAAACGTAATAAATGTAGGTACCAAAAATTTATAAATATAAGAATAAATACCTCATGTTTGCCATGTTTAAGGATATAATAACTTAATTTAAAGGAAAGGTGAGTAATAGTTATGTACATGAAATGCTTAAATTAATTAGGTAATCTACTTTAGGTTAGGTATGATACTAATGACATTAATCAATAATATTTTTTAATTTAATGTTCGTAAAAAAAATGTTGTACAAACCACTTGCGTGAAGACATCTTCCACGCATTTGCGCAATTGAAAGCACTCGCTTCCTGCGGCCGCTCGTGCTTTCATCTGCCTAGCATTCTTTAAGCGAGGGTTAGCGCTCACACGTGCGCTACATCAGAAAGAATCAATTTGCAAAAAAAAAAAATTGATTTTCAAAGTTCATACTTTTTACACTTAAAGCACTTTGCAGTATCGTGGAATCTCGCGGGTTCATCTCTATTTTGTACGTTGATTTCACGTTTAGTCAACATGAACGGCACTTAGAAAATTCAATGACAATCCATATTTAGATATTTATAATAAAAAGAGTGCGATGGGTATAGGTATTTTGAATGTGTCTGAAAAACATTTTCTATTCTTAATAATCACTTTTGAATACTCAGTGTAGAAGATTCACAACTTTCCCGCATGTAAAACAGTATAAATAACACTGGTCAACCCAGTTTGGTTTTCTTGTACATCGATAGGTGTTCTTTATGTCTTTTATCATGCTGATTCTAAATCTGATTTACTCCATCACGTCAGGATTTTGAGATATTTTCGTAAATTATTTTTCAAAAAACGCTTTAAATTTTACAACATTTCAAAGTTACTTCTATTAAGAAAGATACTACTGAAAATATTATTCTGTCGAACATTGAGTGGACACTTAAACCACGCCCATTTTCCTCTGGAACCAATCAAATTAAGAATTGGTAGATTTTTGGCTCCGTGGGTATATAAACAGTTACACACGGTTTTTCCGATTCAGTTCATGTCGGTTTGTGATAACTAAATGTGTTTTTTGAATTTTCCACATACATAATGAGCACTGGACTAATCACACACATACGGGCATTGTCACTACAACATTATGAAATAAACCCTGCTTAACCATTGAGCATTAAGGCAAGCCATGGGCTCCCAGCAGTTGCTGCGCACGCTGTGCTGTTACTCTAAGGCGCTGGTCTAAGGGTAGGAAAAGCGCTATGCCATTTGTAAAACCTATGATTTGACGTGAACAAACGAACCGTTCGACTGATTGCAACTTTTGCTATTCGAAAACTATGAAAATTTCCTAACAAAAGTAAGAAAAATATTAGTTATGCTAGTCTGCCTTCTGCTACTCGTCCAGTGCCTCATTTGGAAGCCTTGCCAGCACCAAGACCAATTTCGTGTGAAGAATATGTGTCTTACAGAACCAGAAGAGGCAAAAACAAAAGTACTGAAGAACAGTATAAAAGAAAAGTAAAAAGAAGAAGACTTTAAGTAAGACGATACCATACAGCTCCATATAATGCACATATCTCATAAATATTACTTTTTTCCAAAACCTGAAGTGCCAAATTAATTTTGTTTTTGTTACTATTGTTAGAACAACAAAATAAACGAAAATTGTACATGGTTTCTAGAAATAATAAAATAATTTGTTAACCGTATTGTCCTGTGATCACTGGGGCAATAACGACTTCGAGCTGTCGTGGAGAGACAAGCATTCACTCTAGCTGTCTAGAATTTCATAGTCTTATGCAATGGTACTCTGTATACCAGATTTTCATACGCACAGCCTCGAAATATAACTTTATATTTGCGAGGGTTATGCCAGGAATTTTCGTTTTTGTCCTACTGAGCTGGACGCGTTGTATCGCCTCACGGACATTGTTTGCCAATAACTCGGACAATGCTTGTAATAAACTTTGGGTTGACAACCTAGCTCTATAATATAGAAAAAAACCATACAGAATCTATATGGTTTGTAACACAACTTTCAATTCAGAATTTATAACGTTGACGGGTTATACGCTTTAGCATCATCAACATCCACTTCAACATATCCAACCTGCAGATACTCTTTACAACATCCACATCCCAGAATCAATTTGTCGTCCCTTTTACACATTTAGATATATCATTTGCCATCGTGGAAGAGTATGGGGATCATTGGGAATAAGTAGTGGGTTTACCACTTTACGTGGAGGCGCCGTGCATGTAGTTTTTTTAATTTTTAATTAGTGTACAGATGCCAACATTTTAGAACAATAACAATAAGTAACTTATAATGTACATGTATGTAAATACTAATCAAGTCAAACTAAACTTTGTATCGGATATATGAATTATTTATTATATATTTGAATATTAAAAATTCTGCAATATATGATTTATCCCTGCAAAATGTCAGGGTTATAAATCAATGCGAATATGAAACAAACTGCTAGGCGAACATTTTTTTGACTTGACATGTAAAGTGTGAGGGTTTTATATTGAGATGAACGAGTGGCTCCGCAAGGGGTTCAGCTCCACGCTGCTACCGCTGCTACTCTAATGACAGCGCCCTATCGTTACAGTCCACCCTGATACCGGGGGAGGTCCCATGCCAGCTGCCTACTACAGCACTTCAAGCTCGCTCTTTGTTTTATAAATTAGTTGCCCCCAATGACTAACAAGTAGGAGTAGGTAAGCACACATGCCGTAAATTTATTTTAACTTACAAATGTATTTCGATGTATATATTTATGTACATATTGCAAATATGTAGGCTTGTCAAGCCAGCAGATGTGTATAAACATATTCAATAAACGATCTTTCAATAAAAGAGTCGATTAAAGACCCTTCTTATATTTTGATTTGAATGCACGTGTTGCAAAATAAATGATATCTGAAGACACATTTTTAGGTTTAATTTAACAGAAATAGACCTTTGGAATTTGCTTTAAAGTTATATTATTTTAAGATCTAACATTCTAAGATAATAATAATAATAATAATAATAATAATAATAATAATAATACATTTATTAACCAACAAAATTACGAACTCCACTTACAGGATAAAATCAATATACAAGTTTAGGTAGTACATGTGAGCAATTGCTCCCTACAAACTAATAATAAACTGATATTGTAATTAAAAAACATAAACAATATAGAAAATAAGAATCACATGATATACTTCACCAGGGATCATCAGCCTTTAATTATAGCTTAATAGGTTCGATAATTCTATACGAATATTCTTATAAATATCTAATTTATCTAATGTGTACATATGTTTGTCAATTAGTAATGATAAAGATGATACTTTTGTTAATATTCTACGTGCAGTTTTGCATGTGATAATATCGTGTGTTTAAGTACAGTACATGCATTTTGCACGTAATACTTCGTATGTTTCACGGCAAAAATACTGTTTTAGACCATTCTTTATGTGAGTCTCTATAAAGCCACGATTCTATTAGGGAAATCAGTTCTTTCAGGCAGTTCGTGAAAGAATTCACTTACTTTTTTCAGGCAGTACGTGAAAGAATTTACTTAATTCTCTCCGGCAGTTGGTGGGAGAATATACCTGTTTTTCCAGCCATTTCGTGGAAGAACACCCCCGTTTCCCGTAAGTCCTCCCGTCCCGTAATAAACTGGCTAACAGTCTTTACGTGGTAATAAGTTTGTTATTCCGTCTCTGCGTTAATTATTATGGTCATGTCAGATACAGTAATTTTTGATTTCGCATGTACTAAAGTAATTTCATTTCATGTAATATTTGATTATATTTCTCTTGTCGAAGTTTTCCCTTCAATAATATCATACGTACGAACACATGTACTTGCCGATATATTTTCTTTTTTTGCCGAACTCGTATAAATACCAATTTTCTCACTGTAAACAGTATTTTGTATTTTATTTAATGAATATTCACAAAAAAAAAATGATTTATTAACAGATGGTTGAATACACCGTTATTTGTTTATTGTCACATTTAAATAGGATTTAACCAAATGTGAGGTTAATGATTAATATATACATTTTAATTACTTTTGGGGCAACTAGTATATCTGACTTTTTTTTTCATGAATTATGTCTTGTAAATATATACATGTAAACATGTGTAATTAATAGCCTATGTCTTATATGTAAATAAAAGAGTTGACATTGGAATATTTCGTTTTCTCTTTAGACTAGACAAAAAATAAGATAGAATAAAAATGCTAAATGGTACATTACCTTAACTTTACTCCGAAACTGTGCAAATCCGTAAAAGAGCATTTATTGTTGGCAAATTCACATTCACTAGGCACTAAAAACACCAATTATTATTATATTGCATTTTGTTTTCATTCTTGAAAAATAATCAACTGTGAAATATAGATAGTGGGGGTAGATCACTGCCAACTGTAGTTTTAATCGATGACAAAGCCACTCTAACGTTAATATCCCCATGAGTGAATAGGATATTTAGTTAACTATTGTTAAGTGAAGATGGGAGCACCTTCAATATGGCAATTAATTTCATTAATTAACATTTAATGAATTTAAAAGAGCAGGCTTATCACAAACTGAGAAACTTCATGAAACGTCTTTTCACTCTCTTCAATGCCATCTGCTGCTATAAGTAGTTGGGATACCAAATAGTGACTCCGTAGTCTAATCTATTCCTAATTAGCAAATTGAAAAGATTTAAGAGCCAAGTGACTAGTGAAACTTCTTCAGGAATGGATCACAAAGCCCGAAAATCTTGTGGCAGTATTACAGACTCCATACATATGGTCCAAGAACTGCAGAGCAGAGTCAAATAAAACACCCAGGTCTTTAAATTGTTTTTTACTAGAAAGCTTTAAGATGTTTTTTACATTACACGAGAAGAATGTGTGATTGGTGATCTTAGCAAAAGTAACTAACGCACATTTACTAATGTTCAAAAGTATTTTATTATTAACATACCATTGATTGACCATCTGCAAGTTATTCTGAAGTATATACGTAGCTATCATTCAAGCTGTAAATACGCAAGAATATTTTAAGGTGATTAGCATATCGATGGCCTTGAATAAATACCTCATAAGTACAGATTTTTTTAAAATTAAGGTTTTACCGCTACTAGGTTGTTATAAGTCCTTTTCACATCTTTACAATAACTCTTAAATGGTCGACCAATAGAAATGCTACAATTTGTCACGTAGCAATACCTCGTGGGCAAATGTTCGATGCAATAACTCGTAAGCGCAAATTGCTAACGGGAGTTTTTAACAACCGGTATTTTATGAAGTTTTTTTGTGAATTGTATGTTGTATAGGTAAGTTTATTAGATTACTACTAGTTAGTTGTAACTGTTATTACCTTGAAATGTTTTGTTAGTAAAGAAATTTGAGGAAAATGGTGATTTTTTCGTGACTTGTACATATTATAGGTGAGGTCTCTGGTTAGATCTTTGTTTATTATTACTGTATATAACTACAACCACGTGAAAACTTAAAATTACTCGAATAATTATTGTTAACCAACTCATCATATTCTCGTATTTGCCTGAAAGATTCATAATATTATTATTCAGAATTAACAGTCGCAAAAACAACCACCATCTCCCATCGAAAGCATCAAAAGCTTGGTAAAATGCTCATTGTCTTACACGCCAATTCAATTTGATGATGGTTTGGTTCTAGAGCATTGCCAAAATAATTCGAAGTTCGAAGAAATGCAGGTTTGTGAAATTATGAGTGCACAAAGTATCGACATTTTCGAAGGCACAAACGAAATAGAATTAACATTTAGCCTATTTATGGACAACAACAGTTTGAACGTTGAATTAATACAAAATGAAACGGTGGAGACGCATGAATGATACAATGATAATCCTGAGAAAAAAGTAGAAGGTAATACAGATGAAGAATACGTGATGGAAGAAAGAAGAAGTGGAAGAAAACATGCCGAAAGAAAATGCAGAAGATACAAGTATTCAAAATGCATTGAAAAATCAAAAGATGATGAGATGGAGGTAGAAGCCAAAGGAACAAGTTCTCAATATCAAAAAAGAAAACGAACACAAAAGTATTTTGTAAATAGGTTTCCGTAGAAGCGGAATAATAACAAATATAAACGCATGAAAGAAGAGGCGTATATAGGGTATACGAGATCAAAAGACTAAGTATGGAAAAACGATACACAGGGAGAAGCGAAAACTATGGGCAAAAGTTGCAAAAAAAACACGCTAAAATTTATGAATGCACCAAACTTACTGATGACGTAAGAAGTGTAATATTCTCAAAATTTTAGTGTGAAATTACTTGGAAACAAAATAAAATTTTTGTTGTCAATCATATAGATATTTCGAAATCAACACGACAACGCACGGAAAATCTGGAAACTCAAAAAAGTTCAACATTTAAATATTTTTTGAAAGATGGAACCAACAAAATGAGGGTATGTAAGGCCATATTTCTGAATACCCATAGTTTAAGCGAATAGTCATGCGGTCATGGTGCCAAAAAAGGACTTGTGGTACTTTACCATCAGCCCAGGTTGAGAATACGCGTAGATCTTCTAATCGTAAAGCTAACAAAACAGTTTTATCCATAAACGTCAAACAACAACAATTTTTGAAACATCGCTAGATAGCTTGTCAAAATTACCGCCTCATTATGAGAGGTGAGACACTAATAAACCAGCATCAAGCCGCTAAGTTCTTTTACATTTGACGAAGGTTTAGATAGAAAAAACATGGCGATTTTGTAGAAAGCCCAGTGTAACGCATGCTGTGCCTATAAAGCCGGGAATTTTGAAACCAATACTGAGGAGGATTATCAGTGTCACATTGCAAACAAAGATCGAGTTAAATCGAAAAACAAACAGATAAAGACGCTAGCATTTTAGGTAATTGCAACATGGTGATCATGGATCTACAATCTGTGCTACTATGCCTTAGATTACATGCTTCAAAATTATATTTTAAAATGCTACTGTATACAATGTTGCTACGTATCATAGCACTAATTTCTGGTGGCATGAAAGAGAAGATGGCGTGACTTCAACAGATTTTCATTTCATCTTTAGAAAAATATCAACATTTAATGGAAATAACTCAGGTAATGGAACCGGATTATATAGTAGCAAGATCAGGCATAGACGGGCTAAAGTAAAAGTCTCTTGTTTCATTTATAAAGAACATAATATTTTAATACTGAAATCTTTAATACTTAATAAAATTGAAATTGAATATAACTAATTTCATAACAAGTACCCCTTCCTTGTCAAATATCATGAGTGAAATACCTCGTAAGTGCTTGCATTTTTTAGGGGGGGAAATAAATTGTAATTTTTCTCTAGAATTATATTTATTTCATAATAGTAAAATCAAAATTGCAATTGTAGAAATGTAGATCTTTAATTATGATATCCGAAAGATTTTTTGTTCATATTGAATTTCTCACTTACGAGGTATTGATTCCAGGCCATCGATATGCCAATACACCACAGGTTATCGAATTCGTTTTAGCAAACAAAGAATTCAATTTTTAAGTGTTTTATTAATAATATAATAATTATTATAAAAGAAATTTATTGCTTTATGCATAGTGCTTATTGAAAATGAATATTTTTAAATACTAAAAGAAGAATATCTAAATAAAACATATTTCGTAAATTATCTTCAATTATAAAATGCAGGATAAGATTTGTATTTTGTTCTATTTAAACTGTTAAACCAGATTTATAATGAGTTAATGAATAATAATATTTGATGATCTAAGATATTGGAAAATCCATGGTTTCAATTAAAAAATACTTTTACTTTAATTAATTCCTAATTACATCTTTTTAAATCAGAAAACATATAAAAACATAAAAAAGAAATGAAAAGATAAATATATAAAGTGTCGTATTTTAATATGTATATAATTAAGGTAAGTAATTAATTTTGGATTAATATATCCTTTAATTATGTTCACAACACTTTCAAGGTCCTTAGTCGTCGTGTATTATGCATTTTGCACTTGTATGACATATAATTTCCTTCACATTCTATCTTAGCTTCTCATTACGGATTGCAGTAATTTTAAATAAGTCATGTGGAACAAAACCCTCATAATAAAATTACGAGAAAAATAAAACCCTTTTATCTGTCCCAACACTCCTGTTAAATCCATGTTTTAATTCCCCTAGGTGGGATTAATGCCCTAGGATTTGCAAAAATGCCATATTTTGCTGTTATCAAGGTCATTATCGGAATTACGGCCTCCAGCTTATTGCGTTATCCGATTCAAATTAGCGGCTTTTTAACTTTATCAAACATAGAATACTATACCTTAGGTGACTTTAACGCGCTTGCACGTTATATTTAAAAAGTAAGTTTTATGAGTGGGAAACGAAAATAATTTTGTAAAATACCGATTATTGCCAAGAAGAATTAGGAGTTATTTGTGTGTGTAATGTTAATTCACAACATCGCAAACATAATGAACTCCAGTATATAGTTATTCACGATCATGATTTCCATTATATAATTTTAAATATTATTTGTCGATTATATCAGCAATACCTTCTACTCATCTAAATTATAATTTATAAGGTGACAGTGACAATAAATTAGTTTTTTAAATAAAATAAACAAAACCCGATATTTTAAAACTGTAAAGGAGTTGATTTTATTATTGGAGATATTCGAAAACAAATCTTAAGTTACTTGTTACTATACTGATGACTAGTAATTACTAATAATGGAATGAATAGTTTTGGTCGCGCCGTACAAATATGTATAAACAATGGATAACGACTAATTCGATTTCAACACCTTAGAGGATGAAATAAGTACTTAAAGATGTCACGATCGTTGAAATCGAAAATTCACCGACTAGCATGTATTATCAATAAACGTTAACCATAATTAAAAATTCAATTATACATAGATGTTATTGGACTACAGGTAGCCGATGTTACCTGGAAATAAAAAGAGCTTCCTAGAAAGTAATGATGTAATTTGAATCCTTAAAGTAAGTGCTTTCACCTGTAATAATAACTTTTAAATTGACCAAGATACCTGGCTCAGGTAATAACAAACATAACTTAAGTTTCGGTTACTAGAAATATTGCTCATTTTGCAGTTCTCGATAATTAATATCTCTGGTTATGAGGAGAATATGCAAGAGGCGCTGGAAGCAGTACAAAATGATGCAAAAATCCGAGAATCTTGCAGAAATTTCGATATTCCTGGAATAACACTACAGGACAGGCTCAAGGAACGAGCTGCCAACAAGCCAGGGATAATGGATCTAGATCCATATTTGAGTCGAATGGATAATTAGACAAAGAAAACCTAAATAAAAAAGAACTGAAACTAGAAAAAATAACAAACAAAATTGGAGAAAGATAATTAGGGAGAAGAAAATTTAACTGAAGAAAATTTAGAAGAAGAAAATTTGACAAACAAATAGTTAGATAAAGTAAAACTGGATAAAGAAAGAGTGGATAGGAAAACTTAGCTCAGGCCAAGCATCTGTTGATATATTCATGAAGCATTTAAGGTATCCCAAGGTATTAGAACAATCTAGGAAACCCAAGTCGGGACCATCCACGAGCACCATACCTGCCAAACTGCCAAAGTATGGGAAGCTTATTATATTGACAGAGAAAAAGAAAAATAGCAGAAAGAAAAAATGAAAAAACCGAAAGGAAATGAATCTGAAACCAAAAAGAACACAACATCGAAGAAAGAAAAAGTTCTAACAAAGATAAAAAGAAACCAAGAAGCAAAAGTGAAACAAAAGTGCGGTATCTTCGAAGAAGAATTGTACAGTGATGCTGCAGAAGAAAGTGACAAAAATGTTGGATGTGATACTTACCCAAGGTGCTTTCATTTAAATTGTATAAGCTTGTAGGACAGTCACATGAAGATGTTAAAAATCAAGAATTCTTCTGCGATTTTTACTGACGACGAATAGTTTAAAAAGCATGCATCAAGAAGTCGTTTCTGTTTATTGTGAATCAGAAAATAATGTTATTTTTTTTTATTTATATGACTTTGAGGGATTTAGTGTTTATTTTTGTTACCCTATTTAGAGAGAATTTATTTTTGGTTTCGTAAACTTATTTATTTTGTGGAAAACATACAGTCAGTTATGTATTATTTACTGATTTCACCCTTTTACTTACTCACTATCATTGAAAAGACAAAAAACAAAACAGAACGATTAATATGAGGGCTCAAAAAGTTTATACCTGGTGAAAATTGACAAGACCGACAATTGATGTACTAATGGCCGACTACCGAAGTGTAAGTGACCGACTACTGCCAAATATGTTCGTTTTCAAAAGGATCAAAAAAGAAAAAAATGGTGCATCCAAAACATTCTCTGTCTTACTCATATCGTAATTGAATATATTTGTTTCACTCTCAAGAGTAACTGCCTTATTACTAGACAAAGTTAGTAGCCACTAACATCATAAGTTGCTACTAAAAATTTTCGTATTAATAGATGTTTTTAATAGGCAACTAGGATTAGTTGCCAACTAAATTTTAATACCGTGTTTAAGAGGTAAGAAAGCTGTTAAATCTAACTTATCTTCGGTTTAGCGCCAAATTAAGATTAAAATGCGTCTTCGTGCTTGAGTGTTATTTTAAAGTATTTTTATTTCGTGGAATAGGAAGGATGGCAGTAAACGATGTAAGTTATTTTAAACAAAGAAAGTATTAAATAATACTTTAAAAAAAATGGAACTTTAATTTAAATTTAAAACATAATTTTCAATATCTTTTGTATAAAAAAAATTTCAAAATTCAGGCCGGAAGTACCACTTTTACTCCTATCGAATACCGATTTTTTGCAAATATGTCGTAAATTATGCATTCTAAATATATTTATCAAGAGTACAAAAATATTTAGTGCAAGATTTGCAATATTCTTTGTATATATGAAATTTCAAAATTCGGACCGAAAGTAACACTTTTACTCTTAGGGAGTAGCACTTTTTCTGGAATATCTTGCAAAGTATGCATTCTATAGGTATTTATTAAGAGAATACAAGTACTGATTATAGGGTTTTGAATAATTTTGGTGTAAAAAAGTTCTTAAAATAGTACAGTTTGAAACGCTTATACGTATAAGAAAGTCGTGTGGTGGCCACACTTCATTTTTTATTTTACTAATATAATTATGTCACAGTCGTGTAAGTTTGTGTTTCTGGACATATTATGATAAATGTTTAAACAGTTACTCAAAAGTTTGTACGATAAAATTAGTTGTAGCTAAAGCATGTATAACATATATTTTTTTCTTTTATGATTCATATAATTAATTATGTATTCAACATATTTTATAGTTTGGAAAAAAAAATACAATAATTTACAAATACATATTTTTCTTTCTATTACTACATAAACTTTTCTTTTTATTGGAAGTACCTATTTATGTAACTCTGCCGGAAAACATTCCCTTGTAAGTTTTCTTGTACTTCCATTTACTTCACATGCAAGGGAATAACATCTTCATCGACATATCTAGAAGAAAAATTAAGTAAAATAAGATACTTACAACTATTCCTTTAAAGCATACCTCCATTTTCTATGCTGTCATTTCTAATGATCTTATGCATGGCAGCAATTGCTACAATAGTTGCCTTGTTGTTTCCAGATTTAAATTTAGCCCATTAAAAAGACAACGAAATTTGTTTCTCATTATCCCAAATAATCTCTCTTCAACATTACGTATAGTAATATGGGCTGCATTGTATACTTCAACATTTATTTGGGGGTTCAAAAGTGTGGTAAGCAGGTGTCGAGACCAGGCATATCCATTATCCCCAAGTAATATACTTATTTTGTCATTCTGTAAAATAGAGCAAGTTACACTACAAATATCATTATTTGTACAGATATACATACTTCAAACTTCCTTCTTAATGTGCAGGGGCTCCATATATAGGAATCATATGTGCTTTCTCTCCATTTAGCCACAATATTATGAACTCGACATTTTGCATCACTCACCACATTATTAGAACATGTAACTGAAATCATACTTATATAATGTTATTGTCTACTTATTTGGACATTTGAAGAATAGTACCACACCAACAATATTTGGACACCGAGCAATTTATAAAACTCTCCTTTCATTTCTCCCAAGGCATTATTTTCTCTTGGAAAATTAAGGAATTCTTGCCGGTGTCCCAACAACTGTTTTCACAACCAAACTCAATAGTGGCTATGATAGACCATGAAGTTCAGCTACGACAGAAATTTCTATGTTATTTATTTCTTTTATAGTATGTATTTCTACCTACCTATATCTTATCCATAAGCCGCTTTAGCTAAATAGCGTATAGTGTACTTGAATATCTGCACCAATTGGTAATCCGTGAATACTATTTCCCTGTTCAATTTCATCTATAACGAGATTAATAAAACAACTTGCAACTTCTTTACGCATTCGATCATTTTGTTGAAAATATAAGTCGTCATATACTTCGAAAGGATTCTTCCTTGCCAAGTACACCTTTGGATTGTGATTTATTACAATCTCTACTTCTTCCATCTCATATAATTCGTCTTGGATATTAATTAGATCCCCCATTTCACTTATAAAAAACACCAACAACTCACACATACACATAGTACCAGTTAGTAGCCACTAAATATGCGACTATTAATAGGTACTGTTACTATCCACTTAATAGGATGTTAGTGGCTACTAACTAATACCGTACTAACACGCTATTAAGACATTGTCTATTAATAAGGCAGTAAATCTTTAGCATCATATGAGACGCCCCAATGTTATTAAAGATGAAAGTTGACGTTCCACAAAAAAGGCCGACTACTGACGAATTCACCCTATAATAAAGCAATTCCCCTGACAAAAAAGAAATCTATTGGCGGCTAAAATTTAGAGTTAGGCCACTGTCGGATATTGAAACTTATTTGTTGTAAAGGTAGAAAAAGCACATCAAGAATTGCTAACATCACAAAAAGCATACAAATATTAAGAATGTGTACAACATATTTTAGTAATTGTTTCACATTGTATAGTGCAAATATTTATGGCACTTCTTAATCGACCATCAAAACATAAATACGAAACAACCCACACGTATGAAAGTAAACCGGTAAACAGCTTTGAAGTTTCAAAGCGACAGTCGGTAAGAGCAGGGATTCCCGACGACAAATAACGGGTCCACAATGTGAACTTATAAGATATCTTAAAAGGAAACATGGGCCTTCTTGCATTTATTATAATAAATTCATGAATGATGTCTAGTGACGATGCATCTGGATTTCCAGTCTTGGATAAAAACTACTTTTAATTTTACTTCAGGAAGTTCCAAGTTGAAATTTACAACAGGAAAACACTCTTCATTAAGGTTAACCTTTACTTCAACTTTCCTATGGAATTGCCCACAAATGACGTTCCTTAGAATTATTTTAAAAGCAATATTCAAATTTAAACTTATGTCAGTAACTGTTAGTATATTGGTTTTCAACTGAAAACAGAATATATCTATTTTAAAATATTTTTTTGGAATTATTACGTGTATCAATATAGTAGATACAGTGTGAGCAAAAAGTAATGGATATACAGATTTAAATTTTCATATTGTAACGTTTTCGGGTTCGCAATAAACAACTCGTGCAACTATTTATTTAAAACAGTCTGTATATATTCATACACGTAAAATTATTACAATATAAAAATATAAAACTAACGTATCACATGTAAACTACTATTAATAAATTAAAACAGGTATTTATTTCTATTACTAATATGTCCGTATATTTATATCACTTTCTATTTATATGACACGGTAATATTTTGGTCTTTATTTCACTATAATAAAAACTGCACCGTATTTAGAACACTCTAATATTTATGTCTTTTCTTCGGCTACCACTATATTTATTTCTACCGTACGACTTATATTTATTTCTACGCGCGTCGACTACCGACGGACTTTCTTAATCCCGAATTAATCCGGAATTACTCATCCCGCAATGAATGAATCCATCGGTGACCCAGTCGCCTTACATAGACATGCGAAGATTACTAGAACATTCGCGTAAACTCTATCTCCCACTCGATGTATGGAGAACATTCCATAGACATTCTGTGTCCGACACAGTACCATGCGTAAATGGATGACTCACTGGTTTACGATGTTTACCAGTCGCGCCGAGATGATTTACAACCCTTTTTTTTTAACGTCGCCTGGTCTGCCTCATACATATTTCGTTACAATATTATATTTGGATAGAAAAAGGTATGATGATATCTATCCCAGGTGTGACGTCATAGGAATTTTTAAATAGGAAGATTAAAAATATGGTAATATTGCACGAACTTTAATTTTAAAAATGAAAATTTGAATAAATCTTCATACCAATTCTTAGATAATTTGTTTCTAATTTTTATAATAGTATATAATATTTCTTTATTGCCCAACAGACATACATCTAAATACAGGACTAAAAAAGAAAATAATTCGATAACTCGATAACAATGCGTAATACATAACAAGCAAAAAATAAAATAATGATTATTACATTAGGAGAAAGAAAAGGAAAAAAACAATTCAATACAGTACATCATTATACAGTAACCACAATGTAGCCATCAAGAAAGGCATCTATTTACAACCATACGCCTAATGTTGGCATTTCTGACTTTTTAAAAGTTGGGAACTGTCACTTTG
The DNA here is from genome assembly GCA_963170755.1 of Amphimallon solstitiale. Lineage (NCBI taxonomy): Eukaryota > Metazoa > Arthropoda > Insecta > Coleoptera > Scarabaeidae > Amphimallon > Amphimallon solstitiale. The sequence goes on along the minus strand of OY720681.1, from coordinate 78,800,167 downwards.
TTAAAATTTTTTGATAATACATCAAAAAAGGCTTGCAACTCTATTACGAGTATAATTAACAAGATAAACAAAAGCTTGTTTTTTATAATTAATTGTTACATTACAATTATTGAAAGCTTGAATCCATACAGATAGGCCGCCATGTTATTGCTGATCTGATAAAATAGTAATTTCTTATCCTTCTCCATTCGAGCTGGATTGCTACGGGAGGAGGTATGGCCTAAATTACTATTTTAATTTTAAATTCGAATATGAATGATATTTCAAGGTTTATCTATTAGAAACCAACGATATATTTCTTAGAACTGTTTATTCTAAATGTATATCCATGTATAAGTTAAGTACTATTTAGATAACAAATGTTTATAAAACTCATGGCACCAAATGTTTATATTTGTGCTGTTTTTTTGTGTTATCGGCGTGTGAAACTTTATTAACTACGATACATGGGCAGAGGAGAAAAGAGAGCATGTGGTCTCAGACAGAGTGAATTCGGAAAACGAAGGAAGTCGATTGAGGACCTTTGGAGATATCGGTCACCGGTGTATTAGCCCGGCTTAAGTAGACCGTTAAAGGAATATAAGGTCCTCTAATTAATAAGTAAGTCGACCCACATATAATGTATTAAATTGTCGTTGTTTGAACCTTGAAAGTAATAAAATACGTTCTTTGTTTACATAAACATCGACCCAACTAAGTGTTCAATGTGTAAAGTATAACATATCCCCCTATAGAACGTTATTATTGTGCGATTAGCGGTTAAAGAAGCTACAGACGTATCTACCGTCGAAGTAGGACTCCCACTAAGCACACCGACAACAGGAAGATTACCTTCAGCTGAAGAAAGAAGAAAATATATGAAAGGTATTTACAAGTTTTATGTGCGAGCATTAAATAAACTAGAACGTTAAAATTTGTCTTAATATAAAGACGTAAACAAATCAATATAATAATCTGAGAATGAAAATATATTTAATAAAATATAAATAAATAGATATGGTAATATCTCAGTATTTGTAAAATGTTTGCCAATGTTATTCTAAAAAATTATTATATGATTGTAGATATATATCAATCTCGACATAGTTTGTTTTTCTATTAAGCCCTACGTTGTTAGTATTAATATAAATACTGTAAGGCGGTGTAAAGCAAGCAATTTATGATATATATTATTTCGTAGAAGTGGTAATACTAATAAATCACAACGAATATTTCAGTATTAAAGACCCTATGAAATTATTTTATTAATGTATTTGTTCTAATTAAAATTGTTATTATTATGTGTATGCTTTTTTGTATTTGTATTAATATGTGCAAAAATCTTGGTTTATAATACAAATGTTATTTAAATTAAAATAATTTTGTTTTATTTAATTGCGCCAATTAATGCCCGAAGATTGTTTTTTGTTGATACTCTTAACGTGGATCGTCCTGGGAATATGAGCTAGATAGGTAAAACGATTCATATTTTATTTTATTTAAAAATTATTAAAATATAAAGGGCATTATTGAGGGTTTCTTTGCAATATGATTTTACCAACGTGGAGCCGTTATTAATTTATATTAAGTTTCTTTGCAAACACATTCTTTGAGCGACAACGAACATCTTTGCAGACTAGTATATTATCATCCATTTTTATTTTGTTTTGTATTATTACATTTATTTAAGCAATTTTTTTTGTTATCTATTACATAAACTTTTTTTTTACAAATTATAGATTTTTTGATAATGCAAGGATCGTATAAATAACATCCAGTAATACTCTGATATTTAATAAAGGTTAGACTTTAAGATGCAATTCCTTCGGTGAAATACGAATGGTTGCAAGTGCCGATGAAAGATCTATGTCCCTATATTATATTTTTATTTTCTTTGAATTTTATGGATTCTTCGTTTTACAACTGGCTGCTTATTGGGTAGCCTAGGTATTATTTTATTGATAAATTTAATATAGCACTAATACTGGTTTTCCATTCTTTATAGATGTCATCTATTACTTTGGATACACTTGTTGAATTCCCTTCAAAAATACTTAGGATGGCTAGATATAAGTACCGCGTTTTTGTAATAATACATATCTTTATTATCCACGTGTGGTAATTTTTCACTTTAATATTTATTCTATTACAACCCACGCTTTAATGGCAACTAAATGTCTCCTCATAAAAATCCAGGTATCGAATTTTGTTATTACATTTTATATTTCATTTAACTTCCAGTAAGTTTGGTTGTATTAACAACGTTCAATTAATGATATGCGCTTGTTTGTATGCATTGTTATAAACGTGATAATAACTTTTTAATTAAATTTTAATGTGATTAATACAATTTAATAATGTATAACAATAAATAATGGATATCTTAATTACAGAAACATTTTAAATATCCCTTAGACAGATTTTCTTTGAGTAGTTTAATTAAATTTTTAGAAGTATACACCCTACGAGAGGAAATTTAGTTGATAAATTTAGATTTAATGTAGTATTGGTTTTCGTAAGCATCCGCTGCATACAATCATTTGTAAGAACTTTTGTTTATTTTTATTCATCAATTTAATCATCTAGAGTTAAGTAATTTATTGTTTCTAACGAGATATTTCCACAAATTTTTCAACATTGGACAAATTGGTTTTTCATTTACATTGTGGTTATTTAATTTAAGATATGTGGTGACATATAGATTCCACCTTTGCTTGTTTTAGTTTTTGTGCCTTTCAATAATTGTAAATTTTCTTAACAAACATTCTAATACATTTTTTTAAAACCTGTTTAAACTTTTTTTTAAAGTTTAGAGTTATAGAATAACTGCCATTCTTTTAATAGTTTTGAAACCATCATTTAATCTTAGTTTTTTTCTCTTTCTGTCTCTCTCTCTCTCTCTCTCTCTCCATCAACATCAGAATGGGTATTAAACTGATATCTTGTTGTTTTTGAATTTTGTCTTTTATTGTGCTTGAACTGAACCTATATCCGTCTAATTCTTAACAACTACGAATCTACTATTGACAAACTTGGATAGGCATAGCATCTGCAACTGACATAACGGCAGCCTAGATGGCAAAGTATACCCAGGTAAGGTTGATATAGTGATTTCGACGCTTTGTTAATTTTCGATTTTTTGACTTTTATGTTTTTTTAAAGTTCTAATAATAATTATAACCCAGCGCTATATTATAATTGCCACTGGTCTTTCGTCATTTCATACGTGGCAAATTATGCAAACTCATTAATATTTATTTATACTATTTTTGAACATATTTTGCTACTAGGTATATAAGTTCAATTTTGATTATTTATTTTTGACTGCAAGTTTTCTAAATTAAATATTGTATAACAGGCATATTTCCTTATTATTATAACAATATAGTAAGGGATTGTTTTAATTTTGTTCCTGTACTGTAATATAAAGCTTTCTATATAAGCGTCTGCATCGTTTTCTATCTTCGGTAGTTAAACATTTGATTTTTCTGGAGGCAAAATAGGATGTCAATATATTATGAACATTACATACGTAAGATAATAAACCACTTTTTTTTTTAATTTAATAACAATCAGAATTATTTTAGTACATGATTATATGGGTATTCTCCTATGCAAATGATAAACTAATATTTACATACTTACATTATAATAAGGCTCTTCATTATAATCGAAATCGACACATGTTTCCAGTTTACCCACTGCAGAACCGGATTCTGTATAAATACGAACGTATGTTTTATAGTACACATTTTTGGTGTAAAGTGCGGTTATTTAGTATCAAGTGTTTTTTGAGCCTCTTTCGGATGATGGTGCCCTATTGAAGTTCTTTTTTGTATTAATAAATAGGAGTGCATATCACATATTTTCATTATCAGGTACGTTTAACAATCAGCATTTATTCTATATTATTACTAAATATAAAATCTTAGTCACATTATATTTAAAATATTTATTAATATATTCATTTATACCCCATACCTAACTAATAAATAATAAAATCTTGTTGATCTGTACTTCACATTTGGCCTGTGATTTTTGAGAATCCTCTTAAAAATGTAACAATTACGTCCACACATTAAAAATCAATTTACTATTCGTCGAAAATAAGAATGACGTAAAACAAATATAAAAGTCATTAGCTCTCTAAACAACTTCATTTGTGATTATGATACTGCATTACTGTTGGAAGTATGTTCTAATCGGTCAATATTTTTAAAAGAACAACCATGTTTCAGCATTTGATAATATTAAAAACTAACAAGGCCCCAATTCTTAATATTGCTTTCAATATCGAGTCATTTTTAATTATACTTTGTTTGTTTGTGCGAATGCATTAACTTATAATTATTGTTTTATGCTTATTCATATGAGAATGACCCATTAGAATTAATGAACTTGTCAAGTATTGATATTATATATAGCATAAATTCGAAAGACTTACTATATCTTTTTAAATGTAGATGTCTAGAAGAACGGACTTCATTACTGTAATATATAAACAGCTGATACATTGCCTGACCTAGCGAAATACATATATGTACATAAAAAGTAATTAGCGTTTAAAGGGGGTACATTCATATGGGAACAATTAAATAATCCAACACGTTAACGCATAATTCAACAACACTTTCGTGTCAATATTTTCTGAAGCAATCGGGAGAATTAAATACTGTTTATTCTATTTTATTATTTTGATAGACTAAAATATTTTTTTTTACTGAAAATAAAAAAAAAATAAAATAAAAATATATTAAAAGAACGGATAACACTAATCTAAAATGTCAGCCTGACTTAGAAGCTCCATTGACAAATATAATAAAATAATAATAAAAATGTGAAGACAGCCAATCAATTTGTATCTTCTATCAGAAGATCCTAAACCTAACCAACTTTATGATATGGTAGACATTGACAATGTTACATGACTCACGAGTTGAGAAACTTAGAAAGACGATAATGCGGAAATGTGCTAGTTAAAATTTAATTATTAGCTATGCCATACTGATGAAGACTAATAAGTCAGAAAATGTGTCTGCTGCTGCATTACACCTACAAGTTTCCAATAATTTATTGTTAATTTCTACATTACACGTAATCATCTTTGTTTGTCAGTTATGGGTAATTCAACGCATAAGTTATGTCTACCATGTTTATAAGTTGGTTCTTTTCATCAATAAATTGAGCACCTTCTGGTAGAAGCTACAAACTGGCAAACGGTACGGTCTATTCGTGGTATCTGGTATTTTGATGAAATTTCGGGTTGCAAATAAAGTTGATTGGCAATAAATTTTATCTCGTTATTACTGAAATCCTTCAAATTGCTGGAGGACATATATTTTATTTGTAATTTACAAGAACCAAAGGTCAAAAAAGTCAGGTTGCACGTGTGGTGATTTGAAAACTTCAAAAACAACCACCAACAACATAAAAAAAACGCATTTAAGACCGTATATCTTTTTTCTGTTATTAGAAAAAGTTAAGTCTCACAATTTTACTCATGTAATTCGAGCAGTTGCTTGTAAGTATACTACTTACTTCTCACTTGGGCTTCTGAGCACATCCTTCACCTTTATTCATACAGCCCATTAAGCAATTATTCCTAAAGGAAAATTTAAAAAGTCATTATTTGGTAATCCTATCATGATAAGAGAAGCGGTTACTGATAATTTCGTTTTTGTAAATTATATTTTGCTTTTTTTACTCAATAACTCAATAAAATGTTATGAGTAGAAATTGGACGTTAAGTTTACATGACGTTAATTCTAGGGATGCATCTAAAACATAATTAATCCCGGTTTGATATTTTTCTTATGCGAATCAAAATGCGTATAGAGAAACAAGTCCTTGCCAAGTAACAGTAAATAAAACATATCGCACATACTGACTATTCAAATGAGAGTAAATCACCATTAATTATTCCATATGCTCAGGTGTTAATAATTGAAAACGACCGTTCAACATCTACCGTTGTAATAGTGGCATATATCAAGTCCATAAAGTTTTTACTGCCTGATCATTTATTCCCGCTTCGGCAAAATTTACTTCTTTGACAGCAAACAAGTCAATAATCTGGCGTATAAATTCCTGGATTGTTATTTAGAGCAATCATTCGGATCCAGTAGCTGTATTATACTTTTAATGTTGTCAATAGGCACATGTGGCAGTTTTTCAAGAAATTAATGCTTGCGTGCAGGTGTTTTCAGAAAAAAACATTCTTTACAAACGATATAATTTAACTGCATTCGGATAGCATTTTCTGACTTCCTCTGGTACTCGATGAAAGGCATGTGTAAAACATGTTATGTGCGTCATGCTGTTGTATAAAAGTAAACTTCGATTAAGTTCGAAACAATTGTCCAAGTTTGTATTTTGTAAATAAATTTTAGTGAAACACATATACATATACATATAACCAAGTGTTAATCAATCCTTTGCTTTTATTATTAATATGTATCACCAAGTGCCCAGTGTGGTTTCAATCAATTTTATACTACTGTATGTTTGTTGTAAGAGCCGTACATCCGCCTTCGTGTATGTAGCTGCATCTGTTACAAATTATAACGTTCTTTCTTTATTTTTAACATTATTTTACCCCATAGCGATTTCAAACACAAAGTGACGTAATGTGATGTGAATTCTGCATTAGTTTCGAGTCTCTTCGATGCAAGTAGGCATGTGTCGTATCGCTGACCATCACCCCAACCAAAACATTTGAAATATTGTGTTCATTAACATCAGTATTTTCATCTACTGACCCAAATATATTTATCGTGTATAACATTGACAATTGACGTTTTAATTTTATCGCCCATCGGAGACAAATAATACTTTCTCAAAGTGAATTCCACGGGCACACGCAAGTCACTATATTTACCGTTATCACAATTTTATAAAAAAAAGAGTACACTCATCGTGTTCCATGGAATATTATATGTTACTAGCACTTTAAAGTATGTAAAGTTTAGTTAATTGTTGAATAATTTGGATAAATTTAAATTTACAATTAGCAAACGTCAAGAAATGTATATTAATACACCAAATTACAGTTCGAATATATTCTGCAACCATTCTGTTAGATTATAAGGCTCCAGATTACATAGTAACTTAAATGTAGCATTTTTAAAAATATTTAAATTAGAGATAGATTTCACATATGGCGCTAAAGCATTAAAAATTTCACACAAGAATAAACAATTTTTTATTGTCAGTGTTAAACGATGCTTAGGATAGCAGTAATCCATCCTATTTCTTGTAAGGTAAGAATGGCTATGTAGGTGATTGTGATTACTAAAGAGATGTTCATTCAAATATATAAGTTGCTGCAATTGTCAAGATATTATTCTGCTTAAATTTCCCTCTGTAGGACTGTGTACATCCTTAGCAAAGTATCGTGTGTAATACTCTCTTCTGAAGCACAAACAATTGCTGTAATTCAGTACTGCCTCCTGATACAACGATGCCATACTTCATAAGGGTCTAAAGCACCCGTAATATGTGATCCAGAGAACATGTCTACTAACAAGTATTCGTAAGCGTATGAATGCATAGCATAAGGTGCTCATTTATATATATATATTTCGTCCCATTTCAATTGGTCATCGACAATTACACCAAGTAGTCTGGCTTTTGATTCAGTGGGTAATTTATGTTATTAATATCCACACTTCGTGGGTACTTCCGTAACTTAGTTTTAAATAGAATGATATTGGTTTTCTTGTGATTAATTAATAGATTATTCGAACTTAGTCATTGCTCAATATTTTTATATTATATATTTTTATATTTTAAGTACATAGATTAAATTTAAATGCTTTCTGCTGTTCATAAGCAATTGCAGAGCCAGCAATACGTGCTGTATGTGTATCCGACGGCACCCGTTTTACTACGCGGACTTCCACTTGCTACGATAGTAATACATTGCAAATTTTACATCAGAGTTGAATGATGGCTAATACAGTATCTTGTGGACGGGACATTTTTACGCAGTAAAAGATATGTAACTAATAAACATAAACAATAGATCGGCCCTCTACACACATCGCTCATGATATAACGAAAATACTTTCGGCGCAAAAATCCTCCCGTCCTATAACGCCACCTACATTATCCGCGATAGGTGCAACTACTTCTATATACCATAGTCGTCAAAGTTTAATTGCGGTTTGCACTTCTATCATATGCAGAAGATGACCTTATGATATGCAGCGATGCCTGCTTGCTAACAGTGGTGGGAGAGCAACGCAGTGTCGATGTCGGTGGATCCTCACACAACGTTTGCCGAGTGTACTTTCTTGGCAGCCTCGCTTATGTTTATCTTTAGTTTATTTCGTCCGCTTTTTTCCTCTTTCTACTTTCGTATCAGAAACTAAAATATGTCGACCCCGGTATACATATCGTACGTTGTAAATATCGTTATTGAAAGCCAGGAGAGAGAAGTCACATGTTGACGAACACGAGTTGGAAAAATTCGTATATTATGTACATTAGATCATTACATACATAATGTACAGCTTATTATGTATTATTGTGTTGCTGATATTACTGTGCCTAATTTTGAATTACATTATTCATTCAAGTCCAGTCCTGGAATATAAATTTGACTTCCAATACATAGTTATCAGCTTCAGCGTATTAGAAAATATTTTATTTCAATTTCTTAGTGTGTTTGAAACCACTTTTATAAAAACAAATGTTCGATCGGAAATAAAAAAAATTAAGAAAGCTTTTGGAATTCTAAAATTATATGCGTTAAAAATAGATATACCGGGTGTCCCAGCGTAGAGGTAAAGTCCATTATTGGTACCAAATAATGTAGATAGCGAATAATTTTTAGTACAAAAATTGTAGATAATCATAATCTCGATAATTTAAAAATATTTTCATTTATACAGAGTGTTCGACAACGATGACCAAACACAAACTTATGTTTTTTTTTTAATGGAATGCCATTCATTTTTTACATTTTATGATAGTCCTTGAAGGGCTGATTAAACTGACATCAAGTTGTATTTGCCGATTTTCAACTATTTCTGAGATATGGCGATTTTTCGCTAAAAATTTTACAACATTTGAAAAGTTGCTATGAAATAACGATTGATGATGAAATACCTATTATGGGCTCAATTAGTAGAGATACATCTTCAGTATATGAAATTGATGTTTATTTCCACACATCTACGCATGTTCTTTAGAATTACATACCATTCGCTAAAGTTAAGAATTCTAAAAAAAATTAAATGGAACACCCTGTATATTTATGTCATTGAAAAGTACATAAAATTTACCAATTAAAAATATATACTTTTTTCCGTCTGTGGGCGATATTGCAAAAGTTATAGGATATTATAACTTACTTCTATTTTTTGTTAAAACTCATAAGAAGTTTGGAAGTTCATGAAATTAGCAATAATATCAAAAATATCGCAGACGCTGTGTGTTTCATTTTATGAGTTTAAAATTTTAATAAAAATTACTTATTTGTAATTTTTAACTTTTGCGAATGGTATGTAATTCTAAAAAAATTGCGTAAATATGTCGAAATAAACATTAATTTCACATACTGAAAAGATATCTCTATTAATGAGCCCATAAAAGATACTTCATCATCAATCGTTATTTCATAGCAACTTTTCAATTGTTGTACAATTTTTAAGGAAAAATCGCCATATCTCAGAAACAATTGAAAATCGACAAATACAAGTTGATGTCAGTTTAATCAGCCCTTTAAGGGCTATCATAAAATGTAATGCATAGCATTCCATTTAAAAAAACATAAGTTTGTCTTGGTTCATCGAGGTCGAACACTCTGTATAAAGGAAAATATTTTTAAATTATAGAGCTTATGGTTATCTACAATTTTTATATTAAAAATTATTCGCTATCTACATTATTAGATACCAATAATGGACTTTACGGCTACGTTGAGACACTCGGTATTTAATCCCTTTGACAATTAAAATTTTGGAGGTGATTCCCCAGTCCATATTTTCTTCTATTTAAAGCAAACATTATTTAGCTTCATTTCTTTTTTAGTCACAGACATAGCTGGATTATTTTCGCTAACCTCACCTGTAAATCCGCATATATTATAAAACTACATGGCGATTAATTTCATCAGTGTTTCACGATACTCCCGACATAATAATATTAGAAATCGTTATTGTACGTTGGGTGATCTGACATTCCTATGTAAGCAAGCACAGTGTTATAAAGCAGCCTTGTCGTTCGTTCTGTTACGAGTCGACAGCCGGCAGAACTGATTGATATACGTAAATATGTATTTGTTAATTTATATTTTCCAATTTCAGAGTATATCGCTGGAACACAAGCTCAGTCAACTTATCGCTGCCAGTCGATTACCACGTCAATCTTCGAATAATACCAGACTTTTGAGATAAGTAACCATGTGCGATAGTTCAAGTTTGTTACCGCAATAAATAGTGTTCTTGTTTAATCATCAGTTCGCGCTAGTGAATTTAGTTGTATACAAACATTAGCGAATAGAAGACTGAAAAATCATGATATTACAAAGTCTGCTTCTATCTGTGTTATTATTAGTTGAAATTGTAAACAGTCAGGACATGAGTAAGTAGAAATTACACACGAATAAATCTGTTTTTATAACGTGTGTTAATATATTAGGATTTGCAACTGACTGCACCACACCTAATCAAGATCGGGGCCTCTGTATAGAATTACAAAACTGTGCTAAACTATTCAATAATATAATACAAAATAAAGTAGAAACGTTTGAATTCCTTCGATTGTCGGCTTGTGGTCCTGCGAATGAAGATTCCAAAAGACCTAAAGTATGTTGCGGTGAACACGATCGTTTCGTCATAAATCAAGGTATGTTTGTTTCAATATTAATTTATGTACTTTTACCTATGCTACCAGAAGTGTTAGATTAAACACAAAATAAGAATTTTACCACATTCGTACATCTAAAATGTAATGTTTCTTATATATTATTTCATAATACTGTGCGTGTACAGACTATTGTAAACAAATATAATTCCCAGAACGTATTAGTGTGGTAATAATCTTCCCAATGTTTAGAGAGAGAGAGAGAAAATTCGCGCAATATTATTGATAACATTCAAGGATCTAAACATATAGAGAGGATGACATACTCACCTAACATATAACACATTAATTTCTTCCTTAAAAATTAAAATGGTGTCCACAAATATAAAATTGTGGTAGAAAATTATGCTGCCTTGTGGGTACATGTGTCGGATATTGAAAGTGAAGAACGTACGATGATGATTCCAATCTGTAGATTCAATTCGCTCGAATGGTATAAATTTAAAATCTGTTCTTTTCGTATTTGCAATCGCTCCCGCTCCCCTTAGCTTTCAATATAAAGCGAATTCGTTTTGGATTTGCGGTCATGTTCGGTATCCTGAACCGTGTTACAAGCGGTCATGATTGGTCACTGTGACGTCATTACTCTTAATTTTAAATCGAACTTGCGTTGGTGACTGCGTATTTGCTGTCACTGTCACTTTGATTCCTCATTTTAGGTTATCGTTAGTTATCGTGTTTTTATTATTTATTTATATTTATATATCAATTTTATTAAGTATAGATATTTAACAGAAGTATTCTTAGGTAATATATATCCATAAGAAGTTAGTATGCATAATTATACAATGTGTTTACAGCAGAAACAATGCCTAACAAGAAACTTAAAGTAGTTGCTACTGCAATTATAAACGATGAGTTAACAACAACCTTGTTTAATTCATCATTAACGAAGTGGGGTATAATGAAAATGCATAGTCCTCATTACATACCTTTATTGTACTAGTTACCAGCTGTGGTACGTGATGTTCATTATAGGATACTCCGTTTCACAGACGAGTGGATTGGACGATATATTGAAATGGACTTTTACAAGTTATTTAGAATGACACGGATACCTTGTGAAAAAGTCATTGGGGAGCTTGGTAAAATAAAAAGGATTGGTTATGGTCATGGCCGAACTGCTGTTCCTTTAGAGAAATGCATTTTAATGACTCTCTGGTATCTAGGAAAAGGGGATACTCTACTTTCAATTGCTGACCGTTTTAATGTATCTCCATCAACTGCCATTGATGGAACACATTTTGTTATTGATGGAATGGTTACATTATTACCTAAATTTATTATATAGCCAATAGAAAAGGAATGTGAAGCATTTCAAAGAAAGTGTAAATATCCAGGTGTCATTGGTGCAAACACCGACACCCTAAATGGGCCATATTTTTTTTATGTGGATTGCGTACTGCCTTTATGTGTATAATTCTATTGTACTGATTATAAATAAGTTCGAAGTTTGTGAAGGTTATGCTGTAATTATTTTTATTTTTACAGCAACATGACTGTTTCCTGCAGATTGAATGTATTATACTTAACGTTAATTTTTTTTAAAATGAAACATACTTAATTTAAATGGTCATACATGTTTAGACCAATTTGTTGTTAAATGGTTATGTGTACACTAATTATTTATTATATAATATTAATTTAAATTCCCTTTTACAAATCACTGCCTTTCTAATTAATATTTTCCTTCAAATTCTATTATTTTTTCCAGCAAGTGTATAAATTATTACTTTATACAAAACTTGACATAACAATAACATCCTATGAACATTACAAGTAGCATTATTAATATTATACTATATTAATAAACTACACACAAGGCAAAATAAAATATTTTTTTAAAAGTAAGAAAAAGTGTATTTTCTTCCAATACATGTGTGGTCTTTATAAGGTATAGGCTCACAAGTGATATACAAATACAAGTTATTATATATAAGAGATGTGTAACTTTATTGAACTAAGAAAGAAATACTAATAATAAAAGAAAGAATAAAAAGATATCTTACAACATGTAATTTATATACACTACTTAAAAATAGTAATCGTAATAGAAACACTACTGAGTAAAAACTACCCAAATAAACAAAAATATATTTGGGTGTCGTCTAGAAATACAGTAGATACAGTAGTTAATAAATTCAAAACTAGTAAATCAAAAAAGTGAAAAAAGAATATGTAGGTACATAAGGAAAAATAATAATGAAAAAGACAATTAGATAATTTATTAATAACTATATTTCCGTTTTCATTCCGAATCGGAATCTGTTGGGCGTTTCCGTTTCTTAGTATCAAGGAATATTTTTTTTTAAATGTTTATTAGCTCGCCCCTCTAATTATTTTGTTAAATTAAAGTGTTTTGTTGATTTAAATTGTTTATAAATCGGTGGAACATTTCATTCATTGACTGGATTTGTTGTTTATTGCAATCTTTAATAACTTCCATCAATTCCTCTTTTGTACTTTTTGGTTTATTTGATTTGCGTTTTTCATGTTTTGTATTTGTAGTATTGCTATCAAATCTTCCTGACCTATTACTTATTACATTCCCATTTTCAAACAGTATTTGTGTTTACGAAAAGTAAAAAAGGATGGGTATATGACCGAATGCATGACCGTGCTCACGACCACGGTCACGATAAGAAATGACCAAGAGGTACCGGGTCACCCGTGACGTCATTAATTTTATAATCGAATTCGACCGGTCACCGCTAAACAAATGACCGGACATGACCGCTACAAAACGAATTCGCCTATAATGACTAGAGACAGAGACCGCACACGAGCGGCCGATGACTCATCGCCCACGGGCGCGCTATTGAAATTTTGTATTTTGAAAGAGTTTTTAATTTTATTTATATAATTCGAAAACAAGTGAGTGGTGATCTATAAAATACAAAATATTTTATTATTTGTTTATTTTGTAGTTCAAGTCGAGTAAAAGAGTATTAATATTTACTAGCAATACTTTCTCAAGCTCCTCTTCTGTAAGATTTCTTCTCTTTGAATGAGGTACATCCTTGTAGATAGAAAACGTCCTTTCTACATCTCAACTGGTTATAGGTGCGTACTGGAAATATTCTTTTATTTCAGCGTATTTAGCAGTTAGATTTTGTGTCATTGTCCTCATACACAATTGCCGCAATGTTATTAAATCTGGATTTTTATTAACTTTTGCCGAAGGCCACATCCAAAGTCACTTGGAATACTTTTGAAATCATTAACAGCCCCATCTAATGTGGTTAATCCATCTTTTAATTTGAGATTTCGATATTCAAAATACGTGATTAGTTTAGGCAAATTTCCAAAGTGTTCCTGAAGGAATAACAACTGATTTTTTAAATTTGGGATTTGTGTTAGTTCCTTGCACTCAGAAATACTTCGAGCATCGCCATTTAAACATGTAACGAAATTTTCGAAAATTCTCTGCATAAAAACTAGTAGCTCTCAACCATGTTCCCCATCTAGTTATTACTGGTGAGGGAGGCAGTGACAAAGAGGGAAGTTTTCCCTGTAAAGAGTTACTTTCTGAAAACTTTTTTCAAAGCGGATACAAGTTATATACGACACTGTCACTAACAAATAAAAGTATTTTTCCTTGTACCTGTTGTCCGAATGCAAATTCTCGTCAATAGTTTAAGCAACTGTTTCCGCATGAACTGTGTCTATAACTTTAGATGCTATTACATATGCGTTATGTGGAATAGTTGGATGTAGTACACCAGCTACAGCATTTACTACACAGTGTCCTAATATATCGACAGCTTCGTCGGCACTTATCCATAGGTACTAATTTGAAAGATGTCTTCTAATGCATTCTACTGCTTTCGTGAAGCACTTAGAAACATAATATTTGTGTAAGATGGATTCATCAGGGACATTTCGACCAGTATATTTTTGGAGAAATGTTTTCAAAGTGGGATTGTCAAGTTTATTTAATGGAATATTAGCCGCCATTAAAGCTTCACAGAGTTTTACGTTAAAATTTTCAGCTTCCAACGGATCCAATTTCTGTGTATATGTTAGCGATGCTTAGTGACGTACGTAAAGATATTTTACAGACTTTGCAATAAATTTCGGAATCACTGACAAGGGACATAAAATCAGTTTGACCCTTAATCCAATTCGCCACTGTTTCTCGATGCCATTCTCGACGTTCTTCCATATCATATCTGAGTAACATAAGTAACATAAGCAATGTTCTAGATCTAAACAAGTGATATCTAAAAAGGAGCTATTACAAAAATTACGAAGTAAGTAATTAACAGTCAAAACAATGAAAAAACGAAACTAACTTCGTACTTTAATAATCTTACAAAATATAAGGTAAATATAATAAATTTTAAAAACTCGTCACCCTGCTACCTACGACGATGAAGAAAGGAATTTAATAGTAAAATCGACTTTTTTTTGCTGCCCGTTTTCTGGATGAAAACAGATGTGCAGTTCACCATATGAATAATGCTATTCAGTAACTTCTTTTGTCCGTCGTAATTTCGGCCTCGTACGTCCGGTCTTTAATAATGACTCGCACAATAATTACGCACCAATCAGTGTCGCCAGGACTACCGATTTTTCAATAGATCTACTGATTTTTACTTTGATATAGTCTGTCCATATCTATAACGATTTCACTTCTTAAATAGCACTCGATCTTCACTAAAGAAATAATCCAACTCTTCTAATCCCTTTCGAGCATTATACGAAAAGTCTATTATAAGAACATTGATATTCGATTGCATAATAATTTTTTTCTACTCCCATACTTTAATTGCATTATTAGATATGCCGAACCTGTACTATAATGGTGTTCATTACGATACAGATTTTCATTATGTTACAAGTTTATATCCAATAGGAATACAGATTTTTCATTACGATACAAGTTTATATCCAATAGGAATGCGACATTTCAATATTCAAACAATATTCAATATGGCGACTGCATATCTGACAGATATACAAATTAAATAAATGTGACAGTTCTCTGCAACTTACAAGTAAGTACTTAAAATTTGTGCTTTTTTGAAAATATAAACGGCAAAAATGAGGGATAATGACAGTGAAATGTAATAATTGACTCCACCAGAAATTATGGAACAAGCTTTAGTAGCCACGAACAATTTATTACCAGCCAAATTCACAAAAACGTACGGAAAATTTTAACCTCAATTTATGAAATGGATTGTTCAAAAAATATGTTTTATTATGGGGTCGTAGAAAAAATAGTGTATGCAACTCGCATTTAATGGCTATTAAGACACTCGTATTCATTACAATACGAGGCGAAGCCTCTTACTCGTGTCTTAATAGCTATCATTAAATGCTCATTGCATAATATACTATTATTTCATTTTTAGTGTAAATATATGTTTATCATAAAAATTAAATAAAAATCTATAAGTAACAAATTCCTGCAAGGAATTGTACATTATCGCCTCTAAGTAGTCATCTTATATACATTATCGTTAATTTATAAGTTAAATATTGTTTCACTCATCAGAATCACTAATTTCATGTATTGTGAATTTCGGTATGGAGTTTCCATACTGTAAATACTCATCTTCTATACCGATTACATGTTGTACGCAATTTTTCCAAGTATCTGTTGTATTTACTGCTGTTTTGCTGAATGTGAGAGAGGTATTTTTTCGACGAATGTTTCGCTTTAGTGAACTCCAAATCAACTCTATAAGATGGAGGTATATTTAGTACTATGTGAAATACAGCAGCTGCAGTATGATCAATAAAATATTGCTTTTGAAATATTTTCGTATGCACACTTCCAGGAGTGGTTTCTTCGAATAATCTGCTCCAAAATAATGGTCATGTTCCTCTAAAACTGTTGATATTTCAAATTTTGTGCTTGACCTATTAGGTATTTTGATAACTTAAGGGTCCTATATAGTGGATCTGTCAACAATGGAAAAATAGCAGATTTTAGATGCAAGATATTTTTGTTGATTTTAAATTTGGAGAAAACCTTTCAACGTCGTCAACCTATGAAGAATTTAGAAATCTACCCAGCTGAAGAATCAAATTTAGAAAAAAATTATCGGATTAAAGATAATTAATTAATATGTCAAAATATTAAAAACAAGTTTTCTCAATAATCCTTCGGAGGAGATCTGTTTGCTTGGGTTCACGTTATAAATTGAATAAAAAGCTATCCCGCTCTGGACTCATTTTTCGTTCAACTATTCTTTACTTTGTTTTAAATGAATATAAAATAAATTAAAATTAGGCAACCCACATTACAATGAATTGTTATTCTAGCAAAAATCTTCCGGTGGTTACAAATGTGTAAATATTTAGTCATAAATGAATTTTTATTCGCTTAGATATTGAGTTATTATTTCAAATATTTATTACATATTCCCTATGTGTAATAAGTACTTGGACATCCTTGGCTTATTAAATTATGTGTTATGCAACCAATATTAGATTTACGATCCAATATATAGGACCCTTAACGTATGTGCTACATGGCATTATCCATAACAATGACACTTTTTGTCATATCTTCATGATAATTCAAGGGCGACGCCTTTATGTTCTCTGCAGACAGTAATACATCACCAACCCAGCCATCCACAGATCACGCATGTGCAATAATTATTCTTTTCCCCTTTTAAACAGGTATATTTTCGGAACACATTCCCAAACCATCACGTTTCGTCAAAGTAGCAAATAAAACAATTCTCTTCTATAATGCCTTCACGTTCGTCGGGTATCCATTCCGCGGTAGCTCCAATCCTTGCGATTTTATAATTGTTCGCCGCTTATTAACTATATTCGATTTAAAGCGTTTCCTTCATAACACGCTACAATTTAGTGATACAATCCTGCAATCTAATGTTTTTTTTTTCACGGAGTTACTCAAACTTCGCAATATAGGAACTTCATTCTCCTTAATATTAGCCGACGGCCGTTTCGTGTTAATTTCTTGGGAAAATACGGCTTATCCGAATCACCATGGTTACCGCCCGAACCGTCAAAATCGACGAAAATTGGTTGCACGGGGCGCGCTTTGTCACCTTTGAGAGGGAGTCGAGGGTGTCGTGCGCGTCGGTTAAGCTTAGAACGCACCTTCCTTTTACAAGTAGGCTATTTTTCGGCCCTCCTGGCGGACGGGTTCCCGAGAATCGAGGCTCTCAAGAGGAGCCCGCAAATATTTTGTAACATAAAAATGGCTTACGTACTTAAAAATGCAGTAGTGGTCATCAAAAAGAGACATTTCGCTAATCTGACAGCTCCAACGAAAAATTTTGCATGTTTGACTTTTAAGCCTTATATTCCGAATTTTGAAGGTTTTGATGGCCCAACAAGGTACATAATCGAAAAGTCAGACATTTTTGAACCGATCGCATTCCTATTCCAACTCCTCATGCAGACGGACATCGTAGAAAAATGGCCGAAATACGCCAGAAATACATGTACACAATAAATCAAGTGCAATGCTCATAACATGTAATGTACACACACATACATTCATGTGCACTTTCCGTGAATATATTTTATATCTGTAGCTTGACTTAACATTTTTACATACAGGCTGATATCTTTTAATTACTATAAATTTGAATTTTAAAATACGATAATTCCAGAACGCGTATGCCCAGTTTCCTTAATGTAATTATTAACGTCAGAATAGGTTCATGGCATATAAACACACATAATATATTTAGTTTTAGGACACGGACAAGGCACTAAATTAATTATCTGGACACAATTAAAACGTTTTTTATAACCTTTTAAAGATTACACGTCTATTTTCTCTGAGATTTAAAAAAAAATTGCAGATTTCAACATAGAGTCAAGCCTACATATAAATATGGCAGTTGAACAAACTATTTACATTAGGTCGATAGCCCAATGGCAAGATTGACGGCTTCTTAATACAATGACTTTGCCGGGTCGGGTTCGAACCCAGGCCGGGGCAAAACATTTTTTTTTCGAATGCGATATTGTGTATTTATTTCGTGTATTTTACCGGCAATTTATAAGAGAAGACGCCGGACTTCTCGACATAATTTTCCCGGTCGATGAAATAATCATTCACATATACAGCATGATTTTTTCTTATAATTTTTATAAATTCCATTTAAAATACAATAATTCTAAAACGGGTATGCCGTTTTCTTAAGGGAAAAAATAATGCTTTTAACATTTATGTGCCCCTACGAAATAATTATTTAAATAATTACGCACTGCGCAGTGGGTGGAGCCAAATCAACTTTTTCTTCTGATTAAGGTAAAACTCGGTACTCGGGGGCTCTTGGTGTCGGTGATCTCAAGCCCAATGTCAAAATTTCAAAAAAAAAAATGGTGCATCTAATATGGCGGAAGAGTTTTTTGAAAACTGACGTATGAATGTGAAATTTTAGATACGGGGGTGTCTTAGGTCGCCGATCACGAATCGAAAGTCAAAATGTCAAAAAAAAAAAACAAAATGGCCGAAGTTTTTTGAAAATTGACGTATGAATGTGAAATTTTAGATACGGGGGTGTCTTAGGTCGCCGATCACGAATCCAAAGTCAAAATGTCAAAAAAAAACAAAATGGCGGAAGTTTTTTGAAAATTGACGTATGAATGTGAAATTTTAGGTACGGGGGTGTCTTAGATCGCCGATCACAAATCGAAAGTCAAAATGTCAAAAAAAAAACAAAATGGCGGAAGTTTTTTGAAAATTGACGTATGAATGTGAAATTTTAGGTACGGGGGTGTCTTAGGTCGCCGATCACGAATCGAAAGTCAAAATGTCAAAAAAAAACAAAATGGCGGAAGTTTTTTGAAAATTGACGTATGAATGTGAAATTTTAGATACAGGGGTGTCTTAGGTCGCCGATCACGAATCCAAAGTCAAAATGTCAAAAAAAAAAAAAATGGCGGACGAGTTTTTTTAAAATTGACGTATGAATGTGAAATTTTAGATACGGGGGTTTTGGGGGTCGTCGATCATGATTTCAAAGTCAAAATGTCAAAAAAATCAAAATGGCGGACCAATTTTTTGAAAATTGACGTATGAATGTGAAATTTTAGATACGGGGGTATGTGCGGACGCCGATCACAAATCCAAAGTCAAAATGTCAAAAAAACAAAACGGCGGAGGAATTTTTTGAAAATTGTCGTATGAATGTGACATTTTAGATACGAGGGTGTGTGCGGACGCCGATTACAAATCCAAAGTCAAAATGTCAAAAACAACAAAATGTCGGAAAAGTTTTTTGAAAATTGACGTATAAATGCGAAATTTTAGATGCGGGGGTGTCTGCGGACGCCGATCACCAATCCATAGTCAAAATGTCAAAAAATAGAAAATGGCGGAAAAGTTTTTTGAAAATTGACGTATAAATGCGAAATTTTAGATACGGGGGTGTCTGCGGACGCCGATCACCAATCCATAGTCAAAATGTCAAAAAAAAACAAAATGGCGGCAGAATTTTTGAAAATTGACGTATGAATGTAAAATTTTAGATACGGGGGTGTGTGCGGACGCCGATTACAAATCCAAAGTCAAAATGTCAAAGAACAAAATGGCGGACGGGTTTTTTGAAAATTGACGTATGAATGTGAAATTTTAGATACGGGGGTGCTTGTAGTCGTTTATTACGTCTTCAATTTGGCGATTCTTCGAAACGTGATTGAACAGGGCTTAAATTTAATACTTCATTTTTTCTTAACGACAGTAGATTCGAAAACATCAGAATGGTATTGTACACTGTCTCAATGAAAATGTTGCGCTCTTTGAGCTCATTGTTTCTTTCGATACTTTAACATGACATGTTTAACAATAAATTACCTTTCTCGCTCTTGAGTGGGTACCAGTTTGTGTCAAAATAGTTTTTAATATACTATTGGCTTCACAAAATTTATGTATGTACAGGGGTGTTTCAAAAGTTTATAAAAGTGGACATTCTAAAAAGCGTCATGCCAGTGATCGCTTTTTACAGGAAAGGCGCTTCAATAGGGCTTCACTTTAAAACTTGGGCCTTTTCCTTTTATTATTATTTCGTGCTTCTTTATTAACGATAGTTGATTTTGAAAAGGTTAACAGGCTTTTACACTTTCACATCAAAGTAGTATTGTAAACTGTCTTAATCAACATGTTAGACTTTTTGATGTCATTGTGCTTTTGGATACCTCAACATGACATGTTAAACATTAATTTACCTTTCTCGCTCTTGAGTGTGTACCGCTTTGTGTAAAAAACCAATCGAGGAGAATTTTAAATAAAATATACTATTGGCTTCACGTAATATATGTATATACAGGGATGCGTCAAAAGTTAATAAAATCAGACATTCTAAAAGGCGTCATGACAGTGATTGCTTTTTACACGAAACTATGAAAAAGCTGTAAGCGGACGCGAAAAAGGCGATTCAAACTAAAAGAAATTGACGAACCCGCTGTAAGCGGACGGACCCGCTGTAAGCGGACGATCAGCTGTAAGCGGACGAACCCGCTGTAAGCGGACGTTATAGCTAGTTATATATAATAAAAGCCGAGTAGCCAATGGCAACCAAACCCGGTCAAAATCGACGAAAATTGGGTACGCGGGGCGCAGAACTCGTCTCTGGATACGCGAAATTGAAAGCTGCCCTTTGGGGTGAAGTTACCGACGACCTTGAATTGTTCCTCGACGGAGAGTTTTTCTTCCCAAGTGGAGCGTGTGCAGAGATATCGCCCGTTGAAGAGGAGCGTGCATTCGGTGTTTTAACAGAAAAATGGCTTACGTCATGACGATTCACGTGACAACCGATCAAAATCGTAAAAATGTCAGGTATGACAGGCACGCGCGAAAGAATTGTAAAAGTTTCACATTGACGAAGAAATTTCAGGCCGTCGAGGTTTAGAGTGCGGAAAGAGGGTTGGAAACGAAAATAGTGGACTTTTCCGCGCCGATTGAGTGCACTGTCCACGTACCAAATCTGTCGCTGTGGAAGGTGCGATTCATTTAAAGCTTTTCTGCAGGGTAAAAAAATCTCGCGATGACGAGTTTGCGTGTCATTAATTTGACTATATATATATTCACGTTCATCCATCGGTTGTCAAGTTTAAATGTCAAAAGGCCGACAAATAAAGATATTACGAAGAAGTGCATTTTTAATTGAAACGTGGTACCTTTCAGATACGTATTAGTGTTATTATTATCAATCGTTACTATTTCTTTTCTATATGAATATATGAACAAAATGCCGACGGATATGATAAAATAAACTTAAAGTGTATTATCGCACGTAAGTACAGTAACAAATATGACGATTTTTCTATATTTTATTAAGATATATTAATAAATACAATGACACTCTATTCATTATATATGTCATCGAAATGTAAATTTCATACAACGAAGAACTTGAAGCAAGCTTAAATAAAGAAGAACCGTCTGAGTTTTGCCATTTGGGCCTGTCAAATTACGTTAGATGCACACGAATTATACAAAACCTAAATGTCAACAGAATGTTGGAAATGTATCAGTGTTCAAGTTATAATTATATAAATTTAAGCCATTTTACGAATGGGATCATTTAATAACATTTCTCATCGATCTCTCTACGTACAAATAATAGGGCGACTTTTCTTTATTTGTCAGATGTGTCCGAAGCACTTCGAAATAAAATAAATACATCAAATAAGATTCCCATAAGCATGTATGTCATTTCGTTTACCAATTCAGTTATAAAAGCAAGTATTTAAAGTGTACATTTTTGGTTAAATGGTACGACAGTGTCTAGCATCAACCGTATAGGAGCTAGCAAGATTTTCGATTGCGTTTTAGAAAGTATATTATTAAAGCGTAATATGAAAATTAATTAATTCTCTCAATGACCTGTAAGTTTAAAACATGTTTTATTAAGTTAGCCTGACATTTCGTTCTCACAAGTTTATGTGTGAACAAATACAGTTCAACGAACTATTGTCACGATGACAGGTGGAACGACAATTTTGGTTAAACATCTTCATGTCAGCTGTCTGACTTTTCATTGTCATAGGTATGTGTCATCGAAATATCGTTACGATGACAGTCTGTCAGAAAATTTGAATTATACACTATTTCAATCGAAACTTGACACAAAGCGTAGTACCAATTTTATAGAACTAATAACGTGAAACAACATTCAATTAATTTTTTTTTTTGATCTGTCGACGTTCACCATGGACTAGATGTACACAACTGCTACAAAACCTGAATGTCAATAAAAAAATTTTAAATATCAGCGTTCATTAAATTATATAGGAATATTGTTCGCTTTGTGGGCAAAGTCTTAATAAATAAATTCATTTGCCACCATAATGTATAATCCATTTCTAGAGATATTTCTTTAAATTTAATCTTCATTCATTACAATAGCAAAGTTAACTACATAATTATCCTCCACTGTCATTCATGCATATAGAAATTAAAATACCGTAAATAGTATCGGTAATAGTGAATAGGTACAACCTAACCAACTAAAAAGAAGAAGCGTATGCGGTATCATAAAAATTAAATTAACATTATGAATGACATAGGTACTCCGACAATTTTATGTATTATGGTTAGAGTTGTTGCCGATATGCCATACGATTTTTTAACGCATACACATAATCTGACATTACGTCAAACCAGTGAGCTGTAGCAGTGAAATCAACTGTTCACAGGGACAAATATTATACGGATCTAAATTCTAATTAGCTCCCTTATTTTCAGAAATAGCGTACCGAAAATAGTTATACCGTATGTTTTTAGTTGTTTTTTAATGATATCTGCCTTATGAATACAGGGTCACTAACTACATATGAATATATACCGTATAACATTTACAAATTACAGTTTTAAACGTTTGCAGGTTTTGTCATTAAATACTGGAAAAATCTAAGGCAAGTAAATTTCTAAAAAAAAACGCCCCTGTCGTAAATTAAGGTGGAAATAATTGACAATACAGGGTCACTAACTACATATGAATATATACCGTATGACATTTACAAATTACAGTTTTAAACGTTTGCAAGTTTTGTCATTAAATACTGGAAAAATCTAAGGCAAGTAAATATCTAGATCGAGGGAATCAAATACGTAAGCACTAAAGAATATACTAAACGGCATTAATTTAATCAAACATGAATTTACCTTTTATTTGAGAATATATACGGGAACTGATCCGAAGGAAATGATACAGAAGTGGTTTCTCGATTTTTTGGTATGGCTGTAAATTAAAGTTGAAAGAATTGAAGCCCACAAGGTCAGTAACTACATATGAATATGTTTATACACTTAGAAATGACAGTCTTAAAAGTTTGCAGGTTTCATTCATTAAATACTGGAAATATCCAAATAGAATTAAAGAATTTGAAGAGTATATATACTAAATTACATTAAATTCATCGATCACTAATTTAGCATCTTTTTTAAGAAAAGTGTATACTTAAAACCAGGAAATGAAACAGAAGTGATCCGTATTTTTAATTTTTCAGTACGCAATCCTATAATTTGAAATGTTGATATGTAATTAAGTTTAAGTGTAAGAATATCCTTTAAAGTAACAGGAAACTTTAACACTTATATACAAAAAATCCATCTAACGTTTGACTTGCGATGACACTTCAATTCGAGTTATGAACCATCAAGACGATCAATAGGCGATAACACTTACTGGGAAACGTCAGAATTCACTGCAATAATAGTCTCGGTGGTGCAATCGACTTGGTATGTCATCTCAAAAATACTGTAACCTGACCGGACTAAATACTGAAAACACCAAAGATGTGACGATAAAGAGATGTGCTATCGAAAAAATATCGAGGAAGAACAGTCACTATCATCGACGTGTTGTGAAACTTTAAAGCCATAAAGTCGGCAAATTTTGGACAGTTTGGTAATGAAAAGTGAATTTATTTGGCTAATCACCTGAGAACATACGCGAAGCGAAAAGAAGGGAACAATATTTTCTTTCCATTTACATGGGCGCTATGAGCAGACACGATGTGAATATGTAATGTTAAGGAAATGAAAAAATGCAAAGTTCAAGAGTGGTTTTTGATTAATGAAATGTGAAACCTATTAGATATGTATTATTATTACCAACACACAATAAAATATCTCCATCCTTTCCGCTATATTACTATAAATTGTCAATAAAATAAAAATGTTAATCACAATAAAATTGATCTTTAATGCAGAAAATATTAAATCCAATTGCCACATTTACATATTTCAACAATGACATTCAATTTGACAATTAGGTCTCGCAGATTTGAAGTTTATAGGACGAACTGATATAAACATCAATTAACCTCTGACGCAGTGACGGTTTTCGAAAAAGTTTACAGTTAATCCTTAAAGTGGCCAATCAATTTTAAATCACAATTACACTTGCCGGAAAACTTCAAAATTGACAAACCCAATAACACCGATTCTTATATAGTCTATTGTCTATTTTGAACGAACGTCATAGAAATTTATTTCGGCACTGCTCTCAACATCAAGATGTCCGACGAACGCGGTACAGGAACTCCAAACGCACCTAGACAACACGATAAAATGGTTCAAACAATGGAGGACAACAATAAACGAAGACAAATCCCAAGTAATAATCTTTCAAAAGGAATCGGAAAACATCAGACAACGAAATAACCATCAACAACAACACTACACCATGAAGTAGAGAAATTAAATACCTGGGAATATACCTGGATATAAAGCTCAATTATAACACACACATAGCAAAAACGATAACCAAAACCAAACAAACAAGATGTCAACTATGGCCTCTTATAGGCAGAAAAAGCCAGCTGAACACGAACAACAAAATTCTACTTTACAAACAAGTATTACGTCCAATAAATCAGATGGAAAACCACTCAAATCAAAATCTTAAAACAGCACTTGCATATGATGGAAATGAAAATGTCAAACACAAAAGACCTAAAATGGTTCTACTTTAATTTTTAATCAAAATAAAGATAAACAATAGCTAATCAAATTGAACTCCAACATTCCAAGATTCACCGCTCTCAGATGAAGAGTAAAAGACTAAATAGTCTAACTCAAAGCCACAATAAAAAAGAAGAAGAAATTTATTTCTGTTGCCTATTGTCGTGAAAATCAATGTTAATTGTAACACTTTACTTTTCATAAATGCATAATACATACATATCACATTTAATTTAACGATTTAAAGAGTAAAATAGGCAATTATTATTTTAGTAATGGAACTATTACTACATATAAAGACAATACGATACAGAAACATCATATATGGTAATTTAATAATTATTAGTTACTCTAAGATCGCAAAGTATTTTAATACACAATAACATCACTTCTTCAGAAAAAATGAAGTAAGCATTACTATCCAGCTGATTTTTATATGTGCTGATCAGAATTAAGAATAACTGACGGGCACATCTATGTCACCAAGTTCATTTTTCTATTACCGTTTCTAACACCGATAAATTTAACTAGGGTCTACGCAAAATGTCTGTATTAAATATTAAAGCACGTCGGCATAGCTGACAATGACAACTTAACATCCACATTAGGTTGACTTAAATATTATAGGAAACGTCACAATTGACAGGCAAAAATCCGTCTAACATTTAATTAACGTTGGCAGTCGCACGAAAATTCAATTGCAGGCTATCAAACGTCCAAACGATCGATCAATTTCAGTTCGTGATGACATCTGAACTGCTTTCATGATGACATTTATAACGCAAACATATATGTATATATAGGGGTTCGTCAAAAGTTTATGATAACGGACACTAGAAAAACCATCATGGCAGTGCTGGCGTTTTACAGAAAATTGGAAGAAAGATGTAACCGGATGTTATTTTGTTTAATAATAATTCTGTTATAAAAACAAGCACTTAAGGGATGCGACTGCTGGTTGTCATCAACCGATCAGAGGCACATTTTCTGTTAAATGGTACGACATAGCAGGATTTTCCATTGCGTTTGAAAAATAGAAGAGCGACAGTACCTATTTTTAAATGTTAGCAAATTTAAAAACACATTCTGTTCATCATGTTTTGTTAATTTCTACGACAATTGGAAAGATAATTTGGTTAAGCACTGTCACTGTGACATTTCGTTCTCGCATGTTATTATGAACGAACACACTTCAACGAACTGCTGTCACGATGACAAGTGGAATGACAATAATTTACCTAAGCATCTTAACTTCAGTCTGACTTGACTATGACAGTCTTACGCTAATTGCACACGATTTATACAAAACCTGACTCAACGAAATGTTCTAAATGTCAACTCAACGTCCAGTAAATTATATAGAAATATTATATATTTTATGGGCAAATTCTTAATAAATAAATTCATTTGCCACAAATTATAAATGTCAAATATTGTATAATTCATTATTAGACATATATTGTTTAAATTCAATCTTTATTCATAAACAAAAGCAAAGTGAACTACAGTTGCAATTACTCTCCATTAACAGTAACTCAGATACAGATTCCAATATCATTGTTATATAAAATAAGGCAAAGGAGTCAAAAGCAATTAATAACATTTTACTTACATTAAAAAATATATAACTGTTAATATTCATGTACCCTTGCGTCTGGCAGTGATCACATTTCCAAAGAGGCACATTTATAGAGCAACTTATAGAGAAGAAGTGGACGCGAAGAAGCAATTCTAATTCGAAGAGTTTAATGAAACACTATAATAACAATAAGAGCGAGTGTTCAATAGAATAACTGTGTCTTAAATTAAAAAAAAAATAAAAACAAAATGAGTAATCAACATTACTTATACCAATATTGTATGACAAACATTATAGATCACCTATGATTTATGATGATCGTGTACCCGGTTGGTGTCGCGATCTTATTTCGATCGATTCAATTATTATTTGTAGTTTGGTTTTAATCATGAAATCTCCCCTTTTGTATTATTTTTTATAAAATATTTCATAAGAATCGCAAAATAACCCAACAAATATGAATTATAGAGGACTTTTTTGCAATGTATGTAAGCAAAATGTCTGATGATGGTTCATGATGATCGTGTCTCAGGCTCTTATTTCGATGGATTGGTTGTAATCATGAACTACCTTTTTGTGTTATTTTTCCTTAAATACTTAATAAGAATCACAAAATGATCCAACAATTACGAATTATATTCTTTTTATATTGTGTGTAAGTAAAATATTTACACAGATATTCCCACGTCGGTCTGTGTTATTTTTGGTTATTGTTTTTAGTTCAACTACCAGCGTCACTACTAAATATTTAAATTGTAATAGGATCGTCTCAGCAACCAACATAGCCAGAGCACGATTTACAGGCGAAGACTCAATGCCACTGCAACTGCAAACTCACTTTGACAGGAACAATTTCAGAGCAAACACATGAAACTAATTTATTAATACGGAAGCCAGTTATAAATTCACTATTATAAATAAAATTAATAAGTCATACATATTTTATTTAAAACTTGATTCTTCTGTGTAATGGGCATGCATTGTTCACAAATTTGCATTATAACAAAGCTCAAAAGGTATGTCAAAAGATGTATGATTATTATTAAATATTACAGCCCAGAAATGACGTTTGTGGGCCATGATAATTGACAGGTTAAATTATGCAAAGCTAAAATAAGTCTGATATTACTTTTTTAATAATGACTTAGTCCTTTCATTGTGTAAAACTAATAACACTATGAATCTTTTAGTGTCAAGTCTTAGTATTACGCTAAATAGCATCTAAATTTCAAACTTCAACAACGAAAAGTCAGACTCAC
The DNA here is from genome assembly GCA_963170755.1 of Amphimallon solstitiale. NCBI lineage: Eukaryota > Metazoa > Arthropoda > Insecta > Coleoptera > Scarabaeidae > Amphimallon > Amphimallon solstitiale. Next base: position 78,771,564 of record OY720681.1, on the reverse strand, counting down.
GTTAAGATGCTTTAAATTGTCGTTCCACCTGTCACCGTAACAGTAGTTCGTGGACAAAAATATACGTCTATACAAGGTGTGCCAAAAGTTTAGAAAATTGATTTTTTGGCGTTTTACAGGGAACTGTAATAAAACTGTAAGCGGACGCGAAAGGCGATTCAAGCTCGAAGAGATTGATGGACAGCTAGTTTCTTTTATAGAACCGATACATTTCTCTACTCGCAATATCAAAATCGCATTTACTAATTTCCTTCGATTGTCCGTTGTCCTTCCTCATTTTTCTTTTAAATAAGCCATTCTGAACGATTTTTTGGACTGTCCCGTAAGATACCTCCGTTAGTTTCGATGTTCTAACAATTGTCTCTGTTTTAGTCCCATAATTCTCACTCTTCTAATTATTGTATACATTCAGGATTATCTGCTGTGTTTCCGTACTCCAATGATTCCAACATCGTCTTCTATCGCATCATTACTTTCACTTAGCGAAATATGCTACCTGCATCGTTCTTGAATCTTTATTGGTAGTCCACAGTCTCCACATGTTTTTCTTTCACAAATTTAAACCTCTTCACATTGCGACAACTGTCTTTCAACAATATCTTCTTATTTATTATCTTCTTATATATGTTGATTTGTATAAAATTACTTAATTGAGGTAAATGGATGTTATATTTTAAATACCATTGGGTATAAATGTTCTTTAATAGAGTTACAGATATATTTTAGCTGTTAAATTAGAATTGTTTTCTTAAGAATAATAAAGTTTAAATTGTAAACCCTGGATTATATTACATGAAATATAATTACTTCTCTATTTAAGAAGATCCGATTTCTTCTAATACAGTCCAAGTTTTCTCGGTACCTGCGGCAAGAGGTAACGGATAGTCCCCGATATTCTTCTTAAATCCTAAAAGGTCTAACCATTATATCGATGGACAGACTACCGATCTACCGATTTCATTTCTTAGTCAACCGAAATGTGACTTGTTTTACATATTTGCAGAACTAACGAATTTCAAATAAAATCAGATCTCTTTACGTGCGTAATCCCAGTTAATGAATTCGTGATTTTTTTGTTAATTAGGCACTTTCATAAATTACACGTTGACTGACTGCTTAAATGTGATCTCTTTTAAACAGTAGTAATAACTATAATGACTATCCATATCCACAGATATAGATTTCTACCAGAATTACTTAACTTGAGGAAAAAAGATACCAATTCAACTTATAGTAAAAAAATTGAATAAATTAATCGAACAGGAAATTGATTAATAATCGCGAAGTTACACTGTTTTAGTTGGGATTTAAGAATATAAAAATGAGGAACTTTTATATTATCTTCTTTGATAGACTTTGTTTTTAATATAATGACACTTTCGCACTCTTCTGCAAGCGTAGAGAAAATTCTTCCTGCAGTAAACCTTATGAAAACAAAGCAAAAAAATAAACTCAACACAAGTACAATTTCTGGTTGACTTTATTCAAAAAGGTTTAGCGGACACGAATTGTGATGATTTTGTAATTGATAAAATATTGGTTTAAAGTATGACTTCTCGAACGATATATCATCAACAAGAAGGTTTTGAATATTAGACATCTGTTTAATCTTCAGAAATTTATTGAGGGATATAACATTCAATAGAACCAACGTTACAAAATAAAGAAATATTTTTATGGGTATATTAAGTATTTTTTATTTTATAATATTAATATGATATGTCAGTACTTTCAACTTTGAGAGTACGTTATGAATTGTTATGATTAATACATAAGTACTTATTAAAATAATTACCAATATTTACTTGTTTTATCATATTGTATTGCTATACTAATTAGACATATACTGTATGAGATGGAAACTGCAATACCAAGAAGGGGTGCGGATTTTTTGACCAAACTTGGTAGAAACGTATAACTAGTCAAAGGCAATAATTGATTAAAACTTCAAAGAAAAAAACAAAAGACTAACACAATTTAACATAATTTTTATTAATAATGTGTTGAACCGCCCCTATTAGTGTCACACTCCCTCACTCTTCGTGGCATTGATACGACTAGGTGGTCGATATCCTCTTGGGGTATGGTGTCCCAAGCAACCTGTAATTCATGCCGGAGAGCTATTAGTGTCTGCGGGGGATTGGCTAAATTCATAAGTTTTCGTCCCATAATGTCCCACACATGTTCTATTGGCGAGAGGTCGGGGGATTTGGGTGGCCATGGCAAGATATTGACATGTACATGCCTTTCAACGGAAAACTGAATATCACGACGTTCCCCACGTCTTCGTCTGACCCTCATACGGCCATCATGCATCCCTAGACAAAATCGAGATTCATCACTGAATACCACCCTGTGCCACTCCACGTTCCAGTGCAGTCGCAATCTACACCACTCCAAACGTTGCTGTCGGTGTTGAGCCGTAAGTGGTAACACAAGATGTGGACGATAAGATTGTAAGCCGAAACCCCTAATTCGACGATAAACGGTTCGAAGGGTTACAGGACGACCAATATTACCTAACCACACGTCAGCAATTGATCTGGTACTGGAAAACCTGTCTCTTAGTGCCATTAAGCGAAGGCGGCGGTCCTGTATCTCATTAGTTCTTCTTCGGCCTCCGGTTCCTCTTTGGCGTCTTTCCTGACCTTCCCTAGTCCATGATTGATAACAGCGCATAATGGTGGATTGGTTCCGGTTAAGGCGATTTGCAATTTCCCTGTATGAAAAACCACCTTCTCGCAAACCAACAATTCGACCTCTGTCGAATTCGCTTAATTGGCGATAATTTCCACGTTGCCGCACTCTAGGCATAATAAAACTCTTTAAACACGTTAAACAAAGGTATAATAAGACAAAACCGTTGAAATTAATTTCAAACAAACAATTAATACACCACACATTAATGTCAGCGACAACTGAATGAAGTGTCAGATGTGTCATGACCACTTGATCTATCGCAACAAAATTTTAATCAATTATTGCTTTTGACTAGTTATACGTTTCTACCAAGTTTGGTCAAAAAATTCGCACCCATTCTTGGTGTTGCACTTTCCATGTCATGCAGCATATATTTCAAACACTTTTTAAAAACATCATCCCAACAGACCTCTGTTGACTAATAACAACAATACAATGACTACCCTGTCAAAAATTTAAATCTACCGATTTTCAAGGGAATCTACCGAAAAGTTACGACATAACCAATATATCAAAATTAGAAGCAAACGTTCTGGCAACACTAATTATTATACAAGAAGAGTCGTAAGTAAGGCATGCAATTGCAGACATATATTCTGCACGTACAAACAATTAAAAAAAAATCAATTGTGTTTATCTATCGAATTTTTATTTGTTTTCGAATAGCAGCGTCGTAAAGAATGCCCTATACATTGTCTCATTTCTAAGTCTTCATGTAATAAATGATGTTATTCTTGTTGGTTTACATATGAGTACTTATTAGATTAATATTGTGTCAGTGTGCCTACATATTGAAAACAATTTATTTTTATGAGCATATACAATTAAATTAAAAGTATTACACAATGCCAAACTTGAGTAGCAAATATGAATTGTTAAGGAATATACAGTCATTTTTTTGTTTGTTTTTCCGCTTTTGTCAATTGCGTTTCACTATTTGTCAAATGACTCAGCTGGACTACCCTTTTTATCAAATTACTTTTCCTTTATATCAATTGCTTTTCTTGTTTATGTAGGTATGTATATCTCTTACATTTTATAAAAAAAATATAGCAATTTACACCTTAAAGTGAGAAATTAATTTTGTATTTAGATGCAAACACAGTGTAACATCTAATATAAACATGACTTCAGACGGGCGCTTACCAACAAATAGAAACTTAAGCACCTTATATTACTCGCGGGACGGGTAGACACAAGGGGATGTGAGTAAGTGGATCTACACGATATTCGGTTTCCATCACAGCGCTTCGGTTTTATTCATAGATAAAGGAATACTATAGATGGGAAACATAATGTATAAAGAATGTGTACTTAGAGAACTGTTGATGTTGATGTTTTATAATAAGCCAATTTTCGCTTGCCCATAACTGTTATATTATTATACACTCGAATATTATAGGTATATATGACATTTAAATGTCAGTGACAGTTTGTAATTAAACTGTCACTCGCATTTATGTCTGCAATAGCCGACCGATTTTGATAGATTTTCGTCTTCTCTAGGACCGGTAGAGATACCGTAACGTGATATATGGGGATAGACGACGCGAAACACCCCGTGTGAAATGTGTGTGACAATGTTTACTGTTTAATGTTTTTTATCTTCAAAAATAATTACATAAATGTGATTTTTTCTTTATATCGTACATCAAATGTGCAGCTGGCGCGTAGAGGTCGTTTTTTTCTTTTGTGCATCACTAACCCAAATTTGAGATTCCAAAATTACAAAATAAGTTCAAAAAACGCGAAACGGTGATGCCTTAGTTTTCGACAGGTAAACGCCCCTCTTAATTCAAAATTAATTTCTTTGTATACTTCTCCATGTGTTGAACATAATTGAAACAATTTTATGGACTTATATACTCAGATGCACTGTGTACTGCCTCATATAAGTCATTTTCACTCGTTTGCTGTGTACTTTTTATTATCTGCTTCCACTGGTTGAATAACTCTCCTGTTGGATTTAGAAAACGGCTATAAGTAGGAAGAAACACTGGAAAATGACCATAACCTCTAATGAGGGCCATGACTTCCTCACTTCTATGGAATCTTACATTTCCATAACATAACGTTGTGAGAAATTCAGAAAAGTGCAGTACATTAAAGGACACATCTTGAATTTGAACCAAATACAAGGAATATGTATGAATGAAATAGAAAAAACGATAGCTTTATGCTAGCTTTGCATTTACTGTCTTCGGCTGGCAAAATGCTAACGTGTAGCCTCATTGAAACTTTTTACGTTAAAATGGGGCAGAGCTGTTGTCTATTGTGGAAAATACGAATTCAGGAAATATAAAGTTGTGATAGAAATATAATGCAGCCTTATGGAACATGGGTCATATATTAAAGGTGAACATTAGAATAATCCCCGATTCAATTCGCTTCAACGTTATAAATATAATAATCTGATCTTTTCGACAGTTTTACCTCACCCCTAAGCGGAGTTTTTGTAGTTGAGGGGTCCAGGTAGTTTGGAAAAAATAATTATAATTATTGTCCCTTATAAAAGAGCTATAATTGAACAATTTTTATTAACAGAATTATTGCTTAAATGGTACAGAAAAGAAAACAATTAATTCCTAGATTAATTACTTAGAAAGTCGATTTTGCAGGTTAAATTCGGCATAGTATATCCCATATAGATCACTGAAATAATGAAAATCACAATCACTGCTGTTTAGTTTAGCTGATAACACAATATATAATTTAAATTTGCTGGTTTTTTTGATTGAATTTTAGCAAATTATGTAAACAAAATGAATTGTTCCATAAATATGTACCCCAATATTACCGATTTTCAAGCATATTCTGAACTTTCGGGTTGCATCGGTTATGCGTCGGAATATCAATAGAATTAATATAAAATAGAGCGTCATTTAAATTGTACATTTGAACATTTTTAAAGTAATTTATGTGAAAGTCCGAAATAAAATGGAAATTATTAATTATTAATGAACATGTTGTTTTTATTATTAGATGGAATATTAGATAATTCGTTATATCAGTTGTATTTACGTATAAATAACATTTAAGATAGGTATACATTTACAATGGGTAATTAGAAAATACGTTATGAAGTTGAAAATTGCCATACCTACGCAGATTGATAGTTCTTCCGAGGGGGAGGTGGGAAGGAGCGGTAAAAACAAAAAACTATAGCAATGCAAGCGATGACTTACTTATTTACTTTAATAGTTTATAGGAATTTTTTTACCATCTCCCTTATTTGTCGCCCCTTTCCCACCAACAGCAAGCGCCGCGGGAAAGTTGGGGGAAAAGGGTCTGCAGAAAAAATAAAAAATCTATAATTAACTGAAATAACAGTGGGGAGAAGAGAGAGGTAATTTACATTAAGGATTAAGATGATTTATGTAGATGTTATTGATTTATTTTTGAACATGCAAGTTTCGCTTTTATATGTATTTATATATTTGAATCGCCATATAGGTAGATAGTATCACAATCTGTTCATTATTGGATAGCTATATCTCTTACCACTCCTAGCAATTGAGGACCTACTCAACAGTTCTGTCGCTCTAAAAGTGTAAAACGTATGCGATGTAACTTCAATTTGTACGTGGAATGTTTAAATGAGATAGTTCCTGTAGTATTGATGAACATAGACCATTGCAATCCCTTAAAGTTCTATTGAATTTTCCGTACTGTAGGCGGTCACAATATAACATACCATTCGTATCAAAAACATTCACTAAACTTGGTTCATATAACACAAACTTATGTGGAGTTAATATGTTTTACGTTATCTGACTACTTTATGTTTCTCAGTTTCTTTATACCCAATAAAATCATTTATCTCTCATGAACTTACAATTTCCGGAATAATTAAAACTAAAGGATTTTGCCATCATCAAAGTATGACTTTACCAGACTCAACTCTTTGAGTCATATCAATTACTGTAGATGTCACAGTTGTTTCAACCGTGACGATTCAACTTATTCAGTGCGCTTTGTGGCAATTGTGTGTCCATCACCTGTTGTTATATAGGTGCGTCTAGCCCTAATAAGTAAGTGCAATTTTAGCTAATTTTTAAATACACGTTTCAAATTCGAATGTCGTTTGTTCCATATTAAATGTGTACGATTTTAATTTTAAAATGTTTCAGAAGCAATGTTGATTTTGATGCAGATTAAACAGTCTGAGCGAAATGCAAAACTATGAAAAATTAATGCAATTACTTGCTAGATTACTGCTGTGAAACGACTGATTTCTCACGAAGCTCTTATATTAATTAGTCTAATTAATATAACAGGGTAACTTATAAAAGGAATATTGCGGATACTGAAACACAAGAAACAAGAAATATTGGGTAAAGTCCGCTGCAAAGCAACCGTAGACGTGTGTTTCAGAATAGTTGGTTTTCGTCAATAGGGTGTAGCCAAGGAATAAGGTGGGAATCTTTGGAGATAGAAGCAATTACTGCCATCAGGATGACAGACTGCTACCTGCAGCTTATGTGATGACCTTCCATTTGGTATTTTTTACCGCTGCCATACGTTCGAATTACACAGATTAAACCGAATAAACAACAATATAAATGTTTTTCTGTACTAACTTCGGAGTAGTTTATAGTGTAAGGGCCGGTTTTTGCAACCCCTATTAATATACTCGGTTAACTCCAATATTATAATACAGTTATATTTGCACAATACCTTTAATTTGCTTAGCTTACTTTTCTAGTAACTTTCTTGAAAATCATGTGTTATGTTGGTGTTAGAATGCGTTAATGGGGCAACCGTACAGATTACGCTCACTAAGTGAGCGTAGAATTTTTCGCTCGCAAAAATGGCGACCGCTCCGCAACATGTTTAGAGTGAGCGTATATCCTCTGAATCCGATCACTGTTGTATCTGCTGAATGCGACCAATCTCTTCCTCGTAGCGACGTTGGTTTGTGGCCTCAAAACCGATGAATTTCTAAATGAAGCTACAAACGATGGTCTATCACCTAATGGTCTTCCGTGTACGCTTACATCTCCAAGGTTATCCCATCCTATTCCTTGGCTGCACCGTGCTGATCACGACCAATGAGTCAGAAACACGTGTCTACGGTTGCTCTATAGCGGAATTTATCCGTTATTCGGTATTCGTTTCCTTCTCTTTTTGGTCGATGTATTGCGACAATACATCGACAATAACAATTTTTCTTTCTAGTATTCTTAGTTTTTTCTGGTCTCTGTTTGTGTCATTGTTTCTGCAGCGTAGGTTATTATTACTGGTCTTATGATTGTTTTATATTATCTGGATTCTAAATACGCTTTTGTCCCTATATATTTAAGCCTATTTTGTGAAAAATCCTCATGTGACTGAGAAAAATAGTTGCGATATTTGAAATCAGCGCATCAAACAATATAAAAATTAGTTGACTCAAATTTTGCAGGCCTATCTTCACGTACCTTGATACTCCATGAATTGTTCTGTTGTTATCGTATAAATAAATTCATTTTAATTAAAAAATTACTGCACGTACTAAATCGAAGCATGTCTAAGGGGGCAAGAGAATAAGATGTTATCCTTGAAGCAGGAATATTCCAGTTTTAAAATAATTTCATCTTACTTCATAGAGTAAACAGACAATTTGTACATTCCTTGATTATTGAATTAACCTTTTGCGGATCTGTCCGTTGTATATACATACTTAAGATTTCTTCCGATGTTCACATGTCACTGATTTGGCGTCATTTGTACCACGAACAAACTGATTCGTATATATGGAAATTACACTCATTTAATTGACGTATAAACCCAGACATTCATTCTCAGGCAGCGCATGTATAATTTTTATAGGATTTATAATTATTGTTATTATCTAGAAAATTAACATAAATTATGTACAGAGTGAGTCATTAGTAGTCGCTTCTTTGATTGCTTTTTTGTGTGTTTAAATAAGAGAAGAAACAATCAGTGGAAGATTCATGGTTGTTTGGTGCGCACATTCGAAAAATGCTTGAAGCTCTGACGTAACTGTATGGAAATTAATTTTTTTAAACGACTCATCCTATGTATTTTTGGATTTTCTAGTACTGCTTTAAATTGCCTATTCAACTGTTTTTTTTCTGTTTCTAAATTGAGCCAACGGTTTTATTATTTTTTTTTGTAATTTTTTTGCCAAAACACATGTTCAGAAAAAATCGTTCTCGCATTGTTTTTAAAAGTAAAAATATTAACTTTGGTGGTGCCTCTAGCCAATATTGTTCTATGCACCCAAATATTCGGTCGTCCAATAAAGGCAGGAAAGTCGGTAAACATTTTATGTCAAATTTATAAATAAAAAGCATCACTCTTAGTAATCATTTACGTTTTGGGTGAATCCGAAAGTAACTGTCTGGTAGCATTTAGACTTTATGTACAGCGATACCCTGATAGAAGTCAACCTAAGGCAGAGACCTTTGAAAGTATAAAGGAACGGTTCGAGTGGACATAAAGTATGGAATATGAAAAAAAAGAGCGGGCAAAATCAATAACTGCTGAAGATAATAAGTTTATGGTACTTGCGAGTATAGTCGAACACCCCCATACTAGTACTACGAAAATTAGTTGGCAGTTAGATGTAAGCCAAATTTGCGAATCTAGAATAATTATGAAATATATAATTGATCCATATTATATTGACACAGGGTTAGATGAAAGAGATTTTCAAAATCGCTTACATTTTTGTCAATGAGCAGGAGATAAATTAGAAGAAAAGGACTTTCTTAATTTTCTGTTGTTTACCGACGAAGCCACCACCCTCTATGAAAATGGATACGTTAATGGTGACAATGTTCGTTATTATTACTCATAAATAAAAACTCTCACTTTATCAGACATGCACACTTTTAAAATCATTGGTCATTCAATGTGTAGGGAGGAATAGTGGGTAGTTACATAATTGCACGTTATTTCTTTGATGGAAATGTTAATGGAGAAAAGTATCTTCGTTTTCTGCGGACGTATTTTCAAAACTTTTCGAAGACGTGAAAATTAGAATCAGAAAAACGTTTACAAGAATATGTCGAAACGTTTTACACAACGTTAGTACTCTTTGGAAAACAGAATATGCACGTGCATTGCACAAAATTGTGGTTATGTTGAACGTAGTATATGTTGAAATTTGTATTTCTTACTTTCGATTGTTGTTGCGTTGCTTGATAGTTTTAGTGATTATCTCAGAATTTACAAAAGAAAGGTATAGGACGTTGTTAACAAAAACGAAAGAGAATAACAAGGGAACAAAATATCGGGTATTTTGCATTTAAAAAAAATGAGTTTTTGGTATGTAAAAATTTCGTGAAGTAGGTTTTGAAAAACGAAAAGCTTTTTGATGTATTGTCGAGTGCCACTTATACAACATGATACAGAATTTTCTTGGCTACACACACCACCAAAATTAATGTTTTTACTTTTAAAAACAATGCGAATATGATTTTCTTTCTGAACACGTGTTTTGGTCAAAAATTTCCAAAAAAAAAATAATAACACAAAATCTAATGACTCAATTTTGAAAAAGGAAAAAACAGTTAAATAGGTAAATTAAAACAGTACTAAAAGATTCAAAAATATATAGGGTGAGTCATTTAAAAAAATTAAGTTCCATGCAGTTCCGGTGAAATCGGTAGTGATTCAGAGTTTAAAGTATTTTTAGAATATGCACCCCAGGCAACCATTAATCAATCACTAATCGTTTTTCTCTTATTTAAAACACAAAAGAGCACTCGAAGAAGCTACTAATGACACCTTGTATATACCGGATGTCCCATGTCATTTATACAAAGTGTTTGAGTACGATGAACCAATTTAAATTTGTCTTTTTTTAAATAGAATACTATGGATTTTTCCAGTTTATTTTATCTTTTTAGAGCCCGATTAAACTGATATCAATGTGTATTAATTGATTTTCAACTGTTTCTGAAATATGGCGATTTTTCGTCAAAAATTGTATAACTTTTGAAAATTTGCTATGAAATAACGATTATGATAAAAGAGCTATTTTGAGCTTAATTAGTAGAGATATCGTTTCAATACTTGTATTTATTTATTTGTTTCGACATTTCAATGCATATTGTTTAGAAATAATAACCATTTGCAAAATTTAAAAATTAAAAAAAATTAAATACGGTATATTTAAATGCCACTGAAAGGTACTAAAATTTACTATTTAAAATATACTTTCTTGCGTCTGTGGGCGATATTGCAAAAGTTGTAGCATATTAGATCATAAAATAATATTGTTAACATTATATTCCCGAAAACACAACAAACACATGAACGCTGCAAATATACTGTCAAATATTCATTAGCGAAGTGTAACCAAAGTTTCAGCTACGCCAATATTATTATTTTTAATTAATATTAATCAATAAAGTAATCCTTTATTATTACATACGTATAATATAATTTACATTAATGAAACTATGAATTTAGTAATATATAGTGCGTGTCTGAAGACCCCCCCCCCACCCGTTGTCTTTTAAAGAAAGTGAAATAAAACGTTTATAAAAAAATAAAACACAACCAATACAAAAATACTAATTTGAAGACCATCTTAATAAACGTAAAAATTTTGAAGAAGGGGGTCAAATGACTCATTTGAAAATATTTCGAAGGTCTATTCAAAATTTATTTTTTTAAATTCCTTCATTTTAAAGAAAACGCCAAATTTTACTGGTAGCGAATAAAAAGAAACTACCAAAATTGAAAAAAAAAAAAATAATCCTGAATACATACATAATTGTGATTTTAAATTAAATGTTCAAAATGAGCACCCTCCACCTCTTGATAATAGAACAACCGATTGCAAAACAATGATGTAATTATTCTGCCCGTGAAATTCGGCATTTTTTTTAACAAATAAAGAAACTTTAAAAGAAACATAAATTTTGAATAGATCTTCCAAACATCTTTCAAATGAGAGCTCATTTAAAATTGTTAAGTTGCTATAGCCCACAGCGCCATATGTCAAAATTTTAAAATAAATAAATTATTGTTAAGTTAGTATTTTTGTAGTGGTTTTGTTATAAAATTGGTAATACAGACATCATTACTTTTTATTTATGATGAAAGTGGATTGTTTCGTGTGTTCTACAATAGAATATTATATATAACAATTGACTTGCTTTTGAAATTCCTTTTATTATGCCCAGTATTGAAAAATAACATTCGAATTTTGTAGAAAATATATGTTATTGTCTAACTAACACTTACCATCTTCAAGTTATGCTTTATTAACTGAATTACTTCTAAAATAGTTTATACTTAGATAAATTCAACAATGATTGCACTGTAGCTGTCATTTTTAAATAATAAATTGTTAAATACAGCTAAAATGCACTGTTTTCTTTTTCCATATCGTTCACTCTTAATTCTATATTCTTAATCAGTCACCCAGTAGGATCACATATTGCAACAACTTCCTGTTTTAGCAACTACGATTCCTAGTAATGGGATACCACCGTCACTTGAGTCGTCCGAGATAAGTAGTACTACTCCGCCACCAGCATCAGGACATACAATTTTGCCGAAGATATGTGGTAAACAAAGAATATTCTTTCCGACTAGAATATTCGGTGGAAAACAGGCAAGCGTTGGTGAATTTCCCTGGTTGGCAAGACTTGTGCATTATAATAAATATAACCGATCAGGTCTAGGTTGTGGAGGATTCCTTATTCATCGAAGATACATTTTAACAGCTGCACATTGCCTGGTAGGAAAAGGAATAGAACATCTAGGACCAGTGTAAGTATGTATTACAGTTACACAGTTGTAATATAGAAATATGTATCAACTTTAAAATAAGGGCTCGCACATATAAACATATCATTGGAAATATTTGTGAACAATTCGTATATAATTAGTTTATAACACAAAGTTTAGTTTCAAAACATGTTTAATGTAGATACTTTATATGTGTCGCAATACTGTGGCTTCATCAGGTGATGAAAAGATACAAATTTAATTTTTATAACACTGGAATTTATAAATGCAGATACAGATAAAACGATTATTGTTATTAGGAAAGGGTATTCAATTACTGTTTTAAATTTTGTAGAGGGAAGCTATTTAATTTAAGTTACTATTTAATATTATACATATTTTACTAAATTTATTTATTTATAAACTGTCCAGCAAGTTATGTTTTTTACTTGTACTTATATGAAAAATTTACTATCCGATTCCAGGCAGTGGTCCAGCCTGTTTTTTTTCATTCCCTATCTGCCCGTTGTAGACTGTTTTACGATATTCACAAGTTAACTTATATACCACAGAGTTAATTTTTTTATAAATTATAATTTGACATAGTTATTGTTATATTATTGATATTGCTAGACAGCAAATCTCAAATTATGTTAATTAAAGTAATATAGGTTAATCAAAAATTAAAAAAATCTAGTGAAACTCTTAGGTTTATGTATTTGATGCATAAACCTAAGACTGCGGGCAACAGGTAATCAAGTCTATACAGAAATATATCTGTACCTCAGAGCTAAACTGTATTAACTCCAATTTTTTCCAAAAATAGTATTATCTCACTTTTCTACTAAAGAAAGAATGTTCTTTCAATTGGTGAACGATATTTACTCCTATTTAATACAGTTTCGATAATATCCTAAGTTTATTGTATTAAGTCCTCTGAAAGTTCCGAGCTAAACAAGTATGGACATAATACAGTTGTATTCTGCATAGAGAGCGCATTAAGTGCCAAAAGAAGCGCGCTAATTCCGAGCTAGAGAATCGTTTATCTGGAGTTAATACTGTTTACCACCTGTTTACTTGCTAGGTGCTTGCTAGTATCTGCATTGTGAGGAGAATCGGCATTTCCTCTGTGTATTTCTGAAACTTTTGTTTCGACAGCTTTACGTAAAAAAATTACGATTCTATAACCAGCACAGACCAAAGGGGAAAGCACAATGCTGTAAATAAGATTCCGGAATTTATTAAACAAGATATTCGAGATCATATTAATAAATTTCCAATAGTGGAGTCTCACTATTCTAGAGAGCGCTCCACTAAAAAATATTTAGGAAACAATCTCACTATAAGCCGTATGTACGAGCTTTACAGATCTGAGTGTACAGAAAAGAATATGCCGGAAGAAAATATTGCTAAATCTTGGCTTTATTCGGAAATATTCAACACCGAATTTAACCTGTCTTTCAAACTACCGTACAATGACACTTGTGAGGAGTGTGATAGACTTATGTTGGCTAAAACTCAAGCTTTAGAAGGAATTCAAATCATTGAGAATGAATATCAACATCTTCTAGAAGCAACTAAGCGTTATCAACTTAAAAAAGCTGACAAAGAGCAGGCGCTTAATAGTGAAGGAAGAATAAAATTATTGACTGTAGATTTACAAAAGTGTGTCCCAACACCCGTACTTACAACCAAATACAGTTTCTATAAATTAAAACTGTGGACCTATAACTATACTATTTCCGATGTTGCAGCAAATGCCACAACTTGTATAATGTGGGATGAATCTAAGAGTGGACGTGGAGCCAATGAAATGACTTTTGGTTTTTTGAAATAGTCCACAGGCTTAAGCGATACAGTATCTGAGATTACTGTATGGTCGGACAACTGTTCTTCACAGAACAGAAATATAATAATGGTTATGGCGTACTTTTGAATGATACTCGAGCATCTAAACCTTAAAATTATTAACCATAAATTTTTGCTTCGTGGTTACACTCATATGGAGGTGGACAGTGACCATTCACTTATTGAGAGAGAACGAAAACAATGCCCGTTTTTAAAAATAATGACGCCATGGGATTGGCAGCAGTTTGCTAGGCTTTGTTGTCGATCAAAGCCTTTTAATGTTGTAAACATGCAAACGGCTGATTTCAAAAACTTCAAGATGCTGTACGACAACAATAATGCGCCATTTGTGTCACGAAAAAAGACTGTGGACAATTCATATTTTCGTATGTCCGATGTAGTCCATCTACAAATACGCGGAGATGAATTGGGTTTGCTATTTTTTAAAACTAATTTTGATTCAGATATCTTTCAATGCATTGATCTTAAAAGAAGCTCCAGGTGTGCAGCTTTTGCAACTAACTTCCTCCATTGCATGACCAACCTAAGCCTATATCAACTAAAAAGTACAATCATCCTCAAAGTCTGTTAGGATGGGTGCCAAGCCAATTTCAAAGTTTCTATCAGAACTTGGCGCACGATAACCATGCAAGTGACAATAAGTAAAAAAATTCATCCTAAATGATGATGTGTTAAACTTGGGTTTATAGCTTTATTTCGTTTGTTAGTTACTTTTGTGGAAATGTATTTTTTACCAAATAAAGATATTTTCACTTACTATTATTTTTGTATCAACTTCTTACTTAGCTTGCTTTCATTTTGTATTAACTCCAGAAATGAATGTGAACGATGAAATAAAAGAATTTTTTACGGGCTAAACTGTACTAACTCCAGTTTTTTGGGAAAAAAATAAAAATAATAGGTCTGCAAAATAGTCTGAATTGTAAGAGGTATGGATCCAATTTAAACGACCTCTTATACACATTTATGGGGGGAAAAAGAAGGTCGCTATTTACATTTAACCATTTTAGTAAATTTAAAATCGGTCTCTTGTACAATTTGTGTAATAGGAGTTAATACAGTTTAGCTCTGAGATACAGAATATATAATTGAAAAACGCATAGCAGAAGAGGACATACAAAATAACATTATAATGTTAAAAAGTGAACGGTCATCTGCTTTTGATGGTGTTAACAGCAGAATTATAAAAAAGGTTTCTCCAGAAATTGTAAAACCCCTAACATATTTAGTTAATTTGTTGGTAGAGAAAGGAGAATTTCCGAACGTTTTGAAATCACCTCGTTTCGTGTCGGTGCATAGAGGTGGATGAGAAGAAAGCACGTTTTCTGCAATAATAGAGAAAGTTATTGTCAATGAATTATGGCAATACATAAATAATTTTAAAGTACTTCACCCAAACCAACATGGATTTAAAGAAAACCATT
This sequence comes from Amphimallon solstitiale, assembly GCA_963170755.1. Lineage (NCBI taxonomy): Eukaryota > Metazoa > Arthropoda > Insecta > Coleoptera > Scarabaeidae > Amphimallon > Amphimallon solstitiale. Next base: position 78,755,875 of record OY720681.1, on the reverse strand, counting down.
CCACAGAAAGGCTACCTTTAATTTATACAGCATGTCAACAGAGAATTGGATCAGGGAAAATACATTACTGGATTGTTCTTCGATCTTTCGCCGGCCTTCAAAAAACGTTAGTGCCGAATTTTTGAGCAAAAAATTTTTTGCATTAGGCATTCGTGGGAACATAAATGCATTGATTAGCTCATTTATGAAAAACAGATACATATACATAAATGTAAACGGTGAGATCTCTCTGAGAAAGAGTATGAGCCTTGGTGTACCACATGGGTCATTGTTGGTACCTCTAATATTTCTGTTATATATGAACGATCTACTTCACTTTATAAAGACTGGATATACGGTTAGTTTTGCAGACGACACATCGATCTTGGTGTCTTCTGAGACGGAGGATAATATGAAGTTGATGATAAATGATGATGATCTTAACAACCTGATGCCGAATATGAACAAAGCAACAGTTATACATTTTCATAGTCGAAAAAGGATGGATGATGTCGGGGTTACTACTAGGTTTCTGGGGGTATTGCTGCAACCTGATCTGTCATGGAAAAGGCATGTGGAACACGTGGTCGGTAAATTCAATAGTGTATATTACGCCATTTTAAAACTTAAAAATACTATGGATTCTCAGCAGTTATTAGAGATATTTTATGCCATCGCGTATTCGCATCTAAGTTACAATGTGATATTGTGGGACAATTCGTCGCGAGTTAACGTGAATCGCATATTTATTGCTCAGAAAAGACTTGTGCGGCTGATATTTGGTTGGGGCCCACGTGTTCGTATCGTCCGCTGTTTATATTACACAAAATATTAACATTTCCATCCGTGTTTGTCTATAGGTGTGCGGTCTTTCCTTTGACACATAAAGGCAGATTTCAAAGAAATAGTGACTTTCATGATTCTCCAGCAAGAACAAAAGATAAGTTACTTTGTCGATTCATAAATCGGTGGCCTTTCAAAGATCTCCCATGTATTGCTGTCTGTCTTTCTGTCCATAGTGGACTTCCGCAACAAATAAGAAGAGCTAAGAGCAGTAATATAAGATTATTAAAAAAAGGCTTGAAAAATCTATTGATTGACAGATTTTTATGTGACTATAGCCAATTTTTGTAATGTTTATGTCACTATGACGTAACCGATATCACTATGTGATCAGATAATTTAAATAAATTTATTATTATTACTATTATTTTATGTTAAGACGTATCTTCTATTTGCTAGTGATAAATAAGACAAGAAGAAATAAATAATACATTTTTTATAATTGTTGAACCATGCAGAAAGATTTCTTTTCTTAATAAATACATTATTATTGCCATGAAATAATATTTAGTAATAAGGGAATAAGACATACTAAAAGTGTTTTATGTACAAAATCAAAATCATAATTACAAATATATATTTTACTTAAAAAATAATCAATGAAACATTATATAATGTTCGCTTATAAGTGTTACAAAGTCAACATACCTAGTAGTTTTCACTTTCTAAATCCTTGACCGAATATGGAGATAAACATTTCCGGTTAAATGACAATCATATAATTTCGCGCTCAGATTACACCTTCGATTGTATTCCTTTTATTTGTAAATACCATCCAAAAAGGCATAAAAAATTGCACTGTACGTAATTTGCTGAAATCAAAAAATATGTAATCGTGTCCTAGAAAGATCACCTTTAATTTTTAGGTAGTCAAAACATTAAATAGTTGAATATGTCGATTTGTTAAGCATCAAAATGTTTATTCAACGTAATTTATTGAAATTAAATATGTAATCGATTCCTACAAATATTACCTTTTGAATACTTTAATAAGTAATTGAACATGTCGATGGTTTTTGAAAGTATAGGCAATGAAAGAGTGTTGCTGCACAAGTATTTAACAAAATAAGAAATAAATAGATCTCTAGTAGCTGTTCGAAAAAGGTGTTAGCGGAGGGATTCGAATTTTCAAAATTTTTGAAAAAAGAATGGGTACGATAATAACTTCTTTAAGGGTTGCATGGTGCTAACTACCTGAAATAGGTGATAGGAACTTCTCGTTTTGGTGGCATTTTGATTAAAAAAAATACCTGGATACTGCACAAAATCGAAACTAGCCTGACTTAGTAATAATATTATCACGTCTTAATTGATCACCTGTTGCTTCTGGAAGTGTCAAAGAATTTACTTTTGAATACAAATATAATTTCAAGTGTGCCTTTAAACTCGAGCCAATAAGACTCAATATGAATTTCATCCGCAACGAATATTGGACTTTGAGTTAGGGACAGAGTTTAAATGATAAAAAGCACCTTTAATTTTTTAATATGAACAATACGAGGGAGTACCCAAAAGAAACTGGACTTATTTTTTTAAAATTTATTTAATTTAATTTTTAAATAAAAAACCTTCAATCTCCTTGAAAGTACTCTACACTGGCATTAATATACTTGTCCAATCTTTTATTCCATTACTCAAAAAATTTGTTAAATTGCTCTTTTCTGATTCTTGCCAGCGCCTCCGTCGTTTTTTTACCGCCACGTCATTGACGATAGTAAAACGCTTTCCTTTCACGTCACGGGAAAAATGTCGCAGGTCGGTGAATAGAAGGGGGTACAGGGGTCATACCGCTTTTGGTACTTTCATACAAACAGGTCTGTGTAAGCAGGGGGGTTATGGTGGTGGAAAAACTAGTCACCCAACTACCACAAATCAGACCTCTTCCGCAGCATACTGTTGCACAATATTTTTAAAATTTCCAGTTAGAAAGCCTGGTTAACTGTCTGACCCTGTGGAACAAACTCTAAATGGACGACTTCTCCCACATCAAAAAAACAAATGAGCATTACTTTCACGTTTGATTTAATATGTCGAATTTTTTTGGGATAGGTCCGCTCAGCAGTGGCAGCGCGTTCCCTGTATTGATTGACGCGCTATTTCAAAAGTGCGGTCTTTTTTTGAACACACCTCGTATATTGATCTTCCATACAATATATGTATATGGACGGCCTTAGTGCGACAATAAATATGGTAGCAGTGGCCAGAGTGTAACCTTAGAAGATATGCCCTTCACCAAATCACCAGTGGGATAACACTGATTTCTTAACAAACGACATCCTTATATATACTACTACTAGATTTTTCTTCGTATTCTATTCATCACTGACTGCAATTTGTTTGTGTTGCTGTAAGTTTTTCTGAATTTGAACCTTACAGGCCCCTCTTATAAAAGATTTTACGGGATCTGCAAAACTTTTGATAGAAGTCTCGATGCCTGCAATAATCTATTCCATAGGAACCCTACTGCTTGGCATACAATATTTTAGACCTTTGTCTAATAAACTTAATTCTTTAACGTAAAAGTTCTTAGATGACTGTTTGATGACTAGTGTTTCTTTCATAGAAAAATCAATACTAGGTTGTTGAGTACGCGGAACTACTTTGTGAAATTTCTTATTCAAGGTGCGAATTTTAATGTAGAGCTTGTGATCGGTGATTTCCACTACGTTTCTATGAAATTGACACCATTCCTCGTGTTTGTAATTATTTAAAGTCTTTGTTAAACACAAGTGTAATTTATACAATTCAAGTTCTAACCTACTTCGTTTACTACACTGATATTTAATTTCTGAATTCAGCCATTTGGTTTTCGCTTGAAAAATTACTTGGTTACTGACTTTACTATAAGACGAAACATCAACTTTACTCCGTTTGCACCGTTTTAAGAAATTAATATCTTCTTTCAACAATACTATCTTACTCCTTAAACTGTGGAACCTGTTGTACTCCGTAGACCGGGAAGTCATGATGATCCAATAATGGGCGGAGACTGTTGCCGAAATACGTATATAGATTTTTTATATATTTTTTGTGGTAAGGGATTTTTCCTTTTGCATTTTATTTCAAATGACTAATTTCGTTTATTTGGTATTGTTCTTCTGCAGACCTTTCCTCTGTTTGACTGTTAATAGACGCGCTGTTTCTAAAGTGCGGTCTTTTTTTGAACACACCTCGTATATTGATCTTTCATACAATATATATGAACGGCCTTAGCGAAACAATAAATATGGTAGCAGACGGCTAAGTGCCAAGGTTATTAAATTTGTGTCGTCTCAAAGAATGAGTAACTTTGTTTATTTGGTATTGTTCGTCTGTAGACCTTTCCCCTGTTTGACAGCTATTATTTGCTACTGTTTATATATGGGTTTTGCCTTTTTTTACTGCCGTATACATATATGCATATTATAGGTGGTATAATAAAATATTGAGGGAATGGCAATGTATGACCTTGACCACTGATAACGGAAAAGTGGATTTTCGAATTGTTTCTCTCCTTTCTTGTGTCGCTTAATCCGAGGACATGATTACACCTAAACGACTAAAGTTAAAAACACCATATTTTAAACTTACGGTTAGTCGTAAGAGCTAATTCTTTTCTGAGACAAAGTAAGTACTTAATTCAATGCAAACATTTTGTGAATAGCTTCTATTTCTGTAATAAATAATTCTAACTATCTAATAAAGTATTCTAAGTACTCAAAATTGAGCAATTTTACTACTAAGGAAGTATTGTGATGAAAACTTTCGACCTCGAGATTTTTGCAGATGTCCACGTTTTGAAATCCCCTGATACCGAAAAAGTGGTTTTAAAAAAATGTCTCTTTCTGTATGTGTGTCAGTGTGTGTGACCACGATAGCGGTCAAACCGCTGTAGGTATCAATTCCAAATTTTGTATTTACAAGTATAATGCCCTCTTGAGATATGATTAGATTTTCAGTAAAATCGACAGACCGGCAGTAGTAGTTTACTTCAGTGAAAAAATCGAATTTTGCCTATATTTCGTCAACTACTAAGTTTAAACAAATTTATAAATAATTCAGATATACTCAAAATTAAATTTGAGAAGAATTTTATTAAAAATGTTTTTCGAAATTCCTACCGGAATTAGGTCGTTTACTCTTATCGTAAATCAGTTTCTTGCGAATATTTTGCAAATCATGTTTTTTAGGCAGATACATTACGAGTATAAAAGTATTTAGAACTTAATCTTCAATGCCTTTTGTGTACAGAAAATTTCAAAATTTGGACCGGAAGTAACACTTTTACTCGTAGCGAATAGCTATTTTTTGCAAATATGTCGCAAATTATACATTCTATGTAATAATATTTGTCAAGAGTACAAAAGTATTTAGAGCTGGATTAGGAATATCTTTGTATAAATGAAATTTCAATATTCGGGCCGGAAGTAACACTTCTACTCTTAGCGAGTAGCACTTTTTTCAAATATTCCGTATGCATTCGATAGAGATTTATTAAGAGAATAAAAGTATTTAGAATAGGATTTTGAATAATTTTTCTATAAAAAAATTCTAAACACATATTCTTCATTTTCCTATTAGATTAGTTGTTGGTTTAGTCATTATTCTTTAGTGTTAAAAATATCTTCTTCCAATCAATATCATATGATAATGGTTATTTGCAGGAAGACTATACTTCTTGGAGTTCATAATGATACGAAAGCTCGAATCTGTGATGAAGAAAAGTGCACTGATCCTCCAAGGAGTTTCGACACATCGGGCACGATTATACATGAACAGTATGATTCTAACACTCACAAGAATGATATTGCGCTTATTCCATTGCAAGGAAAGGTTAATTTCACAGGTAAATTTTCTTTCAGTTTGATATATCTGCATGTTAATGTTAAAATTTCAGATTTTATCAAGGCTATTTGTCTTTCGCCCGCACCGATAAACCCTGGAGAATACATTGTATCAGGATGGGGTAGAACTGAGACAGGTGTGTTATATATATATGGATATATTTTCACTAAAGATCTTACGGATCATGTTATTAATGCGTAATTCTTTATTTGTTATTTTAATTATTACTTTAATTGAATCGTTTTGGCAACCGACATGGCCAAAGTATGAACAAAAGACAATGATTCAATGCCACTACAAATTCCTATTGACAGAAGCAATTTCAAAACAATAAAGTTAAAGAAATTAATTAATATATTAGGCTGTATAGGCTCCTCTAGTAAAATACTATTACATGAAAGCCAGTTACAAATTAAATATTATAAATGAAATTATTAAATTACTTATATATTATTTAATACTTGGCTATTCTGTTTAGTGCACAAAATTGTTGACAAACTTGTATTAATTAGATGACAATTAATACAAATGTCAGAAGGTGTATGAATATTACTATTTATGACATTTACGAAATTGCATATTTGTAGGTTATGTTCCTTGGCAGATTAAATTTTGTAAATTTAAAATTTGATGCCATTTTAACTTATTGGCGCATGTCAGTTGCCAAAGCGACTCAACCTTATATGCAGGGTCCGGCATTGAAACTTTCTTTTTTCAATGAGACGTGGTGCCACGACTGGAACTAGTTGTGTCGAGGTGGTGTTTTTAGCTGAGAACGTTCATGGGGGAATTTGTTTGTCAAACGTCGCCAGCTGTCAAAATGCTTTGGGTGAAAGAGAAACGTGTGTTTGCAGTAGAAATCTACTTTTATATATATCACGAATTTCAATGCGTGTTTTGAGAGAAAATTTTCCAACGCGACTTATCTCCAACGGAGGTGACATCTCGTGATTCGCATGCTCACCAGATTTAGCCCCATGTGATTTTTTTTTATGGGGCTACCTCAAATCGAAAGTCTAGAACAACCGTCCTGCAACTCTGGAAGTATTAAAAAACAATATTCCTCACTTGCACTTCAGAAGTCGGCTACAACTATGCATCGACAGCAACGGCGGACATTTACCAAATATTTTTTTTAAAAACAGTTTGACATCAAACTTTTCATGTTAGTGCATGATGGTCATAAAAGAAATTTAAAATGTACAATGTATACCTTCATATTTTACCTATGACAAAAGAAAGTTTCAATGCCGGACCCTGTATATCGTCTTTTTAGTTTTAAGTTACATATGCATATCTACTTTCTTATTTAACTGTATATCAAAACGTTCAGAAGCATTCAAATAAGTGAAAAGGCCGACATTTATACATATAACGAAACAACTTATCGTGCTTAAAATCTACCGATGTATGGCAATTCATGTTTATGTTCTTTTAAATTACATTGACATATATTGATAATATAGATAGATAGATGATTTTTATACATTAATAGTCTCACTGGTAAAAACATACGCAGACACATATACGAGTACAACAATACATAATAAATACATACGTTTCACTGCACCTTGTCTCAGAATAAGAAGAAGTAATTCAAATATCGTGCTCAAGTGGTACATATTTTTTGAGACTTGATTGGCTCTTGGGTAGGCTTGTTTAATATAGAGAAATAAGTCCGCCTAATTCGCCATTTTATGTTTATAACCAAGACATAACCTGTTCTCTTACATTTTTGCAATGTTTTATTATATTTTTTCTACTGCCATATTTAATTGTATTATTAGATATGCTGAACCTGTACTTTAATGATGTCCATTAAGATACATATTTTCATTAAGATGCAAGTTTATATCCAATAGGAATGCGACATCCCAATATTCAATATGGCCATGACTACATATTTGACAGATATCAAAATTAAATAAATTTGACAATTCTCTGCAACTTACTAGTAAGGAGTTAAAATTTGTGCTTTTTTGAAAATATAAACAGTAAATGTGATAGATAGTGACGCTGAAATGTAAAATTTGACTCCACCAGAAATTATGGAACAAGCCTTAGTAGCCAGGAACAATAATTTATTACCAGCTAAATCGGCAAAAACGTACGGAAAATTTTACTTTCAATTTATAAAATTGAATGTTCAAAAAATAACGTTTTATTATGGGGTCATAGAAAGAATAGTGTATATAACTTGCCTTTAATGGCTATTAGAACACTCGCATTTATTAAGACACTCGCCTTCGGCTCGTATCGTAATTTTCATACTCGTGTCTTAATAGCCGTTATTAAATGCTCATTGCATAATATACTATTAATGTGTTATTTAAAAAAATCCGTAAATTTAAGTACATCACCAACATCACAAAAACCAAACTATTTGAAGTATGTATATATAAAAAAATGTTAACGGTACAAACTCATAAAATGGGAATAACAGAAATTGTAATAAACACCTCCAAATCACTAAGGAAGATATAGATTTTTACTTCAATGACAATATAAAATATAGTTATATGTCTGGCAAAACCTATTGTACGTATCGCATTCATTAAATAATATAAAGAAACAGATGAATTATTTAAATAATGAATGGGCAGGCATTCGAAACTATGACAATTTGTTGAATCTATCAAAAATACTGTAGGCCAAAAGGTGGACAGTTTCTTTTTTAAAAGCTTACTACCACCACTTGATAAAATCATGGCAAAAATACCTATGAATGAGACTATACCAAAAATGACCTGAGCAACTCTTTTTCTTGAAACTCAATAATTTCAAGTAAGTGTTAATAAAAAGCTGATGATATTACAACATGTTCAAATATATGTTATATATCAGATGAGTCAACGTAACAAGAAAAATATATTAATAGAAAAATTATTAGGTGGGGAAGAAAATATGTGAGAACAATTAAACAATACAGATGATAATGGTTGTGCAATATTTTACTTGGCTGAAACAATAAAGGACACAATGTAAAAAATTTGGATTGAAGGCTGGAATGCGCCCGTTTTATTTGTACATAAGAACATTGGTACCATTTTAAAGAAACAGAGTAAATCAAGAACAATAAAATTTTCATACAGTAAATGTCAAAACACGCTCTTCACCTTAAGTTATTTTGAAAATCCTAGTGCCATAAAAAATTAAAAAATTAGTGAAGTTGAATTAAACTCAACAAAATTAAGCCCATTTATAAAAGGCCTCATGTCGCTTCTGAAACTAAAATAAATTTTGGCTTTTGTTTTGCCTAAAATGATACCTAAAAAACCATTATTGTTTTTAATAAAGAGCGACTACATAAATTGACTTTTTTAGTGATAGGTATGATGTGTGAAATGTATTCTAAGGATTTACTGTAGTTCAACACACATAATACTTGTACTTTCAGGTTTATTTCACTTTCTATGCTGGATACAATTTAAATATTGTTTCTTTCCTTAAAGTATATTGCTTTGTATTATTGATATAGTTAAACCTGCAAGTTCATAAAGATTTTCAACAAAATAATGAAGTAACTAAAATTACTTTTTTTATTTACAGAATAATATTGCAGCTAAATGCGCTAAATTTTATTATGTTAATAATGTTTTAATATTCAACCTTTACTACTTACTACCAAAAAAATCGTTAAGAAAAAACAGTCACTGTTTGTTGTAAACACAAAGATATATTAGTCTATTAATCAAAAATTCAAGTATTTTATGTGTTAAACTATAATGAATCGTTAGAATACATTAGAAATATCATACCCAACACTAAAAAAAAGGTCAATCTATGTACACAACTTTTATAAAAATTACTTTGAAATAGTTTATTCTTTAACTCCATATATTACACGCGATAAAAAGAAGTATCCGGTTGGTTTGGATTGTGCACCTTGACCTAGGCTAATAGTGCCGCCAACAGAAAATACCCCCTTTTCATATTTTATGGTCACAGGCCGTGGGACAAGGTCAACTGTCGTTGTACTGATAAGGGACGAAGATTGGTTGGTGGGCGCGTACGAATCTTGAACAGACAAAAATATATGATCCCAGCTCCATCTATGGACTCCCGCTAGCTTTAACCTTCGAGGATCCCACCGTTAATGAATGATTTCGTAAAACTATTTGTTATTAGTGTTGGACATAGTGATAGTGAAAGTCACATTACTGTTCAGTGAATCAGACTTATTTCTGTATATTTATAATCATTGTTATTGTATTTTTGATATTTTGATTTGTTATATATTCATAATAGATTTTAAAAGTAGTTTACATTTTACTTTAAGTTATTAATTTACAACGTAGGCGCATATTACTTTCATATTGAAAAGAAAATTTTATGAAATATTTATAAGCTCGGGTGTACCAGAATAGGCCATGTCAAATATCGCATTCAGTCCCAATTCTGAATAGATTTTACATATCAATCTAAAAAGTCGCTTTTGTACAATCATTATATTAATTAATTAATATTTATTACATATTAATAAGAATAATAAACTTACTACGTTCTCAATGTTTATATATCATCATATTGTTTACTATACAATAAGTTATGTGCTACGGGATATTGGTGGGATATTTGAATCACTCCTACTTAATCTGAGACAGAGTACAACTTAAGGTCGGACCCCACCTGACCGCACCGTGCCCGCACCTTGTGACGGCCGTGTGTTGGGCATCGCACGGCCAGTGACTTGCACAATGCAAGAGTGCCGGTTAGTCCCCACATAGCCGCACCAACACACCACCAACACCACCGCACCGAGGCCGTACCGGGCCCGACTAGTTTGGTTTACTTTTTGACGTGCACGGTGCGGTGTACGAGAGTAGAAATTGATTTTTATTGTTAATAATGAATACGGAAAAATTAATAGAAGAAGTGAGAAAGTTTCCTGTGTTGTATGACCAGGCTGACGAAATATATGCGTTGTGAAACCACATTCTTCTCCGATATCTGCGATGATTTCATCTCCAATTAACATCTTCTTCCTCTAAAGCAAGTGCTACCATCCCTAATTTACTGTTTGTAAAATTTCTCAACATTTTATCTCCACCAAACAGCTGCATGAACTTCTACAAGAATACTGAACTGCAACCGTGACGCTGACTGCACGGTCGAAAAACGGTGTGAGTGAGGTCTTCCTTGACCGTCACCCACAGTCGGCCGTCTTGCGGGTCGGGCACGGTGCGTGCGCGGTGCGTGCGCGGTGCGGTTATGTGGGGTCCGGCCTTTACACTGAAAATTTAATAATTTAATTAAGAAAATAAATTTTGAAAAAGTCCATGAACCACTCTTGAAATTGTCATTACAACTGAGTTAATCATGTTGGCTTATAGAAAAGTTTCTCATTTGGGATTATGGGATTTGAAGCCGTTATTTTTCCGTGTAATAGAGGGCACTCACATTGAGCGTTTGTCATCTGTAAACCGTGCGACGTCAATATGGTGCGTATATAACTGTTTAGCAGCAAAGACTTTGTGTACAACTATTTTACGGAAATGGGCGATCATACATATATCACTGCATTAAAGAAAATTCGCACAAAATTAGGACGAGACGAAGTGCCTACAGAGTTAACAGTTCGTGCTTTAATTAAGAAAAAAAGACGTGTTCTTTTATCGATAAGACAACACGAAAACGTCCTCATTATGCTCGGTAATATTGCTGCATTGAGAGAACGTGTAGGTACTAGAAATCCCAAGAACATCAATTCGACGTCGTTCATAACAAATGAATCTTTCAAGAGCTACCACGCATCACATTTTAAAGAAAGAGCTGCATATGACAGCATACAAAATTCAGTTTATTCAACAATTAAAAGTAACAGGCAATTTGCAGCGTTTTACATTTGTGAATTGGGTGTTAGGTAAGAAACAAGATATGTTGAATTTTGCAACAAAATTTCTATGCATTTTTATCCTAAGGGACATGTCAATAATCTAAATTGTTGCATATGGGTGAAGAAAATCCACATGCTCTTCACGACAGAATAGTGCATCCTCAGAGATGCACCGCTTGGTGTGCATATCGCAGGCAAATAGTCATTTTCGGCAAATAGCTTTTGCCTAGGGAAATGATATCTGCCTTAGCAAATAGCTCCATATCATTTATTCCTGCTCAAAAGCTATTTTTCTAGGCAAATGGTATCTGCCAGCTGGATTTTTAGGCAAAAAGATTAACAATAAGACAAATATCGTAGGCGAATAGACTTCTTCTCTTAAAACGAAATAAACAATAAAATAAACACAAGTAAACCAGGGAAATTGTATTTTTATCCCTATCAAGTTGCAATACAAACGTAGAAATTTAAAAAAGAAGACATCTTCTCTTAAAACGAAATAAACAATAAAATAAACACAAGTAAACCAGAGAGATTGTATTTTTGGACAAAAGAAGCTGTCAATTGGACAATTTATTTTGGCAGGTATTGCTGGAGTGGCATCTACTGTTGCCCAAATTTCCAGTCTTGAAACAGGCACATCGTTTAGTATGGCATTGGGTTTTTGAAGGCCTACATTGGCATTTTGAAAATCCTTGACCCGAAAACATAGACAGCTTGGCGCAGGCATCTCTTAAGGAAATAAAGCAATCTTGGGGTATATTATCATAAGTAAAATTAATTGACGAAACAGGTGTTATGTCACTCCTAGTCAGCCAGTTTTTTAAAATACCACTTTTGGTGCCAATGCGGTAAACATCATTTTTCTTTTCAATTATAATTCCTTCTACATTTTTTTTTATCTAATGGTCCTCTGTCAAATTTTGCAATAGGTATAGTTACAAATTTACCTGTTTCTATCTCGCCAAAGATGGTTTTGCTCCTTTTTCTCATTACTTCTGCGGCTTTGGCTTGTCCTTCATAGGATTTCTTCCGATTAATTCTAATATTTTCCTCATTGATTCAGAGTCTGCAAATAACTTGGCTTCCAAACCCTTCATCGTTTTCAGAAGTAAAACCACAAATTACGTGCACTATTTTATTGCACTTTGAACAAGCGTGTGAGCGCCTGTACTTTCGTTGTCGCAAACACAGCAATATATTATGCCACCGAGACTTGTGTTACAGTCTTCACCAGTGCCTAAACCATCTGCCGAAATGTGCTCTGTCACCGTAGGAATATTCTCAATGGTTTCTCCTACGTACGTCTCAATTTGAAAATCGGCACCCTGTGCTATATTTGCTTCGCCTGATTTTCTTCTTGATGAGGGTTCTCAACTTTAGAATTGTCAGGACTTTCTGCCGGTATTGCAACATTGCCATCATGTGATAAACATTCTCTGCTACTCTCACCTTCGTTTATGTTTACGCTTTCTAACTCCTCTTCGGTCTGTATTTTATCAATAAGATCTGATAGCAGATTTGTAGAGCGTAAACCTATTTTCGGATCTGCACCATATAGACTTTTGTAAGGTGATCTACCAATAAGAAAACTGCTAAATGAAGAACCGAAACACATAAACAGTAGGTAAACACGGATAAACATAACTTCAAATAAAAGTTAAAAATTCGTTTGCCTAAAAAAATGTTGTTGGCAAATACTATTTGCCTAAAATAACTATTCGCCCACGACATTTGTCTTGTTGTGAATCTATTTGCCTAAAAACCCAGCTGGCAGATACAATTTGCTTAGGAAAATAGCTTTTGAGCCAAGGCAGATATCATTTGCCTAGGTAAAAGCTATTTGCCGAAAATGACTATTAGCCTGCCACATGCATTTTTGAGTGGTGTTGTAATCGGACCATACTTTTTCGAAGATGTAGCTGTTAATGCTGTCACAGTAAAGGGAGAACGCTATTATCACATGTTAAACAATTTCTTTTTCAAATATCTTTTTCAAAATTCAAATTTAATTAATTACACTCTCAATGTTATACTTCACCTTGCTACATGATCAGCAGTTCTACAGAAACTAAACTAAAGATAAATATACTGCAGCTAACCCCTTACAAAATAAAAACAATAAAATAAAAATTACAATAAAAGTGACCTCTCACAATTTATGTGGAAAAACCGATTATACAATGCTAAAATTTAATAACGGTGAATTTGTTAATTCTGTTTGGTAATTTGGAATACTGCCTGGCCGTAAAAGTAAACTTTCTTTGATAAAATAATCTTTTAGAATATGCATTTTTTTATCTTTATTTAAATGAAACAACACCTTTAAATTATCTATTGAAAAACGATGCCCCGTGTCTAAAACATGACTAACTATATTTCATTTCTCATAATTCAATCAATCTAATCGCTCGTACAGTTTTGAGAACCGTAATTTAAGGTTACCCCCGTTTGACCTATATAAAATTTATTACAATCACTACAATTAATTCTATAACTTCCCGATTTGTTTAGCTTAAGATTTGCTGTTTTATTATTCCTCAATTTGCTTGTTAATGTTTTATTATAGAAGGTTATTTTAAAATCCAACTTTTTTAACACCTTACTAATTTTCAAGTTGATACTACCTAAGTATGGAATTTTCACCCATTATTTCAATTCCAGGTTTTCTGAGATGGGAGAAATGCTAATTTTAATGTTATTGATTTATTCATTTTATTAACTAATTTGTGTATTAGAGACGGGTTATAACCATTATTGTGTACAATTACTTTAATAGTTTTCAATTCTTTAGTTAAGTTAAAAACGTGTTCACTTGATCGGTACTAGATTTTTATTTTAGTTTCTCTAGAACTCCTGATGATGCCCTAAGGCAAAATGTACATTGAGTGTTTAATTATATATTTTTGTGCAGCAATACCAAGTGTTTTATCTGCTGTTTACTTATTTATATTTTGACAATATGTTTCGCTACGAGATTTCAATCACTTCGTTTTATTATTAATTTCTTTTTCCACCGAATTGGTGACTTGGATTTGCACATCATGTGGTTTCAACAGGACGTGGCATACAGCACGTATGTACGATCATAACTCTGTTTCATACCCATTGTTTAGATCATGTTATATTTTCAAATTCTAACATTAATTGCCCTGCACGATCTGGTCATTAAACATTTCTTCCTTCTTTCTCTGGGATTATGTAAGGGAAAAGTGTACACCAACATGCCAGCAAAAATCAATAACCTCAAAGAAAATATTCAACATGTTATTCGAGAAGTAGTGCTATGTTTATGTGCCAGTATTACGGAAAGTTTTGCTAAACGAATAAGATTATGCTAGAGCATTCGAAGGAGTCATATAAATCATATTTGTATCCGTGAATTCTAGAATGTATGTTAAAAAATAAGAAACGTTAGTGTTACAAATACTATGCCTTTAATTCAAAAATGAAATTTAATAGTTCCAAATGAGACATCCTTTATTTGGGTTTCTGTCTTTTATTTTAAAAATAGCTTTTTATACGTTATTCAGAACAAATAAAAAATTCTTGAATTTCTAAAGCAGTATATTGTACCTACTTACTTATTTCAAGTTCTTCATCTTCTTAGGAAATTTTCTCTTTATGTTATCCTACAGCAATATCCTGAAAAAGAAAATATCACCATTATTATGCTAGATTGTAAGAATAGTTATTTTTGGAGAGATTTCTACAAGTATTGGCTCTAATATTATCGCCTTCACCCTAAAAATAAGAAAGTTTTACTCCAATCATACTTGTCAGTAAGTCTCTGTCTCCTGTTTGTCATTTATGATTTATTGAGTCTGTAGTAATTGCATTCTTTTAAAAATTGTATTAAATATGTTTTTGTTTATAAGTTTTTATTTGACATTATGTTTTCTTCTATTAATAAACTGCACAATCTATCTAATAAGACAAAGATTTATAAATTGTTAAAAAAAAATTATAAGGAAACACAAGTTTACTAGGATGGAGTTACTTCCCCAAAACTTAGGAAAAAATCAACAATTAGTTTCGCTCTTTGTTTTCGAGGTTATTCAGAAATTGGTACCCAAAGAGTTGCGATAAAGGGTTACCCATAGCTGTGCCATATGTTTGTTTATAAAAAATATTGTTAAAAGAGAAAATGTTTTAATGCATGCAAAGTTCTGTTAGTCTTCTGTAACATCTATCGAAACACTCAGTCGAAAATAGGGACACCACGTCACTCGGTTTTATATCTACAGGGTGAGTCGTGAGGAATCGACAAAAGTCTAGGAGTGTATTCGACAGGTGAAAATAATGAAAAAGAACACAAATGTTGTTATGCGATTTTTATTTGTTTTCGAGTTATAGCGTAATTTTATATAAACAAAATTTCATACATTAAAGTTTGGTATCCCATTGTAATTATCGTTATTTATAATATATTTTCAAAAATACCGCCATTCATTTCTAAACATTTTCTACATCGTTTACCAAGGGCGCTGGTTGCGTTCCCGATAGCGTTAGGTTTGATGTTTGATATTTTCTGCAGCATTCCTAATCCGTTGACTTAGTGCATCACGAGTGTCCACTTTTACTTGATACACTTCATTTTTGAACCAGCCCCACAAACAATAATCGAGTTGGGTGAGGTCTGGAGACGTAGGGAGCAAACCAATGTCACTACCACGACCAATCCATCTCCTCGGAAATCTTTCATCCAAATGTTGCCTGACCGCACGAGCGTAATGTGCAGGCGCTCCATCGTGCTAGTAGAACATTTGGATTCTGATGTTTAGGGGAATATCCTCTAGCAGTCCGTGTAGTTCACTTTCTAAAAAATTTAAATAGGTCTCCCCCGTGAGGCGATTTTCAAAAATGTAAGGACCAATTACAAAACCATGAATCAGACCACACCACACGTTTACCGAAAATTTATGTATCAACAATGAACGAGAGGTAGTGACATTAGATGCATTAGACATACAAGACGCTCTACACTATTTCTCGACTGCTTTAGATGTCACCACTGCTAGTTCGGAAAACCACGAACAGATAGCGTTTCAGTTAGGAAGACTTCCCTATGATGATTTGCTACCGGGGTTGCACTGTTTTCGTGAATACATACATAAACATGGCATACTAAATATAAATTTTTAATTACGCTATAACACGAAAATAAATAAAAATCGGGTAACAACATTTGAGTATTTTTTCATTATTTTCACATGTAGAATACACTTCTAGAGTTTGGTCGATTCCTCACGCTCACCCTGTATATTGTTTAATTTGATAATGAGATCACCCGTGTTTGAAATGGAAAGGAAATGTTCGAGAATTCTAGATTGTTGAATTATTGATCAACCATTTGGCAATGGAATTTCTTGGGTTATGGACTTTTAGTAGAAGTTAACGTTTAAAAAGTACTACAGATGATGTAGGCAGTCCACATGAAATGTACATATAGTTAAACAAACTATTGTTTTTGTGAAAAAAGTGTTTTATTCCATTGTATTACGCTAGGATATTATTAGTATTTTATATTTTAAAATATTCTTTTTCTAATATATCTCATTCGCAAAATTCGTAAAAATTAATTTAATGTTTACATAAACATATGCAGGAAAGCACTTCTATTTTTGAAATATGTTACTCCGTGAAAATGACTATAGTTGACCAGTTTTGATACTGTACATCTGTTTTTATAATATCTACCCCTTTAAGCGCTAATAAAGTCTTGCTCATCTGCGTATTGAATTAGTATGTTGTATATAAATGAATATCAATAACCGAGTTCGGTATGTTTTTGCTTAACTGCAAGAAATAATCACTATAATTACGTATGCGGGCATTTACATGGTTGCAAATTTACATATTTAATTGTTTTTTCTTTGTTATATCTATTAATGATAGTGTTTAAAAAAGAGGACTACACAAATGTATATTTCCAATCCACTAGAATCATTAAGGTTATGTAACTAACAACAAAAAATCATTAACGTTTATTTTAAAAAAATGTATAAAATATATTTGCTACTGAATTAAATTTGTTACATTGAATAAATCACAATACATTTATTATAATTATTAGAAAATAATTACTTGAAATTTACATTCATAATGTTCCAGATGCAAGCAGTCGAACAAAACTAAAAGTCGATTTACCCAAATACGACAGAGCTCGATGCATTACTAGATACCAATCGCTAGGACTATCGATAACAGATCAACAAATATGCGCTGGTGGCGAATCAGGTCATGATTCTTGTTCAGGAGACTCTGGAGGACCACTCATGGCCGTGCGAAATGACGACATGACTTATTATGCTGAGGGCATCGTTAGCTATGGTAATAACTGTGGTAGAGAAGACTGGCCGGGAGTATATACATATATACCAAAATATTACGACTGGATAGTCAACAATATAAAAGACGATCTTCGGTCAAGAAGTAACGTTTGATAGACAAACAAAAAATCCTATATATTAATATTATTTTCATGAGAAATGACTGTTCAACAATCCGACATGTAAAATCATTTAGTTCTTTTCGAAGATTAATGATTTTTACTGTGATAATTTTTATTTGTACATACACTCATAAATGCACTGTTTATACACGTTATAGTGTTGAAAAATTGGTGTTTAACAAGTTTTGTATGCAATATATTTTTTTTTCAAAATAATAGTGTTTTATTTATCGTCTATATGGCAGAAAGACCGAGAATAAACTGTATCTAATCAAACTCGAAATTAGTGTTGTCGGCATGTAAGGAATGTTCTAATAGCTAGATTGATTGTTTTATAATCCAAAAGAAAGTTCATTTTTCATCAGAAATTCTAAGTATGGAATTTTTAATTTCGCAGTGTGATCAAACATTTACTCATATAACAACATTAAACCAAGATATTTGTAGGCAGGGATATATTTTGTTATATAATCTTTCTTAAAAAATTAATGCAGTTTTAAATGTACTTGAAATACGTTTTTAAAAGTTTACGGACATGGTAAAGAAAAAAGCTTTTAATTATATAAACATGGAATGGCACCGAATTAGAATATCTGAAAATTCCTCTACATAAATTCAAAAATGTGCAAAACACATCTTTAATAATATTAGACGAAATCTATCTACACACTATGTAGGTAGGAATCGAATTTTATTTTATTTAAATTTTTCGGTCCGAATATATTAATATATTGAACCTTTTTTCTTGAGAAAGTTGTTTGCAGTTTGTGTTTCAATTGATTTTATATTAATGATTCCATGGAAACTTTATGTATATTGAGGATTTATAAAAGTTGTTCCAAGTTATTCATACTTCTATACCAACACCAGAGAACACCGACCAACAAGAAGCGATAAACACGTTAAGAGCAAAGAAACTAAAGATTCTTATTTTGTATTATACAGCGTGTACCATAATTTGGTGGCTGACCATAGTTTTTTAGATGAAACATCATGTATATTATACATTTTTGTATTGCCCGTATAATTCTTAGTCAAAAAGTAATAAGATAGTATAAGCCTAAAATTTAAGGTTTTCGGCTTATTACCATTTTCTCTCAAAAATTCAATGTTTTTATAAAATTATATTTCTCGAAAACAATGTATTAGATGGATACAATTTTTGGTAGTGTTGTTACTAATAAAAGGTCCTAATATAAGCATATTTTATTTTTTGTTCAACTACTGATTAAAATTACATGGCAGATTTTGAGTGAAAGTAAGTTTTTTCAAGTAGAACATTCTGTATATCAGTTTTTTTACAAAAACATGTAAGACGTTATTACTTTTAAAGTGACTTTCACTGAGTTGTTGACATTTTTTGATATAATTTTGCCAGCTTTGTGTTTTTTTTTTTTGAATAAGGTATATTACTGGAGGAATGTCAAAAAAATTATTTGTTAGCCCAGAGAGTTTACCGGCAGAAGTAATCCCATAACACATGCCTGTAGAGAAATTAATAGATACTTACATTAGTACTGGCAGTATTGCTTATTCAAAACCACGAAAACCTAAATAAGTGATAAATGATGAAAATCAATTACGAATTCTTATGGCAACAACAGAAAATCCACACGTCAGAACCTGTGAAACAAATCGTCTGCTGGATATTAGCCAAACCGTCGTTGCATGGATATTAAATTAAAATAAGTGTCGTCCATAATAAATTATCAGAAAAAGAAATATATTGGGTATAATCCGCTGTAGAGCAACCGTAAACACGTGTTTCTGACTAATTGGTCGTCATCAGTACGGTGTAGCCAAGGAATCAGGTGGGATAACCTTGGAGATGTAAGCTAAACGGAAGACCATCAGGTGACAGACCACCATTTGCAGCTTCAGCTAGAAGATCCTCGGTTTTGAGGACAACAACTAACGTCGCTACGAGGAAGACAATGTCAACCTGCGTGCCATCCGAGACCCAGGAAATGTAAATGAAAGAATAAGAAATTATCGCGGATACATAAAATATCAGAAAAAGAAATATATTGGGTATAATCCATAATAAATACATGTAAATACTGTGTTACGCAGCTATCATTTTAAAACTAGATGAGTGTTCTGCAAATGGGCAATAACTAAAATTAATGCCCAAGCAATTCTTTTTGCTACTGTTTTATTTTCACACGTGAAGGACCTATTCACTAGCCTCCTGCTCGGTCTTCGGACATCATCAAATTCATGCGGGAACAAATATTTAGAAATATAAATACTACTCACCTCCATGTTAATGTCGATCTATCATTTCGGATGCGTGTTCAAAAATGTTTAGAAGTGAATGAATATTCATTAGAATATTGTTGATATAATTTGTACATACTTTAACCCTTTAGGGATGATTTGTATTTATTGTTATTTTACATTTCCTATTCTACTAATTACTCATCCATTCACGATTAACAACTCCTGTTTTTACACCTACTAGAAACAAGTTATTAACTTGTTTGGTTTTAAAATTTGTTTATGGTGCCATATTCTACATTTTATTATTCAAGAAATATAATTTTATAAAAACATTAAATTTTTCAGAAAAATTATAATAAGTTGATAACATAAAATTTTAAGCCTATACTATCTTATAACTTTTTGGAGTAAGAATTATACGGGAAATACAAAAATGTAATGATATGTAAAGGATGTTGCATTTAAAAAACTATAACTATGGTCAACCACCAAGTTATGGAACACTCTGTGTAATACAAGATAAATTTAAAAGGTGCTCGTAATAAATGGTTATGATATGTAACAGTAACATGGTTACTGCTTCGATTTCTTGTGTATGGAATTCGGCTTCATGTCCTTGCAGTCGAGAAGGACTATTTCTGGTATTATTTTCTTGCACACGTTAATGAACGGTGACGTAATGGACTCTGTCTTGTTGGAATTATTGTGCTTCTGCGTGCTGCAAGCTAGAACTAGAAGCCGGCCTACATTCTATGTACCCTCAGCCAACACCAATCAATATCTTTGTTCACGTATAATATCAATGTGAAGATCAGCAAACGATTTGTGCCCGGATATTGACGTACTTAATATATCGCGTGTGGGGCTGAGTGCCGTCTTGAGGCGTAAGCTGAGGTGAACCCATTCATTGCTTCATTTCTTTACCTTTACTATTGTTTATGCCTTCCCCAGGTGATTTACCTTGTATATTCCATGTGTGCCAAAAAGTAGCAATACTAAAGCAAAAATGGTTTACTTCAGTAAAACAATTAAAACTTCACCTGTATCTCGCCAACAACTAAAGTTTAGACAAATTTCTAAGGAATACAAAAGTACTAAAAAGTTAATTCTTACCGGAAGTAGGTCTTCTTGTCAAAAAACGGTTTTTGTTGATGTAAATATCTCTTAAATGATGCAATCTATACCAATTTATGTAGAATACAAAAGTATTTAGAGCTCGAGTTAGAATAATTTTTGCATATATGTACCTACAAAATGTCAAATTTTGGACCGGCAGTTACACTTTTACTCACATATTTATTAGTGGACGCAAGTATTTAAAACTTGATTTGGAATAACTTTTATGTAGTAATACATTCTGAATGTACATACGTTTAAGAAAGTTGTGTGGTGTCCATACCTCTAGTTTCACAGTCTTTCAGTCCTAGTAAAAGGTATATAATTACCATTTAGTTACATTAATTTTTATTGAAACCATTTTTACTATACTGCCATTCACAGACTGAGATTCTATATCATCAACGACAGCATTCTCAAGCCAGCATAAAATGCATTTTAAAAAAAAAAATGCTGTACTGCAACATTCTGCATTTGAGAGGCTTCTGTACAATTATAAATTACTCTTCGGAATCGGTCTAACGTATAGGTAGTGGTAAAGTTACCTAGAGGGGAAGTACTTGCCACTTATATCATTTCTTTACATTTACATATTGCTCTACTGCCCGGTAGACGGCGCCACCGTAAAGTTGAAAAATGCAAATTTCGCGAACCCCAAAATAGCCTATGCATATAATTTTCTATTGATGTAGATAAATGTCCTTGTTGTTCACTTCCACATCTCTGACCTGACCGGAGCAAATTTGTTTTTAATTATTTAAAATGTTGTAAAAGTTGACTTAAATGGTACATTGATTTTAACAGTATACAGGGTGAGTCATTAGTAGCCGCTTCTTCGATTGCTCTTTTGTGTCTTAAATAAAAGAAAAAACAATTAGTGGAAGATCCATGGTTGCTTGTGGCGCATATTGTAAAAATACTCTAAGCTCTGACGCACTTCCGGTTTCACCTGAAATGTACGGAAATTAATTTTTTTAATTGACTCATCCTATATATTTTTGGATTTTCCTGTACTGCTTTAAATTATCTGTTCAACTGTTTTTTCTTTTTCAAAATTGAGCCAATAGTTTTTGAGTTATTAAATTTTTTTGAAAATATTTGACCAAAACACGTGTTCAGAAAAAAATCATTTTCACATTGTTTTTAAAAATAAAAATATTGACTTTGGTGTTGCTTGTAGCCAAGAAAATTCTACATCATTTGGTAAAGTTGCACTCGATAATACCTCAAAAAACTTTGTTTTTTCAAAGCCTACTTTCTGAAATTTTCACATACCAGAAACTTATTTTTTTTTAAATGAAACACCCAGTATTTTATTGAGACATTTTATTCCTTTTTTTTGTTCTCTTTCATTTTTATTAACAATGTCCTATACCTGTCTTTTGTAATTTCTAAGATAATCACTATAGGAGCAATT
Organism: Amphimallon solstitiale; assembly: GCA_963170755.1. NCBI lineage: Eukaryota > Metazoa > Arthropoda > Insecta > Coleoptera > Scarabaeidae > Amphimallon > Amphimallon solstitiale. The sequence goes on along the minus strand of OY720681.1, from coordinate 78,733,183 downwards.
ACCGGTCAATTGAAGAACTACGAGCGCTGTTGTTCATTGTACCAAAATATTTGTTCAACCAATGGAAAGCAGAAATGGCATCCGACTTCCTTAGTTAACTATCAAACAAAGTAAATGTTAAATCCAACTATCCCAAAAGCAATAATTTTACAGAATGAAGAGCATCGCATTTCAATTTTTTTAATTCCAGCATTGTCCAGTTGCAGTATTTCATTTTTGACAGTGTTGGTTAACATCGAAATAAAATAATAGTTATTTATTATACAAGGGAAAAAAGTATTAGATTTTAGCTCGAGGTAATGTAAGATGTAGATAAAATACAGATAGCTAAAATTTAATTTTTTTCTGTGATGGGAAAAACGACGATTTAATATTGAAAAAAAAACACGTTAGTACTATATATTAAAGTCAGAAAATCAATCGATGTGACATTTGAAGCGACATTACACCTGCATTGCTAAGGAAACCTGTAAAGTATTCAAATATCTGTCAATTTAACCGGGAAAAAAGTGCTCACTTTTTTCCCGGGTTGAAAAAGTGACATTTTGTTACCTGTCAAGAAAGATAGAATGTCAAACTTTTTTCCCATCACAGAAAAAAAGTTTACTGACATATTTGAAGATGTCTTCAAAGAGTTTTGAAAATCCGTCCGTAGATAGCGAAGATACTCTCCTCCATTAACATTTTCATCAAAGAAATAAGGTACAATTATGTAACTACCCACTATTCCTCCCCACAGTTTTAATGACCAACGATTCTGAAAGTTTACAGGTGTGATAAAGTGGGGGGTTTCATGTGTTATAATAACGAAAATTGTGACGATGAAAGTATTCACTTTAAAAGAAGGTGGCTTCGTTGGTAAACAACAAAAAATTGAGAAAGCCAGGATAATTTATCGGCTGCCAATTGACAAAAATGTAAACGATTCTGAAAATATCTTCCATCTAACCCTGTGTATGAATATGCTCCGGGTGAATTTTGTGTTTCCTAATTATTCTGGATTCTCAAATTTGACTTACATCTAACTGACGACGAATATTCGTAGTACTAGTATGGGTTGTTCGACTACACTCGCAAGTACCATAGACGTCTTATCCTCACCAGTTATTGCTTTTTCCGCTCTTTCTTTCATATTCAATACTTTCTGTTCAATCAAACCGTCCACTTTATACTTTTGAAGGTTTCTGGGTTCGGTTGACTTCTACCAGGGATCGCTGTGCATAAAGTCTGAATGCTAGCAAAGAGTTTCTTTCAGATTCACTCAAAACGTTAATCATATCTATTAACTCCTCATAAGAATAATTCATTTGGATAATAACTAATAGCGATGCTTTTATAAGTTTGACGTAAATGTATACCGATTTTCTTAACAGTTGCTCAGGCAGTCAGCCGTATTCCAGCCTTTATTGTACGAATATTTGGGTGCACAGAATAGCGCCCGTAGTTCTTTAATTGATCGCTAATTGCTCCTATAGTGATTATCTCACTGTTAAAAATGAAAGAGAATAAAAAAAGGAACAAAATGCCTCAACAAAATACTGGGTCTTACATTTAAAAAAATGAAAATTTCAAGAAGTAGGCTTTGAAAAAACAAAGTTTTTTAAGGTATTGTCGAGTGCAACTTTACCAAATGATGCAGAATGTCTTGGCTACAAGCACCACCAAGGTGAATGTTTTTACTTTTATAAATAATGTGAAAATGTTTTTTTTTCTGAACACGTGTTTTGGTCATATATTTGCAAAAAAAATTAATAACTCAGAAACCATTGGCTTAATTTTTAAAAAGAAAAAACTGTAGAACAGGCAATTTAAAGCAGTACAAGAAAATTCAAAAATATATAGGGTGAGTTATTTAAAAAAAAATTACGTACCGTGCATTTCCGTTGAAACCGGAAGTGCATCAGGGCTTTAAGTATTTTTACAATATGCGCCACAAGCAACCATGGATCTTTCAGTAATTGTTTTTTCTTTTATTTAAAACATAAAAGAGCAATCGACGGAGCGGCTACTAATGACTCACCCTGTATATATTTTAAATCTTACAATACATTTTGTACAGATTCGTTGGATAATGAGATATTTTGGTGCTGAGTTACAAGTAAATAAAAATAATATTAGACCGTACATATACATACTTAATTATCACTTTTATTTTTATCTTTTTATTAAGAGACATTTCTATCTATAAAATCGTAGTAAACATTAAATTAACGGAACGATTAAGACAGATATTTATTGTTAATAAGTGAAAAAGATGAAAGGGAATACAAATTATAACAAATAAAAATAAAATACCTAAAACTAGGGTAATGCAATTTTCAACCGTAAAGGGCACTGATAAAGTTGTTGTTAAATATTTGAAAATACCAGGTATACGAAGGTTGTTGGAGGTACCGAGTATTTTTAATTAAACGGACCGGCAATATACTAATAACGACGAAGTCAATTACTATCGAAACTGCTTCGAATCGCTGTTCACAAATAGGTGGACACCTATCGTATCGAATACTTCGGAATTCGGGGGCTGTACATTTGCTTGAAATTATATTTATTTTCATACACAATTTCAAACGTTTTGAACATTAATGTTGTAAACGTAGTCTATGCAATTAAATTTTGTGTTCAAATTAGAGTTTCGTTAATCTTCTATATATTTTTTTAACTAATGGTTCTGACAGTCTTTTATATAATTTCCATGACAATATTAAAAAGCAATCATATTATGGAGGCTCATACAAGGTTCTTCGTATTTTTCATTTCATAACACAATTTGAAAGCAGAAACGATGACTCATAAAACTGGAGCGCATGAAATTTTAATATCATATAAATTCTAATCACGAATACTCCTATAATACTTACTGGAAATGTTAGACACATGCTGTAATAAAAATGACTAAATTCATTTTTCAATTTACTACGTTTCATTAATGTAAATAATGAAAGTACTCTCAGTGTACAGGGTATATCACGATGAGATATCCTTAATATAGAAAACTAATAAGTGTTGAGTTTTCAAATTTCGCAAATATTAATTTCGCGTTACGCTCTTTCGCATTTGTGGATACATTCCAGTAGCTAAAGGGTTAAAAAAGTTTCGAATTTTCGCTTTTTCCGGTTACACCGAAAATGGATATCGACTTCCTTATTTTAAATGAAATACCCTATTTTTAATGATTGATTCGTATTTCCGACCTAATTTTATGGTTAGTTTGTCTAATAAACTTTCCCTTTGAAGTTAGTCACTTGCAAAGTATTTCAATTTTTGTAAAAAAATTGACAGCTGCAGACTATTACTCATAACAACATTCCCAATAATTGAATGCATAATATACAGATTTAGAATTCTAGGTAATTATTTTGGAAAGTATACTGCTGCAAATGCGGTATTATAAAATTTTAAAAATAATACAGGGTGATCAGAAAACAATGTTAAACATTTTATCCAAAAAATATTAATATGTATCTTGTTATTTTTAAATAGCAACCTAAAGTTTTTCTCTTCGTTATAACTAAGCGTCTTAGGTTCAGAGTTATTATGGAACATGTATTAATTCTTTTAAAGTTTTATTTTGTATAATCAATTAGGTTATGGCAATTCATGTAAATAAATAAAAACAAATTGCAATCATATTATCTGTGAATAGTAAGGTATATACTGGTGTTATTCAGCGGTTTCTTTATCTTCTCTTAATCTTCAATTTTATAACGAAGATCTTTTGAATCTAATAATTACATATATTATGGTGAATGCAATACAGTAGTCGACAGAAAATGTCGTGTTTATGCAGAGAAATATCCAAATCGGTCAAGACCTACCAAGAGTACTTAAGCAATCTTTTAAAAATTGCATTACCTTCGGGTCATTCTTGCCGAAAACAACCAGAAGAACATCTGTTGTTGATAGTGAAAATATAGATGTAACAGCATTTGCTTACTATTCAACTCATCCTAGTAATTCTCTAAAGGATGCTGAAGCTTGAAGTAGGTGTATCCAAAATGAGCATACATCGAATTTTGAAAAAGAGCAAGTTGTAAGCTTACCAATTTCATCCTACTCAACATATTAAAGAATCCGATTTTTGTAACAAGAGCGCAGTATTTTGAGCGGTTTTTAACGAAATCACAAGAAACCGACGATTTTACAAATAATGTTATATGGACAGACAAAAGCAAAGTTTTGTAAAAATAGAATATTTAATCGCCATTTTCGGTCGGAAGATAACCCTTCAGTTGTTAGGCAACGACGTTTCCAAGAGTCTTGGAGTTTCAATGATTTTTGTGCTACTAAACATATATTTGCTTTGTACTTTTATGAAGAAAATTTAAATATATAGTGAGCGATTTATTGACATCCTAAGAAACGTCATAAATTTAAATTTGAATACACTATCAGCAGAAGAAGCTCGTAGTGTATGGTTTTAGATGGATGGTGCATCATCACATAGTACTAGAGGTGTTGGAGAAGTATTAGACGAAATATTTTATGATAGGTGGATCGGAAATAAAGGACCTTATAGGTTTCCATCGCGATCACCCGATTTAACGACTCTAGATTACTTTATTTGGGGCTATGTTAACGATAAAGTATACAAAGTACTTGCTACCACGAAAGAAGATAATATGGCCAGATTGCAAGGCGTTTTCAATAATCTAGACGGTACAATGATAGAGCGTGCTACAGGTACGAACATTTTAAAAAGAATAAGAAAGTGTTTAGACAAAGATGGTGATGCGGTTGAACACTTAATTTAAGGTTATTAGAAACTATTATTAATACTACTTCTTCTTGATATTGTCTAGTTTTCATTTAAACGTTTTAGGACATGATTAAACAATGAATTTAATTGTTTTGTTTTTATTTAATTACATGAGTTTCCATAGCCTAACTGATTATACAAAATAAAACTTTAAAGGAATTGATGCATTTTCCAAAATAACTCTAAAACTAAGACATTTAGTTATGTGGAACGAAATACGTACTACCTCTAATTTTGAACGTGAAATCCAATAAGTTTTTAAAAAAATGTAGGTTGCTATTTAAAAATAACAAGATATTGATATTTTCTGGATGAAATCTTTAACATTGTTTTCTGATCACCCCTGTATTATTTTGAATAGTTTATAATACCGCATTTGAAGCAGTATACTTTCCAAAATAATTACCTAGAATTTTAAATCTGTGCATGCATTCAATAATTGGGAATGTCGTTATGAGTAATAGCCTGCAGCTATAGTTTTTTTTTTTTACAAAAATTGAAATACTTCGAAAGTGCTGGCCTTAAAATTAAGTCGATAATACGAATCAATCATAAAAAAATTGGGTATTCCATTTAAAATAAGGGGAAACTGGAAGAACCGAAAATCCGAAACTATTTTAAATCGAAAGAGCGTAATGTGAAACTAATATTTGCTAAATTTCTAAACTACATTCTTATTAGTCTTCTACATTGTTCTAAAGAACTCTCATCGTGATGTACCCTGTATATTAAAATACCTATTGTTAATAGCTAACTTTATCATATTTTACTGGTTAAATGCCGTCTTTCAAAATGCTTCGTAATGACCAAAAATTCTGTTTCAATAAACATAATAATTTATTATTGCGGTCGACGAGGCATTTTTGTTGTTAAACTGGAAATTGGTATGTATTTTCCAACGTGCGTTGCCAGACGTAATACAAAAAGTAAGATTAAAACCAAACCTGTTGATAGACATGTTTCTTAGTAGTATTTATAGATATGTACAAACAGGTAAACTTAAAAATATGTACATATTAAGTAAAGAAGAATTAATTGTTTAAAGAAAAGGAATTCTGTTTTTTTTTATTCCAATAAATCAGATGAATATACATATATGAGCATAAAAACATATATTATAAATTACATTGCAAAAACAACTATTATACCAGGTCTTGTCATAAATTTAGTAAGGCGACAAAGCTTTTATTCCTCAAATAATACTCAATCCACGAATGCGGGAATATTGTTATCATCATTGGAAAGTCTCACAAACATGGGCATAGAAAAGTCAGACTAAGGGATTGTGCCAACTTTAAAATTTAATACAAAATCATATGATGTGTAGCTATAACATTTATTTAAATACAAATATACATAGCCGGCAAATGATATGAAAAAAAATCAATTCATAGGACATGCATGCTCTTTCATCACACATCGAAATATTTTTTAAATTTGTTCAAATATTGAAGAAATTTTAAACTAACGCTTACATTATACAGCACGGTAAAATAAGTTAAAGTTGATATATAAAAAATATACAAGGTGTGTTATTTTGACTAATATTAAAGACAAATAACTTTCTTATTTTAAATACAACATCCTGTATTTATTACCATATTTAGATTCTGATTTTAATTGTCTTTAAAACTGTGTTTGGGGTTCCTTTACCTATATCTTATAGTTTTTTTAAAGTAATTTTGGATTTTCAAGTTCAAACTCTAATTTATTGCGATTTATATTTCAAATGAAACAGCCAATGCTCCACCAAATAACTGAAAAATTGGCTTCCACTAGCTGAAAATTCATGTTGGTTGATGGTGTCTCTAAGGTTCTTAAGTTCTCTATTTATTAATCTTACACCAGCGACGTCATCAGTAGCATAAAAGGATAGTAAATTTGTGCATCATTGCCATAGTGATAATAATAATGCTTTGTGTAAAAATCCTTGTAAATGATGTAAAACAAGGGCCGCCTTGTGGAACTCCATAGTGAATTAATAAACACGTTCAATTTTTCATTATTTATCTGTACCGGCTGACATATGTTGCTGAGTAATTGTTTAGTAACGCAACTGAGTAGTAACTTAATCCAATTTAATAGAAAATACGAGTACAAATTAATAAGAAACGGCTAATAATATCAAAAGCTTTAGAGACGTCTCTGTAATTTTGTTGTTTGTTGTTTCACAAGAATATGCACTTCTAAAATCAAAATTATGTAGTTAGTAATAGTAATATACATATACATATAGAAATGTGCTGTTATACCTTATCAGAAAAGACAGAAGAAAAATTCATTGCTGTATTTTAGAGCTAACCACAATAGCAGATTTTTATTTCCTGCTTTGATAACAGTGAAAATTTAAATATTTTATTTTCTGATCATATATCTGGTTTTACACAGATTTATGTACGTATGTAACCTACAATTATATATGTCACAAATGCATTGTATTTGCAATACAATTAGACACTAATTATGAGGAGAGGCTTATATAATTTACGATCTCAAGTTTTTTAACTGACAGGCCTTAACTAACAGAAAATGAGAAAAAATCAGTCAGAGCATTCAAACGTAATCAAATTCTTGACTAGAGAAGGAAATGAAATCAGTAATATTCACCAGAAAGGGGTTGATATTGTTATGATTCATAAATATCAATATGAAAATAATTCTTTCATTAAATCACGCATAAATTAATTAAATTAAAAATTTATATAATATTATAAATATAATAACGACGTATATAATACTAGCTCAGATATCAAAAGTAACACATACTAGTTGTTGACAAAATAAATGTCGAATAAGTCAGATGTCAATGACAGTAGGTTTGATATAATCCAATCTTATTGCATATTTTCATCACGTGATTTTAAAAACGCTCAGCGATCACTAAATAGTTTATAATGCTTTGGATTGATGGCGCCACTTAAGGATAGATATTTTGAGGTTATCAGAATTAGAAAAATCTCGTTATGTGACGACCTTATATCGCGCAGCGATTGCGAGATCCAGTTGGTCTTGAATCCATACGGTAATGACAACAAATTTTCGAAAATCTGTCGAATTATTTTCAATTTATTCTCACTCTCTTGTGATATTACTAATGAACATTTTTTAAATACTCAGTGAGAGGTGTCTGAATCATGCTTGCGTGAACCATCATGTACATGACTTTTACGTTTCAACATGCTATGAAATTGTTAAATTTATTTATGTATTTTTTTATGTATTGCATGTGACGTGCTACAAATTATTTACATAGTAGCTAATATCTATCCATATATAGGTATACTATGTATTCAAATATTGTTCTAGATATTCTCACACATTGATAAACATTTTTGATTTTCTAAATATCATATGCTCTTAGTTATTACAATAACAAATACAATAATTTATTAATATCTATTATTGGGAACAATCGTATAAGCTGCCATTGACCGATATTTTACGCTTATTGGTATATGACCTTCGTTAATGAAACTATCAAAAAATCACATTATAATATACATAGATACATACAATACATATATCTACATGTGTGGATAACGATGTCATAATATGCTTTAAATACGTCTGCAGCATATCACGGGTTTTCCTAATGTCTAGAAATCAGGTCATTAACGTTGACATTGTAACATCTCACTCAATATTCTTAAATCTATCTCACTCATCTACCTCCGTTAACCAAAGTAGTAATTATTATTCTAGTGAATAGTAAAATGACTAAAAAAAATTATTAATTTTAACAATGTCAGATTTCTGTGTATCGAGATGAATCAAATGAAAAAATCCCAAATATATACATAGCTCAAAATTAATGTTTTTAATAGCAGAAGTGTTTTTTTTTACTTTCTTATACGTAGTGTAAGGAAGTACCACGCGATCATTTAAATTCTAAATTATAGCAGGCGGGATTTTTTTTATTAGGTTGTCCAGAATGTCAATTATTGATTAATTAACATTTTGAAACGTCACTTTGACAATTCAAATTGTAAATTAGTACTTATATACCAACTTAATTTAAATTTCACAGCCTGCTCTAATTTAGAATTTAAATGATCGCACGGTATTATGTTTGAGAATATGTATGCAACTGAAAATTGTAATAGAAAATTGCAGACTATCTACCAAAAATAACTACTTCTCTCAGATCTATACGTAGTATATGGAAGTATTGGGATGACGAAAATTTTCGACTTCGTGTTTTTTGCAAATGTCCACGTTTTGAAGTACCCTGATATCGAAAAAGTGGTTTTTCAAACATCTCTCTCTCTCTCTCTCTGTGTGACCACAATAGCGGTCAAACCGTTATAGCATCAATTCCAAATTTTGTATTTACGAGTATAATCTCCCTCTTGAGATCTGATTAGATTTTCACCAAAATTGATAGACCGGAAATAGTAGCATACTTCAGTTAAAAAGTGAAATTTGGCCAATATTTCGTCAACTACTAAGTTTAAGCAAATTTATAAAGAATTCAAATATACTCAAAATTAAAATTGAGAAGATTGTACTAAAAAGGTTTTTCGAAATTCCAACCGAAAATAGGTCTTTTACTCTTATCGAAAATCAGTTTTTGGCGAATATTTCGCAAGTCATACTTTCTAGGTAGGTACATTACGAGTATAAATGTATTTAGAATTTTCAGTACCTTTGGTATAAAAAGAATTCAAAATTCGGACCGGAAGTAACACTTACTCTTATTGAATAGCGATGTTTTTGCAAATATAAAAGTATTTAGAGCTGGATTTGGAATATTTCGTGTAAATAAAATTTTAAAATTTCAAAATTCGGAAGTAACACTTTTACTCTTAGCGAGTAGCACTTTTGTCGAATATCTCGCATGCATTCTATAGAGATTTCTTAAGATAATCGATGTACTTAGAATAAGATCTTGAATAATCTTTGTATAAAAAAATTCTTAAAATTTGAACTAACACACTTACTCACAGGCTTATTTTTCTTAGAAGATAAAAGTATTTTAAACAATTGAGAACTTGCGTATAATTTGAAACGCTCATATGTATAAGAAAGTCGTGTGGTGGCCACTCCACGTTATTTGGAATTGTAGCAGCACTCTTGCCCGCTCTAAAACAAATTGTACGACATGTAAATTAAAAAAATGAGTGTGCTTAAGACCACACGGCAGAAGTGAAAAATTCATCAAGGCGAGGTTAATAATACGAAATACAACTTTTTTTTTCGTTCTATGTTCATCTACATTTACATTTTCCATTTTCCATTTTCGTTCTATATTACATTTAAAAAATATGTATTTATTATTATTGTGTATACATTATTCTAATACATTTCGCTCGGTCTGATCAAGTTTACACTTCAAAAATTCATACGTACGCATGTATATATACAAATATGATAATTCTCATACATTCTAATGGTAACGTGTCGGCCTTACACCCAGGCGGCTCAGAATCGCAACTGCACGCGGACAAGAATTTTTCAGAAAATAAAAATACAACATTTCGCGTATTTATTCTAAACTTCAATTTAATTGAAATTAAATACCGCTAGTTAGTGTTATAATACAAAGCCGATCGCGACTCGAGCCGGCTTTACCCGAACGAGCGTTACATTCCGAGCGTGACGGCACAGTCTTTTTCAGTGCCCAACAATCAATGCATCAACGCGCCCATAGAAGGTTTCACTTCAAAAAAAAGAAACGTATATTATTCGCGGCTTGTTGTTAAGTCAGTACTTATCTACAATTTTGTGGTAGATACTATAGAGATTAGATATATGTCGCGGTTGCCAGGAAAACGGAAGGAAGCTGAACCATAGCCTTCAGAAATTTACTTGTTTACCAGTATTAGATGTTACATGTATGGATTAGGCCTCCTGGGGGAGCTAATCGACATATTTGCTATAAGTTGATTGCTGTTTCGTTTCGACACCCTGGAAGGACCAAGACAAGATTGAAATGCTGACTAATTCCACCACTTTTGCTAAAACATTCATGTCAGTGTATACCTCAACACAGAATTTAATACAAAAATATAACAGGAAATACATGCTGTTTTATTCTTACATAGAGCCAAAACATTAAATACAATATTCTTATTTGCCATTTTCTCGACTTTTAAGTAAATAACTATTTCATAAAAGAAATGTGTTTTGGAAAGGCAATATTGTCAAAAAAAACAGTACATGGGGCACAATCTTCCAATATGGCGAAGCTAGTGACAGTCCGCCAAGGTCGCAAATCTAGTATATTGTTTACGCCATGAAATTGAGTAAAATTGGCAGTTTTCAAAACTCGTGTATTTTTTTCAGGTAAGGCCTGTTTTGGCATCCTGTTGCTTACTTTTATTCCGTTGCCAGTATTATTTCTATCTATAATAAATTAGCACGTAATAGCGACGAAGGAAATACATATTACAGTTAATATAAATAACCTCGACAATTTCAAAACCACAATATGTAATTAGATGCGTAGTTGTTTTAGTCGAATAGCTTTTTTTATACAATACCGTACAGACGTGGGAAAATTTAAAATTATTACTTCTTTGTAATTTACGTACCTGTGCGATATTTTGTGTCAAATTTACAATTTCAATTTTCCATATATTTATATAAAGAATGTTCTCGGAATTATCAGCACGATCGGTGATTTCAAAACAGGTTGTCAATTAAAAGTCTTTAACTATACATTACTATACTCCATTAGCTACGTTGATACCGTCTCACGTGAAAGAATTCCTGCGTAATCATATTTTAATGTTATGTTAACGTATGTATAATTCGGTAGCACCATCGGGAATCCTACTGATGACGATAAGAACGAGAAATTGAAGGAGCGTGTAAATAATGTCAGCAGAGATACAAGTTCTCGTTTGTCTGACAATAAACATCTTACGTATCAAGCATTGAGCTTTGAAAATACCATCGAGATACCAGACAAACGTGGTGAATTCTTGGCTGAAAAAACGACAAGAACACAGTGTATAAGATATTACAAAGTACTATCGTGTAGTGAGTTTCTATAATGTGGCAACCTTTAGTGTTAGTTTTCGTTATAAACATTGTTTATACCAGAGGACGTAAGTAATTTGTTTATCAATTCTATTTGATTCTTATATTTTTATGAAGGTAGTAAATAAATATATAGTTATTCTTTTGGAAGAACGAACAGCATAATTTTATATTAACTTTTCCTACGAATTTCCACATTTATTTTAGTTATTATAAATTATCTGTATATATTTACTTACAATAAATCTGTGAAAAGGGACAAAAATAATAATTAAATTTTTTTTCATGCATTTACTTTTAATTAAAGATATTATTCAAATATTTTAAATAAAAGTGGAGCAATAAGTATTAACCGTACCTTGAAACCGGAATAAAGTAGAACTGACTTAATTTTAAGGTCATATTATTTGTTTGGGCAACAGATAAGCTATAAAAGTAATTAGCGAATAATAAAATTTAATAACTTACAAGAACCTACTTTCTAATTTTTTATTTAAAGTTAAAACCGGTTAAAAAGAAATTTAAAGAAAAATCTATTTGCAAAAAAGATAATGAATATATGAAACATAACCTTCTTGGGTAGCCACACAGTAAATTTAATAAATTACAATTTCGAAGAAAAATATTTTTAAATTTAATTCATCCTTTTTGTAGACAAATTGTCTTAAAATAATCACATCATTAATGACCCTTCAAGCAACCTTTTATTTTTGTTAATAATATATAAACATACAAGATAAAAATACTTGGTTACCAGTAATCTTCCACTGTATACTAGGTTTCTTCCAAAAAACATCAATCAAATAGAATGACACATATTGATTTTCCCTTTGTTAATTTATTATGTATTTATATACATATGAAAAAATATAACTTAATTAATTGATAAGGGAGACACTTGTAGAAACTCCATAACATAGGTAAAAAAAAATGCGGTAATTTTAAGTTTCAAAATAAATTTAATAGTAATTCCACTACAATATTGTTTCGTCACACAGTGAATTTTCATCACGTGGATGAATGGATGATAAATTTACAAATGTACAAGATATATATACCAAGCCTAAGGCTACAAATTTAAAGAAAGTAAGAGAGAGTTACATATATTTGTATGGTCATTTAGTGCTCATCCTAATTTATTGTACCTAGAAATTTCTAGAGACCCCAAGTAAATCTAGTTTTTTAGTTTTTCCTTGTATATGTAGGTTTTTATAGTTATTATTAAAATTATGATTATTTTCTATACAATTACTAGCAAAGGTAGAATCTGATTTCCTATCTCTATAATTTCTTTGATATTCGGATATCCGTTGAGTAAAGGTTCGTCTTGTTTGGCCAATATATGATATATTACACTCACATGTTAATTTATAGACACCTGAACCAAGTTTTTTGTCCGATTTGTCGTTATTGTTTTTTTAAAAATATTTCAACTGTATTATTAGTTCTATATACTATGGCAGTGTTAGAGGCTTTCTTCATTAGAGAAGAAATTTTATCTGATGTTTTACCGATGCAAGCTACGGAACAATAATGCAATGGATCTTTTATTAATTCTTTAGGATATATTAGTGAACGTGTAATTATTTTTGTTTGTGAAGGAAGATGCTGTTGACAGTATCAGAAGAATATCCATTATTTCTAGCAGTAGTGTGAATTCAGTCTAATTCTATATCAAAATTAGTTTTATTAAGGAGAGTGTTTAAAAGTCTGTGTATCATAGATTCATATCCAGCTAATTTGTGTTTTATAGGATGAAAGATGTGGCATGTATTGTTGTGTCTGTATGTGTGGGCTTGTGGTAAATGGCAAACTCATGCTTATTAGCGTTATGTGATATCGTAAGATCTAGGAAATTAATCGAACCATTATTTTCTATTTCTAGAGTAAATTTAATATTAGGATGAATAGTATTTATATAATCAAAAAACAATTTTAATTGTCTATCCGTACCATTAAAGCAAACGCTCACGTAAAGCTAATAAGCATGAGTTTGCCATTTACCACAAGCCCACACATACAGACACAACAATACATGCCACATCTTTTCATCCTATAAAACACAAATTAGCTGCGTATGAATCTATGATACACAGACTGTTAAACTATACATGGGCGAGATAGGGGAAGTGGATACGATTTTACTCAGACTACACCGACTCGTGTTTTGTCGGCTCTCGGGGAAACAGGTAGGTAATACAGTACCCGAGAGCCGACAAAACACAAGTCGGTCTAGTCTGAATGACATCGGATCCACTTCCCCTATCTCGCCCATATATAGAAAACACTCCCCTTAATAAAACTAATTTTGATATAGAATTAGACAAAATCCAGCCTATTGCTCGAAATAATGGATATTCTTCTGATACTATCAACAGCATCTTCCTTCACAAACAAAAAATAATTACGCGTTCATTAATATATCCTAAACAAGTAATAAAAGATCCATTGCATTATTCTTTCGTAGCTTACATCGGTAAAACATCAGATAAAATTTGTTCTCTAATCAAGAAAGCCTCTAACACTGCCATAGCATATAGAATTAATAATACAGTTTTTCCAAAAAACATCAATCAGATAGAATGATACAAATTGATTTCCCTTTTGTTAATTTGTTATGTATTTAATTATATATGAAAAAACGGGTGTGCTTAAGACCACACGGCAGAAGTGAAAACTTCATCAAGGCGAGGTTAATAATACAAAATACAACTTTTTTTTTCGTTCTATATTCATTTACATTTCCATTTTCCATTTTCGTTCTATATTACATTTAAAAAATGTATATTTATTATTATTGTGTATACATTATTCTAGTACATTTCGCTCGGTCTGATCAAGTTTTCACTTCAAAAATTCATACGTACGCATGTATATATACAAATAGACGATATGATAGTTCTCATACGAGTACCCGCGCTGGTCTAATGGTAACGTGCCGGCCTCTTACCCGAGCGGCTCGGGATCGCATCTGCACGCGGACAAGAATTTTTCAGAAAATAAAAATACAATATTTCGCGTATTTATTCTAAATTTCAATTTAATTGAAATTAAATACCGCTTGTTAGTGTTATAATACAAAGCCGAGCGTGAAACGGTTGCCGAGCGAGTATAGCAGAGACCGGCAGAGACGCGTTTATTATATCTCTCTCGCTCCCTTAGTCGACTCGACTCAGCCTCGTTCAGTGCCCAACAATCAATGCTTCAACGCGCCCATAGAAGTTTTCACTTCAAAAGCATAACTTACTACTAGTATGGCAGCATTAGGGCTTACAAAATCATCAAGAAAACGCCATCTTCAGCTCATGACGTTTCGGTCTTGATTATAAGACATAACCTTCTTGGGTAGCTACATAGTAAATTTAATAAATTACAATTTGGAAGAAAAATATTTTTCAAATTTAATTCAACATTTTGGTACACAAATTATCTTAAAGTAATCACATCATTAACGACCCTTCAAGCAACCTGTACTTCTGTTAATAATATATATACATACAAAATAAAAATACATGGTTATCAGTAATCTTTCACTGTATAGTAGGCTTCTTCCAAAAAAAACATCAATCAAATAGAATGGGTACATATTGATTCCCCCTTTGTTAATTTATGATGTATTTATTTATATATGAAAAAATATAACTTACTATCAGTATGGCAGAAGCAGGATATAAAAAAATTATCAAGAAAACGCTATCTTCAGCTATATTACATTTTTAATATGTCTTTGTTAATTATATACATATCTGATGATATGTTGAGGAAAGTATTCATAGATACTGTGTGCTATGTGTGTCTTTATTTCAGTATCAGTCCAGAAAACTAAATGTTTATTATTTGAAATTAAAATTTATGAATACTTTTCATGAAAATGAAAATTACGATTTCTCAGTACGAAAGATAAAATATCTGCCACAGATATATTTAAATATTCCAGTGACAAATAGGACGAATATATTTTCATAAGACCGTATGAATTTAAATTTATCATTTATTAATAACTATTAACTGAATGGTTTCATAGTTTTTCAAAATAATTCATCAGAGGTAGCGCGGTAGCTAAAAATGTTGTCTAAGTCAGATTTTATTTAAGCTTTAAGGTTCGGCAAGTTTTCAAAAATTCGTTTTGCTCAAACCTCTTGCGCTTTATGGCGGGTAGTTCAAATCCGACTGGCGTAATTTATTTTGTTTTTATTTTAGCAATCAGTTTCTGTGTTGCAAATAAGAGGTGTCCTTGGAACAACCTATGGGCATTTCAGCATTTCTTATATTAATTACTGCATTTAAATTATTCATTTGAATGGTACGACATTATTTGCGTTATATTGATGTCAGTTGAGGTAAGGCTTAATTGCTACTGAAAAGTATATACTAGCTAATGGAGAAAATACCCCGAAGGGGAAAAGCAACAAGGGGAATATACTTAAGCAAAAAGGCCCTGAGTATGAAAAAAAGTGTACAAGCACGAAAAGGTTTGTACAAGTGTTATTTCATCAATATATTAAGAAAAGGATTTAACTGCTGTATTGTGCTATAGTCTCTTGGAAAAAATATTTTCACCAAATAATGTATATTCCGCAGCCAGCGAGTTATGGGAAAAATGTTGAAGCTAGATTTACTTTCGTCATGATTTAGTTGTTTATCAATAATCTATGGGAGACCAAGAATAAAAAAAAAACTCCTCCAACTATACTAAGAGCCGTTCTGAAAATTTTGCAGACAATATAACTTTATAAAGTTAATGTGTTATTTTTCAGATTTCACAGTTACTTCAACCTTATCACAAATAAAATTTAAACAAAAGTAACTTAATTAAAGTGTTTAGAATCCAATTTATAACCAACCAACAAATTTTTAATTTTTATGAGATTTTAGTTTGGAGATAATCCCTTCTCATTCAAAGAATATTGTTTGTAACTAATGATACGTACACTAAATATGACTAATTTAAAATGTTTTTTACAGAGAGTTCGTGTACGACCCCAAATGGAGAAAAGGCACTTTGCATACCTTTAAATTCATGCCAAAATTTTAAAGAAGTTGTGTACAACACAGATCCCGATGAATCCCAGAAAGCATTTCTTAGAGCATCTGTTTGTCGATCTGGTCAAATACCTTACGTTTGCTGCGGTCGCCACACACGATACGTTACTACCGTTGACAGAAGCCAATGCGGAACTCAGGTAAATTTCTCCAAAACTTCTGACTCGAGCGTCATTTTTTATTTGTAATTTATAATAGGTTTGTTCCAACATACAGTTCTGAACGGTTCTAGAACTAGTGCGCATGTCATTTAAGAAAAAGACTGTTCGGACCATGCAGTTCTGGAACTACAAATTCTGAGAACTAGTAGTTCAATGTTCGGTCTTTCAGAACGCGTAATTCAAGAACCGTTCTGAATTACGAGTTCTTCTAGAACTGCATGGTCCGAACAGTCTTTTTTTAAATGACATGCGCACTAGTTCTAGAACCGTTCAGAACTGTATGTTGGAACAAACCAAATATTATCCCGGCTTTTTCTCTTTAACCCTTTCAGCCCTGAATTTTTGGAAGCTAATGAAAAATTTTTTTGGTGGGTGCTACTACTTACATATGTTGTTAAGAACATATAAACGACATTTTATACATATAGCTTCGCTATAAAAAAAATTAGAACTTGGTGGCAAATGCCACCATTAGGTCTAGGAGCAAAACAGGACGTGCAATTTGAATCAATATAATTTATTGTTTTATGTGGTATTTTTTAAAGCAGTTTCTTTGTTTACTAAGACATAAATAAATATTACATTTTTCACAAGCTGTTCTTGACCTGCCACTACAGTTTTCTAATTTACATCTTTGCTCGTGACCTTCTGTTGGCACTGGCCAGTGTCCACAATTGTCATATCTGATGTCTGAAACTCGTGCTTTCGCAATATGAAGCTTCTTAGGTAACAAAAGCGGAGTATTTTCTCTTGAAGGCCTACCTCTTTTTGGGGTTTGGGTAGTGGGGATTCCTGCAAAAGCAAGTGCTTCAGCAACATCTAGCGTAAATTCTAGCAAATCTTTTGTCTTTTCCTTCGGAAAACCTATTGCATTAGCCTGTTTTCTATATTCCAGCCATGAGTTACATACAGCAAGATTGAAATAATGAAACATAACTCTGAGTGTCCACTTTTTCGATCTAATGAATGTTCTGTATAAAGAAAGCAAAAAGTCACACTTATCTACACCTCCCATAGATGCATTGTACATTCTAACGATTGCCGGACGCTCTATCTGTACGTATTTTTTTTCTTTCTTGTCCCACCTTTTTGCTTCATCTCTTGGGCTAACAGCGATAAAATTCGAAGCCAAAGTCACTGGTTTATTATCAAACCACCTCACAATTACTATATTGTTGTCGGACACTACGTAATCACAGGACCCTCGACCCATTATTTTCATTTGTTTTTCGGTTTTTATGGGACATTTTTCAAGTCTGTTGGCACGTATTGTTCCAGCTGCATATATCCCTTTTTTTGTACAATTCTTCTAAAAGAGATATAGAATTGAAATAGTTATCAAAAAAAAATTATGACCTGAATTTTCAGGAATTCTAGCGGCTAAATGAAGAACTAGAGAACATGTAATGCTAGTTTTAGCTTCTTCAGTGAGTGTGGTGGAGCCTTGGTAAACCAAAGAGCGGTCGGTATATTATGCCTGACTCACCGCATAGCATGAATACAGTTATGCCCCAGGGTGTGGGCTTTCCTCTGATGTATTGCTTTATATTGAATTGTCCCTTGAAAGGGATCATGGATTCATCGATACATAGGTTCTCTTCTAGGGCCAGTTCTTCACATCTGGATTCAAATGCTTGGATAAGTGGACGGACTTTCCATAGTCGATCGTGTTGTTGCACCTGATGTGGATCATTTCCATCAGTAATATGTAAATTATTTCACAAACTTTCAAACCGGTTTCTTGTAATCCCAATGTCTCTAACAAGAGCAATTTGAGTAGATGATTTCCAATAGAGTCTTAGTCTAGGGTAATTTAGTACGCCCATTATGAGATGCAAAGCTACCAGTTTTCTAATTTCGTATTCATTTGTATTTACTGACTTGCCATTAGTTGACAATGAATACATGTTTGTTTTCTCAGCTAATTCGGAAAAAATAAGACGAGGGAAATATTTAGAAAATATAACATAAGGTGATTCCGGCTCATCATCAGTTATAGAGCTGTCAGATTGCTGAAAACTAGTCAATAGTGGTGGTATAAATTCTGTTCTTTTCCAGCTTGCAGTTAGTCTTTTTTTATTGTCACTTTTTCTTTCTTTGCAATAAATATTTGGAGGCATTTTCTTCATCACTTTCATCTTCAGATGCAGACTCAGTCTCGATTTCGTCACTATTTTCTGGGTTATAATCATCATCTTCAAATGAACAATCATTGTCAAAATTTTCAATGTCTGATTCATCTAGTTGGGATATTGTAGTCAAAGTTTTGTTCTGTGGGATCTGCTTTGAATTACCGTAAAATCTAATCGTCGGTATTTCCAAATCTGAAAGAAACATCATATCAAGAACTAGCATTGAAGCCTGGCGGTGGCATTTGCGTACACACTTTTTTAGGGTTCAATAAATCAATGGCAATAATAAATTTTGAACAAATATTGTAAACTAAGGAACTTTGGCAACCTTATGATACTATCTGCTAAAATACATTTATAAACAGAGCAATGATTGCAATAATATTTACTGATTTTGTAACACTTACCAGCACAAGAATCACTTATGTCAGCATCCATCTTGAATATCTGTATAAACATAAACCATAGAGAACACTTATGAAATAAAACTTCTGGGCACAGAAATCGAAACTATATGTATAAGTGATGCCACCTAGTCCATGAATGTCGAACTAAATAAAACAGTTTACAGGTACGTAGGCCTTGAATTGGATGGTGGCATTTGCCACCATTAGGGCCGAAAGGGTTAATGTACCTACAACGAAGTTTAGTGGATGATAAAAATGATGATGCATTGCGTTTAAATAGTCGTACCAACTCTGGAACAGTCATATTATTTTGGTGAAATGAAGAATATTTAATTTAGCTTTATATACCGGGTGTCCCAACGTAGCGGTAAAGTCCATTATTGGTATCTAATAACGTAGATAGCGAATAATTTTTAATACAAAAATTATAGATAATCATAAGCTGTATACTGAGTGTTCGACAACGACGAACCAATACAAACTTATGTTCTTTTAAATGGAATGCTATATATTTTTTTACATTTTATGATAGCCCTTGAAGAGCTGATTGAACTGATATCACTTGTATTTGCTGATTTTCAACTGTTTTTGATATATGGCGATTCTACGTTAAAAATGGTACAACATTTGGAAAGTTACTATGAAATAACGAATAGTGATGAAATATCTAATATGGGCTCAATTAGTAGAGATAACTTTTTAGTCCGTGAAAGTAATGTTCATTTTGACATATTTACGCATGTTCTTCAGAATTACATGCCATTCGCAAAAGTTAAAAACTCTAAAAAAAATTATATGGAATATACAGGGTGTTTAAAAAAGATGCGGCAATGTTAAAGGGGTTGATTGTCCAGGTCATTTTATACAAAAAGGTTTATAATAAACAAGGTCCGCAAACGCTTCGTTACCGATCTACAGCGTCTTGAAGTTTAATTAAAAGAAACAGTAAAAATTAGATTTCTCCAAGACGGCATTAAAGATCATAATGAAATTTTAGGCGTGTTATTTTTCAAGAAAAAAATAGGACGCCGCTGATTTCTCTAAAAATAAAAATGTGTTTCTATTCTTTGTTTAATTGTGAAGAAAAAAGCTCTCTTAACTTTCTGTTATACGACGTACCGTTTTTTAGTAAAGAAAACACATTTTAGTGCATGTAATTAAATAAAACCCTTGTTATTTAAAAAAAATTTCTGTAATAAATGTACATGCACTAAAATGTGTTTTTTTTACTAAAAAACGGTACGTCGTATGAAAGAAAGTTAAGAGAGCTTTTTTCTTCACAATTAAACAAAGAATAGAAACACATTTTTATTTTTAGAGAAATCAGCGGCGTCCTATTTTTTTCTTGAAAAATAACACGCCTAAATTTTAATTTTGATCTTTAGTTCCGTCTTGGAGACATCTAGTTTTTACTGTTTCTTTTAATTAAACTTCAACACGCTGTAGATCGGTAACGAAGCGTTTGTTTATTATAAACTTTTTTGTATAAAATGACCTGGACAATCAACCCCTTTAATATTGCCGCATCTTTTTTAAACACCCTGTATATTAATGTGCCATTGTAAAGTACTTAAAATTTACTATTCAAAAATATCTACTTTCTTCGGCCTGTGGGCGATATTCTAAATGTTATAAAATATTATATCTGAATAAACCCGGTTACGTTCACAATATTCAGGACGCCATTGAACAAACACCTTCGTCATTAACTCGATAGCTGAGTCGAGAACTTGATGTTCCAAAATCCACAGTTTGGAAAATTTTACGTTTCACGTTAAAGAAACGTGCATATCACTTGCAGCTCCAGATCATCTGGACGCCGAAGACTATGCAGCTCGTCTAACAATGTGTTATGATTTGTTTGAGGCGGCAAACAGAGAAAATTTAATTCAGCACATTTTATTCAGCGATGACGCGAAGTTTAACATTTGCGACAGAGTAAATAAACATAACTGTCAGATATGTGCAGACGAACCACCCAATGCAGCATATTTCGGCAACTAACTGCACACCTTAGCCAAAAATACTACGTTTAACATTCTTTTTTGTTTTTCTACAGATTTCTACTGAAGATGGCAAATTAGTTGCCGAAATACGTATATAGATTTTTCCTTTTGCATTTTATTTCAGATTATTAGCCACAGTCTCCACCCATTTTTGGATCATGTATGCCAAATAAAATTTCTGAAAAAAAAAGAGCCAAAAAAATATAAAACGTTGTAATAAGGAAAGAAGCAACAAATAGCATGGGAGGAAATCAAACAACTGATACCAGATATAAGGACATAGAGAAAAAATACACTGACACTGGCATAGCTCCATTAGCTTGAAACATAACAGTATAAAAGCCCAGGGCTAAGTAAAAACAAAAGATAATGCATTAAATGAACAATTTAAACTCAAAGTTTCTGACTGAAAGTAACTTAGTTTATGAATTATTTACTCATATCAAGGTAATCAAACAAAAGTAAGACTTCCAAAATGCTTGCGAAAGATGGTAACGTTGCCCACTTCGCACGGTGTGTATTATTAATTACATAGAAAGTGAAGCAAATTTTTCGCCCACATTCGTAAATTTTGATATTTTATATTGGAAATAAGAGATTAAGATGGATTTGTTGGTCTGAATAGCAGTTCAGGGCAACTTGGTTACGACTTTACACATGTCCCAATTTGGATTGTTAATTTTCAGGAAAATGATAATATAATAATAATAATAAGATAAATTAAATACAAAGAAGAAAACATGATCCTCAGTAATTTATGAACACGAAAAAGTCTCTACATTTGAAGGATTTACTTGTTCCGTACCTATATTATCTCTCTACGTACACAATTTTTCGCTGATGCAGTACTTAAATTAAATCAAATTATTTGTTTGTTGAACATACTTAGTTGTTAGTAAAAATATGAGTTGCCTTGACTTCCATTACACATAGCATAACTAAAAGTAAACGAGAAAAATTACTTCCAATATTTTCTTTTTACAAATAAGTAAGTTTTATTCAAATTTTAAAACTCATGAAATGAAAAGTGTGTCAAAAAAACGTAAAACGTCAAACTTAGATTTATAACTTCCGTTGAAAAGTAAACCGTCAATAAGAGCATTTAAATATTCTTTAATAAAAACTATCTATCTTGAAGAACATGGCGCAGGCTACTATTTTCAAGC
Source organism: Amphimallon solstitiale (assembly GCA_963170755.1). NCBI lineage: Eukaryota > Metazoa > Arthropoda > Insecta > Coleoptera > Scarabaeidae > Amphimallon > Amphimallon solstitiale. The sequence goes on along the minus strand of OY720681.1, from coordinate 78,710,525 downwards.
ATCACAGCTATTATAAATTGTCAACTAACAAATTAGAAAATGCGTATGTTTGGTTTTATAGTATGTTCATATTATTTAGTAATAAAATATGGAAATAAATACGTTTACGTAAACAAAAATTTATAATCGTGCTTCATATGACCTATAGACATTTGCCATTAGTTCTCGATTAATAGAAGAAAATACTTCTCGAATTCTTTCTTGCATATCCTCTCTTGTTGTTGGAACAATTCTATATACTCGCTCCTTAACATAACCCCAAAGAAAATAATTCATTGCAATTAAATCTGGCGATCTAGGTGGCCACGATGGAGCACCACGACCAATCCAATTTTCCCTGAATGTATTATTTAAAAAGTTTCGAACGCTTCTTGCGTAATGTGCTGTAGCTCCAACGTGTTGAAAGTACATTACGCGGCGCGTATACAAATCTAGATTTTCTAATAAGACAGGCAGATCGTTCTCAATAAATTGTGCATACCTCTCTCCTGTTAGTGTACCATATAATCATTTATTTACTAGACCATTACTTTTAAAAGCAGCTTCAACACAAAACAAAATCAGAGTTACAACATTGTGGCTTTGATTTATTTTGTGCAACATCGAGTTACAGAAGTCAACTCTATTTATCAAATCATTACCTTGAAGATCTCGATGTAAGCTTATGTGATACGGATGGTACTTAAACATTTTTAAGGTTCAGTCAATAAAGTTTTTGCTTACGTCGAGAACTCTAGAAAGTTCACGCACGCTTGTATGTGGGTTTTCTTGAACGCATAACAAAACATCCATTTGTGCATCTGCGTTTTCTATGGCGCTATCCTTTTTTTTCATACCGAATACTGCCAGTTTCTTGAAATGTTGTTCACAATTTCTGAAAAGCTTTTGTCGATGGCAGTCGCATATTTGGATATTTTTGCCTGTATATTCATTGTGCTAGCAAACATTTTCGAGCACTTTCCCCCAAAACATAGACCATATCTACAGGATGTAGCAACTAAGATGCCTCGGACCGTAGCTCCTCTATCATACAATATATCGAAAAAAGTCTAAGAGAAAAATTGTCCATAACTACAATCACCATTTCCCTAAAATATTTTTTGTCATCAGTGCCGTGCCGTATTCCAGTGGCGTATCAAACCTATGTTTTTTTAAATGGAACAATGTATATTTTGTGGCTGATTCGGGAAGCCCCCAACG